>OU343162.1:115940845-117412323 GCA_910595825.1 Philhelius pedissequus | reverse complement strand
ACTGACAGACTGACAGACTGACAGACTGACAGACTGACAGACTGACAGACTGACAGACTGACAGACTGACAGACTGACAGACTGACAGACTGACAGACTGACAGACTGACAGACTGACAGACTGACAGACTGACAGACTGACAGACTGACAGACTGACAGACTGACAGACTGACAGACTGACAGACTGACAGACTGACAGACTGACAGACTGACAGACTGACAGACTGACAGACTGACAGACTGACAGACTGACAGACTGACAGACTGACAGACTGACAGACTGACAGACTGACAGACTGACAGACTGACAGACTGACAGACTGACAGACTGACAGACTGACAGACTGACAGACTGACAGACTGACAGACTGACAGACTGACAGACTGACAGACTGACAGACTGACAGACTGACAGACTGACAGACTGACAGACTGACAGACTGACAGACTGACAGACTGACAGACTGACAGACTGACAGACTGACAGACTGACAGACTGACAGACTGACAGACTGACAGACTGACAGACTGACAGACTGACAGACTGACAGACTGACAGACTGACAGACTGACAGACTGACAGACTGACAGACTGACAGACTGACAGACTGACAGACTGACAGACTGACAGACTGACAGACTGACAGACTGACAGACTGACAGACTGACAGACTGACAGACTGACAGACTGACAGACTGACAGACTGACAGACTGACAGACTGACAGACTGACAGACTGACAGACTGACAGACTGACAGACTGACAGACTGACAGACTGACAGACTGACAGACTGACAGACTGACAGACTGACAGACTGACAGACTGACAGACTGACAGACTGACAGACTGACAGACTGACAGACTGACAGACTGACAGACTGACAGACTGACAGACTGACAGACTGACAGACTGACAGACTGACAGACTGACAGACTGACAGACTGACAGACTGACAGACTGACAGACTGACAGACTGACAGACTGACAGACTGACAGACTGACAGACTGACAGACTGACAGACTGACAGACTGACAGACTGACAGACTGACAGACTGACAGACTGACAGACTGACAGACTGACAGACTGACAGACTGACAGACTGACAGACTGACAGACTGACAGACTGACAGACTGACAGACTGACAGACTGACAGACTGACAGACTGACAGACTGACAGACTGACAGACTGACAGACTGACAGACTGACAGACTGACAGACTGACAGACTGACAGACTGACAGACTGACAGACTGACAGACTGACAGACTGACAGACTGACAGACTGACAGACTGACAGACTGACAGACTGACAGACTGACAGACTGACAGACTGACAGACTGACAGACTGACAGACTGACAGACTGACAGACTGACAGACTGACAGACTGACAGACTGACAGACTGACAGACTGACAGACTGACAGACTGACAGACTGACAGACTGACAGACTGACAGACTGACAGACTGACAGACTGACAGACTGACAGACTGACAGACTGACAGACTGACAGACTGACAGACTGACAGACTGACAGACTGACAGACTGACAGACTGACAGACTGACAGACTGACAGACTGACAGACTGACAGACTGACAGACTGACAGACTGACAGACTGACAGACTGACAGACTGACAGACTGACAGACTGACAGACTGACAGACTGACAGACTGACAGACTGACAGACTGACAGACTGACAGACTGACAGACTGACAGACTGACAGACTGACAGACTGACAGACTGACAGACTGACAGACTGACAGACTGACAGACTGACAGACTGACAGACTGACAGACTGACAGACTGACAGACTGACAGACTGACAGACTGACAGACTGACAGACTGACAGACTGACAGACTGACAGACTGACAGACTGACAGACTGACAGACTGACAGACTGACAGACTGACAGACTGACAGACTGACAGACTGACAGACTGACAGACTGACAGACTGACAGACTGACAGACTGACAGACTGACAGACTGACAGACTGACAGACTGACAGACTGACAGACTGACAGACTGACAGACTGACAGACTGACAGACTGACAGACTGACAGACTGACAGACTGACAGACTGACAGACTGACAGACTGACAGACTGACAGACTGACAGACTGACAGACTGACAGACTGACAGACTGACAGACTGACAGACTGACAGACTGACAGACTGACAGACTGACAGACTGACAGACTGACAGACTGACAGACTGACAGACTGACAGACTGACAGACTGACAGACTGACAGACTGACAGACTGACAGACTGACAGACTGACAGACTGACAGACTGACAGACTGACAGACTGACAGACTGACAGACTGACAGACTGACAGACTGACAGACTGACAGACTGACAGACTGACAGACTGACAGACTGACAGACTGACAGACTGACAGACTGACAGACTGACAGACTGACAGACTGACAGACTGACAGACTGACAGACTGACAGACTGACAGACTGACAGACTGACAGACTGACAGACTGACAGACTGACAGACTGACAGACTGACAGACTGACAGACTGACAGACTGACAGACTGACAGACTGACAGACTGACAGACTGACAGACTGACAGACTGACAGACTGACAGACTGACAGACTGACAGACTGACAGACTGACAGACTGACAGACTGACAGACTGACAGACTGACAGACTGACAGACTGACAGACTGACAGACTGACAGACTGACAGACTGACAGACTGACAGACTGACAGACTGACAGACTGACAGACTGACAGACTGACAGACTGACAGACTGACAGACTGACAGACTGACAGACTGACAGACTGACAGACTGACAGACTGACAGACTGACAGACTGACAGACTGACAGACTGACAGACTGACAGACTGACAGACTGACAGACTGACAGACTGACAGACTGACAGACTGACAGACTGACAGACTGACAGACTGACAGACTGACAGACTGACAGACTGACAGACTGACAGACTGACAGACTGACAGACTGACAGACTGACAGACTGACAGACTGACAGACTGACAGACTGACAGACTGACAGACTGACAGACTGACAGACTGACAGACTGACAGACTGACAGACTGACAGACTGACAGACTGACAGACTGACAGACTGACAGACTGACAGACTGACAGACTGACAGACTGACAGACTGACAGACTGACAGACTGACAGACTGACAGACTGACAGACTGACAGACTGACAGACTGACAGACTGACAGACTGACAGACTGACAGACTGACAGACTGACAGACTGACAGACTGACAGACTGACAGACTGACAGACTGACAGACTGACAGACTGACAGACTGACAGACTGACAGACTGACAGACTGACAGACTGACAGACTGACAGACTGACAGACTGACAGACTGACAGACTGACAGACTGACAGACTGACAGACTGACAGACTGACAGACTGACAGACTGACAGACTGACAGACTGACAGACTGACAGACTGACAGACTGACAGACTGACAGACTGACAGACTGACAGACTGACAGACTGACAGACTGACAGACTGACAGACTGACAGACTGACAGACTGACAGACTGACAGACTGACAGACTGACAGACTGACAGACTGACAGACTGACAGACTGACAGACTGACAGACTGACAGACTGACAGACTGACAGACTGACAGACTGACAGACTGACAGACTGACAGACTGACAGACTGACAGACTGACAGACTGACAGACTGACAGACTGACAGACTGACAGACTGACAGACTGACAGACTGACAGACTGACAGACTGACAGACTGACAGACTGACAGACTGACAGACTGACAGACTGACAGACTGACAGACTGACAGACTGACAGACTGACAGACTGACAGACTGACAGACTGACAGACTGACAGACTGACAGACTGACAGACTGACAGACTGACAGACTGACAGACTGACAGACTGACAGACTGACAGACTGACAGACTGACAGACTGACAGACTGACAGACTGACAGACTGACAGACTGACAGACTGACAGACTGACAGACACAGACTGACAGACTGACAGACTGACAGACTGACAGACTGACAGACTGACAGACTGACAGACTGACAGACTGACAGACTGACAGACTGACAGACTGACAGACTGACAGACTGACAGACTGACAGACTGACAGACTGACAGACTGACAGACTGACAGACTGACAGACTGACAGACTGACAGACTGACAGACTGACAGACTGACAGACTGACAGACTGACAGACTGACAGACTGACAGACTGACAGACTGACAGACTGACAGACTGACAGACTGACAGACTGACAGACTGACAGACTGACAGACTGACAGACTGACAGACTGACAGACTGACAGACTGACAGACTGACAGACTGACAGACTGACAGACTGACAGACTGACAGACTGACAGACTGACAGACTGACAGACTGACAGACTGACAGACTGACAGACTGACAGACTGACAGACTGACAGACTGACAGACTGACAGACTGACAGACTGACAGACTGACAGACTGACAGACTGACAGACTGACAGACTGACAGACTGACAGACTGACAGACTGACAGACTGACAGACTGACAGACTGACAGACTGACAGACTGACAGACTGACAGACTGACAGACTGACAGACTGACAGACTGACAGACTGACAGACTGACAGACTGACAGACTGACAGACTGACAGACTGACAGACTGACAGACTGACAGACTGACAGACTGACAGACTGACAGACTGACAGACTGACAGACTGACAGACTGACAGACTGACAGACTGACAGACTGACAGACTGACAGACTGACAGACTGACAGACTGACAGACTGACAGACTGACAGACTGACAGACTGACAGACTGACAGACTGACAGACTGACAGACTGACAGACTGACAGACTGACAGACTGACAGACTGACAGACTGACAGACTGACAGACTGACAGACTGACAGACTGACAGACTGACAGACTGACAGACTGACAGACTGACAGACTGACAGACTGACAGACTGACAGACTGACAGACTGACAGACTGACAGACTGACAGACTGACAGACTGACAGACTGACAGACTGACAGACTGACAGACTGACAGACTGACAGACTGACAGACTGACAGACTGACAGACTGACAGACTGACAGACTGACAGACTGACAGACTGACAGACTGACAGACTGACAGACTGACAGACTGACAGACTGACAGACTGACAGACTGACAGACTGACAGACTGACAGACTGACAGACTGACAGACTGACAGACTGACAGACTGACAGACTGACAGACTGACAGACTGACAGACTGACAGACTGACAGACTGACAGACTGACAGACTGACAGACTGACAGACTGACAGACTGACAGACTGACAGACTGACAGACTGACAGACTGACAGACTGACAGACTGACAGACTGACAGACTGACAGACTGACAGACTGACAGACTGACAGACTGACAGACTGACAGACTGACAGACTGACAGACTGACAGACTGACAGACTGACAGACTGACAGACTGACAGACTGACAGACTGACAGACTGACAGACTGACAGACTGACAGACTGACAGACTGACAGACTGACAGACTGACAGACTGACAGACTGACAGACTGACAGACTGACAGACTGACAGACTGACAGACTGACAGACTGACAGACTGACAGACTGACAGACTGACAGACTGACAGACTGACAGACTGACAGACTGACAGACTGACAGACTGACAGACTGACAGACTGACAGACTGACAGACTGACAGACTGACAGACTGACAGACTGACAGACTGACAGACTGACAGACTGACAGACTGACAGACTGACAGACTGACAGACTGACAGACTGACAGACTGACAGACTGACAGACTGACAGACTGACAGACTGACAGACTGACAGACTGACAGACTGACAGACTGACAGACTGACAGACTGACAGACTGACAGACTGACAGACTGACAGACTGACAGACTGACAGACTGACAGACTGACAGACTGACAGACTGACAGACTGACAGACTGACAGACTGACAGACTGACAGACTGACAGACTGACAGACTGACAGACTGACAGACTGACAGACTGACAGACTGACAGACTGACAGACTGACAGACTGACAGACTGACAGACTGACAGACTGACAGACTGACAGACTGACAGACTGACAGACTGACAGACTGACAGACTGACAGACTGACAGACTGACAGACTGACAGACTGACAGACTGACAGACTGACAGACTGACAGACTGACAGACTGACAGACTGACAGACTGACAGACTGACAGACTGACAGACTGACAGACTGACAGACTGACAGACTGACAGACTGACAGACTGACAGACTGACAGACTGACAGACTGACAGACTGACAGACTGACAGACTGACAGACTGACAGACTGACAGACTGACAGACTGACAGACTGACAGACTGACAGACTGACAGACTGACAGACTGACAGACTGACAGACTGACAGACTGACAGACTGACAGACTGACAGACTGACAGACTGACAGACTGACAGACTGACAGACTGACAGACTGACAGACTGACAGACTGACAGACTGACAGACTGACAGACTGACAGACTGACAGACTGACAGACTGACAGACTGACAGACTGACAGACTGACAGACTGACAGACTGACAGACTGACAGACTGACAGACTGACAGACTGACAGACTGACAGACTGACAGACTGACAGACTGACAGACTGACAGACTGACAGACTGACAGACTGACAGACTGACAGACTGACAGACTGACAGACTGACAGACTGACAGACTGACAGACTGACAGACTGACAGACTGACAGACTGACAGACTGACAGACTGACAGACTGACAGACTGACAGACTGACAGACTGACAGACTGACAGACTGACAGACTGACAGACTGACAGACTGACAGACTGACAGACTGACAGACTGACAGACTGACAGACTGACAGACTGACAGACTGACAGACTGACAGACTGACAGACTGACAGACTGACAGACTGACAGACTGACAGACTGACAGACTGACAGACTGACAGACTGACAGACTGACAGACTGACAGACTGACAGACTGACAGACTGACAGACTGACAGACTGACAGACTGACAGACTGACAGACTGACAGACTGACAGACTGACAGACTGACAGACTGACAGACTGACAGACTGACAGACTGACAGACTGACAGACTGACAGACTGACAGACTGACAGACTGACAGACTGACAGACTGACAGACTGACAGACTGACAGACTGACAGACTGACAGACTGACAGACTGACAGACTGACAGACTGACAGACTGACAGACTGACAGACTGACAGACTGACAGACTGACAGACTGACAGACTGACAGACTGACAGACTGACAGACTGACAGACTGACAGACTGACAGACTGACAGACTGACAGACTGACAGACTGACAGACTGACAGACTGACAGACTGACAGACTGACAGACTGACAGACTGACAGACTGACAGACTGACAGACTGACAGACTGACAGACTGACAGACTGACAGACTGACAGACTGACAGACTGACAGACTGACAGACTGACAGACTGACAGACTGACAGACTGACAGACTGACAGACTGACAGACTGACAGACTGACAGACTGACAGACTGACAGACTGACAGACTGACAGACTGACAGACTGACAGACTGACAGACTGACAGACTGACAGACTGACAGACTGACAGACTGACAGACTGACAGACTGACAGACTGACAGACTGACAGACTGACAGACTGACAGACTGACAGACTGACAGACTGACAGACTGACAGACTGACAGACTGACAGACTGACAGACTGACAGACTGACAGACTGACAGACTGACAGACTGACAGACTGACAGACTGACAGACTGACAGACTGACAGACTGACAGACTGACAGACTGACAGACTGACAGACTGACAGACTGACAGACTGACAGACTGACAGACTGACAGACTGACAGACTGACAGACTGACAGACTGACAGACTGACAGACTGACAGACTGACAGACTGACAGACTGACAGACTGACAGACTGACAGACTGACAGACTGACAGACTGACAGACTGACAGACTGACAGACTGACAGACTGACAGACTGACAGACTGACAGACTGACAGACTGACAGACTGACAGACTGACAGACTGACAGACTGACAGACTGACAGACTGACAGACTGACAGACTGACAGACTGACAGACTGACAGACTGACAGACTGACAGACTGACAGACTGACAGACTGACAGACTGACAGACTGACAGACTGACAGACTGACAGACTGACAGACTGACAGACTGACAGACTGACAGACTGACAGACTGACAGACTGACAGACTGACAGACTGACAGACTGACAGACTGACAGACTGACAGACTGACAGACTGACAGACTGACAGACTGACAGACTGACAGACTGACAGACTGACAGACTGACAGACTGACAGACTGACAGACTGACAGACTGACAGACTGACAGACTGACAGACTGACAGACTGACAGACTGACAGACTGACAGACTGACAGACTGACAGACTGACAGACTGACAGACTGACAGACTGACAGACTGACAGACTGACAGACTGACAGACTGACAGACTGACAGACTGACAGACTGACAGACTGACAGACTGACAGACTGACAGACTGACAGACTGACAGACTGACAGACTGACAGACTGACAGACTGACAGACTGACAGACTGACAGACTGACAGACTGACAGACTGACAGACTGACAGACTGACAGACTGACAGACTGACAGACTGACAGACTGACAGACTGACAGACTGACAGACTGACAGACTGACAGACTGACAGACTGACAGACTGACAGACTGACAGACTGACAGACTGACAGACTGACAGACTGACAGACTGACAGACTGACAGACTGACAGACTGACAGACTGACAGACTGACAGACTGACAGACTGACAGACTGACAGACTGACAGACTGACAGACTGACAGACTGACAGACTGACAGACTGACAGACTGACAGACTGACAGACTGACAGACTGACAGACTGACAGACTGACAGACTGACAGACTGACAGACTGACAGACTGACAGACTGACAGACTGACAGACTGACAGACTGACAGACTGACAGACTGACAGACTGACAGACTGACAGACTGACAGACTGACAGACTGACAGACTGACAGACTGACAGACTGACAGACTGACAGACTGACAGACTGACAGACTGACAGACTGACAGACTGACAGACTGACAGACTGACAGACTGACAGACTGACAGACTGACAGACTGACAGACTGACAGACTGACAGACTGACAGACTGACAGACTGACAGACTGACAGACTGACAGACTGACAGACTGACAGACTGACAGACTGACAGACTGACAGACTGACAGACTGACAGACTGACAGACTGACAGACTGACAGACTGACAGACTGACAGACTGACAGACTGACAGACTGACAGACTGACAGACTGACAGACTGACAGACTGACAGACTGACAGACTGACAGACTGACAGACTGACAGACTGACAGACTGACAGACTGACAGACTGACAGACTGACAGACTGACAGACTGACAGACTGACAGACTGACAGACTGACAGACTGACAGACTGACAGACTGACAGACTGACAGACTGACAGACTGACAGACTGACAGACTGACAGACTGACAGACTGACAGACTGACAGACTGACAGACTGACAGACTGACAGACTGACAGACTGACAGACTGACAGACTGACAGACTGACAGACTGACAGACTGACAGACTGACAGACTGACAGACTGACAGACTGACAGACTGACAGACTGACAGACTGACAGACTGACAGACTGACAGACTGACAGACTGACAGACTGACAGACTGACAGACTGACAGACTGACAGACTGACAGACTGACAGACTGACAGACTGACAGACTGACAGACTGACAGACTGACAGACTGACAGACTGACAGACTGACAGACTGACAGACTGACAGACTGACAGACTGACAGACTGACAGACTGACAGACTGACAGACTGACAGACTGACAGACTGACAGACTGACAGACTGACAGACTGACAGACTGACAGACTGACAGACTGACAGACTGACAGACTGACAGACTGACAGACTGACAGACTGACAGACTGACAGACTGACAGACTGACAGACTGACAGACTGACAGACTGACAGACTGACAGACTGACAGACTGACAGACTGACAGACTGACAGACTGACAGACTGACAGACTGACAGACTGACAGACTGACAGACTGACAGACTGACAGACTGACAGACTGACAGACTGACAGACTGACAGACTGACAGACTGACAGACTGACAGACTGACAGACTGACAGACTGACAGACTGACAGACTGACAGACTGACAGACTGACAGACTGACAGACTGACAGACTGACAGACTGACAGACTGACAGACTGACAGACTGACAGACTGACAGACTGACAGACTGACAGACTGACAGACTGACAGACTGACAGACTGACAGACTGACAGACTGACAGACTGACAGACTGACAGACTGACAGACTGACAGACTGACAGACTGACAGACTGACAGACTGACAGACTGACAGACTGACAGACTGACAGACTGACAGACTGACAGACTGACAGACTGACAGACTGACAGACTGACAGACTGACAGACTGACAGACTGACAGACTGACAGACTGACAGACTGACAGACTGACAGACTGACAGACTGACAGACTGACAGACTGACAGACTGACAGACTGACAGACTGACAGACTGACAGACTGACAGACTGACAGACTGACAGACTGACAGACTGACAGACTGACAGACTGACAGACTGACAGACTGACAGACTGACAGACTGACAGACTGACAGACTGACAGACTGACAGACTGACAGACTGACAGACTGACAGACTGACAGACTGACAGACTGACAGACTGACAGACTGACAGACTGACAGACTGACAGACTGACAGACTGACAGACTGACAGACTGACAGACTGACAGACTGACAGACTGACAGACTGACAGACTGACAGACTGACAGACTGACAGACTGACAGACTGACAGACTGACAGACTGACAGACTGACAGACTGACAGACTGACAGACTGACAGACTGACAGACTGACAGACTGACAGACTGACAGACTGACAGACTGACAGACTGACAGACTGACAGACTGACAGACTGACAGACTGACAGACTGACAGACTGACAGACTAACAGACTGACAGACTGACAGACTGACAGACTGACAGACTGACAGACTGACAGACTGACAGACTGACAGACTGACAGACTGACAGACTGACAGACTGACAGACTGACAGACTGACAGACTGACAGACTGACAGACTGACAGACTGACAGACTGACAGACTGACAGACTGACAGACTGACAGACTGACAGACTGACAGACTGACAGACTGACAGACTGACAGACTGACAGACTGACAGACTGACAGACTGACAGACTGACAGACTGACAGACTGACAGACTGACAGACTGACAGACTGACAGACTGACAGACTGACAGACTGACAGACTGACAGACTGACAGACTGACAGACTGACAGACTGACAGACTGACAGACTGACAGACTGACAGACTGACAGACTGACAGACTGACAGACTGACAGACTGACAGACTGACAGACTGACAGACTGACAGACTGACAGACTGACAGACTGACAGACTGACAGACTGACAGACTGACAGACTGACAGACTGACAGACTGACAGACTGACAGACTGACAGACTGACAGACTGACAGACTGACAGACTGACAGACTGACAGACTGACAGACTGACAGACTGACAGACTGACAGACTGACAGACTGACAGACTGACAGACTGACAGACTGACAGACTGACAGACTGACAGACTGACAGACTGACAGACTGACAGACTGACAGACTGACAGACTGACAGACTGACAGACTGACAGACTGACAGACTGACAGACTGACAGACTGACAGACTGACAGACTGACAGACTGACAGACTGACAGACTGACAGACTGACAGACTGACAGACTGACAGACTGACAGACTGACAGACTGACAGACTGACAGACTGACAGACTGACAGACTGACAGACTGACAGACTGACAGACTGACAGACTGACAGACTGACAGACTGACAGACTGACAGACTGACAGACTGACAGACTGACAGACTGACAGACTGACAGACTGACAGACTGACAGACTGACAGACTGACAGACTGACAGACTGACAGACTGACAGACTGACAGACTGACAGACTGACAGACTGACAGACTGACAGACTGACAGACTGACAGACTGACAGACTGACAGACTGACAGACTGACAGACTGACAGACTGACAGACTGACAGACTGACAGACTGACAGACTGACAGACTGACAGACTGACAGACTGACAGACTGACAGACTGACAGACTGACAGACTGACAGACTGACAGACTGACAGACTGACAGACTGACAGACTGACAGACTGACAGACTGACAGACTGACAGACTGACAGACTGACAGACTGACAGACTGACAGACTGACAGACTGACAGACTGACAGACTGACAGACTGACAGACTGACAGACTGACAGACTGACAGACTGACAGACTGACAGACTGACAGACTGACAGACTGACAGACTGACAGACTGACAGACTGACAGACTGACAGACTGACAGACTGACAGACTGACAGACTGACAGACTGACAGACTGACAGACTGACAGACTGACAGACTGACAGACTGACAGACTGACAGACTGACAGACTGACAGACTGACAGACTGACAGACTGACAGACTGACAGACTGACAGACTGACAGACTGACAGACTGACAGACTGACAGACTGACAGACTGACAGACTGACAGACTGACAGACTGACAGACTGACAGACTGACAGACTGACAGACTGACAGACTGACAGACTGACAGACTGACAGACTGACAGACTGACAGACTGACAGACTGACAGACTGACAGACTGACAGACTGACAGACTGACAGACTGACAGACTGACAGACTGACAGACTGACAGACTGACAGACTGACAGACTGACAGACTGACAGACTGACAGACTGACAGACTGACAGACTGACAGACTGACAGACTGACAGACTGACAGACCGACAGACTGACAGACTGACAGACTAACAGACTGACAGACTGACAGACTGACAGACTGACAGACTGACAGACTGACAGACTGACAGATTTTTTGGTTTTATTTTTTATTTAGCAAAGTAGGTGAAAAAAATAAACACTGACACTACACGCACGAGACAGACACTTTTGTTTCGGCGTTGGATTACTAGTCGGTACTAAATTATTACAAAATTTATACTTCCATCCAAATTTAACCGAAATTTTATTTTGTTTTTCAAAAAAATCCGAAGTGTCCACTATCAAGAAGTATCAACTTGCTAAGAATTTTACTTGCAATATAGGTACTACGGGGCAAGTTTTGCATTTGGAAAAAAAATCCAACCCGAGATTTTAATCAAACTTGACATTTCGATGATAGAGAACACCAAAAAAATGGGTCCCGCAATTCCGTCTGTGTTCTTGTCGCTTAACGTGATTGTCTAAAATAAAATTTGAAAAAAAAAATTCACCTATACATAAAATACTCGCACCCCAACGAACACACCTAATCCTTAACTGATAAATTAGTAGTAGGTACTCAAGTAGGAACTGCTAAAAAAATTTTGGCGAAATATCGTGTGATAAGAAAACGTTCCGCGTTCGGAGTTCATTGATATAGAATAATTTTTGTGTAGTTTAACTTCGAAAATAATTTGATCCAATGTTATAATGCTTGATGCAGGTAATTGTTTTAATAACTATAATAACGGGTGATTTTTTTGCTACTTGGTTTTTGACGTTTATATTTTTGACAGATCACACATGACAAATTCCTCGAACATTTGACATTTCGATTCAGTATTGTTTGCCATTTCATCATGAATAGACTTACGCCTGAACAACGTTTGCAAATTATTGAAATTTATTATCAAAATTCGTGCTCTGAAAAATGTGTTTCGCAAGCTCTTTCGCAGGCTCATTTTTGGCTAAATGGATACGTGAATAAGCCGAATTGCCGTATTTGGAGTGAAGAGCAGCCAGAGGCAATTCAGCAGCTACCAATGCATCCCGAAAAATGCACTGTTTGGTGCGGTTTATGGGCAGGCGGCATCATTGGGCCGTACTTCTTCAAGGACGATGAAGGCCGCAGGGTTACGGTCAATGGAGAAAGGTATCGTTCGATGATAACAGATTTTTTTTTGCCGAAAATGCAAGAATTGAACTCGGTCGACATGTGGTTCCAACAGGACGGTGCCACATGCCACACTGCACGCGAAACCATGCATCAATTGAGAGGCGAAAGTGGTGAGCAGTTGATCTCACGTTTTGGCGCAGTCAATTGGCCACATGTGATTTGACCCCGTTAGACTATTTTTTGTGGGGCTATGTTAAGTCTATTGTCTATGGGGACAAGCCAAACACGATTGCTACCTTGGAAGCCAACATTGAACGCGTCATCGGTGAGATTCCTGCCGAAATGTGTGAAAAAGTTTGCCAAAATTGGACCTTCAGAATGGACCACCTGAAGCGTAGCCGCGGGCAATATTTAAGTGACATTATTTTTAAAAAGTAAATGGCAGAAATTGATTTATCGATCCAAATAAAAATTTCATTCACTTTTTACAAGTTTCTGTGTTTATTTGAATTTTCAAAAACCAAGCTCTTAAAAAATCACCGTTTAAAAGCTTTTTATGTGTTTTCATTTTAAATTCTTAAAAGCTCATAAGCACAATCGATTCTCTCTCGACAAAAATTAATATTGATAATTTTTTGAAAGCGATTGCTTTCCCTTAACACACAGAAGTAGGTACAGACGAATAGTAAATTTCTGTTTTGAAAATAATATATATTCCTCGTTACACAAGTTAAATAGTAACAAAATTTAGGGCAAAACATTAAAATTCACTTGGCGGTTGATGATGTGTACGAAAATTCGAACAGATTGTTATAATTGAGTTTTCCCCCAATATTCACATAATATTACCAATGCTTTGGTTCTGCTCTCTGCTAAAGCAAAATCTGAACAAAAATCAAAAAGGGTGAGTGACTTTTAATTTACTGTCAATGAATCCTTGTTCCTTGAAAGGGACGTTGCACTGCACAGCACATGCTGTGTATAATAAAACCGACATTTACAACAAGGAGATGAGATGTATCTTGTGTCTGTAAACCTACTTTAACTAACAATTTTTACTCAGGCTTGTACACGGAGATTAGGCATCTATTTTCTTTTATATACAATATTATTATTAATAGTTGCGTTGGTCATTTTATTGGGATGTCAACTCAGGGTGCTGATGGGTAACCACAACCCTTGTCGTTTTTAGGTAAATCTATGGTAAAATGTGGGATATATAATGAATAATATTTCAAATTATGGTTGAATTTTTGATTTGTCTATCATAATTTATCTATTAAGATTGCTGTTAAGGAGTACCTATACCATATTATAATGCTTGCAATACGTGCACATATGGTCCATTCAAAATTAATAATAATATAATATGTACATTTCAGAATAATAAAAAAAATGATAGAAATTAATCTAAGAACAAAAAGATGGTGATAAGCTTATTTAATTTCGGAAAGTGAAATATTTACAAAAAAAATAAAGATTAAAATTATGGCAGAATTTGATAAAGATCGAAATTACATATTAGGTAGGTATTTGCAGTATCTATTATTATTAGTAGTATTAGCTTAAACGTCTGAAGCAGTTTTCCTCAAACTTGGTACTTAAGAGTTTAAGGTGATTGTCTCAAATAGATTTGTAAGTGATTCTCTTAGCCCCAAAAGTAACGATACCTGCCATACAATTTGTGCCATGACCTTAATTTTTACTTATTCCTAAAACAGTTCTAACTATAACTACTGAGGGTATAGTCTACATTTTGTTATTAACGCTACAAGTGATAAGCGGCTCGGGGATTTCGATCAGAATTTATGAGGTTCTTCAAATTTTAAATACTGCTTACTGATTTAAAATATAATTTTTTTATTTCAAAAAAGGGTAGATGATTTTTTTCAAATTCTGTTTTTAAGCTTATATGTTAAATACTTTAAATTATAACAGCACATTTTTTTAGAAAGAAATTTAAGAAATGTTGTATATAAAAAAAAACTAAGTAAAAGACGAACTTTAAAATCTATTTAGCCGTTTTTACTAAGAATCTTATGCTTACGATGTGTTCGAAGTCAATAAAGTAGAAACGTAAGGCAATAAAATCCTCAATTTAACCAATTTTAGAAATATTGTTTTACTTATTATTAATAGATTAGATTTAATTGAAAAATAAGACTCAAAAAATGCATCTTATTATAATACCTATTTAATATATAAATTCAATCAAAAAATACATTAAAGAATATCTAAATTTAATTTAAAAAACAAAATTTAAATTTTTAAACAAGCATTAAAAGCTAAGTTGAAAATCATTAAATAAGAAAAAAAAACAAAAAAATAGAACACATGTACATAAGCATGTACATATATATAAATTAACAAATATTTTTTTAAATTAATAATAACGAAAAAAAAATCCAATTTCATACATATCCCAGGTGGCAGTCCAGGTTCACTGGAAAATCCAACCTCTTCGGAGTTCAGCTTTACGGATTCTGGGGAGAGCCAGTTGTTGCATTTAACTAATCCCAACTTAAAAAAAGCAACGGTTGTTCGATCACCGTTCGATCCCAATGGAGTGACAACGGTAAGAAGACTTCGCCGGTAACGCCAGATGCGCGAGTAAAAAAGGACTCAATGCAAACACAAATTTTTGAGAAAGACAAAAATGAACTTCGTCAAAAACTTGATGAAGTAGTAAGACTTTATCAGGAGTTAAGGATAGAAGTTGATCTTCTTCTAAAAGAAATGAAGAATAAACACCACAATGGCTCGAAGGCTAGCTCATCGCACCGGCAAAATTAATTTATGAGACTGATGAAAACGAGCTAGCTCGGGAAACAGATAAGTCCTCAAACAAAATGCCTAGTAAAAAACGCAAGGTTGGATCCTCACCTGATGGGGCCTATTTTTCTGAAAAAAATGCATCACCAAAAGATGCCAATATTAAAGAAAAACCTATTTAAATTAGCCCATTGCCCCAATTAATGTTGTCGGTATTGCGGAGTATAACCGGCTGCAAGCTATCTTAAAGATGTTAACACCATCAGACTTTAAAGTTATAACAACAAATGGAAAGTTTGCGTGAAAGATCCTGAAAGTTATCGTCTCCTGTCTCGAAAACTAAACGAAGAGAAACTAAAATGGTAAACTTAAGAGACTAAGTCGTAAAGACCTTTACGTGTTGTCCAAAAGACGATATTATTAACGATCTTAGATGCTGTGAACATCGTCAAAAGAGAAACATAGAAGATAGAAAAACAAATGTGGTACAGACTGGTCTTCCATTATTTATTCTTATTTTTGATAAGGCAGAGAAAATAAACTAAATTTACAAATTAAAACAATCCTCAATATTGTTCTTAAGATCGGCCTTTAAGAAAGAGTTCAAGACTGATTCCGCAGTGTAAACGCTGTCAAGAATCCAATCACACGCAAAACTATTGCAAAAAATAACATAATACTAAAGACTGTACCTTAGATAGCAAAAGCGCAGCAACGTGCATCAATTGTAATAAAAATCATCCGGCCAGCTATAGAGGCTGCGAAGTAGCAAAAGAGTAGTCACAAAGAAAACCACCAAGCCAAGTAGAAAAGCAAGTTCTTAAGACCCCTAAGAGGTTAAATGCCCCAATACCCAAAGAGAGCAAACACCAAAGAAAGGTTGTGTAAGCACATATACCCAAAAATAACGGGTAAGCCAATACTTTTACAAAATGATACTGCTGGTGATCTACTCACAAACGTCTTAAACATAATCGTTTCGAAAATTGAGGAGCAATGTGGTACAAATAAACTTATATTTGATAGGCTAATTAAACTCGAAAACAAAAAGAAAAACATGATGGAAAAGCTTAACATAATTACTTGGAATGCCAACGGATTATGGCAAAAACTTGAAGAACTAGAAATGTTTACCCATGAGAAAGATATTGATATTTGTTTAATATCGGAAACGCATGTCAAGAAACAATGGCGCCAAATCTTAAACAACCCATTGTTAAGGGCTTAACATTTTACTAGTTAGCAATTTCCTAAGTGCTTATTGATTGAATAACTATTTCAAAATTTTTAAACCTTTTCTAAACTAGTAAATTGCTAATTAAGTAGAAAGCTGAACATTTGTAGGGTTTGAATTTTGATGAACACATTTATTGTTGTTATGCGTTGTAAATTAATTATATGTTTATGAAAACCCAACATGTACTCTAAAATGGTATTAGTTATTTCTATTTTCATCATTTTAACTTCATTATTTACAAAAAAAAAAAAAACAAAAACAAAATTGTGCACCAGCAGGACTCGAACCTAGGTACCCCGCGTGCAAGGCTGATATACTATCAGATTCCATAATGGATTTAGCAAATTCCTAAAGTTAAAGTAGCCATTCCGTGATTTTAACTTTAGTAAAATTTCAAAATCGTTTAAAATTAGCTCAATCATCTTTTTAGCTTAGTAAATTGCTAACAGTGGCTTTAACATTTGACTAAATTGTTTAAAATTTTGCACCAATCAAATTTGGACTTTGGAGAATTTTTAAAAAGTGATTCTCATCGGCTTTATTGGTCGTAATGATGATTAAATGAAAACAATTTTCATTTTATTTTCCCAAGTTATCGACGGTAGTTGCAGTCTTCATCATATATGGTTTACCAAAGATTCACAAGCCAAACATGCTTCTCCGGCCGCTAACGTCATCGATAAAAGTTCCTTTTTACGAACTTTCAAAGTACCTGGGTAAGATATTACAGTGTGTCACGAAAAAATTTCCTCACTCTGTAAAAAATTCGTTGGAGTTTACATCCAAAGCAAAAGATTTTGTACTTCACACAAACCATAATTTGGTTTCTTATGATGCTGTTTCTCGTTTTACTACTGTTCATGTTCAGCTTGCAATCAACATTATTACAAAGAAATGGAAATTATAGCTGAGCCAACACAAATTTATGGAATTATTAAATTTTTGGCTCAAAGATAAAAACTACCTGCAATTTAAGGACGATTTGTACAAACAAGTACACGGAATGCCAATGGGAATTCCTCTTTCACCGACGATTGCGGACTTGGTTTTTTTTTTTTTTTGCAAGCGCTCAAGGGATTATGAATACCCTTTTATATGTTTTTCTTTACACAGCGCGGCCATCCGGTGGAAGAAGAGAAAGAAGGATAGGAAAGATGTGTGGCGCGATGTTCTGAGACTAGAGTTGGTTGGTGTCTCAGATTTAACTCCAGGGATGGCGGCTGAACTAATGCGGAGAGAATTAAAGTGTCTTATTTACTTATGTACCTTATAATTCGCATTATTTTATTTATTTCGGTGTTATATTTTATGCGTATGCTAGTTTACTCAATCACATGTTGTTAGTGTTATGCCTAAACAGCATGTAATGAGAAAAGCAGCAATTTATTTTATGACAATTTTTAGAATTGGTTTTAAATGGAATATAAGAAGACATAGACAATGGCAGGAATCGAACATGCAACCACGAGTTTGACAGGCGAGCACACAACTATCGCTCCACGGCCACCCCCAGATTGATTTTAGATTAGTTTATTAACGATATTAGCTTAGATTGGTTTTAGATTGTTTACTCGAGGAATGTTTTAAACTAAGCTACAAACCTAATTTTATAGCAAAATACGTTGATGATATCTTTGCGATTGTGAATAGAGAAGAAATTGAAAATGTCTTACTATGATTTATCCAGTTTAATGAACAAATACAATTCACGGTAGAGAGGGAAAAACAGATCGATAGCGTTTTTGGACGTTAAGGTTTACCGCGAAAATTATCGACCTTCTTTCGACTGGTACCAGAGAGATATGGCATTTGGGAGACTTGTCAATTTCCGATATAATCAAGCCAAGCACATTCGTATAAACTTTGCGTCGAACTTAATAAACAATGTCTTTGCGTTGAGTGACCGAAAATTCCACTCCGAAGAAAAAGTTACGCCAATACTCTTAGACAACAGCTTTCCGACAGAGTTATAAAGAACTTTATACTTTGTAGAAAACACCAAGTTCGTTCCTAAAATAAGTTGGAAGAGAGGAAATGTTTTTATAAGAGTGTCGTTTATGTGCCCAAACTTTCCGAAAATTTCAAAAAAATGGCCGCGAAAAGAAACCCGGAAGTCAACTTGGCATATAGGTCAAACCAGACTGTTGCATCCCTATTCACTAACCTGAAGACGAAAACCGACCGTTTATAAAATAAATTGCCAAGGGAAAACGGATGAATCCTGCAATCTTTGCTACATCGGCACCACCAAATGGAGAACCACTAGTCAGATATTCGCCTAAAAAGTTCTGAGAAGACGGCACTGGCATCTCATAGCATTGATACCGGTCACACACCAAACTTCGAGGGAGTGGAGATCCTTGCAACAGAAAAACATACATCTAAACGTTACATACTAGAGACACTGCATATAATTAACAACAAAATAATACGAACCGCAAACAAGACACAAAATATATCAGCCATTTGCTGTTCCTTAGTTTCTGACAGTAAATATCATAAAACGTAGACTAATTTTCAAATGTGAAGTGTCTGTTTTTCATCTGTTTTAATCTGTTTTTTATATGTCTTAAACAAGTTATTGTTCAGTAATTTAAAAAAGTAAAAATCTTAAAATTTAACGTTATGTAAGTATTTTGTAATTTTATAAATAAGGACACCCCTGAAGGAGACGGCAACCACCGTCGAAACGTTGGGAAAATAAAATGAAAATTGCTTTCATTTAATCATCATTACGACCAATAAAGTCGATGAGAATCACTTTTTAAAAATTCTCCAAAGTCCAAATAAAAACCAACTTGGTCAAAAACTTCTAAAATATGAAAAAATCAAATAGTAAGGTAATAGTAATGGATATTCAGAATACCACGCAACTCATCCGTCGAACAAAGCAAGAGGTGGGGTATCTTTATTTATAAAAGAATCCATCGAACACACGATAGGCCCGAAAATAGAGGCTGAATCAATGCAATTAATCGGTGAACAGGTTCGAACACAGAACGTTGTAATGAATGTATCTTCCATATACTGTCCACCACGATGTAAAATTGAAAAGCTAAAGTTAGTTAAACAAAATTTTATACTTGGTGGTGAATTTAATGCGAAGCACAGTTTTTGGGGATCTAGATGTATTTCTCAAAAGGGTCGAATGCTCTAGGAATCGGGAGTGGAAAATAATTCGATTTTCATTCGACTGGCAACCCGACTTACTGGCAAACTGATCCATCGAAAATACCCGATCTTATTGATTTCTTTGTGGTCAAAGGAATACCCTAAAATAAAATTAACATAAGAGAAAGCTTTGATCTCTTCTCAGATCATTCTGCTGTTATTCTCACTATGAGCGAAAAACTTCTTAAGAATGAACAACCTGTCATTTTAATTCGACTATCGCCTTTTTACTTCCGATTATAGGTACTATAAGGCAAGTTATGCCGAGCTGTAGCCTAAACGGTGTAAACGATTATCTTCAAATTTGGTATGTGTGATTATATTGGAATTCCTCAGAGTGAAAATTGAAATTTTATTTTTAGGCCTAAAAATAACGGTACCTGCCATATGACCTTAGGAAAATATTATGTTTCTCGAAAACGGCTCCAACGATTTTGATACAAAATTTTGAGCTTTTCCATCATGGTTTTCTGTTTGTAGGGCCTTTTGGCCGAAAACTGCTTTCGAGCTTACATAGTTAGCCTATCAAATATAAGTTTATTTGTACCACATTGCTCCTCAATTTTCGAAATGATTATGTTTAAGACGATCGTGAGTGGCTCACCAGCAGTAGCTTTTTGTAAAGGTATGTTTTGAGCCGTTATTTGGGCATATATTGTTACACTACCTTTCTTTGGTGTTTGCTCTGGTTGTGTTGATTGATCGCACCTTACAAACCTAGGTTATTTTTTGCAATAGGTTTGATTGTGATTGAATTCTTCACAGCGTTTACACTGCGGAATCAGTCTTGAATTCTTTCTTAAAGTTTCGATCTTAACAACAATATTGAGAATTGTTTTAATTTAGTAAAAAATGTCGTCTATTTTCTCTGCCTTATCAAAAGTAAGAATAAATAATTGAATACCAAGTTGTACTACATTATTTTCGCTATCTTTTTTTGTATTTCTCAGCATCTAAGATTTTATAGTTCCTCTTTAGATCGTTAATAATAACGTCTTTTGGAAATGGATGCAAGTCTTTCGCTACAAATACGTAAAGGTCCTTCTGACTTATTCTCAAAAGTGTACCATTCTACTTTTTCTTCGTTTAATTTTCGCGACAGGAGACGATAACTTTCAGGGTCATTCACGCATACTTTTCATTTGTTATTATAAAGGGAAATAACTTTAAAGTCTGATTGTGTTAACGTCTTTAAGATTGCTTACAGCCGGTTATATTCCGCAATACCGCCAACATTAATTGGTGGCGGTGGCCTAATTTTAATAGGCTTTTCTTTAATATTGACGTCTTTTTGTGATGCAATTTTTTTTAGAAAAACAAGCCTCATCAGGTGAGGATCCAACCTTGCGTTTTACTCGGTCTTTTGTTTGAGGACTTTTCTGTTTCGCGAGCTAGCTCTTCTTCATCAGCCTCATAAAAGAAATTTTTCGCTTGCCATGAGCTGCTGGCCTTCGAGTCATTGTGGAGTTTATTCTTTAACACCTCATTTTCTTTACGAAGAAGATACTTCTTTCCTTAACTCCTGATGAAGTTATACTACTTCATCAAGTTTTTGACGCAGTTTATTATTACGAGTATCTTTCTCAAGAATTTCGGTTTTCATTGAGTTTTTTTTTACTCGTGCATCTGGCGTTACCGGCGAACTCTTCTTACCCTTGTTACTCGATTGGGAGGAGGTGATCGAGCAACCCTTGCTTTTCTTAAGAAGGGACTTATTAAATGCAATAATTGGCTCTCCCAAGAATCCGTAGAGCCGACCTCCGAAGATGGTGGATTTTCCAGTCAACCTGGATTGCCACCTGGGGTAATGTATTTATTTGTTTAACTCACTGCATATTTATGTATACGTTCACTCTCAGTAAACGGAGGTTTGATTTTAGTCGCCTCTTAGGATAGGCATGCCTTACCTCGGGTATATTCTTTTTTGTTTTGGTTGGATCACTGACGTCATTGAGAAAGCCACTGAAGAAAAGAAAATTTGTGCGGCGGTCTCCTAGACGTGTCGCAAGGTTTTGATAAGGTGTGGCACGAACGCCTAAATTTTAAATTAAAACAAATTCTAATTGAAGCACTTTATACGCATATCTATTTAATAGACTTTTTAGAGTAAAACATGGAAACGAATACTCTAATATTTAAGAAATAGTGGCTGGTGTGTTCTAGGTCCAATATTGTACCTGTTATTTAAACGTGATATACCTCAAACAGAAGACATTATCGTAGCCACGTTTGCTGATGACACTGCAATACTAGCAGTAGGCCAAACGATTAATGATTCTATGAAAAATTACATAAAGTTCTGAATAATGTCAATGATTGGACAAAAACATGGCGGATATCGCTCAATGAAGTAAAATCAGTTCATGTAGATTTTACGTATACAAAAATTAATAGATTACCTGTATTTGTTAATACGGTTTAAGTTCCGTTTGCTAATGAAGCAAAATATCTCGGAATGACTCTAGACGCGAAATTAAAATGGAAACCGCATATTAAAAAGAAATGCGAAGAGTTAAATAATAAACTCATAGATATGTAATGGTTGCTCGGTAAACAGTCTAAATTCAGTATCGAAAACAAGCTAATTTTGTATTATCAGGTGCTTAAGCATGTCTGAACTTACGGCATACAACTCTGGGGTTGCACGTGAAATTTTAATTTAAATACCTTACAAACTATTGAAAATAAACTGCTAAGATCGCTTGTAAACGCACCTTGGTTTATCTAATCTAATCTTGGTATAACGAATCGGGATTCCCACGGTTCGCGATGAAATAAAAACAGCTATTACAACACTGTAGTAGTACTACAGGTTCACACGAATCGTTCTACAAAAATAAAACTTAATAACTTTTTTTCAGTGTGAGTAATCGGCTTATTTTTTTATTTTATAGGCTACTATTTAGATTTATCAAAATGATTGCTTGGAGTACTGAAAAAAGGATTTGGATAGTGCAGCAATACCATTCTTTGCAGTTCGTCTTTTCGGTCCAAAGGGAATTTAGGCAGAAGTGTGGTGGTACTCCACCGAGTAGATGGACCATTATGAGGCTGGTGAACATGTTTGCGGAATCTGGATGCATTGAACGAAGACCGTATCATCGAGATCCCAATGTTCGGGTTCAGGATACAATCGTGGCTGTTGCATCGGCAATACAGGCAAATCCAAGTGTTTCGACTCGAAACTTATCGGGCCAAATTGGAGTTAGCAGACGGCCATTACAACGGATACTTCATGATGACTTAAACTTGTTTCCGTACAAAGTCCAAATTACAGCAAGTTAAACCCTCAGGATTTACCTGTTCGCCTGGAATTTTGCCCAAAAATGATTGCAATGGCCGAAAAAGACAACACATTGATAAACTGTTTGTTCAAGTCTGATGAGGCCCATTTTGACTTAAACGGCAGTGTTAACAAGCAAAATTGCCGTATATGGAGTAAATCTAATCCAGAAATGCGCCATGAGGCGGAGCTGCACCCAGAACGAGTCACTGTGTGGTGCGTAGTTTCATCAAGGTGTATTTTCGGGCCGTACTTCTTTGAAGAAAATGGTGTAACACAAACTGTCAATGGGGACCGTTATTTAAAGATGTTGAAGGAATTTTTTTACCCAAAACTTTGCCGAAGACATATCCCTTTCAGCAGGATTTGGTTTCAACAAGATGGAGCAAGTGTACACGTAACCAGACAAGTTATGGCGGAGCTCCAACGAAAATTCCCAGACAATATGATATCCAGAAACTGCCCTTTCCGCTGGCCCACAAGGTCACCTAACCTGACAGCACCAGACTTTTTTTTAGAGTTATGTCGAGCTGGAAGTGTACAAAATGAAACCCTGGAATTTTACTGAACTGAAGCAGTCCATTAAGACAATAATTAAGGCGATCCCAATTTCAACCCTTCAGGCCGCAATGAACAATTTTCTGATCAGGTGCCGCATATGCGTGGATGAGCGTGGAGGCCATTTGCGGTCTATCATCTTTAAAAACCTTAGTTATGTAAAATAAAATTTAATTGTTATTCCAATAAAGTTATTTAAATTTCTTATTGTAGCACGATTCGTGCGCCACAATTTATAATCGAAATTATCGATGAAACGAATTCCGTACGTACGCCTTCTGCGAAGGACTAAGCCTTCTGCACTAAACAAGAATCCGCTTTAAAATCAAGTTATAAGCAGGAACTATCACCTGATAATTACCTGCAACACGTTAATTAAATTCGTTAAAAATAAATTGCTGGATAAATTTCATCTTCGTTGCAATCGTTAAAAGGAGGTGTTTTCAGTGCAATAGGAATCTAATACTCCTTGAAGGTTTCACACCTACCCACGAAAAAAAAATGAATAACTGCATCCATCAGATCAGTTATGGAAGATACATTTTTGGTTAGGTACTCGAAAACTGAACATTAAATCAATCGGATCATATTCTTACTCTAACTTTGATATTAAATAATTATTAATTTGTGAATTATTAAGTGAGTGTATTAACTCAGTTCTATTGGTCAGGGCACACTAAAGTAAGCCATTTCTGTTTTCTTAAACCGTCAATAAATGATATGAAAACTCGACATGCTCTTACTGTAAGCGTAGAATATCCAAGAAGCATGCTTTGAAAATATGGGACACCACAGTCTACCGATTCGGATAATATGAATTCCTGTTTTATAATACTAAGCTGTATTAAAAAAGACTTCGCCTATGACTATAAAAAATTCTTGGACTTATCCACAAAATAATCTTTTTTTAAAAATGATTTTGTCGCGTGATTAAATGGTAATACATGAAGCATGATCAGATATTTCAATCAAATGTCAAAAGGCTTTATGTTTCTTTTGGAAATAGATTTTGTGCATTCAAAGATAATGAAGATGATAAGAGATTCAAATAGAAAATGCTAACAATTATTTTTCCCGGTCTTATGTTGATGATTCATGTATGTGGTTAGAACGTGGGTTTCGATTTTAAGCTCAGGTTATATTCAAAAAATGTTTCCTTTTATAATTACAAAGATTGTTGTGATAAAATATATTCCTAAAGAAGGGTGTGATTTTGGGGTGAGGAGTGTCAGATTATTTCAGTTTCTGAGAAAAATGTTTAAGGGATGATGCGGCAGGATCCTTTTCAAACAATCCTATAATGGATGTGGACACAATGAGCACGCGTTAACTTAGGGTTGTATATAATGTGACAATAATTAAGTACCTAAATAAACAAAAACATGAGCGAGAACGGATGTCTTTTAAGATTCGTTAATGTACTATATGATTGGACATATAGCGGAAATAACACTGGAGAGGCGCCGTATTCTGTCTGATTGATTTTCAGGAATACTTGATACAACCAAAATCTTGGACAAATAAAAATATACCTTAAGAATTGGCTTAGCATATATGCTTTTCACTTATCAGAAACAAAGTCTTACGGAGCATGAGTATTTTCGGTATCGTGTCGTTTTTTTGCCTGTCTTAAAGAGGACAGCAATTTGTCATCTTTTTACTAAATTATCCTCTTAATGTCCTCTTTTTTCTTAGAAACACTTTTCCTACAAGGTAAAGTACTTTTGTTGAAATTATGCACCTTTATTATATTTATTAACTTATAGCAACTCAGTTATTTTATGTTACAGAAATATCGAACTTATAATCAATAAAAATCATTCATCATTCTGCCTTCCCAAGAGAAATTGTGTTCTTATAACAGGTTATGTGTCCAGTAGCCCAGGACGAAACTGAAAAAAAAATTAAGAAAGAATATCTGATTGGAAATATTTGTTGCCGATAAATATTTTTTATTGTACTGGTTTTCTGGAAGATGATATTTGAATTTTGATCTTAGTTAATATGTCAACCAAGAATGAATGTTTTTCAGTAGAAAAGTTGCGGGGCAGTGAAAATTTCCACAAAAGACTATTTAGAATTTAAGAAACTTTGAGACTTTATCGAACCATTAGATGAATTATCACTAATTGTTAAAGAAAAAGGTGTTCAGAAATTAAGTCAAGCCAAAACAATGCTCGCTTTATCTGTGGCACCAGATTTGTATGTTCATTTCAGAAATTGCAGGTCCGCATTGGAAATCTGGCGAACATTTCAAAATATGTTTGAAGATCAAGGTTTATTGCGAAAATTGGTCTTTTGCGAACATCAATATCTATACGACTTAATCAATGTGATAGCAAGCAATGCTTTATTGATCAAATAATGTCGACAGCAAACAATTTGACATGCATTGGATTCAACGTTTGTGATGAATGGTTGGCAGCGATCTTATTAGCTGGTTTAACAGATGAGTATAAACAGCTTATTTTAAGCTTTGAAGGAAATGTGTAAAACGATCAGATTAATATGAAGCTACTCGATACACAGTATGAAAAAGCAGAACAAGGAAATGCGTTCATTGGCAATAAAGCATTAGGAGGTGAACAAAAGCGACTTAACTTGTTCAAATGCTATACATGTGGTAAAGGACATAAAAATCACCGATTGTCTAACTAAGTCAAAAGGGAATTATGAACACAAATGCAAGACTGGAAAAATTAAAGACGCCTTCTTAGCTTGTTCTCATACTAGAAATCAATACGATGAATAGTAGTTAGACAGTGGAGCATCGAAGCATATTACACCGAATACAAATTTTTTGCTTAACTGTGAACCATCAAATGTTGATGGAATTAAAGATGCAAACAACCCGAGAATGCAGGTGAAATGTGCTGGAAATGCAAAAATTGTCCTAAATGATACAAGCATGTTCCTGATATGTCAACGAATTTGTTGTCTGTTTACAAATTGGTACAGAAAAGCAAAACAGTCGTGTTCGATAAGGAAGGATGTACCATTTTTAATAAAGACGATAATATATTAACAAAATGCAAACCTGAAAATGGAGTTTACAAGATTCATAGCCAGGAACAAATGTGCATGTTATCAAAAGCTGAACACGAAATTGCAGTTATATGGCATCGAAGACTCGGTCATTTGAACTATCAAAGTCTTTATAAAATGAGGAATGGAGCTGTGACTGGTATTTATTTTAAGAACCATGAGGTTTGTTTGAAGAATTGTAAGCGTAGCCCTACAAAAAAAGTCCAGCGGTGTCAAATCGCCTGATCTTGGTGGCCATCTGATATCGCCACGACGAGAAATTACGCGGCCAGGAAATGTCTCTTGCAATAAAGCCATATTCGCTCGAGTTGTGTGCCATGTGGCACCGTCTTGTTGAAACCACATATTCACCAAGTCATATTCTCCTATAGCAGGCAAAAAAAAGTCGGTTATCATATGACCATTACGCTCCGAATTGACGGTGACAGTCGTTCCATCGTCGTTTTCGAAGAAGTAAAGTCCAATCACACCTCCGGACCAAAGAGCGCCCCTAACAGTGACTTTTTGTGGATATAATGGCCACTCTTCAATTACTTGAGGATTCTCAAAATCCTAAATACGACAATTTTGTTTATTAACATACCCACTGAGTGAGACATGTGCTTCGTCATTCAGCTAGCTTCAGTTGTTGTGTGAGCTGGTACTTTATATGGATGTATGTATAGATCCAAATGCAAAATACGCCATAATGTGCTGTAAGACAGTCCCAATTCCTGAGAACGACGAGGTCTTCGGTAACACTTTCACTTACAGCAGCGATATTTTTAGTGGTGAGAGCGAAACGATGATGCACAGGCCTTACAATATCTCTAACTACAGTCTCTTCAAATTTCTTCACAATTTTTCCAATTGCTTGCGTAGTTCGACGATTTTGTAAACAATAATCTCCTCTTAAAGCACGATATGTAGCTGTGTCAGAATCACCATTTTTGTAGTAGGTTTTAACAATTTTTATGCGTTGTGCGATAGTTAAGCGATCCATTTTCGTAAATGTCAGACTTTCAACTGAAAAAAAAATTGGTTTAACAACTTAGTTTGACAGATGTCAAATTCCAGCCCAATACTTTTGAAACCGCAAAATGGATAACCCTTTACATAATTCACAAGATTGCTGAAAAACATTGTAAACATCCTATAAGATATCTTCAGACGGACAATGGTCTAGAATTTGTGAATTCAAGTATGAAAAAACTCTTAGAAGAAAATAGAATCCATCATCGTCAATCAATAGCTTACACACCTGATCAAAATGGTTGTTTTCAGCTTTAAAATAGGACAATCGCAGAATCGGGTCGCTCTATGATCCATGCAAAAGGTTTTAGTCTAAAATTTTGGCCGAAGCTGTGCAAACTTAAGTGTTTATCCTAAATTGAACGGGATAGTATAGTCTGGTTGTCAAAAAAATGGGTTGACATCGAAAAAATGATCTCGTACAATTTTCTTTTAAAATTTGCTGGGGTCAGTCATTAGTATCTAGTCTAAATTTCGGTTTTTGGGAAAATCGGGCTGGAGCTTCAGTCGCCATTTTGAATTTAATGAAAATTTTATTTTGGCCAATAACTTCGCCATTTTTGATTTCTGATAAAAATAATGCGGAAGAGATTTGCAGGATATTTAATTTTCTACAACTTTACTGTTAATATTTTTTTTTTTCGATAAAAATACCGTTCTCGAGATATTAATGGAAAACTGTTTTGGGGCTTGTGGTCCCCTTCTGGGACTATGAAATATTAATTCGCAAATTTTCTTGTATAGCTTGTTGGGGACGATCATTAGTAGTCTAAATATCAATTTTCGGAAAAATACTGCAGGGGCTTTAGTCGCCATTTTGAATTTAATTAAGAATTGGTTATCTTTATTTATTCATATAAAGCCCTTTTTGGAGCTAGAGTTGAACTAGGTGCCTTTTTTTTAAACTCAAAATTTCGAAAACGACTCAATGCATTTTTTTAAAACTTCGTATTTTTTAGTTTTTTGACATTTTCTTAAATAGTTAAAAATCTACGAGTAATTTCCTTAAATATAACACAACTGTAACTCCCTTGCAAATGTTAAAAAAAAAACTTAACAAAAAAAATTATTTCTCATAAACGGCTCCAAGAATTTTGATAAAAAAAATGTTCTTAATTCAGTGCAGTCCACTTTTAAGTAAAACAATGTTTTACTATACTTACTAATTAACGGTACTTCAAATAGAACCAGTTCTTATATTTTCGAGTTTCTCTCTTTGGATAGACCGATTAAAATTATTGTTATTATTAATAAAACTGCATACTCTGTTGGAGATTAATTTTTTTCACACAATTCTCAATTAATTAACATTGTATTCTTTTACAACTTAAGCAATGTATTTTGTCCCTGAAATTTTCTCTTTTGGTCAAATAATATTTTCACAGGTTATGGGCCCAGGACCCAGAGTTCCATTGTGTTTAAAATACTGATATAACCATTAGAAGATTTTTGAATTGTTCAATTTTGGTAAGAACGTTTGAAACTAATTTTAATTGGAAAGGCAGCGAGTATTGCTACGATGTATAGTTTAGCTCCTCACGCATGGAGTTGCTTTCTAGGGAGAACTATGATATGTGGAGTATGCAACCGGAGGAACTTTTAACCAAGAACAATCGTTTCATCAATGGACAATCTCTAAAATCTGCGACTGGCTCTGATGGGATTGCGGAATGGTGTAAGCAAGATCGAAAGGCCAGAGCTGACCTGATTATGTCCATTCCTCCATCAGAATTGAAGCAGATTCGTGGATGTGAAACCTCTCCTGCCGTGTGGATGAAATTAGAGTCGATATATGCTTCACAACGTCCCGCACGCAAAGCGACTCTCTTAAAGCAGATGATGCTTCAAAGCTTGGCCGATAGTGATAACGTTAGGGAGCATATGGCCAAGTTTTTCGATGCGGTTGACAAGCTGGAAAGCATGAACGTTGAAATAAATGGTGATATGTTGTCCATTATGCTGTTGTATAGTCTTCCATCTTCGTACGAGAATTTTTGGTGGGCAATAGAATGTCGTGATGACTTGTCTACTGCTGAAGTACTAAGAGTTAAGATAATAAGATAATTGAAGAATGTGAACCACGAAAAAAGGCAAAAAAAGACATTATGGCCACGACAGCTAGAAATGGAAAAGTTCTTTCAAATCTCATCATAGACCTGGAAAAGTATCGCTGAAGACATGCGATAAAAAGGTAAAATGTTGTAAATGTGGTATTTTAGGTCACAAGGCGAATGTTTGTCCTACAAAACAATTGAATATTCGAAAAAGCATGTGTGCATGATGCTAAAATTTCGTTTGCTGCAGATCATTCTACCGTTACGGATGCGAGTAGTATGACCTCCCCAAATCGATCAAGGGCATGGATTCTCGATAGTGGGTGTACGTCTCATTTGTGTGGTGATGAAAGTCTTTTCGAAACTTTGTGTGATTCGCCGAAAGCAGAACAGAATCTTGCAAGCAATACAACAGCTGAAGTCAAAGGCAGAAGGATTGTTCTCATTTATCCGTTGCAAGTAATAAAGGTTCTTGTTTGATTGAGTTCAAGGCTGCCTTGTATCTTCGAGAGTTGGGGACAAATCTGATTTCGGTGGCAAGACTGACAAACAAAGGGCATGCAGCCGAGCTTGTAAAAAACGGTGCTATTGTTCAGACAAAAGATGGAATTATTTGTTTGATTGCTAATAGAATAGGTGATCATTATTTTGTACGACAACTGAATGTTGTCCAGTCTGATTGCTCCCAATCAATTCCAATTTTGATAAGTATTTTTTAGATCATGGTATTATAAAAGAAGACTGACGATTCCTCATACACCTCGACAGAATGGTTTAGCTGAGAGGATGAACAGAACACTCATGGGTATGTCGAGATATTTCATGTCTGGATTGAGTGCTGGTTTTTGGTCTGAAGCAGTTGCCACGGCTTATCATATTCAGAATCGATATCCGACAAGTAGTCTGGATGGTGAAATTCCATTTGTAAAATGGAATAAAAAGAATTTTAGTCTTAACTACCTGAGAACTTTTGGGACGAAAGTTCATGTCTTGGCCAAGAATCCTAAAAAAGACAAATTAGCGTCTTTGGAAGGAGTGTATGTTGGATATCCTCGTGAACTTATCACACTTATCGAATAAAATCGTGATGTTAATAGCCGATTTAAATGCTAAGATAGGAAGTATGCAGACCACATCTCTTTTGCAAGAAGGGAACCTCACCTCTATTTATAGCATCCAAAGACACAGTGTGCAACCAAAATGGAACAAAAATGTTAGATGTTTTACAAACATATTATTTATGTGTTCTGAACAGATGCACTGAAGGAGATCGTGAAGGACAATATACGTTTTTGGGAGGGCAAGGGAAATCTGTTATAACCTATTGTGCGCTAAAAAATGGATAGATTTTATCACAAAGTTTGAAGTTCAGGTAAAAACTCACTCCGATCATTTGCCGATAGTGGTAGAATGGACAAATAACTATATGATTACCCAGAAAAACCTCAATTTGCTCCCAAGATTAAACTGGAAAATCCAAGTTTCAAATTCTTACCATCAAGCTACAAATAACATCTTTTCAAACAGGATAATAGATGCAGAGTCGGTGGAAGAATACTCGTCAACAAGACGGTGTCACATGCCACACAACTCGAGCGAATATGACTTTATTGCAAGAGACATTTCCTGGCCGCGTAATTTCTCGTCGTGGCGATATCAACTGGCCACCAAGATCACGCGATTTGACACCGCTGGACTTTTTTTTTGTAGGGCTACGCGAAAGATCGTGTTTATGCAGATAAACCTTTAACTCTTGAGCACTTGAAAACCAACATTCGTCAAGTTATGGCTGAGATACCGCCCAATATGTGTCAAAAAGTGGTCGAAAATTACCTCAAAAGAATCGATGCTTGTAACAATTCGCGTGATGGTCATTTAAATGATGTAGTATTTTACACATAATGTCAACGTTCAAACTTTATAATAAAAAAGAAATATCATGAATAAAAAATATTTTCTATGTGTTTTATTTACGTTTACATTTGAACCCGCAACATGGGTAACCCATTATAAAAATTCTTAAATTTTTTCTAAAATCAAATTGGTATGGACATTTTAAATATTAAATAATATAAATTCAAAAACAAAATTTCAGAAAAAATCATCCACCCGTTTCCCAAAATTTGAATTTTCAACAAAAAAAAATATTTTTTTTTTTAAATCTAAAACAACTATTTTCGAAAATTTTGAAATGCAGTATTATTTAGAATTTGAAGGAGCTCCTGATTGAAATCCGTTAAGCCGTTTATGAGATAGTCGAAAATAAATAACATGGTTTTATGACAGGTACCGATAATAACAAAATATTTAAAAATATTCGGCGAAAATGTAGATCATGGCCAAAGTAGCACACCCACCAATTTTTATCAAAATCGTTAGAGTCGTTTTCGAGATAATTACGATGCGATGGTAGAAAAATTTGTATGCAAGTACCGTTATTTTTTTGGGGGCTAAAACAACGATACAAAAATTTATTTTGGACAATCACCTAAACCGCCTAATCACAAAGTTTGAACAATATCGGTTCAGACAGACAGACGGAGATTTGCGGTACCCACTTTGTTGGTGTTTTCTATCATCGTACTGTCAACTTTGATTAAAATCTCGAGACCGTTTTTTTTTCAAATGCAAAACTTGCCCTATAGTACCTATATCGCAAGTAAAAATGATCGACAAAAATTTAGACTATACCCAAAGTAGTGCATACAGTTTTTTTTTTATCAAAATCGTTAGAGCCATTTTCTAGATAATTAAGATGGTATGTTCTACAGAGACACAGACAGACAGAATTGCGGTCCCACTTTTTTGGTGTTCTCTATCATCGTAACGTCAAGTTTGACTAAAACCTCTTGGTCGATTTTTTTTCCAAATGTCAAAACATGCCCTATGGTATATATATCGCCAGTAAAAATCAATAGCTGTTGAGAAACGCAACCATTATTTAGTTTTTGTATTTAATTACTTTGTGGATTCGTTTAAATATTGCCTAAAATGTATATGTTTAATTTTCGTTTGTTTATTAATTTTTTTTTCATAATTTTTATATCAATATTTGTCAAATATTTTTGATTTACCCAATAATGAATTTATTATCTTCTCATATATGTCTGTAACTGAGTAAATTATTTGTTTTTTTTGGTCATCGTTATCATGATCTGTATTGGCACGTGTAATTGATAAGTGCAGTGCATTAACGTTCACGGAATTATCACCCGCGGGTGCTAATTCTCAAAAAAAGGAAATAATCCTAGAGGGTATTAATTCATTTTTATATTGGAACTAACAACCGCGGTGGTTAATTCCTTTTCCTGACGGGTTTTAATTCTAATTTTAAACCACCGCGTACAAAAGGCTGGGTGCGTAAGGGGGGGCATGCTGCCCCCTGCAACCCTCCATACTTGGCCCAATATAAGATTTGGGGAGGGTACAAGATTGGGTATGCAAATTTTTTTTTTAACTTTTTTAAAAAGAAATCTTCAAATCCAAAAAAAATCTGCATATGCACAAATATGAACCTATCCCATGTCCTATATTGGGCCAACCAGAGGGGTTGCAGGGGGGTAGCTGATAATTTAATTAAAGTCCGTTTCAAGAGATAACCGCAATGCTCAATGCAGATCATTGGTAACGTGTGCAAAATTGTGGCTTAGTTTAGTGAGGATCCCGGTCCAATTGATATCCTGTTAGGAGCTGAAGGCTTCGGGTATACTGCTTAGTGGTCATCTTTCAGATCCAGAAGGAAAGGTTGTTGCACACGAGAACCTGTTTGGATGGGCTGTAACGGGTAGGTTGCAAGGAAATTCTGTAGTTTCGTTGTATGCAGGGGTTGACCTTGATGTAATTTTGAAGTCCTTTAGGGAAATTGAGGAAGTTCCGCACAGGCACAGTTGCTCGTTGGCAGTAGGTGATGATGATGTAGACCAAAGGTTTTTGAAAACTCTTACCCATACCTTGGATAACAAGTACTTGGTTGACCTTCAGTTTTGACAAGAAAATGTCAAGTTTGCTAATACCATCTCTGGATCTTTGAATAGACTTTTTTCGCAATGGAACGTCGTTTTGCGAGTGATAAAGACCTTCAAATAAAATATTGCCAATTCATGCAGACCTACACAACGCCGTTATGTCCAATAAATAAATTCTCGTTGTCTTTGATGGTTCTCATAAGGATACCCAAAATCGAAGTATCAATGAAATGCTACATGTTGGAACTCCTCTTCAACATAACTTGATCAACGTGTGTATTCGTTTTCATCGCTTCGTGTTTTGTACCGACATTGTCAAAATGTTTCAGCAAATTTGGGTGCATTTGGGATTGTTCGGCGAGAACCCACTGATAGACCTATTTCCCATTTTCGTTTGTCTAATGTGACATATGGTACTTATCCAGCTCGGTATATGTCGATGAAAGTTCTCCGTCAAATAGCGTTTGATTACAAACACCAGTTCCCCTTAGCGTCGCATGCCATTTTGCATGATATGTATGTTGATGACCTTATGACTGGGGCTGCTTCGTTGTCGGAGGCATTAGAGCTGAAAAAGCAGATTGTCGAGATGCTTTCATTTGGAGGTCTAGAGATCAGCAAGTGGAGCTCTAATTGTTGGAGCATATTGCGGGAGGTCAACTGTAAGGGAGCCGTCTCACTTGATTTAACTTACAATATTAGTTTTCCTGAAGAATTTCTGCCTACGACACGAAAACTACTTTTCGAGGTTGCGAAGATTTTCGATCCCCAGCATTTTTAGCTCGTTCCACTATTTTGCTGAAAATACTGCTTCAGGAGCTATGGATCACAAGGACATAAATAGATTGGGATGACCCCTTGCCTTTGGAAATAGTGGAAGAATGGAAGCTGTATCGGGAGAATTTGACCTATTTTGAAAAAAAACTTTAGGATTTGTCGAAGGTTTACCCAAAATTCCATTAGCTTTGAGTTAATAGGATTCTCTGATGCTTCCCGAAAGGCTTACTCAGCGGTGGTCTATTGTCGTAGTGGCTTAGGAGATGGTGTTGAACTTCAGTTGCTTGCAGCTAAAACTCGCGTAGCTCCAGTAACACAGCTGTCGATTCCACGTTTGGAACTTTGTGGAGCTCTACTTTTGTGTCGGTTACTAGAGCTAATTCTTTCACCGTTCGATGTTAACCCAGTTCGAGTATCTGCGTTCTGTGATTCGCAAATAGTTTTATCCTGGCTCTTCGCTCCTCCGCGCAAATGGAATACGTTTGTTTCAAATCGTACACCTGAAATCCTGCCCACCTTGCCTCGTTCTTCTTGGAATCATGTCTCTAATTGTGCTTCTCGTAGACTTGCACCCATAGATTTAGTTAAACAGGAAATGTGGTGGAATGGGCCAGAATGGTTGTCTCAGGTCCTTGATAATTGCACAAATAATCGTGAAATTGCAATAGAAGAGATTCCTGAGGAGAGAAACAAGGGCGTTCACGTTTCGGTTACAGGGGAGCATATTCTTGAAAACTTTTCTCTTAGAATTTCTAGTTGGAGCAAACTTCTGAGAATAGATGGCTATGTTCGTCACTTTATATATTTTTGTCATTGTGCAAAAGGAGGTGGAAGATATGGATATATTTTGCTTTCAGAGCTTCGCCTTACTAAAATATCATGTATCAAGTGGTCTCAAAATGAGTTCATTGTGAAATAAATGCTCTTAAAACTAATCGTTGCGTTTCCAAGATGTACAAGTTATTATCGATTTAACCTTTTATTGATGATATTGGTTTTCTGCGTGTCGGTGGTATAATTTCGAATACCATGAATGTTTCATTCGGTATGAGACAACCTATTATTCTGCCCCAAAATCAACGGATTACACAGCTGATTCTTTTGATCCTCACCGGAACTTTCTGCATATAGGTGTGTCTGGACTATTCGCGATAATTCGTGTGCAGTATTGGATCCTCGGGAGCAGAAATCTTATTCGGAAACTGGTCCATGATTGCGTTACCTGTTTTCGCCAGAGAAAGTGTACCTCTACGCAACTTATGGGAAATTTACCACCGTATTGTGTGAACCCATCTTTTGCTTTCGCCCATACAGGATGTGACTGCGCTGGCCTAATTACTCCTCGTTCGTCTAGAGAAAGAAAGCCTATCATCACAAAAGGTAAAATTTTTCTGTTTGTTTGCAGGACTACCAAGAAGCTGCACTTGGAATTGGTTTCGGACTTGACCACTGATGCGTTTTTGGCTGGCTTGAAAATATTAATCACCAGGCGTGGTAAATGCAGCGTTATGTACTTCGATAATGGTAAAAACTTCCAAGGAGCAGCGCAAGTTCTATTGGACATGTATAAATTGATTCAATCTCCGACACACCACACATAGGTTAAAGAAATGTTGGCAGGTGAAAACATTGATTTGCAATTTATACCCCCTCACATCTCTCACTTTGGTGAGTTTTGGGAAGCGGGGGTTAAATTGGTAAAGCAACATCATCTATGCATCATTGATGATAGTTTTCATACCTAGTTGGCCCAGATCGAAGCCCTCTTAAATTCGAGGCCCCTTTGTGTTTCTTCCGATTCAGATCTTGACCCATTAATGCCTTCTCATTTTCTCATAGGTAGACCATACACGGCAATCCACACGAGCCAACTTACTTGGAAACACCTATAAACCGATTGGAAAGATGGGAATTGCTACAGAATATGAAAATAGGTTTCTGGCGAAGGTTTCAAACCGACTATCTAACATCGCTGCAACACCGTCCAAAATAGAGAGAAGTTACTAGGGATTTCAATGTTTATAACGTGGTCATTCTAAGAGAACCTATTCTACCACTATCACTATGGTCCTTAGGAAGAATTAATCAAGTTCATCAAGGTGAAAATGGACACATTCGAGTGGTCACAGTGCGCACAAAACGAGACACATTTATGCGTCACATCACTAAACTTGCGCTTTTGCCATGTCCTGTAATTCCTTGTGGGGCCGCATGTTGAGAAACGCAACTATTATTTAGTTTTTGTCTTTAATTTCTTTGTGCATTAGTTTAAATATTGCCTAAAACATACATGTTTAATTTTCGTTTTTAAAATAATATTTGTTTCATAATTTTTATTTCAATATTTGCCAAACATTTTTGAATTACCCTACAATGGATTTATTATCTTCTCATCTATGTATAATGAGTAAATTATTTGTTTTTTTGTTTTTGGTCACCGTTATTATGATCTGCATTGGCACGGGTAATATAATAAAAGAGCCGGGTTGCAAGGGATAACCGCAATACTCAATGCAGAGCATTGGTAACGTGTGCAAAATTTTGACTTAGCTAATTTTGCTAAGCTTTCTTTTTTTTGTAGCAACAACCACACCATACGGTCGAGTCAAATAATTATTTTTGCGAATTGTGTTGATAAGAGTACATATCAATAAATAATTCTAACGTTATGGAAACTCAGTCTTTTCCTTTTTTGAATTCCTTATAAATAGGATCGTTTTTAAGTTTATATTATTAATTTTTTTTACATTATCATACCAAGTTTAGAAAAAAATTGTTTTTAATTTGTATACACGTAAAAAATTAAGTAAAACACGACTTTAAAAATATATTTAGATTCTTAATAGTAAGGTTTATGCATACGATGTGATCGAACATAAGAGCAAGTTCGTGTGATCCAGTCGCTCATTTTATTTATTTTTTTTTTTTAGACCGTGTCGTTGTCGTGTCGTGTGTCGCAAATTTGTACCCACAACGCCACAAAAGATGTTTCACTAGCCGTCTTCCGACCAATGGTTTGCCAACACAGAAAACTGTGTTATCACACCGGCTCATCATTTAATGCAGTGTTAGTTGTTAGTAGGCAAACTCTATTACAAATAACACTTCCACAAGTACAAAATTAAAATATAAACAAATAATATTACGTCAAAAACAAAACAAGAACATTTAGGAGCGTGGATCACTGGTTTTGAGTATATTTTTTATTTAATTTTACTGATATTGAAATCAAAAATGTTTGAATTAAATTGGAATTAGTCTACCCATATGCGTCATAGTTAGTCCTATGTGTCCTATGAGGCCACTGAGATTATAACCTCCCCGATAATTAAAAAAAACTGAACATAGTAGGTCTAGTGCATCTGTGACTTCAGTTATTATTTGGTGGTAGAATGCCAAAACATTGTTAGTTCTTCTCTGTGCAAGTGTTTGCATTTGAAGAATAGATAAACGTTTGTCATAAGGGAGTACATTAGAAGGATCACTCCACTGAAGCCCTTTCAATGCGAAACGATTAAAGTTTCTTTGAACAGATTCTAATCTCTCAATATTAATATTGTAAAAAGGAGTCCAAACATGTGATGCATACTCAAGATGGGGACGAACCATGTAGTTGTATAAAGGAGGCTTTACATGTATCTCCATCTTCATCTGCATCGACATCTGCAAAAAAAAAAGAGGAAACAAAATAAAAATCAGACTTGTGCGATAGAGAGCGAAGACCAAAATGGCCATTACCTTCATGTATGAAGATTATAGGAAGTATGAATGTGAAGATTGCACATTATAGTGAAGATGAACATGTTCATCTGCATTATAGCATTTTCATCTGCACCATAACTTGTTCCGTTCAGATAACGAATTTTCAAGTTTTTTTTACCATTTCACCTCAGTTTGCTTAAAAACAACGAAAATTGCGAAAATGTTCTTCTCTAAACTACATTACTGAACGCTTAGAACATGTGATTGTGAAATGTGTCAAGAAAGTTATAGCACAGTTCGAGTAAGTTATTAGTGTGTACCCTGTCTTACTTTTATGTATGTTTTATATTATGGTCCTGTTCTACTTTTCTTCAAATTTGCAGATGCAGATCCATGTAAAGCCTCCTTAAAGCACGGGTAACATTTGGATCAACAAATTCCTTGGACCAACGCTTCATAGAACCTAACATTGAATTGGCTTTGTTAACGATGATATTAATATGGGCAGAAAAGTCTAAATTGGGGGTAAAGAGAACTCCAAGGTCCCTTACAGTTATAACACGAGTTAAATTGTGCCGTGAGATAACATAGTCATGAGAAGGAGAACGTTTTTTTTGAAAATATCATTGTTTGACATTTTATCGGGTTAAGATTCAAACAAAATGAAATACATCAGCACCACTTTATGCTAGGTATCCATATTTTTAAAGCTAGAAATAAGTTCTTTAATTTAATTTAATAAAAAGAGTGTGTTTCTTTATTCATTCTGGTATGTCCAGAATATACGGAATACCAGTTTTGCGTTTCTTTATTCCATGGAATATTCCGGATAAACTATTTTGTTGTTTCTTTATTCATTCCGGAACGTTTGGAATGCATTCTTCAAATCATTCAAATGACAGCAGCCAAAGACGAAAACCAAGTAAACAAAATGGATGACCAAACATTGTTTATATTTTTATTATTGAATTAAATATATAAATAACAATTAAATGTGATTTTTCATGAATTAATAAATTAATAATAATAGGGGTATTCACGATCCGGTGTATCTGGTCTTGTATCATTGTAAAAGTGTAGCATTTTTTTGCACTACAACAACAAAATATACTGAATGTCAAATTCTTACACTTTTACACTTTTACAATACCCGAACCCTATTGTAATGGACTTTTCGATTGGCCGTCCGGAACACGTTCCCCCAATAAAACAGCCGTAAGCAATTTGACTCAAGCCGATTATTTTGACATTTTAAGTAAGTGTATTAGTGATTCTGTTTTTGATTATGAAATGAAATCCAGAATCGTTTTCTGTTCTGTTTAGAGTAACAACTGTCATTTTGTGGGGGTCCGAACAGTTCTGGACGGCCAATCGAAAAGGCCATAACAGAAAAATACAAGGGTGTAAGATTTTTTTAACATAAACTTCAGCTTTCTTCAGAACATATGTGAAACAGATTTTGACATTTCCTTCAGTGTTGCTACAGATTAGTAAAGGTGTGTTCACAGTCTGTTGTAAAAAAATAAAATTTTACAATTTTACAAGACTTGGTACACCAGATCGTGAATACCCCTAATTTATTTTTACTATTTTCAATAGAGATATCTTTTTTCTTGTTATCATCACAACACTTTAAAAGAGCTGATTGATGTCATCCTTTTTTTTTCTATTCCGGAGAGAATTTTTGTTTCTTTATTCATTCCATTCTGGATATTCTAGATAAACATTTCGTCCTTTCCATCCATTCTATTCCTTATCCGGAATAAATAAAGAAACACACTCAAGGCGTAATTCAATTTTCCGTTATAACTGCCTTCAATTTGGTACACATTTGATGAAAAGATGTATGTACCTATGTATACATATATCAATTTCATTTAAATGCGCAACAATGGCCTGCTCTTTTCTTTAATTTTATATTTACCTACACATAACATTCTTAAAACCCTTTTTTTTCAATACATTCAAATAATCATCATATTTTTATTATCTACATAATGTAGCAATTTATCTATACGAAGCAGTTCAGTTCGTCCAGAGGGTCATTTGCTTCCACTTTATGAACAATGTTTTTTTAGTCACGTCCGTAGCTTCCATAATAGACCCAATCAAAAATTTTCGATTCGTCAATCATCGTATTTAAGAAAAATGCATGATTCTCTTGCCTGGGGATCGATGCCATTTATGAGCTCCCAAAAGAGCCGTTGTTATGTAAAATTGCGTTCCATTCAGAATGTTGCATTTATGTAGCTGGACATTATAATGCATCGGAAGTCAGGTCAGGTTACAGTTCGATTCCCGTTTCTCATAGTCTCGAGCGAAAATAGACATCATTTGTTCAATTGGGATATGTACCGTTTCCATGTCCGAATAGCCTTTACACTGTAAAATTCTTATTTCCTCATTTTTTTAAACAGTGAATAAAAAACTCCTTGAAAATATTTCATGCATGTGTCTACATATTTTAAAAAGAGATTCATTTTCACAAATATATGTATGTATATGTTTGTAGATACAATTTGTAAGTCTTCTCTTTATATTCTTGCCAAGAAATTGATAGTATAGGTAGGGTAAGTACTTACTTATATGTATTTAGTTGGCATAAAATTACATTTGACTAATTTTGTTTAAGATTGTATAGTTTTATGATTATTTGTATTTTTTTAATTAGGTATAGGATTCGGGTTACCAACAAGTTATTCTTCAAATTATAATCACCATTCTCGTCGCAATTAATTGGTAGGTATTGGTTTTTGATAATATGTAATCATAAATAAGATAATCACATTGTAGGGGTCACTTCCCTTAGTATGAGAATTCTTCTCTTATGAGCAATAGCAATAAGTCGAACTCTATAACTCATTCTTTTTACGAACTCCAAGACTTCAAACTGTGTGTGAAGATTTTGATAAGAAAATCCTATGAATATGTACGTACAGTGCCAGATTAAGTCAGTGCGGGGCCTGCAACAAATTCTATCAAGGCGCCTTAAGACTGTCTTATGTTAGGTAATTATCGAATTTATGGTATTAAATAAAACAAAACTGTTACAAACAAACTTTTCTAGATTTAATTTGGGCAAATTTATGAATAATTCTGTTGTTATCGACTTCTCGGAGTAAGTCATGTTCAGTATTCATTAAGGTGAGGTTATTATGACGTTGTTGGCTCATAGTGGTCCTTAATTAATTTTTAACACGTTTTAATTTTGAGAAAGATCGTTCACCACTGCAGTAGTTGATCATGAGAGACAAATAAATGCGCAAAGAAATTTCAACTTTCGGGAAACAATATTGTAAAGAATTGTTTGTTCCAGAGCCTCATGATTCCTGCTGTTAATAATACTAACCACATCAGAATTGAGCATTATAGGGAAGTGCACTAATTCGTCGCTCAGACTGTCCTCCAAATCATTTGCCTATGCACTTACTAAGGTTGCAAATTTTTTCTAAATTTCTTCAGGTGGAAGAGATTTTAGCTCTCGGAATATCTCGAAAATGCCAGCAATTTTTTGTTAACTGTTCATACGTTTACCTTAAGGAGTGAGTACGTTATCATTGGTGACAATAAATACCTGAATTGCATACCGTTGCCCGCTATATTAAGTAAGAAAACAATACTCAACACAATTACGAAACCACTTTTCTCAAGAATGGTTCCTATCGAAAGTAGGTACTATTATTATCATCCAAACGTAAATATCGATCATTCCGTATAGATTGTAAAGTTTGCACTTGGGTCGTTCCGGACATAAATAGTTCCAAGAACTATGTCCTCGCTTGAATACATCACACATGTCCACTCGTTCCAAAAACTGAATTTAAACATGTCTATAGTTCCGACTATATAGACACAAAATAAGAACAAGAACGAAACAAGAACAGAGCGAATATGTCTCTGTTTACTTACATATTGAAATACTAATACACAAGTACCAAGCACATTGCTTCGATCATGCTTACTTCATATCCTATTCCTATAATAATTAAGAATGGAAATACAACAAAAAATGGCATGGAACTATAAAGGGAACTATTCTATGAGTACGGTAATGAGACCGGACCGATTTACATTCAGTCGATTATGAAGGATCTACAACAAATGTTATAGGTAATGTGCTTGAAGAAGATATGGAATTAAAGAAGGAACTATTTGCATGATAAGACGTCGGACCGATTATCATTTTTTCGTAGTTCCACGTCCGCACTTATTACTAGGTATCGGGCCGATCTGTTTATTATGCTCATAGTTCCCTTAATACTTCCGCGGACATAGTTCCAAGAACTAGTGCCGACAGAAAAAAGAACCGTTCCTTGTTCGTTCCGCCTTTGGAACTGTTTTGATCATTTTGATGCAAAGAGTTGTGCTGTAGTTGATCATTTTGATGCAAAGAGTTGTGCCGTAGTTGATCATTTTGATGCAAAGAGTTGTGACTAAATCTAATATATAAATAATACTTTTTTATGGTCAGATAAAGTTGTTGCGCGGGGCCCCCAAACGTGCGGGGCCCGCAGCATTTGCTACTCTTTCTTCGTGGCTAATCTGGCACAGTGTACGTTCATATAGCTATATTCGAAAATACGCTCAATAAAAGAGGATGATAACATGTGATACTGAATAGAGATCATTGTTCTTCAAGAATAACGATATTGATACAATACCTACCAATAGTTTCATCGTTGGTATTAGTTAAACTCAAATGCATGTCGGTCAAATGACAACCATAATTGGATTTATATGATCCAAGTCAAGCCGCCAACCCCATAAATGAATTAACTGAAATAGGTTAGGCTAAGATAAGTTGTAAATAACTCAGATTATAAGCAAGCAACTAATTGGTTAGGAGATGCTGAATGAAGGGACCTTGGGGTCGCTGAAATAAGTATTTTTATTTGTTTTATTGATTAAATAATTCGAACAAATTAATTCGTGATAGCTGCTTTGTTTGTGCTCCCACTAATTCCGAAAATAAAAACATATGTCCTTTTGTTATATGAATAATATAGTTCGGAACTAAGTGCCATCGTCAGGATTCACAAATTATAAACAAAAAAACACTATAAGTAATATGAAATTTTACAGTAAATATTTGAAACAAAATAAAATGTACCTACATAATTTGGAATAACCGCAATTTATTTGTACAACCCACAATGATTTTGATGGTGGATTAATACTTTTTATAGAACAATGCTTCAAACAAAAACACAGTTAGAGGTACATATTACTGGTGCAGGTAGGCTTAGCATCCGTCAGGATTTTGCCTGACGCGTCCGAGTTTTAACGCCTCAATCATGCTTTGTTCAGGTTTCGTACTTTTTCCGGCTTTTTTATGGTAGTCGCACAAAACATAAGATTTTTTTCATGATGCGTTTAAATCGGTATATGCTTACAAAAATTGCGGCAACTGCATTAATTTTCTTCTTTTAATTGTCACTTTTTAGACAGACATATAGTTGTGCAAAATATTATATGTATACTTTCTAGATACCCAAATTGCATCAATGAGTGAAGCCGGGCTGCCATCTTGGAGAATGAAAAAATGCAGATTCTTCTCATAAAAATATATGGAGCGTTCTGTGAGTTTATTAAACTTTTTTAAATTCCGTTTTTTTTTTTGAAAATTAGTTTTATTATTTAATTTTGGATTAATTTTATAAGAATTAATTAATAATATATTTGTACTCACTACAATTCAATAATTTAAAAAAAATCAGTGTTAATGTCACTTCAAAATAAAAAAAACATAAATTATATGGGGGGGGGGTGACCATTTATAAGAAATACTTAAGCAAGAAAGAGTAGGTAAGGACATACTACATTAATTGTAATGCATATTTTAATACAGAGTTCAATCATAATTGACTTCCAAATAATTGTGTTTCAAATATTTACGTTTCATCACTTAATAAATATTCTAGATATTTCTTGGTTGAAAACCTATAAACCAGTTTTAAGATCTTTTTCTTTTTTTTTTTAATTTAAACGTTCTAAGATTTTGTGGTGAGAAAACTACAAGAACCTACACTGTAGAAATTAGGAATTGCTGTTGTGCGGTATCTTGGAATTGAAGTCATTTGATTGTCAAAAAATTTTAAACTGATATTACATAAAAGATCTAAAAAAAAAACACTTTAACGAACAGGAAGAATGTTCAGCTACCTGAAAAAGTTCAAAGTAGGATGCAAATGCTGTTTGATAGCTTGTTAAACACTCCTTAAGATACTTTTCTGTTATATTAATAACGGCTCAATTTTGTTATAATTAGTGCCACACCAACAAGTAAGATTATATTGTAATTAAGACTGAAAAATTCTATTATAGTTAGATTATCCCCAATAAATTTGTTAGAACGAAGTTTTGTAAATAATAAAAATGACAGTAGATAACCTAAAATAATTTTTCAGTCACTCAATGTGGCTCAAAGCCGAGGTATTTAAATTGATTTACAGCTTCAATTTCGAAACATTTTACTTACCACAATGGTTGTAAGTGAAGCTTGACTAGGTTTGTTCATTGAACCTTGAAGTAACACTAGGGCCAAACAAATTCTGTCTTTTTACTTGCGATTATAGGTACTATTATAGGGGATCTTTTATTAACAAAAATAAAATGAACATATTATACACATAAGAACATTAGTGTAAAATTTTGGCAAACTTACATTCACTACGTATTACAGATAAACGTAAATAATACAATGAGAGACAAATATAAAGTAATGTTTGAAGAAAAAAAAAATTATGATATAAAAAAAAAACTTCGATTGAAGCTTAGTCGGCTTTAAATTGTCACGGATTCTGCTTAGTCACCAAAGAGCAGTAAGCCGATGAAATGTTCTGGCTGTCTTGTTTACGATTCATATTGTTTTTGTTGTTAATAATATGATGATGAATGGGAGACAATTAGTAAACATACACAGTTGAGCCAAACCAAATTCATAGAGTTGTTGGATTTTTGTCTTAAAGAAAACAATTACCTTCAGTATAAAGATAACTTATAAAGACAAATTTATGGAATGCCAATGGGAAATCCGCTTTCTCCTACCATTGCCGATTTAGTTTTGGACAACCTTTTGGACAATAAATTTGCCGATAGTAACAAACCAAAGATAATCGTCAAATATGTAGATGATATATTTGCAGTTGTTAATGAGGGGGAGGTCGACAATGTTTTACGATGCCTTAATTCATATCATGAAAAAATACATTTTACTGTTGAGAGGGAACAAAACAGAGCGATAACGTTCTTAGACGTCAAGATTCATCGCGTTAATGATAGACTCTCTTTCAGTTGGTATCAGAAAGACACAGCATCTGGAAGACTTGTCAACTTTAGATCCAATCAAGCAAAGCATATTCTTATTAATACAGCCTCTAATCTAGTTCAAAAAGTCTTTGCGTTGAGTGACCGTGAATTTCACGCCGCAAATGAGAAAATAGTCACACAAATTCTCCTAGATAATGGCTATCCAATGGAAATCATGCGGAGCTTGATACTTTGCCAAAAACACAAAACTCCTGTTGATAATCGCCAAAAAGATAGAGGTATTTATAAGAGTATAGTTTATGTTCCCAAACTGTCAGTAAACTTTAAAGAGACGGTAAAAAATAGCACTAATGACGTCAGTTTAGCGTATAAATCCAATAGGACGCTGGCACCTCTTTTCACCAACATGAAAACAAAAACGGAAAAGGATAAGTGCACAGACGTAGTCTATAAAATTAACTGTCGTGGCAATGCGGAAGAAAATTGCAATCTTTCCTATATCGGTACAATGAAACAACTTCTTCGTCAACGAATTTCCAACCACAAATCCGGCATTAATTTAAAAAGCACTGGGAAGACAATATTGGCCTTACACTCCATTGAGCGTGGACACAAACCAGATTTTGACATAGTGGAAATCCTGGAAAGGGAGAAACATCTCTCCAAGCGGTATACTCTAGAAACGCTTCATATTATTAACAACAAAAACAATATGAAACGTAAACAAGATATCCAGAACATTTCATCGGTTTACTGCTCTTTGGTGACTGAGCAGAATCCGTGTAGCCGACTAAGCTTCAATGGAAGTGTTTTTTTTATATCATAAATTTTTTTTTTTCAAATATTGCTTTATATTTGTCTCTCATTGTATTATTTACGTTTATCTGTAATACGTACTAAATGTAAGTTTGCAAAAATTTTACACTAAATGTTCTTATGTGTAGGATATGTTCATTTTATTTTTGTTAATAAAATATCCCCTGAGGAAGACGGCAACCACCGTCGAAACGTCGGGAAAGGAAATGAAATTGTTTTATTAAAAAGACATTACGACCAAAACAGCCGAAAGAGATATATTTAAATCTCGAACACCTATAATAATTCAACCAATTGGTCAATAACTTAACAATAAAGATTATACATACTATAAGGCAAGCTATGTATTCGTAAAAAAAAAAATTTCTAACAATCAAACATGACATTACAATCATAGAGAACACCAAAAAGTGGGTCCCGCAATTCCGTCTGTCTGTCTGTCCTCGAGTCTGCAGCCTAAACGGCTCGGTGGATTTGCTTCAAACTTGGTACATATTATTTTTTCGGTAATATGCCCACACTTTTTTTTAATTTTTTTGAAGGCGACAAATAACAGTAGCCCCATACATTTTTTTTGGTTAAAAACAAAAATCTTATTTTTCTCAAAAACGGCTCCAAAGATTTTTATAAAAAAAAATCTTTTTTTTTTTTTAATGTTATTTTTGGTATCTCTAGTACAACCATTTATTGGTTTTCGATTTTCTTGGAAACGGTTAATTTGATTTTTTTGAAATTTTTTACGCAGAAGCTCCTAGAAAGTTTAAACACTATTGTATACCAAATTTTTTTGGGAAATTAATTTTTTTTTTGAAAACTCAACATTTCGAAAACAACTCAATAGATTTTTCCAAAACTTCGTATATGGTGGTTTTTTGACATTATCTTGAATAGTTAAAAAAAAAACTATTTTTTTTAAATAAAAAACAACGGTACCTCCCATACAAATGTTAAAAAAACCGTTAAGACCAGCAACTCGTTGTATGACATTTATTTTTAGAATTGGTATTTAATGGAAAAACAGGAAGACATAGACTACGGCAGGGATCGAACCTGTGATCATGAGGTTGACAGGCGAGCACACAACTATCGCGCCACAGCCACCCCTAGTTAAGATTAATTTCCATAAATTTATTTGTTATTATTTTTATGAGTTGTAGAGCTTTATTTTATGTTTTTTTTGTTGTTGTTATTCACGTAATATGAAATATTCTTTTTTTTTTTTGTTTTGTTGCTTAAATTTTTTCAAAGAAAATTTAAATACTTATGCTTTTTGTCAAGTCTCACTCTGTCTATGTATTTTATTTAATGTTTGTAAAATTTCTTATTTGCACTTAAGAATTATAAAAGAAGTTGTGTGTTTTGAAATAAAATCATTAGGTCTTTTATTTGTTTCGTTTTATTTTCTTCTAAAATTCTAACAATCAAACATGACATTTTGATCATAGAGAAAACCAAAAAAGTGGGTTCCCCAATTCCGTCTGTCTGGCAGTCTATCAGTCTGTCAGCCTGTCAGTCTGTCATTCTGTCATTCTGTCATTCTGTCATTCTGTCATTCTGTCAATCTGTCAATCTATCAGTCTGTCAGTCTATCAGTCTGTCAGTCTCCCAGTCAGTCAGTCCGTCAGTCTGTCAGTCTGTCAGTCTGTCAGTCTGTCAGTCTGTCAGTCTGTCAGTCTGTCAGTCTGTCAGTCTGTCAGTCTGTCAGTCTGTCAGTCTGTCAGTCTGTCAGTCTGTCAGTCTGTCAGTCTGTCAGTCTGTCAGTCTGTCAGTCTGTCAGTCTGTCAGTCTGTCAGTCTGTCAGTCTGTCAGTCTGTCAGTCTGTCAGTCTGTCAGTCTGTCAGTCTGTCAGTCTGTCAGTCTGTCAGTCTGTCAGTCTGTCAGTCTGTCAGTCTGTCAGTCTGTCAGTCTGTCAGTCTGTCAGTCTGTCAGTCTGTCAGTCTGTCAGTCTCTCAGTCTGTCAGTCTGTCAGTCTGTCAGTCTGTCAGTCTGTCAGTCTGTCAGTCTGTCAGTCTGTCAGTCTGTCAGTCTGTCAGTCTGTCAGTCTGTCAGTCTGTCAGTCTGTCAGTCTGTCAGTCTGTCAGTCTGTCAGTCTGTCAGTCTGTCAGTCTGTCAGTCTGTCAGTCTGTCAGTCTGTCAGTCTGTCAGTCTGTCAGTCTGTCAGTCTGTCAGTCTGTCAGTCTGTCAGTCTGTCAGTCTGTCAGTCTGTCAGTCTGTCAGTCTGTCAGTCTGTCAGTCTGTCAGTCTGTCAGTCTGTCAGTCTGTCAGTCTGTCAGTCTGTCAGTCTGTCAGTCTGTCAGTCTGTTAGTCTGTCAGTCTGTCAGTCTGTCAGTCTGTCAGTCTGTCAGTCTGTCAGTCTGTCAGTCTGTCAGTCTGTCAGTCTGTCAGTCTGTCAGTCTGTCAGTCTGTCAGTCTGTCAGTCTGTCAGTCTGTCAGTCTGTCCTCGAGTCTACAGCCTAAACGATTTGCGTCAAACTTGGTACATATTGTTTTTTCGGTAATATGACCACACGTTTTTTTTCATTTTTATTTAAGACGACAAATAACAGTAGCTCCCATAAATTTTTTTTTAGCAGAAAAAAAATCTTATTTTTCTCATAAACCGCTCCAACGATTTTTATAAAATAATCAGTTCATTAATGAAGGGAAAGGGTACCTTTAGATAATTTTTTTTTTTGAAAAAAAATTGTTATTTTTGGTACCTCTAGTACAACCATTTTTTTGGTTTTCGATTTTCTCGGAAATTGTTAATTTGATTTTTTTGAATTTTTTTACGCGGAAATTCGCAGAGAATTTATACACTATTGTATACTAAAAATTTAAAAAAATTTTTTTTTTTTTGGAAACTCGAAATTTCGAAAACGACTCAAAAGATTTTTTTTTGACATTATCTTTAATAGTTAAAAAAATTATTTTTCTAAAAAAAAAACAACGGTACCTCCCATTAAAATGTTAAAAAACCGTTAAGAAAAAATGTATTTCTCGAAACGGCTCCAAGAATTTTTATAAAGAAAATTGTGTGTTCTTAAATTAATACAGTTCACTTTTATGTATAAAAATATTTTTTTTTGCGAACTTATTAAGGGTACTTCCAATAGATTCAGAGCCACTTTTTATAATTTCGACTTTCTCAATATTGGATAAACCGATTAAAATAATTTTTTTTATGCAAATGCTCCTTAAAATTGTTAATAAGACTCCGTGCTCAAATTTTCAAAACAATGTTTTTCGATTTTTAAAAAATAAATAAATTTTTCCTTTGAAAAATCGATTTTTCAAAAACCAGTCACAGAATTTTTTTTTAAATTTGAATTTTATATGTAACTATATTAATAATATCTTCAAAATTGAGTTACAATTTTTTTTTTCTAAAAATGTTTTCAAAATTTTATATATAAAAAATTTATTAAAAAACCGCTCCAACGATTTTTGAATTTTTTTTTGATACATTCTTATTTATCCATGAATTCAAATGGCATCTTTGTTTGATTTGAGCTGTAAAGAGGTTATCAGGTTTAGAGAAGTAGGTTTCCGGAATTATAAGGCCAACCCTACTGAGGAAATCAGGAAAAAGTTTCAATAAGTTAGAAAGACTTGCAACGTTCACATTCGTAGAACTAAATTTTTGCATGACCAAAAATTAAGGCAAACAATCCTATAATGTCCCAAAGGTAGTAAGAATTTTTGGTCATTTGTGAAAAATATTCGAAATTCAACTTCGTCTTCGGTTCCAATGCTCGTCTTTAATGACACCCCCTTTTGTCAATTCTCGTGAAAAAGCCAATTTGCTTGCAGCGCAGTTCGCTGGCAATTCGACTCTGCCAGAAAGTGTTATGACTCCTTCAGTACTTGAGAGTGCAAACGATTTAATGGGACGAATCTTCTTTCGCAATTGTGCAGTTGCTAGAGTTCTCAAAGACCTTGATATACACAAATCCGCTGGCCGGATAGTATCCCTTCCATCGTTTTGAAGAGGTGTTCTTCAATGCTGGCAAAACCACTGCGTAAGCTTTTCCATCTATCCTACTTCACTGGTCTCTTTCTGAGTGGATGGAAAACAGTATTTGCCCAGCCTGTCCCTAAATAAGGCGAATCTTACTCACCCGCTAATAACCGTCCAATTGCACTTACGTCCCTTCTTACCAAGGTCATGGAAACGCTGATTAATTATTAGCTTAAGAAATATCTTGAAGAACGAAAGCTCCTTAATGACCGGCAGTATGGCTTTCGTATCAAGAGGTCCACTGGTGATCTGATGGTATATATAACCGAGCAGTGGCACAAATCTTTACATTTATATTTTAAAAGCATTTGATAGAGTTTAGCATCAAGCTCTCTTATCGAAAATGCGTGCATTTGGTATCGATTTATCTTATTCGTTGGATTAGAAACTACTTGTCGGACCGCTCAATACAAGTTGTATTAAACGGTTTCAAGTCTGAAATTCACAGAATAAATGCTGGTGTACCCCATGGCTCCTTTCTGTCTCCGAATCTTTTTCTCATTTTCATTAATGATCTCTTATCTGGAACTTCTAATCCACTAAATTTTTTTGCTGACGATAGTACCCTCAGCTTTTCATATTCGTGTGCAGATTCACTTCATTGTTCTTCGGATGTGGAACTGCAATGGCAGCGTACGATCAGCTCATTAAATTCTGATTTCGACAGCATTGTCCAATGGTTAATAAAAATCCGCGTAGAATTTAATGCTTCAAAAACTCAGTGTTGTTTTCTGTCGTTAAAGCAGAAACCACCACTTATGCAGCTATACATGAGCGGCACTTGCATTGAAGAAACTGATCAGCTTTCAGTCCTTGGCATGTGCATCACAGACCACCTCTTGTAAAATGAACACATATTTGATGTAGCCAAAAACGCTGCAAAGTGTTTGGGCTTTCTTCGAATATGCAAGAAATTCTTCTGCCCTTCTGATCTGGCTGTAGTCTATAAGGCCTTCATTCGTCCAAAGCTGGAGTATAACTCGCACATTTGGGCAGGAGCTCCAAAAATGCATTTGAGCCTTTAAGATACAATTCAGAATAGAGCTCTGAGAATGATAGGGGGTAGAACTTTAATGAAAACATTTACATCTCTAGAACACCGTCTAAATGTTATATGTCTCTCATTATTTTATTTTTATAAACAATGTTCAAGCGAAATAGCCAGATGCATTCCTTCCCTTTAATTTTTCAACTGTAATACTCGCGCTTCTAGGAATACTCATCAGTTTACCCTTGAGCCCAACTTCGGACGTACTGCCAAGTACAGATATTGCCTTTTTAGCTGCTGTAAAACGCGAATGTGGAATACTTTACCCGGCTCTATTTTCCCCTCCCATTTTGATATTCAGAAATTCAAAACCAATGGGCATCGGTATATCCTCTTGCATCGTTTCCTACTTTCCTATCGCTCGCACTGTGCTTGTTCATTTTAAGGGAAGTCAAAATCCCTTTAGTGCGCGCGTCATTATAAAACAAAAGATCGCTGGTATAAATGCTGAATAGAATCGGCGAGTTAACCGCTCCCTGCTGAACATATACAATAGTGGTTTATTTATACCCATCTGCTAAGCTTTAGATAGAGGCCTTCTAACCATACAGTATCGAAGGCCTTGTCCAAATCAATCAAAGGCAAAAGAAGAGGCACCCGTACACTGCTTTTTAGTTTTGTTCCATTGGATATCAGACATCAGTTTAGACGCGTCATGAACTGTGTCATGTCCCTCCTTGAAACCAAACTGATTAGCCGGTATGATATTGTTGTTCTCCGCCATCTTGAACAGAGTAAACAAGTATACCCATGAGTATGACAAAGAAATAAATAAAATAAAACGAATTATAAGAGACATAAACAAATCAGTAATTTTCCCCGCATTAGTTCAGCCGCCATCCCTGCAGATAAATCTGGGACAACAACCAGCTCGCGCCACACATCTTTCTTTTCCCTCTTTCTCTTGTTGCACATGACGCCGCGCTGTGTTAAAAACATATAAAGGGTAATCACAATCCCTTGAGCGAGTGTAAGATTATAAAAAAAACAAGGTTTAGTTTTAGTTGTATCTAATTCTTATAATACAAAAACATTAAGATCAATCTTATGATATCTAAGGCAAAAGTATATTTACATTTATTGAAATATTCGGAGATAATAATACCAAAAAAAATACAATAATAATAATAAAAGAAATAATTATGTATAAGGTGGTAGAATGGTAGAAGAGTGAAAAGACAAGAAAGTGGGGAAATAAGAAGTTCCTTTTACATGAAAGTTTGTTGTTTCGGATGGAAGGAAAATCATGTAAGCATTTTTGAAATACATATATACATGCTGTTAATTTCTCGCATGTCGTTTGGAAGCGAGTTCCAGATTCTGCATGCAGCTATGAAAAATTGTCTCTTGGATGTAAGACAGCTAAGACTAGGGATAATGTGGTTGATGAGTGCTAAAACATTTTGAAAAGTAGCAGAAGGTTGCGGAAATCGATGAACTTTTCAAAAGACATTTTTAGTAAGCTTCTTAAATGAGATGTATGATCATATCTTTTTAATTCATGGATATGGTGATGATTATGGTGCTATTGAAGGTAACTCTTAATTTATTTTTGTCGACATAGTCACAATTATAATATATTTCACAACCGTAGTTAAGTTTTGGTATAACAAGAGATTTTGCTTGTAGCATTCTTGTTTTCAGAGGCATAAAATCTTGAGCAGTCGACAGCGTTCTGAGTGTAACATACGTTTTCCCTACTATTGAGTTTATATGGTCGTTTGAAGATCAAACCTAAGTTTCTTGAGGTATTGACATATTCTAATTATTTTCCATTGAGCAAAATGACTTTGAAATATGACAGATCAAGCACTTTTTTTTAAATAACCAAGCATTGCATATGCATGGATTAGGTGACAACGCGTTATTATCTGCCCATTTAGAGATTCGTTCAAGCCCTTGATTGATTGTGTACACACAGTTTTCAATAAGGCCAAGAGATTAACTTGTATATATTTGCTTATCATCAACATAGAAAAGTTTTCGTGTGTCAGGGATCATAGAAGCGATTTCATTTATATACAGAGAGAATAAGAGAGGCGCTCAAATAGAGCCTTTAGGGACACCCCGAACTATTGGAAGAAACTCAGAAAGAGTAATATCCAAGCAAACTGCTTGTTTTCTATTACTCTGAAAAGACTGAAGTAATTTGATTGCTTCTGCAGATACATTAAAATGTTGTTGTAGCTTATTTAAAAGCAAGGGATGAACTATCATGTCAAAGGCTTTAGAAAAATCTTAAACAACTAATAAAGGTACATTATCCTTGTCAAGCTCAGCTCTTATATCCTCAATAACTTTGACAAGTGCAGTTGTACAGCTTTGTTGAGCACGAAAACCTGACTGAATTGATGATAGGTGATTATTTCGAGTTATGTAGTCATTTAAATGTTTTTGAATAATCCGTTCACAAACTTTCGACATCACTCCACTGGACACTTACTTTCCTGGTTTATTTTAGCTTGTGGGTTTGGGTTATTTTTATTTACCGGACCCGGAGCAAATCAACAAAAGCGATGAAGAATTCAACAGACATCTTTTGAAAAATGGTAGTTGCGATAGCGACCGAGAAATACGAATACCTTCGAATACAAGCCACATACACACACATTGACATACACATTTTGTTTCTCGGAAACGGCTCCAAGGATTTCGATGAAATTTGTACAGTTTTTTTTGCTGTGAACCAAAAAAATATAAAAATAGGTATATTTAGTTAAATTCAACACTGCCACATCCACCTATTTATTTCATGGTTTCACGGAAATGGCTCTATTTCTCGAAGACAACCGAAATTGTTTGGATGATATTTTCGGAGTTAGTTTTTGTGCAAGCCAAAAATTTAATAACTTGTTAGTAAAATCAGTCCATCACCATGCCGACTTTTATTATTTCTAGGATTCTCGTTAAGGCCCTAACACTTTGGATGAAAATTTCAGAGTTTATTTTTTATGGGCAGGACAAAATTTCAAAAACTGCGCCCACTCCTTTTATTTACATATAATAAGTCTGTACCACAGCCGCTATTTTGTGAACACTAGCCGAACGACTCGGGTTGGAAGACCTGTCGCTAAATGTGAAAACCTTTTTCCAAACCAAAAAATGCAATCGTTAAAATTTCGAATTTTCTGAGGTAAAATTTGAATTTTGTTGAGGTTTTTGAATCCATTTAAATCAGAGGCATCCGTAAATAGATTTTGACAGTTCATGGCTTAACAGGTTGGCATCGAACTAAATTTTGACGTTTCGATATATCTTTTTCCAAGTGTCACCTAAAAGTCTTAAAGTCACGTTTTTCCGGAGGCGGAAACAAAGTCGAAAAATGAGCGATTTCTATTCCAACGACATGCATACATAAATCGTACGGATTCTTTCTGAGTTTTCGCAGTTCCCCTATATATATGTATTTACATATGTGGTTTGATGCGTTTAACGCGCATATATAGAATGTTTAGCAAAAAAAACTTGTGAATATTATAAAAATTGACATGAGTAGGTAGCATGAATCAAAGAAAACAGGATTACGACACTTCTCCGTTTTGTTTTTGTTATTGACGTCATATGTGAAATAAAATCCATTAATCCACAAACAACAAACAGCAACAATTTGCAGATTTTGGTTCATATATCAAGTCAATAAAATAAGAAAAAAAAGAAGTGTCGTAATCTTGTTTTTTTGATTCATGAGTAGGTAGTGTGTGGTTGTGTACGTGTGTGTGTGTATATATATATCCTACTTCCTACTTATATTATAAATGTGAAAGTTTGGATGGATGGATGGATGTTTGTTGCTCACTAACTCCAGAACGGCTGAACGGATGAAATTTGGCACAGAGATAGTTTATAGTCTGGAATAGGCCACAGACAACTTTTTATCCTCGTAAAATGTATGGTTTCCGGGGGATAGGTTTGCTAACCTACCAAGGTTTTATTCAAAAGACGCCTAAAGGCACATGGATTTGCATGATTGATTGGTAGATGGATGGGGTTTTTCTGGCTGATATATAGATATATTTATTACGATTTGATCATTCTGGACAATGTATAGGTGGTACTTTCATCGTGAAGCTTGGAAAATTTCGGATAATCCTACTAATATTATAATGTATATATGGATGGATGAATAGATGGACGTTTGTTGCTCAATAGCGCAAGTACGGCTGAACGGATCTCGATCAAATTTGGCACAGAGCTAGATTATAGTCTGGAATAGCACACAGGGTATTATTTGTCCCGGTAAAATGTATAGTTCCCGTGAGATAGATTCGTTTTAATTTTGCATAGAACTCATATAACATATGTTTTCGTTGTATAAATAGCCAACATAGCTTGTGTTCACAAAAAGCCAAAATGCTCACACATACACACATGCACACGCACTAACACCACAAACACATATTATAAATGTGAGTGAATGTTTGAATGTTTGATCGAAATAACGCATCAACGATTTAACGAGCTTGGATGAAATTTGATAGGTATCACTTTATGCCGAAAAAATTAACTGTTCCTATGGTATAGGCTTAAATATGAAAAAAAAAAATATACTTCGGTGTTTGTTCCGCATTCACGCCTTAACCATTCATAATTAAAAAACTTGAAGCAGCTCGTTGATAAACTAGATTATCCTACAAAAATTATCGATTCAAATGGGAGATATTGTGTATTTCTTCCGCTTTCACGCCTCAACGACTGAACGGTTTTTAATGAAATTTAGTAGGTGAATAAATGATCTCATTAGGTTCCTGTGTGTGTGGGTGTGTTTGTGTTTGTATGTGTGCGTGTGTGTGCTTTTTAGATTCTTGTAACCAAAAGCTATGTTGGCAATTTAAACAATGACCGGATATTTTATATTTGCTCTATGCAAAATTAAAACAAACCTTTCGCACGGAAACCATACTTTTACCGAGGTGAAAAGTACCCGGTGTTCTATTCGAGACTATAATCTATTACTTTGCCAAATCTCATCCAGATCTGTCGTTCTGGCGTTATTGAGCAACAAACATACATCCATCCAAACTTTCACATTTAGAAAATTAGTAGGCGTAGCTGGTACCCGTGCGATGCTACTGACCCACTGGAATCTAATGAAATCATCTATCCACCTTAAAAATTTCATTCAAAGCCCTTCAGTCGTTGAATGTAGGCACAAACGACGAACATGCTCGCCTAGCATGCTCGCGCTCGCTGTCCTATTCTTGTATGTGGGCTGGTTCGCGAGCCGCTTGCTGTTAGCCAAAAATTTAGATTTTGCCGTGTTCGTTGGCTTCGGTGTTCGTCGTGTATGGTCATGATCGCGAACAAGGCGAAGATTTAATATTGGATTCAAAAAGTAAGAACTACAAAAATAAAGTTGGGAAAAATAAATCATGGCTAATCTCCAGCTGCTTACCAAATTTCATTAAAATCCATTCAGTGGTTGAGGCATGAATGCGAAACAAGCAACCAAGTATATATTTTGTTCATATTTAAGCCTCTCCCATATAGGCATAGGAACTGTTCGGTTCCATTTTTCGGGATAAAAATGACCTATGTGATAATCGAGTATGTGTGTATCCATGTGCCAAATTTTATCCAGATCCGTTCAGCCGTTCTGGCGTTATCGATCAAAAAACATCCATCCACCCAAACTTTTACATTTATAATATCAGTAGGATTATCTGAAATTTTTCAAGCTTCACAACGAATTTTCCAACTTTACATTGGCCAAAATCATCAAATCATGCTTTAAATTTATCTATATATCATCGAGAAAAAAATGTTCGCGTTTTTCTAGAATTTTTCCAGTTTTCCACTAAGAATTTTCTATTTTTTCATTTGAAAAGCCATTCCGGAACATTTGCATACACAATTAAATACAAAAAATCAATTTTCGATTTTTAAAATTTCCCGGCATTTCTGGAGGGTTTCCCCAAAATTTTCTTTCGCAAAAACCTTCTCCTAGATTTTACGAACAACTAAAAAAGAGTTCGAGCCAAATCGGCTCATTCGTTCTCAATTGATGAATTACAATACATTTTTTTCACACCATTTTTAATAGCAGATGTCCGTGCGACGATATATGGATTTTCTATCTCACGGGAATCGAATGACATCTAAAACCGTTCAGTCGTTGAGGCGTGAAAGCGGAACAAACACCCAGGGAAAAATAAATCATGGCTAATCTCCAGCTGCTTACCAAATTTCATTAAAATCCATTCAGTGGTTGAGGCATGAATGCGGAACAAGCAACCAAGTATATATTTTGTTCATATTTTAGCCTCTCCCATAGGCACTGTTAATTTTTTTCGGGATAAAAATGACCTATGTGAGAATCCTATACCCCACCCATCTACCAATCAAATTTCATGCAAATCCGTCTGCTTCTATGCGCCTTGTGAATAAAAGCTATGTTGGCTATTTGTAGAATGAGCTATATGAAAAATTAAAACACACCTATCCAACGGGAACCATATATTTTTCCGGGATAAAAGGTAGCATATGCCTATTCCAGACAATAATCTATCTCTGTATCAAATTTCATCCAGATCCGTTGAGCCGTTCCGGAGTTATTGGGTAACAAACATCCATACATCCATCCATTGATCCAAACTTCCACATTTATAAGATTACCTACGGCGTTTCCACCTTCATCCTTTCTCGCTAGAATGTCATTATTCTTAAACCATAAATATCTATTATATAACTATTGCTCCTTCTAACCACCCTTGCATGTATGAAGATTAAGCTTTAGCTTTATCAGAGCACCATTTTTGTATGTATACTCATCATAATATAGTTTTTAGATTTTGAAATGCGAGATTTCGTTGAAATGTCAATGAATTAACGTTACCGATGAGGTTAATTTATAGCGAATGTGTCGATTTTACACTCCAAGATGATGAAGACTCCACCATTCTTAGGTAAAAAGCTTTTTCTGAGCAAATTATGATCTTTCGCTCTAACGCTAAAGAAGCAAAAAGAACAGGTATTACTTTCTATTTGAAATACGGATTTGAACACAATAAACAGATAAATTGTAGCGTTTCGCTGCGATGCCGATAGGCTAGCCAAAATACCCTAGTAGTGGGTTTGTTTTCGTCTGTCTGTTGCATTGCATACACATCTTCTTCCGAAACTGAAGGTTTATTTTATAGTGAATTTTCGACTTGATCATCCTTCCATTTGAAGAACATATAATATATATTATGACCTTGAGCCATACAAGAAAACAATAAATTATATTTTAACAAAACAATTATTTATTAATTTAAAACGCAAGTATCAAAGAATGAGTTCGGTTAAGCAGTTAACTGCAAGATGGGATGCCATCAAGTAAATGTCGCTGCTGTAAGTGAAAGTGTTGCCGAAGACCCGAATGTGTCGATTCCTCGTCGTTCTCAGGAATTAGAACTGTCTTACGGCACATTATGGCGTATTTTGCATTTGGATCTACACCTACATTCATATAAAGTCCAGCTCACACAACAACTGAAGCCAGCTGACCATTCACAGCGTCGTGGAAACGTTGAATGGGTGCTTGAACAACAGGCGGTGGACGTCGATTTTTCGAAAAAAAATTTCTTCAGTGACGAAGCACATTTCTCACTCCGTGGGTAAGTTAATTAACAAAATTGTCGTATTTGGGGTTCTGAGAATCCTCAAGTTATTGACGAGAAGCCATTACATCCACAAAAAAGTCACTGTTTGGGGCTCTCTTTGGTCCGGAGGTTGCTTGGACCTTACTTCGAAAACGACGATGGAACGACTGTCACCGTCAATTCGGAGCGTTATGGTCATATGATAACCGACTTTTTTTGCCTGCTTTTGAAGAATACGACTTGGAGAATATGCGGTTTCAACAAGACGGTGTGGCATGTGGACACAACTCGAGCGCATATGGCTTTATTGCAAGAGACATTTCCTGGCCGCGTAATTTTTCGTCGTGGAGATATCAACTGGCCACCAAGATCATGCGATTTGACACAGCTGAACTTATTTTTGTGGGGCTACGTGAAAGGCCGTGTATATGTAGATAAACCTTTAACTCTTGAGCACTTGAAAACCAACATTCGTCAAGTTATGGCTGAGATACCGCCCAATATGTGTCAAAAAGTGGTCGAAAATGACCTCAAAAGAATCGATGCTTGCACCAATTCGCATGGTGGTCATTTAAATGATGTAGTGTTTTACACAAAATGTCAACGTTCAAACTTTATAATAAAAAAGAAATATCATGAAAAAAATATTTTATATGTTTTATTGACATTTACTTTTTAAACCGCAAAATGGATAACCCATTATATAATGTAGACTATCAATATGCACAATGCACATGTATAGCAAAATTTTATCTTTCTCTAATTGCAGTAAATTCAGGCAGTAATTAAATATGGCAGTGGTGCTTAATCAGCATAATTGTCCTTGCTCTCAACAATATGTTTCTTGAGCGAACCTTCGTTTTCAACCTTTCTATCACATACATTTATCTATAGCCAATTGCTTTTAAATGTTTATCTCCTCATCCCACTAGTATTCCAGTGAACAACAACTTATTAGCTATTTGTTGTTTTGTTTTGAACTATTTCAATAAAATATTAAAATTGATACCTATTAGTTTAATTTGTTTTTATTTTTGAAAAGTTAATTTGTCCGTCTAAATTGTTTATTGGATGCTTATATTCCAGAAAAACTTCCAACAAATATTTTTTTCTCACTTTTAGTCAATTTTTAATGGAAATTTTTGTAAGTTGTTAAAGCTTCGGCTTCGGCTAGAAATCGACGTTCGTTCGGAAACTTCTCATTGCGTTTTGACAAATTATGGTGTATGGATTAACAAAAAGATTCGCATTCGAATTAATTGCTGCAACTCGGTACTGCGCCCGTCTTTTATGATATCCTTGATCGAACTGCCTCCGAACGATATAACACCACCGTAACGAGCTGCACTCACACAGATCTCTTCCCATACCAAAAATGGGTTCTCAGTATGAGATGGGCTTTCTCTCATTCCACGCTATTCAGACTTGGGATAGTAGGGGTGAATTGTTTGTATTTCAAAGTTTCACTAATTCGCCATACACTCGTTTTACAACTCGGCCATACCCCTTTCGCGAGGAAATATATTTTTTATTTTTGGCACATACTATTCATGGATTCCCAAGCACACACAGATTTTCCATTTCCGTCGACATAAGACTCTTAATGAATTTTCAAGCACGCAGCTTATCCATTTAACATCCACAAAGGATATTAGGATGCTTCTCGGATTTTTAAGCACACAGCTAATCCAATTGCCGTCCACACATGAATCTTATTAGATTTTCAAGAACGGAGCTTATCCATTTAACATCCACAGAAGATATTAGAACGCTTCTCGGATTTTCAAGCACACAGCTTATCCAATTGCCGTCCACACATCAATCTTAATGGATTTTCAAGCACGTAGCTTATCCATTTAACATCCACAAGAATATTAGGACGCTTTTCGGATTTTCAAGCCCACAGCTTATCCAATTGCCGTCCACACATGAATCTTAATGGATTTTTAAGCACGTAGTTTACTCATTTAACTTCCACAAAGGATTTTATTACGCCTCGGATTTTCAAGCACACAGCTTATCCAGTTTGACAATTACTTCCCATATAAGACGCGTCCATTAATTACTTCCATTTTAAGTGAACTTCCAGTATTACTAAGATAACTATTTTCAGGGTTAAATTTTATAATTAATGTTATCTTTAATAACTTAAAATAGTATCAATTTTACTTTATACAGAAAAAGGAATATAAGAATTTAAATTGAATAACTCATTTTGTTGTTTTTTTTAGCAGCAATAAAACTTAGTCTTCTTCTGAGGAAGAATTCACAAACTCGTGTTCTTCGAAGCTATTTAGGTCAGAAAACGGTTTTATTTTATCTGCAGCGAAGGTCGACTTGAATGCCCTCTGGGTAATCTGTGTTGTATCTGTGTAAGACACAACGTATCGATCATTCTCCAGTTTTTTTTTGATGACGTAAGGGCCTTTAAATCGGGGAAGCAGCTTCCTTGGCTGTCCCATTGCAGGATGCTCTGCTCACAATAAAACGAGGTCTCCTTCTTTGTAAACGGTTAGTTTTTTATGCATGCCATTAAATCGTTGAGCCTGCGTGTTGGTTAGGTGTTCCATCCTTTGTTTGGCTCGTCTCTTTAGCTCTGAAATTGGTATTTCATCTTCGCAGTCAGATTCGTCGTTGTGTAGGGCACTGTTCAGCTGATTCCCCAGATGGTTTTGAGGCGCAAAAGAGAAAATTAATTGCTGTGGCGTACTTCCCGTAATATGAATTCACATTGGGCTGAGACTCCATTGTACCGCAGGAACATTCTCTTCCCAGTCTTTACCGTTTGGAGCCTTAGTCACGCAACTCAATGAATATGTTACAGTTCTTAAATATCGCTCAATTTGACTGTTTGCACGAGGAGTGCGAACAGCTGTTGAAATGTGTTTTATTCCATGTAGCTGACAATATTCAGCAAATTATTTGGACGTGAAGGCTGTCCCCCTATCGCTAATAATCTGATTAGGTAATCCAACAAACTGGGAAATGTCGTTTATGATCTTAATAACAACTTTGGTTGTAGTTTTCCGTAATGGTCGTAGTATATTAAATTTTTAAAAGGCATCAATTAAACCTAGTATATGTACATTCACATTTTTTCCCTTTGTAAGGGGTCCCAGATGATCCACATGGACCGTAAGGAGCGGTATCGCCCTTTTTTCTATGGACTGTATTTGAAAGCGGCTTTCGTCTTTTCCCCTCTTGCTGAAGAGGCACGGAATAAAGCAATTCAACGCTTTAGTAGTTATCGGACTTAATGATTCTCCACCGTACGCCCTTTGGAACGACGAAACATTTGCCACCATCAGTTTTCTTATAAAGTCGTTTGTTTTTCAATATATATTCCTTTTCAAATTTTCTACGAGTTGATTCATCACCGGCTTCGCCTTTCAACACTGTAATTATTTGTTTAAGGTCGGGAACTTGAACCTGAAATGTTGAAATTCAATCTTCTTCTTGCACTGTGATAGCAAAAACGTCGCACCCAGCTTCCTCCACTTCGCAACCCTTTTCCACAGGATTCCGGTTTAAGCCATCCACGTGCCGTAGCTGAGTTCCTGGCCGATAAATAAGTTCAAAATCGAACTCTTGGATTTTAGGCCACCATCTTGCTATTCTGGGTATCAGGTTTGTGTTATTTTGTGTTGCCTTCAAGGAGTTACAATCAGTGTTAATCTGGAAATGTTTCCCTAGCAAATAAACCGAATTCTCTCCAGACTTTCCACTACCGCCAATACCCCCAATTCCCAGCTATGGAATTTTGTTTCGTATTCTGTAGTGGCTCGACTAAAATAAGCTACAGCTGTCCTTACGTTTTCTTCGTCTAATTGCATTAGAAGCTGATGTTGATGGTGAGGATTATATATATCCAAAATACGTGCATTGCATGGTCGATTTTTCAAAACATCGAAGGCCATTTGTTGATCTTTATTCCACTCGAAGGATGTATAACCAACGAAAATAGCCGGTTAGTCCCAAAAATTGTTTAACTTCGCGTGCTGTTGTAGGCCTGGGAAACATTTGCACTGCACGTATTTTAATTTCTCCTGGTTGGATGTCCTTATGACCTATTTTATGACCAAGAAAATCAATCTCCTTTTAAAAAATTGCATTATTGTATATTTAGGGTTAAATGCAAAGCCGAAATAATTTCTAATAAACGACGAAGGGTTTTCAATAATTCGCATACGTTGTAACTAAACAATACTATGTTATCCATATAAATGATTACATTTGACTGGCCCATATTTATAAATATGGTCGGGGCGTTGGTTAGCCCAAAAGCTACTCGCTTATATTGAAACTGGCCGTTATGAAGGAAGAGTAATGTTTGCTGCCTTCGTTTATAGGTATTTGGTAGTAACCGCTCACCAAGTCTAGAACTATGAAGAGCTTGCCATTACACATCATATTGATGCCCGCTTCGACATTCAGCCCAGGTGAATTCTCACGTATTATATTTGTATTTATATTGCGAAAGTCTTCACATAATATACAGGTTTTTTTTTAGAACTAACAACACCGGACTGGAAAACTGGGAAGTAGACGGTTCGATGATATCGTTATTCAGCAGATCCTCTATTTGTTCTTCGAGGATATTCTTGAGATGGTACGGAATGCGGTATGGCTTATGTCTGACGATGACGTTTTCTCTGAGCTGGATGTTTATTTCTACGACTTCTGTTTTTTTCCCAATTCGCTTAAGTCGCTCGCAAAACAATTCCCAAATTCGCTAAGCAATTGAATTAAAGAATCTCTGTCGCTCTTTGATACAGAATCATCCATCCTCACGTCATTTGCATTTATATTCCAAATACCTACTCGGTCCGTTCCACCTCTTGACTCTGGTCATGCAAAATACTACCTTTTTCATCACCCTTTTCTTTAGTAATAAATAATTTATCTTCTTTTCTCATAAGACTTACAAACGGGGCATCGAGAAAGTTTCTACCTAAGATCATGTCGTGTCCCTGTTGTTCATCCTCAACCACCATTATATCTATAGCAACGTCCATAACCTTGAACGATTCTTTGATTTTCCCCAACGGAACTACCTTCTCGCCACCAGTCAAGGTGTGGGTTGTTGGTGTCAATCTGAAGTGTTTTTTTTTAACTAGACCTATTTAATGGTAGAACAGTCACTTCCTAAATCTACGAACGAACGATCTATTTGCCGACTGACCCTTACTGTCACCATAAGGCTCTCATCTTAACTGTTGAAAGTTTTGCAATCCGATGACTATGACTCAATAAGCGACGATTTTTGGGCTTATGACATTCATTTGCATAATGTCCCTTACCTTGACAACCCTATGTGCTTTTTCATATTGTTGTTTTTGTTGGCAATCTCGTGCGAAGTGGTCTTTACATAAGAAGCAACATTTCGTAAAGTTGGGTTTTCCCAATGATGATGTCCCCGACGAGCGAGTGGGCCTAGGCGAAATCTCCTCTGGCGCGACTCTCTATTTGCTCCTTGATAGCAAAATAGTTTTTAATTTGTAATAACAGCACTTCGAACGTTTGGCACGATGACGCCGTCGGTATGTTTATTAGGTTTTCGTTCTTAAGCCCTGAAATTATATAATTCACCGTCATCGTGTCTAACATTCGAGCTCGTTAGCAAAGGCCCGAGACGTCGTAGAAGTAGTTTTCAACGCTTTCACCCTCTTTTTTTGTTCGCATCATTGTTTGTAATAAAGGAGAGGAATCGTCCTCAATTGTTGGAAACGCCCTCACTAACGCGGACTTGAATTGGTCCCACATTAATATGTTGACTTTTTATGTTTGAAACCAAGCGGAGTATTTTTTCGCATTCCGATGCCCCGAAACGAAAAACCAGAGCATCTGTCGCTCTCACTGACGACGATGATGACGTGTCCACATTCATATCTTCTTGTTCACTGGACACCTTTACCGATCCGTTGGGATTTCTCCTCTTTTTTGACATAGCTTTATTTTTACCTACCGATATCTCAACAAAAATACACGATACAACACAGCCTGTTTTCTCAGGGGAGAGAATCAAGGAAAAACGGGGAATACACAATTTGTAGAAGTATTATTTTATTTCTATTGGCAATTTAAAAACACTTTGGCGCACACACATATGTAAATATTCGACGAGGCTACGAAAGGAAAATCACTCACAAAGAATCATAAGAGAAGAGTACCGACAGAGTTTGCGCTAATATGTAATTCGTTTTCTCTTTTTTTTCGCCAATGCGACTTAAACAAACACAACACGACAAGGCGCTCGCACGCAGTTTTTTGTTTGAATCATAAGGGACAGCCAGCGTTGGCGCTTATACGCCTTACGCAAATACAACACGACACTACACTCGCGTTTTTTTAAGGGGATAGACAGAGTTGGCGCTTATATGTGTAGGTACGTATGCTCTATTTTATTTTTTTTCTTCTTTTCGCCAATACACTTATGCAACACAACACGACAAGACGCTCGCGCACACTTATTTGTTACACACAACCGAGAATTGTATCTCTATTTTCCGTTACAGCGCTCTTATTACGTCGCATCCGTCCGAATTGTAATACAATTTCTTGTCTTGCCAACTATTTAGCGAGCCAAAGGTGAAAACGAGATTATTATTATCGGTTTTTTTTTCGTTCACAAAGCGACGACGAACACGAGAAAAAACGACAGTCTGCCGCCCAACCAAAGTTATCACTTTTTCCCAACTTTTTGTATTATGATTTATTTATTTTTCTTGCACAAAACACACCTGGTTATTGAAAATATCTGGAATGGATTATCGCACTTCTGAAGTTATAGATTAACAAAAAGATTCGCATTAGAATTAATTGCTGCAGCTCGGTAATGCACCCGGCTTTTATGATATCCTTGATCGAACTGCTACTGCATCCGAACGATATATCACCACCGTACCGAGCTGCACTCACACAGATCTCTTCCCATACCAAAAATGGGTTCTCAGTATGAGATGGGCTTTCTCTCGTTCCACGCTATTCAGACTTGGGACAGTAGGGGTGAATTGTTTGTATTTCAAAGTTTCACTCATTCGCCATACACTCGTTTTACAGGTATGACATCATCGTTATCTTGTTCAGATATAAGATGGACGAAAAGAATATGATTTCATTGCATTTTTTTTTTATTTTTATATTTTATTTAGTTTATTTTTCTATTCTCACAGTTAATTTCACTTAAAAATAATTTGTTTAAATGCTTAATTCTAAAATACAGTCTACACTTAAAAAAATAGTTTTCTTACGCTTACATATATGCTTCAGAATTTTTTAAAATATTTTTCCAGAAACCAACCCTCTGTGTATAGATGTCCTTATTGTGTTTCATAAAAATATTTTCCAAAAGTTTACCATTTTCAAGAAACGTATCGCTTAGTTTCTTAAATCCACCTTCCGATTTTTCATCCAGTCAGGTAAAGCTGCAGGATGTATTAGAATCGTTCGGAACTTTACATTTTTACTTGCAGTATCGGTACTTTAGTCCAAGTTTTTCATTTGGAAAAAAATCGAACTGGGGATTTTGACATCAAGATGATAGAAACAGCTAAAACGATTTTAATATTAGAGAAAAGTGTGCTCCCTTCTTTGGATATAGTCTTCATTTTAGTCCAAAATTTTTTTACATATTTTGTTATTAACGGTACCTGACATTTTTTTATATTTTCGACTTTCTCAGGAATTTCGATCAAAATATTTATGTATGAGGCTCTTTAAATTCTAAATAATGCTGCTTACCAAAACTTTCCAACAAATATTTTTTTTGGATTTTGAAAAAAAAACATTTTTTTTTTAAATTGAAAATTCAATATATATTTCGAAAACGGATGGCGATTTTTTTTTCTAAATTATAGTTTTATGCTTAATAAAATTTCCAAACCAAATCTCATTTAGACAAAAATTAAAGAAATTTTGAATATATCAAATTTAGTGAAAAACGACTTTAAAAACATATTTAGCTGTATCTATATATCAAGAATCTTGTGCATATACGATGTGTTTTAACAATCAGGTGGTGAAATTTCCGTCTATTTCTTCTTTTGGTAATTCGTCTTCTTCAACAACAGCATCTTTTGTATTCATTTTTGATTCCAATACTTTAGAAAACATTATTTGTGCTATAAGTTGATTATAGGTGTATTGGTCCTCGTTTCTTCTATTATTGCACTCTGAGTTTTGTTGATGAACAAAATCTCCCGCAACATCCTCTTACTTTGATCTCTTCCCAAAATCTTGACTTTATGAAAGTTAGGCTTGTGTTATAAAATGAAGTGCAAGTGTAGTTTTCTGAGATCCATCGTTGTTGATATCAGAGCGATAGCGATGGCCTGAGCGGCGGCGATTTCGAAACTTTTGCTTGTGCCTTGTGCCTACATGCACCGATTTACAATCCATCTCCCTACTATACGAGTACAGCCAATTTATTTTGTAATCAACATCAGACTTATCCATTATGTCGATTTTTCGTTTTGTGTTGGTAAATATAAACATATTAATGGTTTTGGCAGATTGTAAAGCTATTCTGGATTTCTCTTTGTTTTTCAAACGAGTTATAAAATAAATGGTATAAGCAGTTTCGTGATGACCCTGTTCCAATCATTGAGGAATAAGTCTACTTTGGTTATGGGCAATTAAAATTTGTGTCCTCGTGACAACAGCCAAATGTCATTTTTCGTTAAAGAGATCGTCTTAGAGATCTTTTCAATTTTGCCAAATTGTTGTTTTTTCATGACTTTCGCTTCTCGGTTAAATTTGTGGTGTGTATAATTATAATTGGCTATTGAGTAAAGTTGAACAACATGAGTTGTCAATAAACTAGATATTAGTTCTTCTGAATTTAATAGGAAAACAAATAACAACACAACAGTAGTCAAATAAATTAATGCCTTTTCGGTTAGCTTAGTTCTTAAAAACTTACATTTTCTGTTTTAAATAACAATAATAATCCATAAAGTTTAATCTATTTCTATGTAATTTTTTTATGATTTTTCACCTCAAATGCTGTAATAATAAGTCTTTTGATTTAAAGGGTAATTTTGTGTATGTATTTATGATGTTATAAATGTACATTTTACTTGCGATTATAGGTACTATAAAGAGTTATAAATTCGTCGAAAAGAAAGTATTGAGATAACAATCAAACATGGCATTACGATGATAGCGAAGACGTATTGTACAGAGGGGAAATTGAATTTTTTTTTCTAGCTCAAAAAATAACGGTACCTGCCATATGACCGTTACGTTAAAACTTATTTTTCTAGGAAACGTTTTAACGATTTTGATTTAAAAAAAACAGTGCAGCTTTTTCGGTACGACCGATCATTTGATTGAAAAAAAAATCCAAAAACGGTACTTTCCATAGGACCGATTTTTTTGCTTTCGGCTATCTCATAAATGGCTCAAGTTTTACTGCGTACCAATATTTTTAATTAATATTTTTTTGTATTTGTAAAAGCATTTTTTTAAAGAAAAATTAAAAAATGTATATATTGAAAACTGTTCATTAATTTTTTTTTCAAAAATTATGGTTATATGTATTTCCCGAGTACCTATGAATTGGCGTTTTTGATTTTTTTTTGGAAAAACTTTTCAAAAAGTTTTTAAACTTTTTTTTCTCAAAAACCTCTCCACATATTTTTAATTTTTTTTTCTCATAAATTTAAATTTATCAAGAAATAAAATGGGGTACTTTGTTTTGCCTTACATTAGTTTAAGTACTTATTTCAGAATTTTTAATTAATTTTTCTTTGACTAAGCCGATTTAATATTTTGTTTTTAAGTTTATATTAAAATATTTAAGATTGTCATAAAAAAAATTTTTATAAAAAAAAATTAAAGAAATTTTGTATATATACAAAATTAAGTAAAAAACGACTTCAAATATATATTTAGATTTTTAATAGAAATCTTTTGCATACGATGTGATCGAACATAAGACCAAGTTCGTGCGATCCAGTCGTGCATTTTATTTATTTATATATAAATATATTTTCAATGAAAAAGGCATGATGAAGAGTGTATTCTTGCTCAAAACGTCGCATATAATTTAAAACCGTGTTTTTTTGACACGAAGTGTACTCAAACAATTTTTGTTTGTATAATAGGCGGTCATGTTTACGAATGCAAAATGTGAACATTATGTATGTTCATGAAAAACTACACATATACAGCGATAGAACAACTTCAGAATCAAATTATCTGATTTGTTTGGACTCTGGATTGGAGAATTCTTCCAAATTGCTTATCGAAAAGACCATAACCCAGGTGAACTGCAGTCTTACTGTTCATAAACGTGACAATATCAGCGGCGGTTGTCGACTGTCGAGCCATTATTTTTTGGCACGAGCGCAAGACATTTTTTTTACTTAAACAAGCATTCGTTTTGAATGTATATATTCTGCAGTGTAAATATGTTCAAAATGCGTGATAAACGGAATGCGATTGTATTATCGCAGATTTTCTGCGTTTATAAAAACATCCTAACGCTGCTTTTATTTATAATATCAAGACGCTTTCGCCATTAATTTGAACATATCAGTATACACTCAAATTCCAGTATAACGAATACCCGATACAGCGAATTTTCGATATAACGAAAGCTTTTTAGATTTACATTAACATCTCTAAGCCCCGTTTGTTGGTACTCAACTTAAGCATTTAAGTTCTACATAAGCACTTATGTGACACTTTGCGCAGATGAAAAAGTAGCTCATAAGCGTTTTAAGTTGAACATAAATATTTATGATGACTATCAGCAAATGTGCCTAAATAGCGAACAATAGTCGCAATTTGCTATCCGATATAATGAACGGATTAATAATGTCACATAAAATGGCTGCCATAACATTTTTTTTTGCATAAGTTCTATATGCTATATGGTGATGAAACTGATCACTTCTGTTCGAGTGATGTGTGGCTCACAAAACTTAAGAAATGGTCTGGTGTCCTAATTTTTAAAGCATGCGGAGAAAAACTATCATCACGCATTGATCTCTTTGAGCCATTCAACAATGATCGATTTTAAGTCATCAAAAACAACAGACCAACAATGGATATGATTTTTAATGCTGATGAGTCTGAACTCTGTTGGAAGTTGTTACAAAATACTACTTAGGTTCACGCTGGTGAAACTGCAGCACCAGGTCGAAAAACATCAAGAGAGCTTGTCTCTAAGTCAACTTTACAATTGAAGTCTCAACTTGAAGTGAGGCAAAGTCAATTAAGTAATTGTTAACCCTCAAATAAAATATGAAGGTATTATATATTCAAAATATGTTCACAATAAGCTATAGTGGCAGGACCATTCAATCCAATATTACTATTAAAAAAACGTATGAATAAATAAATTTAGTGATAACTTATTATTTTTTTTTTTTTGATGAAAAATCAATGGATATAACAAACGCGCTCGGTATATAGACTTACCTCGAACATTATATCATTCGTTATACTGGACGTCCACTGTAGTTCTAAATACCATCTTCATCTCAGCGAGCTTTTAGGAGTTAACGCGACATCTCTTAAGAATTATAGTCTTAGAAAACTTGAATAGGTTTTCTTCAAACTAAAAAAAACTCAAGGCTAAGTTAATTTTGACTCTACAATTATTGCATTTTACTTTTATTTTCTTAATAAATAATTATTTCTATAAGTGTACTTTACTATTATTATGTTACAGACATAGGTATATTTTATATAACTTACGTAGGTACTTAAACTAAATATTACTTTGTTTATTTAAAATGTATGCAGATTTCAGATCGTTGCAAGCGTTATTATAAACCTATTAAAATAAACATAAAATTGTATTCACATATGTATGTTTCAACATTTTATAATATAATATTGCGAAGTTGGTTTTTAATTTCAAAATCTGATTTTTCTCTACCCTCACGATGAGTTACTGCTGAACAAAAGTGATTCTATGCTGAACGGGTTATTCCTTCTAATACTAATTGGATGGTGGGTAGGTGACTCCTTCTTTATGTAATGCGCCTGGGTGTTATTAAATAAGAACAAAGGTTTTTCATTCACTTCTTCTTCATGATGGGCGGAATTCTGGTGAGGCGGTGGGCTTCCAATACTGGTTGGGCTTGCAGTCGAAGGAAAACTTGCCAAATCATTGTTAGAACTTCTAAATGAAAAATCTTCAGGCTCCTCGTCGCTATCTGTTCCACCAACAACATCAATTTGAATTCCATCATCTTCGAGATCTGAGTCTGAGAACGCGCCGCTTCCTCGATGTTGAGATATGTATTCTGCCCTAAGGGCTTCTATATCGACGGTTATACCTTTAGCTTGAAGCTTTCGGGCCTGCCGATCAATTGCTTTTGCAAGCTTTTTCCGCCGTCGCGCTCTGAAATTATAGAGATGAAAGTTGAAACCTACCATTATTATTAAGTAAACTTTTGACAGTCTTGCCTTTCTTTGGCTTTGAGTTCATTTGGCGGGATTGGTTCTCCAGAACACGTTTGAGGCTGGGCATTGTGAGCAGGTCGGCCGGGTCCTTTTTTGGTGTGCTCACGTTTTCGAACTTTTGCTCGCCGATTCTGGAACCATACCTATCTGAAACAAAGTGTATAATTTAGCAATTGGAGCATTTATTATGGAATATTGTATTTAAATTGACAAAAATATTATTTTTGTTTTCGTGTATACAGGGGAATAATTTAAGTTTGACCTTCTTACACTTAAGAACTGGTAAAAAATAAAATGCACGACTGGATCGTACAAACTTACTCATACAGCTAACAACTTTAGTTTCGCTTAATATTAACACTATTATTAGGTTTAAAACTGACATACGTAAACATAACTTGGTTATTAGTAGGGCAACGAGAAATATGCTCTTAAGAACCCATTTATAGCGCTTTAAATATGCTCTAAAAAAGAATGCAGATAAAGCTCAAAATATGATCTAAAAACTATTGATAACTGGAAAAGCACGAAAAATTAAACAAGGAATATGTTATTTTTAAATACTTTGTATTTGAAGAGCAGCTAAATAAGAAACAACTTAAATATCCACATACAAATTCTTCTTGAATTATAATTATTTAAATTTTTGTTCCAATAAATACAAAATACAAAAAAAAACTTAGCTAAAGGACATTTTTGTACACATAGAAACACTTTTTTTTTACCTTCACGGACGTAATAGGGGCAATTTAAATGCCATTATTTTGAATTTTGTCCGAAAAGACAGCTAGACATTTATTGAAGTTTTAAAACCAAGGTTTCTAACATTTTGGTATTTTATAAGCAAAGAATATTATAAGAATAATTAAGAAATACAATATTATTTTTAATTTAAAAGAGCCAAGAATTTTAGTCGGTTAATCCAATAATGGAAATCGGTTAATAAAAAATAACGCAAAATAAAAAAATATTTTTTAATTTAAAAATGGATTACCCTAATTAAGGTACCTATTCCTAGGTACAAATATTTTTATATCAAAATTCTTGATTTTCTTTTCTCCCGTATTCTAAGAAATGTAAAGAAAACTAGGTACCGACAAAGTTTCAAAATATAGTTGAACTCATTTTCGAAATACTAAGTTTAAAAAAAAAAAATGTTTTTAATTGCAAGAAACTTTTCAAGAAATACAATACTGCTTAGACTTTAGAGATGTTTCCGTATGTTAAAATTTAAAAAAAATTAACCATTTTCCAGAAAAAAATGTTTCTACTAGAGATACAAAAACTAACTATTTTTGGCAAGAAATTATAAACAAGTACCTCTTTAATTTTTTTTTTAATTAACTGATTTTTTATAGAAATCGTTGGAGTGAGAAAAATTAGATTTATATTGTTATTTACAAAAATGTATCCCATGTTTTTATATTTTTGGTATCAAGTCAAGAACATTTTTAAAATTTAGGCTGGCGGACGGACAGACGTCTTCGCTATTTGGATACCATGATAACAATTAAACGAATTCGTTCAAAAATATAATTAGTGTCAAAACTTGAATATTTTCTGGCATTTTTTCGTGTTTTTTCTATTTTTTAGGGAGTATTTTTTTATGAAAATGAACCAAAAAAAAAAGATGATCAGTTGTCAATATAGTTTCTATTATTTTTTTGTTAATATATTACAAGCAAATCTAAAACAAATTACTCATAACTGCACAAGAAGCTAAAATAATTGGGCAGATCGATGTTATGTTGAATTCCCTTGGAGCTGAGGTAATTTAGAGAGTGTATGATCCCCTCTTCTTGTAGCATTCTCTTATTGCACATGGTATTTGCTTTCTTAGTGATATACATTTATGCAATCATTACATTCCTATGTCTTTCCTTTAACCGGATAGCTAGTTCTCATATCCGTACATAATAATTTATCTATTAAAAAATCCATCTTACGTGACTGTAACCCTGCGCCTCCACAAGCAATTTTTATTTTTGTTTTTATTTCAGGAATTATTGCAGACATTTTTATTTTTTCGGTTAGTGGGCAAATCATTTCATGAAATCTTATTGAGAATCAGAGTGCCAAGCAAGACAAAGATGGGAACCTTTCGCACATTTTGCCCTCCAAAGCACATTTGTTAACATTATTGTATTTGTAAATTTTACTTTAAATCCATAGAATTCCAACTCAACCCATCAAGATGCACAAGTAAAGCTAAAAAGAGCATAAATGTCAGTCGAACTGACATTGGATGTCAAATTATTTCTTCATTTATTTCCACAGAGAAGGTAAAAAATAAATGTAGAAATCGGTTTCGTAAAATAATTCATCTCATGAAATTTGTGGTCTGCATTGGAAATTTCCATTGCATGTTCGACTTTATGAAAGAAATTAATGCTTGCGAAGGCGCAGGGTAAGAAAACAAAATAAAAGTAATCAAAACAAAACGAAGTTATCTCAACTCAGACTTGATAAGTAATGAAAGCACTTTAAGAAATGGTCTGTGCACATGGCTAGGCAAATCATTTCAAAGTTTGCCAGCGTAAATGAAAAATTGCATATTTGAAGTCAAGCAGGTGTGTTTTGAAGGTCGCAGAAATATATTAGAAGAGCATGTAATTCATTTAACAAATAGATGGGTTCATTCCTGTAAATAATTTTGAAAAGAAGGAATAAGCTTCGATTCCACATCGCACTCTACACAACTGTGCGGGAGTTTAAAATGATAGGAGGAAAATCAGGAACAAGCGGTTAACATTTAGATATTGGTATTGTTTTAGTGTTCTCAGGGTTAAGTTTAAGACGCGCTTAGATCACTCATACATATATACACAGATCTTGGTTCAGTTTTCAAATTGTGTCCTCGATCATACTTTAAAGAAACCTAATATAGAGTTGGACATCGTCCGCACATACATGTATGGAAACAACAGAAATATAGAACGGAAGGTAAATCGGTAATATACATTGAGAACAGTAATTAAACAAGTATTGATCCTTGAGAGGAACACCAACATTGACAAGAAGAAATAAGGACAACTTGTTATTAAATGAAACAGCTTGCAGTCTTTTAGTCATATATGAAAAATTCAGTCTTTTAGAATTACAGAGGATGTTTAGATTGACAAATAAGTCAAATGCTTTAGAAAAGACTAGTAAAATTATCATAGTTATATAGTTAGCATTAATTGTCAGTCGTACATCATCAGAAACTTTTAAAAAAGCTGAGGTGCAGCTATGTAAAAGTGTAAAAATAAATACAATTAAATAAATAAAGGATAGTCAATCGATATTTGTGTCATAAAAAAAATTAAATACAAAGGTAGTTGTGATAAATCACGCTCCTGGCAAGTAGTCTGATTGGGTGTGACCCGGTGACTCCTAACAATAAACTATGTCCTGATCGAAAACCAGACTACAGAGGATTAAGAAGCTGATTGACTTTGATAAAATCTTTCATTTGGTTGCTAATAAGGAATTCAAATACCTTAGTCAAAATGGGAAGGAAGGCGATGGGTCTGTATTCAAAGTGGGTACCATTCTTTGGAATTGGGATAATAATATAATTTTAATTTTTTCCATAGAGACGGGTATAATGATGCCATAATTATTGTGTAGATTAGTGTAAACAAATTCGGTAGACTACTATATTAAGTAGGCCCTTAAACCGATCAAATAGAATGTCAAGCTTAGACGTCTATCGTCTATCGAGAAAGTGTAGTAAAAAAGATATTTGTACTTGAGCGTTGAGAGAGTGCGCATGTTATTCTATATCGATAAGTAAATTAAGAAGAAGTTTGTGATTGTTTAAATAAATAATAAGGGTATTCATGTAGCGGCGGAAAACCCATATACCTCACAAACCAAATACGTTATTTGAAACTACCTGATTTCTGAGGTTTATACGGGTTTTCCGCCGTTTCTTCTTCGTTCAGATATTGATTCTGTCTAAGACGCTCATCAACAGAAGACAAAGTCACATCGGTAGAAGAAATCAACTTTAAATTAAAATGTTGTTCAGACCGATAACGGCGACTGCGTAAGCTCATAGAATCGGACACAATGAAACCTACTTGCATATACTCGTACATCTTTGTAGCAATATATATAGCGTTCTTGTATTTATAGTGCTTGAAATAAAGATCCCTCGGAACGGTACTGCCGCGGTTTATGTAAATGTTCTAAGCATGTTAAAAAGTCCATGGATTTTAACTGAATCATCTTTGAAAGGAAGACTAATTACCGACTAATCATTGACAAAACAAATTTGAATTTGTATATACGTTTGCCTTTGAAACTTGAACTTTCATTAAATTCGGCACTTTCCGTGATTTCGATTAACGAATCATAAATTTCTGATAAATTTTCATTAAGACAGTTAGTATCTTTTGCTCTGCTTAACCATTGACCAACGTATATCTGACAAATTTTTCAAAACAATTTGTGTAGCGTAGTTATAATGGGTTATCCATTTTGTGGTTTAAAAAGTAAACGTCAATAAAACATATAAAATATTTTTTTTCATGATATTTCTTTTTTATTATAAAGTTTGAACGTTGACATTATGTGTGAAACACCACATCATTTAAATGGCCACCACGCGAATTGTCGTGAATGGTCAGCTGGCTTCAGTTGTTGTGTGAGCTGCACTTTATATGGATGTAGGAGTAGATCCAAATGCAAAATACGCCATAATGTGCCTGAGAACGACGAGGAATCGACACATTCGGGTCTTCGGCAAGACTTTCACTTACATCAGCGATATTTTCAGTGGTACGAGCGAAACGATGATGCACAGGCCTTACAATATGTGTAACCAATTCAGTCTCTTCAAATTTCTTCACAATTTTGCCAATTGCGTGCGTAGTTGGACGATTATGTATGCCATAATCTCCTCCTAAAGCACGATATGTGGCAGTGGCAGAATCAACATTTTTGTAGTAGGTTTTAACATGCGTTGTGCGATAGTTAAGCGATCCATTTTCGTAAATGTCAGACTTTCAATTGAAAAAAAAATGGTTTAACAACTTAGTTTGACAGATGTCGAATTCCAGCCCTATAGTTTTGAAACCGCAAAATGGATCTAAGTAAGAAGAACGTTAGGCAATGGAAAAGAAAGAAAATCGGATCTGAAGGCGTTCAAACATTTTAAAATAATTTTTCCGCTTATGTCAGAAAATAAATCAAGGCTCATATATGCATTTTTGTTTATTGCGTTGGGACATAGGGTAAATGGCCAACTTCAGTGATTATATTTATTCTATACATACGATGCACCTGTTCGTGCAAATAACCTTGAACGGCAACAAAATTTTAATATGTTAAATACTGGTCTTGACTTTATTTCATGACTTCCTAAACTTGTAAGCTCGAATGTTGATCAAGGAAAAATTGCAACATTGAACCCATGGCCCTACAGATTGGAGGTTAGTGCGTTGGGTTAACGACCCGACCACAGTAAAAAACAATATTGTTATGAGAGGCACGCGAGAGGCCTGGGATAACGACCCCCCTCAAATGGCAACCAGATGCGGAATGAAAATGGTCTACGACCTACGAGTATGCACCTGTAATGTAAGAACACTATACGCCAGGTGCTACTCAAAAACTTGAATCTGTCCTCTCACGGTACAAGGCAGACATTACCGCGATCCTGGAGATACGATGGATAGGAACAGAATAACGAAAAGAAAAGATTGCGACATTTGTTACAGCTGTCATCAAACAATACACATGTTGGTATGCGGATTCTTCGTGGGAAATCGACTCAGGTCGAAAGTCATCGATTTTAAGCCGATTAGCGTTCACCTGGCTGTGATCCGCATCAAAGCTACCTTCCAAAACAGCAGCCTAATGTGTGCACATGCCCCTACTGATGAAGCTGAGGAGTCCAACAAGGAGGAGTTTACGACCTACTGGACGGAGCCTGTTCGGAGTACGATTTCAAAGTCGTGCTCAGAGACTTAAATGCTAAAGTCGGGAAAGAAAATATCTTTGGGGGATTAGTTGAAAGCACAGCCTCCACGAAACGACAACAGGTAACGGCTTCCGACTAATCGACTTTGCTGCAGCTCGTAATACGGTAATAATTAACAATAAGTTCCCCAGGCGAAGGATACACACAACCAAATTGACCACGTGCTAATTGGCGCAAGGCACGCATCAAACAACTTGGACGTGCGAACGTTCCGAGGTACAAACGTGGACTGTGACCACTTTCTTGTTGTGACAAAGTTCAAAGCCCGACTGTCAAATGAAAAGAAAGCGAAGACCGCCCAAAGAAAGAAATTCAACATCGCCCGCCTTAGCACATCTGAAAAAGCCACACAATGCAGTGAGCAATTGACCGGGAAACTCTCTGCCCCCAGCCAAAAGCGTCAACGAGCGGTGGAACCAGTGTCGCGATATTATTAAGGAGAAAGCCAAGACCACCATAGGCTACTAACCACCCAGAAAAAAGAACCCGTGGTATGATGATGAATGCGGGCTATTGAAGCAGGAGACGGAAAATGCACGAATTGGAATGCTGCAACGGTAAACAAGAACAGCAAGAGACGAGTAACGTTAAAACAGAAGGGACAAGAAAAAAACCCTGTGAAGAAAGAAAAGAGAATCCGCAGCCTCTCAGCTCAGGTATCTCGAGCCTCCAACACCCGCCGGTTCTACAAAACAGCCAAGCAACTGGCATCTGGTTATAGGACTGGCACGCAAGCTCTTCGTAACAGCGAAGAGAACCTAGTCACCGAAGCACAGGGAATTGTAGACGTATTTAAGCAGCACTTCCAGCTACTGCTTAATGGGCATTATGTAGCGGAGGAAAAAGGAGAACAAAGAAGCATGAGACCAGTAAATGAAGATCCAGTCCCAGCGCCCAGTATTGAAGAGGTTAGGAAAGCCATCCACAAGCTTAAGAACAACAAATCCGCAGCTTCGGATGGCCTACCTGCGGAACTCTTCAAGTATGAAGGAGATGTCCTGGTAGGGTGCATGCACCAGCTCATCAACCAAGTGTGGGAGAAGGAAAGCATGCCCGGCGAATGGTCAAATAGCTCCATATGTACTATGTGAGCGTCTAAAACCTATCTGAAACACTATCTTCGGCACATACCAGTGTGGCTCTTCAGGCCCGGCAGATCAGCGATAAACCAAATCTTCAGATTGAGGCAAGTCCTGGAAAAGACTAACGAATTTCAAAGCCGCATGTGATAGAATAAGTCGCAAAGAGCTTCTATTGGCGATGTTGGAGCTCGGGATCCCGCAAAAATTGATCAAGCTATGCCGCATGACGTTACAAAATACGCGGTGCAACGTGCACAAGGGAAACAGCTCATCCGAGCTTTTCCAGACGCGTACAGGGTTCAAACAAGGAGATGCGCTATCATGTGACTTCTTCAACATAGTCATGGAGCAGATAGTACGCAAGAGTGGTTTAACTTGGCACTATCTTCAACAGGTCTTTCCAACAGTTTCGTTATGCAGATAACATCGATATTATCGGCCGCTCGAAGCGAGCTGTACTAAAAGCATTCACAGCTATTGATGAACAGGCGAAATGCGTTGGTCTTAAAGTGAACGAGGACATAACCAAGTATATACTATCAACAAACAAAGCCTCATCTGTGCGTCGCCTAGGACAAAACGTCACTAATTTCGTGGTAGTCAAGGAGTTCACCTACATCAGAACTAACATCAATTCCACGAACGACACCTTAGTGGAAATCCGACAAAGAATTACCGTAGCGAACCGCTTCTACTTCGGCTTGTCCAAACAAATGGGGTCAAAACTTTTGTCTCGAAAGACAAAGTGCGCGCTATACAAAACTCTAATTTTTGCCACTTCTACTCTACGGCGACGAGTGCCGAACGATAAGTAAAAAAGCGGAAGTGATACTGGACACTTTCGAGAGAAAAATTCTTCGGAGGATATTTGGTCCTATATGCGAAGAGGGCGAATGGAGGAGAAGATTCAATCGAGAATTGTATGAGCTGTACCAAGATGTAGATATGGTCCAAAGAGCCAAAGCGAGTCGACTACACTGGCGAATGGACAACAACGCTCCAGGCAAGAAAATCTTCAAATCCCAGGCCCCATGTTTCAGACGACCAGGAAGATGAAACCTCCGCTACAGGGACCAGACGCTTACAGACCCAAGAGCGCTTGGTCTCGACGACTGGAGGGAGCGTGCGAAGGACCGCAACCGATGGAAGCCCGCAATATGTTAGACAGCGACCCTCTATATGTAGATCGGCAGCCGGATAAGTAAGTAAGTAAGTAAATACTATTATAGCGAGACAGAGATGTATAAGAAATAAATTTGTATGTATATGCCCTCGTATAACTGAAGAAGTGAAGATATCCTACAAAAAGCGAACATCACAGAAGAAACAACAGAAGCAAAATAGAGTGCAGTTTGATGATATAATTTTAGATTCACGGAGACCCATTTGTGTTACTTTTATTTCAGTTTTAAATTTGTTTCACCAATTTTGGCGCCCTGCTCGAGTGTAGCTCTAGCCAATTGCCTGTTTTGCCTTCAGGCACGTTCAACATCCCCATTTAACATTCCTTTCTGTAGATGTGAATGTTTATATTATATATAGTTCTATCGCCTATCATTCTTAGGGCTCTATTTTTAATTATATCTAAAAGAATCAAATGAGTTTTTGGAGCTCCTGCCAACATGTGAGAGTTATACTCCAGCTTTGGACGAATGAAGGCCTTAAAGATTACAGCTAGATCAGACAGGAAGAACTGGAAGTTGGGATGTCTTCAATGTAAGTGTCGCTCATGGATAGCGGGGTGGGTTCTGCTGAGTGTTTGAGGCATTAAATTATATGCAGTTGCTAGAGTCCTTAGAGACCTTGATATACAAAAATCCGCTGGCCCGGATACTAGACCTCCCATCGTTTTGAAGAGGTGTTTTTCAGAGCTGGCAAAACCACTGAGTACGCTTTTATAAATATCCTGCTCCCTTTCCCAGTGGATGGATAAAAAAACAAAAAAATTGATAGAGTTTTACATCAAGCTATCTTATCGAAAATACGTGCACTTGGTATCGAGTAATCTCTTCTTCGTTGGATTAGAAATTACCTCTCGGATGGCTCAATACATGTTGTATTGAAGGGTTTCTCTTCTGGTATTCACAAAATAAATGCTGAAGTGCCCCAGGGTTCCGTTTTATCTCCAAAATCTGTTTCTCATTTCATTAATAATCAATTTCAATAGGCAGTTAAGTAGTAAGTGCCCAGGATTGCCAGATGGTGGTTAAAAATGCTCGAATACCAATATCAGGTACAGCATCACTCTGGAAAATTCATGTGACATACCAGGACGTGATAGATATGAATGTACTTAATGTTCATATTTTAGAAGAAGACTGTATTTACTCGTGAAAATTAAAATATTCAAATATCGTAAAAATCAACAACGAGCTAAAACTGTTTGGAACAAAGGGCGTGCGAAATCGAATTTTTGATAGAGCCATGATCCAATGGGTCATTTCTCTGAGTTAAACACCAAAAAGCACATTGAGGGCAGATATTGTTTCTGCGGATTCCACAGCTCACAAGAGAATATATAAAAGCGTACGCAGAGTGTGTTTAAGCGAAAAAGGAAGCACAACCAAGAGGACCTTTGTATCCCATGGAAAAGAAGAGTATATCCTTCGATACCATCCATCTGGATCACTTAGAATTCATGAAATCTACAAAGGGAAACACAAATGCGATTGTTCGGATTATTTTTCCTCCCGTGGTTAGGTGTAAAACCTTCAAAATGCTCTATGAGGACCGAAAAACGCGTGCTCATAGGAGTGTGAAATTCTTACTAGACTAAAAACACCCCTTCCTTCCGATTGCAACTAAGTTGGAACTTATCTAGCAATTTATTTTTAACAAATTTAATATACGTGCTACAGGTACCTATCCGGTGAAAGTTCCTTCTTATACCGCGATTTTAAAGTGGATTCTTGTTTAGTGCAACAGATTGGAAGGCTTAATCCTTCTCAGGCGGCGTACTAAATTCGTCTCATCGATTATAGTACTATTACAGTGTTGTAATAGCCGTTTTCTATGATTTCGCCCAAAATTTTTTATTTCATCGCGAACCGTGGGAATCCCGAAACCTCTAAGGAGATCTTCATTTCTGATGTACCAAGGTGCATTTACAAATGATCTTAGTAGTTTATTTTCACATGTTTTTTAGGTATTTAAATTAGAATGTCGCGCGCAACCACAGAGTTGTATACCGTAAGCCCAGACAGGCCTCAGCATCTGCCTGTACAAAATTAGCTTGTTTCGATACTGAGCTTAGAGTGTTTCGCGATCACCCAGTAGATATATATGAGTTTATTATTTAACTCTTCGCATTTCTTTTTAGCATGCGGTTTTCATTTTAATTTCGCGTCTAGAGTCATTCCGAGATATTTTACTTCATAAGCAAACGGAACTTGAACCCTATTAACAAATACCAGCAATCTATTAATTTTCTTATACGTAAAATCTACATAGACTGATTTTACTTCGCTGAGCGATATCCGCCATTTTTAAACGTTTGCGCGCACTAAAGGGGTTTTGACTACCCTTAATATGAACAAGCACAGTGCGAGCGTTAGGAGATTAGGGAAGGATGCAAGAGGAGATACTGATGCACATTGGTTTTGAATTTCTGAATATCAAAATGGGAGGGGAAAATAGAGCCGGGTAAAGTATTCCACATTCGCGTTGTACGGCTAAAGAAAGAATCTCTGTACTTGACAGTACGTCCGAAGTTGGGCTCAAGGGTAAACTGATGAGCATTCCTAGAAGCGCGAGTATTACGGTTGAAAAATTTAAGGGGAGGAATGCAACTGGCTATTTCGCTGGAACAGTGTTTATAAAAATAGCGATAAAATAATGACAGACATATAACATTTCGACGGTGTTCTAGAGATGTAAATGTCTCTACGTTTTTGTCTCATGTTTTTGTCTAATCATTTACATTATTCAAAGCTTTTTGTTATTTTGTCGTGAATCATTTATCATTTGGCCCACTGCTAGTATTGCAGTGTAGTCAGCAAACGTGGCTACGATAGTTTCTTCTGTTTGAGGTACAACACGTGTAAATAATAGGTACACTATTGGACCTAGAACACTTCCTTATGGTATCCCACACACTATTTCTTTGAGATCCGAGTAATCATTTCCATGTATTACTCTAAAAAGTCAATTTTCTAGATATGCTTTTAGAAGCGTATAAAGTGCTTCAGGCAGAATTCGATATCAAAATCTTGCAACACGTTTAGGAAGACCGCCGAACAAATTTTCTTTTCTTCAAGAGTTTTCTCAATGATGTCAGTGATCCTATGCACTTGGTCAATTGTCGAGTGCTTGCTTCCTAATCCGTACTGATGTTCAGGTATTAGGCGCTTTTCTTCTAGTATTGGCTGCAGGCGCAGAAGTAATATTCTTTCAAAGACTTTAGATATTACGGGTAGAAGCGAAATGGGTCTATAAGATTTCTTATCATGTAATGGTTTTCCTGGTTTGAAAACCATTATAACTTCTGCAACTTGTTTTACCTTTCATACCTGGGCCTTGACGAATGATCACTGACAAGAGATCCGCATTTACTCAGCTTTAATGCATGTGCAAAATGCAACCAAGAAACCCCGAGCAAATTTACAAGTTGAGCGCTACAAACCGGACCGTACTCAATGCGTTACTCGCGACTGTCGGAGACGAGAGCAAATAGGCCCAAACAATCATGTTCAATGGGAAAATAATACAGAAAAAAGGCTCACCAAATGATAATATGATTCATTTATAAGGATAAGGATCCGTTAGAATATGTTTTAGTAGAAGAGGTGCAGCTAACCAACAGCAGCAAGATCTTACACAGGTTCGCAGAGACGGCGCAGAAGCAATAGCCAAAATAAACAAAAAATTCAACTCGATTTGACACACAGAGGCACTAACAATTATAAAATTGTTTGCCATTTAGTTTCCATGCATACTACTTTCCAAAACTCAGCAACTAGCTAATCTGTGCTCTTTCACGTCGATGTACTGTTTCTTTTTCCTTTTGCAAAGCTCGTCGAATACTTTGTGAGCTTGAGTGTATTTCTTTTTATAAAAGTAATCACTAGTAATCACTAGTACATACATACTAGTACATACAAATATATATCCAAGAAAAAGAGTGCTTCCTTGTATTTTGACAGTCGAAATGAACCATGTTTCCACAAAACTTTTAAAGCCTGTTGTGCCTTTGGTGCTTTAATTTGAATAAGTAATCCGAATGTTTAAATATCATCCCTGATAAATTCAACACCAAACTTGATAATAAACATAAATCGATATATATACCATGCACAAACAACTTGCGTATTTTCTGAAACCAGCACGAGACAGAGTGAAAAAAACGCTCAATGCAAAATCAAAAGCCATCAAATTTATGAATATAAAAACTTCATTGTTACCTTTAGAAAACTAATTACATTTTACTGACATTTTGGTTAAAAATCTGATATCAAGTATTGCAATGCCATTACTGACATTTTTGAACAAGTGACTTGGATATGGGTCACATGATAAATTGATGCCTCCTCTGTAAAAGTTTTTAATGAAAACACTTCAGATACTTCTTCAAAAACCTTTCTTGCTAGCTCCACCTGAACCGAAATCGGTCTATATTTGTATAAAAAATTGAACAAGAGAGAATTCTAATTTAATATTTTTCCATTAGCGCTAACAACATGTGATTGAATAAAACTAGTATACCTATAAAATATGACAACAAATAAAAAATAATGCAAATTATAAGGGACATAAATAAATAAGACAAGGAAATTTCTCCGCATTAGTTTAAAACATCGCGCCACACATCTTTCCTATCTTTCTCTCTCTTTTCCTTAACCTTACGCCCGCGATGTTTTATAAAATTTAAAAGGTTGTATAATCCCTTGAGCGCGTGTAGATTATAAAAAAAACAACAATTTGTTAGTTATATTCCATATCCACAATCTCAATATATCTGCTACTTCCACAGTCTAAATTTATCTAAAGAATACATATGAATTCACATTCGTCTACAGTTATTGCTCCAGCGTCAACTTCGCCCTTCACATCACCACGTTTTATTGACCATAAAAACTTAATCGTCAATGGTGAATCACGTTATGATTGGATTTTTCTTAATTGCGATACATACATATACGGCGAGTTTTGGATTCGTAAAATGAATCGAGATTTTAATCCAACTTGACATTACAATGATAGCGAAGACGAAAAATGTGGTTCTCACAATTCTGTCTGTCTGTCCGCGATTCTACAGCCTAAGTGGTAGTATGGAATTTCTTCAAACTTGGTAAATAATTCAGTGGCGGACTTAGCCCGTCAGAGGCCCGGGCGGCAAAGCGATGCCCCCAGTTTTTTTCCACACTATCAGATTTGGTCGAGTAGAGCTAATAGCAAGCTCCGCCTTGCGACCAACGGTTTGCCAACACAGAAAACTGTGTTATACCACTGGCTTATCATTTAATGCAGTGTTAAATGTTCGTAGCCAAATTCTATTACAAATAACACTTACACAAGTACCTACAAAATGAAAATATAAACAAATAATATTACCGCAATACAAAAGAAGAGCATAATACGAAACAAAAAATATTTAGGAGCGAGGAGCACTGCTTTGAGAATATTTTTTAATTTAATTTTACTAATATTGAAATCAAAAATGTTTGAATTCCAATTTAAAAGTCATCCTATACGCGTCAAGAGGTTGCCTGGCAACCAGACAAATCTGGCCAACAATGGAATATTTCCAGTAGATTTTCCGTTCATACACTGATGTTTGACATCTTATCATACAACGTTTCCATGAAACAGAAATAATACATCAGAGCTTACAAAATAATACAATGTATGTAATGTATGATCTATGAAACAGGCCCCAGGTATATCGTTTACAAATAGCAATACAAATAATGGACCCAAATGGCTTCCTTGGGGAACACCAAGGGCCATGTTCTGTAACTCAGGTGATAACTTTTCTTCACTTAACGCCTTTGAAAAATTGGGTTTGTAGTAAGTTAAGGCGAAACATTAAATTTTGATTTGTTTGACTGGGATTTTGCAATGGAAGGCGATAAATTGAAAAAGTAATTTGTGCATCTTAACAACAAAACAAACTTTTTTTCTGTTCGAAAGTTACAGAACATGCGGGCCCAAATCGGACTGAAATATATCTTGAGAGTGAACTATCAACTTTTACTATTTGAACCCTACACGCTACATATGTAGATTCAAGCCATTTTAATAGGAAAGAATAGATTCCTAGAAAAGTGAGTTTACTTAATAAGATTAGGTGCCTTTGATAAATCAATCTTTTTCCATATTTGCAATGATGTTATTGTTTATTAAAGCTAAGTTTGTTGCCGTTGGGTTTTCTGCTACAAATCCATGTTGATAAATTTAAATATGGTTTTGAAGTGATTGAGCTAACATATTGCAAACTAATTTTTAAAAAACTTTCGGAATACAAGAAATTTTACAAATTGGTATGTAATTAGTTATATTTTGTTTTGATCCCGTTTTAAAAATTGGAATAGAAAAGAAACCGTCCAACAATCCAAAAATTGCCCTTTGGCTAATGAAAGATAAAAAATCCACGAAAGTGGCTGATTTATTTCAATACTACACATCAATAATAAAATAAAATTTATATAATTTGAATGCCTTGTTTCTTCTGTTTTTGAGATTGGTCAACCTTTAATTATACCATATAGGTATAGCTATATTTTTAGGCCTCTTTCTAGGTACAAATTTATCAATTGCCGCCTACTCCTTCAAAATACTAACAAAAGTCGAATACACGCTGCCCAATTCAAATTAACAAAAAATGTTATCCCACGAAAAAGACAAAAGATAATTAACCATGTCGTCATAGTTAGCTTTTAAAAAATCATTTGGGATAATTTGAGCGTTATTTTTTTTTAAGTAATGATAGAAATAAATAGACCATAGCTATATGATGAATTTGAATTTGAATTATGACATGAAGATCTGGACAAGATCTGATTTATTTAATTCAATATAAATGAGTGTGTACATAAGTTGGTTACAATCGTTATTAATATAATGGAATGCACATGTATGTTTATTGTTTGTAAGTAGTTTTTCTTCGCGCAAGTGGCCGCAGGCTTATAACTTGTGCTATTGGATTTGTCACCTGTTTAAGACATGCTTTATTTACAGGAATGAGCAATATCTGACCATTAATTCATACTATGAAATAATGATCCTTACGAAATGAATTAATAGTGAGGGGGAGTTTTCGGTTCGTTTAGCCTTAGGCGTCAGTGATTTTTGGTTTCAAATTTTAAGATGGTACCAAAATGAAGCTTGAATATTATTAAAATGGCAAGATGTAAAAATGACGCGAAGCTCGTAAAGCGTCGAAAATCCGCCCATTTGCGTGCTTGTGGCGCCTAGCGTGCGCTCAGTTTGTTTAGCCTCAGCGAAGTGTGCAAAGATTACGTTAAAATTTTTGGTCCACCTTTTTAATCTTGATTGAACGATTTGTCATTTATGCTACGATTACGCAGTCAACTCAAAAGCCACATTCAATTTACACGAGTTTTTTGGAAACTGAATTTTTTAACTTTGCTGACATCAGTTTATTTTGCAAGAAAATAAAGATCACTGTTTTTTGCAAAAATCTGACATTTTTTTTCATGCAGGGTTTTTTTATTTATCAATAGTTTTCTTAGATCCTACGTTACTTTTTTAGGAAAATAACTCTAGATTAACAAAAGCATATCGTTAGTTTCCTTAGAGCTCACAAAAAATTCAGAAAATGACAGCAAATTGACAACTTCGTTTTCGAGGCCCTCGCGGAATTACTTATATTTCGTTTAAACATTAATATTTTGACTTTATATTTCATTTGATGGTCTCAAATATACATTATGTAGATACAATAAACATCTTAAATTATGAATTATTTGATCACTTAGTGTCTTTTTTATTAACCTCCAAAAAACAAAATTTTGTTTGGGCCCACACTAAGCCCTTTAACAAACGAAGGCATTGTACAGTCTTTTTGATCAAAGGATCATGTAGGACCGCCCACGCCGCCCCACCGTTAGTCCGCCACTGACATAATGTTCTTTTGGTACTATGCCCACCCGATTTTTTCTTTTCATAAACCAAAAATAACAGTACCTACCTGTCATATACATTTGTTTTAGTCAAAAATGTTAATCTTATTTCTCTCAAAATCGGGTCGATTTTCATTAAAAAAAATCAGCTCATTAGTAAATGTAATTTAGTATTTTTTCTTTTTTAAACAAAAATAGTTAATTTTTGACCTATTTTATGTTTTCTTTTAGATTTTCTGGAAACGTTTCATTTGATTTTGTTTTCAATTTTTTTTATGAGAATCTCTTAATAAGCTTAAACAGTATTTTTAAGCAAACTTCAATAAAAATTGTTTTGAAATAAAAAAAAAAAGACTTTTTTGAAAACTCAATATTCAATTCAATTCTTTCTTTATTTTTTTCAAATCATGGAATACAATCATATAGTATATATTATTTCTGTTGTCAACTCCTTTATCCTCATTTATAAAATAGTCAAATCCACTAAATTAGTCATCACTGGATAGGAATTTAAGCATAGCGATGACATTGTATAAATTTCAAATAATTCAATAAATGAATAATTTGTTATAAAAATTCCTCTCTTTTAACCTGTTGAATTAGTGCGAGAGAGGAATATGTATTACTTCTGTAATTTAAAATTCTCTTTTTTTCGCTTGAACATTGACTATTAAGTAAGTGGAGGAGAAATATTTTTTTTGTTGCAGACTTTGAATGAGTGGGGGAGAAACATATTTATTTGCCACTTCTGTTGTATGTATTCTTTTCTACTGATTTATAAAAAAACCGAATGCACTACATTAGGTATCACTCTTCAAAATTATATCTGATTTGATCTTGTTTGCAATAGAGATTTTGTAAAACTTATATGATCATATCAATAAAGAATTTATTTATTTTGTTCAAACATTCTATTTGAAAATTTAATTGCAATACCTTATGGAATATATATAAGAGATAATTACAAAGCATGGCAAATATGCCGTTATCTCTTGTATATATAAAATTGTATTCTATGATATGAAAAAATAAAGAAGGAATTGAATTGAAACTCAATATTTCGAAAACGACTTTGGAACTTTGGTTATTATTAGTAGGTATTCAAGAAATACCTGAAAAAAAACTATTTTCCTACAAATATTACAAATCCGTTATTAATTTTTTTTTCTCAAAAACTGCTACAAGAATTTTGATAAGAAATTCATGTCTTTACTTTATTTGACATTCTTATTAACGGTACTTTTCAAATTTTGGACTTTCTCACTATTAGATGAAGGACCATTCAAAACCATCAGCGTCCTGTTGACATGTGTTTTCCTCTTTTGGTTGTTCTTTATTTTTTTTTGGAAAATCTATCGGCAGTAGTGCAGGATTTTCCAAAAAAAACGACCCCCAGCAGCCCTGGTTTATGTATTTTTAAGTTGCTATTACCAGCCATGTGTTAAATAACTAAATGAAAAAAAAAACAGCTATTGAATTGGATAAAAAAATCAAAATAAAATGGACTATATGTGAAGCAGTAAGAAATAACAAAAAGTTGAATTTCCCACATTATTTTATGTGTTTGAATTTTTTTTTCAATAAATCAGCTAATGAAGAGGTATGTTCGCATAGTGCTTTCTTGCAAGAATGTTAGCATTCATTATTTAACTAAAGTATTTTATGAAATTCGTGGTTCAAATTCAAAGATCGAGTTGGAGTAGAGAGTTTTAATTAAAATGAGTTATATAAAATATGGACAGGAAGCCCTTTTAAGAATTTAGTAATTGGGTTAAATAGTCGTGTTTTGGTAAAAATTATTAACGTGCGTCGCAACAAATAAACAGTGAAAAAAAGAGTATGTCCACTTTTAAATTCACTGGTCGGTCAACGGTCAAATCGACTCTTTTTTTTTTTTTTTTTTTTTATAACTTTGCACGCGCTCAAGGGGTTATGAATACCCTTTATATGTTTTTTCTTAACACAGCGCGGCATCTGGTGAAGAAGAGAAAGAAGGATAGGAAAGATGTGTGACGCGATGTTCTGAGACTAGAGCTGGTTGTTGTCTCAGATTTACCTCCAGGGATGGCGGCTGAACTAATGCGGAGAGAATTACCGTGTCTTATTTATGTATGTCCCTTATAATTCGCATTATTTTATTTATTTCGATGTCATACTTAATGGGTATGCTAGTTTAATCAATCACACGTTGTTAGTGTTATGCCTAAACAACATGTAATGAGCAAAGCAGCAACTTATTTTATGACAATTTTGAGAATTGGTTTTTAATGGAATATAAGAAGACATAGACAACGGCAGGAATCGAACCTACAACCACGAGGTTGACAGGCGAGCACACAACTATCGCGCCACGGCCATCCCCAAAATGACGTAAGATCATGAAAATCTTATTTAACACGAATTTTAGGGTCAAGTTGATTATCTCCGATCAATCAGTAAGATTTGACATTTTCTCACTATAGGTAATAAGCTAAAGTTTTAAATATTTAAAATGTCTTGCCAAATTTCGGCGAAAACCTGTAAAACATCACACTTTCCGATGATAATAAAAATGAAAATTTCCAATTTTTGGTAGAAAAATATTCAGATTGCTTAAAAGAAATCTTAATAATCTTTTAATTGAATTCGACAGTTTATGTCTTGCATGCTTTAAGTGCTCTATCGATACCACACACTCCCGTACTGCTAATGAGCGCTTATTTATTGCTAAATAATAGATATGCACTCACTTGCTCATTAAATGCTTGTTGCTTTTACAATTGAACAGCTTAGGTAGGGGCGCTACTCAAGTTTTAGTTAGTTAATTTTTTAGGCAATTTGACAACATCTGACACAAGCTACTCAAACATCTTTTATTAAATTTTATATTTGAGCAAGCAGTTTCCAACGAAGAATCTTACTTTAACTTTTTCTGAGAAAGGAAAAGCGCCCCCTACCTACCTTCAGGCACCACAATTTAAGTGAAATGAGTAATTTCGAATTTAGTTTGGAATACTTGACTGTCATGAAGCAAAAACAAAATTTAGACAGGTGCAATACTACATAAGCAAAGAAAATAGAAAAGCAATTAAATACTAAATAAATTAAATCCAAAGATGTATTTATATTAATACACATATTTACAATATACCTACATCTATTTTGTACAATAAGTACAAATGCATAAGTCCTTAAATTGTTATTAATATGAATTATAAAGCAACAAAAATAAATAAACTGTATTTTTAGACCTAGTTGGTTGCGTTAGTATTTTTTTTTTAAATTTTACTATATGCCTGTAAGACCTAAGGTCTTTTAAATGAAACCTGAATTGCACGGCACTAGTTTGGCACAGTAGATTTGAAAACCAGGTATTGGTCCAATTAAAATTGGAGGTATAGAAAAAAATGCGCCTAGCGTGGGAATTGAACCCACACGTCTAAGTTAGCAATCAAGCACTTTATCCATTAGGCCATTGCCACCCACAATTTTATGTACGTGAATAGTTTTAAAACAATTATTTTGAGTGAGGACACATACTTAACCAAAAATTATTTATTTTATACTGCTTTCAGCTAAACTATCGTATAGCTTAGTATCGGCGATAACTAATCTAATAAATCGGTGAACGTGGCTATTGACAGAAAGAAGAACTCTAGATTCATTAAAGTCATCGTAACTACCAACGAAACAACATAATATAATTCTATACTCGAATAAATATCAAAAATCTATCCGTAATGTAGTATAATATGTAAGGTAATGCAATATACAGATTTAGGTCATGAATTTGAAAATTTATTCATTGATTCAATATTTAGATACATTAAAGTTCATAGCTACAAGAGCAAGTTCGTACGATCCAGGCGTGCATTTTATTTCAAAAGCAATTATTGTTTTTATCCAGCCGAGATAAGTTTGGAATGTTTAAATTATCTGTCCCCAATACTTTAAAAAATAATATAATTAGAATTGCCCGCTGGACTGAGAGAAAATCGATTATTTTTAGCAATTATAGCTCTAACTCTATAAAATTAATTTTAAGTCTAGTTATAATTAATTTTGTGTACCTAACTTTGAATATCCGACCGTGTCCGTAAGCTGAAGTAATTGATTCAATTCATATTTTATTGAATATAGTGTTGAGTTAATTTTAAGGCTGCTTAGTTTATGAAAATTTCAATAAACTTCTATATTCTTAAGTTTTTATTTTAATAAATTATTTCGATCCTCAAAAGTCCAAAACATTTTCAATCAAAACTGAACCTACCGCAACGCGACTCTCTTTTAAATCCAGGCGCATAGCTAAGGCTTCTCTCATAAATATATCAGGATAATGGCTTGCAGAAAAGGCTCTTTCCAGTTCTTCGAGTTGCCAGGAATTAAAGTTCGTCCTCGAACGCCGTCTTTTCGATGAACTACTATCGTCTTCTCCATCTGCCGTGAAACCTATAGAATAAAAGAAAAGTATTTTTTTTAAACTTATGTATATAAATCTAAACAATATTTATTTAATACACTGAAAAAGTTAGGGATTTAATTAAAAATAAAATGAACGACTGAATCGCACGTAATTGCTCTATTCGATCTCATCATAAGCACAATATGCTTAGTAAGAACAGATAAATATATTTGAAAATTTGTTTTTTATTTAATGTTTTATATACAAATTTTTTTGAATTTTTTTCTAAAAAATAATTATTGGAATGGCAATTTTAAATATTTAACAATATAAATTGTAAGGTATGACTTCAAAAAAAAATAGTCCACCCGTTTTCGACATATATTGAAGATTCAAACATTATTTGTTTTCGAAAATGTTGGTATGCTGTATTATTTAGAAGTTGAAAGGCCTCCTCTTTACAAATGTTGATAGAAATCCGTTCAGCCAAAAGTCGAAAATCAATAAAAAAGTACTGTTCATAACATTTTATGTTACCTACCTGATAAGACGTCCTTACAATAAAAATATTTTATTGGTCTTCTTCCAATGGAGATTTATCTGATGTATTTTCAGAAATTCAAAAAAATAAAATTGATTTTTTATGATTACCTTAAGTTTTTCTTTATATTTTGTAACATTTTTTGGGGAAAACGCATTAATCATATCCGCACGACATAATATCTTAAGCGGGAAGTTCAAAATTTTGTACGTGCATAACTTCGCATGTCTTTTTAATTTAAGAATTCACACGTCACCATTGGAAAATTACTTTAAATGAATAAATGAATAAATGGGGTTCATGAAAATGAGAAGAGGAAATGAGAAACTGTCACTTTTTACTAGTAAGAAGTCATCAATCATCAAGGTCATCATTTCCACAACATAAAGATTGAAAGGCTAAGCGTGCGTCCATTTGAAAAGTTGGAGAAAATTATCATTTTGTGTTTTAGCTTCGTATATAGTGGATGTTTGTTATGCTTACAAAGCAGGAATTGTTTGTGCCAAGATTTCATTTAGAATTTAATTTACTTCGCAAGAGGGTTTGCCTAAGGTTAGTTAATAAAACAAACCTGTGAACCCTTTCTGTCTATTTGGGTATAAATGTGTATGTACATCTTTAAATATACATTACCTAGTACCTACATAATAATGGTGTGAAATTTCACTCTAGCTGAGTATTTATTGCTTATTATTTACTATTCCACAGTTCATAATGTACAATATCTTTTGTAAAGTATTAGGTATATGCTTAAGCGTTAAAGTTGGTTAACATGAGAGGATTATTACTAAATTTTAAACAGGAATTCTTAAAACAACTGCAAAAAAAACACAAACTACGTCAGGGGCATTCGCAGCGGGGGTGGTTGTTTTGGGGATTAAAAACAGAAAAAAACGGGCCAAAAATTTTATAGACTCGCTTTGCGATTCATCCTTATATAAGACATTTCAATTTAGGCAGATCAGTGCGATACTTCCGGTATCTGTTGCGTCAAGCGAGTGTTCTTTTCCTTGCTTCCGCCGATTTAAAACCTATCTGCCAGGCAAAACCGGTGAGGAGTGATTGAACGGTTTGATATTGCTGAATATCTATAATATCTATATCTATATATTGAGGTTGACTATGAGTACATTATAAATTATAAATATATAAAAGCTCAAAGGCACATGGATTTTATTTTATAATCCATCTAACAAAAATTCAAAAATCGAGCTTTTTTTCAAAAACATAAAAAAATAAATTAAAATGCCATTTATAATTATTATTTAATGTACATATAAAAATGTAATTTTAAAAAATTCAAAGACTGTATTTCGAAAAACCGATTTCTACAAAAAAAAAAAAATATTTATTTTTTTAAAAAATCGCAAAACCAAATTTTTGAAAATTTGAGTATGCAGTTATTAGCATAAACAAATATTTTTAATCGGTTCATCCAATAGTGAGAAAGTCAAAAATATAAAAAGTGGTTCTATGGGAATTACCGTTTATAAGTAGACACGCAATAAAATATTTCTTCTACTTAAAAGTGGAATGCGCTAATTTAAGAATACACACATTTATTAAAATTCTTGGAGCCGTTTTTGAGAAATAAATAGAGTATAGAAAGAACATTTTGCACAATTGAAGAGCTTTTTCGTGTAGCTTTCGGTTATTTTGTCTCTTTCTTCCCTAAATTTGGGCTCTCTTTCTCCATTTATACTTAGCCCAGCCCCATAATAAGGTATCCCACGCATTCTTCAAACTTAGTAATAATATTGTTTTAAGATCCGTGGTGGTGCGTGTCTATGCGTTATGCCTTCAAATTGCACCAAAAATAGTAGTACGTAGGTTCGAATCCAGGTGGTATCCAATTCTTCTTTTTTTTATTCTAACTGCTAAACTTTTCTTTTTAATTTCATTATTTTGTTTTACTGTATGTCACTTATTTATTTATTAATATCTCTTGCACTTATACTAATTGTGTGGATCTTTCGGCATATCCCCTCTTTTTAAGTGTTATGGACATTGTGGACATTTATTTCATGCCAAATGCGTTTGTTGAAATAATTCCTTTATTTTATGGATAACATTAATTCTTCTAAAACAGCATCTTGGTATTGTCCAAATTGTAAAAAGATTTCGCTCGCTCACTTTTTTCTTAAATTATCCATATTAAAAGATAAGCGTTTGAAGATTTAGGCCTTAACTTTGCTAACATAGTATCAACTGTTAATGGCATCCCTTCTACAGTGTTGATAGCTCACAAGCCCACTTCAACGGGTGATAATGCAGCACTAAATTCTTCAACTGAGATTTCAAAAAAAGTAAAAAGAGAGGAAGGGACTTGACAACATGTTCAGAAAACGCAGGACCGGCTCCTAAAAAATAGTCTAAAAAATCTTCCAAGATAAGTAGTGAAGCAAATTCAACTTCAATAACTTTGTCCGAACCAGTCATTGAACTACCCCAAATTAATGAACCAATCAATAACGATTTTGAAACCCCCTCACAACCCACTGTACATATTCCATCTGTTTCTGTGACCGAACAGCATGACTTGGATCAAACGCAGAAGTCTGTCATTACAGTTCCCAAGACTCTATCTTCTGTTGCAAAGCTTAGGCACAAATTTGTTTCTCGACTCTTACCAGAAAATAAGCCGGAAGACTAATTGGATCATTTGGTTGCTACCATAGCCATTGCAAATTCATCATGCGTCAAATGTTCCAAAATAAGTAAACCTAACAGTTTCGTAGCCTCTTTCAAAATAATTGGTCCCAATTGTCTCTTCGGACCCATATGTAGTAGTTCTTGGCCTACTTATACAGTGGTGAAAGAATTTATAGCCCCCTTGAGAAAGAAATCTAATATAAAGTCCGCTTCCAGTTTAAATTTAAATTCAAGAAACTGCACAGGTTCTGCCTCTACTACCAAAATGTTGTTGGTCTTCGAAGCAAAACTTCCAAGACATATAATAATTCCCTATCTTTGCCATGCGATCTTTTTGCCCTCACTGAGACTTGGCTTAATGCCTCAATTTTAGACACAGAACTTTTTGATAGCGAGATCTTAGTTTACCGAAAGGATCGTAATGTTGATATAATAAATTCAGTTGGTGGCGGAGTACTTATTACAGTTAGAAGTAATTTCTGCTCAACACAAATAGTCTATTTAAAAATAGACAAATTCACCTTGTTTTCTTATCTGATGCCGTTAGTAGAGTAGTGTTATCACCCGCCTCTTGACATTTTTCTTGACTTGAGTAATTGTCATTAATTAGAGGGGTGGCCGTGGCGCGATAGTTGTGTGCTCTCCTGTCAACCTCGTGGTTGCAGGTTCGATTCCTGCCGTTGTCTATGTCTTCTTATATTCCATTAAAAACCAACTCTCAAAATTGTCAACTACGAAATAAATAAAATAATGCGAATTATAAGGGACATAAATAAATAAGACAATGTAATTCTCTCCGTATTAGTTCAGCCGTCATCCCTGGAGATAAATCTGAGACAACAACCAGCTCTAGTCTCAGAACATCGCGCCACACATCTCTCCTATCCTCCATTCTGTTCTTCCACGCCCGCGCTGTGAAAAACATATAAAGGGTATTCATAATCCCTTGAGCGCGTGCAAAGTTATAAAAAAAAAAAAAAAAAAAAAAAATAGTAATCCTCATGCCTGCTCCTATACCTTTCACTTTCACAAAGGTGATTTTCAACAGCTCTTGGATAGTTAAATAAACGGCATAAACCATTTACCGATTTCTAATGATCTTGGCTCAACTATCTCAAGCTTCTATTCTATTTTGATGAGACGCATTAATGGAACAATTCCTAACAAAAGATCTATTCCCTCTTATTTTTCTTGTCATCCGTGGTTCACAAAAGAACTGAAATGTATCCGAAATAAAAGAAATAAAGCTTGGGAAAATACATTAGATTCATGAGGGTAGAGAATCAAATAGTTTACATTTCCCTTTTTGAAGACTTCAAAAAACTCTCTTTCGAACTCTATAACGAATATCTGAAAACCATGGTGCGTTCTTTGAAGAAAGACCCGAAAACTTCTGGAAATTTATAAATTCTAAAAAGAAATATGACGTGTATCCAGAAAATCGAATTTAAAATGACGTAATCTTGAATACAACTTCTGAAATCAGTGATTGATTTGCAAGTAATTTTAGCCAATCCTTCATTGATTCTCCTGTAATTGTTGACGAAAACTACTTTTATTTTTTATTGCCCTCAAGTATTATTTAACAATATTACAATAGAGCGTGAAAAAATGTTGAGCTTTTTGTCACATTTAAAAGAGGACTATTTTATTGGATCCGATGGAGTACAACCTGCTTTTTAAAAAAATGGAAGTCTATTTTAGCTCTTCCTCTGAAATTTTTTTTTGAATTATCTATGAAATTAGGGAAACTTCCTTCAGTTTGGAAGAATATATTTATAACCCCAGTAATTAAAAAGTGAGTCAAAACCAATATTACCAACTATAACCCAATTTCTAAACTTTCTTGCATTCCAAAGTTGTTCGAACAAGTTGTATGTGAAAGTTTGACTTTTATATGTAAAAATAGTATTTGCAACAACATGGTTTTATGCAGAAACGTTCTACTGTTATTAAGCTAGTTGTATTTTTGAATAAATATTTAAACTCCCTAGAAAGTGGTCAAGAAGTTGATTGTGTATACACAGACTTTTCGAAAGCTTTTGATTGTCTCATAAGATTATCAAGTTTAAACTTAATTTATACGGGTTTCCTCCATCTTTCATGAAGTGGAGATCCTCGTATCTTCAATATAGGCTATATCAAGTCAAATTCAGAAATTATTTTTCAAGACCCTTTGTTGCCAAAGCAGGTGTTCCACAGGAAAGCCATCTTGGACCACTACCATTTGAATTGGCTATTAGTGATGCTCCTCTTTGTGTACGCAATATCGAAATTCTTATCTTTGCAAATGATATTAAGATTTATAAAAATATATTATCTTCAAAAGATCGAAGTCTATTGCAAGAGGATATTAACCACTTTGCCTTGTAGTGATATTGTTCGTTAATATATTAATATATTAATATATTTTTTCAACCAACGTCCATAGGTTTGCTTGAAAACGAGCTTGAAAACAACTTATCAAATTATTGAATTGTAACCAATTTAAAAGCTTAAGGTATAGGATTTGAGTAAAGAGTTTTCTCAGCGAGCTTATCACCGAAATACCGCTATAACTTCCAGCTTCATTTGGGTTACCTTTCTTAAAAATTGCAGTTATCTTCGCTAACCGAAAACTATTGGGAAAAGTCTCTCCACTAAACATTTTGTTTAAAAGATCCAGAATATAATCAAGAAGTTCAGGAGTTGAATTCTTATAAAATTCTATAGGAATCCCGTCAGACCCTGGAGCTTTATTGTTCTTCATTTTATGAAGACATATTTGTGACTCAGATGTTGTAAAAATAGAATCTAGCTCTGGAATCAAAACGTTTGGAAGTGCAAAACATATTGAATTTTGATTTGGGTCAGGTAGCAGAAGATTTTCTAAATATGATGAGAGTTTATCAACCCTAATACTCAAAGATGTTGATCTACTGCATCTTCCCAGTACTCGAACATTACACCAGAACGACTTAGAGTCTCTGCAATCAATGAGCTTTTAGCAGCATTCCTAAGATACATTTCTTTTTTAAGACTACATAAATCCTTAAAATTTTTATTTTGCTGTAGATAAAGATTCTTAAAAGCATCATTATTTGACGCCCTATAAAGTTTTAAAAATTTGAACGATTTATTTCTACTTTTCCTGCATTCCAGGTCATACCATTTTGATTTAGACCACGGTAAGGTGAAACGCGAGTTACAAGCAGTTGCAGACTTTCGTATTAGCTCGAACGCAGCGTTCGTCGAATCTTCTACTGAGTCATATAGCTGATAATTGGTTGAAAGGAGGCTTTACATGCATCTTCATCTTCATCTGCATTGACTTCTTCAAAAAAAGAGGAAACAAAATAAAAAATTCATACTTGTGCGATAGAGAGCGAAAACCAAAATGGAGATCATCTTCATGTATGAAGATAATAGGAAGTACGAACCTGAAGATTGCAGATTATAGTGAAGATGAACATGTTCAGCTTCATTATAGCATTTTCATCTGCACCATAATTTGTTCCGTTCAGATAACGAATTTTAAAGTTTTTTTTTACCATTTCACCTCAGTTTGCTTAAAAACAACGAAAATATCGAAAATTTTCTTCTCAAAACTACACACCTGAACGCTAAGAACATGTGATTGTGAGATGTGTCAAGAAAGTTATAGCAGAGTTATTAGTGTGTACCCTGTCTTACTTTTATGTTTGTTTTATATTATTGGCCCGCTCTACTTTTCTTCAAGTCTGCAGATGCAGATCCATGTAAAGCCGCCTGAAATCATGTTGAGCCTTAAATTTTGTCTATACAATGTTCGTTTACGATCAACCCATCTAAGCTTGTTATTAAGAGGAGTATTGTCTTAATTGTGGTTATGAATATTTTGTGACGAATACTCACAAGAAAATACAATAGGTAGATGAGATGAAAAGTTGGCAGGTAACACCTCAACATTTTTAACAATATTCATCCAATCCCCTTTTGCCAAACAATAGTCAATTATAGAACATCCTTGGGATGATATAAAAGTAAAATTTCCCTTAGCATCTCCAATTGAAACACCATTTAATACAAAGAAGCAAAAACCCTCAACCATTTATATTAATGACATTCCTTTTCGTGTTTAAGTGTTCATCCAGCGAGATTCTTTCGAATGAAAAGTATCCTCTGTTCATGATCGGGGAATTCTGAAAGTTGCTAATACGTCCATTTAAATCACCGATTAGCATTATGTTTTCGTGATTATTATTCAAAAGAAAATTCTGCAGGTCCTCAAAATCTGATTCCCATACATTATAATTAAGATAAAGTGGCACAGTTTGAAAATGTTTTGAATCACACAAGATATCTATTATAATTTTGTTTTCACTATTTTTTAAACTGATCTGAATTTTCTTTGCTTTTATAACAGCATCCCACAACTTGCTCTACCTATTCTATTATTTCTAATAGCACGGATAAATAGTGTTGTAAAATTTTCTAAATTTTTTAGATATTGCATTTCTTTTCCTTCTTCAACAAATGTTTCTAATAAAATAATATCATAATTTGAAATTAGTTTAAAAAAATCAGGCATTAATAATTTGTTTTTTAGACCAGTAATATTATAACAAAAAATATTAAATTGAGGAAAAAAAATTTGGCAGACGGCAACTCTATCCTACATGTTGTGATGACTTGAATTTGGACCATCCAAGTTGTAAGTCTTTTGTCGGATAGGTGGCGCTGCAACTGTTTGGAAGTTTATATTTCTGCTGTCAAAAAAGCACACTGCATTATCTCCAAACGTCGCTTTGACAAATCGAAGTTCCTCGTTTGTTTTTAAATGAAACCGGCGAAGTGACTCAAAGATGAAAATATATTTATCTACTTGTAATTTTCGTCCTTTAATAAACATTTTTCTTGTTGGGTTAAGTGCTTGAAGATTGGACTTAATCTCATTCAGTGTTCTCCTTTTTTTCGGTATAGAAGTGACTGTTTTCTGTGCACAAAGATAAAGATTCCAGTACCCTTTAACTTCGGTGCAGCTACAATAAGTTTGTTGGCGGTATCCTCGTCTTGCAAATTGAGTACCATTGTTGTTGTTTTATTGTGGCGTTTATTGAATTCTTGTGATTTACCCAGTGAAAATTCAGCATTTTCGTTTAGGTCAAGAAGGCCTAGATAGGTTTGTTAAGCAAATTCAAGCTTGTCTGTCTTGTTGTCTGAAGGAAAATGCATAACAACAGTTTTTCCATTAGATTTTTGCGAAAGAACTTCCAGTTGCCTTTCGAGTGTTTCACAATAGTTCTCCATAACAGCCAGGCGATCCGAGAGTTGGATATTTTCAGACCGTAATAGCTGTATGTCTATCAATATGGCTGATACATCTTTGGTAGCAATATTTTTTAAGTGCTCGCTTAAGCAATCATTAATTATTTCTTTTACTTCGTTTGCTTGCAAAGAATTTGTTGGCATTTCCAATTTTTTTCAGAGACAGTTTTTTTGAAAATAGGTGAATTTATCGGAGATAGTTGAGATGCCTTCCTCTTTGATTACATAGAGTTGTAACCGCTAATGCATTCTTCGTGGATTCAGATTTTAAAACTTAAATTCTCCTACATTCTTAAGTGATGTTGAATATTCTTCAATTGTTTAGTCTAACCACTGATGATTTAATCAATTTAAACTAAAAATTACTTTTTTTTTTCTTAGCTTTTAACAGAATTATAAATACAAAATTTAAGCACTTTAACAATATCGACTGTCTTTGTTCACTCTCTTTATATTATCAATCCTAATTAACTATAAATACTTTCACAAAGGCGTCATGAGTCAGTTAAACAAAACTGATGACTTTACAAAATCGTTCGAGGAGTTAAATGATACCATTGAGAACGTTAATAAACGGTGTCCTACCAAGTTTAATTCATCCAAAAAAACTCGCGGCATTAACATAATTTACTATAAACAATAATAATGAAGAACACGGAAATAAACATTTAGATATTTTTAAAACCGAGTTAAAATCAGTGCTAAGTTCATGTACAACTGCCAACTCAGTACAAACAGTTAAAGACAAATTAAATACACTGCGTACTGACCTCGATTGCCATTTTCAATCAACCTCAAAAACAACAACACCTAGTTTACGTCAAGCTGTTGCCATGCTCGAAGGCGCCGTGAGTGTTATCAATGCTATGAGTAGTGAATTAATCGAAACTCGTATAAGCATTGGCGAACTAGCGGACGACATCAAATCTGCTACATGTAAAATTGCTGGGATAACCGGTCAACCTCAACCCTCTCCTATTATGTACAACACTTCTTTGCTAGATGAAATGAACAAAACTCTACACAAACGTTTTCCCATTTCTGTTATTTTTTTCGCACCTTCACCTCCAACAGGCCAATCTCCTTCATCAGTCTTTAATACTACATCTCTGCCGCCAGCTGCCAGTAAACAACTTCCTACTACCAGTCAACAACCTCCTACTGTAAATGCAATGCCTCCAATCAAAGGACCAACACTCATCGAAATATTTGGAAACACTTAGAACTTACCGGACTGGACTAATAGACTAAGTAAGCTCAATTCAGCCAATAATAGCTACTTCCGTCTGAGTAACACACCCAAATTTGTCGATGAAACCTGGGTTCAATATTTTTTTAAACAAAGTTTCTCCATCGGTCTAACTGAATGTTACCGGACGTCTTTCAGAACCATTTTTAAAACTAATTCTCTTTCTTTGAAGCGCAAATCCCCCAGTTTTCTTTGAATCCTCCTTTCATGAAAACTATAACATTTCTCCGACAACAATTAACAAAGACCTTAAAATTTACGCCTCTCACATCAGCTCCAAACGTAGGTCGTACCTTCAAAGTACGCGCACAAATTTTAAGATCTACGCTTTTTGTTCAGTTCATTTTTATTTACCATTAACTTATATCTAATTTAAGGCTAGACAAAAATTCACAAAACTAGCCTACTTATCAATACCTTACATCAAACTTATTTACGGGTGCTCTACGCTATATTACATATCTTATTTATAATGTCTTTCGGCATAAAGACTATCTTAATACTATCGGTTCATATTATTTTATTTTTCACCAAGAAAACGCGATAAAAAAAACTACAATGTGACCCCGAATCAGCTTAAACAAAACATTATCTGTTCTGTTTCTGTTGGCTCCGTTGTTGAACAGTTTGAGGTTGCTGAACATCTGTAGTGATATTGAGGTTGACTATGAGGACGTTATAAATATAATGGGAAGGTGTTTTTTTTATAATACAATTCTATATACTACTGAAATTACTCAGCCAAGTAGAAGACTTAGCATTCAAATATAAAATTTTGTTCGAAAAATCGCCGTCCACCGCCTGCGCCTGTTGTTCAAGCACCCATTCGACGTATCTACGACGCTATGAATGGTTAGCTGGCTTCAGTTTTTGTGTGAGCTGGACTTTATATGGATATAGGTGTAGATCCAAAAGCAAAATACGCCATAATGTGCCGTAAGACAGTTCTAATTCCTGAGAACGACGAGGAATCGACACATTCTGGTCTTCGGCAACACTTTCACTTACAGCAACGATATTTTCAGTGGTACGATCGAAACGATGATGCACAGGCCTTACAATATCTGTAACCAATCCAGTCTCTCTTTCTTCGATAGTTAAGAGATCCATTTTCACAAATGTCAGACTTTCACCTGAACAAAAAAATGGTCTAACAACTTAGTTTGACATATGTCGAATTCCAGCCCTATAATTTTGCAACAGCAAAATGGATAACGCTTTACCTTACTAAAAATGTATTTATTTATTATTTTCATATATGTACGTGTATCCAGAAACCATATGCCATAATACAAACAACGTTCCCTAATATTTAGTTGATATATTTTTTTTTAAATTCTGTCTAGCTATATTAGTAGTTTTAAATAAAATACTTTTATATCATATTACTGTTTGTTAGAAAGATTTATCGTTTAGTTGCCAGTTAAGTCTAATAAATGGAAACTTGTAACAAGCATATGACTATGTAAGACATAACTTTAAGTCGACCACAATTTGGATTTTAGTTTTTAGGAAGAAAAATATACTGATTTATAAATGTCTCAATAAAGCTATCTTCTTCTGATCTAATGGTCATCCAGGTGTAGTGTACTTGAGCATCAACTTTCGGGTAGATTAAATTATCTATACTAGGTCAAGGTCAAAGCCACGTGTTAGAGCTAATAAAGTCTTAGCTATAAATATCTAGTATAACGGAATACAAGAAATGTGGTTGGTCCGATTACTGTTTGTCCAAAAATATACCAACCCAAATTTTACAGCAAAAGCGGTGGTAATTTTTATTTTCACACTATCAGATGGTTTGCCAACGCAGAAGACTGTGTTATACCAGCGGCTCCTGATTAAGTGCATAACAAATAACACTTACAGAAGTACAAAATGAAAATATAAACAAATAATATTATGTCAATTCAAAACAAGAACATAATATGAAACAAAAACTTTTAGGAGCATGTAGCACTGGTTTTGAGCAGATTTTTTAATTTAATTTTACTGATATTGAAATCAAAATTGTTTGAATTCCAATTTAAAAGCCTACCCATACGTGTCAAGGGCTCATGCATTCCATAGTTGGTCCTATGTGTTGGGACTTTAATCAAGTCGAGGCAACGGAAATTATAACCAACTCCCCGATATTTAAAAAAAAACTGAATATAGTAGGTCTGGTACATCTGTCACGCCTGTTATTATTTGGTGGAAGACTACCAAATCATTGTTTGTTCTTCTCTGGGTCAGTGTTTGCATTTGATAGATAAACGTTGGTCATAAGGGAGGGCATTAGAAGGATCACTACATACGGAACCCATTTCAATGCGAAACTATTAAGTTTCTGTCATCAGATTCTAGTATCTAATATGAACATCGTAAAGAGGAGTCCAAACCTGGGATGCATACTCAAGATGGGGACGAGCCGAGAAGTTTTATAAAGCACGGGTAACATTGGGATCAATAAACAAATCAACGTTTAATAACGTTAAATAAATCCTAACATTGAATTGGCTTTGTTAACGATGATATTAAAATGGACAGAAAAGTCTTAATTGGACGTAAAGAGAACTCCAAGGTCTCTTACAGATATAAAACGCGTTAAAATGTGACGTGAGATAACATAGTTATGAGAAGAAGGAGAACGTTTTTTTGAAAATGTCATTGTTTGACATTCTGTCGGGTTAAGATTTCAAACTGTTCTTTTCACACCACAAGGCAAAGTGGTCAATATCCTCTTGCAATAGATCATTTTAAGATGATATATTTTTATAATTTTTTTTTTTTTTTTATAACTTTGCACGCGCTATTATGAATACCCTTTATATGTTTTTCTTAACACAGCGCGGGCACCGGTGGAAGAAGAGAAAGAAGGATAGGATAGATGTGTGGCTCGATGTTCTGAGACTAGAGCTGGTTGTTGTCTCAGATTTATCTACAGGGATGGCGCCTGAACTAATACGGAGAGAATTATCGTGTCTTATTTATTTATGTCCCTTTTAATTCGCATTATTTTATTTATTTCGTTGTCAAATTTTATGGGTATGCTAGTTTACTCAATCACATGTTGTTAGTGTTATGCCTAAACAGCATGTAATGAGCAAAGCAGCAACTTATTTTATGACAATTTTAGAATTGTTTTTTAATGGAATATAAGAAGACATAGACAACGGCAAGAATCGAACCTGCAACCACGAGGTTGACAGGCGAGCACACAACTATCGCGCCACGGCCACCCCCAAAAATCTTCATATCGTCTGCAAAGATTAGAATCTCGCTATTGCGTACACAAAGAGGAAAATCATCAATAGCCAATGTAAATAGTAGTGGTCCAAGATAGCTTTGCTGCGGAACACCTGCTTTGGCAACAAAGGGTCTTGAAAAATAATTTCCGAATTTGACTTGATACAGCCTATATTCAAGATACGAGGATATCCACTTGATGAAAAATAGAGGAAAAATTACTTGCAAATCCCTCACAGATTTCAGAAGTTGTGCTCAAGATTACGTCATTATAAATTAGATTTACTGGATACCCGTCACATTTCTTTTTAGAGTTTATAAATCTCCAGAAGTTTTTCGGGTCTAACTTCAAAGAACGCCCCATGGTTTCCATATATTCGTTATAGAGTTCGAAAAACAGTTTTTTGAAGTCTTAAAAAAGGGAAATGAAAATACTTGATGCTCTACCGTCATGAATCTAATGTAGTTTCCCAAGCCTTATTTCTTTTATTTCGGATGCATTTCACTTCTTTTTTTGAACCGAGGATGTATCTTATCAAAGTAGAATAGAAGCTTGAGATGGTTGAGTCAATATCATTAGAAATCGGTAAATGTTCTATACCGGAGTTTATTAAACTATCCAAGAGCTGTTGAAAATCTCTCTGAAAATGGAAAGACTATTTGTGTTGAGCAGAAATTACTTCTAACTGTAATAAGTCCTCCGCCACCAACTGAAATCATGATATCAACATTACGATCTTTTCGGTAAACTAAGACCTCGCTATCAAAAAGTTCTGTGTCTAAAATTGAGGCATTAAGCCAAGTCTCAGTCAGGGCAAAAAGTTCGTATGGCAAAGATAGGGAATTATTGTATATCTTGGAAGTGTTGCTTCGAAGACCTCCTACATTTTGGTAGTAGAGGCAGAACATTGGCAGTTTTTTAAATTTAAATTTAAACTAGAAGCCGAATTTAGATTAGATTTCTTTCTCAAGGGGGCTATAAATTCTTTCACCACTGTATTAGGAGGCCAAGAACTACTACATATGGGTTCGAAGAGACAATTGGGACCAATTATTATGAAACGGTTAGGCTTACTTATTTTGGAACATTTGACGCATGATGAACTTGCAATGGCTATGGTAGCAACCAAATGATCCAATAAGTCTTCCGGCTTAGTTTCGGGTAAGAGACGAGAAACAAATAAGGCACTAGGGCTTTGGAACAGATGATAGAGCTTAGGGAACTATAATGACGGACTCCTGTGATGAATCGAAGTCAATCCGTTCGGTCACATACACAGGGGGAATAGATACATTGGGTTTTGAGGGGGTTTCAATATAATTATTGAATGGTTCATTAATTTGGGGTAATTCTATGACTGGTTCGGACACAGTTATTGAAGTAGCACTTGCTTCACTACTTATTGTGGTAGATTTTTTATAAGATTTTTTAGTGGTCATGTCCTTTCCTTTTTGTTATTTTTTTTTTTTTTTTTTTTTTTTTTGAAATCTACAAACCCCCTTGGGATTTTAGTAAGCTCATCTTTTAATGTGAATAATTTAAAAGAAAAGTGAGCGAGCGAAATCTTTTTAAAATTCGGACCATACCAATACGCTATTTTCGAAGAAATAATTTTATCCATAAAAGAATTATTCGAACCAACGCATTTGGTATGGAATAAACTTCCACAGGGTACGTAACACTTAAAAAGAGGGGCTATGCCGGAACGATCCACACAATTAGTATTAGCGCAAGCCATTGTAAATAAATAAGAGACAGACAGTAAAGCAAAGTAATGAAATAAAAAAGAAATGTGTAGCAATAAGAATAAAAAAAAAAGTTTTGAATGGATTCGAACATGCGTGATGGAAATTATGGTGCGATTTAAACCAACGCATAGACGCGCATCACCAACGGATGTTAAACTAAGTTAGGATGAAGAATGCGTCGGATACCTAATTATGGGGCTGGGCTAAGTATAAATGGAGATAAACCCCCTTAGTGGAGGAAAGAAAAAGGCAAAACAACCGAAAGCTATAAGAAAAAGCTCATCAATGCAAAATGAATCGGGGATTGTTAAAACAACATAAGCGAAATTTTTATTTTTTTACAGGAGAGGCAAAAAACCTTTTATTTTTGACGACGCGATCGCATTGACAATTTTAACTTTAAAATCTGATTAGGGGTAGTTCTGTGAGTTGTTAACAGTTAAAAGTTTCAAAAAAATATTTTTAGCAACGGAGATTTTTAGGAAAATAACTTTATTTTTTAAGTTTTAACTTAAAATAAAACTTTAAAGTTATATTGTTTTAACATTCAGTTTGCCTGTTAAGTCTTACCTAAATAACTGAAAATGAATAAGATAACACATTGTTAAGAGTTTAGCACTTTATTTTTTGATGCAAAAAGTATGTACAGTAAAACCCGTATAAGTACCTCACGCTAAATGCCCCAGTTTAAAATGTACTTATGCGGGTTAGGCAGTTATAAAAAACCCCGCTTAAGTGCACATAGGTACTAATCTCTATATTTACATATACAACAATTAAAACAAACATTTTGATAAAAAAAAACTTTTAATTTAAAATAGCTTTTAAGTTGGCTAGTGAGGGCCATACCAATTGATTTTAACAAGATACCAATGTGAACTAAATATATCCAACAAGACTAAAATTTTTAATCAATAAAATTGAAAGATTTTTTCCTGAGTCAGACAGAGTTAATTGGGAAGGTGTTTTGTATTATATTTAATCAGACGTGTTGCATTATTGATTCAAAATAGATTTTAACAGCTTTTGGTCCACGAATCATTATAATAGATTAAGAGTATTACTTTTTTATTAATGAATTTTGACAGCATAAACTGTTGTATTTTATCAGCAAATTTCAAATGTGTACTTAAAGGAATTTTTGTCAGGTAAATTTCAACAAAAGTATACAAAATAAAATGCAATTAAACGGGGAAAGGTAGTTAAGCGGAAGGTACTTCTCCGGGTATCTCTGTACTCTACTTTAGGTATATTCTACATTTTGGGCCAAACGATACTACCATTTTTTTATTTCGACTTTCTCATAAACGGCTTCACGGATTTCGATAAAGTTTTTTATGTTAGAGGTCCCTTGAATTTTTAATAATACTGCATACTAAAATTTTCGAAATAGTAATATTTTGATTTTTAAAAAACAAAATATTTTTTTTTTTTGAGAATTCAGTGTTTCGAAAACGGGATTTTTTTCTAATTCAGTTCTTAAATTTATATTCTTAAATAATTAAAATCCTCACAGCAACATTTTTTTAGAAAAAAAAATTCCGACCTTAAAATAAAATTTGCCGTTTCTACTAAAAATCTTATGGTTTCGATGAGATAGAACATTAAGGCCCGTTGGCTGATACTAATCATAAATATTTATGTTCAACTTAAAACGCTTATGTGCTACTCTTTCCTTTGCGTAAACTGTAACAAAAGCGCTGAAGTAGAACAAGTAGAACTTAAATGCTTAGGTTGTGTATCAGCAAACGGGCCTAAGAGCAAGTACGTGCGATCCAGTGGTGCATTTTATTTTAAATTTATTTAGATCACCCCAAATGCTCGGTTAGATGGCAGAAACGAATGTCCTCTTATTGGAATATCTGGTCAAGTTTTAAAAATCTCCCAGTCTCTACAAACATTGCTTGCATTGAATTGTTTGGTCTTTGGCTATTTTAATAATTTTTATTTTTTTTGAAGACACCGCCGGAAAGACCACGAGCAACTGACTGGCTATAATTTTCAAACTTAAAAAAACAACAGATTGAATAACTATTTCAAAATTTTTAAACATTTTCTAAACTAGTAAATTGCTTATTAAGCAGAAAGCTGAGCATTTGTGGGGTTTGAAGTTTTATGATCACAATTATTGATTGTATGCGTTGTAAATTAATTATATGTTGATGAAAACCCAACATGTGCTCTAAAAAGGTATGAGTTATTTCTATTTTCATCATTTTGACTTCATTATTTACAAAAAAAAAAAAAAAAAAATTGTGTATCAAAATGAAAGCTTGGGATACTGAAAAATGGATTTGGATAGTGCAGCGATACCATTCTTTGCAGTCCGTCATTTCCGTCCAAAGGGAATTTAGGCTGGAATTTGGCGATACTCCCCCGAGCAGATGGACCTTATGAGGCTGGTAAACATGTTTGCCGAATCTGGAAGCATCGAACGAAGACCGTATCATCGAGATCCCAATGTTCGGGTTCAGGATACAATCGTGGCTGTTGCATCGGCAATACAGGCAAATCCAAGTGTTTCGACTCGAAACTTATCGGGCCAAATTGGAGTTAACAGACGGTCATTACAACGGATACTTCATGATGACTTAAGCTTGTTTCCGTACAAAGTCCAAATTAGAATCAAGTTAAACCCTCAGTATTTGCCTGTTCGCCTGGAATTTTGCCAACACATTGATAAATTGTTTGCTCATGTCTGATGAGGCCCATTTTTACTCAAACGGCAATGTTAACAAGCATAATTACGTATATGGAGTGAATCTAATACAGAAATGCTTCATTAGACGGAACTGCACCCAGAACGAGTCACTGTGTGATGCGCAGTTTCATTAAGGTGTATTGTCGGGCCATACTTCTTTGAAGAAAACGGTGTAACACAAACTGTCAATGGGGACTGTTATTTAAAGATGTTGAAGGAGTTTTTTTACCCAGAACTTCGCCGAATATGTATCCCTTTCAACAGGATTTAGTTTCAACAAGATGGAGCAAGTGCACACCTAGCCACACAAGTAATGGCGGATCTCCAACGAAAATTCACAAACAGATTGATATCCAGAAACTGTACTTTCCGCTGACCACCTAGTCACCTGACCTGAATGCACCAGACTTTTTTTATGGGGCTATGTCAAGCAGGAAGTGTACAAAAAGAAACCCAGGAATTTGACTGAATTGAAGCAGTCCATTAAGACAATAATTGAGGCCATCCCAATTTCAACCCTTCAGACCGCAATGAACAATTTTCTGATCAGGTGCCGCAAATGCGTGGATGAGCGTGGAGGTCATTTGCAGTCTATCATCTTTAAAAACCATTAGTTATTTAAAATAAAATTTAATTTTTAATCCAATAAAAAAAATTTATGAAATACATCGATTAAAATAACGAATAAGTTATTTAAATTTCTTATTGTAGCACGATTCGTGCGCCACCCTGTAAAAGTGACTTCGAAAAATATGTTACTTATGTTGTTTTAACAATCACCGATTCAAATGTTCTTTCTAGATTTTTAATACTAGGAAAGAAGGCAGTTAAACCAAAAATAAGAAGAAGAAAAATTGTTGAGAGGAACAAAGCTATGCAAATGACATTAAGAGCAAATCTAGATATATATATATATGGGTATACATAATAAATAGCAAAAAAACTTGCGTGAATTAAAATCACAAAAAATTAATTTTTGTCTAATTCAGTGCTTAGATGCAAGTCAAAATATAATATTAATTAAAATAAACACAATTAACCCAAATAAAACAACACAAGAAAACTTGAAATAAATTATTAAATGCAATTGCGGTCAGCAAACAAAACACGTCAACTTATAACCATCCCTTAGCGCTGATGGTATTGCTGTTGTTATTGGTGATATTACGAATAGTACTGATATTAGTGATTTTACTTCTGTTGAGGCTGAAGCTATTGGTGGAAATTCCGTCATGCATATCCCATTTCGCATAAAATGCCGCTGTCTACTGTTGCCACACACCATGTCACACGCTCAAGTTATGAATTAGTTATGGTTCAATAAAATAAAAATTAATAAATCGTTATCATCTGAAGATCAAATAAACCGGTCCGAAATTTGGGGAAATTATCGCCGGTCTCGGTGGTTTGGTTTCGATTTTCGCTATAAGAAATATTTTTTTCATTTTATTATTTTTACTTGCGATTATAGGTACTATACGGCTATGGATTCGTGCAAAAAAAAATTCTAACAATCAAACATGACACTACGATCATAGAGAACACCAAAAAGTGGGTCCCCCAATTCCGTTTGTCTGTCTGTCTGTCCGCGAGTCTGCAGCCTAAGCGGTTGGATGGATTTGCTTCAAACTTGGTATATATAGTTTTTTTCAGTAATATGCCCACACGTTTTTTTCATGTTTTTTAAGACGACATTTATTTCTGGCCAAAAATAAAAAACTTGTTTTTCTCGAAAACAGCTCGAGAACAGCAACGATTTTTCAGTTCATTAATGAAGCAAATATTTCAGCAATTTTTGTTTTGGAAAAAAATTGTTATTTTTGGTTACACGTTTTGCGGTTTCAAAAGTAAACGTAAGTAAAACACATATAAAATATTTTTTTTTTTATTAAAAAGTTTGAACGTTGACATTATGTGTAAAACACTACATCATTTAAATAACCACCACGCGTTTTGTTGCAAGCATCGATTCTTTTGAGGTAATTTTCGACCACTTTTTAACACATATTGGTCGGTATCTCAGTCATAACTTGACGAATGTTTGTTTTCAAGTGCTCAAGAGTTAAAGGTTTATCTGCATAAACACGGTCTTTCGCGTAGCTCCATAAAAAAAAGTCCAGCGGTGTCAAATCCACGACGAGAAATTACGCGGCCAAGAAATGTCTCTTGCAATAAAGCCATATTCGCTAGAGTTGTGTGGCATGTGGCACCGTCTTGTTAAGACCACATATTCCCCAAGTGGTATTCTTCAATAGCAGGCAAAAAAAGTCGGTGACAGTCGTGACAGTCGTTCCATAGTCGTTTTCGAAGAAGTAAGGTCCAATCACAGCTACGGACCAAAGAGCGCCCCAAACAGTGACTTTTTGTAGATTTAATGGCCGCTCTTCAATTACTTGAGGATTCACAGAACCCTAAATACGACAACTTTGTGTATTAACTACCCACCGAGTGAGAAATGTTCCTCGTCGCTGAAGAAAATTTTGTTCGAAAAATCGCCATCCACCGCCTGTTGTTCAAGCACCCATTCGACGTATTTACGACGTTGTGAATGGTCAGCTGGCTTCAGTTGTTGTGTTAGCTGGACTTTATATGGATGAAGGTGTAGATCCAAATGCTAAATACGCCATAATGTGCCGTAAGACAGTCCTAATTTCTGAGAACGACGAGGAATCGAAACATTCGGGTCTTCGGCAACACTTTCACTTACAGCAGCGATATTTTCAGTGGTAAATGCGAAACGATGATTCACAGGCCTTACAATATCTGTAACCAATCCAGTCTCTTCAAATTTCTTCACAATTTTGCCAATTGCTTGCGTAGTTGGACGACTATATAAACCATAATTTCCTCTTAAAGCACGATATGTGGCTGTGGCAGAATCACCATTTTTGTAGTAGGTTTTAACAATTTTTATGCGTTGTGCGATAGTTAAGCGATCCATTTTCGTAAATGTCAGACTTTCAGCTGAAAAAAAAAATGGGTTTAACAACTTAGTTTGACAGATGTCGAATTCCAGCCTATTACTTTTTGAAACCGCAAAATGGATACCTTTAGTAGTACAATTTTTTTTGGTTTTCGATTTTCTGAAAAACGGTTAATTTGATTTTTTTGAAATTTTTTGCGCAGAAGCTCCTGAAAAGTTCAAACACTATTGTAAGCCAAAATTTTTCAAACATTTTTTTTTTGGAAATTAAAAAAAAAACTTTTTTTTGTTGAAAACTCGAAATTTCGAAAAGGACTTAATGGATTTTTGCGAAACGTTGTATTTGGTAGTTTTTTGATATTATCTTAAACATTTAAAAAAACTATATTCCTGAGATAGAAAACAACGGTACCTCCCATACAAATGTTAAGAAAACCGTTAAGAAAAAAATGTATTTCTCGAAAACTCCAAGAACTTTTATAAAAAAATGTGGGTGTTCTTAAATTAGTACAGTCCACTTTTAAGTTTAAAAATATTTTTTTTTTGCGTACTTATTAACGGTACTTCCCATAGACCCACTTTTCATATTTTCGACTTACTCAACATTGGATGAACCGATTAAAATATTTTTTTTTCTGTAAATGCACCTTAAATTGTTAATTAAACTGCATGCGAAAACTTTCCAAAAAAAAAGTTTTTCGATTTTTAAAAAATAAATAATTTTCACTGATTTTTTTTAAATTTTAATTTTATATATATATTAATAATATCTCCAAAATGGCGTTTAAATTTTTGTTTCTAAAATTGTTTAAAAATTTTATACATACAAAATTATTTTTTTAAAAAACCGCCCCAACGATTTTTGATTTTTTTCTTTTATATTCCTATTTGTCCAAGAATTCAAAATGCATCTTTGGTTTCCTTCAAACTATAACGACTAAGAAATATAAAAACATTTAATTATGTGTATTATCCATTTATTTCTACCTTATTATTATACCCTTTTTACGAATTTTTGCGTATGTCACTGAATACTAAACACAGTTTAGGCCCTCATATGTTTATTTATACATATGTATCTTTAAAAATCACATGAATCTATATATTTGTAAATATTGTATATTGCACCTAAATTATTAAGTTATATGCATATAGCTATACCTACTCACCTACCTTCGTCATTCCCAAAATTATATGTACATTTTTATATACTAAGGTTCCGTCTATATATGTATGTAGATACATTTTACTCTCCTAACTTACATTATTAAAATCCATAACTTAGATTTAAGTATACATTTGTAGGTAGGTGGCTGTGCAACTATTCCTTGAATCATCCATTCGACAATTCTTTATATGTACTAGGAATCAAGGTAATCTAACCTACATAGGGCTTAAACCTGCATAGGTTGTTAGCTAAAAGAGCAAGGTCGTACGACCCAGTCGTGCATTTTATTGAGTAGGTACGCATGTTCAATTTTTATAGTATTCACAAGTATTGTTTTTAGTCTTCTGGTACTTCAAGAAAAGGCCACCAAGCGCAATAAGGTCTCAGGAAGAGTCTAAGCCCACGGAAAAAAATCGAAGCTTGAGTCACAAGCCAAAAATATGAAGATGCAATCTCCGAGAGTAGAGCAGCCACGAACTCTAAGTGAGGTCGTGAGGGACGACCTAAGAGTAGCAGTAATAGATGAGCTCTCCACAAATAGCAAAGGCTTGCTGGCTGTGCGGAGCTCCAACGAAGGCATACTTTCGGAGATGGTACTTTCCTATACCATTTCAGCAAGCGAGGGTCCTTATCCTAGCTTTGTCTCCGGTGAGATGCTCAGGGGGTATAAGGTGATTGGGTGCGCGGACGAGTTATCTAGGGATTTCCTTAGAACAAGCGTTGCTAAGGTTAGCAATGACTGGGAGGGCTTGAAGCTCAAGCTTATACCAGCTAAGGAACTGCCCAGGCAACCTAAGGCCCGCATCTGGTTGCCTCTCATGGGTATTAAACCAAGTTGACAGGAGCTGATTAAGGGCCTTCAACGTATGAATCCGTTGGTTCCCATGCATGACTGGGAAGTCATGAATTCAGAGGAACCTCAAAAGCAAAGCTTATCTGCTAACAATAAGCAAAGACGCCCAGAAAAAAAACAAATTTAAATTACGTTTCGGCATAAGGAACGTAAAAATAAAAATCCTGTCAGGCAACGGACAAGACATTGGCAAAACGAGCGAGGATATCGAGATCAATGTCACCGTAAACGGAACCGAGCCCTCCAACTACACAGGACCCTCCGGGAATAAAAAACGCTCTAAAGCCCGTGCAGATTAATCTGAACCACTCTAAATGTGCTACAGATAATCTCAGAGTTTTTCTAAGCGAGGAAGACATTGACATTGCCCTTATCCAGGAGCCCTGGGTAAATAGTCTCAGGGTGCGATGCCTACAGGACAATGACCTTTCTTATACAACCGCAAATACGGACCAAGGTAATCCTAGAACTAGTAATTTAGCTAAAAAATACTTTAAAACGTTTTTATGTACGGATTTTAGCACTTCAGATTTGACAGTGGTTGGGCTGGAGGACAAATCCAAGAATGGATTACTGTTGGCATCCGCCTATTGTGACCGGATCGTCAATCACCACCAGGGGATGTGAACGAACTCGCCATTTCGGCAGAATCCAAGAAGACAAACTTGGTGTTGGCGAAGACCTCTCTAGTCTTAGAAAATTGAAAAGAAAAATCTTCAACATCTGCCATAGGTACAAATTCTTTCAGCCGTACAAAGATGTTCTTTTTGATTCAATTGAATAAGTTTCATGCGTTAGCAATTAAATATTTTAACGAAGTTGTAACTTTAATTCCAGAAATTATTTTGAATAATTTATATAATTATAATTATAAAATATCAATACCTATACAACACGGATATAAGATACTCTGAAAATCCAGGAAATTTCTTTCTTATATCGGAGTTTTTCTTATATCCAACATTGGCGTAGCTACCGCTGTATCAGCTGTATTCATGTAACAGGGCCCCCGAGATATAGGGACCCCCAAGGATACAGAGCTACAGAGCACAAGACGTGTGTAAAAAAATTCACTTAAATATTTAATAAAGTTTTATTACAAAAAAATGTTCCGATGATCATTTTTTACATGCGTCAAATATTTTTTTTTCCTGTGTATCTTTTTCTTTTTTCCATGTCCTACCAACCAACAATACTACAACTTCAACCTGCAAACACTTTTTTATTCGAGCTTTCAAAATATATCGTCCTGCCTGACAGCCACCAACTCCAACATCACACAGAAATACAAACTAAGGTACTTGCATGAACTAGCATATCATAGAATGTCTGATCCGGAAATTTACTTCAAAGTCAATATTTACTATTCCTGCTTGGACATTTTGATTGGACAAACTCGGATACAGGGCCCCCAAAGGCCTAGCTACGCCACTGATATCCAAACATTGGATATAGGAAAGAAATTTTTTTTATATAAGAAACACGAATATAAGAAAGAAAATTTCTTTTAAAAACCTATGGGAAAGGAAAATATTTTGTAGGTGTACGTTCAAAATTTCATGAAAACGAAGTAAGCCATACAAACTTTATATGCATAATGAATGTATATGTTGATATAAAAACTTTATCTATAATATTTTTTACGATAAAAACCTTTAATGTAACAAAGTAACAAAAATATGCTCTTCTTCAACAAATAAAAACAATAAAATAAATATGTCTTCTCTTCAAATAAAATTGCGTGTAAATTTACCACGAAATTGTATGTAATATTTAGTGTAAAAGTAGCCAAGTTGCGTATTTATACACATGACAATAGGTAAAAAAAATTTGAACACTTTATGTTGGATATTACAAGCATTTTTTGCAAATTATCACCTTCTGTGTACCTTTCAATCACCATTGTTCAGTATTAAATTAATAATGCTTAAACATTACGCCCACGATGCTTATAATTAAACAAATATTGTTTCAATTCAAACATCTTATGAAAACTACACATAAAGTGTTTGCAATTAAACATTATCTGTAAATTTGCAATTCGTTTGTGACGATGACGATACGTTTGCACGTTCATCATTCATTTCATTCGTAATCAGACAGTTGGCGAAAACAGAACGTCCTTGTTCTGTATTTTTAAATTGTGTTTTATAATATTTTATATTTAATAAATTGAACTTAGGTTTCTTTTTCTGTTTAGTTAACAAAAAAAAAAAATGACTCGATTTGTTATATGTTTTTACTCAAATTGAATTTTAATAATAAAAAAACTTTATTTAATTTTTAGCAAAAAATATTGTTTTATGGTTTTGCCTTTTTGTCTGCATTACTTCCTTTGTAAGCATTTATTTATTTCGGTGATATTCAACAGTTCAAAACATGTCGCAATTGGGCATGGACGCGTGTTTCTCGCAACATTGGAATTTTGCAGAGGTGGTCAACAACATAAACACGTATTTATTTGTACTAATTTGGACACATTTTTTAAGGAACGCTCATAGACAAACACATAAATAAAGGTGTAATTTTAAGCAATTATTTTGCTTGGAGTTTAAACATTGTTAGTCGAATTTCGCTATGAATTTACAAACAAAAAGTTTATATTTACACATTTTATGTTTATATATAAGAAACATTTGCTTAAACTCTGTTGAATTTTAAACATAAATTATGTATACCTATATAGGCTTATCCATTTTGTGGTTTCAAAAGCATAGGGCTGGAATTCGACATCTGTCAAATCAAGGTGTTACACCAATTTCTTTTTTCAGTTGAAAGTCTGACATTTACGAAAATGGATCGCTTAACTATCGCACAACGCATAAAAATTGTTAAAACCTACTACAAAAATGGTTATTCCGCCACAGCCACATATCGTGCTTTAAGAGGAGATAATGGTTTGCATAATCGTCCAACTACGCAATTGGCAAAATTGTGAAGAAAGTTGAAGACACTGGATTGAATACAGATATTGTAAAACATGTGCATCATCGTTTCGCTCGTACCACTGAAAATATCGCAGCTGTAAGTGAAAGCGTTGCCGAAAACCCGAATTTGTCGATTCCTCGTCGTTCTCAGGAATTAGGATTGTCTTACGGCACATTATGACGTATTTTGCATTTGGATCTACACCTACATCCATACAAAGTCCAGTTCACACAACAACTGAAGCCAGCTGACCATTCACAACGGCGGTGGACGTCGATTTTTCGAACAAAATTTTCTGCAGCGACGAAGCACATTTCTAACGCGGTGGGTATGTTAATAAACAAAATTGTCGTATTTGGGGTTCTGAGAATCCTCAAGTAATTGAAGAGAGGCCATTACATCCACAAAAAGTCACTGTTTGGGGCGCTCTTTGTTCCGGAGGTGTGATTGGACCTTACTTCTTCGAAAACGACTATGGAACGACTGTCACAGTCAATTCGGAGCGTTATGGTCATATGATAACCGACATTTGTTTTGCCTACTATTGAAGAATACGACTTGGAGAATATGTGGTTTCAACAAGACGGTGTCACATGCCACACAACTCGAGCGAATATGGCTTTATTGCAAGAGACATTTCCTGGCCGCGTAAATTCTCGTCGAGGATTTGACACCGCTGGAATATTTTTTGTGGGGCTACGCGAAAGACCGTGTTTAAGCAGATAAACCTTTAACTCTTGAGCACTTGAAAACCAACATTCGTCAAGTTATGGCTGAATTGCCTCAAAAGAATCGATGCTTGCAACAATTCGCGTGGTGGTCCTTTAAATGATGTAGTGTTTCAAACATAATGTCAACGTTCAAACTTTATACTAAAAAAGAAATGTCATGAAAAAAAATATTTTATGTGTTTTTTTTACGTTTACTTTTGAAATCGCAAACTGATTTAAGCATATTGGGTGTAGAAATACACATTCTTACTTTAAGTCTTTATTTGAAATTACACATAAAAGATTTAACATTTACACATTAAATATGTAGAATTAATGCGTGTGTAAAAATACTGCAATTATGGTAGCCAACAAGTTTCCTTGCTTTATCATAGTAAAATTACACGATTTATTTTTAGAGTGTACATATAAATGTCTCTTATTTCTTTAATTTATAGATCTACTGATCGTATATTTTTAATTTTTTTATATTTTATTTTATAACTGCTTGCATTAAGCAGGCCCGTAACCCTTCTTCTACAATACACGCATCGTCCATAAATACAAGTTGTTGTGTTACTCGTAAGCTGGCATTGGCAAAACACAACAACTTTTAGGTCCAGTTATAGCTTTCATTGAAACTCATCATTGAAAACTTTGACTATTAATTTTGAGGCACTTAAACAAATAAAACTGGTGTCGTTTTGTACCAATTTCAAGGTAATAAGATACATAATTAATTTTTGTCAGAAAATATTTTATTTGCTCTACCACTTTCTTTTAAATTCACTTTAAATTTTTCAATGATGTCAGCTGTTCATTGAAAATGCTTTCCTTCATTGAAAAATCAAAATCGAATTTACAAGAAAGTGGTAGAGCAAATAAAATATTTTTGTGACAAAACTATTTGTATTACAGGTAGAGTAATCTTTAAACATTTATCGGTGAAACGCAACCAGCAAAACGAAGTCAAGCGCAAATGTCAGAATCACAATTGTTTACATTGTTGTATTTGTAATTTTGACTATCTCTCCATGAACAGATGTGATCTAACAACAATATGTGGTGTAGAGAAACTACTCGTACATACAAGTACGCGGTAAAGCTTGTAGGTAAACACAAAAGCTGCCAAAATTTCCCTTCTTTGTATTCCTCATGCGTGGCCAGATTATTCGCGGCCTTTCCAATTGTCCGCTGTCATTCCTTTGAAAAGTGGGAACTTGTAATGCAGGCCTTAACACAAAGATGCATATTCAAAAGGTTTTTGGCACAAGTGACAAAGTAAATCTCTTATAAGCGTACTTTTTTGTTCTAAAGCCTAGTAAGATCATAGTTAAAATTTGACATTATATAGTAGTGGATAGTTGGAAATTTGACATGAGAGTTCTCTGAAAAAATTATTTAAATTTCAAAAGTTCATAAGACCATAATAGTCTTATAATTTTTGAGACGAAACTTGCAGCATAATCTCTTTTTTCCTTAACGTCCCTTTGCTGTAATTTCTTTTACAGCAAAGTTTTGAACTACCAGCTCCAACACGGGGTGCAATTTTTTCTTGTTTAGAATATGTTCGGTTAAAGTCCTTCCGCCCAATTTCGAATAGAATTCCATTTATCTGTAATCGTGTCTCTGTAATATTTCCCTGCTTCCTGCATCTGTAGCCTGACCACCAAACCAAGCATCGGTAGTTGTGGTGGAATAACGTTAGTTGCTTTTCGCCTTGCAGCATAACAAATTTCGGAAAACACAAAAAAAAAATCCGTCAAAATGTGGATGCGAATTAATGTGCCGGACATTTATTTCCTGCGCTAAATTCTGACAGTTAGTAAGGGTACAATGGAATCCAAACATTTGATTTTTTAGCTGGAGCTGCGTACCACGACGCTGAAATGCTTGGCTAAATTTTAGCTTGGATTGATTTTGGAGAATTGATTTTGGTTTGTAAAAAACGCTTTCTTATAACAGTGTTTTTCTTATATGCGAGTTTCTTATAAACGATTAATTTAGAAAGAAATATAAAGAAAAAGGCACGGTGTTCCTCATTGCGTTTCTTAGAAGCGAGTTTTTCTTATATGAGTGTTTCTTTTATCCGTAAAATACTGTATGTTTTTTTTTTAATTCAGCAAGAAATCTAGTCGAATTAAGGGATCTTGGGGCCGAATTCCACAAGCATGATTGAATTTTTGTGAAGAAAAAATATTCACAATCAAAATACGGGTGATTTGCCTATATGTCCAAAAAAAAAAAGAATCCCACCTTTGCGGTATCGCAAATATGTATGTGTACACGACTCTCTGCGTATACAGATAAAGCTCACGCTTGGGGAGTTAAACCCCAGGCTGTAAATCTGAGAATGCAAATCTCACTGAGATCTTATTAATCGGGGATCGCCCAGGGTATTTCGCTTCCTACGGAATATTTTATTCCCTGGAAATTTTTTCAGTGATCGTGAATCTCCCAAGGAATAAATTTTTCTTGAAAAAAGATCATATGAAGTGACAGCAAAATTCTTTAGGAAAGTTTATTACAAATACCAATAAATTCCGGGTTAAATTTTTTAGCATCATTCACGTTCCTAAGATTCGAATTGGAAAAATTTCCAGAAAATTTGTATTCACAATAACACCTAATAGACCAAGATCCCATGGCCGGCAGACATGCGTCATTTTATTATAGCGGATTTGTTTTCTGCGAACAGATACTAAAGTAGATAAGAACGAATGGACATTCCGAATTTTCAAAGCTGGGGCTTTTCGGAGATATGCAATTTTAATAGTGCATTCTCAACTACATTATTTTATCAAAGCTGATTTTTTGATATGTTTAAGGGGATAGTGTCTCAAACTTTGTTTGACAAACCCCTACAGTGAGGCGTTTCGAGCATATAACACGGTATCACTTCTCCAATGCTTTATTGAGCGAATTATGTTCGAATGGTAAACCTCACCAAATGACAGGACCTGGAGAAAGGTGCTCTGCTTCATCACACCTGGCTGCGGAACGATATAACGCAATGACGATCTGAGAACCCTGGTTTTATTGGATTTAATGATGAAGATTTGGCAAACGCCATAATAGCGAAATGGACTAGTTCCCTATTAATTTCGAAGACTGAGCTCCAGCTCATCTTCGATTAATTAAATAAAAAGAAGTCAGCAGAAGTCGATGGTATATCCAACTTGGCTTAAGCACGTTCTATGTTTTGTTTTATTAAAGACAACTTGGAATTCTTGGATATGTTCGAGCAGGGTACAATTCCAGTGAGAGGAGTAGTAGAGGTCTAGAGTACAGTGAATGGCAGAGGAATACGAATACTAAATTAGTATTCTCACTTCGGCAACACTGATATCAAGTTAATAATGTTATTAATGATTTAAGCAAAATTCCTGATCTTGTATTTATACCACATGACAAATTCAAACTTCACTCTATGATATTGGACAACTGAATGTTTTTAATTTAAATTTAAAAAGTATGTTTAATCACTTTGCATGTAATTTTAAAAATGCTTTCGATTTATGTGTGTCTAAAAGGATGAAAAAGGATATTTCTACACCTCCTTGCCCTTGGTATAATAAAAGGTTGGCCATTTAAAAAATCTGACAAAAAAATAAATCCTAAGATTTAAGAAAACAAAATGAAATTTTGTAAGCTCCCAAACGAAGTAATTTTTCTTAATAAATTCTAGCACAGAAATTGTGCCATAATTTTTGAGCTGAACTTCCAAAATTACTTCAATTAAATATGTCTATTCTAACTTGCCATTCCTTATGGAAATCCATTGAAGGTTGATATAGTGTTTTTGCAGTTAGATTTTGTATCTTTTACAAGAATTACAAAGCACTAAAACAAATGCAAAGTCTGGTATTGATGGTATTATTGCCCTTATCTTAAAAAGATGTACTAAATCGCTTAACCTACCTCTGCTAAGTATTTTTAATATCTCATTGTCATTTTTGAATGAATGGAAATCTTTTATTTTGTATTCCAATTTCTCAATCGAGGTCAAAAACAATGTTGAAAATTATAGAGGAATTTGCATTCTTGTGAACGAACATAAAAGTGATCACTTTCGCTTCCTTTGTTATATTAAAAAAAGGTTCGTTATTTCCATTTCTAGAAAACAAATGTTACTCCTTAAATCCTGATCACAGTCGTCTACAAAAAACTTGAGAAGCAATTCGTTATTCATGAGAGGCACTTGCATTGAAGAAACCGATCAGCGTTCAGTCGTCTTGTGGAATGAACACATATTTGATGTCGCCAAAAACCTTGCAAAGTGGTTGGGTTTTCCTCGACGATGTAAGAAATTCTTTTCCCCGTACGATCTGGCTGTAATCCATAAGGCCTTCATTCGTCCAAAGCTGGAGTATAACTCGTACATTTGGGCAGGAGCTCCCAAAACTCATTTGAATCTTTGGGATATAAGTTTATAGGTCAAAATAGAGCTCTACGAAAGATAGACGATAGAACTAAAACGAAAGCATTTACATTTCGCGAACATCAACCAAATGTTTCATGTTTGTATCTCGTTATTTGAACGCTATTTTTATGAACAGTGTTCCAGAGTAGTAGCCAGTTGCATTCCTCCCCTTAATCTATTAAACCGTAATACTCGCACTTCTAGGAATACCCGTCAGTTTAACCTTGAGCTCGACTTCGGACGTACTGTCAAGTGCAGAGATTCTTTCTTTAGTCGAACAACACGAATGTGAAATGCTTTACCCGCCTCCATTTTTCTCACCCATTTTCATATTTTGAACATCAAAACCAAATGTACATCAGCACCAGCACATAACTATCTACGTTAGAATGGCAACTTTACGGAATAGCAGGGACTAGATGATTCTCATAATGTCAATCTTCGAAAAAAAATTTGCAGCCATGAATTTTTATGGAAAAATCTTGAATATGGTGAATTGGATGGCAATCGGGACCCATGGCAGCGTTAAATATGCGGTAATCACCACAAGGTCTCCAATCTTGGCTGTTTTTCTGTTTAACCATATGTGAAGAGATGAGCATGTGTTCGAAGACGAAGGCTGACAAATTCCCAGCATTATATGATGAAACTCAGTTTTTGCTACATTATGTCTTGAGTTGTCAAGCCGTGTAGCCCTTCAAACTGGAAGCTGGCCTTTTGTGACAATGTTATGAACGTGTGTTTGATTGGTGCAAATCGTTGGGATTTTCAATGACTGCTTCTATACTTCTATTAATTTGGAAAGATCTATTCTTATTACGTGAGCGGAAATCAAAAGAAAGAATTTGAATCGACAATTAGTAGAGTTACTATTTTCCTGAGTAGCGCAAACACTACAAATGTTTGTGGTTCCACAACGAACCAAGGTACGAGGCTTCTACCAGCAAGAGCTGCTAATTCTTCGAGAGGTTTTTGACCGACTGATAACAAAGTGATGTTAATTGGTTGTTGTAATCGACGCATTCACACATCTGTAATGATATCGTCATTAGCAGCTTGTATTAAGCAAGTGACTGGATTTGAGTTCCAAAAAATGCAGAATCGTCTTATGAGGTATATTTTTTTATTAAATACCTCCGAATTTTTAACCCAACTCTACAGCCAGGCAAAAGCTTTTGCATTTGCAGCCGATTAAGTTTTTTCTTGATCTAGTTTATTTGCGTGATATTTTGTGTTATCAAATTAAGTGACCTATATTATGCTCTCCTCACAATGAGACCTCTGAGGAAAAGACACCTTCGTTTTCAGCCTAAGCACTAGAACCAATTAGGTGTTCAATAAAAATATTGGTAATATTTATCTAGCATGAACCAGAGATACACTTAAAAATGACGTGAAATCTTGCTTAAAATAGTTTATTTCAATACTCTAGCTATTTTAAGATAACTTTAAATATTAATGTATTGTATTGTAATCTGCTATCGAAGTTTAATTAACAATTTAATCGTGAAAACTAGCCAAGTTTCTGACATCAAACCTGGCTAAATAAATAAATAAATTGAAAGTTTTTGCCTCATTGTCCGCAAAATTGTAACAAAAAATAAAAACATCTAAAAGGAATTTAAAAAAACAACGTTTATGTTTGAATATTTTTAATTTTTTTCCGGAACCATCTTAAGTGGGCAACAATTAAACAAAAATTAATTAATTAATTCCGCAGCCGAGAACCGAAATGCATTCGTTCTAAATAAGATAATTTAAAATATTCAAACATAGACGTTGTTTTTTTAAATTCGTTTTCGTTTATTTTTATTTTAAATTTTTTGTTACAATTTTTGCGATCAATAACGTCGATCAACTGATATCGAAGTTTAATAAATAAATAAGCAAGAAATTGAATGAATTCAATTTCAGCTATAGGCAACGATGGGTGGGTACTAACTTCAGGACTAAAATAAATAATTTATTGTAGGTAAAATAAAAATTACATTATATGCCATGAGCTTGCAAGAAACCTAATTGATAAAGGCAAAGAAGTGTTGTTATGCAATTTTTAATGCGTTTGAATCAAAAATAAATAGAGCAAGGATATATTTATAATTATTATTAAATTTATAAATTAATATCATTATAGGTAAAATCATCTTCTCAACGAACAACGGGTTTGTTTTTAATGTAAATGAAAGTTCATAAACAAGAAATAACATTCACTGAAGAGTGATCAGAAGTCTCGGAACGATTAGAGAAACCTTGCAGTTTCACAGGCCCTAATTTATTTGGAAATGCAATAGCATTAGGAAACTAATATATATAAAAAATTATGCTTCTCTACTACCGCCACCACATTTGAGACATTCAGTTTAACATTTAACAAAATGCTTAAGATTATTTTGAAAAGAGTTTCCACAATAGCTGCTTCGGAGGTAAGTAGGTACACTTAAGATACAAACATTTCTTTAGATAAAACGTGTTTTTTTATATTTTAGTCAAAAGCGGTTAATATATATCTAAATGTGACGAGTCAGGTTAATTTATTAAAATCACATTAATTTTATGTGAAAATGTATTTAAATTTAAAGACTTACTCTTAAAGATTTCAAAAAGAATAAACATTAATTGAATACGTACATATATATTGCAGGCAATAGGAATCTACATAAAGCATTAGCGTATCAACTCCTTACCAGTATTTCATGCATTTACAGGTGTGTTTATTAGAAAAGTTATAGCAAAACCTCTTGGCATTCTTGAGAAAAGCCACAGGCTTTTGAAGCGATAATTAAACAAACTGGATATTTGCATGAAAAAAAATTAATATGTAACAACTTTAAAAAACTGCAACTGCAGTCTAGATATTTTTTTTTAATATATAAGGGATATCTCCTTGCTTCAAATCATTTGCTATACAGATGCAGATTTTTATAAAAGTTAGGGCAAGGTTTTTAAATATGAAAAGTTTTACCCTCTTTGGTTTCAAGAAACAAAAACAATAATGTGTTTTTTTTTTATAATTTTGCACGCACTCAAGGGATTATGAATACCCTTTATATGTTTTTAGCACAGCGCGGCATCCGGTGAAAGAAGAGAAAGAAGGATAGAAAGATATGTTACTGGTTTTAAGAAACTTAGGCAATTTAAAGTTAATGTAATAGACACCTATTTAAAACTACCTACTTTATTTGTTAACTATAAAACAAAAATGCTTATTTCTGTTATGAAATTATGGATAAGGAATTGTTAGGTACTATACCTATGGTATTTGCGCAATTGATACAATAGTAAAGAAATACCTATAAATAAGTCTAAAGTAAATCTCAAATTCTTGTATATTATTGGTCGTTTGGATTATGGAGTTTCTAAAGACACGTAAATACTTATTATAAGTACATATTTGTATTTTATTGTACTTTTTTATTTTTATTCTATTTAAAATAATTTAAAATTTGTTTGTTGGTTTTATTTTTTCTGCTTGATGCGAGGTAGGTACATATACAATGTATGTTATACTTATACTTTTATTTCGTAAGGATGCACTATTATACCTACCTACGTATAAACTGATCAAAAGTATTATCTGTATATCTACATACAACACCACTGAAATGCGTTATCATCTTTCTTTACTATAAAACATTTAGCATTTTAATTTGTGACAATTATTACCTACTGAAAAATAGGATTTATGTAGATAGGTATAGCTATGTACCTTACCTACCTATCTTTGTTTTATAATAGGTAGGTAGTCTATGTAAAAAAAAAACATACCATTGTCGTCAGTGGAACCCTCACTTGGAGGTCCCTGTGGAATTTGTCTGTTTCCTGATGTTATCAGCAACCGATGATGTATTGCCACCGACGCAACTGCCGCCGCTGCTGCTGTTTGCTGTGCTGACACATTTCTCATCGCCGCATTTAATCCACTTAAATTAGCGAAAGCATTTGCATTAGAACTGGCCGCCAAGGCGGCTGCACTATGCGCCGGGTTTCCCTCGAATCGATGTCTCCCCAAAAATTGTCCACCAGCGCCACCCACGTTTCCACTCATTGCAGCGGCAGCCGCAGCTGCCCCCGCAGCCCCACCGAAAACTCCGGGTACACCGAATTGCAAGAACGGTCCCCATGGTGGTACGCGATTTCCGGGTGCACCCAGTTGCGCCGCTGCTGCTGCGTATAATTGCAATGCAGCGGTCGGGTGCAATCCTTCTGACGGTATATTTGACACCACTTCTGTTGACTGTTCCAGCACCATCATTCCACGGCGCAGAATAAAAAAATTACGAAACTCGATTACTGCCAAATGTGCCCTTAATTAACTTATTTCAAATAATTGGTACACATTAATAAACGGTTCATCGCGAGGGAACGCTAAAAAATCACGTTTCAATTTCAATTTTACATACCCCGCCACAACTAATCAATTTAATATTGCACTGTCAATTTAATTACTGTAAATTAGAGTCAATTATGACAAGCAAACATCCGCACATAAAAATCTCATACACAGACATACTAACAGACAGTTTTTAATTTACAGAAAAAAAATGTAATGCGTCGACCGCTACTCTCAACTTTCCGGCTTAAACTAAATTTCCAAAATGTTACATAGCTCGTTAAGCCCATTGCCTACTAATTCTCAAAAAAGGCGGGTTTCAGCTTCCTTCCAATTGGATTTCCGCCATTGCTCTACTATATCACAGAGATGGTTAGTTCCATTTGTATAACGGTTAAAAAGAGATAGCGGGAAAAGTCACACTGGTTCTTGTAATATCAAAATAAACATACTACTCATCCCTCCTCCATATAATAAATCCTTATTCGTCTTATAATAAAAGAGCACTTCAAATCAAAGGAGTAAAATAAAAATACTGGGAATTTCTACCGAATGGGCGGAGTTTAATGTTGTTTTTTTCTGATATACGTATCATAATGAAATATGGTTTTATTCACCCTTGGGTTGTGCTTGGTCGGAAAGGCAATTTGTAAAGGCATTAAGGTGGGGGAACTAATAGGGGGAGTAACCACCACAAAAGGCCAGCAATTTGCTTTTAATTTGTTAACATAAACGCCTCGCTTTAAAGAAAATGCGCATGCATCATGTTCTGTTCACTTTTCGGGGAATTTTTATTATCTTGACAACATTATTCTCTCTTCTCTTACCAAACAATAGTCATGTACTTCTAGGTACCTACATATATTTGAAGAAAAAAATGTTTTTCTGTTTCATCAATTTAAAAATTTGTTACTCTCCTCACCATCAGCAATTCGTTATCAGAACTCAGTTCCCCCTCCACTCAAACGATGTGACTGTCAACCACCTATACTTCCACTTTTGACCGGACTGAAGACTCCTCTTTTTCGCCGCCATTATGTCCTTATTTCTCTTTCATTCTCTCGCTTGAGACCGAAATGGCGTAATAGTGGTTTTAGGGGAATCCATTTGGTTTTTCGTCGTACGGGGGTGGAAGTGGTGGGCTTGATATTGTTTGATATGTTGGCAGGTTGCTTAATTGGTGTGTGCCGTAGTGATAATTTTATAAATGACGTCAAAGTTTTGTGGCAGATTTTTTCGGTCTCTCACTCAGTCCTTGAATTATAACGTAGCGTAGAAATAATACGTTTTTAAGATGGTTTGACAGCAGCGGCGCTAATTTTTTTACTTTGATGTGATAAAATATAATTAATTCCGCTTTCACTTGAGTGCTATCAGTTACAAAAACTTTGATGTTTGGAATTAACTATAGCTTATTGCGCGTTCTAGGTAGATACCAAGAGTTGAAATGGATTTCGATTGAATTGAATGTGATGTGCAGGTGCACATATAGTAGTATAATGTAGATAAGTGTACCTAAGGTAGGTACCTATGTGGGAAAGGTAATGTGACAAAGGAACACAAATTATGTCATTAGCAGATCTATGACTCGGCTTGGGGAAGTTTTAGTTTAACACAAAATTTAAAAAAAAATGTAATACCTTACATAGCTGTGGTTGCGGATGGTCAATCTGAATCTGTCCACCAACCGCAACGGGCGCCACCTAGAAGCCTAATAGCGCAACATGTTCGTGATAAACAATAGGGTAAATCTGTCGTCTGCCAAAAATGTATTAATTACATATCATAATTTAAGTATATAGGTAATAGGTATAGGGTAGAGTCGCCAATTGCCGGCCCCTTCCAAATAAATGTGTTGTAATTAAGAAATCTAAGGACCTACTTCTCTGCTTAGAGCCTTATTACGATTTGACATCTATTTCTTGTAATATGTCAAAATGTTCAGTAGATATTTACAGTAATTTCAAAGTTATGAGATAATTAAATGCGCAACCCATCGGGAAAAATAATTTGCACTGGATAACTGTTGGAAACCCTTAGTAAACATTGTACCAGAATTTAGTGATTCTGAGGGAATTTTATTGGGTTAATGATTTAATATGCTGTTTATATAGTAAAAGAGTATATTTTCCATTAAAAATTTGCTTTAAAATTGAAAAATATTTTGTAATTATGGTCGTTTTCAAGGGGCCGGACATAGGAAACATACAAAATTGAAGTTTCCTTAAATCGGCAACATTTAATTTTTTGAGAAAATTACAAAAATAAATAAATGAGTAATAACACGAACATTCGATCAAAAACTGCCATTAAAAATCAATAAAATCCAGTATTCGGCCGCCTTTTTGTAGGTATAAACTAGGGGCCGAATATTGGGATGTGTGTCCTAAGTTCGGCCGCTTCATATAAAAAAAATTGGTTCAGGTTCTAAATCTTGGTGGCCGAATTCAGGAGCATAAGTGGCCGGAAATAGGAGCATAGCGGCCTTGAAGAATATGACTTTTTTTGATAAAACCTAAGTAAATAATTGTTCCATTTAAATTTAGTTAATAAAGAATAATTTGCTTCAAGACTGGGTGTAAAAGGTTGATATTTGCAGCTTCTGTGCCATATTTTTGACGAACAATTCCTTAAGGGGCCGGTCACTGGGGACTCTACCCTAGTACATACCTATATATACGTATAATAATAGGTAACTGGCCTTAGGCGTAGTTATAGCTTTCATTGAAACTCATCATTGATAACTTTGTGTATCAATTCTGAGACACTTAAGCAAATAAAAATGATATCGATTTGGTACCAAAATGATTGTAATAAGATACCCATTTTGTCAAGAAAATATTTTATTTGTCACTTTCTTGTAAATTCACTTTGTATTCATCAATGATGGAAAGCGTTTTCAATGATCATTCAAAAGTGAATTTACAAGAAAGTCCTAAAGCAAATAAATTATTTTTTGACAAAAAATATTACATATCTTATTACCTTTATTTTGGTACCAAACCGACATCAGTTTTATTTGCTTAAGTGCCTCAGAATTGAAAGTCAAAGTTTTCAATGATGAGTTTCAATGGAATCTATATCTAACTTACGCCTTAAAAGTAAATTTTTAGTAAGTTTTTTTTTTTGTAATTTATAGGTATAGGTACCTACAACAATTTGATATACCTATACACCCATTTAATGCGAATCAAAAGCTTTAGTTGTATGCACAATACAGGCGACAACAAAGAGCAACCAAAATGAAGTGTGTGCATACAAAACACAATGGCGCAAAAGTTTAAACAACTTATTGTTAAGGGCTTAGTATTTTACTATAAAAAGCAATTTCCTAAGTAGGTACCTACTTATTGATTTAAGATCTATTTCAAAATTTTTAAGACTTTTCTTAACTAGTATAAATTTCTAATTGCTGACCATTTGTAGGGTTTGGATTTTGATGAACACAATTATGTGCTTTATGCGTTGTAAATAAATTATAATTTTGATGGAAACCCAATATGTGGTCTAAATAACTATTGGATGTTTATATTTTCATCATTTTAACTCCTTTATTTTCAAAAAAAGAAACAAGAATAAAGTTGTGCACCACTAGGACTCGAACCTGGTCCATCGGTTATATTTTATATACTATCAGATGCTAAAATGGATTTAGCAAATTGCTTAAAGTTAAGGTAGGCATTCCGTGATTCTACGTTTAGAAATATGCTCAAATCGTTTAAAATTATCTAAATCAGCTTTTCAGCTCAGTAAATTGCTAAATGTGGCTTTAACATTTTACTAAATCGATTACAATTTAGCACCTTTATTTATACTACTAAAGCATTGACGACGATGTGAGTGACTTTTATGGTCATAACTCCGGATCTAGACATCGCATCGGATAGCAAACAGATTTCTGATATTCACTTTCCAAACATGTCCTAAAATCTCCTAAGAATTTAATTAAAATGGATCGAGCCGAACAAAAAGTAGCTCCCGCGCACAAACACAATTTGGCTTGTAAGGTAGGTATACAATTCCTAACTAAAAATGAATTTATGTATTTTTAAATTTATGTGTATTCAAAAAACATATCTATACCCTGTATATATAAAAATCAATTGCTGTTCGTTTGTCTCGCTAAAACACGGAAATGGTTAGCCTAGACGGATTTTCGTAATTTTGATCTTGAAATATGTGTGGAACTTCAAGGAAGGTAAGTAACAGAAAATGCTGAAAACAACAATTTAATTTTGCTATACAAAACGTTCCTACCTGTGAAACAATTGATGTCTTTTGTCTTTTTTTTTAATTTTGTATTTTGGATTTTTGAAATCCGAATAAATAGCTAAGTCAAAAACGTAAAAGTGTCAGTTGGTTGTCGAAAAAATAATTGATTTAAAAATGATTATTAAAATATATCACCAATTCACGACTACTTTATTGATTGTCAACATTTTTTACTTATAAAAAATAAAAAAAATAAAAAAGGTAAATAAATAAAACACTTGTTTTTTTTCAAAAATTTGTAATTTTTTTATTTGCGAACGCCTTTTTATAATAAATAGACCCACGCCCCTATCCCCCCAGATACCGTACGCTCTGGGGTCCATTTGCACCGAGTACGACTGCAAATTCGGTTGCCAGTCATATCGGCACTTAAAAATGAAATTCAGCAAAAAGTTGTTGTGTTTTACCAATGCCAGCCTAACACAACAACTTGTTTTTATGGACCATGCAAGTATTGAATAAAAAGTGTTATGGACCTGCTTAATGCAAGAAGTTAAAAAATAAAATATAAAAAAAATAAAAATTAAAAATATACCATCAGTAGATCTATAAATTAAAGAAATAAGAGAAAAAAAATGATTAAAAAAAAATTATAAAAAAATTAAAAGGAATTGCATGCTAATGCATTTGTTAATTTTAATAGTTAGCAGTTTCAGTTTCTCTAGAAAATTGCATTTTTTTGTTATTATCTACATTTATATTAGTGTTAAAGAGATGACGAACTATGTAATAGACCCAAAAGAAAAACATATGGTTCGCAACAATAACCCATCAGCTCCTATTTTGTATGGATTACCTAAGCTTCATAAAGAAGGCACTCATATACGTCCTGCGTCTTCTGCTTTTGATGTCCCTTTACAGAAACTAGGCAAATATGTGTCATAGATTTTACCTGATGTTTTAAATTTCAAGCCTTAGTACGCGCTAAAGAACTCATCTAGCAAAGCTAGTGTTTTTAGAATTTAGAATTTTAGAATTTATTTATTTTAATCATTAGCTGACTCTGTAAGATACAATATCTTATTTGTTAGTGTAGCTTGTAAAATGTACAGTTGCTACATATTTTATTTAATTTAAGAGATTTACATATTAAAAAAAAATATAAGAAAAAAAAAGAGATATTACTTAATCTATAAATTACTGAAGTAAACTTTAAGTTCCTTTCTTATTTGTTTTGTGTCATTTATACTTTTCATTTCCCGTGGCAATGAATTCCAAATTCTTACGGAGTTGACGAAAAACTGACGTTCGGATGTCAACCACTGAAACCGCGGAATTACAAGATCTCGACATCTATTAGAGTTGAAAAAGATTAATTTGTTGTAAAGATCCATAGGTTGGCGAGTTAGAAGTATGTCAGAAAACAAGGTTATAGTGCGAAATTTTATGGAATTTTCAAAAGACATCCCAAGAAGTTGTGATGCATACTGCGCAACTCTATCGTAACGTCGAATCCCGTGAATATATTTTATTGCGCTATTAAATGTAACCGTTAATTTCCTTTTACTCTCGAAGTCTACTTTACAAAAAATCTCACAACCGTAAGTGAGAATCAACGTTTTCACTAGCAGAATTCTAATTTTTAAAGGAATAAAGTGCTGCGTTGACCATAGCATGCGTAGGACACCATACGATTTCCCAATTGTGTTGTTTATATGTTGTGTCCACGTAAGGCTGCGGTTAAAAACCACCCCTACATTTTTAGCTGAATCAACATAAGCAATAGGACAATTATTTAAAAGGATTGACGGAAAGTAAGACATTTCTATTTTGCTTTTTGAAATTAGGAGACACTTTGATTTCTTTGGGTTCAAAAGTAAGCAGTTATCAACCGAACAACGTTCAATCAAATTTAAATCCTCGTTTATGCAACCCGCAGAGTGTTCAATTAACCCTAATGGGCAGTTCAAATAGAGCTGGGTGTCATCAGCATACATGCGTATCGAATATTGTCTAGCAATTGTAGGAAGTTCGTTAACCTATATTGAAAACAGCAACGGGCCAAGAATCGAACCTTGTAGGACGCCCCTAACGACAGGTAGGAAACTGGAAAGAGTTTTGTTAACTTCAACTGCTTGCACTCTATCAGTAAGGTAAGAAAATAAGAGCATCACTGCGTCGGAGGAAAAGTTAAAATCACGGGAGAGTTTTTCGCAAAGTACCACGTGATTTACCATGTCAAACGCTTTCGAGAAATCGAGGAGTATTAAAAATGTGACGCGATCCTCGTCTATAGCTTTCCTTATATCTTCCGAGACACTTAGCAAAGCTGTAATGCAGATGTTTTTCTTTTGAAAGCCTAATTGCTTAGGGGTTAACAAATTGAATAGATTAAGAAATTCACTCATTTGATTTCGTATTATTTTCTCAAAAACTTTTGGCAAGAACGGCAATATTGAAATTGGCCTAAACTCATCTACTTTTGAAGTTTTTGGAATGGGTAAAACTTTTGCCCTTTTCCATTGTATTGGGAATTCATTTTGTATTAATATGGAATTAAATATATCAGTGATAAAGGGCAAGAGCGTTGGTAAAATAATTTTTAAAAACGAAGGGTGCATGTTATCAAGTGCTGTAGCATTGGACTTGAAAGAAAGGAGCGCTTCTACCACATCCTCCGCAGTTATTGCAGTAAACATAAATGAATTTGAGTTTAAGTTACGCGTTGACAAAATCTCTTTAAAATATTGCAGGGGCTCTAAAGAATTGTGGATAATAATTGGGCTAGAAACGAAAGATTTGTTGGGAGCGTTGATGTCACACCGACATTTTTCAATTTTTGCCAAATTTTCTTACTTCCTAAAGACATACTGAAGTGAATAGAATACAAAGAGGCTTTTGCATTACGAATTTTTTGAACAGTTTTGTTGCGCAAAGTGGTAAATTGTTGGTGAAAGCTGTCAAGACGAAAAATTTTCCACCGTCACTTGTGAACCAAGCTTTTTTGCTATGAGCTTATAGTTTTTAAGGGACATGGGTATTAAATAATCTATTCACCATACTATTCAAAAAATCTACCTGCTCACACGGATATTAAATTTCAATGATATTATTCCAGTTTATGCTTCTGAGATCCATTTCAAGTGAAGCGTAGTTAATATTTTTGAAATCACGATATTCAATGGAATGACTATGAATCTCGATTTGAAAGTCGAAAGTTAAAAAAATTAAATCATGCTTTGAAAAAGCTGGCGCAGATAGCTGATCGTAAAGAATAACTTTGATTTGATCGGTCACAAGAAATATGTCTAACAAGGTGGGATCAAAATTATAAAAATGGGTGGCAGTACATGTGTTTACGGAGTGAAGATTAAGATAAAGAAATTCGGTCAGAAAAATTATTTTCATCAAAAAGGGTGCAATTTAAATCTCCACATAGAATAATATTGGGATACAAACTGAAATTTGTTCTAGGGTAGAAATAAGTGGAGAGATACTAAAGTTTCTGTTTGGTCTGTATATGGTACCTATAAGAAGCTTTTCACTATCATTAGTTAGCTCAACAAAAAAATACTCCATTTCACTATCCTCCAAAGAAGAGACTTTGGGTCTGCATTTTAACCCTTCTCTCATGTACATAGCATCGCCCCCACCTCTGCAACGAACTCTATCTGAACGATACAACTTATAACCCACAAGTGAGCACAGCTGGTCGTTTTGCAAAACATTAATCCAAGTTTCAGATACGCAAACCACGTCAACCTTTGAATCTTCGAATGCATAACGAAATTCATCGATTTTACACATTAAACTTTGCGCGTTAACATGGCACACTCGAAGGCCAGTTTGATGACAACTCAACACCTTAACCTTGGTATGCAAATTACAACTAGCCATTGCCAACAATAACCTAGATCGAAAGAAGAATAATAAGCACGAAAAAAGAGGAAACGAACTGAAAAGATATTATTTAATTAATAAGAAAAAAGAAAAATAAAGCAATTTAAGAGCAGGCAACCCTATTCAAACTCTCGATGCAGTCGATCGGTCCAGCAGCTTCATTCATGAGTCGTTATACATACACTTCCTCTTGATGTGTAAACAGATGACAACTGTTTTTGTTTTTTAAGGCTATTGCATTTTGGAAGATTGTTTTGTTGTTTTTGGTTAGAGCTTCCCGCATATGGGGAGCATTTAGTTTATGTCAATGTTTTGGAGGCAAAGGTCGCTGATATTTTGTTTACGAAAATGCGCAATGGACTTAAGAACAAAATTTCGATCATACGGTGTTTTAAATTTGATGATAATCGGTGTGTCTTTAAACTCTGTGCGGACGCGCGTGCGGTAAATAGTGTTAATTGTTGGTGGTTTTATTGATAACGTGTGGCAAAGAAGGTTGTATGTACGAGTAGATTTAAAATTTTCATCGTCGAGATATGGGACGCCAAATAGAAAAGAATTATAAATACACATCAGTTTTCTTGCACGTTTTGAATTTTTTCACATTTTCCATTTCGATTTGGTTGATTCTGCATTGTCTTGTTACATCTTTTGTGGTTTTCTTTAGCACACATATTTCGGCATTGAGTGAATCAATGTCGTTTATAGAGGCATTGCAATCCTTTTATGTCCTTGCTTAATCTATCGGAAATTCTTTTTTTCGGAATCGACAATTAGTTTGGAAAGAAGACCAATAATAAAGTCAACAGAGCGACTCCACATTTTTGCACTCTTCAGTCACACTCGTTACAGTTTTTTGGGGCGTCAAAGTGTTTGTAGATCGCGCCAGGGAGTGAGAAGTTTTCGTTGTGGTAGTGGTAGTGGTTGTAGTCTTGCTCCGAGTGGAGGTACCGGTACGTTTCTCTGCGCCTGACATTATCGCAAAAAAAAGAAAACGAAACACTTTTCTTTTATTAAATAATTAATTAAATATTTAGAACTTGTTTTGTGACTAAACTAACAAACAATTTAAATACCGACGACGTAAGAATGATAGAGTAGCAAAAAAAGCTTTTTTGGTAAGTCTTTTAAATTTGTTCTTAAATTATAACGCTCGACAATTTAAACAAAGAGCCGTACTCAAATATACGTCTACTCTGTAGCTAACATTAGATTGTTTTTCTTTTTAGATGTTAACAATTTGTTTCCTTCCGTACCCAGCTTAAGTTGCTCTTTGAAAATCGTCTTTCAAATTGTGTAAGTGATGAAATAATGCTTCTAATTTAAAAAAAAATACTATTTTGAATTTATTGAGAAATTTTATAATAAAAGGTCTGAACTTGCAATCCAAATCTCCTTCCTAATTGGCAGCTATCGCACGACCGAGCAACGAGCGATGGTTCCGGCATCGGATAGTAAACATATCAAACTGCAGTAATCCTATTGTGTGTCCTATTCAAACACAAATGCGGTTGCTCGATGAGGTTGCACCAGCGTTGCAGAAAGTACTACTATAGTAGTACTGTACTACTTTCGACACCTCCGTACTACCGTAGGTACTTCTCTTCTCACACTTGTACTGCTATTATTAACGCCATAAAAAGACAAATCTTGCACAAAGTGAAACGTCACCCTTTAAAAATGTTTTCCTTTTTAAATTTAATGCTAATTTGCCAGCATTTTAATTAAAAAGTCGTTAAAAAGGAAATTCCCCTCTCTTTATTAATTTTGTTGTCCTTGCGTTGGCCCAGACAATGTTGCTGTCATGGTAGGAGTGGAGTTCGATCTTTTTTTCTAAAGTAGGGTACACATTATCGAACATGCGTGACAGTTTTGCTCACGATCGATAATGTGTACACTTGCATGATGGCTGACACTCACATTCATGAAGGACTGCTCACAAAATTTCTTGATATTGCCTGTCTGGCAGCGTTATTGATAGATGATGTGTATGCAAATCATTCATCGAACAATATTCAACAAGTATTTTTGGTGTTGTTTAGTTCATTTTTAAATCTTTGTCAGTAGGGAATAAGAAAAATAATATTTTAATGTGTTTATTGAACTAGATATTGGATTGAAAATGAAAATTTTCTTTGGCGGATTGCCAACTAAAGTGAATGTACCCGAAACTTTTCACGTGTGATCAATATGCAACAAGAATGTCACGCACAGTGTTAGAACCTCAGTAGTAAAATGTCGAAGCAGATTTGTAAGAAAAGTGGAGTAAATTGAAAATTTTCGGAGTGGATTTGAAAACGAATGAAAAACTCACGTTTTCAGATTTATTTTAACTTAAGTAAATATATATTGGACTCGAACTTGTTCTTCACCTTGGAGTTCGCTTCTGATTCTATTCACTTTCTGGATTTGGATTTTACAATATCTCAAGAAAAGTTAGTCTTCGACATTTATAGAAAGGAGGCTTCCATTGACACCGTTAGCGCAATGTCATCTGCCCACCCATGGAGAGAAAAATGTCATCTTCTACATCGGCTTTTCAAAGTGCCTCTCAACAGTGCCGGTTATATTAAAGAACTAACTACCATCAAAGACATATGTGTCAAGAATTGATACAACATCCGAACAATTCACCGCCTTATTCAGGTGTCAGGCCAAATCAAGAACGATCGATTTGAAATCATTTTTTCCGATAGTAAATGAGGAGGATGAGAAGTAATGGCGAAAGATCCCTTACATCCCCGGTGTGTATGAAAAGCTTTCGCTACCTTTATCTAAAGCTAACATTAAGCCTGACTACTTTCATAATTTCACACTTTAACCTTTACCGAATGAATTAATATACGCGGAAAAAACGCTTTACGTATGGGTTCTTTGGGTTGTTTCAAAACATCCTTCATTCAACAAAAAAAAAGTTAATTTGTTTAAAAAATAAGAATATAAGCGATATTTGGCTTCGTATGCAGTAAGGAGTAAGAAATCTTACAATTTTTATTCATTCAGTTTATGTACAAAGAATACAAGAAAAAAAAGGATACAAATTTTTTGTTTAGAAACAAAACCAAGCAATTCATTGCAGTAAAAACAAAGTACAGAATTAATTCAAAATTTTAGAAGGTTTTTTTCACAACCGGGAAGTTGTAAATTTTATTCAGTGGGAGAATCGTCATATGGCGGATAAAAACATTGCGGGGCCATCGAAATGTTGATGTTCCAGCACAAACAACAACGGCACCAAAAACGGGATCATCGAAAGATGCCCTAGATGAGGCGCAACAACAGGCAACGGTAACATCAGCCGATATGCCATTCAAAAGAAGGAAGAGGATTCGCTGTGCACCGAACCTCATCAAGCGCCGCTCCACCACCACTTCAGCTAAGCTGCCAGCTGGGGTGAAGGAGTCGGCGCGCATATCAAAAACAACAGCGGCAGCAAACATTCAACAACAATTAAATACCTCGCCATCTGACGAGTAAATTGAATATATGTCCGGAGAAGGAGAAGGGCATTATACTGGAGATAGCAATATATTTGCGAATTTCACAACTTTAGAGACGTCGTCAGAGGAGTAGATTGAGGAGCAAATAATGTTCAATAAGATCAAAGCAATGGAGACGGAAATCCAAAGCCTTAAAAGCCAAATGGAGCCTCTAATACTCGCCGTTAAGGCCAAACAAGAGATGCGCCGTGCAAAGGAAAAGAAAGAGCTCGAAGAAAAAAAGTCGCTACAGGTGCAGCAGAATGTAGCGCCACATCAACAACAACAACAACAGCTGCAAAAGCAACAGCAACAGCAGCAGCCGAAAGAACAACGGCCAAAAAACAACATACAAATCAACAGCAACAACAAACAAATCCACAGCAACAACAAAAAAATAAACAGCAGAAACAACAACAGCAGCAGACTCAACAACAGCAGCAGGAAATTCAAAAAGCAGCAGCCACAGCCGCAAAAAAACAGAAAAGAAAAGGTTCCACCTATTTACACCTACAAAATGGAACTAGAGGACACCATTAAATTATGTGAGTCGGCCATATGTCTAAATTTCACAACTAAAAGATTAAATAATGATAGGCATGCTATCCAATGCTTCACAGTCGAGCAGCACAAAAAAATTATAGAGTTGCTAAAAGAATCCACCACTGATTTCTTTAGCTTCACACCCAAAACTGAAAAGTATCAAACGGTCCTATTAAAGGGCATAGATTCCTGGTCGAAACCGCAGGTGCTCATAAATGAACTCCGCCAAAAAGTAAATGACAATCTCGACTTTGTCGGGGTCAAGCCGTTCGCTACAGCAGCAAACTGGATAGTTTGAGGAGTATCTCCATCCTCAACTACCAGGTTGTAACTTGGGACAAATTAAAAAGGCGCGGCGACATGCTTCAATGCATGCGCTACCAAAGGTTCGGCCATGCCGCAGCAAACTGCGAAATGCAGTCACGCTGCGTTAAGTGTGGAGAGAACCACAATGCAGATGAATGCAATTTAGGGAAGTAACGGGTCGAAGATAGGACCTAGCTAAAATGAGCCCTGAGTATCACATCGATCTTCTCGCTACATACAGGCCATCGTTTCCAAGAAGAGGCGCCTATCTGGATCTTTTGCTGAAAAACGCTAGACAAGCAATTGCTTACACTGTGGGTCAACGGCCAAGAAATTGTTTACGAACGTGACCACTGCGGACTCGGCGCCGTAATACAACTTCCGAACGCGGCTTATGGAGTTGAAGGCGTATGTTCCTGTGCATACTTACAACTACAGGAAGGTGCGCTGGCTACGATTCTTCAACGCCTTATTGAGTGAATTACGTTCAAATGGTATATCCCCACCAAATGACAGGAATCTGGCAAATACGGAAATCGACAGATACTTAGAACAAATGGGCGAAACAATTCTACGAACAATGAACAGAACAATACCGAAATACAAAGAACGGAACGCAACCGACATATACCGTAACGCGAGCATTGACGCCCTACACAGACAAAAAAGTGGACTACTGACAAGACTAAAACGCTTGTACAGACGATTTACTGACACACGAGATCTGGAGATTAGGACACGGAAGTCGTCCATCAAAAACATCAACCCATTAATCAAAGAAAATTATAGGTTGTCTATTAATTCGTTTTGGGACACTAAAATTAGGGCCGTTAACTCTAACGACCCGAGTATGTTCCCAAAAATTAATAGGATTTTTAGAAGAAAGGATCCAAACGATCTTCCGTGTCTTAAGCTTCAGAGAACGACAGAGAAGAGAGACGTACTTTGGACAGCAGGCATAAGCCCAGAGGACACCTTCGTGAACGATGATCTTTATATAGTCGAAGATCCGCATGAGAAGGTGGAGGCTGTGGGGGCTGCTTCCCAGCAAGTGTACAAGGTGAATGCTAGCATTCGCCCGAATCATGAACTGGAGAACAGACCTTTGCTTCATTACACCTGGCTGCGGAACGATATAACCGAATGGCGATCTGAGAACCTTGGTTTTACCGCGTTTAATGATGAAGATTCGGCAAACGCCATAATCGCCGAGAAAAATGGGCCCAGTCCCCTGTTAATTTCGAAGAATGAGCTCCAGCTCATCTTCGATTCATTAAAAAAAAAGAAGTCAGCAGGAGTCGATGGTATATCCAACGTTGTACTATGACATTTGCCTCAAGAAGCAGTTGACACTTATACCGCACTGTTTAACAACGCGCTGAATAATGCATATTATCCAGTGCGGTGGAATACAGCTTTGGTACATCCTCTCCTACAATCCGGCGAATATCTAAAGCTTTCCAGACTAGGTATAAGTAAACCTCTATTATATATGCTTTATGACATGCTAAATGGTAGAAAGTTTGTTGCCAAGAGTAGCAATGTAACTTCAACCGCATGAACATCCACTGGCGAGTAAAAGTGTAGTAAAGTACCTTGGCATCTGGTTGGATCAATATTTATATTTCGACAGACAGTGCTGCTCTGGCCAGGGCTAGGGTAGCCTTCGCCCTGACAAAACGATTCTTTTATAGCCACCCTCATCAGGCCGATGATTCCCTATGGATGCCCGGTGTGGTCCAACGTTGCCCCATCTCAAATGGAAAAGATTCGGGTGTTTGAGAGGCAGTGTCTTCGACGTTGCCTTGGATTGCACAGAACACCAGAGTCGGAGTAGAAACGATATTATTCCAACCAGGTTCTATACCACGGAGCCAACATAAACAGAATAGATAATTTTTTGTTTAATCTGATTCGGGGGCACGTTGCAAGAGCGATGTCCTCAACTAACAACTTAATTTTTGGGGCGTATTACCCCAATAACGAATATTTCGAGAGTGCGCGGTTAAGTGGCTACATCCCTCCCGAGGCATTCCTGTATTTAGACAGTCGAGGGCTGATACAGGATGGAGGGGCGGTTCCGCTGATCTACCACGTCAGCCGGAAAACTGTGGATAGGCGACTCCTGTATGGACGAGACGTTCGCTTGTTGTTAGTCAATTTATTTTTCTGGTTAAGCTTAGTTTCGCTAGCCATAAACACATCTGGACTTAGGTCTTTAAGCAATTGGAATAAATTCGCTCTTGTCCTAATCAGTGAATTTACATTCACAGCTAGGATCTTAAAGTGCCTCTACGGCAGCGCGCCCTTAACCTCTTAGTTGCGTTAAGCTCGGCAAAACAGAGTAGAGATAATCCACCCTAGTCGCCTGCTGCCTGATCTGGTTTTGGAGGCCAGTCAACTGGCCCTGGATGGCCAGCAGAATGCCCATAATATCCGCCTGTGCAGCCGGCGCCTTAGGCAGAGGGGCCTGTTGGACGTCCTTTGGTGTAGGCTGTACCGTCCTTCCCCTTCCTGACGCCAGTTGGGCGTAAGAAATTTTGGGGTTGACGGGCATTGTTGTCGGAGAGCGCACTGTTGGACGCTTTTCCACCACTGTTTGCTTTGCTGCTTTATTGTTCTTTATAAGCTGAAACGTCGGGCATCCTCGATAATTAGCGGGGTGTCCGCCGCCTCGGCAGAGTACACATTTAAGCTGGGTCCTATCTTCGACCCGTTCCCTTCCTAACTTGCACTCATCTGCATTGTGGTTCTCTCCACACTTAACGCAGCGTGAGTGCATTTCGCAGTTTGCTGTTGGTAGCGCATGCATTGAAGCATGTCGCCGCGCCTTTTTAATTTGTCCCAAGTTACAACCTGGTAGTTGAGGACGGAGATACTCCTTAAACTATCCAGTTTGCTGCTGGATGAGAGTTGAACAAGGAAGAAGGGAAGACTCCGCTTTTCCCGCCTAGCTCTAACTGTAGCGGACGGCTTGACCCCGATAAAGTCGAGATCGTCATTCGCTTTTTGGCGGAGTTTAGTGAAGAGCACCTGTGGTTCCGTGGAGGAATATATGCCCTTCAAAAGGACCGTTTGAAATTTTTCGGTCTTAGGGGTGAAACTAAAGAATTCAGTAGTGGTTTCTTTTAGCAACGCTTTAATTTTGTTGTGCTGTTCCAGTGTGAAGCAATGGATAGCCTATCGTTATTTAATCTTTTTATAGTAAAATTTTGACCTATGGCCAACTTACACAGATTTATGGTATCCTGTAACTCCATTTTATAAGTATTTATGGGTGGCACCTTTTCTTTTTTTCGCAATCGGCGGCTGTGGCTGCTGCTGCTGAGACTGACTTTTCTGCTGCTTTTGATTCTGCTGCTGCTGTTTTTCTTGCGGTTGTTTCCGGGCTTGTGTCTGATGCTGTGGCTGTTGTTTTTGTAATTGTTCTTTTTGCTGTTGTTGTTCTTGTTCGTCGAGTTCTTTTAGTTGTTTCGCTCACCGCGCTTCTTGTCTGGCCTTAACTTTGCTTTTCAACTTTTTGATTTCTGCCTCCAATGCTTCAATTTGAGCGACCATTATTTGTTCCTCGTCCTCCTCAGATGACGCCTCTGATGTGAAGAGGTTCACGAAGGCATTACTATCGCCCGTCGTGAAGTGCCCTTCTCCTTCCTCAGCCATATATTCAATACCCTCTTCGGGTGAAGTGTCTAGCTGGGTTTGTCTTGCTGCCTCTGACGTCTCGTCTATATCGGACGTATTCACCCCAGCTGGCAGCTTTGCTGAGGTGGCCGTGGATCTCCTCTTTACCAAATTTGGTGCGCACTTGATCCTCTTTCTGCGCTTCTGGTTAGCATCGGATGATGCTGCCGTTGTTGTTATCGCTGTTGATGTTGTTGCTGCAGAATCACTGCTTGTAATTGGAACATCTTTCGATGTTCCCTCAGCTGTTGCCATCGCTGACCTCATTGGTCCTAGGACACCTTTCGATGCCCCGGTGCTTAAACTCCTCCTCCTATGATTGTTTTCCCAACCAATAAAGTTTTCCACTTCACGGTTGTGAAAAAAAGCTTGCAAAGTTCTGATGCCCGGCTGGGAATCGAACTAGCGACCCTCGGATTCTCGGTCGGCCACTCTAACACTGTGCTACTGCACCACTTATGAAATGTAGATTTAATGTTAAACTTAAACTCACACACAAAATTTAATTAGGAAAAACTGGAAAGCCGAAAACGTGTTAACACCTCCACAATACGAGATCGACTGCGGTCTTAGCACTCTGCCACTACGCCACCTAATGATATACGAGTGGAATATCCAAATTTTGGTGAGTTGATACATCGCGTGCTTTCACGTTATATTAATTATTTTGCGTTCGCCCAATGAATGTTATTGTGCGGTGGCGATTGGTAAAATTCCATTCTTTCGATTTCTTAAAAAAATAATATTCGAATCTGTATATTTTATAATCATTTGTATTTACTTAAATATGGTAGGCGGGTCAATAAGTCCGTGACTTTTTGATTTCTGACCTCTTTACTGAAACAGCAACACTGCTCCTGTCAACAGGTATCTGTCAGTTGACTCCTGTCAAAATTTAAACTTGCTGCGTCAGTTAGTTTGTGTTTGACAGCTATTTTTATCAGGCTACTCACTAATTTGAGGAGAAAATGGAAAAAAGTGAATTTCGTGTGCTTATTAAGCATTATTTCTTGCGAAAAAAACCATTACCGAGACCAAGGCTAAGCTTGATAAATCCTATGGGGACTCTGCACCATCGATTTCAATGGTAAAAAAAGTGGTTTACTGAATTTCGTTGTGGCCGTACAAGCACTGAAGATGCCGAACGTCCTGGACGCCCAGTTGAGGTCTCTACACCCGAAACAATCGAAAAAATTCACGATATGGTGTTGGCCGACCGAAGATTGAAAGTGCGAGACATTGTGGAAGCCGTAGGGATCTCGCATGGCTCAGTGGTTTCAATTTTGAATGATCACTTGGGCATGAGAAAGCTTTCTGCAAGATGGGTGCCGCCTTTGCTCACAGTCGACCACAAACGCAATCGTGTAACGTGCAGTTGCCATGGCAAAAATCCATGAATTGGGCTATGAATTGCTCCCTCATCCACCCTATTCTCCAGATTTGGCTCCGAGCGACTACTTCTTGTTCCCAAACCTGAAGAAATGGCTTGGTGGAAAAAGATTTGACTCCAATGATGAAGTCATCTCGCAAACAAAGGCCTATTTTGAGGACCTCGAAAAAACATTTTTTTTGGAAGGGATAAAAAAATTGGAGAAGCGTTGGACAAAGTGTATAGAGCTCAAGGGAGACTACGTTGAAAAATAAAATTATTTTTTTATCAAAAAATCTGTGTTTTATTCCAAAAGTCACGGACTTATTGACCCGCCCCTATGTATGTGTACAGTGTGTAAAAACAAGTTTTACAAATAATTTCCATCAGATTTAGGTACATACAACGTAAATATCTTAAAATTATTTACACATTACATTACATTTTATGATACTCCGCAGATAAATTTACGAAGTAGAGACACTGAAGCACTGGCAAAGACCATTGGCTTAAACTTTTACATACATTAATACAACAGAGAGAGACAGAGATATGGAGAACACACAACAGAAGAAACACATGTCAACAGCACGTGGTTGGTTTCCGACGGTCCTCATCTAAGTACTAACCACGCGCAACGATGCTTGATTTCGCTGATCTATGAGAAACGATGCTTTCATCGTAGCCAAGGCCGTTGACTAAAATTATTTAAATCGCAAAAGCTCTTTATTTTACAGCTTTTATTATTCTTTATTATACTTTCATTGGATTTACAATTTCGAACAAAAAGTATTTTTTGTTAATATTCATATTGCATTAACTCTATTGTCATAAAAAAAAATTGTTTGTCAATAGGATTCGAACGCCGAACACTTCGGTTAGTTAGCTTTAGGTAGTACTTTCTGAGAATATTGGAATGAATATTTCTTTCAGAAAATAATTTTTGATAATCAATAACCACTTAAAATTATTTTTTTCCAAAATTATATTTAATCTTTTCTTGACAAAAAAAACACTTTTTTTGACAAAAAAAACACTTTTTTTGACAAAAAAACAACACTTTTTATTTTTAAGAAAAACAAAATTTTTTTTAGAAAAATATTGTTTTATCAACAATAAGAACCCATTTTTCGACCTTAAGGAGAAAAATATGTCAATTTTGACAAAGTGGTTTTTCGTATAGTGCGATACATCAATATAAAGGTGTCACTCCCAACATCACGAATATTCAATTATTAAGTCGCTACGGCGCTTAATTTGGACAGAAATCGAATTAAAATAAAATAAAATGCACGACTGGATCATACGAACTTGCTCTTGCAGTTAACGACTTTAATGTAGCTAACCATTGAGGCTGTTTAGTACTCGTAGGTAGGTAGCCTAGTTATCCTATGCAGGTTCAAGTCCGATATTGATTCTTAGATATTGAATTTCCGAATGGGTGATTAAAGAAATAGTTACATAGGTGCCTACCTACAAATAATATATATTTAGATTAAATTATGGGTTTTAATTAATTATAGGTAGGAGGGTAATAAGAAGAAGAACCTTCATACATAGATGGAACCTATGTATGTAAATATAGACACAAAATATAGAAGTGAAGGATGTAGGTGGGTGGTAGCTTATGCATATAACTTTATAATTCGGGTGCAACTTACATAATATTTATGTGATATTTACAGATGTATAAATGTATGAGGGCCTACTTAGTTCATAGTGTATGTACGTATTCAGTGACGAGCTTAAAAATGCGTAAGATTAAATATAATTACGTAGAAATAAATGGATGATACTCATAATAAAATCTTTTTTGATTGCTTAGTTGTTATAGGTTGAGGGAAAACAAAGATGCCATTTGGATTCCTGGATAAATAAGAATATATAAAAAAAAAATCAAAAATCGTTGGAGCGGTGTTTTTTAAATTAATTTTTCATGTATAAAATTTTAAAAACATTTTTAGAAAAAAAAAATTATTATAGTAATATACATATAAAATTAAAATTTTAAAAAAATTCAGTGACAGGTTTTTTTTAAAATTCGAAAAATTTTTAAATTTGAGTGTGCAGTTTTATTAACACTTTTAGGGAGCGTTTGCATAATTCTATTCAGGATAATGTCAGAAACTTCCAAATACGATGTTTCGAAAAAATCTATTGAGCCGTTTTTTGAAATTTTGAGTTTTGAAAAAAAATTAATTAAAAAAAAAATTTTTTTTTTGAAAAATTTTGGTTTACAATAGTGTTTAAACTTTATAGGAGCTTCTGCGTAAGAAATTTCAAAAAAAATCAAATTAAACGTTTCCCAGGAAATCGACAACCAAAATAAATGGCTCTACTAGATGTACCAAAAATAACAATTTTTTCCAAAAAAAAAAATTATCAAAATGTACCTTTCCCTTCATTAATAAACTAATTATTTGGCAAAAAAAAAAATATATGGGAGCTATACTGTTAGTTGCCGCCTTAAAAAAAAGTGAAAAAAACGTGTGGGCATATTACCGAAAAACAATATGTACTAAGTTTGAAGTAAGTCCATCGAACCGTTTAGGCTGCAGACGATAGGACTACAGACAGAAGAAACTGCGGGACCCACTTTTTGTTGTTCTCTATGATCGTAATGTCATGTTTGATTGTTAGAAATTTTTTTTATTTTTACCAATACATAACTTGCCTTACAGTACCTAAGATGGCTATATACAAGCTAGCTACAAATGCACCATGCTTTAACTTTTGTGGTTGTTAATTTGCTGAAGGAAATTATCCGATTTCTGTTTTTCAAGTGATTTCGGTTTTTGATCGACATTTTTCGATTTTGTGCTCACTTGGAAATTATTTTTCTTAACAATGAAGTTAAGTCGATTTGAACATTAATATAAAATACTTATTCAAAACTATTGGTTGAATGTCCATGATGTAAAAATTAACTGACCACAATATAAAATATACAATCCATTCAAGTGCACGTGCTCTAGCTTGCATAAGATGGCTATATACAAGATATAGCTTGTATAAGGTGGCTATATGCAAGCTATATAGAAATGCACATCTTTAGCTTGCATAAGGTTGCTATATGCAAGCTATAGCTTGTATAATATGGATGTATACAAGCTTCCTTACTACAGCTTGCATAAGATGGCTATATATAATCTATTAGCTTGTATAAGATGGCTATATACAAGCTATCTTGCTAAGATTACATTAGATGTCTATATACGAGCTATTAGCCTGCGAAATTCGCAAAATCATACCTTCTGCAAGCTAAATTGTTAGTTGGGAATAATTGTCTTTGACGTTAAAACTTGCTTGTTATGACTCCATTTCCATAGTCCGCCCTCAAGTATATCACAGCACCCAATGTTGCCTCACTACTGTCCGAAAACTATGGACCTGTATACTTTCGCTTTCCCCTGATTATAACTATCTCTCGATCTTAAAATTTTCCAAATATATAATAGAATCCCAAAATTCCAACCAACGATGTTCTATTTCTATCACTTGTCTATCACCCCAATCAATCCTTGATCTCCATGCATCTTGGAATATTATTTTTTCTGTAATCGTTACCGGTGGTTGATATGTAACCGTTCTGATTATATAGTTGAGCTAAATGACTAACTATTTTCCTTTTTGTAATAATTCCATTGAAATTGGGGTTTTTCACCTCTAAGGTAATATTATACTTTTCTATCAACCATTTCAGTCCTAGAATGGTTGTCCCTTCCCCTCATTAAACAACAAAGTTTTTTCTGAATCCGAATCCATAGCTTGCACCACAGCATTGCTATTCGATCTCCATTTCCTCAATTCAAATTTTCTCCTTTTAAAATTGCATCGATTTATTGATTCAACTAAATGTCCTATTTTTATCTCCTCTCTCATCTTATAGATGTAGATTCTCCTCATCTCCGGTTGTTTACCCAGACGCTATCCCAAATAGAAAAACCGCCTCAACGATATTTATCTGTAGATTGCTAGCTCTTTTATTTCCGTTTTAATGGGATTTTTATAATGAACCTTGCTGGTTAATCCCTCCTATGCGTCTCTTTGAAAAGCTTTTAAATCAATGCTTCCTCTTCCGTACATTGGTTTACTTTCCTTATATGATCTTGCTGCCATAATCTTTCCAATAATTTATATCCAGCTTCTATCCTTCCTTGTATTGAATACATGAGATCGGTTGTCCCGTTGTCTCATCTCCTTCTTCTCCTTGGCTTTCGAATAATAATAATCCGAATATAATAATAAAGAAGCTCTTATTGGATTAATTGTCGTAAATTTGTCGTTAAAAAAAATTGTCGCGCCTTTTTTTTTAAATTACCCCTCAAAAAACAGTGTATATGAAGTCAAAAAATAAAAAGGGGCATGCCATTAATTGTCGTAAATCAATGGCGAAAACATTACTACCTAAACGACGATTTTTCACCTAGCACTTCCATACCAAAAGTATGTCTTTTACTACTTTGTATGCAATAAAATGTGTTTAAACAATTGTCGCTCGACATCCTTGAATAAGTTGTGTAATGAAATAATTTATCGCGCGCATTTTTCCAACATAAAACGGCACTTTAGAATCACCTATACCATAAATTAGGAATTTTCGCTAAATCTAGAACTACCATTCCAAAAGTATGTGTTTTACTACACTTTTGCAATAAAATTTGTTTAAAAAATTATCGCCCGACATCTTTGGATAAGTGTGTAATCAAATAATTTATCGCGCGCCTTTTTCTAACAAAAAAAACGCACTTTTAGCATGGCCTATACCATAAAGTACGATTTTTCACTAAATATAGCACTACCATAGCAAAAGTAGGTGTTTTACTCCTTTTTTTGCAATAAAATTTATTTAAATAATTGTCGCTCGACGTCCTTGAATAAGTTGTGTAATCAAATAATTTGTCGCGCGCCTTTTCTAACAAAAAAACGCAGCATGACCTATGCCATAAAGTTGTATTTTTCACTAAATCTAGCACTACAATTGCAAAAGTAGGTGTTTTACTACTTTTTTTACAAAAGAATTTGTTTAAACAATTGTCGCTCGACGTCCTTGAATAAGTTGTGTAATCAAATAATTTGTCGCGTGCCTTTTTCTAACACAAAACGGCATTTTAGAAACGCCTCCCTATACCATAAATTAGGAATTTTCTCTAAATCTGGAACTACCATACCAAAAGAATGTGTTTTACTACTCTTTTTGCAATAAAATTTGTTTAAACAATTGTCGCTCGACATCTTTGAATGAGTTGTGTAATCAAATAATTTGTCGCGCGCCTTTTCTAACAAAAAACGCCCTTTTAGCATGACCTATGCCATAAAGTTGGATTTTTCACTAAATCTAGCACTACCATTGCAAAAGTAGGTGTTTTACTACTTCTTTTGCAATAAAATTTGTTTAAACAATTGTCGCTCGACGTCCTTGAATAAGTTGTGTAATCAAATAATTTGTCGCGCGCATTTTTCCAACACAAAACGGCCTTTTAGTATGGCCTATACCATAAAGTATTATTTTCACTAAATCTAACACTACCATATCAAAAGTATGTGTTTTATTACTTTTTCTTGCAATAAAATTTCTTTAATCAATTGTCGCTTGACATTCTTGAGTAAGTTATGTAATCAAATAATTTGTCGGGCGCCCGTGTGACCGCCGTGGTGATCAGATGTATTTAGGTAAGTCCTCTAGTAGTGTTTAGCTAGCTTATTAGTTCGATTCGTAGTACAGTAGTCGGGAGTGCTCGGTAGTGTAGGGAAATAGGAAGTGTTCTCTCAGAGAGAAAGTGTAGTGCAGTGCAGTTGTGTACTTTTAGAAGACACAAGATTATAATGTGATACTAGAGCGGAAGAGCTCATAGTGTACTTTCGAGACACAGTATAGTATAATAGTGGGAGAGAGGTACAGAGTAAGTACACTCTGTCGAGGTGAGTTTTGTATATCATTAGGTATATTATTGTTATATTATGTATATTATAAGTATTTGTAGGTATATAAGTATAATAGTTAGGAGAGTTGGGTATTGTTATACTAGGTATATTAGGAGTGTTGTTAGGAGTATAGTATATTTTGTTATATTAGGTATATTAGGGCTTATTATTATATTAAGTATAGTAGTAAAGTAGTTAGGAATAGAAGGGGAAAGTACCCCGTGTAGTGTGTCAGGCGAGAAGGTCCCTGTGATTCGTCTCACTGATATTAGTGGTGTGAACATAAGGAGCTCGCTTGTGGAATCAGGAGCAGAAACGTCAGGTATTGAAGTTGTATCATCAGGGTATGTAGCGGAGATAGCTCCCGTAGATATACATGGGGTAGCATTACTTCAGATTTTGACTCTGAAGTAGAAGCGGTTGACAAGGTGTTACCGAAGGGGCGGTCTAGCTATCTGAAGAGGGATAGCCCTCAGAAAGTAATGCAGCCGCCTAACCAAAAGAAGAGATCTGGTAGGAAAGCAAAGAGGAGATCTATACGTTCTACAGGGTCGTCCGCCATGGAGACGGAAGATGTAGTTGAGGCGGTAAAGGCGAGGAAGAGGGGAATTGAGAGTGAGGGCCTATCAAGCCCCGAAGCCTTGTGCCATAAGGTGATCATCGGTGAAGTCGTGGAGCAGGCTGCTCAAGTCGAGAAGGTTCAGGTAGAGCAGGTAGAGCATATAGAACAGGTGTCAACGGACGGTCAAGTTGGACAGGCAATGCAGGAGATGTTTGTTCCGATTGAGGCTTGTTCTGAAGTGGTGCCTGTGTCCGATGAGGTAGTGAGTGCAGGGTAGTGAGGTAGTGAGGAGCTGATGGAGGTGGCTTTTTCTGAGGTTATGCCTATTGCAGTGGTGGTTGTTGGGGTGTTGGGAACGTATCCGCCGTGTGCGTTGCCGCCTCCACCGGCTAATATCCCTAAAAAGACTGCGGCGGTGGAGACGTCTCCGTCCGCGCAAGGCCTCACGAACACCCCGGCCCCTATGGTTGCTGCTGTTGTGGTACAGAAGAGGAAGGAGTCGGTGAAGTCAGGCTCCTCGAAAGGAGTTGGAGGACATAGGCAGGGTAATGTCAGATTGCCACCTGTCGCTGGTGACAACTGGGGTGATATCTTCAGTCTGACCAGAGTCATGGCAAAGACGACTGGCATTAAGAAGGAACTTATTAAGCTTATAGAAGACTGCACCCAGTTTGGAGGGCGTATTGGCGTATTGCAGGGCTAGCTGCTAAATAAGAGAAACTGGTCATAGAATTGTCTGGGGTAAATGAGAGGTTGAGGGGTTGGCTTGATGGGGGAGCTGCTTCCACCAAAGCTTCGCAGCGTCAGGTTGTTGGGGCTCCTTTGGCTGTCAAGTCTAAAGGTGTGCCGGTAGGTGTCAGTGTGGCTGAACGCCCTTCTTTCGCGCAAATTGCGAGTGCAACTAATTTCTCTGCCGGTTTGGTAGTCAAGTCGCGTGCGCCTGCTGCTCTCCACTGAGACGTGGTCCGTTGTGGTTAGGGGGAAGGCTAATGAGCCCGCAGGAGAGGTTAAGAAGAGGGTGGTGGACCAACTGGTACCTGCTTTCGGTGTTAGGGTGCACAGCGTGCTTCATGGCAAAGGGGGCAGCGTGCATGTTCGCACACCATCAATAGTTGAGGGAGACGCCTTCCTGGGACAAAAGAAGCTGGATGATGTAGGTTTGTCGGCGGATACCACTAAGTTAAAGAGACTGTACAGAGGGTGGAGAGAAGGATCTCTCCTGAGGATTTCCTGGGTGATTTGCATATGTTAAGTTTACGCGACCTCATCAAAGAGGAAATTCCAAAGGGAGGTCTTCCTTGGAAGCTCCTGGTCGGTCGGAGATGGGCAAACTCGCGTTTCCCTTAATTGTAGCCAAAGGGTAGCCGGTCTGCTTCTCAGGGAGGGGTGGTGTTATATAAAGCACTTCTTCTTTGTGGTTAAAGAGAAGTTTCTAGTTCAGTGGTGTGATCGGTATCTCAGCCTGGACCATTTCGTCTTCAAGCGTAAACAAAAGGACATTGTTTGTTTAAGATGTGGTCAGTCGGGTCACTCGCAGCGGAATTGCGACAATGCAATTCATTGTCGTGATTGCGATTTCAGAGGTAACCCGGCTGGGCACTTCATGCTGAGTGCAGACTGCCCAGTCTACAACGCGGCAGTTGCCAGTGCGTGTGCTCGACATTAAGATGGTGGTTAAGATAATCCAATTTAACTGCCAGGGTGCTCGAGTAGCCATGTACGAATTGGGGCAGATTATGTGCAGCACACTGTGTAGCTTTGCGTTATTGCAGAACCCTTACACTGTCGAAGGATAGGTGAGGGGACTGCCGGCGTATATGCGTCGTTCGCTGACAGATGGGGCAACTCCGCTGTTATAGTGAACGATGTTATCACTGTGTGTTCGCTTTTAGATTCAAGTGAATGGGGTGTGTGTGTGAATGTTGATAGTAGTTTTGGTACACTGATATTATGCAGTCTTTACTTCAAGCCTTCCCTTGACATAAACTCATACTTCGCATACTTGGATGTGTTGCTTGGTTTCGTTGTTAACCAGCCTGCGATTTTCGGCCTGGACGCTAATGCAGTTTCACCTGCTTGGAATAGTAGCATGTCTGGACGCACGTCCTAGTCTCACAATGCCGGCAGGGGTGTACTACTCAGCGAGTGGGTGGCCGTAAATAGCATGGGTGCTCTCAGCCAGCCCAGTGACCTATACACCTTTGATGGTCCGAAGGGACAGAGTGATATTGACGTAACCCTGGCGAATATGCTGGCGCTTCATAGATTCAGCTTTGGCTGATCTATTCGGCGTGCTGAAGTTGTGAGTAATAACAAACTGATGCAGGTTGTGATGGCTTGCTCTAATGGTGCCCCGGATGTCAGCGTGGGCTGGATTGAGAAGCGTTGGCGTCTCCACGATGTTGATTGGTCATAGTACTAGAGAGAAATTGCAATAAAGGTTAGGTCAAAGTCACTTGGTGCATGAGAGTTTGGAGGTTGACTCCAAGGTTGCGTGGTTGGAAGAATGTATGTGGGGTGTCAACGACCAACTCTTTCCGAGGAGCCGTTTGGTAAGTCAGAAAAGGGTGTAGTGGTGGAGACCTGAGTTGAATGCGAAACGTCCACAGGTGAGGAGACTACGTAAGCACTTGCAAACCTGTCGGCGTCATTGGTTGGCCGACTTGGATCAGTCAAGACTTGCCTACCGGCATGGCTTGGCTGAATACAAGAGGATGCTTGCCCGCATTAAGGATGAGGAATGGAGATCCTTCGCTGAGGAACATCGAAATGGCCCTTGGGGTCAGTTGTACCGGGTTTGACGGGGGAGGCGTACTCTCATCATGGAGTAATTGTATGACTGCTTTGATGAGTTTGTTTTTCCCCAGGGGCGTGCGTTCGACGGATCCACTGCCCGTACTGCACTATGCACTCCTACTTGTGGATGAGGAAAAGGTTGGCTATGCTATTGCTAGGCTTAAATCGAGGAAGTCACCGGGATTCAATGGATTGACCGGCTGCATGGCAAAATCCATGTGGGTGGCTGTCACCGAATACCTGGCTCTTTACTTCGAGCTCTTTACTCGAGCTGCTTCAGCGAGAATAATTTTCCCCTGAAATGGAAGTATGCAAAGGTAATTGTTCTGCTGAAGTCGAATGATAGGGTTAGGACTAGTCATAGATCCTATCGCGGCATTAGTCTCCTTCCAGTACTTGGAAAGGTCTCCATTTCAGTTTGGTTTTAAACAAGGTTGCAGTGTCGAAGATGAAACAGACGTAAGAGACTCCGTCAATGGATCGGTCAACAATCGGCATATTTGTTGACTTTAAGGGCGCCTATAATTATTTGGACTGGTAGTGTCGAGCGAAGGTTGGTGGAAGTAGGCTGTAGGAAGGCTGCTATCTGGAGGAGTTATTTCTCAGAAAGTCACCCGGGTGGTCAGTCAATTTGATTGTGTGAGATTGAGGCTCACCTCTCTAGTTCCAGCAGTTAGCAGGGTGATGAAGTGTGACTGGGGCTTATGAGGATTATGCTCCTTGGTTCGCTTTGTGTGTGCAGAACTGTCTCTACAGAAGCTCTACACGTACTGGCGGGCGTGCCTCCTTTTGATCTCGAGGTAATACGGCAAGGTATTGCTGAAAAGATCAAGAGGCAACGGCAACTTTCTTCGTCCGACTGCAGAAAGTGCCTTAATGCTCATACCTTGAGTATTCGGGAACGAAAAGCTCTAATGAGGGAATGTGTTTTCTCCAGATGGCAGACTAGGTGGGAAAATAGTGAGAAGGGGAGGGCTTCTTTGAATTCCTCCCCCGTATAGTTACTGCGTGTGAACGAGAATGCCTGGACATCTAACTCTACGCGGGCTTTTTGTTGACTGGTCATGGTTCATTAAATGCATTTTTGCACAAAAGGGCATTGGGTAGTTCTCCTGAGTGGTCGCATATGCTGGTTGAGTATCCGCGATATGCTCACATCAGGGATCGCTCTGAGGTGGGTGTGGTTCGGGAGGGTAACGTTTGGGATTTCAGCCGGATCCTTCATTCTAGGTTGATGGCTGATAATCTAGCCATCTTTGCAATTATGGCACCCTGTTAGTCCTCGTTTCCTCGTTGTAGACATCGCTGTGTTGCCAGGGGTTCACCCATTTGACTGATTCGTAGCTGGACTTAACTCCTTGTTCACACGGAGTCTAGGTTGATGGCTTAGCAGTGGTGTGTGTCTGGGGTCAGCTGCGGGTTATGTTCTTTCCAGGGCGCCCAGCTTTCTGCCAGGTTTGGATCTCTGTGATCCAACTCTTTGAACATCTGGCTGGTTACTGTTTGAGCGGGAGGGTGACTTAAATGTCACATACTGACCCACTCACTATCAGCGGGTTGTTCACTCTACGTCTAGTACTTACCAATGCTGAATATGCCTCTTGTCCTGGGTATTTAACCCAGTGACATTTGGGCTGAATCCATATTGAGAAATACTCATATGGGGTGCGGGGTGCTTGTTTATGTTTGCTGGGATGGCTCGATCATGCACCAATAGGTGCATCGATCAGGGGGGCTATATCGATTGCGGTGACATTCGGACTGACCAGTGGCATAGTGGTAGTAGTTTTGTGTGTCCTTGTTATAGTGTTTGGCCATTTTGTCATTGTTTTTCGAGGACACACGCCAGGGATGAGCGCATGCGTTATGTGCTCGTGTTCTCCTTCTGGGGAGTTACTCTCTGCTGTGGGTGTAGAACGACTTAGGTAGTATATGCCTGAGTTCAATTTCTTCAGTTGTTCAGGTAGTCTTCGTTCTGTTTATGAGGGTAAGGCAGGTAGGTATGTGCTCTTGGCCATTGTCCACTGCCTCGGTAAATGGTTCGGGTGCACATATCTGAGGTTGTTGAGCCTCGAGTTTTAAGGGACTCATCCGGAAGTTACCTTTAGGGTTGCGAAGCTCCACCGGAAGCTATATTCTGGTACCACGGAGACAGGAGCCCCTGGACATGTACGTTCTTTCTGGTGCTAGTAGGCACCAGACTTCTTGACGCCGGCCTGTCTGAGAGGTAAGCCCCTAGTGGGAGCGCCTTGGTGTCTGTGGTTGCCCCCAAATGCGGGAAGGTTAAAAATTCCAAGGACTCTGTTTCACATCTATGAGCCTTGGATGGTAGAGTTGTTAGATAGGCCTCTCCCTTAGCAAGGGGAGATTTCTAATCATTAACCTTCCATCGAATTTCTATTGGGGCACAACTTTTGGCCCTGGGACGCTGGTCAACGCGTTTCTTGACCCCGACAGTGTGGGTAGGCCCACCGTGGGATACAAGCGTTAACTCGCAGGCGCCCACGTTAATAATTTATTCATTTTTGTCCTTCCTAGCACCTCCGGGCTGTGTTGCTCCTGCAACTATTTGCAAGGAAAAAAAATAAAAAGAGGGGCGTTACTTTTGATGTCCAATTCCCAACCCATATCCTAATTGAAAGCGAAAATTAAGTGCCGCTGTTTATTTTTATCCACTGTACCACTTTAGAACGAATACTGAATTTTACCCTAGAATATTTTAAAAACAGAACCCTATCCTCCTCCTTTCCGTATGTCGCACATCCTGTGTCAACATAATATATTATTTCTATCCCTGAAATTTTTCTTTCCATCTTCAGAATTGGAGAAGTGTAATTTGAACTACCTGGTGCTACAACACTTCCTCCATCAAACCAACCTAATGATCTTATTTATTCAATACTATAATTTACCAAGCAGAACCCTATCTGTTCTCCTTTCCGTATGTCGCACATCCTGTGTCAACATAATATAATCTTTTATCTTAGAAGGCAACTCCACTTGTAACCTCTTTCGTAGCACAACTTAAAATACTTGGCCTTCCTTTAACCAGTAGCAAGCGGACTGTAACCTTCCTGAAAAACCTTCAATTTTGAATTAAATAAAAACAACACGAATTTATAGTGGAAAAATTCTGTAAAACAACACTCTTTATTTATCCATCGACCGTCCACCTTTGTGGTTCTTCACCCAATCATCTTTCTTTCATAACATTTTAAATGAGATTAGTTCTTTCGTTAAATTATACAAGCACAAATATATGAATACATAAATACATTAATATATCCTGCTCAATATATCGACTGCTGAGTCAAATACTCATGCAGTTCGATACAGTCCCGGCGAAAACCTATGGTTTTCCACCCTTCCGCATTTTATTAATCATTCCAATATATATTTCACCTAAATACCTATAGTAAAAAAATATATACTTATTCCTGCTCTTCTGTTGGTAGGATGCAAATCTTCTGCACCGATGTCGTAACCTGATTGGTTGCCGTCTGTACTATACGCTCCACACCAGTCCATCTCTTCCTTGTATCGCCGCCAGTATACGCCACATCGCCCATGCAGATGGTGCGAAATTTTCGCTTTTAATAATACATAGCTCTCTCAAGCCTTGTTTCTCCCTTCGCCTTTTCTTTCTTTCATATAGAGTAGATAAATACTCCTCTTTCCACCTTGCCCAAAAATGTTCAAGCATAAACTTTCGTTCCTTCCATAACAGTATACCATTAATATTTGGCATCTCATTCGTTGCAAACCGTAGTGGTAGCACCAAAGGCTCACCAATCAAAAAATGTCCTGGCGTTAACGAATGAAAATCGCTTGGGTCATCACTTAGTGGATGTAGTGGCCTTAAATTTAATATTGCCTCTATCCCAGTGAAAAGTGTTAAAAATTCCTCATATGTGAGCACCTTCGGCCTTACAATCCTTGCCAAGTGATAATTCATGGACTTCACCGCAGCTTCATATATATCACCCTGTTGTGGTGCCGCAAGAGCCATGAATTTCCATTCCGTCCCTTGCAAACTCAAATGTTCAAAAGTATCCTTCACAAGCCCACGTTCTTTCGCGTTCCTGAGTTCTTTCGCTGCTATGACATTGTCACTATAAGCAAAGGCTATGACATTGTCACTATAGAGCCTTTTGCACCTTCCCCTTCATAAAATAAACCTTTCCAAACAAGCTATAAATGCAATCGATGTAAGGTCTGATACCAAATCGATATGCACCGCCCTCGTTTTGAGACAAACAAAGATTGAAACCCAACATTTCTGTCTTATTATTTGCTCACCTGCTCTATGTATTGATCATTTTGATCTGAAACGGCCCTGCGTCATCTACCCCTTTGCGTAAAAATGCCTTCCCTTGTGTTACTGTTTCCACTGGTAAGTCAGCCATTAGCTGAGTTTCAAACCTGTGATTATACCTAACACAAACCATACACTTATTTAAAAACCTTCGCAGTTCTCTTCGCAGCTTCGGAATCTCGAATTTCTGGTGAATATACTGCATCATTACCTATGTCACTCCATGTTTTGTCGCTTTGTGGGCACTGTCCATTATCAACCAATCTAATCGACTACCACTCTGTACGATAGCTGGATGCCTTTTTTCGAACTCCATCTATGCTCTTTCCAACTCTCAATATTCTTTTGTCATCTAAAATCGGTTTTAGTGATTCTATCCTGTCCTTGTCCTGCAAATACTTGTTCTTATCTATACAAGCAATTTCATTTCCCAAATATTTCTCCTGTTCTTTCCGTAGTAGATGATCAATGGATTCCATTTTCTCTTCAGAAGATGGTTGATCAAATACACCTTTGAAACCTTTCGTACCTTTTCTTCTATCCATCTGACGTTTAGAACGTCTCTGTCTGCGTTGCTTCATCTTTACTCTAGTTGCATTGATGAACCGAAAAATGTAACTCAATATGTTATCTGCCTTCTCCAGTGTGGATGCGTATTCAATAATCGGAATACTCTCTTCCAAAGGTTCAAGAAAAATAGACAAGGGTTCAGAACATCTTGTTAATACCATCACCTTCATTTCATCTCTCCACCATCTGAAACATTTGGCACAAAATTTTCAGATGTACAGGTGGATCGGGGCGTTGTAAGCCACTCCGGGCCATGTTGTCTCCATCTCATCACATCCGTGGTGGATTGTATAGACGAAACTCGGTTCGCTACGAATGTCTTTAAATCGCATGGAAGGCTATTCATCCAATGCAAAGCTACAAGTGAATCTGTAAAAAATTATACTAAATGCCTTCCCATTCCATCGTCTTGTCAATCCTAACCAATAACCGTCCTAGCAGCTCAGGTACTGCCAGCTCCAATCGTGGAATCGTGATTGTTTTCAACGGCGCAACACGCATCTTCGCTGTTAACAATTCCGCACCAATCCTACCTTCAGCGTCTACCGTTCTGATATATATCACGGCTCCATAAGCTCTTTCCGCAGCATCTGAAAAGCCGTGCAATCCCAATATTGCTGCCTTCTCATCATCTTCAAACAATATGGATTCCTTTCCTTCATAATTCATGTTATTGACTAGAGCTCTGGAATTTGACTTCCATTTTGTTAGCTCGAAACCTGCTGCATCCAATACGTGATTGATTTCTTTCGATAATTCAATCGCCTTCTCTTCCGTATCTGCACCCGCGTTGCAATTATCCATATAAAAATCTTCCATTATCACATTCGCCGCTTTCGGATATTCATGATTGCCTTCTCCTTCGTGCACTGTATCAGTGCTCGTACAGCATTGTGAGCTGACGATATCATTCCTTAGGTGACTACTGTCAACCAATATTCCTTCAGTCTTTCGTGCGGGCGATCCCTCCAGAATATCCTTTGCAAGTCCATTGATCTTTCGCAATTTTTACTATACGGAACATCATCTTGATGTCCGCATTGATAGCTATCTGATGTCTTCTAAGCCGTATTAGGATTTCTTGAAGGTCCTTCTGCAGTTTTTCCCCTAAAAAATGTACCTCATTAAGAGAAATCTCTTTTAACGTCCTACCACCAGCATCAAAAACAACCTTAAGCTTTTTTATAATGCAAGGATGGGGAATATGATAAACAATCTTTCCATTGCTTTGCTACCTTCTTTGAACTTCCGATGTCTTTCGCCGATTCCTTCGAGAGTATTGTAACAACAAACCTACCAGAATCATCACGCTCGTATGTATTAATGAAATTTAGTTCCACCTGCTCTTGTTCTTTTGACGTGCGTATTGGTGAATCGATATCGTCCAGTCTCCATAGCCACTTCAGTGATTCGTGTAACTGGTTGTTATGCAGATACATGACCTGTAAAAACTGCTCATCAACCTTACGCTCCATTCCACCCACGCATTCGCCAAGAATAATCTTCGCGAAAATTGTTTCCATACGTAACATTCCACAAGCCTGACGACCAAGCACCGAAATAAATGCCTCTGTCATCACCTGATATCTTAATAATAGGTCCACTGGACCTGCCTTCCAATATTCATTTTCAGCCAATGGCCGACCTGAAATATCCATCCTTGAAACCTCCAAATTGTGTGTAGACACAATTGGTTGCCATCACTTTTCCTACGGTAATATGCAAAATTCTTGCTCTATAGAAACCTTCGACTCAAACAATGGACTAACCTTGAGTATAGTTTTATACCTTACGTGTAACGCTTCCCCTTCTAAATCAACGACAAGCTCTGTTGTAGCCGATAACTAATTAAATTGTGGACAAAAATAAAAAGACCTTGAATAAGCTATATTTTCAATTTTATTTTTCAAAAGATTTTTGGGCAATTTTCGTTTAAAATCGCCCCACGATATTTTGTCGTCCGAATCGGACTCCGTCGCCTCCATCCCATCGCCTTCGCCTTCCAATCGGGGAGGCTTCCGACGCCCTGGTTGCAGTCAGTCCGCCTTCGCCTTACCGCCACCTGCCCGCTGAAAATATTGCTTTCGGCCTTGCTTAGTACCTTCACCGGACAGAACACGCTATTGTGAAAAGGTTTCCGGGGCATCTGACACACGGGCCTTGGTAGCAGTCCTTGATAATATGCCCCCTTTTCAAACAGTTCGGTCATAGTTGTTTATCCCTTACGAAATCCTGTCTAGACCTTATGTGAGCGATATAAAATCCGGGTATTCCCATACCGGATGATCGACTTACATGAATGACACAGCCGTTTCTTCACCATACCACCTTCCGCCTCCCGCGCTTCGTGACTAGTAGTAGCAACATCTTGCCTCCCTCCGTACCGTCTTCCATACTGCTCTAATGGCTGCACCTTCCTTTTATTTGCCATCGCGCTCGCCAATGCCTCCGCTTGTTTGTCCAAAAATTGACTCCTTCGCTGTCGGCCCTTCCGACGTCCGTGTCTCTTCCCACTTGCAAGCTGTCTCTTGATCGAGCTTTTCGTGTAGAACGTGAACGATGATCATATCCCAGTGCTTAGTTTTTCATTTTCATAACACACCAACACTACCTAACCTCCGATTTGGCATTGTATTTATATTCCATAGTACTATCCTGAAGCGGAACGTCCGAGGAGCCCTCTGGTGAACTCGCTCAGATTTACAACTCTGCTGATTGGGCAGACTCTCAGAGAGCGAGAATTTGAAGGATTGACAAATAAAAAATAAGGTAAGACAAATAGATAATGAGGGAGAAGAATGCAAAAAGCTAAAGCAGGATAAAAGAAAATATATTTTTTGCATTTTTCTTTCACATTTATCATTAACTGGAGAAAATACCTATGTAGGAAGAATATCCCAATTTCAATTTGTAAGTATCCCGACCTACTTTTGATTAGGATATAACGGGTGATTTTTTTGCTCATACATGACAAATTCCACGAACATTTGACATTTCGATTCAGTATTGTTTGCCATTTCATCATGAATAGACTTACGCCTGAACAACGTTTGCAAATTATTGAAATTTATTATCAAAATTCGTGCTCTGTGAAAAATGTGTTTCGCAAGCTACGTCCGGCAAAATTGTCTTCAGCGACGAGGCTCATTTTTGGCTAAATGGATACGTGAATAAGCAGAATTGCCGTATTTGGAGTGAAGAGCAGCCAGAGGCAATTCAGCAGCTACCAATGCATCCCGAAAAATGCACTGTTTGGTGCGGTTTATGGGCAGGCGGCATCATTGGGCCGTACTTCTTCAAGGACGATGAAGGCCGCAGGGTTACGGTCAATGGAGAAAGGTACCGTTCGATGATAACAGATTTTTTTTTGCCGAAAATGCAAGAATTGAACTCGGTCGACATGTGGTTCCAACAGGACGGTGCCACATGCCACACTGCACGCGAAACCATGCATCAATTGAGAGGCGAATTTGGTGAGCAGTTGATCTCACGTTTTGGCGCAGTCAATTGGCCATCAAGATCATGTGATTTGACCCCGTTAGACTATTTTTTGTGGGGCTATGTTAAGTCTATTGTCTTTGGGGACAAGCCAAACACGATTGCTGCCTTGGAAGCCAACATTGAACGCGTCATTGGTGAGATTCCGGCCGAAATGTGTGAAAAAGTTTGCCAAAATTGGACCTTCAGAATGGACCACCTGAAGCGTAGCCGCGGGCAACATTTAAGTAAAATTATTTTTAAAAAGTAAATGGCAGAAATTGATTTATCGATCCAATAAAAATTACATTCACTTTTTACAAGTTTCTGTGTTTTTTTGAATTTTCAAAAACCAAGCTCTTAAAAAATCACCGTTTACATAGGTATGTATATTTCGCTTTGTTTTGGTTTTTTTAACCAAGATTTTGTGTAATTTTTCTTTGGCGTGTGTGAAATATATTTTTCCGTCGGTTGTGTGTAAACAAAAATGCAATTCGGTATTTTTTTATTTCTGTGTGATAAAGTGTTTTCGTTTGTGAAGTTGAAGTTAATTCGTGATGTTGGGTGAACAAATTGTGAAATATCTTTATACCTATATAGTAGTTACCTACCTATAGGTAGGTAGGTACATAAAAATATTTTTTTCAGATCAAAATACCTAGGTATGTAGGTACCTACCTGCAGTGAGTAAAAATGCATTCTTATAATGATAAAATGCGCCACTACTGGATCGTACAAACTGGATATTGTTGCTAACAACTTTAATGTAGGTAAGAATTGAAGCTGTTAGAAAGTAGGTATTCTAGTTACCGATTGAATATGCAATTTGAATATGCAAAATTATTAAACATTTTTGAAAGCATTTTCATTTTTTAAAAATTATTTTGATCGGTTCATTCAAAAATGATAAAGTATAAAATATGAAAAATGGTTCTATACCTACATACCTACATATTTGAAATTTGAATTGCACATATTACATTATATATCAAGCCTTGAAATTGAATTGAAATATAATGTAAATAAATCCGAAAGGGATACCTACATATACAAATATGTTATGCATTTACAAACATTTAAAATTAAAATTAAACAATGTTTTCATTATGGCTTAGCCATTGTATTTATATCTACATAGTACTACTATGGAACATGAAAATCTGTTTATTAGCGCGGCTGTTCAGATGGCTCTTGTTTCGAGAAATTTGCCTTTGGTGGTAATTGTTTGAGAGCGGGGCAGAGAAATATAAGAGGGAAAAGAAGAGATGAGGTAGTTTCATTTCTGTTCTTATAGCAATACTGAATAAAAGCGAGAAAACCAAATGTGGTATATTTTTTTGACATCACATTTGTAGTTTACTATTTTATATGAGGATAAGGCAAAGAGGAATATAAATACAATGAATTTATGAATGGATTTTATTTTTCGTTTTGCCTTAATGTAGCAAAGTAAGTACTTTTGTTACTTCCATCGCTTATTGATTCGTCAAACGTGAATACGTACCTACAATGATACATACGTATTATAAGTTAGGTACTGAATTGTTGGGGTAGTTTGGATGTGTACCTACATGTTTGGATTTTAGTTTTTTATGATTTGGATTTGGCGAAAAGAAGAAATTATTCTAACAAATTTTAAGTACCTAGGTATTATTTTATTTAGCCTTTTAGAGTTGATTTCTTCTGATATATGGTAGGTACTTTACCAAAAGCGGCTCAGTCGCGCTTAAAACAATCGTAGGTAGGTAAATTAACATTTATTATGTATAAGACAAATGTACTTACATACACACCTAACTATTCTTACTTACGATTATAGGTAGGTACTAGGCAAGTTATGCATTCGTAAAAAACAAGAAAAAAATTCTAACAATCAAACATGACATTACGATCATAGAGAAGCCTCGACAAAAAATGTCTGTCTGTATGTATAACGAGCTGCAGCCTAAACGGCTTGAGCGATTACCTTCAAATTTGGTACGTGGGTATTTGTTTGGCATTCCTCAGAGGGGAAATTGAAATTTTATTTTTAGACCTAAAAATAAAGGTACCTGCCATACAACCATTAAGGAAAAGCTTATTTTTCTCGAAAACGGCTCCACAGATTTTTTGCGTTTTTCGGTAACGGTATACATTGGATTTATCTCAAATTTTATATCTGAGAAGATCTAGGTAGCTAAACTAATTCTGCATATCAAAATTTTAATAAGTTTTTTTTCTAATTAAAATTAATTTTTGAATGAATTTTATTTTTTTATTTAAATAGGCTGCATATGGGTGATGTATGTCCTAGAAACTAGGTCACGTATCATGTTATAGCTATTATCTACTATAAGTGCTTTCCTGTTATGTTAAATTATTTTATGTTTTTTTAACATATTTAAGGTTGTTAAGTATAGGTAGGTATTAAAATTTTAAAATAAGAAAAACTTAAAAAACACATATTATTAAAATGCAGTGGCCGTGGCGCGATAGTTGTGTGCTCGCCTGTCAACCTTCTGGTTGCAGGTTCGATTCCTGCCGTTGTCTATGTCTTCTTATATTCCATTAAAAACCAATTCTCAAAATTGTCATAAAATAAGTGGCTGCTTTGCTCATTACATGCTGTTTAGGCATAACACTAACAACATGTGATTGAGTAAACTAGCATACCCATAAAATATGACAAAGAACTAAATAAAATAATGCGAATTATAAGGGACATACATAAATTAGACACGGTAATTCTCTCCGCATTAGTTCAGCAGCCATCCCTGGAGATAAATCTGAGACAACAACCAGCTCTAGTCTCAGAACAACGCGCCACACATCTTTCCTATCCTTCTTTCTCTTCTTCCACCGGATGCCCGCGCTATGTTAAGAAAAACATATAATGGGTATTCATAACCCCATGAGCGCGTGCAAAGTTATAAAAAAAAAAAAAAAAAATTAAAATGCAGTACCTAGGTATATTAAAAAAAAAACAGGAATGAATAAGGAAGTCTTAATAAACGTTTAGGACTTATTCCATATGGTGTGTGCAATAATACAAGAGAATTTCTGATATTTCACATTTAAAAACTTAGTCTTTCGCTAAACCATCGAAGACGGTGGTTTACCGAAGGAATAAGAATTGACATTAAGATAAAAATGTACATGGACAGATTAAAATCAGGACTGGATCGTACGAACTTGCTCTTGTAGCTAACAACTTTAATGTTGCTAAACATTGACGCTGTTCGTAGGTAGGTATAGCATATGCAGGTTCAAATAGAATAATAAATTGTTGAATGGTACCTACCTACAAATGTATATTTAAATGGATTTATTTTTAATTATTAGGAAGGTAAAGTTATATTTTATGTACATACATACATAGAAGGAACATATGTATGTAAATATGTACATATAATAGTGAAAGTGAAATATATATGTAGGTGGGTATGTATCAATGGCGAGGCGTGAATAATTTCAAAAAGTAGGTCGAAGAAAATTAGTCACCAAAAATTAAATTTCGGAAGTTTACTTGAAATTATTTCGTTAGTATGAAACCATAAGGTTCAGCAATTTAAACCAAATTTGTTATACCGTAAGTCATTTAAGGTAAATGTAACAATGAGCTTAATGCATAATAAAAGCTGTTTCTCAAGAAAACTTTTTGGCGGATGCAAATACAATATCTTAAATAAATTTATTGTTAAGTTAAAAATTTGAGGGAATGTATCACGCAATATTTCATTTTCTAAAAGGTTATGAAATGCTAAAACGTCAAGTTGTCGAAGAGAAGAAATTTTATACAAAGCTTTAAGTTAATTTTTTAAAGCTGTAAAATCAAAAAGCCCAGGGCGAAAATTTATTAAAGCAGATATTTTTAATTTTGATTGGAAACTTCGAAATTATCATATTATAATTTACTAAGTAAATCTAAAAAAATAAATTCGTGAAAGTTTTATAACTTGTATTTATTTGGGATATAATATTGTCTTTTATTTCTAACGTGTTTTGGAATCGCTTATGCTTTCCAAAATGGATTTAAATTTATTAAAAGAGTCAGAGCTATGCCAAGACTCAAAACTTTCGATTTCTCTTTTTGCAAATTCAACATCCGTTTGCTAATTTTGAACCAATTGTAAAGAAAGACAGTCTTAGCAAAAATTTCAGAAAGACTATTAATAAAAAAACAAAAATCTAGTGTCTCTAATATAATTAACAAGCTCTCGGCAATAGAAAGCGAGTCAGTGTCCCATTCACTAGGGTTGTCTAATATTCTAATAAAAGTTAGAATTGTATCTAATCTACAGTTTAAAATGGCGTTAATTATTCGCGAATGATAATACCAGCGAGTTTCCGGTAACCCAGGCTTTCGTGGGTTGGCTATTTGCTTTAAAAGTTTTGAACATTTAGTTGATTTGTTAAAAAGCATTCCAATGATAGAAGCTGAAGCGATTTTCTTCAAACTTGGTAGACACACACTTACATAGTTTTGTTTTGTTCATCATTATGAAAATCCAATCGATTGTTAGGAGAAAAGCGAACGTTTTTTAATTGAAGGATTTTGACACATGGACTGAATATTTAGGAGAAAAGCGAACGTTTTTTAATTGAAGGATTTTGACACATGGACTGAATATTTTACTATTTAACTATTCTCTTAGTTATTGGTCGAAAATCCAACTCGATTTTTTTAATAAATGTGTGAAAATTAGTAATGGAAATACGTTAGCTTTCAGTGAAATTCTCCGTTGGTTATTCATAATGACGACAATATTAACTTACGCAGGCAAACTCTTAGCTCTAGTGCATACAAAAAAGAACCATAAAATCATTTTTTACGATTTTCGAAATCCTCGATTATTTTATTTTCTACTTTGTTTATCGATATGAAACAATTTTTTTTTTGCATTTTTGAAAAAAGTTAAAAATATTCATAGGCAATCTTCCGAATAGTTTTTAAAGTCAAATCCAATCCTGGTTGCAATAGGTGCACGTGAAATATAATTGTCCTACTGGAAAAAGAGATAAATGGTTTTCTATTAAATATCTGTTATTAATATATAATAGAAACATTTTTTAATTTTAAATTTAAATGTTTGTAAATGCATAAAATATTTTTATATGTAGGTATTCCTTTCGGATTTATTTACATTATATTTCAATTCAATTTCAAGGCTTGATATATAATGTAATATGTGCAATTCAAATTTAAAATATGTAGGTATGTAGGTATAGAACCATTTTTCATATTTTTTACTTTATCATTTTTGAATGAACCGATCAAAATATTTTTTTAAATATAGAAATGCTTCTAAAAATGTATAATAATTTTGCATATTCAAATTGCATATTCAATTGATAACTAGAATACCTACTTTCTAACAGCTTCAATTCTTACCTTCATTAAAGTTGTTAGCAACAATATCCAGTTTGTACGATCCAGTAGTGGCGCATTTTATTATTATAAGAATGCATTTTTTCTCACTGCACGTAGGGACCTACATACCTAGGTATTTTGATCTGAAAAAAACATCACGAATTAACTTCAACTTCACAAACAAAAACACTTTATCACACAGAAATAAAAAAATACCGAATTGCATTTTTTTTCACACAACCGACGGAAAAATATATTTCACACACGTACCTACAATCGCCAAAGAAAAATTACACAAAATCTTGGTTAAAAAAACCAAAACAAAGCGAAATATACATACCTATGTATATCCTAAACAAAAGTAGGTCGAACGGGATACTTACAATTTGAAATTGGGATATTCTTCCTACATAGGTATTTTCTCCAGTTTATGATAAATGAGAAAGAAAAATGCAAAAAATATATTTTCTTTTATCCTGCTTTAGCTTTTTGCATTCTTCTCCCTCATTATCTATTTGTCTTACCTTATTTTTTATTTGTCAATCCTTCAAATTCTCGCTCTCTGAACTCTCTGAGAGTCTGCACAATCTTCAAGTTCTAGTTCCTAGCGGTGTCACCAGATGGCGCCTCGGGCGTTCCGCTTCATGATAGTACTATAGAATATAAATATAAGCAGTAGCAAGTTTGAATTAAATAAAAACAACACGAATTTATAGTGGAAACATTATGTAAAAAAACACTCTTTTTATCCATCGACCGTGCACCTTCGTGGTTCTGAAGTATGCTACAAACTCTAACCAACAACTGGAAGTATGCTACAAATTCTAACCAAAACAACAACCGAAGTATGCACAAACTACATACCTATTCCCCTTGGTTGAGACTTTTCAATAGTAGAAGACGCAAACCCAATAAGTCATTGGAAAGGGACTTGCCAGAACCGTTTGACGAGAACTTTCATGGTATATCTAGAATGCTTAAACAAGTATAAATACCGGTCCACTAACTGCGAAACGGGACAGTTTATTTATGAAAGTGCAAGTGTAAAGTTGGTTGTAACAAAAGAAATTTGAGTTTATAATTGAAAGAAAAGTTGTGTTTAATTAATTGTGAAGTAAAGAATTTGTAGTCGTTAAAAGGAAATTGGTTTTATTTACGAACCCGAATGAAAATATTACAATAACTTGGTCAATACATCGACTGCTGAGTCAAATACTCATGCAGTTCGATACATAACCTTTACATTTGTAAATGTGTAATTTGCACTTCCTATGCTACAACATTTCCTCCATCAAATCATGAAAATTTTTCCATCCTGGAATTTTTTGTTAACACATCCTGTGCTATTGTATCCTGAATGCAAAAAAATATAAAATATCTTTACACATCGTGTGCTAATAAAATTCGCAAATTCCATAAAAAATTCAAATTTAATTTTCCTCTTAAAATAACCACCTGGAATTAAAAAATATTCTAGTACATCCTGTACTGATATCCTATATCCCATATTTTTACAAAATAAAATTTGTATCTTTCAAATTTTGTTTCCATACTGAATTCAAAAAAAAATATCTTATAATTTTTGTTTTTATCCCGAGACACCCTTCATCCAATTTCCCGAAAATATATTTTCCCAAAATAGAACAATTTTTAGCACAAATTTTTCCTTTCTATGCACCAAACAACTCCTACGGGTATGCAATATATTTTTGTTCCGAATTGGTGTGTTTTAAAACTACAATTTACATTTCAATGAACAAACTCCCTATTTTCGCATTATACCTACGCAGCCCATCCAAGCCCAGCCCAACCTCGGACAGTACATTCCGCAATATTCATCTCAGGTCTCAAAACATCCCAGGACAGCTCATCCCGGAAGTATAACTTCATCCAGGAAGTAAGGAAATTATTATGGAAAGAAAATGGTTTGTGCATGGAATTAGTACATGCATGGACATTCATTTCAAAAGCTTAAATAAAAAAAGTCGTTAATTTAAAAAAAGGTTATTTTTGGGAAATATTGTAGATTGGATCTTTATATATAGATTTTCGTATACAAAGATTGGTTATATTTTATGAGAGGAAGAGGGAAGTGTGATGTTGTACGTATTTTCCTTTGGGATTGAAACTTTCTCTATCTCTATTCTATCTCTCTATTGTATCGCTAATAGGTTGTTTATTTTTTTTTAAATTGAGATATACCATTGTATATGAAACCATAGTACTACTATGAGACAGAATATTCTAGCTAGTAGTTCGATCGTTAGGGAGCGCTAATTTGGCAGATAGAATGAAAATTGTTTGATGGCTGTAGGGAATATTTAAATATTCAGGTATACACTTGTGTGCAACGGTCACTACTCAATAAAATATACTTTTTTACCAAATGAACAAACATGATAATAATTTAACAGTTAAAATTTAAGATTTTGTTAATCGTTGTGCAAAAAAAATTTGTTCTTGTGACAAAATTTTTTTTATTTTATTTTAATATTTTTTTTTTGATTTTGAAAAAAAAAAAAATTTTTTTGAAAATTCAGATTTGATATGCAATTTCGTAAAAAATCGAGTTGACGAATTTTCAAATAAGAATTATTTATTAATAGGTATTATATATTTTTTCAAGTCGTTTTTTACTTATTTTTTTTTTAATGAGTATATATGTATGTATATATACATTTAAAAATATTATTTAAAAAAATCTTCAAAACATTTAATATTTATTTGCAAAATATTGTTTTTTTTTCAAAAGCCAAAAAATTAAATTAAATTTAATAACAATTTTTTTTTTGAAAATTCTTGGAGCCGTTTTTGAGAAATACATTTTAACATTTTTATGTTAACTATTCAAGATAATGTCTAAAAACCACTAAATACGAAGTGACGAAAAAAGTCGTTTTCGAAATTTTGAATTTAAAAAAAAAAATTATTTCCATAATAATTTGATTTGAAAAATTTTGGTATACAATAGTGTTTAAACTTTCTAGGAGCTTCTGCGTACAAAATTAAAAAAAAATCAGATTAACCGTTTCCGGGATAATCGAAAACTGAAAAAATGGTTCTACTAGAGGTACAAAAAAACAATTTTTTTCCAAAAAAAATTATTAAAAGGTACTCTTTCCCTTCATTAATGAACTCATTTTTTTTTATAAAAATCGTTGGAGCCGTTTTTGAGAAAAATAAGATTTTGTTTTGGCCAAAAAAATGTATGGGAGCTACTGTTATTTGTCGTCTTAAAAAAATTTAAAAAACGTGTGAGCATATTACCGAAAAAACAATGTGTACCAAGTTTGAAGACAATCTATCAAATCGCTTAGGCTGTAGAACACTTTTTTGGTGTTCTCTATGATCGTAATATCATATTTGATTGTCAGAAAAAAAAATTTTTTTCAGAAAAATAATATTTACCTTTTTGGTCAAAAAGAAAGTTTAAAGTTTGGCAGGTACCTAGGTAGGTACTGTCATCTTTCGTCTTAAAAAAGCTGATAAAAAAACTGGGGACATGTTTATGAAAAAACGTTTAGGCTGTAAGCTCGAGGACAGACAGACAGAGAGACGGAATTGCGGACCCATTTTTTCGTCTTCGCTATCATCGTAATGTCAAGTTTGATCAAAATCTCAAGTTAGATTTTTTTCGAATCCATAACTTGTAATATAGAACCTACACACATATATAATATCGCTAGTGAAAAAAAAAAAATTTAAAAATACTGCGTAGGTATACCTACTTTATTTCCTAATAAAACTGTCTGGAGAAAAAATTAAATTATTCTCAATAGATATTATATTTGAAAAAGAAGAAAAGTACCTATGTACATACATATTGTATGTAGTTTGGTATCTGGGTACACATGCACCTACCTAAACAAAACATATTGAAATATCTCAACATTGCTTTGCTATTTTCGCATAGAAAAAGTGAAAAGTTGCAACGTTGCTACAATTCAAAATCCTAAAATCCACCAGATATCTAAAATTTGAAAGGAAAATTTAAAATAAATTCTATAATAACCTATACATGCATGTATATCCATATACATTCTTACTTCAAATTCATGTATACGCCAATAGCCTTGATATTTATACCCGCCATATTTTGAAGGTTGCCATGACAAAAACAGCTTATTCGGTTTTCTCCCTTACCCTCTATATTGTTGTCAGAACTAATAAGTTTTGACCGTCTCCCTTGCTTTTTTTCGTATTTGCCTCTACATTTACTTTTTCCACATCAACAATTCAATATCAAGAAAAGAGAAACTAGAGCCCTCATCGACGGAACTACTAGCTAAAAAATTCAGTCTAGTAGTAGTACTATAGGTTTCATATACAAAGGTCTACAGCCTAAACGCATTGATAGATTTGCTTCAAACTTGGTACATATTGTTTTTTTGGTAATATGCCCACACGTTTTTATAATTTTTTTTAAGATGACAATAACAGTAGCTCCCATACATTTTTTGGCCAAAAACAAAAATCTTATTTTTCTCAAAAACGGCTCCAACGATTCTTATAAAAAAAAATAAGTTCAATAATGAAGGGAAAGGGTACCTTTTAATAATTTTTTTTTTGAAAAAAATTGTTTTTTTGGTACCTCTAGTAGAACCATTTTTTTGGTTCCGAAACGGTTAATCTGATTTTTTTAAGTTTTTTACGCAGAAGCTCCTAGAAAGTTTAAACACTACTGTACACCAAAATTTTTCAAAAAAACTTTTTTTTGAAATTAATTTTTTTTTGAAAATTCAAAATTTCGGCAAACGACTTAATAGATTTTTTTCGAAACTTCGCTTTTAGTAGTTTTTTGACATTATCTTGAATAGTTAAAAAAAATATTTTTCTAAAATAAAAATCAACGGTACCTCCAATACAAATGTTAAAAATCGTTAAGATAAAAATTTATTTCTCAAAAACGGCTCTAAAAATTTAGAAAAAAAAAATTTGTTATTAAATTTTATTTTATTTTTTGGATTTTGAAAAAAAAAACAATATTTTGCAAAATTATATATTTTGAAGATTTTTTTAAATAATATTTTCAAATGCATATATATATTGTTGAATACTAATTTAAAAGAAAAATAAGTAAAAAACGACTTAAAAAAATATATAATACCTATTAATAAACAATTCTTATTTAACGAAATTACTTATCAAATCTGAATTTTCAAAAAAATTATTTTTTTTTTTTCAAAATCCAAAAAAAATATTAATATACAATAATTTAATTCAATTTAATTTAGCTTAATACAAGCAGTTAAAAAAATTTTGTCACAAGAACAATTTTTTTTGCACAACGATTAACAGAAATCTCAAATTTTAACTGTTAAATTATTATCATGCGTGTTCATTTGGTAAAAAAGTTAATTTTATTGAGTAGTGAACGTTGCAGGCAAGTGTATACCTGAATATTTAAATATTCCCTACAGCCATCAAACAATTTTCATTCTATCTGCCCGTAGAATAAAAAACACACACACACAACCAGCTCCTACTCAACAAAAAATCCTCATAAAAAAAAAAAACAAAAAAACCTATGAAATAAATTGTTTTCCTTTTCTCCTCTAACTTAAAATAATTTTTTTATATATTTCTCTCATCAATTTATTATCACACTATTTCCCTTCATTCGCATTTTCATAACACACCAACACTACCTAACCTCCGATTTGGTAGTGGAACTCATGATGAGTAGTAGAACTTATTGCAGGCGCGGATGAATTTCGTCGTCATGATAGTACTATTAATATCAACTTCCAGAAATCAGAAACTATTTTGTTTAGGACTCCGTTGTCTAGCGCCTCAAGGGATACGAGAAAGAACTGGCGCAAGCTGGTGATCGTAGGGCCACATGGACATCCACTGGCGAGTAAAAGTGTAGTAAAGTACCTTGGCATCTGGTTGGATCAGTACCTGTATTTCGACAGACATATAGGTGCTGCTTTGGCCAGGGCTAGGGGAGCCTTAGCCTTGACAAAACGACTTTTTTATAGCAGCCGTCTTGACAGCAGGGTGAAGGTGATTTGCTACATGGCCCTCATCAGGCCGATGATTGCCTACGGATGCCCGGTGTGGTTCAACGTTGCCCCATCTCAAATGGAAAAGATTCGGGTGTTTGAGAGGCAATGTCTTAGACGTTGCCTTGGATTACACAGAACACCAGAGTCGGAGTACACAAGATATTATTCCAACCAGGTTCTATACAACGGAGCCAACATAAACAGAATAGATAATTTTTTGTTCAAGCTGATTCGGGGTCACGTTGCAAGAGCGATGTCCTCAACTAACAGCTTAACTTTTGGGGCTTATTACCCCAATAACGAATATTTTGAGAGTGCGCGGTTAAGTGGTTACATCCCTCCTGAGGCATTCCTCTATTTAGACAGTCGAGGGCTGATACAGGATGGAGGGGCGGTTCCGCTCATCTACCACGTCAGCCGGAAAACTGTGGATAGGCGACTCCTGTATAGTCGAGACGTCATCGCTCAAGGTGGAGAAGAGCGCCTTCGGTTCAGTAGGACTGTGTCCGATCGGGACCGGAGGGATAGGGCGAAACAGGAGAACCAGTTCTGGTGGCTCTCTGAACAGCATCGTGATATTTAAAGTCGATGAAGATGATATATCTTGGCCGACTTACATAGATTTAGGGCATTAGGTATAGGGAACAGTCAGGGTGGCACCAAAAAAAATTAAAAATATGTATGTATGCGGGGGCATACGTGCATGTATCTGCGTGTCTACATGTATGTGCGTACGTATATTTATGTGCGCATGTACATGTGTGGGTAGGTTGCATGCTGGTGGGTGTCTGCATGCATATAAAAAATAAACAAAAAAAAAATTTAAAAAACGAAAAAAATGCTGCTGTGGCTGTTCTAGTTTTTAAGTAGTTATAAGTATTATTAGGTAATTTAAGTAGTTTAAGTTATTTTTAGTTAGTATAAGTTAGTTTTATTTAGTTTTAATTATTTTTAATATATATTTAGGTTTAGTTTATAGGTAAAAAAAAAAAAAAAAAAAAAAAAAAAAAAAAAAAGATCAGATACCAAGTTTTCTGTATAAAAGTTTCTTGAATATAAAATAAATAAAAAAAAAATTAGATTTAATTAAAATAGTTTTTAGGTCGAAAGACATTAGTTGTAAGAGTTATTGTTTAATTTAGAGCGCCCGTAAAGGGCCAGTAAATTAGTTGTAAGTTATTGATAATTAGGCTAGTTTTAAACATTTTTGTCTAGCTTTAAGATAGTTATAAGTTAATATGAAATAAAAATGAATTTAAAAATAAAAAAAAAAATAGTACTATTAATATCTATATACAATGCCTACATACAATAATTATATATGTACATATGTACTTTGTTTTCAAATAATATCTATTTTGAATATTTTAATTTTTTGCTCCGCAGACAGATTTATTTGGAAATAAAGTATGTAGGTACCTAGGTAGTACAGAATATTGTTTTATATATTTTTACTAGAGATATTATATATGTGTATAGGTACTATATTGCAAGTAATGAATTCGTAAAAAAATATATGATGATAGCGAAGAGGAAAAAAATTGGTCCCGCAATTCCGTCTCTCAGTCTGTCTGTCCTCTAGTACACACTTGTGTGCAACGGTCACTACTCCAACAAATAAAGTTTCTTACCAAATGCAAATTAATTAATTATAATAATTATTTAACTATAAATTTGAAATTTGTGGTAATCGTTGTTCAAGGAAATTTTTTCTTGTGTTCCCAAGGGGTTTCTTTTGAAATTTCAGATCCCGATTTGATTAGTATTTTCGTAAGAAATCGAAGAGACGAAATTTCAAATGAGAATTGTTTATTAATATTATTTGCTTTAAAATAATATTTTTAAATTTGTTTAATAAATAATAACATTAAACAAAAAATTAGTAAGTAGTATATTGTAATTTGTTAATAAAAAAATAATTGAAAAAAACAGCTTTTCAAAATTCAGCTTTAATTTTATATTAAATAATTTAATCATTAAATAATAATCAAATAATTATTATTATATTAATATTTAAATTAAATTAAAGTTTGCCCACATTGTATGCACAGGATTATTAGTAGACAACTTAATACCTAATTATATTTTTAAAAACGTTTATACTTAATGTTTTTAAATACCTACAAGATTTGTTTAAATTTTTTCTACAAATGATCTTGGTGTGCTTGTAATTTAAAAAAAATCGTCAATTTTCAAAAATATGTGATTATATTTTTTTTTCTGAAAAATCAAAAAATTATAATTATACATATAAATTTTTAATTTGAAATAAGTTCAGTGACTAGTTTTTTTAAAAATCGATTTTTCAAAAAAAAATTGTAGGTACATTTATTTATTTTTTAAATCAAAATAAAAAACATTTTTTTTTGAAAATTTGAATATTCAGTTTTATTTACACTTTTAGGAAGCGTTTGCATAAAAAATAATTTCAATCGGTTAATCGAATAGTGAAAAAGTTCAAAAAGTTCACTAATCGATTCAAAATTTGAGAATAACATAAGGTCACATTAATTACTATTTATGTTCTATGAGAAGTACCATTAAGTATGCAAAACAAAATATTTTTTTAATTAAAATTAAAACATTTTTTGTGAAAATTCTTGGAGCCGTTTTTGAGAAATATATTTTTTTCTTATGGTTTTTTTTTAACATTTCTATGGGAGGTACCCTCGTTTTAAATCGATTAAGTCGAAGTTTCAAAATATTGAGTTTTCAAAAAAAAAAAAAATTTTAATTTGGGCTTACATTAGTGGTGTTTACTCTAGGAGCTTCTGCATAAAATAAATTTTAAAAAAATTACCAAAAAGTACTTTTTCCCTTCATTAATGAATTGATTTTTTTTTTAAATTGTTGGACCCGTTTTTGAGATAAATAATATTTAGGTAGGTAGGTAGCTACCGTCATTTTTCGTCTTAAAAAATGAAAAAAAAACTGGGGGCATATTTATGAAAACACGTTTAGGCTGTAGACTAGAGGACAGACAGACAAAGTGACGGAATTGCGGGACCCATTTTTTTTGGTCTTCGCTTTCATCGTAATGTCAAGTTATTACCCCAACAATGTATACCACGAGAATACGCGGCTAAGTGGCTACATCCCCCCTGAGGCATTCCTCTATTTAGACATTCGAGGGCTGATACAAAATGGAATGGCGGTTCCGCTAATCTACTACGTCAGCCGAAGAACTGTAGATAGGCGACACCTATATGATCGAGATGTCATTGCTCAAGGTGGAGAGGACTGTGTCCGATCGGGACCGAAGGAATAGGGCAAAACAAGAGAACCAGGGGAGCACCAAAAAAATAAAAAAAATATGTGTATGGGGGGCATATGTGCATGCATGTACGAGTATCTATATGTAGGTGCGTATCCATATGTATGTACGTATATATATGTATGGGTTGCATGTCTGTATATGTCTGCATGCGTTTGCAAAATATACAAAAAAATTACAAAACCGAAAAATTCTGCTGTGGCTGTTCTAGATTTTTAAGTAGATTTAAGTAGTTTTAGGTATTTGTAGGTATCTTAGATACCGAGTTTTTTTTTTGAATATGTTTTCTTGGTAAAATAAAAATAAATAATTAGAATTAATCAAAATAGGTTTTAGGTCGAAAGACACTAGTATTAAGAGATATGTTTTAGTTTAAAGCGCCCGTAAAGGGCCAGTAAATTAGTTGTAAGTTATTGATAATTAGGCTAGTTTTAAACATTTTTGTCTAGCTTTAAGATAGTTATAAGTTATAATCTACTGTATAAAAATAAGTCGGATTTTCCTTCCTGACGCTATAACTCCAGAACGCACGAATCGACTTCCACGGTTTTGCATTCGTTGGAAATGACTCGAGCTCCGTGAGGTTTATAGCAAAGAAAATTCAGGAAAAATTTCAACAGAAAAGCGGAAAAATCATTTTTCAGATACAGCGCCATCTCTGATACATAGCATGTACTACAAACCAATATTTTAAGTAGATGGCGCCGACCAATATTTTAAGTAGATGGCGCCGGTGCGTGATATATTGTTTGGCAGCTACTCATTGTTCTCTGCTCAGTTAATTTCATGTGACAAACCGGTATTGTGTTCACTGTGAAATTGTGAATTAAAAGTAAAAAAAATAAGTTATTCGTTTCCTAACATTTCAATTGGAAACCATCAAATCAATCACGTGTATTGTGCAAATTTTTATTCAATTTCAACAGCAGGCATTTGTCTTTAAGGTGGTGAGTTGAACTGTGTAAATTATGTGGATCGCGCATTTGAGGTTAAATTCACCACTCTGTCCATAGTCCAAAATGCCTAGAGGACGACGTGCGAACATCGGCCGCCGCACAAGACAAGCAAGCCAGCAACAAGTGTATTCACAGAACTTAAGCGAATAAAGACAAAATATAATAAGAGAAAATGCCCGATTGAGACAACGCGTGAGCACACGAAGATCATTGACATCATACAATCGCTTGGCATTCCAATTTGATTCCACGGCGTACTACAGTGATGATGAAAATTTAGATATTGGACCAATGACGACTATCTGCCGATATTGCAATGCGTTAAAGTTCAAAAGAGAAATGGCTGGATTGTGCTGCGCAACTGGAAAAGTCAAACTGGATCCATTACTTACACCACCACAGCCACGGGAAACCATTGTTCGATGGAAGTGATCCCGATTCCAGCCATTTTCTTCAACACATCCTTTTATACAATAACTGCTTTCTCATGACTTCCTTTGGAGCTAATATCATTCGAGAAGGCGGCTTCATGCCGACTTGCAAGGTAAAAGATACAACACACATAACCAATCATTCACACCAACACAATGAATTGCAACACATAACAACTACATATACACCACACACTACACCATCACACGATCAGAAGTTACACCATATTCTTCAACAAATGATTGTTTGCAATTACAGATACAAGGACAAATATATCATTTGCATGGTTCAATGGTGCCAAAACCAGATGAACCGCATCAATTTCTGCAAATATATTTCATTTCGTCGATGGTGGATCAGCTGAATGTGCGGTGCAATATACAGGGAACACAACAGTTAAAGAGACGAATTATTGAACAGTTGCAAGCATTTTTTCTAATAATGCTGTGGTTAATATGTTCAAAACAGCATTGGAACGAATGCCATCGGATACGCACAAATTTGTCATAAGAGCGGATTGTACCCCAACAGGTGAACATGTGCGAAGATTCAATGCACCAAATCGCGAGACATTGTCGTTCAGCGAAGAAGCAATATCATGCATCGTGTAAACGAGACACATCGTTTGTACGATGCGTTACAATATCCAATCATTTATTGGCAAGGGCAAGACGGATACGACATCACGTTGAAGATGGTCGATCCAATTACAGGTACAATATTCACACACTAATTATTGCTATTATTGCTATTATTGGTTTCCATTAACAATTCATTTAATTTTGCATTTTCAGGCGTATCAACGAATAAAAATCTAAGCGCAATGAATTACTATGCGTATCGTATGATGATTCGTACACATGAGAATGTCATTCATGAAGTGCCGTCGGCTATTCCAGCAATTCGCTGTCGACATGTATGTTAAAGTGGAGACCGAACGTTTAGCGTTCATCCGATTCAATCAGGCAAAGCTACGATCTGAGGACTATATACACTTGCGTGATGCTATTCATTCAGATGGTGATGTTCAGAATATTGGACATCTGACGATTCTCCCATCATCTTATATCGGAAGCCCACGCCACATGCACGAATACGCTCAAGGCGCTATGACGTACGTGCGAAATTATGGAACTCCGGATTTATTTATTATGTTCACATGCAATCCGAAGTGGACGGAAATTGAACGTGAGTTGGAACCGGGCCAAAAACCGCAAGATCGCCATGACATAATAGCCAGAGTATTTCAGCAAAAACTCAAGGTTATGATGGATGTGCTTACTAAGTATCGAGTTTTTGGTGACACACGTTGTTATATGTACTCGGTGGAATGGCAGAAGCGTGGACTACATGCTCATATCCTAATTTGGTTGCTTAACAAATTACATTCAAATGAAGTGGATGACATCATATCAGCTGAAATTCCTGATCCAGTCACTGATCCCCATCTACACGACATTGTGACGACACAGATGGTGCATTTACCGTGCGGTGCATTAAATCCATTATCGCCTTGGATGGCTGATGGAAAGTGCACAAAACGATATCCGCGACCGTTAGTTGCTGAAACAGTCACAGGGAACGATGGATATCCAGTTTATCGTCGGCGTTCAAAAGAAGATAATGGTCCAACTATCAAAGTTAAAGTTCAAAATCAAGAGATTGCCCGCTGCTATCACGAATTTTCGAAACACATGCAAACGTTGAGAGTTGTCATTCGGCCAAATCAATCAAATATTTGCGCAAACGTCACAAAAGGCAGCGACATGGCTGTGCTTGGTATTGCGTCGGAAAGTGACGAAATCAGCAACTTCCAAATGGGCAGATACGTCAGTACTAATGAAGCACTGTGGCGATTATTGTCATTTCAAATTCATGAAAGATATCCCACAATTGTACATTTAGCAGTGCATTTGGAAAATGGCCAAAGAGTTTACTTCACTGAGGCTAATGCGGCACAACGAGCTGAGAGTCCACCATCGACAACATTGACTAGCTTCTTTGCTATGTGTGAAGCAGATCCATTCACAGCGACGCTGATGTACGTTGAAATGCCCAAGTATTACACTTGGAATCAATCAACAAAGAAATTCCAACGTCGCAAACAAGGATCCCCAGTTCCAGATTGGCCACAGGTGTTTTCCACTGATGCACTAGGTCGCACGCATACTGTTCATCCTAGAAATGATGAATGTTTTTATTTGCGTCTGCTGTTGGTAAATGTACGTGGACCAAAATCATTTGCGCATTTGAAAACTGTGAATGGCCTACAATGCCAAACATATCGAGAAACATGTCAACTATTGGGTTTGCTGGAGAACGTTTCTCATTGGGATTTAATACTTGCGGATTCAGTTGTTTCATCAAATGCGTACCAAATACGAACGCTGTTCGCAATTATCATCACCACATGTTTTCCTTCACAACCAATTCAGTTATGGAACAAATACAAAGACGACATATGTGAAGATATCTTGCATCGCTTGCGCATTCAAACGAATAATCCTGACATCCAAATAACCGATGAAATCTACAATGAAGGATTGATTCTGATTGAGGATCAATGCTTGACCATTGCAAACAAGCCACTGATTGGAGTAGGAATGATTGCGCCAAATCTATCGATGCACGATGCATTCAACCAAGAATTAAATCGAGAGCTGCAATACAATGTTGATACATTGCAGTAATTCGTTCGAAATAATGTGCCGTTGCTGAATGAACAGCAAAAACAAGTATACGAAACATTAATGCAAGCGGTGGACAATAATACTGGTGGTCTATTCTTCCTGGACGCACCTGGAGGAACAGGGAAAACATTTGTCATTTCATTGATTTTGGCCACCATTCGATCAAGATGTGACATAGATTTGGCGTTAGCATGATCTGGAATTGCGGCGACTCTTCTGGATGGCGGTCGTACTACACATTCTGCGCTTAAGTTGCCACTCAATTTAAACACAATTGATACTCCAACATGCAATATTTCCCGATCCAGTGCAATGGGAAAATTGTTGATGCAATGCAAGCTCATTGTTTGGGATGAGTGCACAATGGCACATAAGAAATCACTTGAATCACTTAACTTCACACTGAAGGATCTTCGGCGAAATAACAACATCTTTAGCGGCTTGGTGATATTGTTGGCAGGCGATTTCAGGCAGACGTTGCCAGTAATTCCCCGTGGAACGCCTGCAGATGAATTGATTCAGGCAAGCAGAAGGCATCACCTTTATGGAATAACGTAAAAACATTAAACATTATCGCTAACCACTAATATGAGAGTTCAACTTTAAAATGATCAAAGTGCTGCACAATTTTCCAAACAATTGTTAGCTGTTGGAAATGGAAAAGTCCCAGTTGATGCGACATCTGGATTAATTACTCTTACCAACGACTTTTGCCGATTTGTAGACTCTCAATTAGCTCTTATTGAAAATGTTTTCCCAAACATTAGTGAGAATTATCAGAATTATGCTTGGTTAAGTCAACGAGCAATTCTTGCCGCAAAGAATAATGATGTACACGCACTGAATTTCACCATTCAATCAAAAATTGCTGGCGATTTGGTGACATACAAATCCGTTGATTCCATAACAAATCCCGATGATGTAGTAAATTATCCAACGGAGTTTTTGAACTCTCTAGAGTTACCAGGATTTCCACCACATAACTTGCAACTCAAAGTTGGTACAGTTATTATGATATTGCGTAATTTGAATCCACCGCGACTTTGCAACGGTACTCGACTTTCGGTAAAAAGACTTATGCCAAATTTGATTGAGGCAACCATTATTAACGGAAATTACGCAGGTGAAAATGTATGTATTCCTCGAATACCAATGATTCCGACTGATCTTCCGTTTGACTTCAAACGATTGCAATTTCCAGTTCGCCTTGCGTTCGCAGTGACAATTAACAAGTCACAAGGCCAATCGCTTAGTGGTTGCGGGATAAATTTAGAAAATCATTGTTTTTCACATGGGCAATTATACGTTGCGTGTTCACGAGTTGGGAAACCATCCGCTTTATTTCTGTTAACGTCAGACCAAAAAACAAAAAATGTGGTTTACCAAAGAGCACTTCAATGAAACGGATAATTTGCGCGCTTCGATTCAGTATTTACTTTGGATTCACTTTCATTTACTTAGAGAAGTTCAACTAAATAACACTTCATTTTTGTAATCGAAATTATTTCATTACTGTTGTGAAATGAAATAAAATTTTTCCTTTTCAAATATAAAACAAAAAAAAAATTTTTCTTCATCTTTTAATCACCAAACGAAATGTTACATAAAACGAAGCCATCTGGTGGCGAAAAGGAGTTCGCCGGGTTTGCTAGTATGAAATAAAAATTAATTAAAAAAAACAAATAGTTACTATATATATAATATCTCTAGTAATAATATATAAAAAAAACTCTGTACTACCTAGGTACCTACATACTTTATATCCAAATAAATCTGTCTGTGGAGCAAAAAATTAAATTAATCCCAATAAATATTATTTGCAAAAGAGCAGAAAGTACCTATGTAAATACATAATTGTATGTAGGTGGGTACATGGGTACATATTCACCTAACTAAACAAAAAATATTGAAATATCTCAACATTGATTTGCTATTTTCGCATAGAAAAAGTAAAAAGTAGCAACGTTGCTACAATTCAAAATCCTAAAATCAACCAAATACCCAAAATTTGAAAGAAAAATTTAAAATAAATTCTATAATAAACTATACATGCATGTATACCCATATAACTACATTCTTACTTCAAATTCATGTATACGGCAATAGCCTTGCTATAAAATATTTATACCCGCCATATTTTGAAGGTTACCACGGTAAAAACAACTTATTCGGGTTTCTCTCTAACCCTCTATATTGTTGTCAGAACTAATAATATTCGAACGTCTCCCTTCCATTTTTTTCCTTTTTGACTCTAACTTTTCTTCTTCCACATCAACAATTCAATATCAAGGAAAGAGAAACTAGCGCTCCGTCGAAGGAGCTACTATCTAAAAAATTCTGTCTCATAGTAGTACTATAGGATTCATATACAAAGGTTACTATAGGGTTCGGGTATAGTAAAAGTGTAAGACTTTGACATTCAGTATATTTTGTTGTTGTAGTGCAAAAAAATGCTACACTTTTACACTTTTGCAATGATACAAGACCAGTTACATCGGATCATGAGTACTCCTAATATGTTGTAAAAATTTTTAGGGGTAGAACGCCAAACAAATGCCAATTTTCGACAATAATTTCTACAATGAAATTAAATGCAGATATTGCCAAAAATTATGCCAAAAGGCAACCCGAGGACCTCCAAGAGTTTTGAAATAGTCTAAAAGACAGGCTCAACCTCCTGGGACCACCAATGAAAGAGGTGACGGAATGGAAAAGGGCATGTGTTGGGACAAGTTCAATACAAAAATTTTTGCCTAACAACAAAGTTTTCCAGGTTTGGAATGACTACAAATCCCATTTCAAGAAAAAACTATCCCATACTAAACAAGAACAACGAGCCACATGAGGTGGGCCACACAAAATGTATAAATTTTCAGAAGAAGAAGAGGAGGTTATTGCATTGGTTGGTCTGAAGGAAGCGGTGGGGGACATCCGTAAAGTCTAGGTATTTGGAAGTCCACAAACAACACCCATGGCCTAAGCCAAAGAAATTTTGAAACGTCGACAGAGTTCAGAAAAATACTCTGGAACTCGATGAGAATGATCTTGGTAAGACCAAACGTTTTTATTTTTATAAACATTTATAAACGGTGATTTTTTAAGAGCTTGGTTTTTAAAAATTCAAAAAAACACAGAAACTTGTAAAAAGTGAATGAAATTTTTATTTGGATCGATAAATCAATTTCTGCGATTTACTTTTTAAAAATAATTTCACTTAAATGTTGCCCGCGGCTACGCTTCAGGTGGTCCATTCTGAAGGTCCAATTTTGGCGAACTTTTTCACACATTTCGGCCGGAATCTCACCAATGACGCGTTCAATGTTGGATTCCAAGGCAGCAATCGTGTTTGGCTAGTCCCCATAGACAATAGACTTAACATAGCCCCACAAAAAATAGTCTAACGGGGTCAAATCACATGATTTTGGTGGCCAATTGACTGCGCCAAAACGTGAGATCAACTGCTCACCAAATTCGCCTCTCAATTGATGCATGGTTTCGCGTGCAGTGTGGCAAACACATTTTTCACAGAGCATGAATTTTGATAATAAATTTCAATAATTTGTAAACGTTGTTCAGGCGTAAGTCTATTCATGATGAAATGGCAAACAATACTGAATCGAAATGTCAAATGTTCGTGGAATTTGTCATGTGTGATCTGTCAAAAATATAAACGTCAAAAACCAAGTAGCAAAAAAATCACCCGTTATTAATAGTTTTTATTCAAATTTATTCCATAGATATCGAAGATTGGGAAATGTGCCCAAAAGATCAAACAAACAAATGACACCATATGAACTATCCATTTTACAATATGAACTTATGAAATCGCAAATTGAATCCAGCAGAATTTGAGTAATGCAATTCAAAAGTCGTTGCAGTCCGCTGAAGAAAATACAAAAAATATACAGTATAACCCAAGAAGAATATACAAGGTTTTTGATGAAATTAAAGTTCAGAACAATGAACATAATACAAAAATGCAAGAAATAGCTGTGGATAGACGTCAATTAAAGAAAGAGCTTCTGCAAACTTGAGCTGCATCATAAATATGATAACTAATAGTTGTTTTTATGATTTTTTTATCCGATGGAAATCTTCAAAAGACACTCGGTAAGAATCCGTACCGAGTAGTGTGGGACTCTTACCGCACTAAAACCACCGGTGAAATCATGATCAATCTATGAAAGATCGACAAATGATTTTACTATCTTAATTTATATTTAAATCGCATTGGGAGAAGTTTAAAGTTATTACACTTTCCCATAGCTTTTAGACCATCACCTCATGAGACTTGGTTCTTCTTAATCTCCGAACATTGTCTCGTACATTTAAGACGGTCTCCATTTCGGAGTTGGTATGACTTTGCAGTCGCTGGTTGTGTGATACAGCGTGTTTTTTAACCACTTCTGTAAAGGGGCATTTATTATTCCACGAAGGACCTGGCTTTGGAATTTTTGGATGGGTTCAGCATTTGTTTTCTTTGTACAGCCCCGTAGTTGGATGCCATATGTCTAAACGGGTTTCCGTTCTTGCTTATATATCATTAGTTTGTTCTGGATAGATAGGCCATAGTTCTTTCCTAGTAACAAGTACATTTTTCTGTACTTCAAGTTTAGTTCTTCTCGTTTCTTTTTGATGTGCTCTTTCCATTTAAGCTTTGCATTCAAGGTCATTGCAAGGTATTTGGCGGTATTGGAGTAAGGTACTACTGTATTATTTATAAATATTGGAACATTGTTTATGTTTTTGTTAGTAAAGTTTATATGCGTCGATTTTGTTTCATTTAATTTGATACGACATTTCTGCGTCCAATCACTAACTTTAACGAAAGCATTTTGCAATTTTAGTCTAGCTTTCGTAGAGGATTTATCTGGCACCAATATTGCCGTATCGTCAGCAAAGGTGGCCATGATAGCGTTGATGTCCACTGGAATACCCCTTGTATATAATAGATACATGGTTGGTCCTAGTACACTTCCTTCTGGTACACCGGCTTCAATTTTCTTAAGTTCCGAGTAATTTTGGTCGTACCGTACTCTAAAGAGTCGGGTTCGTAACGTAGTATTTCAGTATTTCGTAGTACTGCCTGGGAAATTCCCTTTGCAGTTTGTACTCAAGTCCCAAGTGCCAAACCTTGTCAAAGGCTTGAGCTACATCTTAGAATATAGCCGAGCATACTTGTTTTTCTTCAAGTGCCTTTTCCACGACATCCGTAATTCGATGCACTTGGTCTATCGTGGAATGTTTATTTCTAAATCCAAACTGATGGCTCGGAATTAGTCTTCTTTCTTCTATTATATTTTTAAGTCTTTTCAGTAGCAGTTTTTCAAAAACCTTTGCCACGATTGGTATGAGCGATATTGGTCTGTAAGATGTTACTTCTGTTGGTGGCTTACCTTGTTTAGGTATAAAAATGACTTCTGCAATTTTCCAATGATGTGGAACATATCTTAGTTTAAGGCATGCGTTAATCATAAATTGGAGTTTTTGAAGGCTATTGATGGCATTTCTTTCAAAACCTGAGCAGTTATTAGATCGTACGGTGGTGATTTTTTCTTAGACAACTTATATTGACACATGCTTCTTACTTCTTTGAGTGTGACAAAAGATATTTCACATTCGTCGTTTCTATCAACAAACTGTAAGGGATCTGTAGCTGTGTTTGCTGGAAAACATTCGCAAGATGTTCATCGAAGAGATCAGCCTTTTGTTTCGGGTTTGCGATGCACTTACCATCTTCAGATTTTACTGGCGGGTTTTGTGTCTGAGGACTTTTTAGGCGCTTAGCTGCTTTTCATAAGGAGTATTCGGAAGAAGCATCCGACGTCAGATTTTTCAGGAATCTACTAAGTGAATCATTTTTGAACTCACAGATTCTTCTTTTTAATTCGTGGTTAAAAAGTGCCTTATCACCAGGGAATCTAGTAGCTTGACACTTTCTTCTAGCTCTTCTTTTTTCCAATATAAGCTCCTTTATTTCGACAGGATATTTTATTTCTTTTTCTCTCGCGTTTGAAATAGTTGGAGTATTATTATTATATTATTATTAGTTTCTTTATTTCAAAATAAACGTTACAAAATGTATATACAAAAGAATATATGGACATGGCAAGGTGCCGTCTGCCAGATAATGACATTTCCTAAGAAAAGTAGAATACATGCATAGATGCATAATTGATAGAATTATAATTTGTAATTTAAGAAAGTTTTATGGAAAAAAAATTGAATTAAAAGATAAGTACAAAATACAGTGTTGTTATTTAAAATTTAGATTTATAGTTTAAGATACAAAAAATAAAAAAAGTTTTTACCTATTTTTTTTAATTGGTTTTGGTATATGTAAATGAATAGATATATGATTAGTCCAGCCCAGGCAACCATTCAAAATGTCCATTAGTTGTGCTCTAGAAAGGACATTTTTCTGGAAGTAAAGCCTTCGAATCTCCTGAAAAATAGGGCAAGTGGCTACAAAATGGTAAACATCATCTCGCTCACACTTGTTGCAGAAGTTACACAGAATTGGTACGTCCCAACGATAAGGAACATAATTTAGATTAAGAATTTCCACTCTAGCTCTAGAAATAGTGCTAATAGCTTTCACGGGAAGATCTATTCTGAAATAACTGGAAGATTGAAGCCGGTGATTTAAATCTCTATGTAAACCTCTTGTTGACGATTCAGATGCACGATTTAAGTGTTGAATCTAGATTTGTTCATCTACTTTTGATATGACATTCGCAAATAGCTGCAGCCAACAATCTAAATTAGATTCAGTAAGATTTAAGGAGACGCCATGAGATTGTGCAAGGGCTTTCCATTCTTTGAAAGGTGCAGATTGTGTCCGTAAAAGGTGAGACATAATGGACTTGTGAAGACTTTCTCCAGATTTTTCCATGGTTTTTATCAAAAAGTCGGAATTAGCTTTTAAGTTTTTGATTTAAATAGGGGTGATACCTGACTCAACGTGGATGGCAAATGTTGGAGTCGAATTTGGTAGGCGAAACAAACGCTTGAAAAAGAACGAATGAGTTCAAAATCTTCAAGATATGTGTAGCCAAATGCTTGAACACTATATCACATACATGTATTGATGGTTGCTTCAAAAATCCGATACTTTGATCCCAAGTCTATACTTTGGTTTGCAAAAAAATCAGGCCACATAACACTCAGTCCAATTTTGGCTTCCTTACTCTTTTTCTTCACATATTTTGTAAAGCTTAGATTTGCAGACATCAGCACTTCCAGATATTTGAATTCCTGTACGACCTCTATGCGCTCGCCATGCAGAAACCAACATTCCTCCCTTAATCTTTTACTTGTTCGAGCTTCAAACACCATAATTTTTGTTTTTAGAGCATTAATCCTTAAATCCCACTTATTACAGTACCTATGTAGCTTGTTTATTTGAAGTTGAAGAGAAGAAGGGTTGTCTGCCAACATTACAAGGTCATCCGCACAGAGCAGCACTTTGACATAAATGTTAGAAATGAATTATAAAAATAAACAATATAGGACTTAAGATACATCCCTGAGGAACACCTGTCGTTGTCTCAAACCAGTTCGATGTCTCCGACCAATCCCAGTCTGTTGCATTAGTTCCACACGAAAAATGTTCATATATCGAAAGGAATTTTCTAGAAATACCAAATGAAGCCATTTTGAATATCAAGGCTTGGCGGTTGACAGTGTCAAAGGCTGCTTTGAAGTCAACAAAGCAGGCATATAGTTTTTTCTTCCTTTGAGTATATTTGCTGGCAATACTTGACAACGCGAAAATATGGTCAATGGTCGAAAACCCAGTACGAAAACCCGCTTGAAAAATGCTTAATCGTTGGTGTGATTCTATCCACTTTGATAGCCTAATATACAAAATTGTAGCGAAAACTTTTCTAATTGAATTTAGTATTGATATACCTCTATAATTTTCATTCAAACTAGCATCTCCTTTTTTGAAAATTGCAAAAATAACAGCTTTTTTCAAACTTTGGGGGACGCATGCATTCTCAAACAAGTAATTATACACCAACAGCAAATATTGTTTAAATTCCAGCGTAGAATGTTTAAGAAATTCTACAGGTATCCCATCGATACCAGATGATTTGGTATTCTTCATTTTTGAAAGAGCCAGTTCAAGTTCAGTTAAATCAATTGGTGAGTCAAGCTCGTCAACAGTTGTATTGTGAAAGGCGTAGTGAAATTATTGCAGTTCACTGCTCCCTGTCAATAGCAATCTAAAGTGAGATGCTAAGATATCAGCTTGTAATGAGCTACCAGATGTGCCATAATTGCCACAAGTTTCCTTACATTACACCAAAAGCTTTTCGAGTCTTTACAACTTTCTAGGTTACGAGCTAGGGTGCTTGTGTAAATTATATTTTTATTCTCACAAACATGCTTATATAATTTATTTGCTTATAAATATGCCGACTTAAAATACTCAATATTTGATTTTCGAAACAAGTTAAGGAGAGAAAAAACCATATTAAGGAGTCTTCTGCACTCATAATCAAACCATTTACAAGCTACTGGTCGATTAGCAGAACGATTTTGCGAGGTGGAAGATCTTATTACATTACAAATTTTGTCTATAACCTCCTCGATTGGAGCAGAACTAATAGAAGGAAGTGAAACAGTGTTGCGATTAAGCCAATTCCCATCTTAATTTACGTATATTATTTATCTCTCTCACATGAGTTTCTTGACAAAAGCTGGCACGAGTGAGGATCGGAAAATTTTGTCGAGAAATTTGCTCCTAGAACTTCAAAATCATCTACAGTCTGCAGCCACTCTCCAGAAACTGCACACAAATCAATAACTGAAGTTCCCTGACCACTTACAAAAGTTAGTTCCCCATTTTTATCTGTTATTGACGCACCATTTAATACCCAAAACCCAAAACGTTCAAGCAACTCGGCTAAGGCTCTACCATTCCTATTGAAAGTGTCATCTTTAGAATTTCTGACTGGTAGTACATTTACTCGAGTATTTAACTGCTCTAAGGATGTATTTTGAAAAAGACCGATCCTGGCATTTCTCTGATCAACATTACATTATTTGAGTCAAAATTATTTAAAAAATCGTTAAGCTCATCAAAATCATTCAACCAATTATTACAATTTAAGTACAAAGATACTATAAAGTGACTATTTCTACTACTATTCCATCTATTTGAATAACAAATTTTCCATTATGTTGTCTAAATTTAACAAAACTACTAATTTTACTTTTTCTAATACCACAAATAATATCTCCACTGGCTCTACCATGACTACTATTTCTTATTGCAACAATATAGCTGATATTAAAATCTTTGAAATATTTAGTTATTTCATTCTGTTGTTCTTCTTCTAAAAAAGTTTCAATTAGTATAATTATTTCATATTTTTAAATTAACTTGAAAAAATCAACTAGCAGTAGTTTGTTTTTAATACCAGCTATATTGTAGCAAAATATATTTAAATTAATGAATTTAGTACTTTCACTTGTTTTATTATGGCAGACGACACTGTTTTCCTAATTCTGGTTCATATGATGAGATGGTGATGGCGCTGTCGGCGGCAAAGGGTTATTCTGATATTCTCCCTCGCTACTGTCAAAGAATTCAAGTCCTCGCATGCCAAATTGTTGTTGTATAAACGACTTGTCACTCGTTGATTTAATAATTAAACCGCGTGCAAATTTATAAACAAACAATTTGTCATTAATTTGAAGTTTGTCTCCTTTAACAATGAGCTTAGCTGACGGATTGAGTTCGTAAAGTTTGTTTTTTGCCTCAAACAAAGATTGTCGCTTTTTTCGGTACAAAAGTGATTTCTTGCGGTGAACACTTATCCTAGTTCCTTTTAGTTGACTTGCAGCCGAAATGACTTGATGAACACATTCCGGCGACTCCAGTTCCAACAAAACCGTACCTCTTTTCGTGCTCGTGTTAAGAATTTCTCGTGTTTTCTTTATCTGAATATCATCACTACCCTTTATTTTGAGAAGGGTTTTGCAGGTCTGTTTGGCTTCGTAGACTGCATCTTTCTCCTCGTCTAAAGGGAGGTGCACAACTACGATATTCTCGCTGGATTTACGTTCTATTTGGGACTCCAGAAGCTCACATCTGTCGTTCATTTTTGCTAATTTTACGTTGAGGTGCATATTTGTTTTTCCTAAAGATGATATTTTATTTGAAATTGAATTAACATCCGCAGTTGTTGCAAGATCCTTTAATATGTCGGCTAGGATCTCAGTAAACATGAGTTTCAGCTCTTGGACTGTTAATTTTCCAACTTCCATGGATGTTTCTTGTGCGGTTACGGGTTTTTTGTGCGAGTGGTTTGATTCTGGCGAAATTTCAGAAACTTTTCGCTTATTGTTCATAGAGATGTTTCCCGTTGACTCGATTGTTGACTGTGTATTTTAGATATTTAGATTTTGACTATTTAAACTTTTTTTTTGCTGTTTAGCTTATTGGACTTTAAGTGTTCAATTTAAAAAAATGTTTTTTTAAATAGAAAATAAAAATAAGAAATGAGAAAAAGCTAAAAAAACCATTTTATTTAAAATTTTCTATGGAGCTTTATTTTGTTCGCACTTCTACCAATGACAGTTGAAATGTAATGGTAGTTGGAGTACTTTCTTCTGCAGCCTGTTGCATATCAGCAATAAATTGTTCTACTTCATGCTCAATTTGTTCAATTGTTTGCATAGTGGATCTCAGGTTTATAAAACTTTCAAGTTTATCTCTGAATTTGTTCCATAGCTCTTATTCACGAGCTTGGGATTACTTTTTTCTATTATTTCTGCTTCGCTCAGCGATAAAATTACTGGAGTATGATTTGACGATAAATCATAATTACCTTCGACACTTATATGATTTCGTTTAATACCTTTAACTACGAAAAAGTCTATAAGGTCTGGTATTTTGTTAGTATCAGATGGCCAAAATGTTGGCGAACCAGAAGAATAAAATTCGCAGTTGTATTTGCGGCCTGCTTTGTGTAGACGTTTGCCTTGTGTAGTTATGAGCCTAGATCCCCAGTGTGTGTGCTTAGCATTGAAGTCACCACCAACAAGGAAGTTATGTCCTAACAAATTTAGGAGTTCTGCAAAGTCTTCTTCAGTTGGAGAGCGCCTCGGTGGGCAGAATATAGCTGCTATTTTAAATTCTTTCTTTTTTATACCAATACTTATTGTTGTTACTTGCATGTTTTCATTCGAAACCTTTGGTTCTTCATAATGTGTTAAGCACTTTTTTATAATTATTGCTGATCCTCCCCTAGCCTTGTCAGCTGGGTGCGGAGCATGATAACACGTGTAATTTGGCAATTTATTATCGAGAGTGTTCTTTACCGAGGTGAGTTTTGGATACCAAACAAATGTCTAAATGCTCTATTTCTAAAAACATGTTTAGTTCTGATACATGTTGTAAAAGACCGTTTGCATTCCATGTTGCGATTTTAAGTGTTCTGTCCATCATTGTTTTTTAAGAGCGACTCCTTCGCTTAGGTGTTTTATGTTTAAATCTATTAAATGATGATTAATTTTTTGTAGCACTTAAGTTCTTATATTTATAATACATAGCTATTTGGAATTACTGTTTTTTTGTTTGTTTTTTAATAATTATATTGAACTAGCGGAGCAGGCGAACTTCGTCTCGCCCCAATTTTACGCCTTCAAATGAACTGCAGAGCTATAATAAAACACAGATAGTTCCAATTTCAATGTGATTTATTTGAATAGAATAAAAATAAGGAGAGAGTTGTATGATAAACAATATTTTTCGATCCGTTTTCCAAGCTATTGATGACGTCCTATTTTTTCGCCCGGTCACAAATCCAATTGAGATTTTTAATTTTTTATAATGCCGTGGAACACTATACTTTGGTGATGAGTTTCTCCTTCGACGTTGTTAACTCGCAAAAATTTGCTGGGAGTGATATTAATCGAGTCAAGACATTAACAGAAATTTGGCAATTGCCAAGTGCCAGCTGTTTTCTTGAGAATTCAGCAGCCATTGGCTCGCTCTGCAATGCGACTTTCATATTTGTGGTCAATTTCAACTTCTTTACATGCCCGCACAAACATGACGGTTTCAAGCATGCATTAAATTCATCGGCAGCAGTAGATTTTGGGATGAAGGGAAGCGTTTGATGATAATCTCCGCTGAGCAATATAATATCCCCACCAAATCATCTCGAATCACATTGCAAGCCTTCATTGTTAGGTCAACTGCCTCTAAAGTTCGTTTATGCGCCATCGCATTCATCCAAAATTATGATTATGATGATTCATCGCCAGCTTCAAAGCGGAACGTGCAATTTGACCGCCTTCAAACAGTGTGGCAGCAATGCCATAGATGCCATAGCATTCAACAGGCAACGAAAAAGATCTTTGGCCGAATTGTTGCTAGAATCCACTAAATGACGAATGTCTTGCGTGTCCCCCCGGGGTCATCGAGAAAGTAAATGCGATTGCGGAATCGTATTCCAAAGCAGCGCGATTGTAGCCTAGATTTACCACTTTTCTTCTTCTAATATATTTTTATCGAATTGTGGTAGTGATTGTGCAGTTTGAAGCTGTGCATTAAGGCGGCTTTACATGGATCTGCATCTACAGATTTGAAGAAAAGTAGAGCGGGCCAATAATATAAAACAAACATAAAAGTAAGACAGGGTACACACTAATAACTTACTCGAACTCTGCTATAACTTTCTTGACACATCTCACACTCACATGTTCTTAGCGTTCAGGTATGTAATTTTGAGAAGAAAATTTTCGCTATTTTCGTTGTTTTTAAGCAAACTGAGGTGAAATGGTAAAAAAAAACTTTAAAATTCGTTATCTGAACGGAACAAATTATGGTGCAGATGAAAATGCTATAATGAAGATGAACATGTTCATCTTCACTATAATCTGCAATCTTCAGGTTCGTACTTCCTATAATCTTCATACATGAAGATGATCTCCATTTTGGTTTTCACTCTCTATCGCACAAGTATGAATTTTTTATTTTGTTTCCTCTTTTTTTGCAGATGTCAATGCAGATGAAGATGAAGATGCATGTAAAGCCTCCTTTATGGGCACGTCTCCATTTATTTCTTCTGCACGTGCCTCTTGCGTTTGATTATCATGGACATTCTGATTAATTATTATTGCAAGAAGTGTAGGTCGTCCAAGGTAAGATCGGAATCAGTGTAATAATACGCAAAACTTGAATCAATTTCAGCAAGAAAAATAGCACATTTTCTGAAAAATTATAATGTGAAAAGGACACCTGTCAAATCGCTCACAGCGTAAGTCAATGTATAATGCAATCTATCGGAATGTGGCATTGAACGCAGCACAACGTCATCTAATATATGTATATCTCATAAGCTTCTCCACCCAAAATGCACTCAAAACGTCTTCTATCACAATGAATTTCACAATTAACCGAAATTTTCCAAGCTTCACAACAGTTCGAAAAAAACAAAATATCAAAAATCAATTAAATGGGAATTAAATGCTGCCGATGTGTGCATGCACGCGGCAACAGACAGAAACCAAAATAAAGCAATAAAAAAACATGAAGGTGCATTTTTTGGCAATAACTCCGGCTCAAAACATAGGACAGTAAACAGATTTGTGATATGCACTCTCCAAACATGTCCTAAGATTTACTGAAAATTTCATTCAAATCGATCGAGCCGAAAAAAATAAGGTAGCGCACAAACATAATTTAGATTTTTCTTTATGTATAAAGACTAGCGGGCCAGGCGAACTTCATCTCACCCCAATGAAAAGCATTTAAATGAACTGCAGAGATAAAATAAAATACAGATAGTTCTAATTTCAATGTGATTTATTTGAATGGAATAAAAATAAGGAGAGAGTGATATGATAAACAATGATTTTCGATTTGAGACTGAAGACCGTTTGCCAAGCTATCGACGTCCTTTTTCTTCGGAGCAAGTATTGCCCGTTCACAAATCCAATCGATTTTTTTATAATTTTTTACAATGCCGGGGAACACTTTACTTTGGTGATGAGTTTCTCCTTTGACGTTGTTGACCCGCAAAAATTTGCCGGAAATGATATCAATCCAGTCAAGCCATCAACAGAAATTTGGCCATTGCCAGCGCCAGCAGTTGTCTTCACAATTCAGCAACCGGTTGGCCGTTCTGCAATACTAATCTCATATTTGTGGTCAATTTTAACTTCTTGATATGCCGGGTCAAATACGACGATTTGACCGCTGCATGCTTTAAATTCATCGGCAGCAGTATATTTTGGGATGAAGGGTAGCGTTTGACGAAAATCTCCGCTGACCACCAAATCAACTCGAATTTACCATACAAATTTTACTCTTCTCAGATGAAGACTTAAAACAAATCTCATTTAAATCTTCAATCGAACTACCCCATTTCCATATCGAAATGAACACATTCATCGGGAAAGTGAATTTTTCTCTTCGGTTGACACAGATGAACCTGCCTATCACACTTCTACATCATAAGAAAAAATAAATAGATATATTCATTTTGAATAGTGCTGTCAAAATGAATCTACTTTTGGAGTGGTGGAACCCCTTTTTGAGATTAGTAAATCTACAAGAGATTAAAGTTCGGTGGAAAAGCAGAATAAGTCCGTGTATAACGCGATCTATCAGATTGTGGCATTGATCGCAGCACAGTGTCATCTAATATAAACGGTGATTTTTTAAGAGCTTGGTTTTTGAAAATTCAAAAAAACACAGAAACTTGTAAAAAGTGAATGAAATTTTTATTTGGATCGATAAATCAATTTCTGCCATTTACTTTTTAAAAATAATTTCACTTAAATGTTGCCCGCGGCTACGCTTCAGGTGGTCCATTCTGAAGGTCCAATTTTGGCAAACTTTTTCACACATTTCGGCCGGAATCTCACCAATGACGCGTTCAATGTTGGCTTCCAAGGCAGCAATCGTGTTTGGCTTGTCCCCATAGACAATAGACTTAACATAGCCCCACAAAAAATAGTCTAACGGGGTCAAATCACATGATCTTGGTGGCCAATTGACTGCGCCAAAACGTGAGATCAATTGCTCACCAAATTCGCCTCTCAATTGATGCATGGTTTCGCGTGCAGTGTGGCAAGCACATTTTTCACAGAGCACGAATTTTGATAATAAATTTCAATAATTTGCAAACGTTGTTCAGGCGTAAGTCTATTCATGATGAAATGGCAAACAATACTGAATCGAAATGTCAAATGTTCGTGGAATTTGTCATGTGTGATCTGTCAAAAATATAAACTTCAAAAACCAAGTAGCAAAAAAATCACCCTATATCTCGTAAGCTTTTCCACCCAAACCTTCTTCTATCACAATGAGTTTCAAAATTAACCGACATTTTACGAGCTTCAAAATGAAATAACAAAGAGAAATCAAAATGAAAGTGTGTAGATGTATACAAAACAAAACACATTATTTATACTAATAAAGCAATAACAAATATGTAGTTGCATTTTTGGTCATAACTTCGGTTCTAGACATCGGACAGGAAACAGATTTCTTGTATGCACTCTCCAAGTATGTCCTAAGATCTCCTAAAAATTTCATTCAAATCGATCAAGGCGAAAAAAAGAAGATAGCGCACAAAAATAATTTGGATTGTTTTTTATATATAAGAATTTGTTACTGTTACGTTTTAAGAATAAAAGTATTTTTGGAAAAAAAAACTTACAGACATATCATTATTTCATTTCTTAAGCTAACTGCTTCAGAATATTACTGCAAATGCTGTACGACAGTACTTCCTTCTGCATCGTTGCGATGTCATCTTGGTTTTCATAATTATCGTAGGGTAAGTCTTCATCTAAAGATACATGGAAATTTATACATAAATTGTGTAGCGCATAGCAGACGTTAATTATTTTATTTGTGCGGTGAATACTGCAGCACACTGGATAAATCCAAACAACGAAATCTGCTCTTCAATACACCAATAGTTAACTCTATAATATTTCGTTCCTTGCAGTGTTGTGTATTGAATTTCGATTCTTGGGAATCTGCTTCTACATTTCGAAAATGAGTAAGAAACCACGGAAATAAACCATTTCCTCCATCACCTGAAAAATAAGTTAAAAAAGTGAGTGTGAGGATAATCTGAGAAGCACAGCCAGAAAATGTTTTTATTTAAGGTGGTAAACGTTGGAATTAAGCTCCCGACCTTCTGCATGACTGCCGTATGAATTAATCATCACCATACAGGCTACTGCAAAGTGCAAACAATTTTAAACTGGACAGAATTTACCTAAAAGTCTAAGATTTCTTTCTCCATTATTAAAGATGTTTTGAAAATATGATTTGGCTACCGTATTGTTCCATACTGAAGAGTCGTGACTGCTTGCGGGATAACTCGCGTCAACGTAGGTTATCCATTGCATATGAAAGCATATCTGAAAAGAATTTTTATTTTTCTAGATAGAAATTAAAAAAAAAAACATTTAATTGCATGTACCAGCGTTGTATTAACGCTGTGGTTGCCTTTTCTGTTATAAAAGAAATGAGGGTTTTGATAGGGGTCTTTATAGTTATGTGGGTACCGTCAACGCACATAACCCCTCCAGGCACACCACATTTTTGGTAAAACCAGAGTTTTGCTTCTAGCTTTTCTTCAACTGTCATTTGTAGGGTTATGCATTTGGGACACAAGTGGGTTTGTAGAACATCCAGTATCTCCTGCAAAACGTTACTAAATGAGGCCTGAGCGAAGCTTACATTAAAGTATTGCCCCACGCCATGTTGCAAATTACCTTTAGCAAAAAACCTCAAACAAGCGATTTCTTGAAATTGCATCATTTCTCTGTGGAGGTGGAAGATTCGATTCAACAATATCCAATACATACCGAAATGCTCTTTTGTTTAACCGAAAATTTTTGGTAAACCTATGATTTTGAAATATGTAATTGGATTCAAAATGAAAACTAAATCAACCTACGTTTCATCGGGTAGTTCCATAATATTTTTTTTTAGATTTTCTAACATTTCTCCAAAGGTCCTTGTTCGAAGATTCTCTCATTTCTCTGCTTAGAATTATGAACAAAAAAGTCCAATACTGTCCATTTCCAAAATAATTACCAAGTTGAATAAAATTTGAAACAAAAGCAAATTATAATGAATTTACAAGATGTCACAGGAAATGCTGTTTACGTGAATGTCAAATTGGCTCGGGATAATATATTTCACCCGATGAATAGCAGAATGCAAAGGCAAGGTGAAAGGGAGTCGAATGGGTGGATCGAATATCCGATTCAAGTGGATAGCAGTATAGGGCTGATTATATTGTTCAAACAGGGAAATCGAAGCACTTTGACGCTCGACTCTAATATCAATGTTTAATGGTATATATGATATGGAAAAATTAAATTTCATCAAAACTACAAATTAAACAAATTTAATCTGAGTAATCCTTTATTAGTTTTCATTGGTACCTACTGATTTTCCTTGGTTGAGAGTTGACACTGAGTTCAATTATTAAACCCAGCTCCGATTTATTTTTGAGTAGATACGTACATAAAGGGTTTCTTGTTTGTTAACCATAGCAATAAAAAAACACTGCAATTAAGTGATGTTGTGTGTTTATGCACATGTAATACGTTTATAAAGGTCTAGATAATCGGTAAGAAAACAAAAACTGAAAATTAAATTTATAGTTTTTGCCCCTAAGGCTTTTCACATTCACACTTGGTCTCAATTAACTCAATTTAATGTGAAATTATGTTTATTGCTAATGTTTCGCTAGTTCGATGCATTGTATGTAGGTATTACCCAAATGGAAGATCAGAAGCCTCAGGCCGTATTCTCAGTGCGAGATTCTTCTTCTTCAATAGTTTTTATATGTAGTTCTGTAATTGTTTTGCTAAAAAATTGTAGAGCAGTGCCTTAATTACAGGCTTTAGTTCCCATTTGTTTTCGATTTACCATTTTACTTCGTTGATCATTAATGCTGTCCCTGATTACTGAGTATCCGCTCACGACTATTAAAAAGTGATAATGACTATTTTATTCAAGAGTGTACTGAAAGTAAACTGTTTTCTGTGCTTGCTTTAAATACCCACCGTGTTTTTTTTTTTTTATCAATGGATATATTTTATATGAACGCATTTCTATAATAAATGTTAATTCTTTGTTCTTTGATTTTTGTTAACACGTACACAAGGTATTAGTTTAGTGTATTACAAAATACATTTTTGATATGCCTACCTACATTTGTTTATCAATGATCTTTTAAGTTTCTGGTATTTTATTTTTGGTTTTTACCTAAGTGGTTCAATTTTTTTTTTGTCAATTAAATGACGCTGCTTTCGTTGATAATAAATATGAACATCATAATATTATTATTTTAAGGAACACATTATTGAAAAATACTGGATTTAAGTAAGAAAGATGCTCTTCTAGATTTTTTTTGTATTCTGCAAAGTGGTTTAGATCGTAAATACCACTGTACTGGACTTTTCGTGGACATAACTAAGGCATTTGATATGGTTAACCATAAAATCTTGCTAGACAAGCTTGATATGGCTGGCTTTCGTGGGTTTACCTTAAAATGGTTTGAGTCCTATCTTAAAAATAGAATGCAGTTAGTGAAAATTCAAAACAGCTTCAGTGACCCTAAAACTAGTCACTTAGGAGTCCCTCAAGGTTCAGTACTCGGTCCAGTTTTATTTCTAATATATATAAATTCTCTTTTTTCGCTTCCAATAATTGGTAGAATCAAAGCCTTTGCAGATGACCTAGGAATTGCTTACTGTTCATCTAGTCCATTAAATCAAATATGTGAAATAAATCATGATGTTCATCTGCTTAGATGCTGGTTTGCGAAACATGAGCTTATAGTCAGCAATAAAACTAAACTTATGTATTTTAGTCTTACTCGTAAAATATCGCCTGATATTCCTATAGTTTTTCATTCACATGAATGTACTAATTATCAACTTTGCAATAAAAACTGTTTTATAATTGAAAGTGTAGAAGACTTCAAATACCTAGGTATTACTTTTGACCAAAATTTAAGTTGGACCAAACACATATCGCTTTTAAAGAACTATCTGTTTTCAGCTAATCGGAATTTTTATCATTTGAGGAATCACTGCTCCTTGGAAATGTTGAAGATGGTCTACTATGGAATTTTCCATTCAAAATTAGAATATGGCATTTGCTGCTGGGGTGGAGCATATGTGAATCATCTTAATCAGCTAACTGTCTTACAGAAATCTGCGATTCGAAATGTTTGCAAAACGCATCGACTAGCTAACTCAATGCGTTTATTTAGATACCAGCAAGTCCTACCTGTTCGTCATTTATTTTATTTTAAAGTCCTCAAAGTGTTTTTTAAAAGGTCAGGTTATCTGCAAAGTCCGATTTCGGACCTTAGAAATCTTCGCAGCAACTCTGCTTACTTGGTCAATATTCCCTTTTTTCGCACCACTAGTTACAGAAACTCTTACCCAATTATTTCATGTAAACTGTTTAATACACTACCGGTTAACATTCGCAATATAAGAAATATGAACGTCTTTTTGAAAAAAATAAAAATATGGCTTCTTGATTTGGATCATCATGCTATCGAAATGCTAATTCAATTTGCAATTTAACTAACCTTGTCTCTGAATTGTTTCTTAATTCTGTTTATTTTTGTATTGAATTCTGTTGATGAATAATAATGTTTAATTGTAATAACCTTTAATTGTACACCCCACACAAACAATGTATTAATTAGATGTGCCATTTACACTATTTTTTCTTAAATAAATTATGGCACTAACTATTCTTATTTATATATAAGCTATTAAGGATTACCATGTAGTTTTTGTTAATAAGAATAAAGAAATTTGAAATTGAAAATTGAAATTGAATTGAAATTAGAAAAAATTATAGACACTGTAATAACTTATGTAAATAGTTTTTATAATGCTATATGAACTTTTAAAGTGTAAATACACACATATGTATATATATTGTATGCATACATAGTCTTTTTCGGATAATTATCGATTAATATTTCGGACTATGACTAATTTCGCGATTTTTGACATTTTCTTAAAGGTTATTTTATTATTTCCAGAATTTGGTCACAACTAATAGCTAAGAGTCATAAACACTCAAGTTATTTTTGCTTCATTCAAACATTTAATATAATAATTACACAGAGTGTTTGTTGTGCTTAAAGTGTATCTGATTTTAATTATTTATTACAACTATGTAGTTCTTAATCGTAATCAATACACATTCATTGACTGTTGTGATAATCTAGTCGTTCTGTGACTCCTGTATTAAATGATTTTTCATTTTTCTTAGTGTAAAGTGTTAAATTAAAAATGTTTAGCTTTCCATTAATCCAAGTGAAAATTTTTGGATAATTTTACGTGTCGTCTCACTTTTAATCAATTAAAAAGTGATTCTTTGTTCAAATATTTTCTGGAGCAAGTCTAAAATTCGTCTATTGATCAATTTTAACAAATTTAGATTTCCATTTTGAAAAAAAATCAATCTCTATTAAATGAATTCCGCTTTATTTTATTTTTGACTAACTAAGACCAATTTTCGTTTGTGTTCATTTTTTATTGATAGTTATACATAATCAGTCTTATTTAATAGAATGCTCTAAACAGATGAATAGTTATACAGTGAATAAGGTCTCTTCCATAAATTCCTATTTATAAAACATTTTGCCATAAATTATAGTTATGCAGTCTTTTATGCCCAAAAAGTACCAAAAACGGGTAATCTATTCCATTTGGCTGTCATGATCAAATCAGCTGTTTGTCAGAAAACGCAAGTAGAACTTTTGTTGGTGTTATGATTGTGATTTAATGAAAACAAAATAAATAATAATACAAAATAATAATAAATAATAATAAATATTGGATCATAGTTTTTCATCCCCAAGATCCTGTTTAGATTAATAGTACCGCCACTATATCAGTATTATGTGTATGAGTAGGGTGACGATGGTTTCAGCTCTGTCACGGCCAGATTCTGAGTAGCAAAAAGCACTTTTTTGGTGTTTGTATTTATTCTATGTTATGAAATTCCTGGGTTTCGTTTTGTACACTTCCTGCTTGACATAACCCCATACAAAAAAGCCTGATGCAGTCAGGTCAGGTGACCTTGGGGGGCAGCGGAAAGGGCAGTTTCTAGATATCAATTTGCTTGGGAATTTTCGTTGGAGCTCCGCCATAACTTGTGTGGCTACGTGTGCACTTGCTCCATCTTGTTGAAACCAAATCCTGCTGAAAGGGATACGTCTTCGGCGAAGTTCTGGGTAAAAAAAACTCCTTCAACATCTTAAAATAACGGTCCCCATTGACAGTTGGTGTTACACGGTTTTCTTCAAAGAAGAATGGCCCGACAATACACCTCGATGAAACTGCGCACCACGCAGTGACTCGTTCTGGTTGAAAATCCGTCTCATGGAACATTTCTGGATTAGATTCACTCCATATACGGTAATTTTACTTGTTAGCAATGCCGTTGAAGTCAAAATGGGCCTCATCAGACATGAACAAACAATTTATCAATGTGTTATCTTCTACGGCCATTGCAATCATTTTTCGCCAAAATTCTAGTCGGACAGGCAAATCCTGAGGGTTTAACTTGCTTGTAATTTGGACTTTGTACAGAAACAAGTTTAAGTCATCATGAAGTATCCGTTGTAATGACCGTCTGCGAGTTGTTTCTCATGTTCTCATGTTTTTTTTTTTCAGCAGTTGTTTTGTCATCAGCTGTATTCTTACATGGGAATACAACGACACCAACCAATCCGGATAGCTATAGTTCGGTTATTGAATGAGGCCATTTGCAATTACATAAAGCAATATTTCGAGGTTTTTTTAACTGCAACCAAATAATACTTTCCTTTAATTTAAAAAGGTGGAATTCAGAGGCTTGGGTATTCTACTCAGGAGGAGTACAGCTAAGTATATCTTCTGTTTTTAGTAGTAATTAATCGAAGGTAATTTCCATTTAATTTAGGTTTAATTTGAATTCATATTGTTTGTTGCCTTGTTTGTGGCAAATTTTTACGGTAGGCATTCGCTATTCATCCGCTAGTTTTTTCCTGGTATTGCGGGACACGCGTCCGTTTTTTCTTTTACTATCAAATTGTTATTTCGAGAATTTTTTCTTTAGGCGATTTTTCTTAGTTTCTCTAGACACAAAAATTGTTCTTTTTTTGCTTGATTTTCCGTTTTATATTTTCTAGAATTGACTCTCTGTCAATCTCGAAACAAGTTGTACCTACTTTTTTCTTTTGAAAAGATTCTGGTTTTTAATCCAAGCTTCGGCCAAGGTTTTCCAGAAACCTTTTTAATTAAATAAATATTTTTCTAGTGTTCTAACTAAATCCAAACTTTTATTCCGTTCGGAAATAATTTCTTTTTTAATTTAGGAACGGGTAAGGTAAGTACCATAAAACTTCCTGGCGCCCATTTAATTTTTGGTACACCCTGTACCTACACAAGTAATAAATTAATTACATTTTATTTTAGTTTCGTTTAATTGGTTTTATTAATCGCTCCCGATTAATAAATCCAATTATCTACCTATTGAACCCACCCACAGCTGACTAGCCGGTTGGCTGCACATTTTGTTTGCAGTTTGTTGCAATATTTTCAGTATTTCCTTTATTCTTCTTTCGTCGATCGCTTGACATTTGGTCAGATCGAAATTACCTTACGCGAGTGTCGGTTGCACTAAAGTAAATATTCGTTTGTTTTTTTTTCTATCAATTAATTAATAAATTGGATTCGGATAATCCTAGTCCGCGGTTTAAAAACTTATCGTCATCGTAATCATCCTACATAATCGTAAATTATTTAAATTGGGAAGAAAAATAAAAAGAATATTGTCGGTGAAGAAAACATTGTAACATTTGGCGTCCATACGTGGGTCTTGCTGTGTTTGTTAGGGAAGTGGTTTTGGATAGAAAATTTTTTTTTATTAAAAAATGTTATTTTTGTGTTATTTTTCTTTTTCCGTAGGTACATTAAAATTGTTAATTTGTGTGTACGCAAAGGAAAAAAATCTTAAAGAAAGGAAAATTCGAGCGACAAAATGAAATTCCCTAAAGCTATACCTACATACATATGTACATATTTACATCTTGGGATATAAGATATAACGTACAATACCATTGCGCCGAAGAGTAATGGCCTTTTCCGTTGGCCGTCCAGAACACGTTCCGCCAATAAAACACCTGGAAACAATTTTGTGAAAATTAAATTTAACAAAAATCACATCGGCTAAAAAGAATTTCCGAAACATTTGATTTCAATTGAGATACACATTTTCTTGTATCAATAATAATTAACTTGCTTCTTTTTATGTTATTTTACCAGAAAAGTAGTTTAAATACTATAAACACATCGAAATTATACACAACAAATCAACGCGATGATTTTGACATTTTGATTATGTGAGTGTATTAGTGAATCTGTTTTCGATTATGAATTGAAATCGAGAATCGTTTTCTGTTCTGTTTAGAGTAACAACTGTCATTTTATGGGGGTCAGAACAGTTCTGGACGGCCAATCGAAAAGGTCATAAAGTTTTCGTTTTATTTTTTCTGATTCATTTGATTAGAAATTTTAATTTAATTTTTTGTGAGCTTTCTTTTATTTCTTTTTTGCATTTTTCAATTTTTATTCATTTCATATTTTCATTTTTTAGCCTAGTACGCTGCTGATGCGAAACGAAAAATCCCATACAAAAATGACACGACGAAATCATGAACGAAAAATTTCGCTCTACTTTTCGTTTGCCAGTACCCTGCTGAACGACGAAATGTGTAATTTTAGTGGATAGCTGTACTAGATTTCTTAGTACAATTCTCCACTCTTTTCGTTCTCAATTTAATTAACCTGCACATCATAGAGAAAATAATTATGTTAGTTTCTCTATGCTGCACATTAATTGCTTGCGAAATTTTGACATTTCATTTTTTTTATAAAAAAAGTCAAACTTTTGTTTATTTGATTTTTCTTTGGATTTGGGTTTTCTCTAATGGGGGCGACTTTCTCTTAGGGGAGTACGCGTAGAACTTTGATTTTTTTACCGTGAGCTAGGGGCTCTATAGGACAGCTTTAAAATATAACGATAAGGAAACACTGTTAAATATGATTAAAAAAAATTTTAATTTTAAATTTTGGCCTTTTTAGTACAACACATTCGTTCAATTTGTCTTTAAATTAGAACGTATTTCAACACACGGATACTTATATTCGATAGATTTATTATTAAAGAAAATAATTAAAACGGTTTTAGTATGAAAACATAAGTTTTTGTATTTTTAACATATTTTTAAAGTTTACAATATTAGTACACAATATACAAAATTCGCGGCAACGAAAAACTCTTTTGACAGTTCTTGTTAATACTTCCCTCTAGTAGTGTTCTGATAAGTTTTTTTTGTACCTAGGTACTTTTTTTGGGGAAATTTTAATGGAAACAATTCTTGGGTTAAGAGTACAAGTGTAGTTTTTTTCAATAATAAAACTTACGTGAAAACATTTAACTAAATGAAATATCATATTTTTTGAAAAGTAGTTATCAATTTTAAAATACATAACGTACCTACCTATTTACTTTCAATAAAAACTTATTGCGAATTAAAAAAAAAAACATTAAACAAAACGTATGTATAAAAAAAACCTTGTGTGAAGTTTTTCTGTAATTAAGTTCACGGCGTAAAAAAAGCTCGGTGAGTAAGGGGGACATGCTGCCCCCCTGCAACCCCCCTACCTAGGGCAATTATAGGATTTGGGGTGCGGTCAAGGTTGGGTGTATGCAAAGTTTTTCTTTGGGATTTGACATGAAACAAAACAACAATAGTACATAGTTTGAAATCAATTTATATTATCCCAAGAAAAATGCACATACCACAACACTTACCTTATTGAAGTTGCATACAGTCATCTGTGGATTGTTAAACAACTGCCAACACAAAAAAGTTGTCGGTAGTCATCATTTGCATACATTTTGTATGAAAAATTAAAACTTTAAAAGTTAATTAAAAATAGAAATAAAAGTTTCCTCACTTTAAAATTATTATGTTTATGGTTTTTAAGCATAAATCTACCGAATAAAAGTATCCGCCTTTTAAAATTCGTGCTCCCCTAAAAGAAAGTTCAGCCAAAACCAATATCTAAATCGACTAAACTAAATCTGCAAAATGAAAATGGGAAGTTGGAAAGAAGCACACCCTTCACATATCTTATCGGCGAACAAGATATAGCGGATATTTATTGGGAGTGTTTATTATAACCAACTATCGACTTTTGTTATACCTAGTGCTAGTGCTTAAATTAAAAATAACCTATGTTCTTTTAAAATTAATTTATTTTAAGTGACTACTAAATAAAAATATTAGAAACAAGATTCAGTAGACCATTTGTTACTCCGACTTTTAAATTCGATGCTAACTATGACGCCATATAAATATCAAAACACTCACTATTTCTAGCTACATACTTTCAACACATAAATTAACTCAATCGCCACAAAGAAAAAATCAGTACTGTCAGTACGAATATGAATTTACGTCCTAGCGGACCAGATGTATCTGGGTCTGAAGCCAAAGGTACGCAGCCTACCGCTGCACCAACGGCAATTAAGGAAATCATCGTTACCACAAAAATGTTTGGTTGCAAAAAGGCCATCTTAAAAGATACCCACCTCAAAATAGCTCTCTATCTGGGAAGCCTGTTTCTGTCTCATTGATTGGCGATTATATACCATACCCCAGAACATTTTTTTCCCGTTCAGACAATCTGTATAATGTTTACTTCGTGAAAATCGGCTCGGGATGGACATTGTTATTTAGTATACAATTTCTGGTTATGACCTCGATAGTCCTTTGTTGTGGTGATAGAAAGAAGATGATGACAAATGACTTAACTCGCATTGCCATTGCTACCTTCTTTTGGTTTTTCTGGACGAAGTTGTTTAATGTAATTGAACCATCGTATGGCAAAAGCACTGCTCGTGGATTTGAAAGCAAATCAAGCTGCTTGCAAGCTGGTCACTTGTGGATTGGATTTGACATATAAGGCCATGCATTTATACTATTCATTCGATTTTGGTATTAATTGACGAAACAAGACCTATAGTTAAAATGGGAATCTTTCACAGAGCATTTGCGAAACGAATTGCATACGCAGCGTAGCAGAGCGGTCAAGTACAAACCCACTAAGAAAACTCACTGATGAACAAGTGAAAATGCAACCAGTTCCACAGATATATTCCAAAAGCTATTCATTGTTCTCTTTGAAATATATAATCTGAAAATACTTGGGAGTGTATCTTTTAACGGGATATCCTAAAATTGATACCTAAGATTGATAAATTTTTGTAATCTACTCTTGATACTCTCAGAGTAGAGAACAAATTTTTCAGATTATATATTTCAAAGTGAACAGTGAATAGCTTTTGGAGTATATCTTTGGAACGGGTTCATCATTCTAAATATGCGTATTTCAAGAGTGATTTTTTGCAATAAGCCTTCTACCTAAAAACTTTTGGTGCTGATTTTGAGAGTATCAAGAGTAGATTACAGAAAGGTATCAACCAAGTTTTTAGGATAACCCGTTCCAAAGCAACACTCCAAAGTATTTTCAGATTATGTATTTCAAGGTGAGCAGTGAATAGCTTTTGGACTATATTTTTGTAACGGGTTGTCCAATAAAGGCGAGCGATATCGTTTTAGAATCAAAACTTCATACTTTCAAAGGAAGCATTAACAAAACCAAAATTAGTTTTGCCACCAAATTACTGTTAGATGTAATTTTTTTTGTCACCAAATTACTTTTAGATGTAATTTTTTTGAAATAATTCTTGGACTTGAAAATGGTATCCGGAATTAGAAAGAAACCATAAATTAGAACTCAGAACCCTTTACGAATTTTAAAGTGGTTTACCTCCCAACTTCATTGATTTTCTTAAAATTGATAGAAATTTCATCAAATCGGCAGATAAACCAGTTTATAAATCCAAAAGTAATCGCTTAATTTTGATCATTTAAACGGTTCAGAGTTTTATTTTAAATCTGCTATGTATAACCAGAACCATTTTTATATCCAAGAATTATTTCATAAGAATTTCATCTAAAAGTAATTTGGGGACAAAAAAAATTCCATCTAAAAGTAATTTGATGACACAACTCCTTTTTTTTACAACTTGCCAACTTTTTTTGACAGTGTGGATTTTGTTGTAAGACGAAAATCTTTTTTATTTTAGAAGTTTAAAAATCCAACTTTAAAAAAGAATTTCTAATAAAATTTTCTCAATGAAAGAACTTTCTAGAAAAATATTTGAACAATATTACTCGAACGAATTAAATATATAAAAACAAATTGTATTGAATGTTAGAAGACTGGAAAACGAATGACTAATTTCGAAAATGAAAATTAATATAATTTGAAAGAAAAGCTATTAAGATATAATAATTTATAAGATCGCAAAGTAAAAATTATACAGTAGAAAAATTTAACAACAATAAAAATTTAAGATAAGATTAACAAATTAGATTAATAAAATGTTCGCCACATCACTCCCTCACCATTAATCAACTCAGATCATGATTACGGTATTCTAATAATTTCTTCGGAAATTTAACATATCATCCGCATCTGCTTTTAAATGGTTCTGTTGTGGGCTGATTAGTTAAATTATGCTGTTGACTTATTTGTAATACTTGACGTGGCAAAATTGGATGAACATCAGTTAATTGTTTAGTCTATCAAAGCTTACTTTTTTTCTTCTTCCTTGAAAATCAATGTCGGAAGTCTTAGTAGATTTGGATAACACTGCGAAGGGGACATCATATGGTGATTTTAAGGGAGTTTTGACGGTATCATCTCGTATAAATACGTGTGTGCATATGTTAAGATGCTGCTGCTGATATGAATTGCTTTGGAGTGATTGGAAGTAACGACAGGTTTAAGATCATTCATAGCACAAACTAATAACGCAAAGACCCGAAAACTCTGCTTTCATTTGACACTTGCCTACAAGCTGAAACACGCACACAAGTAACTTTTCTGTTCCTCTTCTAATAGACACATTGATAAAAACGCACACAAGAATCTTTTCTGTTCCTCTTCCTATAGACACATAGACAACACGGCCCTAGTAATTTGTTTTTGTTTTGTTTTTCGATTTCCCATCTATTCATGGATAGAGTTTCAAAGCTACAAATACAATGTAAGCAAATGGATTTTGGGGGGTGAAACGTAAGAAAGTTTACAATCTTAATATGGCTTGTTTGAGATTCATAGTTTGCTTAAGCATTCTCACAAAATCTGAGTTAACATTTTCCGTTAATTTGTAGTCGAAAATGTCACATGGAAGCTTGAAAGTAGTGCCATAAATCATCTCGGCTGGTTAAACCTTGAGATCTTCCTTAATTGAAGCTCGAAGCCCCAGCATAACGATAGGTAAAACATCAGACCATTGATTCCACTCGTGACATTTGATAGATGCTTTTAAAGTCCGATGAAATCGCTCAATTATGCCATTTGATTGTGGATGATACGTTGTTGTTTGCGTGTGCTTGATTCCAAATGCTTTTGACAACTCTTGGAAAAGATTTGACTGAAATTGTCTTCCCTGATCGGTCGCTAATGTTTCAGGTACACTATAATGAGATATCCATCCGCGTATCAGAGCCCTCGCAACTTCTTCCGCTGTTATATCATAAAGAGGGATTACTACAGGCGAAATCGATCGATACAAGTTAAATATTAACGGTATCCATTGGAAGGTGGAAGAGGGCCAATAATATCGATGTTAATGTGCTTAAATCTTCCGCCTGGAACTTTGAAATTTTCTAATACTGTTTTGTTGTGACGTGAAATTTTATTTTTTTGACATTGAATGCACTGTGAAAGGGTCGGATATTAGTTTATTTGCTGCACGTTTACCTGGATGCGAAAGTCGCTGAATCAAGTCAAATGTTGGTTTTCTCATGATTTGAACTAGAAACGGCCTGATTCTTCCGGTTGATATATCACAATAAATTGCTGCTGGAGAATCTGGCATAGTCATTAGTTGAAGTTTTAGAGATGATTTACCGTCTAGAATTTCAGAATTAATTTTTTTTCTTCATCATGAGCTTGAAGATGAGAGCATTTTTCGTAGATAAATTGCAAATCGTGAACACTTTCAATTCGAGTAAACATGTCTGCGACAATGTTTTCCTTTCCTGAGATGTGACGAATATCTGTACAAAATTGACCAATACAATTGAGGTAGCGAGCTTGACGAGGGGAAGTTTTGTCAGAATTTTGTTGAAACGCATACGTCAAAGGCTTATGATCTGTGTAAATAAAACAATTTCTTCCCTCGATCATAAATTTGTTGTGCTTTACTACTTGATAAATTGCTAAAAGTTCTCTAAAGTACTGTATTTTTTCTGCGAGGCTGTCATTCGTTTTGAATAGAAACTAAGTGGTTCCAGTTATCCTTTATTCATGTGATTTAATACAGCGCCAAGGGCAAAATTACTGGCATCAACAAATAACACCAAGTTCGCATCAGGTAAAGGATGAGCCAATGTCACTGCTTGTTAAAGATCTGGTTTAGATTGTTCGAAAGCTTCTTCGGCTTCTGAAATCCAAATAAGATTTTTTTTGTCATTTTTCTTATTTCCATGAATGATAGCTTGAAGTTTCCCGTGTTTGACAGCTGCATTTGGTAGAAATGGTCTGTAAACTTTAAGTAGTGCCAGGAATCTTCGTAATTCATGAGCTTCAATGGGCTTTTTGAATTCAAGAATAGCATTGATTCGATCCGATGAGGGACCAATGCCATCTTTTGGTCCGCGATGACCAAGGAATATGACTTCGGGTTTGCCAAAGATGCATTTTGCCAACTAGATTTTGATGTTGTGTAATCGAAGTCTCTCAAAAACTAACTTGACATGAGTGCGATGTTCATTTTCATTTGTTGATGCAATCGCGATGTCATCTATATAAACTACAACGAAATCGAGATCGTTGAAAATGCTATTCATGTAGCGTTGAAAAGTCTGTGAAGCATTCCGAAGACCAAATTTCATTACATTGAATTCGAAGAGTCCAAATGGTGTTATTATTGCAGTTTTTTGGCGGTCTTCAGGTGCAATTGGAATTTGGTTGTAGGTTTTCACAAGATCTAAAACCGAAAAAATGATCTTGGCAGCGAATTTTTAACAAAAATCTTGAATGTGAGGTAGTGGGTAGCGATCAGGTTCTGTAATTGCATTAAGACGCCGGTAGTTACCACAAGGTCGCCATTCACCATTTTTCTTTGGAGCCAAATGTAGAGGTGATGCCCAACTACTGTTGCTTGGACGACAGACTTCTGCTTCAAGCATATATTCGAACTCTTTGTTTGCTATTTTGAAGCGTTCAGGATTCAATCTTCGAGCTTTTTCAAATACAGGTCGACCATTGTTTATTATTTGATGCTGGGCCTTCGAAGTGTTCAGTGTTTTTTCATTGAAAACTGGAGGCTTGGTAACATCTTTGAATTCATTTAGAATATCGGCATAATTCATATCTTTTGCGATGGTACTGAATGGTTTATAGTCTGTTGCTTTTGAGATACAGTTTACTGTCAAATTGGTTTTTGCATCAATTACTTTCTTGTTTTTAACATCGACTACAAGTCCAAACCGTGACCAAAAATCTGCACCGATGATTGCTTTGTCTACATCTGCAACGATGAATTCCCAGTCGAAGTTTCTTCGCAGTCCTAAGTTAACAGTGGCAATATTGGAACCGAATGTCTTGATAGACGTTCCATTTGCAGCAAATAGACGATATGAATCTGGGTTCTTTGAGTGTCGAATTGAAAAGACAGATACATCAGCACCAGTGTCTATGAGATATTGTAAATGGCTCGATTTATCATTAAGAGTCCACTTCGTGTACCGTCTTCGTTGAAGTGGAATCTAGTTTTCCTGCACTGAATCAGTTCTCTTATTGAATTGACAACGCTTAACTCATTTCTTAGCTAAGGAACCGAACTGATGATGGTACTTACAGATGGATATTGTTTCTTGTCTGTTGAATTTAATTTGGATCGACTCCTTGATTGTCGATGTTTTTGCGAATAATCTATCTTCAATTCTTTTATTTCTTTTGAAAGAACCGCAATCTCGGCCTTCAAATCGGATATTTCGGAAGTTGAAAATGTTGGTTGTGAACATGGAGAATTTATATTCACTGAGGCAACATGACTTCGAACCATAACTTCCAACATCGTATCAGCAATCAGTGCACGCTTATCTAATTCAAATTCGGAAACAGACACTACGGCACGAATGTTTTCAGGCAACCTTTTTAACCATAATGTTTTCATTACGTCGTCAGTAATGGCTTTGCCGGCAAAATCGCGCATTTTTCGGAGCAATTGTGAAGGTTTGTCGTCGCCCAACTTGATTTCCTTTACTAGCTTGGAAAGTTTGCGGTGGTCCGAAAGCATGAACTCTCTAATCAACCCATCCTTCACGGTTTTATACTTATCTGAAGAAGGGGGATTGCGGATGATGTGAGAAACAACCTGCAAATACTGAGGATCGAGTGTTGAAATCACGTAGTCAAACATGGTTTGGTCACGTCTGATTCCAGAGTTCCTAAACTGGGCTTACATTTGTAGGAAATATAAGTCTGGCTCTTCCCTTACAAATTGAACAGCTTTCACTGCAACATGATGTACCTCATTTCGATGTTGCCTACCTGACGTAGCGACGTTGGTTGTGCCCGTGGTGTCACTATCTTCGTTGTCTTGATTTACAGGCATAATTTCGTTTAAATATTGACTTACTTGATTAAAATTTTGTTCTTCGGGGTAACCAATGTGGATTTTGTTGAAGGATGAAAATCTTTATAATATTGTAGGGGTTTAAAAATCCAACTTTAAAAAAGAACTTCTAATAAATTTTTCTCAATGAAAGAACGTTCTAGAAAAATATTTGAACAATATTTATTGAACGAATTAAATATATAAAAACGAATTGTATTGAATGTTAGAAGACTGGAAAACGAATGACTAATTTCAAAAATGAAAATTAAAATAATTTGATAGAAAAGCTATTAGGATATAATAATTTATAAGATCGCAAAGTAAAGATTATACAGTAGAAAAATTTAACAATAATGAAAATTTAAGATAAGATTAACAAATTAGATTAATAAATTGTTCGCCACAACAGCTTACAGAACTCTCCGCAAATATTTATCCACTGTAGCTTTCGTTAGCATTTCGTTCTCCTAGTGGAGACCACCGAACATTTTCGTTTCGCATCAGCAGCGTACTAGGGTTTAATAGTGTGGTCCCTTTCAGACCTACCATTTTGTGTTAGTTGAAATATTAGTTTGACATTTCGGAGTTTCGGAGTAGCAAGAACATTTTAGCAAAGTACCTTTTATAAGTTGCCACTTTTGTGCAAAATATTTTCATTGAGTTTTTTTAAAAGGTTTTTTTAATAATTTCGATTAGATTATTAGTGTTTCATTATTATTTCAATTGTTTGCAGGTTAACTTACAAAGGAACTTCACGAAATCTATGTAAGATGAACTGAACTTGGCAAAAATTGCGTATTGACAAAGGTCCTCACTAGTCAACTGATGAGTCCATGTGAGATCGCCGGGACGAAACGCCAATTTTTGTTGGACTAAAGGCCGTTAAAAGTTATTTGGAACAAAATTGATTTTAATTAGTTTCGGGAATTCAGTGACAGAGTTTTTTTTATAATTTTGTGATTTTTTTATAATTCGTGGGGGTAGTGTAGTAAATTTTTGAGTCATTTGAGACAAGTTTTTTTTAATACTATAAATTCATATTGACTTTTTAGTGAGATTTATCTTGTCGGTTTGTTTCTTAACGGTTTTAGTCAGGTGAATAGGCTCCCGCAAGACGAGATTATTTACGAGGTAGAATGGAGGGGACTGGCTCACAAGTGAGCGCTGTGGTGCTTCCGTGAACTCATTCTTAGAACGCTTTGAGGAGATGTGTCAGGCGAGGGGGTCTTCGGAACAGCAACATTTTTGGGCAGCAGTAAAGGTTTTTGTAGGGAAGGCATTAATTTGGTATAGAGCTGTTAGGATTTCGATTAATTCGTGGCCGGAACTCGTCAGAAAATTGAAGCTGGATTTCTTGCCACCGAATTACGACATCAGTTATGAGAAGAAATTAGGCATCGCACACAAGGCAAAGATGAGTCCATCAGAGTCTATGTGGCGACTATGCAGAATCTATTTGGTAGGTTAGCCCATCCGATTTCGGAAGGTACGAATTTTTCAATAACTTAAATGAACTTGACACTTTTCCACCAACCTCAGCTTCGTTTGGCGAAAACCGGCTGCGTATCCGATTTGGCGCTATTAGGTAGGAATTTAGAAGCAATTAGGGCTAATGTAGATTCGTTTTTTCCACCACCTAGCGTTAGGAATAATATAAATTTGATAGAACCGGATCTAGCTTATTTAGGTATTGATTGCGCTATCGCCACTCGCCCAGTACAGTCGTGTTTTCAATTTGTTTTTCATTGGTTTAATTTTTCGTATTTATTAAATCACCAACTCTGTGGCCCAATTAAACCTGCCTGATAATTTTTTGTTTTCTTTTTTGTGTGTTCATTATTAACCCATTCAGACTACCGCTGCCATAGCCAACTCCTAAGTGTGTCACCTTGTATTTTTCTCCCAACCGCGTACTTTGCAATTTAACTATCTTGCCTACCCTGCCCTTTCTTAATAACGTGTATGTTCTCATTTATTTTAATTAAATGGAATATGTACTGCAATGCCTGCAATGTTCCTAAGAATGATGATCTTTTAAAGTGTAATGGTCTCTGTGGAAAATCTTATCACTCTATGTGTATAGGGCTTACTAAAAGATCTATCTCATACTTAAAGGATTATTTAGCGTACTTTTTGTTTTACTGTGATGAGTGCAGACAAATTTCGGTCTCTCATATTATATTAGCAATAAAATGCCAAAATGATTTAATTAATGGTATCGCGTCGGATAATAAATCGTTTCATAAAAACATTTTACGCGAACTCTAAACATTTGATGAGCTTGCCAAATCAATAGAAGAGTTGAACAATTGCGTAGATATCGCTAACAAAAAAATTGCCTCTAAATCTTCTTCCATCGAGAAAGAGCTTGCGGCTTTAAGAGAGTCACTAATTAACAATATTTGTGAAGATGTTATTAACAATTGTTTTGGGTCTCTAAAAAAGATATAACAATAATGTTAAACACTTTATGTGCCGCGAATTCGATCGAGTCAATAACCGTATTCTTGAATTCTATCCGGACCGACCTCGAGTGTCACTTCCAAAATCTCAATGCCAGGTCTCCGACAACCCTCGCATTTCTCGAAGAAGCTGTTGACACCATGAATATTAAAAGTAGTGAAGTTTTAGAAACGCGCTATAATATTGGCGATCTGTCCGATGAGCTTCAAACCGCTTCCTGTAAAATTGACGGCATATCTAACCAACTCCAGCCGGCCCAATCTGGATCTGCTTATAACAAGTCCATTTTTTCTGAAATTATGGATACTACACCCCCACCTCTTCCTCAACCACTCCAGTTAACAGCTTTTAGTGCACCATCGTCACCCACTGCAACTTGTCAGTCGTTCTTCTCAGACCGACCTAATCAACTCCTCTTCGGCTTCTTCATAGAAAATAAAGAAATTTGGTGTTAGCTGGTCTGACTCGGAATGGAACCAATGCATAATTAAGCTCAGCAGCGGCAATAATACCCCGTTCTGAAAAATACTACTCTAAACGCTAACAGAGCATGGATCCAAAATCTTTTTATGGAGAACTATGACATCTCTGGAATTGACTGTAAACGCACTTCCGTTAGCAGCTTCAAAATATTCATCCCTACTAAATATTAATGGTTGTTTTCTCTTCACGGTGGAAATTTGCAACTCGGAATCATGACGCTCTCAAAGTGGATTGATAATTCATCCCAAATAAATGTAAACACCAATAAACCCCACAAAACAACCAAACACCAAAAATTCAGCACTCAACAAAATTCCCACAAAAACAATCAAACACCAACAAGCCAGCACTCAACTTAATTCTAGCATTCGTTAGGCAGATTCTAATTGGAGTTTTAAAATGGGTATTTTCCTCAACTTTTCCCAACTAAGCTTTCAAAATAATGTAAATAAGAACATCCAAAATAAAGTAAAAACCCCCATTGCCTATTCTAATACTTTCTAATCCCACACGCCCTTATAACCATCTCCTAAATTCAACCAGTCTGCTACCCCGAAACCCTCAGTACCTCATACAAATGAAACCCTTGTAGTTCTCAAAAGCATCCTACAGCTTCTCCTAAACCTCAACGTAAGCGTATGTCCTTCAATACTCCTCTTGTAACTGAGTCATCTAACTTAAATCAGTCTCATACATATCTCTTACTACCCTAATTTCATTCGATCCCACGTTCTCAACCCAGAGCGTTTATCCACTTCTCCTATGTCCAGCTCTTCCCCCCTCCCACACTTAATCCCTCACCACCTTCAAGTCCTACTCATACCACTCCACAATATTTTGATCCTCTCGCCCCACCAATCGTTTAGTTAATTAAAAAAGTTGTTGACCAACACGATGATGGCCTCTATGTTCTGTCTCGCCTCAGATACCACCGAATCTACTCAAAAGTCCGTCTTTACCGTCTAGTATTCTACCCCATCGGCTGATGTGGAAAAGAATACATGCTATGGTATCAGGTAAGCTAACTTTAAGGTACTTTTTCTTTGAAAAGTCTATATTTCGAAAATGCCTTAACCCATTTTGTTAAGCTTTGTATTTAGTATAGTAGTGAATGGAGCCATTTTAAGGAGTGGTGGTCTGTTATTACGGTAAAATGGTAGCCTTCAAGGTACGGCCTCATTTTTCGCATGCCAAAAAGGATAGCCAAACACTCTTTCTCGGTAACCGAAAACTTCTTTTCCAATCCGTCAATATACGGCTAGCGTAGGCAATTACTCTTTCCTGGTTGCCGGAATTTTGACATAGGACTACTCCGAGGCCGTATTGACTGGCATCCGTCTGTAGTACAAAAGGCAAATCAAAATCTGGGCACATTAGGACTGGTGCTTCCGTTAGCCTTTTTTTTAGTTCTTGAAATGCGGCTTCCTGCTCCGCACCCCATACCCATTCTTGGCCATTCTTGAATAATTTGGTTAATGGCGTGGCTACTGACGAGAAATCCTTTATGAACCGCCGATACCATGAGGTGGTTCCTATGATGCGCCGTAGTTCCTTAACATTACATGGCGGTTTTAGATCCTGAACTGCGGCTATTTTCGCGGGGTCTGTGCTTATTCCGTGGTCACTTACCACATGCCCCAGGTAAACGAGTTCCCCCTTGCAGAACTCACATTTCTTCCTATTTATGCGGAGGTTGGCGGCTCGTAGTCTCCTAAATACTTCATTAATATGCTCGATGTGATCTTCAAATGACTCACTTACGACGATCATATCGTCTAAATAAGCGAAAGCGGCGGCGGCGAAGCTAAGGCCACAAGGCATAACCTTTCATTGAAAAAGACCCCGTCTTGGCACGGTAAAGGCAGTGGCTGGCCGGGATGTAGGATGTAGTGGTATTTGCCAATAACCCTCCTTAAGATCGATTGTTGAAATAAACTTAGCCTTCTTGAGCTTGTCCAGAATGGCGATGATCTGTGGGAGTGTGTATGCGTCCGGTAGTCGATGCAAACTCTCGACGAGCCGGTCTTCCTCCTCACCAATACAATAGGTGAACTATACGGGGTACCCGACGGTTCAATTTTATCGTCACACAGTAGGTCATTGATCTCATCATCGATAATCTTTTGCATCGCTGGGTTCTTGGGGAAACATCTATGTTTAAAAGGTTGGTCGGTTCTCAATATCATATGATGTCCGGCGGCGTTAGTCGTGCTGGTTAAACACTCAAATTTTGGGAAAACTTCCTCTTGTTCCCATGAAAACGGCCTTCCCCCCAGTGCGCAAATGAGATCAATTAGGGCTTAGTTTATCATTAACCATTGGTATTTCTTCACCACGTAAAGTCATTTTGAAGTCAGCATTTGAAAGTACGTCTACACCTAATACCATATCTTCGGTAAGCTGCTTCATATACGTCACTTCCCCATGAACTGATTACCCACTGACGTGCATAGTTCGGAAATAATGCTCTCGACTCTCGACAGGGTTTCCGCCGGCTAGATGTATTAAATACCGCCGGTATTGCATTGGCAGTTTATTCCTTCGCAGAAGTCGGCGGGTTCTAGCGTTTATAAATGATTTAGTGGCCCCAGTATCCAGCAAGGCTTTTATTGTTGGCCACAGATCTCGACAGGAATGAAGCACCTTGGGTCTTGCCAAACTTCGCGTTGCGGCCGCTGCACTAGAACTTGTACTTTAGAATCATGCGCCGGGTTGAGTGCTTTAATATCTGTGGCTCGGTCGCCGCATGGCTCGGCTAAAGCCGGCACTGGATTGGGGAACTTGGGCCGCTCTAATCTTTCGGTGTAAGAAATATTTTCGTCGCCTTGCCCTGGAATCGTCTGGCTTGACAAATGCGGCCGGGCATCTAATTGGACGCCCGGTGTGGGTGACAGTCACAATCATTTGTCAGGCGATCATCCTCCCCACAGTAGGAGCAAAACAGCCGGAAAGGACGATGGCAATTACTCTTTGTGTACCCCGCTACTTACAATTCCAGCAGTGGGTTGCTCTGTCATACTGCCCTGTAGCTCGGTTCAAGTTCTTTGGTCGAATTATACTCTGGGTGATGGCGAGGAGCGGTTAAATGTCGGCGGATTCGATGGTGACGCTCTGTTCGTTCCGGAGGGAGGCCGAGGTATGTATTCATATTCCTCGGCTAATTTCATTAGCTCGTCCAAAGTCTCGAAGTCCCGTCTTTTAATATACAGGTGGTATTCTGGCCGGAGGCTATCGTATATTCGCTCGACACACTCCTAAAGAGTCATGCGGGGGTGCCTATGTATGAGGTACACCGTGGCTTGAATGAACTCCTTAGCCTTCTCTCTTGGCCCTTGTATGCGGCGCATAATCGCATCCTCTAATTTATGCCCGAATCTGGCAAGAAAAAAGTTCCCCAAAAAGGCGTCTTGAAACGACCGCCACGTCCTAAGTTGAACCTTATTTATCCTGTACCACTCTAAGGCGGTACCTGTTAGGACTTCTGGAAGAGCCTTGAGCATATTCTCAGGATGGAAATCGTAACACTTAATCAATTCTCCCACGCGTTCCATAAACTCCAAGGCATTTCCCTTAGAATCGAATCTTAATCCCCATTTTCGTACAGTGTTCATGATCTTTGCATCATGACTAAGTGAAAATATGCCCAAGACCTGGACAAATATCTCCGTAAGATTGGGTGACTTTGGAATTTTCCATTAATCAGAAATGTTTATATTGTTGGGGCGGCTGTTTCCTCCTTATATTCTCTTTCATTGCTGAATCTTTCGATTTCCTCACATTAATTCTATATGTACTTTCGTTGCCTCGCTTCCTTAATATAAGCGGTGAAACGGGCTCTCAAAATAGATATAGGGCCTTCGGTTTCAATACCTAGCTGGCTCATCCTATCTACCAACTCCTGTTTTCTTAGGAGGTAGATGGCTCCCAGACTAGCGAAGACGTCGAACCCTTCTTCGGTATCGGACATAGTGAACTCTTCTATCCTTCTCCTTTGTTGTGTGAGTGTTTTAGATTTTGCTTCTGAAGGGTATGGATCTTATAGCGCTCGGGCGCCAATTTGTTTTGTGCTTTTTGGTTTCCAGCCAAGGGTTTGCTCGTAGGATCGCCAGGGTCGAAACGAAGAAAACACGAAACTCCCAATGAAGGTCTTTCAAACCTTATCGTAAAAATCTTTATTAAAAACAACTCTATAATTCACTATGTAGTTCACCCAAAATCAGGTTACGGCGAGTATACGGTCTGGTATTCTGGTATTCTGGTTATATAGCGGCGGTGGAGTTACTTCCTCGTTAAAGATGTATTTATATCCTAGCCTTGAGTAGGCCTTAGCGTGGCTTCTGGATCTGGTATTGCTTTCTGGATTCCTGGATTTCTGATGACGGCGTTCGCCCGTGGTAGTTTTATCAAGCCCTTGCTTGTCAGGTGAGCTACTACGGGTTAGATTGGAACGAATCAGCAGGTACTAGGCCCCTGGCGGCACTCGACACAGCAGGCCAAAGCTCTGGTATAAGGCCCCTGGTGGCACTCGACACAGCAGGCCGAAGCACTGGTAGCTCAACACGTGTAAGGCCCCTGGCGGCACTCGACACGGCAGGCCGAAGCTCTGGTAGATCAGCAGGTATAAGGCCCCTAGTGGTACTCAACACAGTACGCCGAAGCTCTGGTAGCTCAACAGGTATAATGGCCCTGGCGGCACTCGACACAGCAGGCCGAAGCTCTGGTAGATCAGCAGGTACCGAAGCCACTGGTGGCAATTACCTAACTTGCAACGAAACCCCTTACGACGGATGGGGGGAAGCCTCGGGCAACAAAGCTAATGAGGACCTGACCGACTTACCTTGTCTACGGTCAGATTAAGACTGATAAACAATATCAGAAACAATATTACCAATGACTTGAAAAGTGTGGTCGATGGGGCCATCCTTTTCGTTCAACATAGCAGGTCCTCTAATAATGTTTTCGGTAAGAACAGAGTGTGAATGGTAATATGATGAACGAAAATCGGCAACAAAATAAATTAATTTTAGTATTTTTTTGGTAACGTCACCTGTGTACACTGACGGCGAATTATATCGAGTCGAAATGCAATATTATCTGTATATCAGTGGGTATTGCCGGCGACAAATAATTATGTTTAAATTCTCCTTTAAAAAAAAAGGAAGGTAGCATGTAACGCTTCGTTACAGTTTGTGGAAACAGGGCCAAGTGATTTGTTTGACTGTCTGAGAAAATACGGATATCCGAAGTTATGGTTACCATTCATGCCCCTTTTGGAGGGATTGTCCCTCTTTTTTACCTCAAGATGTCTATTGTCCCTCAAAACAAAAAATGGCAACGGGGGGCACAAATGTGAATCTTTTTTGCACATACATATGTAATATTTTTTGCTCCTTAAGGCAATATTTATATACTACCTACTCTTTCCTATTTAAAAAAAAAATCTTAGTAGGTTTCCAAATTAAAGCTGTGAATACTTCCATCATAGTAAATACAATTTTCACAACTGGATGCATCCATTTACTTCATTCAAGAAACGTTGCCAATTTCCACTTGTACAAGCTCCCTGTTTCCGACAATATTCACGAACTCGGAAACTGCGGGTAAGTAACAACAATACAATATGTTATAAATTAGTTTATATGATAGGCTATTTTCTTAGGCCAGTTTAATTGTGGTCGCACGAAATGCGAAGAAAATGGCAACATTCTTGCAAAAGAAAACCAAACTCAAGCGCCTAATTGTTGTCACTAGATCATTCATTTTCAATAGCCACTGACGCATCCAACCAAAAATATAAAATGTTTCCTCATTATTCAATATTATACTAAAGAATATGGAATAGAAACAAAATTATTTAGATTTTATAATTTCCCAGGTGAATCGTTAAGCACATATAAAAATGTTGTTACTTCACTTTTTTTGTTCGGGTTTTGTATTTTTCAAAAACATGTTTTGTCCCATTTTTTGAACATTTGTCGCCCTATAAAACTCGCTATGTCCCCCTTTTCAACATTTTCAATCTGATAACCCCATCTGAAGTGGATATCAAGTTTTCCCTTAGCCAGAATAAGACCTCCTTAATCGCCAAAATTTCCGATTGGAACACGCTACAATAGTTAGGGTGACGGAAAGAGAGACTAATATTTAGTTTGTCTGAGTACACACTGCAACCCAGTCAGATCGTCCTAGTTTTGATCCAAATGTATTTATAATATTATAATGACCTACTGAATTGGTAGTTCATTGACAGAAGGCTAGTCAAGTTCTGTCTTGGACGGGTTTCTATTCAGACCACATTTTGTTGCCCAAGTTTTTAGTTGATTGAGAGCCTTTTGCATTAAGTCTGTTAGAGTTGGAGTGTGATTTCCTGATACAACAATGGCAACATCATCGGCATAAGCTATTACCTTATTTTCAATTTTTGTTTGATCACATACGTGCTTTCTTAATGTACTTTTGTATCATTTTAATGATTTTAAATGACCAACATCATTTAAAATCCTTAAAATGATACAAAAAGTGCTTTAAAAAAACACAAGTATGTGATCAAACAAAAATTGAATATAATACAAATAAAAATTACCAGTGTCAAATTGTTCATATGAAAATCTCCCTCCTTATATGAACAATAAAAAAGGTTGGCTTATAAACGATTAAGTAGAAAATAAGACAGAGCCCGAATGAACAACAACAAAGTTGTGTGGCTAATAAAAGCGCTAGTCGTTTTAAAGTAATTGATAAACAGGAAACCCTGTATTGGGTTGGATCTGATCATGGGGGCTCTGTGGCGTGATGCGTTGGCTTCTAAGTAGCTTGGTCACGATAAAAACACGAGAAGTTTTTCGATTAAAATGAAAGAAGTAGACCAGCACCACTAGAGCAAAGGAATCTGATGATCGACCTTGGCAAGTCGTGAAATAACTATAATTCCAGGCAAAAATAATATGAGAAAAACTTGGTGGTAGCACTCTCAGGTTGTTGTTGTTCATTCAAAATCATTAAAACTATTACCTTATATCCCTCTGCTTCCAGGTCTATGAGTATTTCGTTTGCCATTCTTTTGGCAGAAACATGTACTCCAATGCTAATTCTAAACAATTCAAATGTTCAAATAATGTTTCCCCTTTTCGACTTGAAAGTTGTAACGTCTTTTTAGATCATTTGGTGGTTTCTGAACCAGGTCTGATACCTCGTTTAAGAATTTTTGGTCGAGTGATGCGATTACAGCACTTTGGGAATCGATTCCAATGATTATTAAATAATGATGCCAAAACAATTTCTTTCATTTACTTTATTATAAAATTCATTAAATTTAGCATAAAAAACTTATAAGCGGATTTACTTTAATTTGGTAAGAACCAAAGAAGCGAAGTGATTTGATTTTTTTTTCTTTCTCTCTTTGACTTGTCAAAATAAAGTCGCCATAGATTGAAGTGGCTGCCAGGAAAACAACTGACACACTTAGACCTCATATATGTCTATTGTAATATCACAAGAAGAGATGCATGCTCTTTAATTAAACCAATTCGTAAATCCGGCATTACAGGAATTCAATAAATGGCAGATTTCAATGTTGGAATTATTTTACCAACATTTATTGGCAAGGATAGAATGTTTGTATTTACACTACTGCAATAAACGAACCAACAAAACGGGATTTATTGAGATTATCAAGAAAAAAGGTTTCTTACACACACCACAATATTTGTTTTGAAGTTTCTCAATTGTTTTGTTGTCAATTAATTTTTTATATTGTGGCAATGTACAGAAACTCCCCCGCGGCCGAATCAAAAAATAAAAACAAATAATGTTGTATTGTTTTTAGTAGAGAATCCTATTTATTGAGAAGAAATCGCCATAAAACTATTGCTTTAGGAGCATTATTCATTTAAAAAGATCTTAAGACTTAAGTACATTCAACACACTGTTGTACAAAAGTGAAAAAAAATTGTTTAATCTTTTCCCAACATACTGCTCAAACCTATCTCATATTTAAAATTTTAGAAGTGTTCCACTTTTGCACACAAAACTAAAAATTAAACGCAGTCTAACTTTTACTTTTGTAAAATTTGAAATATGAGTAGGATTGAGCAGTGTGTTGGAAAAAGACAAGACATTTGTTCACTTTTGTGTTGAATGTTTTAAGACTAATAATGGGGTTTTCTTTTGGTAATTTCAGAATTTGATCGGAAATTTGATTTTTTTCGGTGCGAATGGTACACAATTTCAAATTGATTTTTTTATCATGGTATTGGTGTACATTCGTATCTGTGGGACCAGTTAAGTTATCGGTTGCACTGCGACCTTGAGATCTATTGTGCCCCCGACTAGAGCTGGCTGGGGATAGCTCATTTCACAGCTCTTCTTCCAAATTTATTTCCCTCATGAATTTGAGTATTTGGGGTATTTTTAGAAATGGTAAGGCAATCTGTTTCACCTCGCATCGTCCCAGGTATTTTTTCCTTTGGTGAACAAGTGCATCACAATTGCCCAGAATATGGTCCGACGTTTCATCTTTTGTATCACAGAACCTGCATGTGGCACTACTTACTAGGCCAAGGATGTTAAGGTATCTTTTTAATTTACAGTGTCCTGCAAGAAGACCTGTTATTATTCTGAGGTTGTTTCTGCTTAAGGTTATACAGTCTGTGAAGCGTTGTTAGTTATTATTCCCAACTATTAGTTTGGGCTGTCTCAGTTTGGGGAGTTTTTTCCAATTGTTGGATCTTATGGCCTCCTCTTCTTTTTTGATTTTATTTCTAATCACGTTTTCTCCTCTGGTTCAGGCCCCACTAAGGGACGCATCTATTTTGCCTAAGGAGTCTGCCTCCTCATTACCCTGGATACCTACGTGGCCAGGTACCCAATGAAGTGTGACATATTTATTTTTGCGAGTTCATTTAACCTTGCTACACATACAAGTTTAGAGCTGATGGAGTAGGAGCTCAAAGCTGAGTGCGGCTTGGCTGTCTGACATGATGGCAATATTTTATTTATTGTAATATCTTTCCGCACATTTTCCTTTAGCTTGTACTTCAGCTTGGCAAATAATAGTAGACTGTCCCATCGGTATAGAAAGTTTGGTTCTTCCGAAGTTCTCGATCCATCAGTGTACCACTTGATGGTGTTTGCTTTCAGTAGTTAACAGTTTCCCCTACACACTTTTTCTTGCTACTTAACTTTGTTTGAAAGTGTTTCTCGAAGTTATATTTTTCAATCATTCTATCTCTTGGAATGTCAATAATGTCTGTTACTGAAGATTTCTGAATGTTGTCTCTTTCTCTGAGACCTATACATTTGTCAGTCCCAGTTCCCTCTTCGGCAAATCTCATAATCACCCTTATTGCTATAGTCGTTCAACGCCATACCAAAAACACTACACAGGGATTTGCGATTGCGTATGGCGTTGAACGCCAACTGGCGTTTATGTTCATGTGGAATGTAGAGGATGGCACACGAATCGTGCTACAAAAATAAAACGTAATAACTTTTTTCAGTGTAAGTAATCGGCTTATTTTTTTTAATTTTATACTCGTAGGCTACTATTTAGATTTCTCAAAGTGAATGCTTGGGATACTGAAAAAAGTATTTGGATAGTGCAGCAATAACATTGGCAGTACTCCCTCAAGTAGATGGACCATGTGGATGGTGAACATGTTTGCCGAATCTGTAAGCATCGAACGAAGACCGTATCATCGAGATCCCAACGTTCCGATTCAGGATACAATCGTGGCTGTTGCATCGGCAATACAGGCAAATCTAAGTGTTTCGACTCGAAACTTATCAGATACTTCATGATGACTTAAACTCGTTTCCGTACAAAGTCCAAACTACAAGCAAGTTAAACACTCAGGATTTGCCTGTTCGCCTGGAATTTTGCCGAAAAATGATTGCAATGGCCAAAGAAGACAACACATTGATAAATTGTTTGTTCATGTCGGATGAGGCCCATTTTGACTTAAACGGTAATGTTAACAAACACAGTTGACGTATATGGAGTGAATATAATCCAGAAATGCTCCATGAGACGGAACTGCACCCAGAATGAGTCACTGTGTGCTGCGCAGTTTCATCAAGGTGTATTGTCGGGCAATACTTCTTTGAAAAAAACGGTGTAACACAATCTGTCAATGGGGAAGTCATTTAAAGATGTTGAAGAAGTTCTTTTTACCCAGAACTTCGTCGAAGACGTATCCCTTTCAGCGGGCTTTGGTTTCAAGAAGATGGAGCAAGTGTACATGTAGCCACACAAGTTATGGCGGAGCTCCAACGAAAATTCCCAAACAAATTAATATCCAGAAACTGCACTTTCCGCTGGTCCCCAAGGTCATCTGAACTGACTGCACCAGATTTTTGTATGGGGTTATGTCAAGCAGGAAGTGTACTAAACGAAACCCAGGAATTTGACTGAATTCAAGCAGTCCATTAAGACAATAATTGAGGCGATCCCAATTTCAACCCTTCAGGCCGCAATGAACAATTTTCTGATCAGGTGCCGCATATGCGCGGATGAGTGTGGAGGTCATTTGCGGTCTATCATCTTTACCATTAGTTATTTAAAATAAAATTTAATTTTTAATCCAATTATAGGTAACAAAAAAGTTTTTTAGGGGAAAAATAATAAATGAAAAACATGGTGAGCTCATGGAAGCAAATTAAAAAAAAAACTACACAAGTATTTTAGAGGATGTGCGACAGAAGTCAACAAATAAAGTTGGAGTGGCAGTCCTCGGCTAAGGCCTAGTACTCAGTTCGGCCAAAATATAATTTCTCATAAATTTTTTTCCCAGAACAAATTTTATCTCTAATTTTTCCCGACCCAGTCCTCACTTCAACGCCAAATAAAAATCTTCATTTCGAACTGTACATACAAAAATCTCCACTTAATTTTTCCAACAAGACAACTAGCCTCTGCAATATTCAAAGATATTAGGAAGTAGGCATATGACAAAAAAAAATTATTGGAAAAAGTGTGTAGGTAAATTAGTTGCAAGAATTAAATCAATTCAACAGCTGATTTCAGTATTAGACAGTAGCGTAGCTATAATGAGAATTAGTAAGTACAATGAGGACGTACTTTGAATAAAATTATGAAAATATTTCTGAGATTTATTTGTTGTTTTCTTATCCAAGTATGTGTTTGTATAAATTTGAAGAGAAGGACAGTTATTACACCACGACTTATGAGTCGCGACTCTTCTTCGAATTCTTCTTTGAAATTTCGTACGCTGAGGCGCGCGCTATTACACACAAGACTTTAGAGTCAAGACTCAAATTTGACAGTTTTTCTTTTTACTTCGAATTTGGTGTTTTTTTTTTGTTTGAAATTATTATTTATAATAACTATCAAGAATATTTATTGAATCAGAAAAATTAATTTCGGGCTGCTGGTGAGTAAAACAAATTAAATACAAACTAATTTGTATTATATTATCTATTATGTCACGTTGCTATCAGCACAGATGAGTAACACAAAGATGGGAAATTTCGGCATACATTTTCGTTTGCCTAACAAACTAAGATCCATTTTGATTGCAAATCTATTTATGGTTACAAAAGTCAAATTGACAATTAAACATTGTTTTTAAATGGATTTAGGAGAGTGAAACGAATGAAAGTTTCCCATCTTCGTATGACTCATTTGTGGATATTATATTACCCGCACACGCAAGGATAGGAAATAAAGCGTATGCTTCAATAACAAATGAGTGCGAAGAAGAACGTCAAAATTGCGTCACCTTAATATTGGCCCTCGACTCACACTGCAATTTTTTCCGTCTCGATTTGTTTCTCTTTCGCACTCATTATATTCGAAAAAAGTCGCGACTCATAAGTCGTCGTGTAATACCAGTAAGGGATAAATAAATTAGGAAAATCAATGAGCTCTAAAACTAAAAGATTGAAACTGAAAAAATCGATAAATCAGTTAAAAAAATTAGTATCGAAACGGGACAAGTAATATTTTTGAATATATATACATATATTTATATCATTGACTTTACATAATGTATATAATGTATATTGAAAACGCTTAGAAACACAAACGAACTCGCGTTATTTTTGTTAAATGTTGTTTAATCTTTAGCGTTATTTTTCTCATTCATTGTAAATTCTTTGAAATGTATACATACTATTTCATATTATTACATCATATTATACATATATCATATACACATAACTCAACATGAAATTAAGAGCAAAGCAAGTTAAACAATGTAAACATTTTTTTTTGTATAACTTTGCACGCGCTCAAGGGATTATGAATACCCTTTATATGTTTTTCTTAACACAGCGTGGCATCCGGTGGAAGAAGAGAAAGAGGGATAGGAAAGATGTGTGGCGCGATGTTCTGAGACTAGAGCTGTTTGTTGTCTCAGATTTATCCCCAGGGATGGCGGGTGAACTAATGCGGAGAGAATTACCGTGTCTTATTTATTTATGTCCCTTATAATTCGCATTATTTTATTTATTTCCTAGTCATATTTATGGGTATGCTAGTTTACTTAATCACATGTTGTTAGTGTTATGCCTAAACAGCATGTAATGAGTAGACCAGAAACTTATTTTATGTCAATTTTCAGAATTGGTTTTTAATGGAATATAAGAAGACATAGACAGCGGCAGGAATCGAACCTGCAACCACGAGGTTGAAAGGCGAGCACACAACTATCGCGCTACGGCCACTCCAAATTTACATTAATTCATTAAAAACAGTCACCAACATTAATATCATCAGTGACTGTGTTCCTATTTTCACTTAGTAAACATTTTTGAGATACACTTCTATTCTCATTTGAATGGAATGTTTATCTCTACACCTTCAAAATTTTGCTTGAGAAAAAATATGTAGAGATAAAATTTGCGTTTGCTCGAACTGAGTAGTAGGCTTAAGGAATTAAATTGTATTGTACTACGAACATGAAATGAAAAAAAATGTTATTTCTTTTTATTTTTATTAAGTATATACACATTTTGTGAGCATAATAATTACTAATCAGGCAAACATTAGATTTGTCTTGGATCTAATCCATCGCCTCTGCACAACTAAATCTTTTTTCCTTCTTTCTTCCCCGTGCTCTTTATTGTGTTACAATTTTAATTCGGGACGAAACAATTAAATTTATCAATAACTGAATAAAAGAAAACCCGATTGTGCCGGCACAATTTGCTTTAGTTAAATGAAAAAAAATACGAACTGTCAAACTAAGTGAAAATGAGATAGTCTAATTAAAATAGGTAACTAGCAGCGACAATAGTAAGTGCTGCCGCCACGACAATGTTCAGTGAGGGGTGGGTTCAATTAATTATAGTAATTGATTGACTTTAAAAAAAATAAATGTTTAAATTAATTCAGAGTTGAATTAATTTATTGATTCGATCTTGCCACAGGGCCGTAGATCTGAAAATTTAAAGAGGGCGCCAGCAATTTTTTTTGCATACAAGGGAAATTGCAAACCTTTTGAAGCGGAGAGCGACGGTGAAAGAAAATATATATAAGCGAAACGAGACAATAATGCTCGAAATTAAAGACGAAGTTTAGAGTTAGTTTTTAAAATTTTTTTGGGAAACCTTATTAAATATAGGTGTAAAACCCACAATTTTTTCGATCAAAGAAAGAACACAGTTTTTAGAACAGATGGACCGTTATCGTTCGGTACCGAAAGAACAAAGAAACTTTAAAAACGGGCCGCGGGTTCTGTTTTACGGAATTTTCTCGAAACCGAAGCAAAAGCCCAATCGATACGAAATTTTAACAAATTAAACTAAACAAAATTATCGAAAACAGAATTTTAAAATTACCAATAATACTTATCTTTTTTCTTAGAGTACTGCCAATTTCTTCCAAAGTCCTCAAATTAATAATCCTTTGTCTAGATATCCCGCCAAACTTTTCTCGGCAAGTTTTCCCCTTTTCCTTTTTCTCCAAAAACCTTTTCCTCCTTTTTAAAAACGTTTCCCAATAAAACTTTCACCTTTAGGAAAAATTTTCTCTTCGAATTTCTTTTTCTAGATTAAAAACTTTTCTTCTCGTTAGCAAAAATTTTCTCAACGATCTGATTTTTTCTCTATCCAACTAAAACTAAACTAGAAGTGTCCGTCCAAGCTTTTGCCTGCCAGGATGAAATCTTCTGTTTCCAGCTCCCCAATGTTTTTGTCTAATCAGTGGCCACGGTTTTCGGTTGCATTCTCATCGGAACACTATCCGCACTTTGGCGGGAGTAAGCTAACCTTATTGAAAATCGGCGGTCCTGCTTTCTCACACATTACTCTCCCATATTTCTGCTTCGTCATCTATAATTTCCCGACGGCTGATTTCACTTTCAGGAGCGGCGAATTAGATGAATGCATTCAGCCAAAAACCTAATATTTCGAATACGATAAGAAGTTTTCGAAAACCGAAAGAAACTAGAGGTAATCATGTTTAGTTGTAACCCGAAATAAAAATGTACTATGCAATTCGTAGTGAAAAGTTAAAAATATATTGCAGAAAAACAACTAAAGAAGAGATTGGCACTATATTCCTACTTCATGAAAATTTACTAGGTCGTTGGGCTTTTGCGCAGAATTGGGGGATATTGAGGACCTGCGTTTAACGTTCCATCTTTTACAAACATTAATTAGATATATTGGGCGCTCGGCCATTCTCAGTATGAGTAACTTCTTGCGCTCAGGGACCAAATGTCACCCGGGTTTTCGATATTTAAGTTTGTCTATAGACCGCCCGTCTGTCTATGCCAAATTAGTGGATCAATCAACCACTTTTACGCCAAGGTTCATTTTTGTTTCCTCGCGATACTGGGAGAGTGTACCGATGGCTGATGGTCTATGGCTGGCCTACCTCTCCCATCATATTGAGGGAAATACCTGTAAGGAAGGAGTGGATAAAAATGTAGAATACGAAAAACATAGTTTTGGTCGCAGTAAATTCTACAGTGACAATTGTCACTGCTGCTTCATGAGAAATAGCTAGCCACACGTACCTAAATTTTTTCAAACATTTGTATTGTGGTAAACAAATTTTCACAAAATAGTTAAGAACACATTTTATGGAACCAAAACAACGACTGACCCGTGCTTATTTTAATTGCGAATCGATGCTATTTTTAACTTAGGAAAATTAAACTTTTAGTTTTATCTGTCCTATTTCTACATACATTTACATTTTGAATCGAATATAAATAAATTAAAAAACTCTTACAAACACCGAACTGCTGTTCACTGATTTCAATTGCAATTAAAATTTATTTTTCAAGTATCAGCTGTCGTAGTGGATCTCATGTGGAATCTAAAAGCGACGAGGAGGCTGGCGTTTAAGTTATGCAATACCGATTTAAAAGCGGCACGACTACAAAAACGACAATTGTCGATTAAGTGAAACGACTATCGCAATAAGGGTGAATGGCTCCCTTTGCAGCACTTCCAATAACCTCGTTTAGAGGTTCAGTTATGACTAAGCATGCGAGCCTTTGTAATTTCTCTAGTGATTTCCTAGTTGTTAATATTTCGGTTCGTTTGTAATGATGTGTATATACCATCATGGTGTAGATCCATCTGAGGATGTTCGACTTGCAACCACAAGATTTGCCTGCAAGTCTCTTGCATATTATTAGGGCCTTTGTGGCCTTCTCGACGGTTGATTTTTCATGTTTCATAGGAGTTTAATACCTAGTGTGATACCTAGATATTTTACCTGCTCTTAGTTTCTATTACTTCGCCAGCTACCCGGATGGGTTTTATATGTGGTAGAAGTCTTTTCTTGGTAAATGATATAATCGTCGTTTTTGTAGGGTTGATATTTAGTCCTACAGAAAGACACCATTTCCTTGTGATTGCTAATCCTCGTAGGATTACATCACATAAACTTCTTCAAACTTCCTTATGGCTGTAATAACTACATATATCATCGGCAGAACCAATCAGATGTTCTAGCAGTTCGTCCACTACAAGACTCCCCAACAAGGGTGATAATACCCCTCCCTGAGGACATCCTCTGTAGTGCTTAAGCTCTGAACCGTAGTTCCTGCTGTTGCCTCTGCTGTTCTGTTGACTAACATTTCTCTAATCCATCTTGTAATGGTGATGGACACACACTTCCCAACAAGAGCTTTGTTGACAGTCGATCTCGTACTGTGGAGGTGTTTACCCGTTTTTGGCTTCCCAGTTTTTCCAAATTAAAATATGTCGTGTCAGTTTAAGTATAACATTAAATCAACAGTTCTTAAGTGGTGCAGTAGCACAGTGGTAGAGTGGCCGACCGAGAATGCGAGGGTAGCCAGTTCGATTCCCAGCTGGGCATCAGAACTTTGCAAGCTTTTTTTCACAACCGTGAAGTGGGAAACTTTATTGGTTGGGAAAACGATCAAAGGAGGAGGAGTTTAAACACCGGGGCATCGAAAGGTGTCCTAGGGCCAATGAGGCCAGCGATGGCATCATCTGAGGGAAGCCGATTACAAAAAAAGAAAAGGTGCCAACCATAAAGACTTATAAAATGGAGTTACAGGATACCATAAGTCTGTGTAAGTTGGCCATAGGTCAAAACATTACTATAAAAAGATTAAATAATGATAGGCATGCTATCAATTGCTTCACACTGGAACAGCACAAAAAAAGAACCACAGGTGCTCTTAAGTGAACTCCGCCAAAAAGCGAATGACGATCTCGACTTTATCGGGGTCAAGCCGTTCGCTACAGTTAGAGCTAGGCGTGAGAAGCGGAGTCTTCCCTTCTTCCTTGTTCAACTCTCACCCAGCAGCAAACTGGATAGTTTGAGGAGTATCTCCGTCCTCAACTACCAGGTTGTAACTTGGAACAAATTAAAAAGGCGCGGAGACATGCTTAAATGCATGCGCTGCCAAAGGTTCGGCCACGCCACAGCAAACTGCGAAATGCAGTCACGCTGCGTTAAGTGTGGAGAAAACCAAAATGCAGATGAATGCAAGTTAGGAAGGGAACGGGTCGAAGATAGGACCCAGCTTAAATGTGTACTCTGTCGAGGCTACGGACACCCCCCAGCTGTGAATGTAAATTCACTGATTAGGACCGAACGTAGAACGCATTTATTCCAATTGCTTAAAGACATAAGTCCACATGTGTTTATGGCTAGCGAAACTAAGCTTAACCAGAAACAAAAATTGACTAACGACAGTTACAATATCGTAAGAAGAGACCGACCCAACTCCGATCAAGGAGGAGCCGTCGCAACTTTTATACGTAAAGGCATTAGTCATAAGGTAATATATAATAGTGATGTGCGAAAATTTCGGACGTTAGAGGCATGCATCATATGTATTCATCTCCAACAGGGGAAGCGAATGTATGTGATCGCTGCCTATGCACCGGAAACACCTCAGCCCACACAGTTTATAGCAGAGCTTGAAAAGATTTTTGAATGCTTAAGATTGAGCTCGGAAGAAAACTTTTACATATTAGCCGGTGATTTAAACACCAAACACATAGATTAAGGATATCAAATACAAAATCCTCGAGGTAACCCTTTGTATAATTGGATAGGTCGATACAACCTTGAGTATCGCCTCGATCTTCTAGGCACAGAGAGGCCATCATTTCCAAGAAGCGGTGCCTATCTGGATCTATTGCTGAAAGAAACAAGACTAACAATTACTGACAATGTGGGCCAACTACCAAGAAATTGTTTACGAACGATCGAGTACGACAGTGACCACTGCGGATTCGCCACCGTTATACAACTTCCGAACGAGCTTATGGAGCTGGATGAGTATGTGCCTGTGCATACTTACAATTACAGTAAGGTGCGCTGGCCACGCTTATCCAATGCATTATTGAGTGAATTACGTTCAAATGGTATATCCCCACCAAACGACAGGAACCTAACAAATACTGAAATCGACATATACTTAGAACAAACGAAACGATTCTACGAACAATGAACACAACAATACCGAAATACAAAGAACGTAACGCAACTGACATGTACCGTAACGCGACAATTGACGCACTTCGCAGACAAAAAAGTGGACTTCTAACAAGACAAACACGCTTGTACAGACGGTTTACAGATACACGAGATCTGGAGATTAGGATACTGAAGTCGTCCATCAAAAACATCTACCAATTGATCAAAGAAAATTATAGGTTGTCTATTAATTTGTACTGGGACAATAAAATTCGTGCCGTTAACTCTAGCGAGCCAAGTATGTTCCCAAAAATGAATAAGATTTTTAGAAGAAAGGATCAAAACGATCTTCCGTGTCTTAAGCTCCAGAGGACGCAGAGAACAGAGACGTACTTCTGACAGCAGGCATAGACCCAGAGGATGCCGTATTGGACGATGACCTCTATATAATCGAAGATCCGCAGGCGAGAGTGGAGGCTGTGGGGGCTGCTTTCCAGCAAGTGTACAAGGTGAATGCTAGCATTCGCCCGAATCATGACCTGGGGAACAGAGCTCTGCTTCATCACTTGTGGCTCCGGAACGATATTACCGAATGGCGATCTGAGAACCAAGGTTTTACCGGGTTTAATCATGAAGTTTGGCAAACGCCATAATCGCCGAACGAAATGGGCCCAGTCCCTGTTAATTTCGAAGAATGAGCTCCAGCTCATCTTCGATTCATTAAAGAAAAAGAAGTCAGCAGGAGTCGATGGTATATCCAACGTTGTACTACGACATTTGCCTCAAGAAGCAGTTGACATTTATACCACACTGTTTAACAACGCGCTGAATAATGCATATTATCCAGTGCGGTGGAAGACAGCTGTGGTACACCATCTCCCAAAAAAGGGAAAGGACAACTTCAATCCGGCGAATCTCCGGTCGATAAGTCTTCTTCCAAGTATCAGCAAAGTATTTGAAAAGGTTATTAATAGAGCCCTGTTCAAGGGGGCGGAGGACAAAAATATTATCCCGGATAATCAGTTCGGTTTTAAGGCGGGACATGACACAATTCATGCCGCGTCTAAGCTAGTTTCTGATATCAAATGGAACAAAACTAAAAAGCAGTGTACTGGTGCCTGTCTGGTTGATTTGGAGAAGGCCTTCGACACCGTATGGTTAGAAAGTCTCTATCTAAAGCTAACCAGACTAGGTATAAGTAAACCTCTATTGTATATGCTTTCTGACATACTAAATGGTAGAAAGTTTGTTGTCAAGAGTGGCAATGTAACTTCTACCGCAATTTTTAATATTAATAATGATCTTCAGCAGGAAGCGGTTAACTCGCCAATTCTGTTTAGCATTTGCATCAGCGATCTGATAGGTAGTCCAACTCAGGCAACTGCGTACGCCGACGATCTAATTGCGTACATAGCATCTAATACAGTTGCGGTCATCAAAAGTTTCTTGCAGAGTGACTTCGACAAGATTCAGCGATATTGTGATGACTGGAAGTAGAAAATCAACTTCCAGAAATCAGAAACTATTTTGTTTAGGACTCCGTTGTCTAGCGCCTCAAGGGATACGAGAAAGAACTGGCGCAAGCTGGTGATCGTAGGGCCATATGGACATCCACTGTCCAGTAAAGGTGTAGTAAGGTACCTTGGCATCCGGTTGGATCAGTACCTGTATTTCGACAGACATATATGTGCTGCCTTGGTCAGGGCTAGGGGAGCCTTTGCCTTGACACAACGACTGTTTTATAGCAGCCGTCTTTACAGCAGGGTGAAGGTGATTTTTTACATGGCCCTCATCAGGCCGATGATTGCCTACGGATGCCCGGTGTGGTTCAACGTTGCCCCATCTCAAATGGAAAAGATTCGGGTGTTTGAGAGGCAATGTTTTAGACGTTGCCTTGGATTACACAGAACACCAGAGTCGGAGTACAAACGATATTATTCCAACCAGGTACTATACAACGAAGCCAACATAAACAGAATAGATAATTTTTTGTTTAAGCTTAAGGGGCACGTTACAAGAGCGATGTCCTCAACTAACAACTTAATTTTTGGGGCATATTACCCCAATAACGAATATTTTGAGAATGCGCGGTTAAGTGGCTACATCCCTCCCGAGGCATTCCGCTATTTACACAGTCGAGGGCTGATACAGGATAGAGGGGCAGTTCCGCTCATCTACCACGTCAGCCGGAAAACTGTGGATAGGCGACTCCTGTATGGTCGAGACGTCATCACTCAAGGTGGAGAAGAGCGCCTTCGGTTCAGTAGGACTGTGTCCGATCGGGACGGGAGGGATAGGGCGAAACAGGTGAACCAGTTCTGGTGGCTCTCTGAACAGCATCATAATATTTAAAGTCGATGAAGATGGTATATCTTGGCCGACTTGCATAGATTTAGGGTAATTAGGTATAGGGAACAGTCGGGGTGGCACCAAAAAAAAAATTAAAAGTTCCGGAGAGGGTAAGTTCGTCGGTACGTCGGAATTGCGGTCTTTGATGATGGTAACTTCCCATCATTTGCTCCTTCTGTGGCACTTGGAGGTACAGTATTTACTTACACGGGAGGTATTCTCCATTGCTAGTGGATACTGTAGTTTGAGTTGCGCTGTCCTCTTGACTAGGAGATGTTCTCCCTTGACCAGAAGTCGACGTTTCTTCTACTGCCCGGTTTCTTGAGTTCCCGTAAGGCATCCTCTTCAGGTACTTACTACTTTCCGGCCTCAGATCGTCTCCACATAGATCTCTCTCCATTCGATCTGCGTATTTACTTGCGGTAACGTCCCGCGGAGTTGAACTTTTTGTTATTTTTTTGTTGTTTCGACATCAATTTTTGTTCCCATGAGTAGCCAGAGAAATATTAGGTTCCGCCATATCAGAGCTCCGCATGATATGGTAGTCTAGTTACTCTTTGATTCGACCTGGTTTCGAAGAGGCACCGTTATAATACAGTCGGTATACCCCCGGACTGCAAACCAACCAATGAGCGCGGTCCACTTCACACCCTCGGTTAGGGGGGTTTCTCCTCAAAATGTATTACCGTTCTGGGGGTTGCCGAATGACGCGAAAATTGTTTCTTCATTTAAGTTTTTTTTTCTTTTGTAACACGAAGCGATTTCAATGTTTAAAAAATTAATGGGAAAATTAATTTGGAGGATTCACAATTGTTAATGCACAATTGCTATTATTTTTTAAAAGTGTATGTGTTTTCAAAACCTTATTTCACTGTTAACATAATTACTTAAAACAAAATCTTGCAAAAATGACGGCTGTCAATTGCTCTTATGTTGTTATGGTATTAGTAAATGAGGGGTAAATCTGCGAAAAATCCAGATCTGCAAAATTAATATCGATCAAAAAATAAATTGATTTTTTTGCCCATTGGAAGGCTTTATTTGTAAAAATCTGTGTTTTGACAGATCTGAAGGGGAAACAGTTTAATTTTTGTTACCAAAACAAAACCCAATAAGTGTTTTAAATGTAGTTAAGGTTTAATTAGATTTGCCATTTGAAATGGCAATACACCAATAAAGAATGAGCAAGTTCATTTTTTTTCTATAAGTGCATAATTTGGAAAATGGCGCCAGTTCAGTGTTAATACATAGCCATATAAATGGCAGCACTTTTGGTTCGTACTGCTCGAAATTACTGGTTGTGATATACTATGGTATTGTTCAACCAAAAATTCGGTACGGAATAACTTCTTGGGGAGTCTTATAAAAACAAGATAGAGGATTGATCTTGATCTTCATTGATCTTATTATTCGAAAATCGCTTTCATAATAGTTTCATTTTATTTTAGGAATTAAACGTTCTTCCTCTAGTTTTGTTGGTTATTAGAAGTGAATATCTAGCAATACGAAGTAATTCTCAATAAAATTTAAGAGTGAATTCCATGAACTTCCCCTCTGGTAATAGATTGCATTTCTCCCTAAGAAGTCTAATGCCGGATTTCCACGAGTGGCAAATTGCAATTAATTCATGCATTTGTTTTTTAATAATTGACACGATTTTGTCAGTAATGTCAATAAAATGGAAGAAATAATGGCAATTTGTCACTCGTGTAAATCCGGCATAAGAGTAATGTCCACCTTCCTATTATGGCTTTTTGGTCACGATCAGATTTACACGATCGGATTTACACGAGTGACAAATTGACATTAAACTGGCAAAATAATGGTAAAATCAAATCAATAATGATATGCATTAACACGGGGCAAAATAATGACTGTTTGATTGATAATGGCAATCTGCCACTAAACATTGAGCAAGTTCATTTTTCCTCAAGGTGTGCTTTATTTTCAAAATGTTGCCATTGTGCATTTACATGACTCAATTTTAATGGCAATATTTAATGCCAGTTTTCCCTGCCATTTCTTTACCATTTACACGATTTTGTCATTAACTTCAATAAAATGGAAGAAAGTAATCACAAAAAAAAATACTTTTTATTCTAACTTCTCTTGCACACCACTATGTTGAATATTTTCTTTTGATGAGCATTCGCCATTAGCTTTAGCTTAAAGCCTAGTACACTGCTGATGCGAAACGGAAAATTCCATACAAAAATGGCAGAACGGAATCATAAATGAAAATTTTCGTTCTGCAGTACGCTGTTCCATGACGAAATTTAAAGTCTTTGTTCACTTTTCGCGAACGATTTATTACCCAGACCAATTAATTGTGTGCGGAAAATCACATTTTAGTTTTTAGTTGTGTTTTTCGTCGTTTCTTTCATCCCATCTTGTTAATTTTTGATTCATGTTTTCGTTAGCTAGCATTTCACTCTCCTACTGGAGACCACCGAAAACTTGTTTTTATATTTTAATATTACGTATGTATATATTATAATTAAAATTGTTATTTATTTACGTGACCTTTAATTCAATGATTTTGTTAATAGTTTATGCGGGCTATATAAAAAATATATATTATAATTAAAGATTAGATTGGCCTTAGAATTTTTTGTAATAATTTTGCTATATATATTAATCTTTATAGACTTCTGATTTTAATGTGTAATTAAATGTATTGAATTTAACAAAATGTATAATAAATAAAATACAATACAAAATTTATATACTCGTATTTGATTGTTGGAATTTCTTTTTATTTTGAGTTGAAAAAAAAAGTTCAGTAACTGAATTTAAAAAATAAATTAAAAAGTTGATTTCTGGTTTTATGAAAGGTATAAATGCCATTGCCCCATCCGCCTCAACGGGGGTCTTTCCCATACAAATGTTTGACTACATGCTTTAGTTTTTGTCACTTCTTATGCGAATCCTCCTTCATGCAATTTGTTTAATTTATAATATATCATTCCAACGAGCTACCTTTTCAAAACATTAATAAAAGTTTCATGTGGTACCCTTATATTGGCAAACATTCTCATTTTCTTTTTTCCTTCAGTTTGTTGCTTAATAAGTTTCATTCTTCTAGTGACATCTCCACCATACTAAAACAAACAATTTGAATTTACAATTTTTAGTTATTGAAAATATTGACTTACCAATTTTGCTGTGACATCTTTTCGGTACGCTTTTATAGTCTGTCTTGCGAGAACTTTACTTCCTACGCATGCTTGAATAGCTATCTGAACCATTTGCCTTGGAATAAGTTCCTTTAGTCGTACTACCATATCTTTACCAACAACAGTTGCCTTAGTAGAGTGTACTATCCGAGAGAATTCTTCTACCTTCCTTCCATTAAGGAGAATGTCTAATCGGACTACATTTGTTATATGATATCCGTGATCTTCGTAATTAAAACTCGCATAACCTGAAGTAACTGATTTCAGCTGATCGTTGAAGTCAAAAATTATCTCACTTAGTGGTAGAATATATTTCAATAAAATGCGATCGTTATCAATATTGATTGAACTCTCTTGTACACCCCGCCGATCAACACACAGACTTATAATGTCTCCCAAATATTGTGTTGGTGTGATTATTGTACCTGTTAAAAATTACTAAATTATTAGAAATTCTATAAATACTAAGAGCTTACCAATAACAAGTGGCTCATAATATTCTTCAACATCTGGAGGTTCTGGAAACAATGCTGCATTTGATAGTTCGACTGTCTTAATGCCTAGTTGTTTGATCATTTTGGGATTCTTTAGCTCGAGCCGGTATGTAACAGATGGAGCTGTAATTACCGGTTCAGCGGCATACTCTTGTTCTAGTCTCTGGCAAAAAACTTCCATATGAAGTAATCCAAGAAACCCTAGTCTCCAACCCTGCCCTAGCGCAGGACTTGAGTCAATTTTTACGCTTACAGCTGAATCATTCAAAACCAATTTTTCAATAGCTCCTCGTAACACAATGTGTTTTGACTGATCCGATGGATAAATTCCAGCGAATACCATAGGCTTCTGGGGTTTAAAGCTAGTAAGCGGAATGATTTTAGTGTTCTTTATGTGGATTGTATCGCCAATGATGGATTCTTTACTGTTTCTCATATTGCATGAAATTAAACCAACTTGCCCAGCAGAGCTGAAATAAAATGTTTTACCTTATGTTATGCATTTGTCATACTAATCATAGGGTTATTCATTAGGAATACTTTTTTCAAAACTTAAAAAAATGTAAAAAAAAAAAAACAAATTTATCATACAAAAGAAATATTCTTTATATTTAATTTTTTAAAACTGTTTCTTTCAAATGCTGGCCAAAACAGCTTATTTACCTACCTAGGTGCTGGATTTTGTCTATTTGGTTGTATATTAGCTAATAATAATAATAAATAAATATGAATAAAACAATTTATGCACTTTATGCAGGGGTTGCTTTATTACACAAAACAATATACAAAACAGAGTTTAATAACAATAGTATTACAACATTAAAATTAGACTTAAATTATTCAAAATATGGAGTTATATTACTTTTTACATTAAATACAATTTTATGCACTTCAAAATGAAGTTTAGTCTTTGTTTTTTCCAAAACTTTAAAAGAATAAACAAGTAACTTACATTTAATACGAGACAAGTGAACAGTATACAGCGGATGTTTTGTGTGTGGAGCTTTCGGTTCATGTTGTTGCTATTGTTAATAATGTACAACGTCCCAGTGTGTATCGCTTTGACGCGTCCCGCTCGGTTTGGAGAACTTTGACATCTTCGAAGACTGGAGAATGGGCGGTTTCAATTATATGGTTCGCTAATGCAGTTTTCCCGGGGTTATTGGATCTTATGTCTGATTTGTGGTTGGATATGCGTTGGCGGAGGAACTCTTTTGTGGTGCCAATATAGCATTGATTGCAAAGATCGTCTGGTTTGCCTTTACAATTGATTTTATATATCACATCAGTGGATTTGTTAAGCTTAGTGAAAAGGTGGCTTAGTGTTTTGTTGGATTTATAAGTCAAAAGAACATCTTTAGATTTGTTGAGAACAACCTTTTTGAAGTTTTCAGTTAAACCAGGTACATACACAACACTTTTGTAGTAGCCAATAGGGCAATCCGCTTTTTAGTTTTGTGGAGCTTTGATTTTGTTTTTTTGTATGCGACCACGTATAGCCGAGGAAGGGAACCCATTGTCTTTTAGCATTTTGGTGATTTTTATTTCGTTAGTGTTATCAAATGTATTATCACTCCACGTGAATAATTTGCCAATAAGGTTTGAAGCCGTGTTGATTATGATGTGCTCGGCTTGGTTGGAGTTATAATTAATTAATCTTCCTGATGCTGTATCCGTGTGGTGCCAATTAAATACGAGTCTCTCGTCCTCTCGACGAATTTTTACATCTAGAAATGCTATTTCGCAGTTCTTTTCCATCTCAATTGTGAATTGGATATTTGGATGGAATCCATTTAAATATCTACGAACACGGTCGATTTTGTCCTTTTTTATGATGGCAAAATGTCATCCACATATTTTGCAACAAACCTGCGTCTTTCTTCCATTCCAGACATTCATCAAGCAAATAGTCAAGGACCAAGTTGGCGATAGTCGGCGACAATAGATTACCCATAGGCATTCCAAAAATCTGCTTGTAAATGTTGTCCTTATATTGTAAATAATTATTCTCTTTTAAACAAAAAACGAGAATTTCTAGGAATATGCCCTGGTTCAAGGACGATTTTCACTTATTACATCCCATCTTTTTTAAACTATAGTTATAGCTAAATACACAGGAATGTTAGTAAAAAGTGACACAACATCGTATGAGACCAAAACATCATTCTCTTGAAATTTAACAATTTTTGCTTTTTCAATGAATTCAGACGATTTTTTTACCGAGTAGCTTGATTTTGTTGTCGCGTACTGTAAAACCCTTCCAATAAATTTCGAAAGTTCATAGCATGGCAATTTCAAAGACGACGTAATGGGACGCAAGGGCAGATTTGGCTTATGAATTTTCGGCAAGCCATAGATTGATGGAAGTTGTGCCGTATATGTAGTCATCTTCGTCTTTTCCCAATCGTCTATAAATTTGTTGTTGCTCAGCCATTTTACTAATTCGTTGTTGCAAGTCTGCAGTGTTGTTGTTGGATTACTCCGAACTCGTCTGTACTGCGGTCGGATAATAGGTCACACATTTTACTATCATATTCTTCTCGTTCCATCTCCACAGTAACGTTGCCCTTATCAGCTGGTATAATGATGATATTTTGATGCAGCTTTAGAAATTGTATGGCTTCTTTGTTTACACTTAGCACATACTTGGCAAATTGATCGTTGCATAAAAGCTAATATAACTCCATATTTTAAATAATGTAAAAAAACGACATCAGTTTTTTAAATTTGTATTTTTGAACATATATTGATATCTATTAATTACGTTTTTTGGGCTTAATGTTCAATGTAGATGATTGCAATTAAAATTCAATAACTCATTGTTTCCCCAACGTTTCTCAGATTATTTTCCGGTATTATCAGGGTTGAAATTAGGTATTACGAGTACCTTTAGAAATAAAATACAATAAATATGTGATCTACCATGATTTCGAATACAGTTATTGTAATTTAATACAGTGTAGTTTATTTCGTATGTGACGTTTTTGTTTAACTGGATAGAAACTATTTCTTGCGGGCTTTAGGTCAATAAAAGATGTTATTTTTGTATAGTACGACGTTTCGAACATGTGTATGTTCTACGGATCAAGCATAAAAACAGAAAATACACATATATATATTAGTATACCACATGATGTGGAATGTCAATTAACTTACAAAAGTTAAAAACGAAATTATTTTAATATTTTACAGCATATGTAGGTAGTTTACAATTAAAATTGTTTGAAAAACTATTACAAACTAGAAAATGCAAAAACAAAATTTTAAAGTTTAATTGACAAGTATAAATCATTTAACAAAGTTACGTTTTAAGCACACACACAACAAGGAACAGACAGTCGTCATCGACCACGTACAAAATGTATTTAATTAAATAAACTTGTTGTTTCTCTTAATAAGCTGGCTGCATGCACAGCTTAAATTTTCACAATCTGAACGGGCGATTCACAGTATTCTTTGTGTTAATAATGTGCAGAGCATCTCAAGTAAATGTCTCTTAGCATGGTGTTTCTCTGTTTCCAAGATACTGACTCTCTTCAGGTCTGGCTCATGCTTCTTTTGCAGACAGTGAAGTGCAAGTGCTGTTTTCTGCTCCCCCCCCCCCCCCCGCTATTGATATCCAATCTATGGCCAGAGAGACGCTTTTTTAATTTTTGCTTAGAAGTTCCAACATAAACAGAAGAGCATGCTTTGCTCCTAGGCAGTTAATTTTGTCCACCACATTTGATCTCTCCATATCATCAACCTTTTCTTTTGCGTTTGTGAAGAGGTGGTTACGAAGTCGATTTGCAGGTCTGAAGGAAATTTTAGTTTTTCTTTGTTCCTTATGGGTGCTGATAGCATACGGTTAGAGAGGAAGAGGATGTATAAAGAACTTCTATATAGGATCCGCTGAACATTTTGCGTGGGTGTTTTTTCTTCTTTCTTGCCATGATTTGTTATCAACTAGTTTATTAATTCGGATGGGAAGGAATTGGATAAAAGGGTGTTCCGAATAATGTCGATGTTTTTATTTCGGAAAATTGTATCGCTTGTATTTAACACACGATTAACAAAATTTTGGGCAGTGTTAATAATAACTCCTTTTGGTTGTTTTGAATTATAATTGATGAAACAGCCGGAAGATGTCGGTTTTTTGTACTAATCCAACACAATGTGATTATTTTGTCTTATTACCTTTACATCAAGGTAGGGAAGCTAGACATGTTTTTCCACTTCTACCGTCAATTGTAACTTATTGTTGAATGTGTTTAAAGCTGTTAGTATATTATTTACTTCAGAAGACTTAATTATAGCAAACAAGTCATCCACATATTTGGTTAAAATTTTTGGTTTGTATGTAAGCTTCCCTAAAACTTCATCCAACAATGTGTCCATGATTATATCAGCAAGAACTGGAGACACTGGACTACCCATTGGCACACCTTGTTTCTGCTGGTATGTAAAACCGTTAAATTGGACATAATTATTGTCATTGATACAGAAGCGAAGCATCTCCATGAACATTGACTTTTTTATTCTTGTGTGTTCTTTTATAAGATAGTAAACCTACCATCGCAAACTAGAATCGCTACGTTCGAAGAAGCTGAATGCATGGATTCTGGTTATAAGGTTACAAATACCCTACCTCCGCACCTAAGTGGACTATTAGAAGAGTCACAGAAGAATCTTTCCCCAGTGCAGTCGGAAGCTTTAAAATCACTTCTACTCGAATTTTGTGAAATCTTCTCAGTAGACTCCGAGAATTTGGGGCGCACTTAACTTGTACAACACGCAATCAACGTCGGTTCTGCGAAACCGATAAACAAATTATAGCAGACATGCTCAATCGTGATATTATAGAGCCATCGTCTAGCCCATGGGCGTCTCCAATCGTCATGGTAAAAAAAGGACGGATCTACACGGTTTTGCGTAGATTACCGCAGACTCAACGATGTCACCATCTTGGTTTAGTACCGTTGATTCTCAGTCCGGTTATTGGCAGGTTGAGATGCACCCAAGGGACAGAAAAAAAACGGCCTTTGTTACTCGTGATGGTTTATGGCAGTTTAAAGTCATGAGCTTTGGCCTCACAAATGCTCCAGCAACATTTGAACGTTTGATGTCTCATGTGCTGCGTGGTCTTCCAATGGAACAGTGTCTTGTATATGTGGACGACGTCGTTATCCATGGTAAAAGCTTTGAAGTAATGTTTTCTAACTTAAAAATTGTTTTCAGTCGCCTTCGTGCTTCCAAATGTCATTGTGCCGAAAAGAGGTTCGTTTCCTGGGTCACATAATCAATCAAAAGGGCTTGTTACCCGACCCATCAAAAATAGATGTCATCACAAGTTGGCCAATACCTACAAACATTTCGGAAGTAAGAAGTTTTGTGGGCTTATGCACCTACTACCGACAGTTTGTTCCGAATTTTGCCAATATTGCGCGACCGCTACACAAGCTAACCGAGAAAACATCCAGTTCGTCTGGTCCGACGAATGTGATGACACGTTTCAGTATCTAAAGAAATGTCTCAACACACCACCGATTTTAGTCCATGTTCGTGTTGATAGCGATTTCATTCTGGATACTGACGCCAGCGATCGAGCAATTGGTGCGGTTCTGACCCAAGTCTAAGACGAACAGGAAGTTGTTATAGGTTACCTCAGCAAGGCCTTAAGCAAACCGGAAAAAATTATAGTACTACCCGAAAAGAGCTACTTTCTATGATCAAAGCAATAGAACATTTTCATGTGTACCTTTATGGTCGTGAATTCCTTGTTCGCACCTATCATGCTGCTCTACAATGGCTATTGTCGTTCAAGAACCCAGAGGGACAACTCGCCCGTTGGCTAGAAAGACTGCAGCAATATAACTATAGAGTTCAACATCGGCAGGGTGCAAAGCACGCAAACGCCGATGCGCTGTCTCGAAGGCCATGTTTTGATGAAGATTGTAATCACTGATCAAATAAAGAACGCCGATGTGATGGTGGATTGGTGCATTGAAACCTTGTTATTCATCGAAAGTGAATTGGACTCCGAGCACAGTTAAAAGATGCCCAAATTAACGACAATGTTTTGTCGCTCGTTCGGCAATGGGTAGATGAAGGTCAACGGCCAAATTGGAATTGTGTATTCGGTGATAATAATCTTTTTAAGGCATATTGGGCTCAGTTTACGGCTTTGGTGATTAGAACGGGATTCTTTGTAGACGATGGCAACTTACTTCGCGTCGCGAAACTGAACGTCTACTGGCTATTGTTCCGAAGTGCCAGATAGTTGACGTGATTAAAATGTTTCATAACACACCTTTTGGAGGGCATTTTGGATCTAAAAAAACCCTAGAGAAAATAAAAAAACTCTTTTACTGGGTCGGCGCAGGTAAGGACGTGGCTCTTTATTGCAAAGATTGTGACACATGTGCGTCTAAGCAAGGCCCGAAAAGCAAAACAAAAGCTGAGCTGAAACTTTATTTATCTGGCGAGCCGTTTCAGCGTGTAGCAGTTGACATTTTGGGACCATTGCCGTCTTCCAAAAATGGAAACAAGTATGTTCTGGTGTTTATGGATTATTTCACGAAGTGGGTTGAGGTATTTGCACTCGCTGATCAGACAGCTGGCACTGTAGCAAGAAAATTGTTTTCTCGTTTTGGTGTGCCACGGGAACTACATTCCGACCAAGGAAGGAATTTCGAGGCTGGGCTTTTCCAAGATGCTATGCGTATAATGGGAATCCATAAAACAAGAGCTACACCTTTACATCCTCAGTCGGATGGTCTTGTGGAACGATTGAACCGGACGATATTGCAATTTTTATCGAAATTTGTCAATGAAAAACAGGATAATTGGGATGAATGCCTGTCCTTATTTGCCATGGCTTATCGAGCCGCTCAACAAAAAACCATCAAACAATCTCCATTCTTGATGCTCTTCGGAAGAGAGATGAGGCTACCTCCGGACCTGCTTTTTGGAACAATACCAGAAAAAGTTTCTGCAAGCGATTATGCAATGGCACTGCGCGAACAAATGGGGGAGATACATGAAAAAGCTAGACACCAGATGCATCTAGCCGCTGCAAAACTGAAGCCCAGGTATGACTTATCTTCAAATATTGTTCGATTTCAGGTTGGGCACTTTGTTTGGTTCCATAACCCTAAGCGCAGAGTTCGTGTTTGTCCAAAATTACAGTCGGTTTGGGAGGGACCCTATCGGATTATGGAATTAATCACAGATGTTACCGTCAAGGTCCAAAAATTGCCTCGGAGTAAGCCAAAGATCGCCCACATTGACCGCTTAGCCACTTACCAAGGAACCAATTTCAGTCCATGGGAGCTTTGGGAGAAAACTTCTGCTCAACATGCTCCAGACCAAGGGGGGAGTGTAACACAAGCTAATTTCTGAACACCCCTCGAGCTGTAAGCCCCCAGAAATACAGTCGTCTCATTTACCAGCTATGTAGTCGTCTCACATAATAAAAGAAACGTCAGTCGTTTCTTTTATGAAGGAGGAGATAACCAAATAAAAAGATAAGAAAGAAAGCCACGAGGTCGTAAAAAGGAAAAAATAAAGTTTAATTTTTTTTCCGAGTATTTGGCTTGTTTCTCTTGGAAGTTTCTTTTCAGGTTCTTACTATTCCAGGATTAAATAACCCTATACTTTTGTAAAAATATCTTAAATAAATTATCTCACCGGCATCTGAATATACCCAATGTAAGCGTAATTGACAAGGAGAGACGAATGGGTATCCGCTACACGTTAGTCTGCACATCCAAAAAATTATAAGCAAAACAATGAACCACAAAGAGGATAGTGATAATATAAGTGCAATAAACAGTGTTGCCATAAAGAATAGCCTGTGATATTAGAATTAAGTTTTATTGTTTTTATTGTTTTTGTTCGTTTTTTAAATCAATATTTAATAGCTTGCCTTATTCGTTTGATATAACATCTCATAAATGTAATTTTAATAAAAAGTGAGTGTATTAAATTACAATACTTGTATTCGAAACCATGTAAGATCACATATTTATTGTTTTTTTTTCTAAAGGTAATACCTAATAAAATTCACCCTTGATGATGCCGGAAAATAATCGGAGAAACGTTGGGATAAGAATGAGTTATTGAATTTTAATTAAATTCATCTACATTGAACATTAAGACCAAAAAAACATAATTAATTGACATCAGTTTTATTTGATTAAGTGTCTCAGAATTGATAGTTAATGTTTGCAATGAAAGCTATAACTGGCGCCTTATACCTAAAACTTTAATGAATTTGTTACCCGCCGATGCGGGCACCTATTTGTACCTACATACATATATTTGAATTTTATTCACATTTTATTCATTACACACAACAGAAAAATCCTTGAACTTCAACCTCTTAAGATTTGAAGAAAATCGGAAAAAAATGAAAAAATAGCACATCAAAACAAAACAAACGAAACGCAATGTAAAATTCACATACCATTGAATATTTGACCTAGCATGGCAATTGGCAATTTATCTGTTCTTTCTTTCTGCACGAAATGGCAAAAAATCTCTTACTCTCTTCTCAAAATGCTGCGACAAATTTTCTTTCCTCACATTTATTTAAAATTGGAGAATCTACCTACATACATACATATACATGTATAAAGATTTTTGGAAGAATTGTATCCCGTTCGACCTAATTTTGGTTTTGGTATTATTATAAATTATTATATATATAGGTATGTTTGGATTAAATGTTTGCCGTGTAACGAGCATACATTTAATCCACACATACCTGTTAAAAAAAACAGTTTTTGACGTTGATTTACTGCACTTTTCGTTTCGGCAATAAATTTGTTTGAAAATAAATTTGTCCGCCGGTTTGTTTAGAGTTTAAAAGAAGTTTTTATTTAGTGAAGTTTTTTAGTTTTTTATTAGTGAAAATTAGATTTATTTTGAATTTGTATGTTTATTTTGATTTACTGCTATAATAAAGCTTTTGTTTTATATTGTTGGAAACCGATTTTTCTTTAATTTGTTGTTTATATTGTATATTTGTCAACAAACCGTATGGGTGGTAACTTACTTTTGACATTCACTGTATGTACATATTTACATACCTAGGTTCCATCTATGTAGGTATAGGTATACATTTCCCCATTAAATTACATGTGTCATAACAACATACAGGTTCGTAACGATTTCTTCAAATTTACTATTATATTTGTAAATCCAATAAATTTCAATATTATTGCACATCGCAACATAACCTAATTTAAAACAAATGATATTAACTTTTGAATCTGGTAACTTTAAAGTTTGATTTTGTACTTTTGTACCTACGTACCTATATTGTTTTGACCCAAGTCAATATATAATTTATCACAACACTCGTAATGACTTTATAAAATCGTATTGGAAATTATCGTTAGAAAAATAATTTATTTTATCATTCATACCTTTTTAAAACCAAATTAAATTATGTCAATATTAACATTATGTTATATCAATGCATATGAACTTAAAGTTTGCCTGCGTAAGTTAATATTGTCGTCATTTTAAATAACCAATGGAGTATTCCACTGAAAGCTAACGTAGTTCATTCAACTATCACACATTTATTGAATATTTTATTCAAAAAAATCGAATTCGATTTTCGACCACTAAATAAGAGCAATAGCTCAGTATTCACTCAATGTGCGAAAATCAATGAATTAAAAAACGTTCGCTTTTCTTCTAACACTCGATTGGATTTTCATAATGATGAAGAAGGTACGTAAGTGTGTATGCAGTATGCACATACTTACAATGTTTGAAGAAAATCGCTTCAGCTTGTATTATTGTATATGTTCTGAGACTGATAAAAACCTTAAGTCAGATTTTTTTTATTATGTAGGTACTTCATCCAATTGTACCTTAACACCTACATATACACACACCAAATATACCACCTTAAAATATCACAAGTAAAAATACAGATTTTTGTTTAATTTTGTTCATGTTTTTATTTTCCAATAAATTCTAATATATCTACCAACACCTAGCTAAATTTAATATTTATTTATTTATTAGTTTTAAAATAAAATAAATATAAATTTTTGTTTTGTGAACTTGTAAATAGGTAGGTAGGTACCTACAGCTTGAACCAACTGCAAAGCACCACCTGCCCGCATGCCACCTATTAAAAAAAAATAGTTAAGTACGTATGTAAGTACCTACATTTGTCTTTTACTTATCTTAATGATAATTTAGCTCCGATTCGACTTTTTGAAAGTTTGACTGACCTGCTTTTGGACAAATATTGAAATCAAGTCTGAAACGATAAATAAAATAATAGGTAGGTACTTAAAATTCAAAATAATTATCATTTTTTAACTTACATAGCTATTTAAGGTTTTTATATAGCATTTTGAGCGCGCGGATTTTTAGAGATTCTTACACACAATAAAATACATAGTTGTTCTGAAGTTTCTCAAATGATGTCTCGTCAATGAAATATTTATTTTGTGGCAGTCAAAATAAATTAATAATATTAAAAAATTAAAAATATTAGGGGTATTCACGATCTGGTGTATCTGGTCTTGTATCATTGTAAAAGTGTAAAAGTGTAGCATTTTTTTGCACTACAACAACAAAATATACTGAATGTCAAAATCTTACACTTTTACAATACCCGAACCCTATTGTAACAGAAAAATACAAGGGTGTAAGATTTTTTTAACACAAACTTAAGCCTTCTCAAGAACAAATGTGAAACTGATTTTGATATTTGCTTCAGTGTTGCTACAGATTAGTAAGTGTGTTCACAGTCTGTTGTAAAAAAATAAAAGTTTACACTTTTACAAGACTTGGTACACCAGATCGTGAATACCCCTATTGATAACTGAATAGGTATGTAGGTATATTTGTTTTTTTATAGCTGCCAAGCAAAACACACAATGTCACAAAAAGACATTCAATCCGAAATTATTCGTTACGAGATAAGAAAGCAATGATTGTAATAGCGAATCCTATTTATTGAAACAAAGGCCATACAAAAATCACCAAATCCAAATATGTACCTAGAATGAAATAAATAAAATCCAAACCATAAACAAACATACAAACTACCATTGTACATGAGATGTATAAACGCAATGACTACCCCAACAATAATCAGTACCAAACTATAGTAAGTGAGTAGCATTGTAAGTACGTAATACAAGAATGCAAAACTATGTATATGAATGAAAAAGCAGCAAAATTAATTAAATTACAAAAATGATTCTTCTACGATTAATTAAAGTAAAGGCATATATGTACTTGGGTTGGCTATTTAATCCCGCGCCAAATAATCCCGCGTAACTAAATCCCGCGTAACGAAATCCCGCGGCACAAAATCCCGCGCAACCAAATCCCGCGCAACGAAATCCTGCCGATTTACTACCTTTCTTGATACAAAGCGACGGCGCTGTATTAAATTTTCATTCTCCATACGATTTTGTTATTTCGGCCAATCAAATCAAGACTCCTCCCCTTTTACATTTTTAGAAGACGGCTCTTTTTCAGATTTTCACTATTTTTAGTTTTAGTGACTTGAAAGAGTGAGAATCACGGAGAACGAAGGAAAAAAATGTATAAAATGAGGATTGATTCCGGAAATTCTTCAGTTCTTTTTAGAACTCGGTAGAGGCAAGACCTCAATAAGAGATACAAAATAGATTTCAAAGGGTGGGTGGGTGGTTGGTTGCCTGGTAGGTAAGTATGGTGGGTGATTGGTAGGTAGGTATGGTTTATGGGTAGTGGGTATGGTGGGTGGGCGGATTACGTCCACTGCTGCAAAGTTACTTTTGGTCAAAATTTGTTTATTGGACGGAGAATTTTATTGTTTCTGTAAAAAAAATTCGTTGTCTAATAAAAGTACTTAAGCAGATCAATTAGCCGATTTTTTTGCCCTAGATTTCATTCGAGTTCATTTCGAAAAAAATGTTTATCTTTAAACTTAATTTGCAGCCAAACTAAGCGTCATAAAGCCTTGAAAATTAATACTTTTCTCTTTAAGCTCGAAATAAATTTTTTTCTGCAAAAAGCACAACGCGTAAGGGGGGCATGCTGCCCCCCTACAACCCCCCTGCCAGGTCCAATTATAATATTTGGGGTGGGTTCATTTTGGGTGTATGCAAAGCTTTTTGGAATTAAACATTTTGGTGGACTTAAAGAAACTACATGAGTGTTCACCGATCAGTTTTTAAAATCGACATATTTTTTGTTTAACTCGATTTGCGGCTAACTAAGCATCCTAATTAGTTAGAAATGTCTGAAATCATTTTATACCTCTTTGTGATTATTTGGTCGTCCTAAAAAGGACGGATTGAAATAAAAAAAGGACTTTTTTCCATAACTTTACAAAAAATATTTTTTCGTAGCCCAACAATAATACACAACAATTATTGATAACTCACAAAAAAAAACGGCACAATTACTTTTGCTTAAATACTTCTGTATTCGACGAGGAATCGCTCTGTAAAAAAAATTCGTCGTCTAATAAAAGTACTTAAGCAGGCCAATTGGCCGATTTTTTGCCCTAGATGGAGGTCTAGGACACCTTTTCATAAAAAGTTCTTTTCAGAACTTAAGATTTTCTTCAAAGAGATATTATTATTTAAAAGAAATCGAAAAAAAAGTTGGTAAGAAAAGTTTTTTTCCAAAACTTAAAAAAAAAATATTTTTCTAATACTTAAAATATATATTTATTTTTCAAAAGTACCAAATAGTATTTTCCAAAAAGTATTGGAAATCCCGTCTAATAGTAGTGAAAAATCTCAATATATATCTGTACGTGTGTAATTCCAAAAAATTCAATTTAAATCGGCGGGATTTAATTACGCGGGATTTCATGGCGAGGGATTAAATTACGTTCCCATGTACTTAGAAGTCCTTCACTTAAATGAATTTTATTGGAATTATTTGTATGATTAAGAAAAGATTCAGGCAATAATCATTTAAATGAATATAAGGAACCCTTATATACGTTCATTTAAATGACGAATTTTCAAATCATAAATGAATCATTACAATGATTCCAATCGGTGTCTAAGAGCCCAGGTAAAAGGATTCAAATTGCATCCTAAGTGAATTCTTTTTCGGCCGGTTTCTTCACTTCTATGAATTAATTATCGGTCATTTCTGAATTAAAATGTTTGCTGGGTTTGTTTTCCTTTTTGCATCATACACTTAAAAGATACAAAAATAACACATGTGGTGTCAAAAAAGAAATCAAAATTGGTTTTCTCTCTTATACTCCTTGATGTTGTAGGAAACGAAATTAAACTACCTCAACTCTTCTTTTTCCGCCTTTCTTCCCCTGCCCGCGTCCACAAACTAATCTCCGCAAAGCTGAAAAAAGTGACACAGACGACATCTGCATCATACAAGAAGAACCCAATTTTCATGTTCCATAGTAGTACTATAGAGATGTATACACAATGATCGAACTGCTCGTCGCCTAGTGTACAAATGAGGAAATTTCTCTCAACACTAAGTTGCTGAAAACATGTACAATGTTGGGGAACTTTAGATTTGAGCAAGAAGAATATAGATATAATAGAGGATAAATGAAAAATGCGTGAATGAAAAAAATAAGAGAGCTCAAGTAAACAAAAAAATGGAACATTAACGGGATAAGGTTAATTTTCGGTTTTGCATTGCATGCACATATGTATGTGTGAATATGTGAATTATTATTCTTTTGTATTGAATTTGGTTTTCAAAACACGATTCTGAAATTGAATTTGTGTTGTGTGTGATTACCTTTTGGTCAATTATTCTGATTGAATTGAAAGTGTCTTATTAGATTATTAAATTTCGTACGTCATTGAGCGTTTTGTTTTGTGAATGGATTGTGCAGTGAAAAATCCAATTTTTTTTTGAATTGTTGGAAAGAATAATTTAGGAATTTTTGTGAATTGAATTGTGGATTAAAAATCCAAAATAATTTGCAAAAAAATGTGTTTTTTTACTTGCCATATAGAATCTATAAGGTAACTTATGCATTCGTCAAAAAAAAAGTTTTGAGATAACAATCAAACATGACATTACGATGATAGCGAAGACGAAAAAAGATGTCCTAAAAATTCTGTCCGTCTGTATGTCTGTCGTGTGGGCCGAATTTCTTCAAACTTGGTACCTATATAGAGTTGTTTAGGTATTGTACAGAGGGGAAATTGATTTTTTTTATTTAGCTAAAAAAATAACGGTATACCTGTCATATAACCGTTACGTTAAAGCCGGGACCACGCTCAATAAAATTTAATGCGAAACGTTCGGGTTGAGTACAACAAAGTGCACTCTTATCTGGATTTCGTTTCAATAAAAACATCGACCTGCCGTCGATCCACCGTCAATTTTTTTCTGAAAATCAGATTCGTTTCAAATTTTTTCTGGAAAACATATCCGAGTTGAATCTCTTTTTGGAGACGGATTCAAAACGGATTTGTACACAGATTCTTACACGCACTACAATATTTGTTATGGAGTTTCTCAACCGTTATGTTGTGAATTAATTTTTATTTTGCGGCAGTGTACAGAAAAAGTAAATTAATATTACTAAAATTGTTAAAAACTTCTTGGAAACAAATATCAAATTTTTAAAATTTGGTCTTATTACGTTTTCAAAAATTCGGAGTTTGGCAATATTTCAATTAACAAATCAACAAAAGGGAATAAAGAGATACATCTACACATTTACTTATAATCAATTTATTTATAATAAACACACATAAACACAAAAAAAAATAGGAGTTAACGAATGATTATAAAAAAAATTAAATTTTAATTTTAAAAATGTATTTTATATACAAAAAATAGTATAAACATTTACCCCCAGTTTCACAGTGCGAGTTTAAGCTCCACTTTTGGTTTAAACTTCCGATCAACAATTTATTCGGTTTCACAGCGTCGTTTAAACCTTGAACTGAGTTCAATTTGTAGTTTAAGTTAACCGAGATTATTCTGCGGTTTAAACTACAGTTCAGCATTTGTACTGTTTTTTTTCAGAAAATATTATGAACAAAACAACATTGTGTACCCAAATGTTATCGAGTTGTTATAGTGACTTTGAATATTATTTTATTTATTATTCTCGTTGTTTCGCGTATTTTTTTTGTCAGAGGGGGTAAGGGAGGACGAGGCAAGAAAAATGCTACCAACTATTTTTCATAAAATATAGTTAAATGAAGTTCAACTGATCTGAAAATCAGATTTCACTGTGAAACCGGACGAATTAAACCAAAAAATTAAACTCAGTTTACGGTTCAGTTGATCTTAAGTTTAAACTCCCAATGTTAAACTGGGGGTTAGTCAAGAAATAAAATAATAAAGGTACATAAAATTTAATAAACGATTTTCTAAATTTTAACAAAATATAATTTGACTGCAAATTGGACACAAAAGTGAAGAATGGTTACAGGCACTTTTTTTCTTTGTATAAAAATCTAAACACAGGCACAGATTAAAATGATTACAAGGTTGTAGTAAGATAGAACGTGGTTTGGTCATACAAATAACACATATGACAGTGTAATCTATTTTGCCAAGGACTGTTCAAGAGTACAATTATCGATTTCTTCCTGTTGTTCCTCTTCATACCAAAGATTATCTGAAGGAAGAAGGCTATTTGCTTTGTTGGAAATTTGCTTCAACAAATCCTCTATTGAAATTTTTCCTCTATCAGGTCTTACAGTGGCTTTTTCGATAATTGAGCTTATATAGGCGTATTTTCTATTTTTTGGCTGATATGTATCGAACATTTCATCAGTTACCATTGTAAATTCTCGCGAAATGACTTGGTCCTCATCAAGGAGGCAATCGAGGAACTTAAAAGAAATCCATTTTTTTATCAACTTTCTTCCCATCATGCTGTGGGAGCCTTCAAGAGCACTTGTTGCTCGCAAAGCTTTCTTGTGCACCGATATACTTCGCAGTGTTTCCTATGATTTTTTACCGCATTTTTCAAAAATTTCAATAAACTGATATTTATGATATATGTTATGTAAGTATGTGATATGTATAATATGTATATGTAATACAGATGTTCTGCATTTCGAGTGAATCCAACTCCTTCCAATTCACTTCGAATTTATTTTCGAATTGTCAAAATCACATGTTAAGGATAATTTGTATAAAAACGGTTCATAGTCGGAATGTAAAACACGAATTTTCATATTCAGAACCCTAAAATTCCACATTCGGAATGAGTTATTTACAAACTTTATTTTATGTGGAAAACAGAACATTTTTATGTGGAATACAGAACATCTAAATTCACTTTCGTTCCTCCAATTCACAAAAAGTGAAATACAGAGCATGTGCGGTTTTATCAGTTTTTTTTGAATTTTCTAAAAATGTGACACAATAACGTAAAAAATCGCGCGGTTTTGTTCACATGTTTTAAAATTTTCAAAAAAACTGATATTATATGATGAGATTTTTATACTTTACGTCTAGAAAATCTAACACTAGATAGGTAGCTGCACATGTTTTTTTGAATTTTTCGAAAACCTGATTACATAATAAACTGCAAACAAAAATATTGAAAACACATCATACATACCTTTTCTATCCATTGTTTTTCAAAATATTTAATGAATTCCTGAAAGCTTGACTTGCATTTTGTGACCACGGTTGGTCATGAACTTCAGACTTAATAAGTTCAAAATCAATGACAATGTTTGATGGACGCATGAGGCGAGGAGCCAATTGGAAAGACCTTTCTTAAGCCATTTTTTTTTATTTTTTTTATTGAACTATATGCCTGTAAGACCTTAGGTCTTTTAAATGCATAAGCGCCGTGCACTAGTTAGAAGAAAGAGAGTGATAGGAAAGAATTTTTTTCTTGGCACAGTGGATTTGAGAACAAGGTATTGACTGTCTCATTTTAACCCATGGGCGGCATCTAATTAAAATTGGAGCTATAGAAAAGAATGCGCCTAGCGTGGGGATCGAACCCAAACGTCTAAGTTAGCAATGAAGCACTTTATCCAATGCGCCATTGCCACCGAATGGCAATTTCAATATCCGTGGTGAATCCTTTCGGTTTAAATTGGAAATAGTTGGATTCAATAAATTGAAAGAAATGAGTGTCCTTTTTTTCATATATCCAAATTTTTCAATTACATTTGTCTCTTTAAAAATTTCAATATTATCTTTGTTGTCTTTTGGACATTGTGGGAATGCACTATTTCTAATGTTGATGAGTTGCCTTTGCATTTTACTGAACTGCAATTGATCTTTGTTGTCTTTTGGACATTGTGGGAATGCACTATTTCTAATGTTGATGAGTTGCCTTTGCATTTTACTGAACTGCAATTGAAGTGCACTTTCTTGGTCAACGGCACACGTACATTCAGCATTAAGCACTTGTCGAACACCCCTTCTCCCCAAAGTTGAGTCAGCACATTTTCTATTGATATTGTTTTTAAGGTCAAATAGGGATGTAAATGCGAAATATTTTTTGGTACGCGGTAAAATAGCGATCCGTCAAAGTCTATAACTATACTTGTCTGGCAATAATTTTTATAGCAAATATATCTTGGATTTAAATTTATATAACGCCTTTAGTAAAGGGACATAAATTGATTTACTCCTTTTCCTTAGTCCTTCACAAGGCTCAAATTCAAAAACTCTATCTGTACCACTCATTTTATACAAATTAATTTCAAGCACAGACCGCACTTCACAATAAACCGCACACTAATAATTTCATAAATGCTTACAGCACTGAAAACGATCAAGCAAAGAGCAAAATAATAACGGTTTCACCGTTAGAGAATAAACAAGAACAATAAATTTTCTTCTTCTTTAAACCTAATAACATAATTTTGCATATCTATGCAAATTCCCAATAGATACAAAATTATGATCAATTTGGTCTTATTTCCATTATAAAAGCGAAATAAATCCGAAAAAAAGATAATATATGGTTTTATTTCTATTTTGAAAGCGTAATAGTGGCAAAGATAATTTTTTTTTAATTTGGTCTCGTTTGGATTTCATTTTTGGTATTATTTCATTATGATGTCGTTAGTCAAATTCCGGTTATTTCGTTTTGAAAAAGAAATAAGACCAAATTTGGTTTTATTTCGTTTGGCGTTACTTCACGTCACCTCGTTTTGGCGTTTTGGTACCAAAACGAAGGTAATAAGATACATAATTGTTTTTGCCAAAAAATATTTTATTTGCTCTGCCACTTTCTTGTAAATTATCTTTTGATTTTTCAATAATGTCAGCTGTTCATTGAAAACGCTTTCCACCATTGAAAAATCAAAAGTGAATTTACAAAAAAGTGGTAGAGCAAATAAAATATTTTTTTTTGTCAAAAAATATTATAGGTAGGTATATCTTATTACCTTCATTTTGGTACCAAAATTAAATAAGTTTATTTGTTTAAGTGCCTCAGAATTGATAGTCAAAGTTTTCAATTATGAGTTTCAATGAAATCTGGCGCCTTATCTATATATATAAAAATCAATGCCACTTTTCGTTGTAATTTTATAACTCAAGAACGGGCTCACCTATCCAAACCAAATTTTTAGGCTTTGTTCGGACTATTTAGTAGGTGGTTTATGTGAAGTTGGCACAAAATCGGTCGAGCGGTTCTTCATTTATGACATTTTTTGTAACAAATGAATTCAATAAATGTCGGATCATTTTGTTAGTGGGGATTTTGCTGTCAAATTGAAACTTTTTTCATATGGGGATTGTGCTGTCAAATTGAAACTTTTTTTAGTGCATTCATACAAACGGTGAGTCTTGAATTGTTCAAATGTACTATGTATATGTGTGCGTGTACTTTTCTCAATTTTTGAGCGATACTGATACACCACTATTAATGTAGCAATTTGTTTTTAATTTTATTTATTCTTTTTTTATAATATGAAGGAATAATGCCACGAGCCGGGCGAGCAAATATAGGTCGGCGAACGCGTAATGCAAATGGTGTGGCATTACTAAGACGATCACAAACTGCAAATGAACGCGCACAAGCTAATGCATCGCATCGTGAACGTAATGCACGAAATAGATCTGTTGACGTCGTGCTCTTTTGGCTGAAATGATGCGTGCTGTTTTTAATTACAACAGTCAAATTGATTATAGTGCATACGGATACATTGGAATGATGGACGCAATATGTCCACATTGTAATGCGGCTAACTTTCCAGGTGAAACGCCCGGAATGTGTTGTGCTAATGTCAAAGTGAGATTGCCAGCATTAGAAACTCCACCCGAACCATTGTATTCATATATTTTTGGGACATCTCAAACGTCAAATCACTTTTTGAGTCATATTCACCAATACAATTCGGCATTTCAAATGACTTCTTTTGGTGCTACTAAAATTATTAGAGATAATTTTATGCCGACGTTTAAGGTAAATACTTCAACAGGATTGTCCCATGTTTATATCAATCTGAATCATAAAGAATTCGATTGTTTTAAAAATTCTCATCCAACATCTACCTAAAATTGAGTACATGTTACAGATTCAGGCCCAGATTTATCATCAAGCTGGTTCGTTATTGCCATACCCCGACGCTGATCATCAATTTTTGCAAATTTATTTTATTGGTGATGAAAATCGTGAATTGGATCAACGTTGTGCAATTGTTTCAAATACAAGACGAGAAATTATTTATGAGCTACAAAGGTTTTTCCATCAACATAACGCATTAGTTCAATTGTTCAAAATTGCTCTCGATCGTATGCCATCTGATAATCACAAAATCGTAATAAGGGCTGACAGAACACCTTTTGGAGAGCATGCAAGGCGATTCAATGCACCGACAATTGATGAGGTTGCAATTGTAATTCTTGGTGATCAGTTTCAATCCCGTGATATTGTACTTCATCGCAGAAATGAGCAATTGCAACGTGTTTCGGAACTTCATCGTAGTTACGATGCATTACAATACCCAATATTGCATTGGAAAGGCGACGATGGCTACCATATCAATATACCAATGATTGATCCACGAACAGGTAAATAATAATTGACCTATTTTCAGTGTGTTGACATTTCATTTGTATAATTTTCTAAAGTCAAATTTTGCACATATTTTCAGGTCTACATGTACAGAAAAAAGTTAGTGCCATGAATTTTTATTCGTATCGATTGATGGTTCGTCCACAAGAAGAAAATTATATCTTGAGATGTGGTAAACTATATCATCAGTACATCGTTGATATGTATGCCAAAATAGAAAGTGAACGTCTTAATTTTATTCGTTTCAACAAAGCAAAATTAAGATCCGAAGAATATATTCATTTGCAAGATGCGATAGCGAATGATGCTAATGTTAATGACATCGGACGTTTAACTATATTGCCATCTTCGTATATTGGTAGCCCACGGCATATGAACGAATATGCACAAGACGCAATGTCTTATGTACGAAAATACGGTCGACCGGATCTGTTCATTACATTTACATGTAATCCGCATTGGGATGACATCAAAAACTATTTATTTGAAGGAAAGTCGACAACTGATCGTCATGACATTACAGCACGTGTGTTTCGGCAAAAATTGAAAGCACTTATGGATTTAATTGTGAAATTATGTGTATTTGGAGAGGTGCGTTGCCATATGTACTCCATCGAATGGCAAAAAAGGGGATTGCCGCACGCACATATATTAATTTGGCTGGTACCTAAAATAACTCCGGATCAAATCGATAACGTTATATCAGCTGAAATTCCTCATAAAACTGTTGATCCTGAGTTATTTCACATTGTCGTTAAACACATGATACATGGTCCGTGCGGTGAACTAAATATGAATTCGCCATGTATGATTGATGGAAAGTGTTCGAAACGATACCCAAGACAGTTGACTTTAGACACAATAACGGGCAATGATGGATATCCGTTGTATCGACGTAGATCACCTAATGATAATGGCAAAACGGCAACCATTAGATTGCGTAACCAGGACGTTGAAGTTGATAATCGTTGGGTAGTCCATTAAATATATTTGCAAGTATGTAAATAAAGGGAGCGATATGGCTGTCTTCGGCGTTGCTGGTGATAATAGAAATGATGAAATTACTCAGTATCAAATGGGGCGCTATATTAGTAGTAATGAAGCTGTCTGGAGGATTATGTCGTTCCCAATGCACGAAAGACATCCTGTGGTTGTTCACTTGGCTGTGCATCTTGAGAATGGCCAACGTTTTTATTTTAATGAAGCAAATGTATTGGAAAGAGTAGCACAACCACCTGCGACTACGTTGACCGCTTTTTTCAAATTATGCGAAACTGATACATTTGCGATAAATTTGTTATATTCTGAAGTGCCTCAGTATGACACATGGAATGTGTCTCGAAAAAATTTCAAAGACGTAAACAAGGAACAGCAGTCGATGGCCATCCAAGCATTTTCCAAACAATGCTGAGTGTTTTTATTTGCGATTGTTATTAGTTAACGTCAATGGCCCAAAATCATTTCAAGAATTGAGAACAGTGAACGGTCATTTGTGTCAAACATATCGTGAAGGATGTCAACTCTTGCATTTGTTGGAGGATGATGCACATTGGGATTCAACACTTCATGATGCATCTACTTCAGCTCATCCTCAACAAATACGAATGCTATTTGCCATTATATTATCAACATGTATGCCATCAAATGCACTAGAATTATGGAACAAATATAAACATTATATGGCAGAAGATATTTTAATTCGTATGCGTCATCATGCAAGAAATCCTGATTTGTTGATTACATTGGAAATGTACAACGAAACTTTGATAATAATTGAAGATATGTGTCTAACGATTGTAAATAAAGCATTAGAACAATTGGGTATGACCGCACCAAATCGTGCAGGAATTCAATTCTAATGAATTGCGTTTATTTGTACAATCGAATATAACCAAATTGAATATTCAGCAAAAACATGTATATGACACAATCATGCAAGCCGTTTCCAATAATGCAGGTGGATTATATTTCTTGGATGCACCTGGTGGTACAGGCAAAACGTTCGTTATATCATTGATTTTAGCGACTATTCGATCGGAAGAGAAAATTGCATTGGCATTTGCATCTTCGGGAATTGCTGCTACATTATTAGAATGTGGTCGGACCGCAAACTCTGCATTCAAATTGCCATTGAATGTACAGGTGATTGAAACTCTAACTTGCAATATTTCGAGAAATTCTGCTATGGCAAAAGTTCTGCGATTAACTTCAATTATTTTATGGGATGAGTGTACAAAAATCACTAGAAGCATTTAATCGAACAATGCAAGATTTACGTGGTAATCAACAGCTTTTTGGTGGTGCTTTGATATTACTGTCAGGGGATTTTCGTCAAACATTGCCTGTCATTCTTCGATCAACTCCTGCTGATGAAATAAATGCCTGTTTGAAGTCATCAGTTCTTTGGAGATATGTACAAAAATTGACACTGAACATTAATATGCGTATTCACCTACAAAATGATCCAGCTGCCCATGAATTCGCAAAGTAATTGTTAGAAATTGGTGATGGCAAAATACAAATCGACAGTACCAACGGATTGATCGCTGTACCAAACAATTTTTGTACAATCGATAGATGAATTGATTGAATGTGTTTTTCCGAATATTATTCAGAATTATAGAAATCATGATTGGTTGAGAGAACGCGTCATTTTAGCACCGAAGAACATTCATATCAATGCCATTAATTTTCAAATTCAAGCGAAACTGCCAGGTGAAGTCACTACATAAAAATCAATTGACAGTGTTATGAATCAAGATGAGGCAGTGAGTTATCCAATTGAATTTTTAAATTCATTGGAACCGGCTGGTATGCCACCGCATTGCTTAAATCTGAAAGTTGGTTCTTTGATTATATTATTGCGAAATATTAATCGACCAAAACTGTGTAATGGCACCAGATTGGCAGTGAAAAAACTATTGCCAAATTTGATTGAAGTAACGATCTTAACTGGTAAATCAAAAGGAGAAGTTTGTTTGATACCACGTATCCCTATTGTTCCAACTGATATGCCATTTAAGTTCAAACGATTACAATATCCTGTGCGTTTATCATTTGCGATGTCCATCAACAAGGCCCAAGGTCAAACACTTCACGTTTGTGGTGTGAATTTGGAGGAATCATGTTTTTCACATGGCCAACTTTATGTTGCCTGTTCCAGAGTCGGTCCAGCCGTTTGTTTATTCACGCTCAAAATGGAAAAACAAAAAATATTGTTTATCCAAATGTTTTGGATTAAGTTTTAAAATAGCTAGGAATTAATAAAATATGTTTTTGTTTGAATAAATGAATTTGATGTTACAATTAAATTTGTTTATTATTTCACTTTATACGTAGCGAACCACGTACCCGGGCGCTAGTACCTACATATTTTAATGAATTTGTCACAAATGCCTACATTTTATTGACAAAATATTACCTATGTATTTATTATTCATTCATAATAAAGTGCCTGTCATGTATAATTAGGTACTTTTAAAAAGATTCCAAGGATTACATTTAAATTCAAAATATTCGGTAGTACTAACAACCAACTACATTATTTCTGCAATAAACGACTGGTGGAATTGCAATCCTCCCGGCTTAAGCATAACGCGCCGGTGCAGGCAGCTGGTAGGTATTCGTACCTACATACATTTTTATTTTATTCACAAATACTACCCAAACGCAAAATAGTTGGACTACCTATGATAAAAAACAAAAATCTGCTGATTCTTAACTTCCATCGGAAATAAACTCAATATTTTGGTATTTTTCTTAAGAAACATTTATTTTGAATAAGAATAAGTAACAAAAACAAAATGACTTCAATTAAATAACGGTGTGGAGCAGTCTTACAAAATAAAATAACGATTGATACATTTTTGTATGTAAGGTTTTTTTTTAATAATACAAATTCTATATACTACTGAAATACATCAGCCAAGTAGAAGACTTAGCACTATGATATTTGGACTTGTTGAATTATTGATTCAAAATAGCTTTTAACGGCCTTTAGTCCAACAAACATTGGCGTTTCGTCCCGGGGATCTCACATGGACTCTTCAGTTGACTAGTGAGGACCATTGTTATTACGCAATTTTTGCCAAGTTTAGTTCATCTTACATAGATTTCGTGAAGAACATCTAGTGTGAACTATATCCAACTAGACTAGAATTCCTAATCATTAAATTTGAAATTTTTGGTTATTGCCCGTGGCCTGGCATTATTTATATAAGGTTTTTTTTTAATAATACAAATTCTATATACTACTGAAATACATCAGCCAAGTAGAAGACTTAGCACTATAATATTGGGACTTGTTGAATTATTGATTCAAAATAGCTTTTAACGGCCTTTAGTCCAACAAAAACAATTTTTTAAGTTCAAAATAATCGGCCCACGGGTCTTAATTTTCATTTCACCACGTTGTTACGTCGCGTCGCCTTTAGCTTTGAGAACTCCTTCAACAAATTCTTGACATTCTTTGCTTCAATTTATGCCAGACAGTTTCGACTGGTGAAAGGTCATGGCTCCTGGAAGGCCATTTCAGTAAAGGAATTGCTTCAGCAGATAACCACGCAATTGTAGACCTTACTGTATGGCAAGCACCATCTTGTTGTAATTTATAGTCGTCATCACTAGCTCGAAGTCGTGGTATTGATGGGAGAAGTTCATTTTGCAGGATATCCCTGTACTTGGCAGGATTGACAATTCAATTTACAAAATGTAAATTGCCCAAGCCCCGCCCGGACATGATCACCATATCATTAGAGATGCTGGAAACTTGATCGTTTTTTTAAGGCAATCTTTGTGAAAAGCCTCTTTTGAATTTCTAATTACTCATTTTCGTTCATCGCCCACGCAAACATCAAACCTGGACTCATCACACCAAATAACGGACCGCCATTGACTTGTCCAGTTTTTAAGTTGTTTGGCCCACTCTAGTCGCTTTTTCTTCTGTTTAGGTGTTAAAAGTGGTTTTTCTTTGGCATATGTTTTTAACGAATTAAAATAGATCTAATTTAAATAAATCTAAAACCAACCTTATAAATTTGTATCCAATTCTTTCATATTCCGCTTAAAAGTGTCGATTGAAACACTTTTTTTAATTCTTTCTCTCCATTGAACAGTTATTGCAGCCGCAGTTTGTCGTCGATTTTATTTTTATTATTTTCTTTAAAACTCGGCAATCTCGAGGATTCGTAATTGATGGGCGTCCCGTTTTTTACCAGTCCCCACAATTCCACTATTTTTGAACTTTGAGATAATGTTTCGAATTGATGAGCGCGGTAAATTGAATTGTTTTGCGATTTTATAGCTCGATAATACCGTTGGAAGGCTTTAATTATAGATGACCTGGGGTCTCCCGAAAATTCAACGCCACGCACATTAAACTTTTTTTTTAATAACGGTTAACTGAAAATCTATTTAAATCGTGATAGTCGAATTAATTTGCATCTCAGAGAGAGTAGTCCAACTATTATGCACTATATATTTAAATTTGGGGCTTTTTTTATTTTAAAAGTTGGGGCTCTATATTTACCTCTTTTTTTTTATTTATATGATTATCTTTTAATTTGGGGCTAGAAGTACCCTCTTTAATTTTTTGTTAAATTTACATTTGGGCTTAATGTCCTCTTTTATTATGTTAAATTTGTTTTTGGGACTTAATGTCCTCTTTTATTTATTAATTTTTAAAGTTGGGGCTTTTTATTTCCCCGTTTTATTTGTATTAATTTTTAAATTTGGGATATCTATTTCCCTATCTTCATTTTTAAAATTGGGGCTCTTTTTCTCCCTCTTTACTTTTTTTTTTAAATATTTTTTTTTTCTTAAAGAGAAGAAAAGAAAAAAATATTATAATTTTCTTTTATGTATTTAGTATTTTAATTATTGTTTTTTTTTTTTTTTTTAATTCTCAACATTATAAAAATCTCTTGAAAAGCTTGTACGTTCGCTTAAGTTTATTTTATGTGTTTGCCCTAACCTAATATTTGTTCTACTCGGATTCTGTATAAGTTAACCTGGGTCTATTTGTATTGCTTGATTTAATGTTTTACTAATTGTTTTTATACTCTTATTACTACTGCTTTTTAATAATTCTAACGTGGAATCTTTTTTATCTGTATTAATTAATAAAAGTGTGTGTATTAATGTATAGAGTAATGTAAGTATTGCTTTATATATATCTTGTATTGTGTATGTAACTGTATGTAATATTTGTGATTTTTCTAATTATGTGAATTTTTCTTTTTTAATTTGTTCATTTTGTATGTATGTTTGCTGGTGAGAACCATGTATTTCGTCTGCAGGGTGCAGTACTGTTTGAGATTTTGGTTTTTGTGCTTATTATTACCATGATTTAATGGTAATTTTTTCAGCTCAACATTTTCTTCAGTCACAACGTTTTGTTGCCCAATTCCTCTCTGATCCACTTTTCGAGGTGGATCTTGATAAATTGTTGATGGCAAATTCTCGGTTGTGTTCAAAGAACCTGAAAACTCTAAATTTTTCGATACTGCACGTTCAGATTTTTTGGCTAGGCCGGTCGCATTGTCGCGCCGCAAAATACATTTATCTTTCAGTGCCTTTTCTTCAAAACTTAGTGTAGTTTCTACCAATTTGTGATCATTGCGGCTATTTTGGGTTGTTTGTTGTATTGTGTTTGAGTTATTCACTTGCGAGTGAGTCCTCGTGAAACAACTTCCATTGTGCGAAATGGACAACCCTTTTTCTTCGGTTACCTCGGATTCTTTTAAAGGAATACTGTATACCTTTTCTACCTGAATACCTGTGTTATTTTCAAGTATTTGTGAAAACGTTAATAATTTGTTGGGCCCATCTACATTACAGTATTTACCCATGAAATTATACCCTAAAATTCCATCGCCAGGGATGGCTAGGTCATTTTCTATGACTTGAAACTCACAAGCAGGACGTGTGGGTATTTCAATTGTCCCTATGCATTCTCCTAATGTATTGCCGAAACCACATGGTGTATTAATGGTTAACTTCTTTTTGTCGTTTATATAAATTTTATTCCCCAATGCATTTTTTTTATTAGACTAACCTCTGAACCGGTGTCTACTAATAAACGAGTTGTGTTACGTTTCCCTATATTTAATCCTATATCTATTGAAGGTAATTTTATCTGTTTATTTGTTTTTATTAAGTCTGAGTCCTGGACAGGATCAGTTTCAGTTTGCACTTGGTGCTTATTTTGAGTTTGCCCTAGCTTTTCCTAAATATTATTTAGAGTCGAACCTGGGAGCTTTCGTTCGACTACTGGGAGTTTCCCGACTGTGAACTCTCCCATCGGTTCTTAAATGTACATTCATTAATTGTGTGGTTATTTCTACCACACCAATCACATATTGATTGCAAATGGAATACCCTATTCTCGTAATCTGTTTTAGGTTTATTCTGCGAGTTTGAATTCTCGTTTCTAAATGGGTTAGATCTGCTAGGTTCTTGATTCTTTTGGGATTGGTATGCATTGTGTCTCTCCCTACAATAATTGTTTTGGGGGTTGCCTCTACCGTAGGATGGGTCACTTCTATTCATGTTTTGGTAATAGTTATTACCTTGGGGGTTTCTCCTATCCCTCGATGGATAACTATTTTTGTGGAAATTTTGTGGGTTCCCCCTGTAGGAGTTTTGGCTATTGTTAGTGGAGCTTTTATTGCAGTTTACAGCCTCGTGCCCATAATTTTTTGCATAATTCGCAGATCGGTGTGTTTAACCTTTTGAGACACTCACTATATGTGTGTCCCTTAATGTTGCAAAAACTGCAAGTTTTTGAAGAAGGGTTTGAGGGAAGGGAAAAGTTGTTTGGTGACCCGTTATATGCAAGATTTCCTGAATGGTTAAAATTACAGGAAGTTTGAGGAATTGGTGGGGTTGTTTCAACCCTTTGTACATGTTTTTCCATGCTAAATGCAGTCCTCACCAATTCTTCAAAGCTCTGTGTACCAAGAGTAAATAGGTACTGACCTAGTTGTTTATTTGAAACCCCGGAGGCCAGAGATGACTTGGCGAAATCCTCAAGCTGGGTTTTAACCACCTCGGACTTGTTCCCATATTTAATTTCCGCTGCCTCTCGACATTGGGTTAGCGAGTGTCGAATGCGGCTCACGATAGTGTTCAATGTTTCGAATTGACTCTGACGGCTGGTTATGAGGTTATTAACTAAATCGTTGTAATCCTCTATTGGAAGATATGCCCGGCTGAGTAATTCTTCGAAACTTTTGAATGTGGTTGGTCTCGTTGTTTCTACTAAATCTAGCGCGTCTTCACGTAATTTAGTGTATAGTATTTTTATGAAGAGCGCTTCGTCCTCTTTTTGAATGAATTCAATTATTGGACGGATGCATGTGAGGAAGGTCTGTAGCTTTTGGGCTACTTTTGGGTCCGTCCCTCCTGAAAATTCAGGGATGCCATGCGAAAGCTTTAGCAGTTTTTCAAAACCTAACGACATTTTGGGAGATTTTGTTTCTATGGATCGGGTTTCAAAATTTGGGTGAGATAACCGTTTAGGTGTGTTTGCCTCTGCAATTTCAATCGAGAGTGGGGTTAATAGGGGTTTATGCTTAGAGGGGGTATTTACCATTTCCCTTAATTTTTTAACCTCCCCTTGTAGAAACGTTATATGGCCGAGATAAACAGATTCTTGTGTCATAAGCTTGTTAACTTCGAGTATTAGTTTACTCTGCTTAACCTTGTATGTGTTAAGTTCCTGTTCGGTTTGGCGTTTCTTGGCCTCAAGAGTAGCTAGCTGTTGCTCTAGCTTTTCTATTGTTTCTTCGGTTTGTGAATTGGTTCGTTCTGCCTCCTGTTGATTTTCTATCAACTTGACTTGAACTCTTTTTTGATTCTTGATTTTGTTCTCAAGATCCACAAGTTTGTTTTCTTGCTTCTCTTGTTGCTCTTTTACCGCGTTAATATATAAAGTTAATATAGCGTCAGTAGTTTCAAGCCTTGTAAACTGACCCCACTGTATACTGAGTTGATCGAAATTCAGTTGATAGGCTTCTCGGCCTACTAGTGATTTTAATTCACTTAATAAAGTAGTGTTGAAATTCCTTATCTCCTGAATTTGGTCCCGTTTTTCCTTTTCTAATTGCTAAATTTCGTCCAGCAATTGTTGGATTTTGGTCTCAGTATCAGGGGCCCCTGGCGCCATAGACTATGCACATAAAACAGATTTGTATGAAAAGCCAACAAGTTGAACAATAGAAACTCTAACCCAAATTAATTTTTTTTTTTTTTTTTTTTTTTTATTTATTTAAACAAAAAAAAAACATTCATTTTTTTAATAATTTTAATCCACTCTGTGCTCTGGTTCTTTCTTCCGCCAGTGACTTCTGTTGCTGCTTCAGCTTTCTGGCTTGTTTTAGCAGGTTTTTTTTATTCTCTCCCTCGCTGATTTGTATAATCCGGTACAAATTGCCTAGTTCCCGTCGTAGTTTCACTTGTTTTCCTCCCCGGTGATTTGGAGATTTGTGGTTGATAGTGGCTTGTTGGTTGGCGGTTGGGTTTTCTCTCCGTTCACCTTTGGTGAGGGGCTTGGGTCCGGCCGTTGGATTTTGGGCGATGGCTTCGTCCAGGGCTACCTTTTGCCTTCTTCTGTATTCATCCAAGCTGATGGTGATTTTTGGTTGGTGGTTCATGCTAAAAAGAAGACTCACATTACACGAGACCTATATATTTTCCCGAGGTTTCAATCCCCGATTTTTTTTTTTTTTTTTGCTCTCTATTTATGGAGTTAAAGTAACTTATTTGGTTTTCGAAAGTTTTATGAGCTTAATTAATTTTATAAATAAGTGAAAAATTTACACTTCAAAACTTTATTTCGTTTTATGAAAAGATCTCTATTTCTGTGAAGTAATAAGTGAAAAATGTACACTTCAAAAGTGTAGAATAAAATAGAATACCGATAAAGATTAAAGGAGACTCAAAAACTTAAATTAATCGCACATGTTCTGTATCTCACCCCTTGCGAATTCGAAGAACGAAAGCGACTCCAGATGCATTCCACATAAAACAAAGTATATAAATAGTTCATTCCGAATGTGGAATTGTAGGGTTCTGAAAATGAAGATTCGTGTTCTACATTTCCAACATGAACCGTTTTATACAAACTGTCTGCAACAGGTGATTTGACAGTTCGAAAGTCAACTCGAAGTGAGCTGGAAGGATTTGATTCCGCCCGAAATGCAGAACACGTTATTTATTTTTAAATGAACTTTAAATTCGTTTTGAATTAATTTTTACTCGGAATGAAGAACATGTGTGAATTTAAAATTTTGTGGTTCGGATGATGCTACTAGAGTTAGAGGACACTCCAGTTTTTGACGTTATTTATAACCTCTTTATCAGCAACATCCTACCAACTGCGCCAATGTTGTATAATATTTTTGGTACGTCCAACTGGACATATTAATCGAAAGAATATAATCCTACCTATCGAGGGGATTCCAGTTTTTTTAACTGGCCCTGGCGGCCCTTTTGGGTGACCTTAGAAGGCCTATATGTATTTGCCAGTATATTTGAATAGCCACTGGCGGCTATTTGATGTAGCCTTAGAAGGCCAATTTACTTGAAAATAAATTAAAGTTGGATTAATAATGTACCTTTGATACGAGCTAGGTATTCGATCGAAAATAATAGGTTTACAATGAAAGACTTAATACTTTTTTGTTTAATTAACCGGTTCAATCGATTCTACTGATTCAACTGAACTTAACTGATTCGATTGATTCAACTGATCCAACTCATTTTATTATTATTTTTCTACACTATTTATACAAAAATATTCTTAACCTATCATCCCTACCAATTTACATTTTCTTTGAATTTACAATTTTGTAATGTATTGCAATTACTTGCCCTAATATTGGAATGCTAAATAAGCATTCCTCAATAATTATTACTTAATATGATTTAAATGCAATATATTATTAATTGCCATATATTTCACTTGCTGAATTAGCATTATTCATTTAACATACAATTCCTACACATACGTTTAGCTTCATTCAATTTCATTGCTAACATTGCTTGTCCCAGTTCTTTTCGTAATTCAATTATTGGTCATTGACCAGTGCATTTTTTGTCATACTAAACGATCGCTTATGGTTTCAGTGCATTGTTTGTATACACTACCTGGTCGCGTATCGTTTAGCTGATTCACACCATTCTGTTGTTGGTGTCGACCTTGATATTAATTTGATATTTTATTTAATGTTTGTTAGGGAAGGTCGTGGTCAGATTGTTATTTTATTATTTTAGTGGTGCTGGTTATGTGAGATCTAACACTTTTGTTTGTGTTATTCATCTCACACAACACTTTGTTTAAGAGAATGCGAACTAGAGCCATATTTGTTTTCTCACATTTAGTTCTGTTTGGTTTAATTTACTTATTAAATGTAATATATTACATTGACAAACAAAAATTAAACAAAAACTGCTTGGGACCAGAAAATATAGGTATATAAAAAGAGTGAATTTGTTAATTAATGAGTAGGTCAAATTTTTTACGTTTGGGTTGTATATTACACAACACAGAACAAAAACCTTGAACTTCAACTTCTCAAACATACATACACGCACTGAATATTTTTCTACCTGGCCTGACATGGCAATTGGCAATTTATCTGTCTTTTCTTTCTGCTTGAAATAGCAAACAAAAATATTTCTCAGTTAAGTCTCTTACTCTCTTCTCAAAATGTTGCCACAAATCTTCTCTATGTGGCAATGTTCCATGTAGAAACTAGCGACCCCGAGTGTCCAAATAGCCCCTAAATAAAAACGGCTTCATGATATTACTATAGATTCTATATACAATGCCATGATATTACTATAGATTTTATATACAATGGTAAAGCTATATACACACGATGTAACCATCGAAGGAACGTGTTGCACCAACATGATTTGTTTGTTCACTACACACGTATCAACCTCAGTACAATACAGCAGTCAAAAAGTGAAATTTAATTTTCGAAATAAATGACGTGAGATCACTGAAAATGAGGGATAGATGTAACCAAAAAAAGAAAATTTGGTCAAAAAATTGGGTTTTCAATACAGACGAATTTTCAAACGAAAGGCTGCTGAAATAACTAAAAAAAATTGTAAATAATTTTCATTATTTGCAATTGGATTTTCCTTTTTTTTCACTTAATTTTACTCAGCACGAACCTTCTTACTAGCTGGTAAGAAATTCCTGGCAAAAAGGTAAAAAGGTTATCTTTCTCATGAGCCCTCTATTCTGCCAAAAACATTTTTGTTCTTTTAACAACAGGAACAAGCTAAAACTGGCTAAGCCCTGCTATTTGAAATTAGTTAAGCTGCGCTGGAGGTTAGACAAAAAATTGAAATTATAAGTATATAGCTAGCCAATTAAAAATGGTTTTAATCCCTAAATAATCCAATAGGAACAAAATTAGTAGAAGTTTTCATACGTTAAATAAGAAGACGAATCCAACAAATACAATGCAAAAATAAACTCACACAATTCCTACGGCAGTCTCATTTGGTCGGAGAACTGAAATCGATTTAATGGGATATGTTTTCCCTGAGGTGAACGATTGAACTTCTTCTCCAATTTTCAGTGATCCATTATGAACGTAAATAAGATTTAATGCTCCACGATATTTATCAAACCAACTATCAAATATAAGAGCTCTAAATGGACTGTCTCTGTCGACGTTTGGTGGTGGTATTCTTTCAATGACGTTTTCGAGAACTTCACGAATTCCCGTACCTAGTTTAGCTGAAATCTTTGAAGTAGTTATAACCTTTTCCCAATACAAATAAGTGCATGAACATTACCTTTAAGACTCCGGCGGGATCAATATTTAATAAGGATTGCATATCACTTATGACACGTTGTGGATTCGAACGTTTTAAATCAATTTTGTTCAATACTGGAACTACTGCTAGGTTTCTCGACTTTGCCAAATTAAAGTTTGCAACGGTTTGAGCTTGAATACCATGGCAGGCGTCGACTAATAGAATGACACCGTCGCACGCTGCAAGCGACCTTGAGACCTAATATAAAATAATTCATGTATTTGAATTTTGAATGCCAGTTTTTTAACTTCATTTGAAAAGTCCACATGTCCTGGCGTATCAATTAAGTTTAAAAGATAGCATTTATTTTTGTATTCGTGCACAATAGATACCGTTTGCGCTTTGACAGTGATTCCTCGCTCTCTCTCGACTTGCAAACTATCTAAAACTTGTCGATTTTCAGTATTCATTGATATTGCTCCCGTATATTCCAACATTCGGTCAGCTAGTGTACTTTTTCCATGATCTACATGTGCAATTATACTAAAATTACGTATTCTCTGTACTGGTATACTTGAAAGATCATCAGCCACAGATTCTAAATAATGTGATGCAAAATTCCGCCTAATTAGTACAGTTCTGAAATTTATCTGAGGATTAAATTTATTAATACAAAAATTCGTAGTAATACGAACCTAAACTTTAAATTATTTTTTATTAAATTGAAAATTATTTTATTATGAACGAACATTTTATATTTTATTGCAATTGCAAATTATGCAAAACAATACACCACAGATGAGAAATCCCAAGATGGGAAACCACAAATAAGTCATACCAGGATTGGAAACCTTCGTACGTTTCTACCTCGAAATCAATTATTTTGCATTGTTGTATTTGTACATTTGGCACTCTATCCATCTTTGACAAAAAATTTTTTGTGTTACTTTTTTCATTCTGAACTTGTGTAGATTGCACTCGACGTGCTCGTACATAATTGAGGAAACATGTGAGTAAATTGCTGAACGCACCAAATGCCATGTGTGTGAAGAAGGAAAATGTAAACAAAAAAATTATTAGATACATAAATTGGCGAAAGAAGTTTATCGCTTGTTGATTTTCTGTAACTGGGTGTGAATCAGTGTACAAAATAGGATAGGTTATGTTATGTGTTATATTGCTTTTTATAGTGAAAATGAAAATGTGTTCTGATTTGTTTGGTTCACGTGTGTTTAAAAAACATATCACTGTACCGAAATTATTATTCTTCCCAATTATTTTGTTTTTGTCTTGTTATATTGACTTTTGAATGACAATTCATAGTGAAAACCATAAACTAATAATGTAAAGACAGGAAACCTCTGCTTTCATTTGACATTTGCCTACAAGCTGAAACACGCACACAAGTAACTTTTCTGTTCCTCTTCCTATAGACACATTGATAAAAACGCACACAAGAATCTTTTGTGTTCCTCTTCCTATAGACACATAAATAACCCAGCCCTAGTAATTTTTTTTGTTTTTGTTTTTCGATTTCCCATCTATTCATGAACAGAGTTTCAAAGCTACAAATACAACAATGTAAGTAAATGGATTTTGGGGGGTGAAACGTACGAAAGTTTCCAATCTTAATATGGCTTGCTTGTGATTCATAGTTTGTTCAAGCATTCTCACAAAATCTGAGCTAACATTTTCCGTTAATTTGTAGTCGAAAATGTCACATGGAAGCTTGAAAGTAGTGCCATAAATCATCTCGGCTGGTTAAACCTTGAGATCTTCCTTAATTGAAGCTCGAAGCCCCAGCATAACGATAGGTAAAACATCAGACCATTGATTCCACTCGTGACATTTGATAGATGCTTTTAAAGTCCGATGAAATCGCTCAATTATGCCATTTGATTGTGGATGATACGTTGTTGTTTGCGTGTGCTTGATTCCAAATGCTTTTGACAACTCTTGTAAAAGATTTGACTGAAATTGTCTTCCCTGATCGGTCTAATGTTTCAGGTACACCATAATGAGATATCCATCCGCGTATCAGAGCCTTCGCAACTTCTTCCGCTGTTATATCATAAAGAGGGATTACTACAGGCGAAATCGATCGATACAAGTTAAATAATAACGGTATCCATTGGAAGGTGGAAGAGGGCCAATAATATCGATGTTAATGTGTTTAAATCTTCCGTCTGGAACTTTGAAATTTTATAATACTGTTTTGTTGTGACGTGAAATTTTATTTTTTTCACATTGAATGCACTGTGAAACGGTCGGATATTAGTTTATTTGTTGCACGTTTACCTGGATGCGAAAGTCGCTGAATCAAGTCAAATGTTGGTTTTCTCATGATTTGAAGTTTTGAACTAGAAACGGCTTGATTCTTCCGGTTGATATATCACAATAAATTGCGGCTGGAGAATCTGGCATAGTCATTAGTTGAAGTTTTAGAGAGGATTTACCGTCTAGAATTTCAGAATTAATTTTTTTTCGTCATCATGAGCTTGAAGATGAGAGCATTTTTCGTAGATAAATTGCAAATCGTGAACAATTTCAATTCGAGTAAACATGTCTGCGACAATGTATCCTATCCTGAGATGTGACGAATATCTGTACAAAATTGACCAATACAATTGAGGTAGCGAGCTTGACGAGGAGAAGTTTTGTCAGAATTCTGTTGAAACGCATACGTCAAAGGCTTATGATCTGTGTAAATAAAACAATTTCTTCCCTCGATCATAAATTTGTTGTGCTTTACTGCTTGATAAATTGCTAAAAGTTCTCTAAAGTACTGTATTTTTTCTGCGAGGTTGTCATTCGTTTTGAATAGAAACTAAGTGGTTCCAGTTATCCTTTATTGATCTGATTTAATGCAGCGCCAAGGGCAAAATTACTGGCATCAACAAATAACACCAAGTTCGCATCAGGTAAAGGATGAGCCAATGTCACTGCTTGCGAAAGATCTGGTTTAGATTGTTCGAAGCTTCTTCGGCTTCTGGAGTCCAAATAAGATTTGTTTTGTCATTTTTCTTATTTCCATGAATGATAGCTTGACGTTTCCCGTGTTTGGCAGCTGCATTTGGTAGAAATCGTCTGAAAACTTTAAGTAGTGCCAGGAATCTTCGTAATTCATGAGCTTCAATGGCCTTTTTGAATTCAAGAATTGCATTGATTCGATCCGATGAGGGACCAATGCCATCTTTTGGTCCGCGATGACCAAGGAATATGACTTCGGGTTTGCCAAAGATGCATTTTGCCAAGTAGATTTTGATGTTGTGTAATCGAAGTCTCTCAAAAACTAACTTGACATGAGTGCGATGTTCATTTTCATTTGTTGATGCAATAGCGATGTCATCTATGTAAACTCCAACGAAATCGAGATCGTTGAAAATGCTATTCATGTAGCGTTGAAAAGTCTGTGAAGCATTCCGAAGACCAAATGTCATTACGTTGAATTCGAAGAGTCCAAATGGTGTTATTATTGCAGTTTTTTGGCGGTCTTCAGGTGCAATTGGAATTTGGTTGCAGGTTTTCACAAGATCTAAAACCGAAAAAGTATTAGAAGATTTTGATAACACTGCGAAGGGGCAATCATATGGTGATTTTAAGGGAGATTTTAAGGTATCATCTCTTATAAATACGTGTGTGCATATGTTAATATGCTGCTGTTGATATGACTTGCTTTTGGAGTGATTGGAAGTAACGACATGTTTATGATCAATCATAGGATAAATTAATAACGTAAAGACCTGAAACCTCTGCTTTCATTTAACATTTGCCTACAAGCTGAACCACTCACACAAGGAACTTTTCTGTTCATCTTCCAATAGACACATTGATAAAAACGCACCCAAGAATCTTTTGTGTTCCTCTTCCTATAGACACATAGACAACACAGCTCTAGTAATTTGTTTTTGTTTTGGTTTTCGATTTCCCATCTATTCATGGAAAGAGTGTCAAAGCTACAAATACAACAATGTAAATAAATGCGTTTTGGGGGGTGAAACGTACGAAGGTTTCCAATCCTTATTATGGCTTATTTGTGGTGAAAACGTCAAACTAATCTTTTTTTCTCTGGTGAAAACACTTCTCTTTTTAATTTAAACCGGATTATCTTTATAAAGTAATTTGCACATAAAAAGCTTTTCACCTAATTATGGTGATGTTTAAAAAGGACTCGTTCACTATGAATGGCCCGCATCGGTACTGGGATTTCGATGTGATTTCAACGAAAACTCGGATTTAGAAATCCCAAAACTATATGTTGGAATCCGAAAATTTGAACTGAAATCTACGAAATCCGAGATTTCGCTTCGGTGGGAACATAGTATATCGATAAGGAAATAAAAAGAGATAGTTTAGGGGTATTCAAGATCCGATGCAACAAAAAGTTGTAAGATTTTTCTCTAAATCGTGAACGCACCTTTTCTACTCTATTGCAACTCTGGAGTAAAAATGCAAAATCAGTTTGAACACAACCATTTCTGACAGAAAATAACAGCTGCCAAACTGTCAACGACACCAGGCAAATTTTGCAACAATTGTATTTTTCTGTTGCAATATGGTTAGGGTATAGCAAAAGTGCAAAATTGTTGTAAAATCTTATACAATGTTCCCAACAAAGTGAAGTCTGAGATTTCAGCAGCAAGCTTTCCAGATTTCTAATTGGTGTTCATTCCGCCTAAGCCACGATTTCGTCTCTCAAAAAGCACAAACAACAAGCACTTTTGCTTATCTAATCCATCAATCCAAGCAGTTTTGTCGAATAAAAATTCATACCCTCTCTAGCCTAGTACGCTGCTGATGCGAAACGAAAAATCCCATACAAAAATGAACGACGAAATCATGAACGAAAAATTTCGCTCTACTTTTCGTTTTCCAGTACGCTTATAGAGAAAATAATTACATAGAGGCGCGACTCGTACCCCCCTTGCCTTAAACCACCGCAAATTTTTTTTTAAGGTGAGTAAGAGAAAACTCTCATACTTCGTTTTTTCTATATTGTTTAGTCGCACCAATTTTTTGGTTTTATTAAAGAATAAAACTCGGCATCAAATATACCACGATGCGCGAATGACTTTTTTTTCAGTCGTTTGTAAACACAACAGGCTGACGGCACAGATCTCTATAATAAAATAATAATATAATAATATAATAATAGTATTATAGAGATCAGTGGCTGACGGGAAGGTAGAGCGGGACAGGCATACTCGTACGTATAAAGCTCTGAAAGGAGATGATGTTTATAATACGAGGAGGGAGCCAGGACGATGAAATGCGAACGTTTGCTGGTTCACCTAATAGGGGAATATTTGAAAGGAAGCATATTTTGAAATAGGACGACATTATTCAGGATTATTTATGGGTCGCGTACCTAATAGGTTTGTTTCTCAGCTTGATAGGAAGGTAGTGAATGGTAGTGTTTGGAATAGGCTACGGATTCTCATTTTCCGGTATTTGTGCGAGCCGTTCAGCTATCGGTGGTAAACCTCCAATCAGACAAACTTTCCGGAAGGTCAAAGAAAATTTGACACGGTAAGGCTAGTGATTACCGAAGGACAGATTCTCTTTTTCATTACGAGTTAAAATCAGTCAGTGTTCGCATCGCTAAAATTTGGGGTGATACTTAAGCATCATAATTATTCAAATAGGAGATTGCGCGGAAAAAAAAATTTTAAACTTGAATATAATTTGTACGACGTTATGAGGATAACTATTTTAGAGTTTATATCGGATTTCTGTGGTATTAATATACATATTAAAGGAGCGAGCAGATTTAAATCGGGTATTGCCTACAAAAAACGAAATCGGATTTAGCTAAGAAAAGTTGCACCTGGTAATATTTTAAACGAAATGTTGAATTATAAAGAAAATTCTAATGGGTGTCATGTTCGTAGTGAGGAAGAATTTCGGCGGTCAACGACGTAGACAGTGGGTCTACGCCGCCGTTGGTGTTTTATACCTGATGCCAGGATATCCATACCTATATGTGCTCTCGAATGAAAAGTGAAAACGAGTCCGCTTCACATCTCTTCTTCCCAAGCTGGAACTCATCTCCGACGAAGACGGAGTCCTAGCTCACTGGTGCAGCTTGCAGCAGAAATATTTAAGTCAGTGTAAGACCCGGACGGCCAAGTATCATAGTGCTTCTATATATACATATATATATTGTTCCGAACATACATTCATACCTACATATACATATATCGATACCATCAAAATAATTCGCTTTGGAAAACGTCCTAGTCAGCGAATTTCAATATTGCTTTTGTACTCGTATACTCCGTCGTGCACGGTGTATCTATAGGATGTTCATATACATCCCTAAAGAAAGGTACTGCAGGGCACGTAAATTGAACGCTGATGGTTGGCGAGTTAGATATGCAAGCCGGAGCGGTTTATAGATAAACCTTTGGCGTGATAATATATTTTTCGTTGTGATTAAAAGTGTTATATTTCCAATTTTCTTTATAACTTTTATTAGTTTTTTTATATAATTTAATTTTTGGGGTCGGTGGGGTAAAAGTGGACGCTAATCCAAGAACATACATAAAGAGTCGTCAGTCCTGCGTGGAGTGAGTTCTCCTAAACAACCGGGTAATAAAGTAGCAACATTTTGCGACTCCTTAGCTACCCACAAAGAGCTCTCTGTAGGTAGGATTACGGGGGTTTGGGATAACGGACGAAAAGAAGGTCCGCTTGGAAAGCCCGGTGGAAAACGGGAACTCAGACCTTGCGGGAACGGGACAGGCACCGTTTCAACCGTTGGTCTACATTGTATCGTCACTTTTAGCCTATTTTCCCAACATTCGGTATTTAAAAGGATTTCAAGGCAATTTAATTTATTGTAGTTTAATGAGATTCATGCCAAAACATATATAAATATTATAATCATATACATTCTTTTTTATTTCTTCTAATTTATGTAAGTGTCTTGTTTTTTTCTTTTCCGTAAAATAAAATACCTTGTAAATCACGCCGAACATGATGAAAACTTACGTGTTTTTATGAGCTTCAAGGATGCTTAACATGGATAATTAAAATCTTTTTCAGGAGGGTGTGGAAGGGCTAGCAAAGGACGCTCAGTAGCCAGGAGCAACTATGGTTCGATCGCGATAGTAAATCCGATCTGATTTGCGACTAAGGGGAATTCGATATTCGGGCCGAATGAATTCCAGGTGGGGCGGGTATAGGCCAAGCTGCATCATCAGCCGCAGCGTTCCTAAAGTGTGGACTATTTGGTGGTGGCTAAGCTATAGTTTTCTTTTGGCATGATTTTTGTTTTTTTTTTTTGAATAGGTGAGGTCTGGCTATGGGGGCAAGATCCACCCCTAAAAAATCAATTATGTATACTGATTTATTTAACTTCATTATTAAAAGCAGAAAAAGTATTTAAAACACTGAGTAAAAAAATAGTTACATATATCAGAGATAAAAGCTTTGTGAATACATTATTAAGTTATAATATAAGAACACTATAAGAACCACAGAAATACGGCATCATTTCCTTTTGCCATCTTTTAAACCAGCTACAGCATTGAACTTAAAGAAAATAATGTCACCGTCTTCAACAATATAATTACGACCTTGCTGTCTATATTTGCCAGCTACTTTTGCAGCTGCCTCAGATCCTTCTTCTTTGAAGTCTTTGAAGTGCATGACTTCTGCCATTATGAAACCTTTTTCAAAATATGTATGAATGCGGCCGGCCGGCAGTTTGAAAGGCTTTAGTTCATTTGTGAAATATTATTTAAAACGCATCTTTACTTTCTTAACTTGAATGTATAAGGGTATATTATATTATTTATATGAAGTTGACTAAACGTGATAATTTATAACAGTTCTGTTTATAAAAGTACTATTTTTGAGGCCCATAGGGTCAGAAGGCATTCGATTTTCAGCTAGCAAGGCGCGGCAAATATTTTACCCTTTTAATGGCAAACACAACTGTTATAAATTGGCATTTCTACAGTCTTGTCTATTTATAAATATAAATATATGTATTTATATATTTTATACATATTTAATATATTTTTTTAACCTGAGTTGTCCAAGCTTTGACTTTATCTGGACCGGCAGTGAAAAAATATTCCAATTGTAATGCTTTGTAACCTGTAGCAATGATTTTGTCTAGAACCGATTTGCATTTAGTATCTTCTTCGAAGGCTTTGCCTTTAGATTCATCTTCTTCAGTGAAAATATTCTCGAAAAGCACAGAAAATTGAATAATTATTGCGTCAGGGTCATTTTTGTCAACCCATTCCTTAATTTTTGCCAACCATGTGTTCTTCTTTCTTATGAAATCTTTATCCAAAAGGTTTATCAGGTAAATGGCGGGCTTTGTTGTAAGGAACATATACGCATTAAGCGTTTCGATCTACATATATGGATGTTAAATAATTGAGATAATAAATATTTAATAAAACATTAGCCATACACAATTAAACACATTATTTTTACCTATATCATGCAAATTCCAGTCAGCAAACCTCAAATTTTTTTTCTCCTCACAAAGAATAGATTTTAGTTTTAACATAGAATCATGAGATTACTTTCTCTAGTATATATTATGTACCTAGTTTGAAGGAAATTGAAGCAGCTTCACTTTATTTATGATCTATATGCTCTATATGTCAAGTATGATTAAAATCTAGAATTAATTTTTTTTATTTATTATTTAGAATTAGGACATCCTATACAAAAATCGAAAAAAATACAAAAGTTGAAAATCAAAAAATAATTGTATGGCAGGTACCGTTAATACCAAAATATGTATTAAACAAAAATGTTGAACCAAAATGTAGACTGTATACAGTAGTGCACAGATTTGTTATAAAAATCAATACAGCCGTTTTCGAGATAATTAAAATGGTAGATAAAATTTTATGGCAAGAGCCGTTATTTTTGGGGCTAAAAAAGCGATTCAAAAATCTAGTTGAGACAATCAACTAAAACTCTTAAGTACTAAGTTATAAGAAAATCGCTTCCCCCGTTTAGGCTGTAGATCTATCTACAGACAGACAGACGGAATTGCGGGACCCACTTTTCTTGTGTTCTCTATCATCGTAAAAATAAAATTTTTATAAATATTGTGTTTAATGGAAATATACCTGAATATCCAATATCTTTTGCAATTTCGCTCATAAACATGCTATAAACTCTAGAATGATTGCAGGGTTCATTGAATGTTATCGTATTATAGGTCTGGCCATTACCTCCCCAATAAGTTCTTGTCGGTTTCTCAACGTAAACGAAATAACTTTCGGTTCCGATTTTTGTCGAGTTATAACGATGATTGGATTCGGCAACACAGATGCAATTTTAAGGACAACACTTTTAGGAAGCTCATACAAGGGAGTATCCAAGGCATAGTGCACAACTTTTTCCTCGTTCGCTAGATGTCTAGCGATAATCTTGAACATGAGTTCATTTTTGGGTGCGGGTGGTGGTGTTGGGGGTGGCGGTGTCAGAATCATGACCAATCGATGTATCATCTGGATCTTCGAATTTTTTGGCTCTTTGGCATTGTTCCCTTCATTCATTCGATTATGGTTTCCGCCGGACAACATTGTATAATTTTTGTATAATTGGTTCTAATTCCCATCCGTCGCGCAAATGAAATTTTTTTTTTTTTTTTTTTTTTAATCGGAAAGTTCGCAATACATTGAACTTTCCGTTACCTCTAATTCTCCTACTTTTAGAGTCGCCATAGTTGGCATGATTCGTATCGTAAGTTTCTGGGATTCTGGGTGTGACTGAACTGCATCAATAATATTACCAACAAAATGTTGATTCTGTTTGCTATCGATAACTTCTGTTTTGTTTGTAGTACTTTTAGCTGATTTATTATCTCATAATAAACATCAGAAGTACTTCTGAAAAAGTCATGACAAACATATTTTTTTCATTCACTATCCTTACGGATCGTCACATATTAGAACGTTTTCAAATTGATTTCTTGGTCTGCCACGTTGGTTGCTTTCACCAGCCAGCCAAAGCCGAAGACTTCTCACATGGTTCATAATTACAACGCAAACTAAGCCACAATTCTCGGCACGCCGAACCTTAAATAAAAAAAGCTAGTTTTGATTATTTTTTTAAAAATAAAACTTAATGTGGTTGCTACTTTCTGCATTGTTTCTGGGTTTTTTTTTTTATAGAAAGTCTAGAATAGAAAGATTTATATTATAATTTTTGAAATAAATATTGCACATTAATATGCACTATAATTTTTATGAATCTAAATAATTAATTACTATTAACATACATAATTATTAATACTTTAAATCATTGAGGGTGGAAGAAAATACACATCACTTCTTCATCTTCTGCCAGCAGTAAATCATATCCTTGATAACAAAATGAAACACATAATTTAATGGAAGAGTTTTTTCAACAAATAAAATAGATTACATGTATTTTAATAAAGAATAAAATATGAAGTTAGTAAAACATAACTCGCTTCGGATATTTGTTCTGAAATTCAATAATATTTTTTATTGTTTTGTCATCTGTCAAAATACTCACCTCGAATTGAGTAAACTGATATTTTCTTGTGGTGGAATTTAGGCACCTACGTATTAATTTGGTATGGTACTTTTTGATTGGATTTTCTTCATTTTGAACATAAAACTAATAAATACTGAATTTGTAAACCAGAATCAACAAAAAGATTTTATTAGTATGTTTTTTGTTTGATAAAGGCCTTTTAAAATACATTTTAACTAAAAAGCAATTATTTTTCAATTTTTGAATTATACGGATTTCCATTTTGAATATATAAGCTCACCACATCTACCAAAAGTTCAAATGCGCACTCCACCGTTTCGATAACCCTATTTGGTGCCACCCACATTTACAGCCCGTTTCTCGCCACAATCACTGATACCTCACAAGTCAAAAACAGTGGTGAAATTAATTTTGTGACTTTTCGGATTCTCCCCCAAAGTCACAACTTGTGAGAGTCATAAAAACAATCGAAATTGTGATCTACTTCAGAGCAGGTCACAACTCACAAATAGTTTGAGTTTCAACATTTCGATGCGACATTCTATATAACATTTTGTGAAACAATTTATTTTATATTCCAACACGAAGTAAACAGAAATATGAAACTTTAATTTGAGATAACTTCAGCAGCGACTACCAGAGAGAAGGAAAAAGTGTCACAGCATCCTAAATAAACACTATCAGTAATCACACATTCTATACCATTCTAGATCAAATATAAATTCTTTTACATTTTCTTGTTTGAAAATTAATGAAACGGATTCTCTTTGATTGTTGTTTATTTGTTTAAACAAAAATACATATTTATACATATTTGCTTATCTTTATTATTACATCTATAATAAATAATCCGCATAAATTTCAATTTTTATTTTGTTTTTAATATTCAGGTGTTCCAATAATGCCACTAAGCTATACACGTTTAGATGTGGTGAGTTTCGTTGTGAGTTTTCTTCGACGATTGGGGGAGAATTCGATAAATATTATCCAGTCACAATAACCCTCACAAGGAATAGTCACAAGGGCTTGTGACTTCTGATTCGTCACAAGGGGAGAATTGGGCTGTTAAAATGCACGGGCAACTAACGGGAAACGGAGGAAATCCTCTCAATTAAGTTTGTAGGGTGAAAAAGAACGCACCCCCGAAGTCTTGCCTCTATGTAGTATAGTTTCTCTATGCTTACAGCCCTATTCTGCCGTAGCGATGCTCACAGGTCACAATTTTTTCTGGTTGTTTTGTTGCGGGCGCCTGTCCAAATCCAATAGTCGAACCCTGAAATGAAATAAATAAAAGTATAATAGAATTTAATCCAAGAAATATAAATATAGCTACCTAAAACGTAATAATAATTAAAAACAAATAATCTCTTACCAAACCAATGAACCTGTCACACACCTGTTCTGTTACGTCAAGTCCCAATATGGAAGATAAAGAGAAATAGAGATAGAATACTTGTAACCAAAGATTATAATACCCACGTACTAAGAAAACGATTACGCCACTTCTGTGTGTTGTTTTGTTATTGCCGTCATATGTGAAACAAAATACATTAAACAACAATTTGCAGATTTTGTGCTTGATTCATGACTTTAATGCTTATGAGTTATGACAGTTCGGTTATCTATAAAATACCATGGATGTTGTTGGTGTATTCTCTATAAGTAGAACAGCTTTTTTTGGAGGCCATTGATAGTTGACCTAAGGGGCGCTGGTACCATCTTTGACGTATATCAGAGTAATTTAAAGTAAGCTTTCATGGCGTGTCGGGTGGAAACAATGTAAGAGGTATGATAATTTTAATAAAATTAATAATACAGGAACTGTGAATGTCACTCAATGTGACGTCCTAAAAGGGATTCGAAGGGTTGTACTAGCAGGATACCAGTGCACTCATAAAAGTCTACGAGGTGCCTCATCTTTCTGGGTATGATGGCGTTGCCAGGTGGTCCGGAGATTTAGGGTGGCGGACCAGTTTGGCGCTCCGGGTTGGATGGACTTGAGAATGTACTACCACTTTTACGCCCGAATACTGGTGAAAAGTTGCAGCGACTGTTTTGTTAGGTTTATTTCGGGGCAAAAGCCATTAATTTTGTATATAGTGAACAGGATTCTTCTTTTGTACTCTTTATCGTTGTATGCACTTATGTCTCGCGTTTATATTTATACTAGTGTCGTGAAAGTTTATTTGTGTTCAAGGCTTACGTTTAAATGCTATTTTGTATAAGATTTTCATGTTGAGAAATTAAAAGTCTCACTATATTATTAAAGTGTTGTAAAAAGATTAGAGATTACACGAACTATATAAAAGTGGTTATTCTATTTGTTGTCATAAATTTACACAAACAAAAACTTGCGTCAACATCATCTGTGAACGAGGACATATCTTGAGGTAATCCTAAAAGGTCCCAGCTTGTGAACTTGTCCCTCGAATTTCGAAAGGAATATAAATGTCATTGTTTGTTTTGTTCACCCATACTAAGGCATTTAATGATGTATGGGTAATATAGTTGTCTGTTTACGTATGCGCTTCATAGAGATGTGGATCGGATGATGCTGTCCGGGAATATTAGGCATATGTTTGTGTGACAGTTTGTAAATTAGCTACGCTTGAAATACGAATAACTTACCAAAACAACTCGTCAACAGCTAATTACGGGGTTCCAAAAAATAATTCAAAATTACAACCATAAATAGTTTAATAAAATGAGAATTTACATATAAAAAAATGAAAGAATAATACATTTAATTGGTGCGTTGCTTTGTATTTAGCTTTTGTTGCGAGTTTAGGTACCACTGGGGTTTAACTTCGGTGCTGGGAGTGGGGCAGAGGAATGCTAGCTTTGAGCTCGGTCTAGCTCGAAGGACGGGGTCGTTTCTTACCCCTTTCCATGCATCTCTCACTCGACAAACAAAAAAAATCATGCCTTGATAGGGGATAGGAAAGGAAAAGGAAAGGAAAGGTAATTATTTTGGATCGGATTTACAAAAAGGATAAGGATGAACACAAATCCAGTGCCCTACGCCACTGCATGAGAGAAAGGGTGGGGTTTGAGTCGATATCCTCCAGGAAGGGAAACTTTGAATTGCTAAAACTAAACTACTTATACGCTAAACCTCTATTCTAAACCTGTCTCCTATCAGTAAATAATGGATAAAATTTAGTTTATACTGTTTTCCCCATTATATTAAATTCTGATCTAAACCTAAAAATTAAAAAAATAACTAAATCAAAAAAAAAACTAAATATCTCCTTACAAAAAAAATCGACTCCCACCACACTGTCTCTCCCACATAGAGGTTCATCAAGTCGACAAAAGCAATGACAGATGTTGTTGTCAATTGATGGCCAACCCTCCCTTCTATATGAGATACAACCTTTGCTATCTCAGTGGCCGAGCTCTCGGAGATAGACCCTAACGTATCCTCCAGTCACTATCACCGTTACCGTCGATCACATTGTCGTCTCCTCGTCTTCTGGTATTGTCCACCTAACTCATGGTATCAAAACAAAATAAAAATCCCTACTGCCTCATGTCTAGTATTCGTAACGTCTTACTAGTTTGGTATTTTCGTATCGTTCTCTATGTCGTTTCTACGTCATGTCACACGTTTGATCCTCCTTCAGGAAGCGGGCCTGACAAGCCCTTCACACACCCCTGCAAAAGAAAATTAGCACTCCATATCAAAATGAAATTTCAACCATATTTAATCTTAAACAATTTTATTTTATTTTTGGCCATTAGCATAAAAGTGATCAAATCAAATTAAGAAGGAAAAAAAGGATATATAGCTTACAAATTCGGAAAAAAAAATTTATAAAATCTTTGTATATGAAACCTATAGTACTACTATGAGACAGAATTTTTTAGCTAGTAGTTCCGTCGATGAGGGCGCTAGTTTATTTTTTCTTGATATTAAATTGTTGATGTGGAAGAAGTAAATGTATAGGCAAATACGAAAAAGAATCAAGGGAGACGGTCGAAACGTATTAGTTCTGACGACAATATTGAGGGTAAGGGAGAAAACTGATTAAGCTGTTTTTGCCATGGCAACCTTCAAAATTTGGTGGGTATAAATAAATTATATCAAGGCTATTGGCGTATACATGAATTTGAAGTAAGAATGTATATGGATATACATACATGAATAGTTTATTATAGAATTTATTTTAAAGTTTTCTTTCAAATTTTAGATATTTGGTGGATTTTAGGATTTTGAATTGTAGCAAGGTTGCTACTTTTCACTTTTCCTATGCTATTTTGCAAAGCAATGTTGAGATATGTCAATATGTTTTGTTTTGGTAGGTACATGTGTACCCAGATACCCATCTACATACAATATGTATGTACATAGGTACTTTTTGTTCTTTTTCAAATATAATATCTATTGAGAATAATTTAATTTTTTCTCCGGACAGTTTTATTACGAAATAAAGTAGGTATACCAAGGTAGTATTTTTATAATTTTTTTTTGAATAGCGATATTATTTATGTAGGTACTATATTACAAGTTATGGGTTCGAAAAAAATCGAACTCGCAATTCCGTCTCTCTTTTTGTGTGTCCTCGAATTTACAGCCTAAACGTTTTTTTTCATAAACATCTCCCCAGCTTTTTTTTTCAGCTTTTTAAGACGAAAAATGACAGTACCTAACTACCTGCCATACTTTCTTTTTGACCAAAAAGGTAAATATTATTTTTCTCAAAAAAAATTTTTTTCTAACAATCAAACATGACATTAGGATCATAGAGAACACCAAGAAAGTGGGTCCTCTAATTCCGTCTGTCTGAAGCAGAAGCTCCTAGAAAGTTTAAACACTATTGTATACCAACATTTTTCAAAAAAAAAAAATTGAAATTCATTTTTTTTTTTGAAAATTCAAAATTTCGGATACGACTTAATAGATTTTTTAGAAACTTCGTATTTAGTAGTTTTTTGACATTATATGGAATAGTTAAAATAAAACAATTTTTCTAAAATAAAAAACAATGGTACCTCCCATACAAATGTTAAAAACCGTTAAGAAAAAAATTTATTTCTCAAAAAAATCTCTAAGTATTTTCAAAAAAAAAAAAATTGTTGTTATTTTTGGATTTTGAAAAAAAAAACAATATTTTCCAAAATTAAATATTTTGAAGATTTTTAAAATAATATTTTCAAATGTATATATACATATATTGTTGAATACTCATTTAAAAAAAAAGTAAGTAAAAAACGATCTTCTTTATATAATAAATGCCACTCTAAGGCTAAAGTACGTTCCGAGCCAATGGAAGGTTGCGGAAGTTATAATGGTTCTCAAACCAGGAAAACAATCACATGATAAGAAATCTTATAGACCTATTTCGCTTCTGCCCTCAATATCTAAGGTCTTGGAAAGAATAGTACTTCTGCGCCTGCAGTCAATAATAGAAGAAAAGCGCCTAATACCTGAACATCAGTTCGGATTTAGAAGCAATCATTCGACAATTGACCAAGTGCATAGGATCACTGACGTCATTGAGAAAACTCTTCAAGAAAAGAAAATTTGTTCGGCGGTCTTCCTAGACGTGTCGCAAGCTTTTGATAAGGTGTGGTCTAAATTTTAAATTAAGACAAATTCTGCCTGAAGCACTTTATACGCTTCTAAAAGCATATCTAGAAAATAGACTTTTTAGAGTAAGACATGGAAACGATTACTCGGATCTCAAAGAAATATTGGCTAGGGTACCACAGGAAAGTGTTTTAGGTCCAATATTGTACCTATTATTTACACGTGATATACTTCAAACAGAAGACACTATCGTAGCCACGTTTGCCAAAAGTGGGCCAAACGATAAATGATTCTACGACAAAATTACAAAAAGCTCTGAATAATGTCAATGATTGCACAAAAACATGGCGGATATCGCTGAACGAAGCAAAATCAGTCCATGTAGATTTTACGTATAAGAAAATTAATAGATTACCGGTATTAGTTAATACGGTTCAAGTTCCGTTTGCTAACGAAGCAAAATATCTCGAAATGACTCTAGACGCGAAATTAAAATGGAAACCGCATGTTAAAAAGAAATGCGAAGAGTTAAATAATAAACTCAGAGATATGTACTGGTTGCTCTGGAAACACTCTAAGCTCAGTATCGAAAATAAGCTAATTTTTTACAGGCAGGTGCTTAAGCCTGTCTGGACTTACGGTATACAACTTTGGGGTTGTACGCGAGATTCTAATTTAAATACCTTACAAACATTTGAAAATAAACTCCTAAGATCATTTGTAAGCGCACATTGGTACATTAGAAACGAAAATCTCCACAGAGATCTCGGGATTCCCACGGTTCGCGATGAAATAAAAAATTTTGACCGCAATCACAAAAAATGGCTATTACAACACTGCAATAGTACTATAATCGAAATTATCGATGAGACGAATTTAGTACACCGCCTGTGAAGGACTAAGCCTTCCGGTATAAGCAGGAACTATCACCGGATAGTTACCTAAAACACGTAAATAAAATTCGTTAAAAATAAATTGTTAGATAAGTTTCAACTTAGTTGCAATCGGGAGGAGGAGTTTTTAGTGCAGTAAGAATCTCACACTCCTATGAGCACGCGTTTTTCGGTGCTCATAGAGCCTTTTAAAGGTTTTACGCGTACTCACTGAAAAAAAAATATTTTTGTGAACATAGGTACATATATGTTACATTAAATAAAAATAAATTGGATAAGATAAATTATTTAACAAGTATAAGACTTCTGCTTTGTGACCTTAAATTTCTCTGTCGTGAACAAATTTTTAAACGGGAGATACCGTCGTTTTTTTCATCGTCGTCGTTTGTTTTCGTATTATAGAATAAACGATTTATGGATTATGGAATGCAGTCACGCCTTGTTTATTTTGATAGTTAATAGAAAATTCATTAAAAAAATTATAACATAATATCTAAGATAATTCTATGGAGCTTGGTTAAAACAACATAAGTCGATTTTTGGTAAAATTGAGTTGAGAATACGGATAAGTTACGAAAATATTTTACTAACGATAGGTCTCAACAGCACCAGTATATTGTGGACCTTATTTCACATTACAAACAATTTAAAATGTTTGGTCAAAATGACATAACTCCAACGTATTTAAATCAAAATTATAAAAATTCATGCACACAGTGTTGTTTTGAAGGAAAAACTAATTTTTCAATGAGTTTTACAAATAATAATATGGGTTCAAACCAACAAACAGGTTCAAAATGATTTCTAATTTACTATTATATTTTTTAAATCCAATAATTTACAATATTATTGCATACTGACAGTATCTACCTAAGTACTCAGAATCTGATTTAAAACAGTTTATTTAACTTTTAAATGCTTGTAACTGAAAACTGTGATTTTGTGCTTTGTTGAATTTATCATTTAATGTGGTTTTCCATTGGTAAATGAAGAATTGGATGGGGAATTTGATTTTTTTCGTGGTGAATGGAATGTTATTTGGATTTAATTCGCGTCTGTTAAATCACTGATCTCTATAATACACTGGATAGTGTATTCCCTACAAAGTATAACAGTTTTTTTGACTCCATTTGAATTTGACAGTAGCACACTGATCTCTATAATACTATAATATATAATTATAGAGATCAGTGTGTTAAATTGGTAGCTGTCAAAATAAATGCTTCCAAATGTACTTGTTCTTAGTAGTGTTAGTAAAAGAGGGGTAGATTCGCCAACAAATACGGATCTGGGAATTTGATTCAGAATCAAGAAATATTAATTTTTGCTTCCCAATGGAAGGATATAATTGTCACAATCTATGTTTTGATAGATTCGTATAAAAAAGAAATTTGATTCTTGTATCAATGGAAAACCACATAATATAGTTTTTAATTTCCGAGGGAGAACAATTTAAACGCGAACTTTTCGCTTTCTCGTCTACATCATAAGTGCCCATCTTTTATTTTCTCTCTCTTTTAAATAAAAATAGTTTTCTTTCATACATTAGCTTTTAATCGTCACAAACAGATGGCGTTGGCTTATTATTATGGATACGTTACATTTAATACCTTACAACCTCGGCAGACTTGCATGCCAAATCGAACTCGATATACCTTATGTTTACAAAAACTGTTCACGACTGAAAATATATACACACAAATTCACACAATTCAATGTATAAATTCAAATGCACATACTGAATCTATTCGCATCAGTAAAATAAATCTTCACATACTTCAAGATAAGTGCATTCTTTTATTTCAAACACTATGCGAATATATTCAGTATGCAAAAGCAAAAATAAAGGACAAGAATTCCGGATACCCGAAACCTGATGACTTAGCCAGCAGAAAATTCACATTGAACTGTTACTGCAGGTTAATAAACTGCAGGTAACAGCAGAATGGCAATGGCAAGGTGTTCGCGTATACGGAATTCGACCCCTTAAAAAGTGCATTATGTTCAGGGTTGTCGACACTGCAAAAATTATTTTATTTTATTTTGAATTATTCGTCAAATATTTATTGTTTATTTAACCAATTATTTAGTATAAATATTCCCGATTTTGTGCCAATAACTTATTCAATTTAAATCGCCAGACTGAATTGTTTCATTTATTTATATTAGCTATCCCCCCCCCCCCCCGAGGTAAGTTGGCTAATATACTCGTACTATTCGAGTGAATTGGTACATGAACCAAATTCATTTATGTTTAAATGTTTATTCCTGGAGTGACATTCACATTTCGAATCACTACGAAATTGCCTACTACATACTCCTTTGCTGGCGAACTTCTCTTGGCTAAATAAGCAGCATTATAAGCTTGAGACTTTTGAATTTCCTCATGAGCATTGGCACGCATTCTCACTAAATCTCGCCCTTCAGTTGAGTTTAACTTGTCACCTAAATATTCGGAAGGTTCTTCAACAACTCCGCCACTCTATTCACTACTATTCCAAATAGTAGTTCACTAGGAGAATGGTTTGTTGAACTGTGTTTTGAAACCGAACTCGATCTGAGGAAGCATCTGCACCCAGTCGGCATGATTCAAGTTTCCCTAACGTCGCTTTAAATGCCCTATTTACACGCTCTACTTGCTTATTCGCTTGCGGAGATCCGACCGCAATCTTAACATGCTCGATATTTTGTTTTTTTTTAAAAAGAAAATCAACAAATTCTCAAGTGGTAAAACAACTGTAAGCAATGACTGGGAGGGCTTAAATCTCAAGCTTGTGGGTGGCCGTGGCGCGATAGTTGTGCGTTCGCCTGTCAACCTCATGGTCACAGGTTCGATTCCTGCCGTAGTCAGTTGAGTTGAAGCTCTCGTTACAGACGGTTCTCTTTACAAACTATTCTCTTGTTTTCATTATGGACATCCAATGTTCCGAATGTAATTTCTTAACTTCTAAGTGCGATTTAATTTATTGCGGAATTTGCCAGTCCGGTTTCCATTTTAAATGCACCAAAATGAGAGATTCCGATTGCATTTCGGTTAATTCTAATGAAAACATTTTCTGGAAGTGCGGTTTATGCAAAGACATTTCTTTTTAAAGCTGCATACCCATTTTAAAAGACTTATATAGCTTCTTCACAGAGCGCAAATCTGATTTCAATAAACTTGTGAAACAAATACGTATAACACGCTCTCAAGTTCAACCATTGCCTACACATAAAAACAAACAATTAAATCTATTAAAAGAAAAAACATATCTTCCTCCCCTCGATCTCTTTATTCTCCATTGCCTAAACTCTCTCCGTCTCCGTCAACTGCATCGAAACTTATCGCTAACAACGGCAAAACCTTTGGCAAAGGAAAAAAACAGATTTCCTCTAAGCTAAACACAAAAATAACAAGCAATTGGAACTCTTCCACGCAGAGTAATGTTTTTGCTAATGTTGTTAATGTGCAAGCATCGACATCGAAAGGGAATGCTGTGACTCAACGTTTTAAGCTATTTATATAAATTCAATCATGACGCATTTTTAAGAGTTGATCTGGTAAAGGATCTTGGTGTGTTTGTAGATTCAAAATTAAATTTCAGGGCACATATCGATTTTATAGTTTCTAAAGGCAATTCAATGCTAGGTTTTCTAAAACGAAACTCAAATGAATTCAAAATTGTTTATACACTTAAATCCTTATTTAATTCGTTAGTTCTTCCCTATCTGGAATACTGTTCTATAATTTGGTGTCCATTTTATGCGAATGGGATTAAAAGAATCGAGCGAATTCAGAAAAGATTCACAAGATTTGCACTTCGAAATCTTAACTGGCAGGTGAAATGCCAGATTATACTTCAAGATGTGCACTTATTAATTTGAAAACGCTTGAAATTAGAAGAAAAGCACATAGTATCATATTTATTAAAGGTATTCTCTCCAATCGCATTTATTTATTTATTGAGTTTTATTACTTTTTATGTCCCGGAAAGATTACTTCGGAACAGACGTGTTCTATTTTATGTATCTAGTCATAGAACTAACTATGGTTTAAATGAGCCTATCTCACGATCTTTGATATTTTTCAATTCCGTCTGTAATGAAGTCGACATCGTAATGAGTAGGGATCAATTTATACGAAAAGTCATAGAGTTTTTAACTTTATGTTTGTAAATTTATTGTAATTAAAATGTCTAATTCACTATTGTTGTGTAATATAATTGTTTATTTTGTAAGCTAACTTATTGTTTTAAATGTAATCAGCAGATTAATCCATTGATGAAAATAATAATAATAAATAAATAAATATATAAATAAATAAAAAAGTCTATGTCCTCTTATTTTTCTATTACAAATCAATTCTAAAAATAAATGTCATACAATGAGTTCCTGGTTTACTCATTACATGCTGTTTAGGCATAGCACTAACAACATGTGATTGATTGAGTAAAACTAGTATACACCGATAAATATGACACGAGTAAAAAAAAATAATGTGAATTATAAGGGACATAGATGAATAAGGCATGGAAATTTCTCCGAATTAGTTCAGCCGCCATCTGAGACAAGAACCACCTTCAGTATCGAAACATCGCGTCACACATCTTTCCTATCCTCCTTTTTCTTCCTTAACTTCACGCCCGCGCTGTTAGAGGGTAGTATAATCCCTTGAGCGCGTGTAGATTATACAAAAAAATCCCAGCTAAGGACATCCCCAGACAACCAAAGGCCCGCATCTGGTTGTCTCTCATGGGTGTCAAACCAAGTGGACAGCAGCTAATTTTCAACGCATGAATCCGTTGGTTTCCATGCATGACTGGGTAGTCATCATTATATCCTGACAATAAGCGAGGAGAGCAAAGAGGTTCTAGAAAAAAACAATTTTAAATTACAACGGCAAGACATCGGCCAAGCAAGCCAGGATGTTGAGATCAACGTCCTGTAAGCGAAACAGATTCCCCCAGCTGCGCGTAAACCTCTGAAAATAAATAACGCTATAAGGGTCGTGCAGATTAATCTGAAGCACTCTAAATGTGTTACAGATAATCTCAGAGTCTTCCTTAGGGAGAAATACATTGACTTTGCCCTTTTCCAGGAGCCTTGGGTAATAATGGTCTCAAGGTGCGAGGCCTGCAGGACAACGGGTATGTCCTATTCTATAAAATCGCAAATGCGGGCCAAGGGAATACTAGAACTTGTATTTTAGCTAAAAAAAACACTTTAAAGTATATTTGTGTACGTATTTTAGCACCACAGGTTTGACAGTGGTAAGGCTGGGGGATGCATCCAAGAATGGATTACTGTTGGCATCCGCCTGCTGTGATCGGGATCGCCAATCACCACCAGAAGAGGTGAACGAGCTCGCAATTACGGCAGAATCCAAAAAGAACTTGGTTTTGGGATGTGATGCCAACGCAAGGCATACACTGGCCAGCTCAGAGATCAATGATTGAGATGTTTTTTGTTTCAATTTGGTTATCACTAATAATCTGACTGATTGTAATAGAGATGATACACCGACCTTCGTTTTTCCGATTTCGAATTATTACGAAGGTTGGGAGTATGTTCTCGATATTACCGTAGTAAATAGTTTTAACACAATCGTAGAAAATTGGAGAGTTTCCCCTAAAAATTCGTTCTCAGATCAAAAGTGGATACTCTCAACATTGGTTTTGAGTCCGAAGCCCCACAACTCTTTTGAATCTCTTAAAGAATTGATTGGAAGACATTCAGTCAAGTTGTTAGATCTAAAGTTCGTTGCACACAGAAGCTGAGTAAAGAATCGGTGGAAGATCTTGAATCAAGGGTTAAAAAATTTGAAACAGTTATTAATACTGCTTTAAGGGTCTCCTGTCCGATTAAATATAGCCGTAAGTCGCTGCCAACCTGGTGGAACGAAGATCTCTCTAGTCTTAGGAAATTGACAAGAACAATCTTCAACTACTGCCATAGGTACAAATTCTTTCAGCCGTACAAAGATTGTGTAAAAGTATATAAGCGAGAGATTGCTTCGGCAAAAAAACAAGGTTAGAAAGAGTACTGTCACTCTATTGAAAACATTGGCCAGAATCTTTCACTATCTTTCAGTGCGAGATATTTAGGCTCAACATTCAGGAACGGAATAAGAAGGCTAGCATTGCTTGCTACGCTTGTAGTAAAACATTCGGTAAAAAATGGGGTCTTCAATCCAAATAATCCTATGAACTCACATAGCAGTAGACCGACCAATCCTGGCTTATGGTTCGACGGTAAGGTGGCCCGCTTAAAGCAAACAATACAACATCAATAAACTTAAGAAAATTCAAAGAGCTGCTATCATTGGCGTTGGTGCCACAATAACATCTTCTACCATTCCCATTTGTAGACCAAGGCGGGACATAGCAAGGATAGCCGCTACCTGTACGGGGCACTGACCCTTGGATGACCATGCAGCAAGACTGGGTATTACCCATACCACCTACTACCGTAGCTGCAAAAAGGAGTTATAAAAGGAAACGGTGCTTCACTTCCTTTGCAGTGTCCCGCTTTGGCCAGGCTAAGAATACAATACCTTGGACGGGCTTTCTTTTCTGATCTAAAAGAACTGTGTGATACAAAATTTAAAACCTTACTCTCTTTCTTCAACGGGTCGAAATGGCTCTAGCGTCGCTGCGTTTGAGTTGTTGCCTCTCTTTTTCCGCTATATTTTTTTCTAAATCCGCTCTTAGATATTTTTCAGAAAAAATAAGCAAAGTAGTTATTAAGCAAAGTAAAAAAAATTAGAATGTTTAAGATGGCAGCATTAGCCTTCCGGTCCCACACTTAAAATTTGGTTTTTTTGATAGAATATGTTTTTGCAAACATAAATAAAAACAAAAAAAATCCCCACTCATAAATGAATATAAATATATTTACATTTATTAATTTATTAAATTTTTTTTGAATTAATGTACTACATCCCAATGTTTTCGACCATTTTTCTCCAAATCTCTCCATTGTACGATAAAAAAATGTCTGTATCTTTTTTGTGTAGAATAACATTAGCCACAATGCGTACCTACATTTTTTTTCAAAAGTACCTATAGTTTTCGAGTAATTTGGAAAAAACTTCAATGAGAATAGCGACGGTCTTGATTTTATTGCTTCTACAAGACACATAACACTGTTTTTTTTACTTCAGTTTAATTATAAAACAAATATATTAGGAGTATTCACGATCTGGTGTACCAAGTCTTGTAAAAGTGTAAAATTTCATTTTTTTTACAACAGACTGTGAACACACCTTTACTAATCTGTAGCAACATTGAAGCAAATGTCAATCTGAGTTAAAATCTTACACCCTTGTATTTTTCTGTTACAATAGGGTTGGGGTATTGTAAAAATGTAAAATTGTAAGATTTTGACATTCAGTATATTTTGTTGTTGTAGTAAAAAATGCTACACTTTTACACTTTTACAATGATACAAGACCAGATACACCGGATCGTGAATACCCCTATTATAATAGTCTACTTACAGTTAAATTAAAACTTGGATATTTTTGGCTCTAAATAAGTTTTGTGCACAGTTGAAAATGGAAAAAGATAAAAAATAATTTCGGCGCTAAATTCAATGAAATTCTATATTTAATTAATGACAGCTCTCACCATGCTCTTACCCATTAGTGGGTTAAATAAAGTGGATTCAAAAGGGATTTTTAAGAGTAAAGTTGTAGCAGAACAACATTCAACATTCCTTCATAATGCATTATGCGTGTATTTTCAAATTCAAATAGTAACGTTCATTTTATTTCATTTTCTTACATTTATTTCTTAGAGTTCACATTCATTATAAAACCTACCTATCAGATTTAAATTGTAACCGTATTTTACTTCTGAAAAAAGCACATTCATTTCATTTCTTTAATAAAATTCACATTGGCTTGAAACAAAATCATTCAAAAGTATTAATTGAATTGAAAAAGTATATGTTGATCCATCAAAATTGTAATTCGTGATTTTAAATTATAATATAGTAAAAGTTTTGGCAAAAATTAAATATTTTGGAATATTAATTAATAAGAATAATATATATTCAGAAGCAGATACAGCTAGCAGAAATTCATTATAGTTTGGTTCGTTAGGAGATCCTCCAGACAACCATTATTATACCATGGGTTCCGTAGTTAGTTAGGAGTTCTTCCAGACTATAACTTGGGCGTTAGTTACTACTACAACTATATTTATTACAAATTGGCGCACCAACTACAGGGCAGAATCTACGACTACGATGCCGACAACAGGCAAATCCAGCTCTGCTGCTGCTGCTGTCACGGAGCAAAGGAAGAATTTCTTCAAATATCAGAGCGTCACCTACAAAATTTGATGAGGCGAAGCGTAGGCTTATCTGAATGCCGAGGTTCCATAGTGAAGCAAATAGGCAAAAGTTGGACAATTTTCTCCAGGCAGTAGAAATCTTCAAAAAAGTAAAACACATATTGGACGATGATGCTTTGTTATAGTTGACATTGCTCTTCTGAGATTTTGCGATTAGATGGAGGAAAGGAGTGAAAGACGAGGCTACAACTTGGAAACAGGCAATCGAGTTATTGAAAAAACAATTCGCTCCTAATAGAAAAGCCCACGTTATTTTACAATTAATATTTGATGCAAAACAGAGAAGAAGCGAAGTAGCTGACATTTTCATTAGTGAAAAACGAGCACTGATTGCAGAGTTGCCATACACTCGATTTTCTGAGGAAATCGCTCTAGACATGGTTTATTTACTTTTATTAGAAACGATGCGTAAAGATGTAAGACGAGAACAGTTTACAAGCTTCGATGAACTATTAAAGCTATGTAGAGATTGGGAACAACTGTCAAACAAAACAAGGCCTCAACAGATAGAAGCATCACTTGCAAAGCCCAAAATGAGATGTAATCACTGCAATTATCGTGAGCATAAGACAGAAGACTGTCGAAAACTGCAACAAAATGAACCGAGTGAAGCAAAGGTAAAAAGAATAATTCCTAAAAAAGAAGAAAAATCTGAAATAGTTTGTTTTGCCAGTGGCTCACCTGGATTTTATAGAAGTAATTATCCAAATTGGAGAAAGCCACCTCCAAGCCAATAATATAGCCAAATTCGGAGTTTTAAATTTATGTCAAAAGGAGACATACCCACAGTACCATTTTCAGCAGAAATTAAAATAATGCTCGCCTATATTTCCTTATAGATTTACCTTCATATGCACTTGAAAGTAACTGGACATAAATTTCATAAGGTAAGTGCAAACATCACGCTAGCAGATGGTGTTGATGCACAAAAGATATGTGGTGTACAACATGTCGAATAATAATTAGGAATCGATCCTACATCATAGATATAAGTGTATTGCCAGAAGGACGAAATGCAATAACTCTTATAGGAATCGATTTTCTGGAAACAGCTGGAATTATTTTGAGCTTAGCACAACGGACATGGTTCTCTATTGACAAACCGAATATTACGTTTGAGTATTACGATCACATCGAAAGCTTAATCCAAACACCAAGAAGCGATATCACGACAAAAGTCGTTTTGATGAATATGGTTGACAACAGAATTGAACCTATTTTACATCTTTCCAACACGCCACAACAAATATTGAACATGTCCATAGATGAAATACATGACCCTGGAAACCCCTTTTCAAGCCACCACACAGAATACATCTCAACACCATTGAACTTCGCGTTGAAGAAGGACCTAATCTGTCACAGGAACACCGCACAATGCTTGCTTTAATCTTGAAGTTGCATGAGAAAATATTCGCCTGAATAATTGGAGTGCATGCTTAGGGAGTAGAACATTATATCGACACAGGATCTCATCCACCAAACCCGTCACCCCTGTATATTCTCTGACCAACTAGGAAAGACCAGTTAAAAGCAGAAGTACAAAAAATGCTGCTACAAGGAATAATTGAGCCATAAGTTTCTCCGTGGGCTTCACCAGTGCTATGGTACCCAAGAAGACAGGAGACATAAGGGTCTGCGTCGACTATCGTCAACTTAATGCCATTACAACACCAGATCGATACTCCTTGCCTAGAATCGATGACTTACTGCATGACGCAAAGCAACATCATACATGAGTTCGCTTGATTTGCAATCCGGACATTGGAGAATTCCCGGCGCTGAAGCATACAAAAACAAAACTGCATTCATAAAGCCGTTCGAAAAATTTCGATTCAACCGAATGAGTTTCGGACTTCGTAATGCACCTGCTACATTTCAACGTCTATTGGATCGAACTAAGGCTGAACTAGGTGAAATGAACATTTTTGTGTATCTGGATTACATTGTGCTTTGTTCGTCAACTTTAAGTGACCATATGAATGATCTTCAAAAATTATTCCGCGGACTTGACGAATACTGCTCAAACTCCACAGAGAGAAAAGACGATTCTGCTCCGAAGAAATAAAATATTTAGGTCATTTGCTCACAAAGAATGGCATCGAAACTGATCCCGAAAAAACTTCAGCAATAGACAGGATGAATCCACCAAAAAATGCGAAAGAAATTTGGACATTTTTACAGACTTGCCCTTGGTATCGGAGATTTATATCAAAATTCTCTGTCGGCAAACTCTTGAGTAATTTGCTAAAGAAAAATGTTCCATATACACGGACAAATGAACAACAACAAGCTTTCGATACTCTTAAGAAGTTGTTAGTCACAGCAACTATTTTGAAGCAAGCCGATGAGAAAAAGCCATTTTTATTAAAAACCTATGCTAGTAATTATGCCATCGGAGCAGTTTTGGTCCCATTTTACGCCAGTGGATTGTTGACATAATCCGAGAGAAATTATGCCACAACAGAAGGTGATAATAGGCAGTCAACATATTCCGAGGCTATTTTGAAGGCTCTGAAATCACACTGCTGAGCGATCATCAACCTCTCAAATGGCTATAATGTCGCTCAAGCCGCCAACTGGTAGACTCGCAAGATGGGCTATGCAATTACAATCCTATGAACTCAACATAAACTATATAAAAGGGAAAACAAACGTCGTGGGGACACCTTGTCTCGCCCTCCATCACAGTCAGGCGAAATGTGTTACACGCAGAGATGTTCCTGCACATCAGCCTTCGGAAATAAGAAATGGTCAACTTGGCGACCCGAAGCTAAACAACATCATCGATGCCTTTGAAAACAGCAGCAGTGCGGAAGCAGCTCAATATGGTACTCAAGGTTACATCATGAACAATGGCATATTATACAAATATGTCGAAAACAATGAAGACGTAGCACTGGTCATTCCGGACTGCGAAAAAGAAATAATTTAACTCGCACTCCACAAAGCGCCAATATCTGGGCATTATGGAATCGAGAAAACTAAAGCAAGAGTCAATCTCACTTTTATTGGGAAAGCACAAACACATACATCACTGATTTTGTCAAGAAATGCACCGAGTGTCAAAAATATAAACCTTCCAATCAGAAACCTGTTGGTTTCCTCCAATCAACACCACTAAATCAGCGTTCCTAAGTGACCTCAGAGGACTTATTGGACTTATACCAACTAGTAATGAATATCTTTGGATTTTTGTAGGGGAATATACAACAAGTAGTTGGGTAGAACTAACTATTCCCACTTAAAGAAGCCACCGCTGAGAGTTGTGCAACCACACTACTCAACGAAATTTGTCTTTGTTATGACATAGCATGACGAATAGTTGGTGATAATGGCCCTCAATTCATCTCAACAATTATGCAACATCTTACTGCCTGTCTTGGCATCGAACAAAGATTGACTCCTGTGTATCATCCGGAGCCAAATGTATTGGAACGAAAAAACCATGACTTAAAAACACAGCTGGCCATACTCGTGGGCACAGAACATACCTCATAGAGTTCAAGGTTACCATCAATCCGTTTTTCAATGAACACCGCCGTATGCCAAAGAACAGCACAAACTGCAGCTTATATTACTTTTAATAAGGGAATTAAAGACACCAATACATTTCACACATGATTTTAGCGCAATAATCGAGAATGAAAACTTCGCCCAGAAGTAACCTCACGCTTTAAACAGTCGGCTAATGTTTTGGATAATTCTCGTCAATTTGAGAAACAGAACAATGAACGTTAACTAACATATGCCAATGCTAAGCGAAAACCATCACCTACGTACACTTTACGCGATGCCGAATTAATTACAATTCACGTCCACAGAAACGCTAGTAAAGGCGTAACATCTTAATTTTTACCGAAAAGGGATGAACCATTATATAATCATTCATACAATTGGAGAAATATACATCATTTCAAATCGCACATCCAGACCAGTTAGATATACCATTGGACACATATCGTGTATCAGCATTAACGCCTTACAACTCTGACGCTGGTGTTATCAAAACGACACCTCAGTATCCAATCAGAAGAGGACACCCAAAACGGTCTTTAGACCCTCAATCATCTGTCAACTCGCCGAGACGAACTGGAACCAGAGGGGAAGACTGTAGCAGAACAACATTGAACATTCCTTCATAATGCATTGGTATCATTACATGTAACTATATATTTATCAAAAACAAAACTTCAGAACGCTTTTTGTTTCATTTAACTGAAAAATAACTAAAAATATATGTTTAATATATTTTTTTTATTATCAGAATAATTTTTATATTACTATTCATTTTAACAAACAAAAAAAACAACAATAATTCAAACACTTTGAGTGCGAGTATTTTTGGTAAACATTTCTATCTGTTTGCAACACTGCGCGACGTCCAAAATTACTTTAAATTGTCTGACAATAAAAAAATTGTATGATGAAAAAAAACTACATCTAACAATATTTAAAAAAATAACAATTGTGAGGCCTGGCTACAAATTGTGTGTGTACACGATTATCAGATACCTTAAAATTTTACGTCTTATATTTAATTATCATACAAACGATTGTAGGATTTCTTACAATTAATTGTAAGACAGTGATCTTACAATTAATTGGAACACACATTTTCGGACAATTTATTGTAGGTTTATACAGTACACAGACATTTTTAGCATGTTTTTCACTGACAGATCTGACATATTGTAAGATCTACCAATCGTGTACACTAAGCTTCACAAACATCGAACTGCTGTTCACTGATTTCAATTGTAATTAAAACTTATTTGTCAAAAATCAGCTGTTGTAGTGCATCTCTTGTGGAATCTAAGAGCGACAAGGAGGTTGGTGTTTAAGTTACGCAATACCGATTTAAAAGCGACACGACTACAAAAACTACAATTGTCGATTGAGTGACAGGACTATCGGGTGAATACAATAAGAGTTTTGTGAAAAATTTAACATTTTGTCGACCATCATTTTGGAATTGGAGACATTTACCATACCACACATCTTCAGAAGCAGATACAGCTAGCAATAATTCATTAAAGACAACCATTAATATACCATCGTCTCCGTTGTTAATTAGGAGTTCCTCCAGACTACCAGCCCTATTCTCTTAAACGTTCACGTGAATATTTTATTCTGCTATCCGACGGAAAAAAACGAATTGTTCCAAAAAGTATATACATTTCGATCAAAAATAAATTTTAACAATTTGATTCTCGTAACAATTAAAGAACAAAAATATTATTAAAGCTTTGACCTAAAAAATAGAAGACATTTGAAAATAAATAACATTGAAGTAAATCTACTTCAATTAATGTAAAGCGGTATCGCTGGGGTGTACGTATAATTTTTTTTTTTAATTTTTTTATCCGATGGAAATCTTCAAAAGACACTCGGTAAGAATCGGTACCGAGTAGTGTGGGACTCTTACCGCACTAAAACCACCGGTGAAATCAGGACCAATCTATGAAAGATCGACAAATGATTTTACTATCTTAATTTATATTTAAATCGCATTGGGGGAAGTTTAAAGTTAATACACTTTCCCATAGCTTTTAGACCATCAGCTCATGAGACTTGGTTCTTCTTAATCTCCGAAGATTGTCTCGTACATTTAAGACGGTCTCCATTTCGGAGTTGGTATGACTTAGCAGTCGCTGGTTGTGTGACACAGCGTGTTTTTTAACCACTCCTGTAACCATTTCCATTTGAAGGTCACGATGTAGATCGCTATTTCTTATATACCAAGGGGATTTATTATTCCACGAAGGGCCTTGCTTTGGAATTTTTGAATGGGTTCAGCATTTGTTTTCTTTGTACAGCCCCAAAGTTGGATGCCATATGTCCAAACGGGTTTCAGTACTTGCGTATATGTATAACATTAGTTTGTTCTGGATAGATAGGTTAGAGTTCTTTCCTAGTAACAAGTACATTTTTCTGCACTTCAAGTTTAGTTCTTCTCGTTTCTTTTTGAGTAAGGTACTACTGTATTATTTATAAATATTGGAACAGTGTTTATGTTTTTGTTAGTAAAGTTTATATGCGTCGATTTTGTTTCGTTTAATTTGATACGCCATTTCTGCGTCCAATCACTAACTTTATCGACAGCATTTTTCAATTTTAGTGTAGCCTTCGTAACGGATTTATCTGGCACCAATATTGCCGTATCGTCAGCAAAGGTGGCCATGATAGCGTTGATGTCCACTGGAATATCCCTTGTATATAACAGATACAGGGTTGGTCCTAGGACACTTCCTTGTGGTACACCGGCTTCAATTTTCTGTAGTTCCGAGTAATATTGGTCGTACCGTACTCTAAAGAGTCGGTTCGTAACTTAGGATTTCAGTATTTCGTAGTACTGCCTGGGAAGGTCCCTATGCAGTTTGTACTCAAGTCCCAAGAGCCAAACCTTGTCAAAGGCATGAGCAACATCTAAGAATATAGCCGAGCATACTTGTTTTTCTTCAAGTGCCTCTTCCACGACATCCGTAATTCGATGCACTTGGTCTATCGTGGGATATTTCTAAATCCAAACTGATGGCTCGGAATTAGTCTTCAACAACAACACAAAGCAACCCGGATTGCTTTAGTTATGCCACTGAACGAGGCCAATAGTACAATTAAATTTGGACACAGTGTTTCATTTAAAAGATCAAATCTCCATTTTGAGGAGAGGAGTTCTTTGAAATTTAAATGAAACTAGAAACTATAAGCTTCTTGGGAGTTATTAAATAAAATAAATTAGTTCATTTACGATGGCGACATTTCCCTTCCTATACTTACTTACTTAAGGTGGCGCTACAGTCCGGGGTGGACCAGGGCCTCAACCAACAAGCTTCTTCCAGTCGGCTCGGTTTCCAGCTATCTGTCTCCAGTTTCGCACTCCAAGTTGGTTGAGATCCTCTTCCACTTGCGTGCGCCACCTTTTACGCTGTCCACCTCTACTGCGCTGTCCCACGGGGCAGGATTCGAAGACTTTCCGGGCCGAAGCATTGGTGTCCATTCGCTCTAGGTGACCCAGCCATCTCAGTCGTTGGCTTTTCAATTTTGTGACTAGGTCGTTATCGCTGTACAGCCCGTATAGTTCGTTGTTGTATCGTCTTCTCCATTCCCCATCCATGCAGACGGGACCAAAAATCACCCGGAGAATTTTTCTCTCAAAACAACCTAACGCGTTCTGATCCACCGTTAACATTGTCCATGTCTCTGCACCATACATCAGGACTGGGATGATGAGCGTTTTATATATGGACAGCTTAGTTGCTCGAGAGAGGGCTTTGCTTCTCAATTGCCTTCTTAGTCCAAAGAAACAGCGGTTGGCAAAAGTAATTCTGGGTTTGATCTCAGCACTGGTATCATTCCCTGAGTTTATAGCGGATCCCAGGTATACAAATTCTCTGACCACTTCAAAATTATAGCTGTCTATAGTGACGTTCTGTCCGAGACGCCGGTGCTGGGTGTCCTTTCTTGTTGACAGCATATATTTTGTTTTGCTCCCGTTCACTGTTAAACCCATCTTCTTGGCTTCCTTCTCAATACTCACGAAAGCACCATTGACATCACGCTTTGTTCGTCCGATTATGTCAATGTCGTCAGCGTAAGCGAGTAATTGGACGGACTTTTGAAAGATTGTGCCTCTAGTGTTGCCGTGAGAGTTTTGCACTATTCTTTCAAGAATGATGTTAAAGAAGTCGCATGACAGCACGTCGCCCTGTCTAAAACCTTTTTTGACATCAAAGGTGTCTGTGAGGTCTTTGCCGATCTTGACGGAGCAGCGTGCATTCTCCATCGTCATCCTGCATAAACGAACGAGTTTGGTAGGGATGCCAAAACTAGACATGGCTCTATATAGCTCGTCTCTGTAGATGCTGTCATACGCGGCCTTGAAATCGATAAAAAGGTGGTGAGTATCGATTTGAAATTCCTGGGTTTTTTCCAAGATCTGCCGTAGTGAGAATATTTGGTCGATAGTGGACTTCCCTGGCCTAAAGCCACACTGATAACGACCTATCAGGTTGTTGACGAAAGGCTTTAGACGCTCACAAAGTACGGCAGAGAAGATCTTGTAGGCGGTATTAAGAAGACTGATGCCTCTGTAGATGGTGCAGGCCAAAGGATCGCCTTTCTTTAGGATCGGGCAAACAATGCTGAGGTTCCATTCATCGGGCATGCTTTCCTCCGACCATATTTTGCAGATGAGCTGGTGCATACTCCTTACCAGTTCATCGCCAGCCGCTTTGAACAACTCGGCCGCAAGACCATCAGCTCCAGCAGCTTTGTTGGACTTAAGTTTAGATATAGCTATCTTTGCTTCGTCGAGATCGGGTGGACGGTATTGTTGGCCTACGTCGTCCAGGTTGAATGGTACAGTCTGCACAATAGCGGGATTCGGTTCGACATTGCCGTTATACAATTTGCAGAAATAATTTTACCATATCCTCAGCACCGACTGCGATTCTACCACGATGTTCCCCTGATGATCCTTGCAGGTTTCGGTTCGGGACTTGTACCCCTGGGAGATTCTTTTTACTTTTTGGTAAAACTTCCGAATTTCATTCCTGCAATGGCATCCCTCTATTTCCTCGATCGCGCGCTTTTCATGCTCTTTCTTTTTCCTTCTTAGAAGCTTGTGTTCCTCTCTTCTCTTCTGCTCGTAGAGCTCGCGAGCAGCTCTAGTTCTTCTATGCAGCGCCGCTTTGTATGCCTGTTGTTTGGCTTTGTGTACTTGCCGGCATTCTTCATCGAACCAGGGGTTTCGCTGTGGTGGTCGTGCGAGGCTTCCTGGCATCTCTTCCACTGGTCTTCGATACTTGCAGTTGGCAGCAAAGGGCGATTTAAGAGGGCGTGAGAGACTTGATCGGAAAAGGACCTTGTGATTTCCTGCGACTGTAGCCGTCCGACGTCAAATTTTCTCACAGTATTTTCCCGTTTTGCTTTTGGTCTGGATATCCTTAGCATTACCTTGGCTACAACGAGGTAGTGGTCCGAGTCCACGTTTGCTCCTCGGAACGTTCGTACATCCTTGATACTGGAGGAGTGCCTTGCGTCGATCGCAATGTGGTCAATCTGGTTGGCGGTTGATTGACCAGGAATTCGCCATGTCCCTTTGTGTATATCGAGATGCGGGAACTGCGTACTGGCTACCACAACGTTTCGCCCCGCAGCAAAGTCGATTAGCCTGAGTCCGTTATCGGAGGTGGTGTCGTGCAGGCTATATTTTCCGATTGTGCCACCAAAGACGTTTTCTCTTCCCAGTTTGGCATTAAAATCGCCTAAGACAATTTTAATGTCATAACTAGGGCATTGCTAATACGTCTTGTCCAGGAGCTCGTAGAACTCGTCCTTGGTGTCGTCATCTTTCTCCTCTGTGGGAGCATGCGCGCATATGAGGCTGATGTTGGCGAATTTAGCCTTGATGCGAATTGTCGTGAGGCGCTCGTTCACACAGTTGAAACTCAAGACTTCTTGTCTAAGTCTGCCTCTAACGACGAATCCACACCCAAAAAGGCGTTGCCCTTGTGGTCGATAGCAGTCACCATAGTAGATATCGCAGTCTTTCAATTTTCGTTTGCCCGGCCCATCCCATCGCACTTCTTGGATGGCTGTGATGTCTGCTTTGTAGCAGCCTAGGGCCTCCGCTAAATGTTCGGCTGCACGTGTTCTATAAAGAGACAGAACATTCCACGTACAAATCCGAAGTTCGTTGTCCTTATTTCGTTTGCAGGGTTCGTCAACAGTAAATCCGTCCGTATCCGAGGCTTGTTGTTGCTTCAAAACTAAAAGTTGCTTTACGTGGCCGGGAAGTCACCCCGACGGCACGACCCCCAACCTGGAGGACCAGACCCTTACAATTTAACCTCCAAGGGCGGGGAGCCGGATTCACCGCTCCTTATAGGCCTGAGCTCCGAATATGTCGTAGTAGCCCGTATAAGGTGTTCACTAAGTAGTTCAGCCTCACTGGAACTGTAGACGCCACCGTTGATTCCATCTGGGGAATTCTTCCGCTGTCGTCTTGTAGAGGGAAAAGTGCCTTAGTGTTAACACTCCTCTCGGTTTCTGTCCTCAGTGCTGTTGATGGCACCGTTGATTCTTTGTGGTGAATTCATCCGCCGCACACCATCCTTCTGATAGGCTCGTCCAAGACTGGAGCCCAGTTATACAGCCAGTCATTTGAGACAGAAGATTATAGTGTTGCTATTTTTGTCTTTTGTTCAACACTCGCGCTTATTAGTTTAGCAAGTCAAGTTCGGATGAACGAGACCAGTATCCGATGGTTACCACTTGGAGGTAAAATAAGCACAATTGACGTGTAGTATTCGTTGTATCACTGGTCGTCGCCATGTTGACGCCAATCAGTGACTTCCCGCGTCCTACAATGCCCAACCCTTCCTATACCACTCTCTAAACTTGTTTTTTTTTTATAGAATAGTTTTTCTAAACATATAAAAAAAAATCCCCACGCAGAAATATACATTTACTTATTAGATTTTTAAAAATCTTTTTTGTGTAGAATGACACGAGCTACCTTTAATTTATTTTTAAAAGAACCTATGGTTTGGGAGTAATTTGTAAAAAAACTGAATTTTACCCCCTCTAAAATGTTTTGCTCCGTTCAAAATTTAAGGCCCCTTTAGAAAATATTTAGGACATAAAATTGAAGCTCTCCACCAAAATTCAGCTTTATCGGAGTTTTTTCATAGTAGCGTCATGTTTTTCTTTCTAAATTCCCTGGTGTTTTGTTAATATTTAATTGCAATAACTTTTTTTTGGGATGGCCAAATTAAGAGGTAACAGTTAAGATACGAAGATTTCAATACTCTTACGTATATTTTTCCAGTCAGTTCTATATAATTATTGAGTTTAAAAACATGTGATACCTTTTTTTTTTTGAAAACTATACATAAATATTTGGAACGAGGTGTGTTACCTTTTTTTTTAAATCTGCACGTACTCAACGGATTATACTACCCTTTAAATGTTTCACCACACCGCGGTCGTGAGGTTAAGGAAGAGAAAGGAGGATTGGAAAGATGTGTGAGACTGTAGGTGGTTGTTGTCTCAGATGGCGGCTGAACTAATGCGGGGAAATTTCAGTGTCTTATTTATCTATGTCGCATTATTTTTTTATTCGTTGTCATATTTACTCAATCATATATAAAACTAGCCTAATTATCAATTACTTACAGCTAATTTACTGGCCCTTTACAGGCGCTCTAAACTAAACAATAACTCTTAGAACTAATGTCTTTCGACCTAAAAACTATTTGAATTAAATCTAATTATTTTATTTTATTTTTCAAGGAAACTTATTAACAAAAAACTTGGTATCTTATTGTTGCGACTAGCTTCTTAGCAACAATAATACAACAATAATAAAAGCAAGGTGAAGCGAAAGTAACGAAAATCTATTCGAAAATATAAAAAAAAAACAAAGTTAGACTTTAAATTCAAAAATGACTCCACTTTATTAATTATTATTATTTATTTGAACACAGATATTGTACTGTGTGTCGACAATGAGCTAATGGACTGTATATCGTGATGAATTGCAAAAGACTATTTCGATGTGTCGATGACGAAGTGCAAAAATGGACTGTTTCGATGTGTCGATGACGAAGTGCAAAGGTGGACTATTATTGGTGTGTCGTTGACGAAGTGCAAAAGTGGACTATTCGATGTGTCGATGACGAAGTGCAAAGGTGGACTATTTTATGTGTCGATGACGAAGTGCAAAAGTGGACTATTCGATGTGTCGATGACGAAGTGCAAAGGTGGACTGTTCTTGTTTGCCCACACAGTATAGGCTTTATAGACAATGCCTTTCAATTTCCATCTATGCATATACATAATACTTGTTGCTATTGCTTCAGCTAAGATAACTTAAACTAAGTCATCGTTGTCGGTCGCAACCCCCGTTATATGGGAGCGACATCGGTGATGGCAAAGTATGTGCCAATGCAATAGGATCGATGCCGGTGATCTTGATGTGCTATGCTTTGTGCTATATTCATTGTCGATAATGTAGATGTTGACTTCTGTATTCTTCGATCGAAACCACCGCTATTTTGGAGCGGTCGATGTTGATGGTGTGATGATGACTTTAGGGCTAGGGCAAATGTAATTTCAATCTTCGTATTTTTCGGTCGCAACCCCCGTTACTTGGGATCGACCGAAGTTGATGATGTAAGTAAGTGACGATGATGCGAATATGCCTTCTATTTCTCGTTCGAAGGTACCGCTATTTGGGAGCGGCCGATGTCGATGGTTTAAATACAATGAAAGTTAAAGGCATTGACTGACATTCACATTGACCCAAATGTGTTGATTGATGGGTGCCATAAAAAGTTTGCGATTTGGTGATTCTAACAACATGTGAGTTTATAGGGTGATGTTTGGTTGTTTGCATTTGGAGACCAATAATGATGGCGAGTAGCAACATACTGCCCGCCTTGAAAGCTCCTGGTTTCAATGATTTACCTTTCCTTGATTGTTTCTTCAGGATCAGGTTCGAGTGGTAATGGACATAGTTTGGCGATTGTCCGTTTGTAGTGATGGTGTCGAATGATGGTGATGATAAATGGGTGCGATTTTGGAAGCAAGAGCGGGTGTTTTGCATCGTATGGTAGATCGGAATTTGCTATTCGTCCTCCAACTCGAACAAGTCCGTCTTTGATGAAAGGTGCTAATTGTCGAATGCTTGATGTGATGGCCGATTTTCCTTTCAGCTGACGGATTTCCTCTGCAAGTGTGTTGTGTTGGATGGTGCACAACCCAAGTTTAAGAGTTTCTTCAAACTCTGGAGCTGGAATAGGTCCTACGATTTTGGGTTTTCCTTTGAAGACACGGTTGTTAATGTGCCTGCGAATATAACAAAAAATACGGATTAATTTGGCGAAATCGTTGTGATATTTGCATTCCATAATTAAGTCAACAGGTCGATGTGTAAGAAGAACCGTATGTGGTTTGCGTTGCTCAGGAATCTATCCTTGTTTGGGTGTGTTGTGAAGTGTTTCAGGCCAATCTGTTTCTGATAAACGAAGAAAATTTGGACCGAATGTTGTCCATCTACATGGTTCGGATGCTAGCCAGGCCAGAACGATCGTTGAATCCGTTCAACAAAAGATTTGTATTTGTTGATTATCGATAATGCTTGATATTCTGTCAAGAAGCTCTACGAGTAGCAATGCAGCACAAAGCTCGAGTCTGGGAATTGTTGTCTCTGCAATCGGTGCTACTCTCGATTTAGCACAAACCAAGTTCCATGAGACTTCTCTGTTTTCACTTCTCGATCTGATGTAAACGCATGCTCCATATGCCTTGGTGCTAGCATCTGAAAAGCCATGAATTTGTATGTTGTTAGTACATGATACATACCGAGGGATTTTTATTTGTGTGATGTCCTTGAGGTAATTCTTATATTTTGACCACTGTGTATGAAGGTTTTCTGGGAGACTCTCATCCCAATGGAGCTTGAGTTTCCATAGTGTTTGCATAAAGATTTTTGCCTTTACGATGACTGGATTCATCAGGCCAAGTGGATCATAGAATTGCGAAATTTGCGATAGGATGATACGTTTGTTTGATTTGCAATTTGGAGATTCGATGTAGCTAAAACGAAAAGTGTCTTCATTGGGATCCCATCCCATTCCAAGAGCTTTGATGATTTCGGTGTCTCCTAGGACGATAAATGATTCCTTGTCTTTATCTGGAATATCTGCAATGATAGTGGGATCATTCGAAGCCCATTTTCTAAGGTGGAAACCTCCAGTAAGAAGAAGGTTAGTTGTCTCATCTTTAATTTGAACTAGTTCACTGCGATCGTTAGCTCCAGACATTAAGTTGTCCACGTAGAAATCGCGCAATGTTACAGCAGAACCAATAGGAAATTGTTGAGCACCTTCTTCTGCGAGGAGACGAAGACATCTCACGGCTAAGTACGGCGCACAACTGGTGCCATAAGTGACCGTCTTAAGTATGTAGCTTTCGATTGCCATTGTCTTTGTGTTTCGCCATAGAATGCATTGTGTGTTGGTGTCCTTGGGGTTGACAAGTATTTGTCGATACATTTGAGTGATGTCTGCCATTATCACGAAGCGATGTGTGCGAAAACGAACGAGGATGGTAAAAATGTCATCTTGAAGAGTTGGACCGACCTTCAGAATTTCATTTAATGATTTACCAGATGATGTTTTGCAAGAAGCATCAAAGACCACGCGCAGTTTGGTTGTTGAGCTGTTAGGTTTCTGTACGCAGTGGTGAGGGATGTAGTTCACGTTGTCGTGAATTGCTTTTGCTGCGTCTAACTTGCTCATGTTACCCAATCTTGCATACTCGTCAACAAAATGGAAATAATCTTTCTGCAATGAAGGGGAACGATGTAATTTATGCTCAATGGATACTAACCGATTTTTAGCTATTTCATAGGAATTGCCGAGTGATATACGATCTTCTCTGAATAGTAGTCGAACGACAAATTTGTTGGTCAATAAGCAGCGTGTGGTTGTCGATTTGAAGAATGTCTCACACTCCTCTTCTTCTATCGAGAATTTCTTCACTCGTGTATGATTCTCTTCGATTGTCCAAAATCGTTGCAAAAGTTCCTCTATGGATGGAGATGTGGTGGTAGTGGTGAGGCTGGTGTAGTTGATGCAAGGAGGTGATTTAGGTGCAACTGGTGCTAGGTCTAATGAAAATTTGGAGTTCGCCTTAGGTTCCTCCTTAATTGTGCCACTCACAATCCATCCGAATGATGTTTTCTGCAGACTTGGAAGATTTTCGCCTAGCTTTATTTGACCTACTTGCAGAAGATCAAAGTAAATCCCGGCACCAATTAGACAGTCGATGGAACCAGGGTAATTAAACCTAGGGTCGGAAAGTTGTATGTTGGAGGGAATCTTCCAGTTCTTTATGTTTATTGGATGCGATGGTTGAGGCGAAGTGATCTCTGGAAGAATTGTTACATCTAAATGTACTTTGAACGAATTGTGCAGTGATGCAACGCAAATTTGCGTTCGTTGGGAAGCGATGGTGTGGGCTTGTCCAATTCCATTGACGTCTAGGCATGTACGACTGCGACTTAAATTCAGATGTTGTGCGATGTGTTCAGTAATAAAATTTAACTGTGAACATGAGTCCAGCAAGGTTCTACCAATTACGGAGGCACCACCCTTTTTCGACACACTTAGCAATGCTGTAGCAAGTAGCACATATCTATCAGTACGATCGGTAGGGTCGGCATGACTTGCCTGCGAAGAAGTAGATGATGAAATATTTGATTGATTACCTGATGGTTGTGCAGCAGTGCTAAGCGCTTTGATGTCAGAGGGGGTTGATCCAGATCTTTCAGGAATGGTGGAGGGAATTCGTTCCCGATGGAGCAAAGTGTGATGAGTGTTACCGCATTTCTGGCATTTGTTTGTCGAGTTGCAAGTTTGCAATGTGTGGCGTCCTCTTAAGCAATTGAGACACAGCTTCAACTTCTTTCTGAGCTTAAATCTATCCATGGGCGTTAAGTTCATGAATTTTTGACAGGTAAATGCGTTATAATGAGGTTGGTTCCAAAGACACAGGACGAGGTTGATGGTGAATTGGTTGTAAGTAGAGTTGAATTATTATACTGCTGTTGTGGTTTTGACTTGGCAATGTGAGGTGGGTGCGATTGTTGCGATCGATGTTGTGAATGATGCGATTGTGATGTGTTGGTGGAGATGGAACTGCGGTGAGATTTGGCTTCAATTATCTTGAGAGTCTTACACCTCCTCTCCATGAAAGTGCACAGATCAGTCCAAGTTGGAAAATCGAAGTCTTCGGTGTTGTTCAGAGAAGTGGAATCCAAGTTCTGGGTGAGTTTGCTAGTCGCCCTTTGGTCTTGTTTGGGGGCTATTTCATCTTCCCACTTCGCTTGGGATTCGTTGTCGAACTTTGAAAAAACTAGGTGTAGCAGGAATCCATCGGAGACTTGCTCGGTGGTGGCGATTGAGTTGAGTGCTCGAAGATTAACGTTGATTGTGTCGATCATGGTCCGAATGCTTTCAACGGTTGGTTTTGCTATTCTTTGAAGCTGGAAAATTTCTTGTATGTGTGCTTGGAATAAATACCTTTTGTTATCGAATCTGGTTTTAAGCAGTTCCATGGCCGTGTCATAATTTTGACTGGTACACTCTAATGACTCAATCACTCTGGCTGCATCCCCATGGATGCACGATCGCAAGTACTGGAACTTCTCGATGTTAGAGAGGTCCTTGTTGTCGTGGATTAGCGAGTTAAACATGTCATAGAAATTCATCCATTTGGTGTATGATCCAGAGAATGATGGAAGTGATAGTTTTTGTAAGTTAAGACGAGAGTTGCGTGAAATGGTGGTGTTGTTGGGTGCGATGGTGTTATTTTGTGAACTTGGTGTTGCAAAGGTATCCAAATGTTGAAGCATGTCAGACCGGAGGACATAATAGTTGTCTTCAAAAACATCTCTCTTCCCACTCGATCCTTCCTCATCATCAAGACGTTCGATCTGTGATTGTATTTTTTCAAAGTTTGTATTCTGCGTCTCTAGCATCAGCAGCTTGGTTTCAACCTGGAAACGATTGAGTAAGCTTAGATTAGTTGCTAGATAATTTTTTGCTTTTGTTTGTTATCCAAGAATAACAGTACGTTGAGATCGAAGCGCCTTTAATTCAGATTCACAAGACTCGTCTGATTTTTTCTCATCATTTGCCATAATTGCGATAATTACAAAATAATTGTACGAACAAATTCAAGTATGAAAAAACGCGAATTTTAATTTAGGATACTGATTTAATATCCGGCTCGAAGGACCGTTATGTTGCTACTAGCTTCTTAGCCGCAAATTTAGCTATATGAACAAAAAATCAGTTTGCAAAAAAAACTAAAACCAAATTTAATTTTAACTACTATTTTATTTTGGGACACAAGTTGTACCCTTGAATTGTTATAATGGACTGTTTTCGGTGATGAATTGCAATGGTCTGTTTGCGATGTGTCGAGTACTAATTGCAAAATTAGACTCTTTCGATGTGTCGATGACAAAGTGCAAAAATGGACTGTTTTTGGTGTGCCCATACAGTATAGGTTTTTTATACAATGCCTTCAATTTCCATCTATGCATATGCATAACACTTGTTGCTATTGCTTCATCTAAGATAACTTAAACTAAGTCATCGTTGTCGGTCGCAACCCGCGTTATTTGGGAGCGACATCAGTGATGGTAAAGTATGTGCCAATGCGATAGGATCGATGCCGGTGATCTTGATGTGCTATGCTTTGTGCTATATTCCTTGTCGATGATGTAGATGTTGACTTCTGTATTCTTCGGTCGAAAGCACCGCTATTTTGGAGCGGTCGATGTTGATGGTGTGATAATGACTTTAGGGCTAAGGCAAATGTAATTTCAATCTTCGTATTTTTCGGTCGCAACCCCCGTTACTTGGGATCGACCGATGTTGATGATGTAAGTAAGTGACGATGATGCGAATATGCCTTCTATTTCTCTGTCGAAGGTACCGCTATTTGGGAGCGGCCGATGTCGATGGTTTAAATACAATGCAAGTTAAAGGCATTGACTGACATTGACATTGATCCAAATGTGTTGATTGATGGGTGCCATAAAAAGTTTGGGATTTGGTGATTCTAACGAAATGTGAGTTTATAGGGTGATGTTTGGTTGTTTGCATTTGGAGACCAATAATGATGGCGAGTAGCAACATACTGCCCGCCTTGAAAGCTCCTGGTTTCAATGATTTACTTTTCCTTGATTGTTTCTTCAGGATCAGGTTCTAGTGGTAATGGACATAGTTTGGCGATTGTCCGTTTGTAGGTTCCGGTTGCGGTGTTTACGTTTACTACGCGTATGTTGCCATCGTCTCCTTCATAAATCCCAATGATTCGTCCCATTGGCCACTTTAGTGGTGGCATGTTGTCTTCTTTCAGGAGAACTAAGTCGTTGAGGCGAATGTTTGGTTTCGATAAGTCCCATTTTGTTCGACGTTGAAGTTGCTGAAGGTAGTCATGTGACCATCTTCGCCAGAAGTTTTGTTGAATCCATTGCAAATATTGGTATCGTTTGAGATGACTGAAGTTGGAATTTTCAATACGAGGCTCTGCAATGCTAGTGAGTGATGTTGAATGATGGTGATGATAAATGGGTGCGATTTTGGAAGCAAGAGTGGGTGTTTTGCATCGTATGGTAGATCGGAATTTGCTATTCGTCCTCCAATTCGAACAAGTCCGTCTTTGATGAGAGGTGCTAATTGTCGAATGCTTGATGTGATGGGCGATTTTCCTTTCAGCTGACGGATTTCCTCTGCAAGTGTGTTGTGTTGTATGGTGCACAACACGAGTTTAAGAGTTTCTTCAAACTCTGGAGCTGTGATAGGACCTACGATTTTGGGTTTTCCTTTGAAGACACATTTGTTAATATGCCTGCGAATATAATCAAAAATACGGATTAATTTGGCGAAATCGTTGTGAGATTTGCATTCCATAATTAAGTCAACAGGTCGATGTGTAGGAAGAACCGTATGTGTTTTGCATTGCTCAGGAATCTCTGCTTGTTTGGGTGTATTGTGAAGTGTTTCAGGCCAATCTGTTTCTGATAAACGAAGAAAATTTGGACCGCATGTTGTCCATCTACATGGTTCGGATGCTAGCCAGGGCAGAACAATCGTTGAATCCGTCCAACAAAAGATTTGCATTTGTTGATTATCGATAATGCTAGATATTCTGTCAAGAAGCTCTACGAGTAGCAATGCAGCACAAAGCTCGAGTCTGGGAATTGTTGTCTCTGCAATCGGTGGTACTCTCGATTTAGCACAAACCAAGTTCGATGAGACTTCTCCGTTTTCACTTCACGATCTGATGTAAACGCATGCTCCATATGCCTTGGTGCTAGCATCTGAAAAGCCATGAATTTGTATGTTGTTAGTACATGATATATACCGAGGGATTTTTATTTGTGTGATGTCCTTGAGATAATTCTTATATTTTGACCACTGTGTATGAAGGTTTTCTGGGAGACTTTCATCCCAATGGAGCTTGAGTTTCCATAGTGTTTGCATAAAGATTTTTGCCTTTACGATGACTGGATTCATCAGGCCAAGTGGATCATAAAATTGCGAAATTTGCGATAGAATGATGCGTTTGTTTGATTTGCAATTTGGAGATTCGATGTAGCTAAACGAAAGTGTCTTTATTGGGATCCCATCCCATTCCAAGAGCTTTGATGATTTCGGTGTCTCCTAAGACGATAAATGATTCCTTGTCTTTGTGTTTCGCCATAGAATGCATTTTGTGTTGGTGTCCTTGGGGTTGACAAGTATTTGTCGATACATTTGAGTGATGTCTGCCATTATCACGAAGCGATGTGTGCGAAAACGAACGAGGATGGTAAAAATGTCATCTTGAAGAGTTGGACCGACCTTCAGAATTTCATTTAATGATTTACCAGATGATGTTTTGCAAGAAGCATCAAAGACCACGCGCAGTTTGGTTGTTGAGCTGTTAGGTTTCTGTACGCAGTGGTGAGGGATGTAGTTCACGTTGTCGTGAATTGCTTTTGCTGCGTCTAACTTGCTCATGTGACCCAATCTTGCATACTCGTCAACAAAATGGAAATAATCTTTCTGCAATGAAGGGGAACGATGTAATTTATGCTCAATGGATACTAACCGATTTTTAGCTATTTCATAGGAATTGCCGAGTGATATAGGATCTTCTCTGAATAGTAGTCGAACGACAAATTTGTTGGTCAATAAGCAGCGTGTGGTTGTCGATTTGAAGAATGTCTCACACTCCTCTTCTTCTATCAAGAATTTCTTCACTCGTGTATGATTCTCTTCGATTGTCCAAAATCGTTGCAAAAGTTCCTCTATGGATGGAGATGTGGTGAGGCTGGTGTAGTTGATGGAAGGAGGTGATTTAGGTGCAACTGGTGCTAGGTCTATCGAAAATTTGGAGTTTTTTTTTTTTTTTTTTTTTTTATAACTTTGCACGCGCTCAAGGGATTATGAATACCCTTTATATGTTTTTTCTAAACACAGCGCGGCATTCCGGTGGAAGAAGAGAAAGAAGGATAGGAAAGATGTGTGGCGCGATGTTCTGAGACAAGTGCTGGTTGATGTCTCAGATTTATCTCCAGGGATGGCGGCTGAACTAATGCAGAGAGAATTACCGTGTCTTATTTATTGATGTCCCTTATAATTCGCATTATTTTATTTATTTCGTTGTCATATTTTATGGGTATGCTAGTTTACTCAATCACATGTTGTTAGTGCTATGCCTAAACAGCATGTAATGAGCAAAGCAGCAACTTATTTTATGACAATTTTTAGAATTGGTTTTTAATGAAATATAAGAAGACATAGGCAACGGCAGGAATCGAACCTGCAACTACTAGGTTGACAGGCGAGCACACAACTATCGCGCCACGGCCACCCCCGAAAGTTGTATGTTGGAGGGAATCTTCCAGTTCTTTATGTTTATTAAATGCGATGGTTGAGGCGAAGTGATCTCTGGAAGAATTATTACATCTAAATGTACTTTGAACGAATTGTGTAGTGATGCAACGCAAATTTGCGTTCGTTGGGTAGCGATGGTGTGGGCTTGTCCAATTCCATTGACGTCTAGGCATGTACGACTGCGACCTAAATTCAGATGTTGAAATATTTGGTTGATTACCTGATGGTTGTGTAGCAGTGCTAAGCGATTTGATGTCAGAGGTGGTTGGTCCAGACCTTTCAGGAATGGTGGAGGCAATTCGTTCCCGATGGAGCAAAGTATGATGAGTGTCACCGGATTTCTGGCATTTGTTTGTCGAGGTGCAAGTTTGCAATGTGTGGCGTCCTCTTAAGCAATTGAGGCACAACTTCAACTCCTTTGCGAGCTTGAATCTATCCATGGGCGTTAAGTTCATGAATTTTTGACAGGTAAATGCGTTATGATGAGGTTGGTTGCAAAAGACACAGGACGAGGTTGATGGTGAATTGGTTGTAAGTAGAGTTGAATTACTATACTGCTGTTGTGGTTTTGACTTGGCAATGTGAGGTGGGTGCGATTGTTGCGATCGATGTTGTGAATGATGCGATTGTGATGTGTTGGTGGAGATGGAACTGCGGTGAGATTTGGCTTCAATTATCTTGAGAGTCTTACACCTCCTCTCCATGAAAGTGCACAGATCAGTCCAAGTTGGAAAATCGAAGTCTTCGGTGTTGTTCAGTGAAGTGGAATCCAAGTTCTGGGTGAGTTTGCTAGTCGCCATTTGGACTTGTTTGGCGGCTATTTCATCTTCCCACTTCGCTTGGGATTCGTTGTCGAACTTTGACAAAACTAGGTGTAGCAGGAATCCATCGGAGATTTGCTCGGTGGTGGCGATTGAGTTGAGTGCTCGAAGATTAACGTTGATTGTGTCGATCATGGCCCGAATGGTTTCAACGGTTGGTTTTGCTATTCCTTGAAGCTGAAATTTCTTGTGTGTGTGCTTGAAATAAATACCTTTTGTTATCGAATCTGGTTTTAAGCAGTTCCATGGCCGTGTCATAATTTTGACTGGTACACTCTAATGACTCAATCACTCTGGCTGCATCCCCATGGATGCACGATCGCAAGTACTGGAACTTCTCGATGTAAGAGAGGTCCTTGTTGTCGTGGATTAGCGAGTTAAACATGTCATAGAAATTCATCCATTTGGTGTATGATCCAGAGAATGATGGAAGTGATAGTTTTTGTAGGTTTAGACGAGAGTTGCGTGAAATGGTGGTGTTGTTGGGTGCGATGGTGTTATTTTGTGAACTTGGGGTTGCAAAGGTATCCAAATGTTGAAGCATGTCAGACCGGAGGACATAATAGTTGTCTTCAAAAACATCCCTCTTCCCACTCGATCCTTCCTCATCATCAAGACGTTCGATCTGTGATTGTATTTTTTCAAAGTTTGTATTCTGCGTCTCTAGCATCTGCGGCTTGGTTTCAACCTGGAAACGATTGAGTAAGCTCAGATTAGTTGCTAGATAATTTTTTGCTTTTGTTTGTTGTCCAAGAATAACAGCACGTTGAGATCGAAGCGCCTTTAGTTCAGAATCACAAGACTCGTCTGATTTTCTCTCATCATTTGCCATAGTTGCGATAATTACAAATAATTGTACGAACAAATCCAAGTGTGAATAAACGCGAATTTTAATTTAGGATACTGATTTAAGATCCGGCTCGAAGGACCGTTATGTTGCGACTAGCTTCTTAGCCGCAAATTGTGCAACAATAATACAACAATAATAAAAGCAAGGTGAAGCGAAAGTAACGAAAATCTATTCGAAAATATAAAAAAAACCAAAGTTAGACTTTAAATTCAAAAATGACTCCACTTTATTAATTATTATTATTAATTTGAACACAGATATTGTACTGTGTGTCGACAATGAGCTAATGGACTGTATATCGTGATGAATTGCAAAAGACTATTTCGATGTGTCGATGACGAAGTGCAAAAATGGACTGTTTCGATGTGTCGATGACGAAGTGCAAAGGTGGACTATTATTGGTGTGTCGTTGACGAAGTGCAAAAGTGGACTATTCGATGTGTCGATGACGAAGTGCAAAGGTGGACTATTTTATGTGTCGATGACGAAGTGCAAAAGTGGACTATTCGATGTGTCGATGACGAAGTGCAAAGGTGGACTGTTCTTGTTTGCCCACGCAGTATAGGCTTTTTATACAATGCCTTTCAATTTCCATCTATGCATATACATAATACTTGTTGCTATTGCTTCAGCTAAGATAACTTAAACTAAGTCATCGTTGTCGGTCGCAACCCCCGTTATATGGGAGCGATATCGGTGATGGCAAAGTATGTGCCAATGCGATAGGATCGATGCCGGTGATCTTGATGTGCTATGCTTTGTGCTATATTCACTGTCGATGATGTAGATGTTGACTTCTGTATTCTTCGATCGAAACCACCGCTATTTTGGAGCGGTCGATGTTGATGGTGTGATGATGACTTTAGGGCTAGGGCAAATATAATTTCAATCTTCGTATTTTTCGGTCGCAACCCTCGTTACTTGGGATCGACCGAAGTTGATGATGTAAGTAAGTGACGATGATGCGAATATGCCTTCTATTTCTCGTTCGAAGGTACCGCTATTTGGGAGCGGCCGATGTCGATGGTTTAAATACAATGCAAGTTAAAGGCATTGACTGACATTCACATTGACCCAAATGTGTTGATTGATGGGTGCCATAAAAAGTTTGCGATTTGGTGATTCTAACAACATGTGAGTTTATAGGGTGATGTTTGGTTGTTTGCATTTGAAGACCAATAATGATGGCGAGTAGCAACACTTATCTTTTTTTTCAAAATAATTAAAACTACCTGGTAGTTCAGGACGGATATACTCCTCAAACTATCCAGTTTGGTGCTGGGTGAGAGTTGAACAAGGAAGAAGGGAAGACTCAGCTTCTCCCGCCTAGCTCTAACTGTACCGAACGGCTTGACCCCGATAAAGTCGAGATCGTCATTCGCTTTTTGGCGGAGTTCATTTAAGAGCACCTGTGGTTCCGTGCAGGAATCTATGCCCTTCAAAGGACCGTTTGAAATTTTTCGGTTTTAGGGGTGAAACTAAAGAATTCAGTAGTAGTTTCTATTAGCAAATCTTTAATTTTTTTGTGCTGTTCCAGTGTGAAGCACTGGATAGCATGCCTATCGTTATTTAATCTTTTAATAGTAAAATTTTGACCTATGGTCAACTTACATAGATTTATGGTATCCTGTAACTCCATTTTATAAGTATTTATGGGTGGCACCTTTTCTTTTTTCGTAATCGGCGGCTGTGGCTGCTGCTGCTGAGACTGACTTTTCTGCTGCTGTTGATTCTGCTGCTTTTGAATCTGCTGCTTCTGTTTTTCTTGCGGTTGTTTCTGGGCTTGTGTCTGCTGCTGTTGCTGTTGTTTTTGCCGTTGTTGTTTGGCTGCTGCTGTGGCTGTTGTTTTTGTAATTGTTCTTTTTTCTGAAGTTGTTCTTTTTCGTCGAGTTCTTTTAGTTGTTTCGCTCGGCGCGCTTCTTGGCTGGCCTTAACTTTGCTTTTTATCAATTGAATTTCTGCCTCCAAAGCTTCAATTTGGGCGACCATTCTTTGTTCCTCGTCCTCCTCAGATGACGCCTCTGACGTGTAGAGGTTCACGAAGGCAGTACTATCGCCCGTCGTGAAGTGCCCTTCTCCCTCCTCAGACATATATGCTATACCCTCTTCGGGTGAAGTGAAATTTGGTGCGCACTTGATCCTCTTTCTGCGCTTTGGATTAGCATCGGATGATGTTGCCGTTGTTGTAATTGCTGTTGATGTTGTTGCTGCAGAATCACTGCTTGTAATTGGAACATCTTTCGATGTTCCCTCAGCTGATGCCATCGCTGGCCTCATTGGCCCTAGGACACCTTTCGATGCCCCGGTGCTTACACTCCTCCTCCTTTAATTGTTTCCCAACCAATAAAGTTTTCCACTTCACGGTTGTGAAAAAAAGCTGCTAAAGTTCTGATGCCCGGCTGGGAATCGAACTGGCGACCCTCGGATTCTCGGTCGGCCAGTCTAACACTGTGCTACTGCACCACTTATGAAATCTTGATTTAATGTAAAACTTAAGTTCACACACGAAATTTAATTTGGAAAAACTGGGAAGCCGAAAACGTGTTAACACCTCCACAGTACGAGATCGACTGAGGTCGGCCAATCTACCACTGCGCTAGTGCACCACTTATGTAATCTTGATTTAATGTAATACTTAAGCTCACACACGAAATTTAATTTGGAAAACCTGGGAAGCCGAACACGTGTTAACACCTCCACAGAACGAGATCGACTGTTAGTGCTATGCCTACACAGCATGTTATGAGTAAACCAGCAAGTTATTGTATAACATTTATTTTAGAATTGGTTTTTAATGGAAAAATAAAAGCATAGACTACAGCAGGGATCGAACCTGCGACTATGAGGTTGACATGCGAACACACAACTATCGCGCCACGGCCACCCCCTTGTTTCAGAATCTGTAAATGTTTAATTTACAAAATTAAATTTATAAATTCCATTACTTAACAATACAAATACAAAATCGTTCAAAATAAAATCAGCTACCGGATTTACCATTTTTGAAACAAAACTTTATTTTTTTTTATAAATTTGTGAATACATTTAATAAATTATTTTTATGGTTACATACACACATAAAGATATAAATGCTCGGAGATTTTTGTTTTAATTTATTTTCTTTTCCTAAATTGTATAGAATGGGTAATATTTATGGTTATAACTCCACATACAAATATATTATTGTCATTTGAAATAGTTGTATATTATGATAATAATATATTAAAGCAAAAACAATATTAGTATGAGTAACATACATATCCAATACAGTTAAAAGGTAAATCAAAATATTTTGAGATTTTGTCTTTTTGTTTTAAAACAAATGCATGTTTTGTATACCTACATATGTAAATTATAATATTAGGCTTATACAGATATTTAAACGAGACTAAAAATGCGTAGAAACTTCATATAAGACAAAAATCTACTGACTTGTAAACAATCTGATAATATTATAGTACGATTAGAAACATTACAATAACAAATTGTGCAAACCAACTGAATAACAAAACAATTTTCTTTAGTTAAATGTCAAACGAAAATTTGAAAACCGGCATTTTGGACATTCAAAAAATTTATTAGCCGCGTTTGATTGTCGCCAATAACCCATATGTTTCACCATGTGAAAATAAAACGATCTGGGTTATGTACTTAAATGTACACTCTGTTCGCGAATTTAGTACTAATATTTGCAAGCCCAGACGAACCCTGATAGAAACCTGCATCTTGTGTTGTTTTTGTAATACGTGTTAAAAAATAACCCAGCCCCGTAGATATAAAAACGCAGCTATAGAAACACTTTTTGTATAGGGAATAAGTACATACCTATTTCTTCTTCTAATCTTGGAACACCCATATTTTTTTTTAAACTTCAGCCTTTCATATAATTAGTAGGTATCTACAATGGCGTAAAAGACAAAAACTATTTCAATCAACATTAAAATCAAATCTTACTCGCGATGGGAATGTACCGATTTAAAAGAAGAATTTCAATTTTGTGAATTTCTAGGTAAACAATCAGTCAAAATTCCATTTCTAACGAAAATTGACTGAGAATTTTGGAACAAATTAGAAAAAGTTGTCGAGCTGCGGTTTCAAGCCAATGAAGCAAAATGCTATAAAGTTCACGTATTATTTATTTATTAAAAAAGTACGATCGATTTTAAGCTACGGTATTAAAATATCGATCGTAGTTTCATTATGATTAAACACAAGTCTTTATTTGAGTTGAAAATAATGCGTCGCACTATTTGAAATTCCCTTTTTAAGGCAAGTATCTAAAAAAATATTGCAAGCATTGGAAATAAGTCCCTATACATATTTATATCCAATTTAAATAAGAAAATCATGTAACGTAGCAGTCATTTTTCTTACATTTCCTTTGTTTTAAGACACCGAAATTTAAATATAATAATTACTGTTTAAGATACATACATATAAAACAAAGAAACAAAAATTACAAGTACGCAATGCAAAAATTAAAAATGCATTCTAATAAAACAAAAACGCGAACCTATTATTAAACAAAATGTTCTGGACTACATCTCTTAACTTGCTTTAAAAGTTTTGTTTTAGCTTATATCGTAATAATTCAATAAACATATAAATATATATTTCCTAAAAGCACATTTTGTGCTTACAATTGTGATTTTTCGCCCGACTTTCATCTTTAAATTTAGTTTTCATATAGTGGTACTAAAAAATTGTGTATGAAGCATTAGGTACATTTTTATTGTTTTGTGTTAGAAATGTTTTTCATTTACTATTAATATTAAAAACTTACTGCTCAACAAATAAAAAACTGAACATAATCTATACTAGTCTGTATTGTAAAATATACATGCGCCACGCAGTTACAAAAAGAGGGTGGTTTTTGTTATACGCTGCCGATCACTAAAAAAAATTAAAAAAAAAATTAAATTTCAAACAATTCATATTAAGAAAATACATCATGCATTATGTATGTATATCATTTGTGCACGTACTTTTTATAACGCAAGTGGTTTAAGGTTTAAGCATACGGAAAATATCTAGTTCAAATAATGAACGACCCTAGGGTTATTCCAATTTATAACAATTTGTCACCAATAAAAGCGTTTAGCGCCATTGGGAGCGCGGCACGGCCGGCGGTTGGAAAAAACAATTAGGTTCCTGAAGTCAAATGTGCTTCTAACTAGTGTCCGACAAAACTTACATTCGTCTAAACATTAGGCTTCGGCCAAAATAGGCCGAAGTTTTGGCCGAAGTCGAAGGTTTATTTTATGGTGAATTTTCGACATGATCATCCTCCATTTGAAGAACATCTAATATATGTTATGACCTTGAGTCATACAAGAAAACAATAAATTATATTTTAACACAACAACTATTTATTAATTTAAAACACAAGTATTAAAGGATGAGTTCGGTTTAGCCGTTAACTGCAAGAAGAGATGCCATTAAATATATAATGTAGACTATCAATGCACAATGCACATGTGTAGCAAAATTGTATCTCTTTCTTATTGCAGTAAATTCAGATGGTAATTAAATACGGCAATGGTGCCTAAGCAGCACAATTGTCCTTGCTATCAGCAATATGTTTCTTGAGAGAACGTTTGCGTTTAAGAGGAATGCTTATGTATAGGAATATTGGGCTTCTATCACATACATTTATCTACGGCCAATTGCTTTTAAATATTTGTCTCCTCCCCCCACCAGTGTGCCTAGTGAACAACATCTTATTAGCTATTTGTTGTTTTGTTTTAAACTATTTTTATAAATTATTAAAATTGATACCTATTAGTTTAATTTGTATTTATTTTTGAAAAGTTAATTTATCCGGTGAGATTGTTTATTGGATGCATACATTCCAGAAAAACTTCCAAGAAATATTTGTATTTTCACTTTTAGTAAACCTTTAACGGAAATTCTTGTAAGTTGTTAAAGCTTCGGCTAGAAATCGACCTTTGGTCGGACACTATTTCTAACTCTGCCGGCCGCATAAACAGTATACTAGTATATAACTGAACTGTTATAAATTGTTATGTCTGGAGTGGCTTTCTTAGAATATACGTTAAAAAATAATGTTGAGCTTTGAATTTGTGTACAATTTTGTTCTACAACTTTTTCTTATTGTGGGTAATAGCTAAATACATATTATTTTAATACAACTTTAAAAAAAAAAGAGCAGTTGAACTAGCAGTAGGATACATTTAATCTGGGTTGCTAGCAGGGCTAAATTTCTTTATATTTCCTCACCGTACAGAAAATGAATTGAAGAACACAATGGTTTACAAATATTTATGTTTGTGAAAAAATATATGTCAAAAAAGTTTGGTGTTAGTTGAAAACTGTTTAAAATTAAAAGAATTTTGGTAAAGTGATTTAATATTAGCAAACTTTTAAGTAGTATCATGCTATAATCATAATATCAGGCTGTTTACAATTTTGCGCCAATGATTTAAAAAAAAAGTGAAAACCTTATTGTTAGCTTTTCTCTTTGCTAACACCATTTTCACGAAAAACGGATCGGCTTTTATCCTGTGCAGCAATTGGTTTCATTCCCTATTTTTCTTCTGTATATGTATGTAGGTAAACAAAAGTGTCGGGTAATGAAAATTGATATGAGGGTTTTCTTAGTCTTTAATTTAAAATCCAAGCTGCTTTTTAAACTAAGATAAGGAATATAGTTTTTCATAAATATTTGATCTATTTATTTTGATTTTATTTTATTAGATTGTTACATTTTAAATAGGTATTAACAATATAAAAAAATAATTAACACTTAAAAGAACACAAAATATTTAATAATAAAGCAAGTGAGCGAAAAATCAGTTACTATTCTCGGATTTATTTCCAATGAAAGAGAAAACAAATGGTGTGACACAAACTAATGCGGATCACCCAAACATTTTATAAATTCATTGAAATATATGGTTTTCACTTTGAATACATCATGAGCATTTTTTAGTTTAATTTTGCTATAAATTTCTTTAGTTATTTTGTTATTTCCAATCTAACTAAAATAAACATACATAGATGGGTTTTTAAGACTCGTTTTTGTTATATCAACTTGAACTTGTCATTATGGTATTTTTTAAGGTAGTTGATTCAAATCAATTTAAATTGGAACATAATTGCCTTTTGGTTTGTAAAATAGTTCGCCTTTCATTATTCTTCGACTAATTTCTTTAGTTAATAATTTCTTTTCCTTCTCAATTTTCTTTAGTACACCAATATTTTCAGTAGCACGGCGGGATAAATAAGGTAACACTTCTTGCACGGGTCCATAGGGGATATACTTATACGCTGAGTAACCGGCTTGACCTGAAATTGTGAAAGAAAAATTATATCAGAATCATAGAAAGTAGAGTGGTCTATTGATTTTTTTTATATATTTTAAACCCTGAAATGTTAGTTGCACTACAACTACAACCACCAGAAAAACAAACCATAGAAACATTTCAATGATGAAGATAAAAAAGTGAGAGTTAGATGTGAAGCTGTAGAAAAAATAAATAATATAAATTTAAGGAGTTGAGTTTAACTAATTTTTTTTCCGTGGGTAGGTGGTAATCCTTAAAGGCTCTATGAGGACCGAAAAACGCGTGCTCATAGGAGTGTGATATTCTTACTGCACTAAAAACACCTCCTCCTCCCGATTTCAACTAAGTTAAATCTTATCTAGCAATTTATTTTTAACGAATTTAATTAACGTGTTTCAGGTAACAATCCGGTTCCTGCTTATACCGTGATTTTAAGCGGATTCTTGTTTAGTGCAGCAGATCGGAATGCTTAGTACTTCGCAGGCGGCGTACTAAAGTTGTCTCATCGATAATTTCGATTATAGTACTATTACAGTGTTTAATATCCGTTTTCAATGATTTCGCGCAAAATTTTTTATTTCATCGTGAACCCTGGGAATCCCGAGATCTCTGTGGAGATCTTAGTTTCTAATGTACCAAGGTGCGTTTACGAACGATCTTAGCAGTTTATTTTCAAATGTTTGTAAGGTATTTAAATTAGAATCTCGCGTACAACCCCAGAGTTGTATACCGTAAGTCCAGACAGGCTTAAGCACCTGCCTGCACAAATTTAGCTTGTTTTCGATACTGAACTTAGAGTGTTTCCCGAGCAACCAGTACATATTTCTGAGTATATTATTTAAATCTTCGCATTTCTTTTTAACATGCGGTTTCGACTTTAATTTCGCGTCTAACGGAACTTGTACCGTATTACCAAATACCGGTAATCTATTAATATTCTTATACATACAATCTATATGGACTGATTTTACTTCGTTGAGCGATATCTGTTTTTGTCCAATCATTGATATTATTCAGAGCTTTTTATAATTTTGTCATAGAATTATTTATCGTTTGGCCCACTTCTAGTATTGCAGTGCCGTTAGCAAACGTGGCTACGATTATTGTATCTCTAGGTACTTCAGACAGAATTTGCTTTAATTTAAAATTGTGCCACACCTTATCAAAAGCTTGCGACACGTACAGGAAGACCGCCGAACAAATTTTCTTTTCTTCAAGAGTTTTCTCATTGACGTCAGTGATCCTATGCACTTGGTCAATTGTCGAGTGCTTGCTTCTAAATCCGAACTGATGTTCAGGTATTGGGCACTTTTCTTTTATTATTGGCTGCAGAAGTAATATTCTTTCAAAGACTTTAGATATTACGGGCAGAAGCGAAATGGGTCTATAAGATTTCTTATCATGTGATGGTTTCCCTGGTTTGCAAACCATTATATATTCCGCAACCTTTCATTGGCTCGGAACGTACTCAAGCCTTAGAGCGGCATTTATTACATGAAGAAGATTAATTTTTTGCGATGAAGCATTTTGAGAACTTCGGCTGTAATTAGGTAATATCCCGGAGACTTCTTATACTTAAGCTTTCTTATTTCTCTACTTAATTCGGCAAGGGTAACATTTCTTGTTATGTAATTTTCGCTTAAGTTAGAACGTATATTTAAATTTTTGTTGAATCCTTGCCAAAAAAGGTTTAAATTTGTTCTCCAGGAAATCCGCGAAAACGGTTGCTTTCTATTTGTCGCTTTATGCCCATTCGTTTTGATCATTCTTAATCGGAAGCGCTGGGAGCTTTGGTTTCTTCGCTACTTTGACAGCTTTCCAAAGTGAGTAGTTGGATTGTTTTCCTGCTGTCAAGCTTTCAAGATAATTTCCAACTTCAGAATTTTTGAATTCTGCTTGCGTCTTTTTTAGTAAATTACACAAGCGATTTAAATTTAGCTTGTGTTGAGGAGCTCGAGTTTGCTGCCATTTCCTACTTTTCTTTTTCTTTCTCTTTTAATAAATGTTTTATTTCCTGCGGATATTTTAAGTGTTTAAAGCGCTGCATTTCTCTTTGGTACGGGGTGTTGTTCAATGGGATACGATATCAACGAAGTTATCTACTGCGTCTTCAAGTTCTAGAGGCGTTTGTAGTGATACCCTTAATTCAACATTATCCTTCCCAGTTGGTTTTCTCATTGGTTAGCATGGGTGGTTGTTCATTTTTAAGAAGATTTTCGCTAAAAGTGAGAATAACACCAGAATGATCTGAGAAAAGATCAAAGCTTTCTCTTATGTTAATTTGACCACACGGAAATCAATAAGATCAGGTATTTTCGATGGATCAGTCGGCCAGTAAGTCGGGTTGCCAGTCGAATGAAAATCGCAATCATTTTCCAATCCCGCTTCGTAGAGCAATCGACCCTTTTTGAGAAATACCTCTAGAGCCCAAAAAGCTGTGCTTCGCATTAAAGTCACCACCCAGGATAAAATTTTATTTATAAACTCATTCTTTTCAATTTTACATCGTGGATGACAGTATATGGAAGATACATTCAGTATAACATTCTGAGTTCTAACCTGTACAATTAATTAATTGCATTTATTCAGCCTCTATTTTCGGGCCTATCGTGTGTTCCATGCATTATTTTCTAAATAAAGATACCCCACATCTTGCTTTGTTCGACGGATGAGTTGCGTGGTAATCTAAAAGTCCATTGATCTTACTATTTGATTGTTTCTTGACATGCGTTTCCCGTACCAATCAAATATCAATATCTTTCTCATGCATAAACATTTCTAGTTCTTCAAGTTTTTTTCCAAGTAATTATTTTAAAATTTTGTATCATGTTTTTATTTTGTAGGGCGTTTTGGCCGAAAACTGTTTTCGAGTTTAGTTAGCCTATCAAATATAAGTTTATTTGTACCACATTGCTCCTCAATTTTCGAAAGTATTATGTTTAAGGCGTTCGTGAGTGGATCACCAGCAGTATCTTTTTGTAAAAGTATGTTTTTAGCTGTTGCGCATATGTGTTTACACTACCTTTCTTTGGTGTTTTCTCTGGTTGTTTTGATTGATCTTGAGCCTGTTAGGGGTCTTAACAACTAGCTTTTCTACTTGGCATGGTGGTTTTCTTTGTGACTGCGTAAATTTTGATCGCCGTTTTTGTAATTCTTTTGCTACTTCGCAGCTTCTATAGTTTGCGGGATGACTTTTATTACAATTGATGTACCATGTACGTTGCTAAAATTTTGCTATCTGAGGTGTAGTCTTTAGTAAGACGATTTCCGGCGCACCTTACATACCTAGGTTATTTTTTGCAATAGGTTTGGGTGTGATTGAATTCTTGACAGCGTTTACACTGCGAAATCAGTCTTGAACTCTTTCTTATAGGTTCGATCTTAACAACAATATTGAGGATTGTTTTAATTTTGTAAATATCTTCTATTTTCTCTGCCTTATCAAAAGTAAGAATAAATAGTGGAAGACCACGCTGTACCGCATTTTTTCTATCTTTTTTTCGTTTTTCTCTTTTGACGATGTTCACAGCAAGATCTTATAGTTCCACTTTAGATCCTTAATAATATCGTCTTTTGGGCACGATGGGTGCAAGCCTCTCGCTCTTACAACACGTAAAGGTCTTTCCGAATTATTCTCATAATGGACCATTCTACTTTTTCTTCGTTTAGTTTTCGCGACAGGATACGATAACTTTCAGGGTGTTTCACGAAAACTTTCCGTATGTTGTTACTAAGCGAAACAACTTTAAAGTCTGATGGTGTTAATGTCTTTAAGATTGTTTGCAGTCGGTTATACTCCGCAATACCGACAACATTAATTGTCGGCGGTGGCCTAATTTTAGGTTTTTCTTTAAAATTGGCATCTTTTGGTGATGCAATTTTTTCAGAAAAACAAGTCCCGTCAGGTGAGGATCCAACCTTGCGTTTTTTACTCGTCCTTTTATTTAAGGACTTATACGTTTCGCGAGCCAGCTCTTGTTCATCAGTCTCATAAATTAAATTTTTCGATTGCGATGAGCTAGCCTTCGAGTCATTGTGGTGTTTATTCTTTAACACCTTATTTTCTTTACGAAGAAGATCAACTTCTTTCTTTAACTCCTGATAAAGTTTTACTACTTCAAGTTTTTTAAAAAATGCATTATTATCTTTCTCAAGAATTTCTGTTTTCATTGAGTCCATTTTTGCGCGCATCTGGCGTTACCGGCGAACTCTTCTTACCGTTGTCACTCGATTGGGATGGAGGTGACCGAGCAACCTTTGCTTTTTTAAGAAGGGATTTATTAAATGCAATAATTGGCTCTCCCCAGAATCCGTAGAGCCGACGTCGGAAGAGGGTGGATTTTCCAGTGAACCTGGATTGCCTCCTGGGGTATTGTATCTATTTGTTTTACTCATGGCATATTTATGTATACGTTCACTCTCAGTATACAGAGGTTGGATTTTAGTCGCCTCATACGACAGGCATGCCTTACCTCGGGTATATTCTTTTTTGTTCCCCTACCCGAAGGGGTATCTACAAAAATGAAAGATTTCAGAAAAGCATCAACAAAATCTGAAAGAAAAGAAAGCTTTAGTTGTCTTTAGTAAGGCAGATAAAATTTATTGTGATACTTGATAAACAAAAAAAAAAGAATCTATTCAATTGTCCATACGAAGAAGTAAGTTCTAATCCTTTACCAGGAATTATAAGACGAACTAAAACAGCCATAAAAAATGCAACAGAGTGATCAAAATTTATCAAGAGAATTAATTGTTTCGAATGCAATATTACCAAGAGAATGGTTAGAGAAAAGTCCTCTAAGACGAGAAGAAATGAATGAACTTGTCCGTCTTACAAAATTATGTATGGATGAATAAATCAACAAAAAAATGATTGCAGTATGGGTTTACATTTAAGTCAATTTTTAGCAAACGTATTGATGTCAAATTAAGAGACTAAAATGAAAAATGAAAAAAAAATCCAAAAGTTTGGTGCAGATATATAGATGATGTTTGGGATAGTCAAAAAGCAGGAACTTCGAAGTTCAATAAACATGATAAATAAATCAAAATATCCGTCAATCAAGTTTACTTATGAAAAAGAAATAAAGGGAAAATTAAACTATTTAGATTTAACTATAATTCGAGAAGGTAAACACGTCGAATTCGAAACTTATCGAAAGCCTACAAATACTCTTTCATACATAACATCGAAAAGACGCTCCTAGAAAGTTTAAACACTAATGTAAACCATATTCGAAGAAAACGCAAACAATATTTACATATTATTTTTGTGTTTGTCATCGATGTCATCTTAAAGGTGTCTGCCAGAGGAAACGCCCTACTGTAGGGGTTTGTCAAGTGTCAAACAAAGTTTGAGCCACTGTCCCCTTAAACATATCAAAAAATCAGCTTTGATAAAATAACGTAGTTGAGAATGCACTGTTAAAACTGCATATCTCCGAAAACCCCCAGCTTTGAAAATTGGGAATGTCCATTCGTTCTTATCTACTTTGGTATCTATTCACAGAAAAAAAATCAGCTATGATAAAATGACGTATGTCTGCCGACCCTGGGCTCTTACTCTATTAGTTAATATTAACTTGGATTGTTTACAACTCCAATCAAAAATCTAATTTTTAAAATTTTCTTTGCTTAATGCTTTGATAAATATATCTGCAATTTGATGTTTAGAAGGAACATAATTTATAGAAAACTCTTTTCTACCTGTTAAAGTTTTATACTTTTATAATTAAAAAGAGTTGCGTTTGTTTCGTTATTTTATTTTATTTTACTGGGTGTGCCTTGTTCAGTGGTCAATGATTAACTAAAGTAATCAAAGCTTACAAATGTCATTTAGACCTATAACACATTGATGGGCATACCAGCATAAATTTATTATTTGTACATTTATTACACGCTTTTTTTCAACTTGATTTTAAAACAAACGTAATTAAAAATATGATACTTAATTTGTAGATAAATATATTTAGAAACTTTCTTAATCATAAAACTAATCATAATCAATCATAACCAAAACGCGTGGGTAGACGAACAATGCGACCACTGCGTGTACTATAATTTTCATTATTTATATTTATAGAATCTGGGACATGTTTACTAACTACAGATGTTTCGGAACCTAAATCACCGACGACGGATTTACTAGCCATCTGACTACATTCATTAAAACCAATAGGCCAAGCCTATCTATTGCATTAAATGGTGGTTTAACATTAATATTTTTTAGATTTTCTAGATTATTCTTAACGGGACTTTTAATATGTTCTTTAAGTAACATTTGACTCGTATCAAACTTATTGTTAAATGTCTTAGCAATAAACCTACGATTTCTTCTATAATGATTATCAAAACAGTCTTTAATAATATAAGATCTATTATTTACGATACCAACTATAGTGCCATAGTGCCACTCCTTTTCATTTTTCTTAAAGATAATTTAATCGCTAATGTTTAACGCAGGGAGTGCTTTTGCGTTTCTATCATAGTAGTATTTCTGTTTTTGTATTGGTAATTGGTAGTTTTGTTTTTCCTATTCTACCAAAGAATAACTCAGATGGTGAATATTGCATACTTGCAATAGGAGTTGAATTATACTCCAAAATTCGATATTGGAATTGATCGGTATCTCCGATTTCAAAACATCGTTTTAAAATGTTCTTTGTGATAAAACGACCGGCAAACGTTCTTTTTAAATTTGCGCCCACTTTTGTTCGCTCTTACTTAAAGTTCGTGAAGAGTATGGCACAGGATGACCATTGTGGGGATCCAAGTCGAGTCAAATAACCAACACCATACATCATAAATTTATTTAATTTGAATCGCAAAACACACACCTTTACAATTAAATTATTTTAAAATGATGCTGTTTCACCCTGTGCAGTGTTAATCTTATTTACTCAATGTTATACCTACCAAGGTTATATATATATATTGAAACATAATAATGCAGACGAGAATTAAAGTAGATGTTAAGAAGAACGGTTGTGTTTTATTTCTAACGACTTACCTACATACATACGTACATCTACAATTGGTGACCCCTACAAAAAAAGAATACCGTGTGAAAACGTGTCTGCAAATTAAAATTTAATTTTCTTATAAAAAATAAAATGCCAGACGGAAAACAAACCAAAGGTGATGTAGAAAATTATTCACCTATCACCGAAGGTAATGGTGGAAACAACGAAGGCGTTGGCGGTGGAGTCTCAGATGGGGTACCCGGTGGCAGTAACAGTTCAGGTCAAGTATTCGGTAGTGAGAATGAAGTAATGCGTGTATCAATAAAAATTTCTCCGTTTTGGACAGAAATGCCTGAAATCTGGTTCGCAAGTATTGAAGCACAGTTCGCCACGTGTCGAATAACCTCAGACTTTTCGCGATTCAATGCCGTTGTTGCTTCAATGGATGGAAAAGTCTTATCGCAAGTCAGAGACGCTGTGTTACAGCCACCTCCATTTGGCAAATATGACAATTTAAAAAAAGCCCTAATCGATTGTTTTTCAGACTCTGAACATAAAAAGATGAGAAAACTCTTGTCGGATGTGGACTTGGGAGATAAAAAGCCGTCTCAACTTTTCAACGAACTAAAAGGCCTGGCCGGAAATTTAGTCGGAGAAGAATTTTTAAAAAACATCTGGCTACAACGTCTACCAGCAGAAGTTCAAGCTATTTTAGCAGCTTTCAAAAGTGAAGACGTAAAGAAACTCGTACAAGTGACTGACACAATTCTTGAAACAACCTCACATGGAAATAGTATATCCAGAATCGACCATCGCGGTTCAGCACCTTTTCACGAAGATGACCTTCAAAGTAAAATCGAAGCACTTAGCCGCCGCATCGACAAATTCGAACACACATATCACCACAACCGCAACCGAACACCATCACGCCACCGAGACTCAACACCATCACGCCACCGAGACTCAACACCATCACGCTACAGGGACTCAACACAATCAAACAATAAACGTCGCGACATATGCTGGTACCATTACAGGTACAAAGACGATGCAATACACTGCAAGCAACCATGCAGTTATAAGAAATCTAGCGGTACAAAAAACGAATAGACTTGTCACCACATGTGGTGACAACAGTTGTCAAACATATCCACCGTTTGTATGTTTCGGATAAGACAACACATAAAAAATATTTAGTTGATACCGGTGCCGACGTCTCCGTGCTGCCTCCTACATCTCGTCAGAAGTCTCAAAATTCCAACATCGCTCTCTATGCAGCCAATGGAATGAAAATAAAAACCTTCGGAAGTCAACGCTGTCAAGTTAACTTTGGAGTACGTAGGAACTTCATCTGGACATTCTGCATTGCAGACGTGGCACAACCCATTATCGGAGCTGATTTTTTAAAGAACTACGGCCTTCTTGTTGACGTCAAACATAATCGCCTAATCGACGAAACTACCAAAATGTTAGCGATTGGGAAGCCAACATCAGGTAACTGTGAAATTAAAGCTTTTGATGTAAAAAACCCATTTGCAGAATTGCTCGAGAAATTCAAAGATCTCACATCGCTCAACACTACTGGAATTCAAAAGAAAACTCATACTGAACACTGCATCGTCACATCGGGTCCAGCTGTTTTCGCTAAGCCAAGACGATTATCTCCAGAAAAACTTGCAGCTGCCCAAGCAGAATTCGCCTATCTGATGGAGAAAGGTATATGTAGGCCATCAAAAAGCCATTGGGCGAGCCCACTCCATATGGTTAAAAAGTCCAACGGGGACTGGCGACCATGCGGAGACTATCGAGCTCTAAATGCCAACACGTTGCCCGATCGTTACCCTCTTCCATACGTCGTGGACTTTGCCAACATTTTAGATGGAAAGAAGATTTTTTCCACAATCGATCTGCAGCGTGCGTTCCATCAGATTCCCGTTCGACCAGAGGACATACCAAAGACTGCCATCACGACACCTTTTGGGCTGATAGAATACATGTATATGCCATATGGGATGAGGAATTCAGCACAAACCTTGCAACGCTACATACATGAGGTTTTAAATGGTTTGAACTATGTATTCCCCTATATAGACGATATATTGGTCGCATCTGACAACGAAATCGACCATTCAAAACATCTAGAGGAAGTATTTTTGCGACTTCGTGAGTATAACCTTAAAATAAATACTTTAAAATGCCATTTTGGCAAATCACAAGTAAAATTTTTGGGATATTCTGTTCACCAACATGGTATAAAACCCTTACCAAAGAAAGTTCAACACATTAACGAGTTTAAAAAACCTGTTGTTGCAAAGGATTTAAAAAAGTTTCTAGCTATGATAAATTTTTATAGAAAATTTATTCCTAATGCTGTAGTAAATCAAATCCCTATTTTCGAGCTTATTAAAGGTAATAAGAAGAACGACAACACACCAATCGCTTGGACATCTGAAGCAGACATTGCTTTTGAAAAATGCAAATCTGATTTAGTCAATGCTTCACTTCTTGCATTTCCTGTCCGGAACGCCACGCTTTATCTTTTCACTGACGCATCGGTTACAGCGATAGGTGCTGTGGTCAATCAAGTTTGTAACAATGTTTCTCAACCACTCGGATTTTTTTCGAGAAAACTCACCGCAACCCAGAAGACACGTAGCACTTACGACCGAGAGCTCCAAGTATGAAGCGTGAACCATTTTCGGCACTTATTGGAAGGAAGGTCATTCTCCATCTAGCAGAACCTGAGCAAAGCATCACCAAGAAGAATCCGACAACTTGACTTCATTAGTCAATTCACAACAACAATTTTGCACGTCCCTGGACAACAAAACGAAGTAGTAGATTTCTTATCGAGAATAAACGCAGTTTACACATCTCATCCAATTGATCTAGAAAAGATTGCACAACAACAGATTGACGATTTGGAACTTAAGTCTTTACAGGAAGGAGGTAACTCAACTTCATTACAAATAAAACTTCTGTCATTTCCAGGCACAAAATTAAAACTCCTTTGCGACACATCCACTTCCAAGATCCGACCTTTTGTTCCCGATAGAAGCAGAAAAGCAGTTCTCAAAAATCTTCACAATTTATCCCATCCTGGCGTGAGAGCTACACTCAAACTCGTGCAAGCACGATTCGTTTGGCCAAAAATGAGAGCAGATTGCGCAAAATTTGTTAATAATTGTATACAATGTCAGAAATCCAAAATTAGCCGACACAACAAGGCAGCTACCGCTCCATACAGCTTGACATCCCAGCGTTTCACTCATATCAACATGGATATAGTTGGCCCCTTGCCTACATCACATGGCTACAGGTATCTCCTAACGATCATAGATCGATATACCCGATGGCCAGAGGCGTACCCCATGGAAGACATCAGAGCCGAGACGGTCGCCCAAAACCTACTTCACGGTTGGATATCCAGATATGGCGTACCACTTTACATAACCACTGATTTAGGACGTCAATTTGAATCAAATCTGTTCTCGGAATTGAACAAAACATTGGGAATAAAGCACTGCAGGACCACGGCCTATCATCCACAGTCCAACGGAATCATCGAAAGATGGCATCGTTCTCTAAAGGCTGCCATCATGTGTCATGGAACAACTGACTGGTTCCAAGTTTTGCCTCTCGTTTTACTAGGCTTGAGATCATCTTTCAAAAACGATATGAACGCTACCCCAGCAGAGCTTCTCTATGGTGAGACACTTCGTTTACCAGGCGAATACCTTGCTGACCCACCAACAAACTTCTCAACCTCAGAAGATTTCGTGAAAGAATTACGGAAAAACATGTCCATCTTAATGCAAACAAACACCAGCCACCATGGCACAACAAAAGTTTTCGTTCAGAAGTCCTTAGAAAAATGTACTCATGTTTTCATAAGAACTGATAGCGTTAGATCTTCACTTCAACCACCGTATGAAGGACCTTATCCTATTTTTAAAAAATATCCTAAATATTTTTCTATTAAAATCAAAAACAATATAAAAAATGTTTCTATCGACAAGTTGAAAGCAGCTTTTACTAACACAGATGAAACTGTGGAACCCAAAACTACCAGCGATGTACAAAAGACTACGAGAGTTCCAGAGCTCAAGAAATGGAAATATCAGACGCCTACATCACCTGTTCAAAAAACAACAACAACTCGATCAGGTCGAAAAGTAATTATTCCATTCAAGTACCAATAGTATATGGAATCCTTACTAGCGGGGGAGTACTGTGGGGATCCAAGTCGAGTCAAATAACCAACACCATACATCATAAATTTATTTAATTTGAATCGCAAAACACACACCTTTACAATTAAATTATTTTAAAATGATGCTGTTTCACCCTGTGCAGTGTTAATCTTATTTACTCAATGTTATACCTACCAAGGTTATATATATATATTGAAACATAATAATGCAGACGAGAATTAAAGTAGATGTTAAGAAGAACGGTTGTGTTTTATTTCCAACGACTTCCCTACATACATACGTACATCTACACCATCTTAAGATAAGCTTAATATGCTGTCATGTTCTGACTCTGTTTCCCCTGCAATTCCAATATCGTCAAAATAAACAACAAGTCGGGGAATGTCACCAAATATGTTTACCATTTTGCGCTGGAAAATTTCAGCACAGTTTAAACCAAAAGGTACGCGATTTACCTGCCAAACGGAGTCATGAATGTAGTGAAATCAGAACTATTTTTGTCTTGTTTCATATGCTAAAACCCACTTCCTCAATCAAGTGCCCTGAAAATGCGCTTCCCATGTAATTTGCTAATAAAGTCATCTACCGTTGGAATTAAAAAATGTTCCCTCCTAATACAAGCATTTAATGGTTTGGGATCTAAACATAGACGCAACTTCCCATTTGGTTTTTCAGCAACCTGTAGATTATTCACCCACTCAGTAGGGTAATAATCAATTACCGGTTTTGCGTTTTCTACTAATTTAATGTTTATGCTATCCGGCAATTCCCCTAACCCATCAAAAAGATCTTTATTTGCACCTATAAATTCATCTGCCGTTTTTGGTAAGCAAGTAAAAGTATTTACAGCTAATCGAGTTATTAAATTGAACTTAACAGACGTTTTCAAGCCAAGGATTGGCTCACATCTGTCGTCAACAACGACATGAATATTTTCTTAAATTTATTTTCAACCCATCAATACTGTACATTAAAAATACATGAGTCTGATTCAATCCAAGAATTCCATCCAGAAAGAACTTTTACAGCTTTTTTCCGATTTGTTATCCAGTTTTTTGGTTTCCGATTTGTTATCCAATTTTTTGTTTTCCGTTTTGCTATCGATTTTGTAGTTGTTATAGTTTTCCCTTTTGCACCATTTACTAAGTGCCCCTTTTATCCACACGTGCTACAGATAATTTTATTTGCTTTACATTCACGCAAATGTGCCGTTGAAAATGGCTGATGCCCACAATTATAACAGTGACGAGAAATTGCATTGATTGATTCTGATGATTTTGGATAATCCTTTGTTACATTATGAACTTGTAGATGTTGTTCATAGGTTTCCAAAAGTTTTTTTTTGTTGATATTGGCTGCTTCAAATACCTTGAAGGTGTCAACAACAGTTTTAAGTGATTCGTTTTTTCCATCAAAAAGTTTAAGCTGCAACTTCTTATCTGAAATGCCAATTATGATGCGATCTCTAAACATTCGTTCTTCATAGAAGCACCGCAATGACATTTAAATTCACAGTATTGAATTTGCTTGCGTAATTATGTTTCGAACTCTGCAAACGGTTGTTTTTCCCGTTGGACAATGGTGTTATACTTAAACGACTCCATTGTAACATTTTTTAACGGAACACAATAATCGTCGAACGCTCCTACAACATCATTTAATGTTCGTTCGTTGTTTGCTGGGGGTCAATTCCCGATCTGTGAAGTTTTGAAGTGAAAAAAAAATATCATTTCAGTTTTCACAGAGGTTTATCATTTTCCAACTTCACGCATACGACTAAGGCGATTCTAGAACTCATTGTGATAAAGTTTGTACTAAAAAGTACTAAATGATAAATTCTGTCATTTCTGATTAGATTTTTTGTTGGGAAAAATAAATATTTCATTTCAGTTTCTAAATTTGCTTAAGAATAATGTCCGGAATAGTAATTCGTTTTATAAATTAATAATAGACGTCGTACTGAACAAATGTGGGTCTTATATTATATTCAATAGTATCTCTGTTTTGAGTAAGATTTATTATTTTTTCATGTGAGACTATTGAGGCTTTCCCTTCGAGATGGGCAGAATCTATTCGAAGTTACATCGAGTTAGATTCCCAAAACATTTATGCATGCATTTAATACGTGAATTGAGAGCATTCTTGAAAAACACTCAACTTATAAGTGCGCTTCAAAGCCATTTTAATATGGTAAAGTGCTCTGCATTTTTTTGCATTGGGTAGTTTCCAACGATCTGTCGTGGGAATGAGCACCGTCGCGTCGGCTGTTGTGAATCTGTTGATTTAACAATTTCGTTATTTACTCGAATTAACACAAATATAATTTACTACCAAAATAAATTTGTGTATAAATATAATTGTTGCTTACTCGTCATGTGCCAAATCCTGTTGTTCTTCTAAATATTCGATTAGAAACATTTTCTACACAAAACAATTGACTGTGATAAAAAAAATTATCATATGAAAAATGTTTGGCATTTAACTTCACTTTTTCACGAATCGAGAATCGAATTAGATGTAAAAGCGCGATTAAATTTATCACTTCACATTTTCACAGATCGGGAATTGACCCACTGCTTGATTTCATTTGAAAAAGTGGGATGCTAACGATAACTATATATAATATTATATAAAAATATATTTTTTTTTTCGGGGGTAAGCACACTTCCCTAAAAAAAAAAATAACCACAAAATATAAAATTTACTTAAAAAAAACACTTGCAATGCAGAAAATGCTAAAAAAATTAAACTTGTGTGAAAAGCAAAATCTCATTTTTCGATTTAAATGACTTGACTGAATATGTTCCAATATAATCGTGAAATCTTATACTTCTAACACTATTCTAACGAAAATTATGACTTTTGGTAAGCGACCTTGAGATGCTGGCATTTTTTTACGAGTTTCAGCTAAGTTATCGATCTCAGCTTATACATATAATATGTTTACTACATACTCCGTGGAGTTTCCGTTTCTATCGCTTTTGTAACAAAAAATATGATTTTTTTTCTTATTTAGGGCGCAAGGTCGCCATAAAAAATTCAAGCATCTCAAGGTTGTTTACAAAAAGTCATGAAAAAGCTCCCTAAATAGGAAAAAAATCATATTTTTTTGTTACAAGAGCGTTAGGAACGGGAACTCCACGGATGTTTGATTGCAAAAGAAAAAGACATTATGTATTTAATGAACGATTTAAAATAAATGAGGTTATTTTAGCAGGCAATACATTTGTTTAGCGACAAATTCCTATGCTCGTACTTCTTTTGAAATATGGTGAGCATTTTAGGGCACCGCAATAAAAAAGCGGTACTCTTTAACTTCTTATTTTTGTTAATATAAAAAAGACTAACCAAAGTTGTAATAAAGTTTAAATTCTTACCCAAAGGAAAGGTAATAAAATCACACATGCCCAATAATTGACCAAAGCATATGACTTTATCTTCAGGTTCAATTCCAATTTCGTCCATTTTCTGGATGGCAAAACGAACGGTGTCTTCATTGTGGGATGCAACCATAATCCCAATGCGCTTAGCATCTTCGTTATTATCCTTGAGTAACTAGAAAAACAAATTAAATGATATATAAAATAAAACAATTTCTTACTGAGAATATTAATAATAAATTAGATATCTATAAATAATTGGATACAAGAAATTTTCAGGTATTAGTACATAAAAATAACAATATAATCCTGTTTTTCCTCAAAAATTAAATCCAAAGAAGTATCAGATAATGATATAAGTGAGTTCTTTTAAATAATTTGGGCATTTTTCAGGGAATGCAGACTTTTATCATTCAAATAAATATCTTATACAAAAATTTATTTCAATAATCAAATACATATAGCTTTTAAGGTTGATTGCATATGCCATCAATAACGCAGCTAATTCTTAAGAATTAATAATGGCATATAAAATATGTACATACTTGAGGATGAATTTTTTTCTGAAAACATATTTTACTATGCAATCCATTGGATCTTGTTTTAAATTCTTAATTACTTATACAATAACCAATGCATGCAAAGGCCAAGTCTAAATCCAAGCAGTTTTTGACAAGATATTTGAAAGAGTATTCATACTGGAGGCAAAAATGACACAAAAAATAGTTCCAATCATTGGAACCCGCGAAGAGCGCTACTTGTTTTTAAGGAACTTTTGGGCTAGGATATATATATTGACATTGGTTCCTAATGAAACAAATTTGTGTTAACGTAATTGCGAAATTGTTGTTGATTCCTTTGGCAAACCCCAAATGCTTCAATGAAATTTAGTGTTTTTATTTCATGGTTTTTAGTCGCATGAGTATCGAAATATTGTAACGAATCTATTATTATTTTTAAGACAAAACACCTGAAGATATGCTACAAACTACGTGTAATTTCGCCAAATAGTCAAGCTACGATTCCTAGGAATTAAAGCTTTTAATTCACCTTCGCCTTGCTGCCAACTCAGCTATTAGAAAAGAAAAATTGTATATATGTATATTTTTTCTAAGTGGAATAATAAATCGGTTATTTTTGTAAGAAAGAAAAGTATTTAAGAGTGAAGAGAATAATAATTGGAAGTTCTTATTGAATAAAATATGATTTATTTGTAAACTTAGAGAAAATACCACACTGGTGTCAGAAAAGTGAAATAAAACTGATTTCCTTGGTGTATTAAGATATTTTTAGAAAAAAAAAACGTGTGCATTATTCAAATGCGAAAAGTGACTGTATATTAAAGAAAAATAGGGAACATTCTTTTACGAGGAAACTAAATAACCGAAAAATTACCTAATTATTTGGTTGTAAGCACAGTTTTTATACATTTTATTACCCTACTCTCACAAATAAAATATCTAATGTGTATCTAATGTGCTAAGTCGCAACAAAATAAAATTAGCCTACAAGTTTAATCGTACAATTAAAAGTCTACTTTACCTCGATGTGCTTAAAATTCTATAGCTTCCTTTTCGACTGCTTTTATAAAACAACACCCTTACGGAATAACTTTGTTAGATCTAATAATCCACCATAGTTCAACCATCGCATAAAAAATCTAAAATATAAAAGAAGGAAAGCTTGGCTAACTTTTAGTAAATCCAGGGATGATGATGATTATAGAATCTACTCTGAACTTAAAAGTTGATTATTCAAATACCTTATATTCAAACTATGTATTGAACGTTGAGAGTGAATTGGAGCATAGCCTAAAAAATTTTTGGAACTTTGTAAGTAGTAAAAGAAATAAAGACAGCTACCTTAACTCTATGTCATTCGAAAAAAAAATAACTAGTCAAGATGCCAGCGAAATATCAAACATGTTTGCAAACTATTTCAAAGATGCTTATTTGGTTAGTAGTTCTAATCAAACCGAGAATAATTTCGGTCGGCAACTAAATTACTCATTACTCATTCAGAATCTGAGTTTAAAAACTGTTTTAGTCCGGGTCCAGATGGTGAACCGCCTTGTGTTTTAAAAAAGTGCGCATCCCAACTATCTTATCCTTTATGTTTATTATTTAATAAATCTTTGAAATCTGCAGTCTTTCCCCTATTGTGGAAAAGTGCTTATATACGACCAATTTATAAAAAAAGGATCAACAAAATGATATCAGCAACTAAACTATCTGTCATTCCAAAATTGTTTGAGTCTCTTATATTTAATGTCCTGTCGTTTAACTCTAGATCTATTATTAGTGACATTCAACATGGTTTGGTTCAAAATAAGTCTAAAATTACAAACTTGTTTAATTTCACTTCACTTTGTATTGACTCATTTGAAAAGCGGATGCAGGCAGATTGTGTATTTACTGATTTCAGTAAAGATTTTGACAAACTGTGTCACAAAACTTCATTAATAAGACTTAAATCCTTCGGCTTCAATGAACGGTTTTAATGTGGATTTCTTCTTATTTAGAAAAAAGAAGTTATGCTGTTATTTTCCGTAGTGAATGTTTCTAACAACTTTATGTAAATTGTTCGGTGTTCCACAGGGAAACCACTTAGGTCCGTTATAGTTCAATTTATATATAAACGATGTTAATTCGATTATTAAAAACTCTTCTGTTATCATTTATGCCGACGATATAAAAATCTTTAAAGAAATATTTTCAATTAATGATTGTCTACATCTTAAAGAAGATCTTCAAAACTTCAGACAATGCAATGATGCAATACAAATCGCTTGTTTTTAAGGGTTGACAAGTGTGAACCAGGAGCGAAGCGTCCATATAACTCGATTCCTTGCGTCTTACCTTTTGAAAATATCATCCTTAACAACTTGGGGCATAAAATATCTCAAGGTCGCAGTGCAACAACCCCACAGTAATATTCATAACAACTTAAGCTTCTGACAACATTGATCTAGTTTAACCCTACACCTGCACACGCTGCCAACTCTACTTTAAGAATAAAATAATACACAAGCTGCTTTGCAACTCACGCCTAAACTAACATAAAACTATACCAGCAACAAAATAACACACAATGCCTCGGGTTATAAAGTATCTCGCTGGATAGAACAAATTTGTTTTCTTTCCGCTCCTTTCATATACTGTTCACTGCGTTTGATACTTCTCTGTTCAATACACGGTTTCTTATGGAAAAAAGTAACACGAAGTTCATCGATTTTTTTTGGTGAATTTGTATTTACCATTCATGCTTTTCGGTGTGAAACTCAGTGAACTGATGAATCATATGTGTTGCGTAGTGCGCTGCGCATGTCAATGGTGCTTGATGTTCATATGTTTCATAGAAAGAAAAATAACTCGATTTCAATTGACTTTTTTGCAAATTTGTGTGTATCTCTCAATCGCTGCGCTGATGAACCAACATGTATAGGGCGGGTTGGTTGACGTTGAGGCATTGTACGAGTATATATTTTTTTGCTACTTGGTTTTTGACGTTTATATTTTTGACAGATCACACATGACAAATTCCACGAACATTTGACATTTCGATTCAGTATTGTTTGCCATTTCATCATGAATAGACTTACGCCTGAACAACGGTTGCAAATTATTGAAATTTATTATCAAAATTCGTGCTCTGTGAAAAATGTGTTTCGCAAGCTACGTCCGTTTCAGCGACGAGGCTCATTTTTGGCTAAATGGATACGTGAATAAGCAGAATTTCCGTATTTGGAGTGAAGAGCAGCCAGAGGCAATTCAGCAGCTACCAATGCATCCCGAAAAATGCACTGTTTGGTGCGGTTTATGGGCAGGCGGCATCATTGGGCCGTACTTCTTCAAGGACGATGAAGGCCGCAGGGTTACGGTCAATGGAGAAAGGTACCGTTCGATGATAACAGATTTTTTTTTGCCGAAAATGCAAGAATTGAACTCGGTCGACATGTGGTTCCAACAGGTCGGTGCCACATGCCACACTGCATGCGAAACCATGCATCAATTGAGAGGCGAATTTGGTGAGCAGTTGATCTCACGTTTTGGCGCAGTCAATTGGCCACCAAGATCATGTGATTTGACCCCGTTAGACTATTTTTTTGTGGGGCTATGTTAAGTCTATTGTCTATGGGGACAAGCCAAACACGATTGCTGCCTTGGAAGAGTTTGCCAAAATTGGACCTTCAGAATGGACCACCTGAAGCGTAGCCGCGGGCAACATTTAAGTGAAATTATTTTTAAAAAGTAAATGGCAGAAATCGATTTATCGATCCAAATAAAAATTTCATTCACTTTTTACAAGTTTCTGTGTTTTTTTGAATTTTCAAAAACCAAGCTCTTAAAAAATCACCGTAGAATAGATTTTATGTACAATGGTTGAGGTAGGTTTTTACATTCTGATGGTAAAAAAATAATTCATTCAAAGAAAAAAAATGGTATAGCACAAAAAACAAACTGCTTCCTTTTTACTTATTTTATGAATTTATATGTACTTCCCCTTGGGCTGAATCCTGTATCTTAAAGTTTAAGGTTGCCACACCACTATCCCTAACACTGATATTAGATTTAATTTATTTTTGGCAGAAAATAACTGCAATTCAATAATGTGGCACAACTGGCCGAAATGAATTCAGCAAATCCCAATGAGGTTTAAACTTATTTAAAAAATAAAGTTTACAAGGCGAACACAGTGCAATACGTTAATGTTGTGTTTTATGGGAATTTTGAAAATATTGAACATTTAGATTTGAAACATTCAAATTAAAAGTGTGAAAAGTTTTTGGGTATAGTAAGTTTTAGTGAATATGGCTATAATAGTTGTAGAATGATGCTTAACAAATTTTCTCCTAGAGGAGTCAAATAATTTTAATCAGCTTAGATTTATTCAGAAAAAAAAGTTGTAGAGTTAGGACGCTCTACCCCTTCCATGATAATAGATTAAAAACGAAAAGATGGTTTCGTTTCCCATTTTAACGTTTCATTGTAACAAAAGTATACTTGATTGACAGGGAGTTGTAACTAAAATAAAATGTTTTGTTTTCCTAGGCTTCTTTTTCCCAACGCTCCACGTGTTTGGAGTGCTGTTCTACGGTACCTTCCGGAGGGTGGAATTGAAGGACGGTTTCTTGTTTTTTTTGACGTTAGTGAGTCTCGCAACGCAGATGAGCTGACAAAGCATATTTTTAATATACTTGATACATTCTTCTGCAAGGACAAATTGTTTAATCATAAGATGGTGCGGCAGTTATGTCTGGGGAAGTGGGTGGTGTTAAAAAGAAAGTCCTTGATGCTTGTTCAATGGCTAACTTTATTCCTTGCTATGCTCGCGTTTTAAATTTAATCTTATCCCGATCACTTGAAAACAAAGGGTTATCCATTTCGCGGTTTCAAAAGTATAGGGCTGGAATTCGACATTTGTCAAACTAAGTTGTTAAATCAATTTTTTTTTCCAGTTGAAAGGCATTTACGAAAATGGATCGCTTAACTATCGCACAACGCATACAAATTGTTAAAACCTACTACAAAAATGGTGATTCTGCCACAGCCACATATCGTGCTTTACGCGGAGATTATGGTTTACATAATCGTGCAACTACGCAAGCAATTGGCAAAATTGTGAAGAAATTTGAAAAGACTGGATTGGTTACAGATATTGTAAGCCCTGTGTATCATCGTTTCGCTCGTACCACTGATAATATCACTGCTGTAAGTGAAAGTGTTGCCGAAAACCCGAATGAGTCGATTCCTCGTCGTTCTCAGGAATTAGGACTGTCTACGGCACATTATGGCGTATTTTGCATTTGGATCTACTCCTACATCCATAAACAACTGAAGCCAGCTGACCATTCACGACGTCGTAGATACGTCGAATGGGTGCTTGAACAACAGGCGGTGGACGGCGATTTTTCGTACAAAATTTTCTTCAGCGACGAAGCACACTTTTCACTCGGTGGGTAGGTTAATAAACAAAATTGTCGTAACTGGGGTTCTGACAATCCTCAAGTAATTAAAAGAGGCTATTACATCCACAAAAATTCACTGGTTGGGGCGCTCTTTGGTCTGGAGGTGTGATTAGACCTTACTGCTTCGAAAACGACGATGGAACGACTGTCACCGTCAATTCGGAGCGTTATGGTCATATGATAACCGACTTTTTTTGCCTGCTATTGAAGAATACTGCTTGGAGAATACGTGGTTTCAACAGGACGGTGCCACATGCCACACAAATCGAGCGAATATGGCTTTATTGCAAGACTTGTTTTTGTGGGGCTACGCGAAAGACCATGTTTATGCACATAAAGCTTTAACTCTTGGGCACTTGAAAACCAACATTCGTCAAGTTATGGCTGAGATACCGCCCAAAATTACCTCAAAAGAATCGATGCTTGCAACAATTCGCGTGGTGGTCATTTAAATGATGTAACGGGTGATTGTTTTGCTACTTGGTTTTTGACGTTTATATTTTTGACAGATCACACATGACAAATTCCACGAACATTTGACATTTCGATTCAGTATTGTTTGCCATTTCATCATGACTTACGCCTGAACAACGTTTGCAAATTATTGAAATTTATTATCAAAATTCGTGCTCTGTGAAAAATGTGTTTCACAAGCTACGTCCGTTTCAGCGACGAGGCTCATTTTTGGCTAAATGGATACGTGAATAAGCAGAATTGCCGTATTTGGAGTGAAGAGCAGCCAGAGGCAATTCAGCAGCTACCAATGCATCCCGAAAAATGCACTGTTTGGTGCGGTTTATGGGCAGGCGGCATTATTGGGCCGTACTTCTTCAAGGACGATGAAGGCCGCAGGGTTAGGGTCAATGGAGAAAGGTACCGTTCGATGATAACAAATTTTTTTTTGCCGAAAATGCAAGAATTGAACTCGGTCGACATGTGGTTCCAACAGGACGGTGCCACATGCCACACTGCACGCGAAACCATGCATCAATTGAGAGGCGAATTTGGTGAGCAGTTGATCTCACGTTTTGGCGCAGTCAATTGGCCACCAAGATCATGTGATTTGACCCCCGTTAGACTATTTTTTGTGGGGCTATGTTAAGTCTATTGTCTATGGGGACAAGCCAAACACGATTGCTGCCGTGGAAGCCAACATTGAACGCGTCATTGGTGAGATTCCGGCCGAAATGTGTGAAAAATATTGCCAATATTGGACCTTCAGAATGGACCACCTGAAGCGTAGCCGCGGGCAACATTTAAGTGAAATTATTTTTAAAAAGTAAATGGCAGAAATTGATTTATCGATCCAAATAAAAATTTCATTCACTTTTTACAAGTTTCTGTGTTTTTTTGAATTTTCAAAAACCAAGCTCTTAAAAAATCACCGTTTAGTATTTCACACATAATGTCAACGTTCAGACTTTATAATAAAAAAGAAATATCATGAAAAAAAATATTTTATATGTGTTTTACTTACGTTTACTTTTGAAACCGCAAAATGTATAACCCATTAAATACTATGAAAAAGCGAACATGAAAATCGTACGTACAAACAATAACAAACTATATTTATCTCTTGGGACTACCAAAGACTCTATACCGATGCTTGAGCGGAGTGGTGTTTACAAAATTACCTGCAAGGACTGCAATGCTTCTTACATAGGACAGACGAGAAGGGCTTTGAAGACAAGAGCAAGTGAACACGAAATAACAATAGACAACAAGGAAATTCAAAAAGCTATACCATGACACATATTTAATTTTGACAACACAGAGCCTCACTCTGTTACACCAATTGTTGACAATATTAAAATTTTAAGAACAGTGAGTAACCCCTCTAAGTTGGATGCTTATGAGTCAGTTTTCATACAAATAACAAACAATTTAATAAATTTAGCATCTGGAGCAATAGTCATCCCTTTTCAATCTTTTGTAATGTATGTAATTGCTTTTTTTTGTTGTTTAATTTTTGTAAGCGAGTTTTTTTGTAAGCAAGGCAATTTTGTAAGTTAGTTGTTTTTGGTTGAATTCCATTTAGCTTTTTTATCACTTTATTTTGATTTATTAAACTCGAGCTGAAGATGAACATTCAATTTTAAGTTCGAAATGCATTCGATTATAATAATAAATATTAACAACTAAAATTTAATCTTGTGTTTTTACTTGCGATTGTAGGTACTATAAGGCAAGTTATGTAAAAAAAAAATCTAACAATCAAACATGACATTACGATCATAGCGAACACATTGGGTCCCCCAATTCCGTCTGTCTGTCATTCTGTCTGTTTGTCCTCGGGTCTACAGCCTAAACGCTTTGATAGATTTGCTTCAAACTTGGTACATATAGTTTTTTTCGGTAATATGTTTTCGGTTATTGTTTTTTCGGTAATATAATATATTTTTTATAAGACGACAAATAACAGTAGCTCCCATACATTTTTTTGGCCAAAAACAAAAATCTAATTTTTCTCAAAAACGGCTCCAACGATTTTTATAAAAAAAAATCAGTTCATTAATGAAGGGAAAGGGTACATTTTTTATAATTTTTTTTTGGCAAAAATTCTTATTTTTGGTACCTCTAGTAGAACCATTTTTTTGGTTTTCGATTTTCTCGGAAACGGTTAATTTGATTTTTTTGAATTTTTTTACGCAGAAGCGTAACCAAAATTAAAAAAAAAAAATTGTTTTTGGAAATTATTTTTTTTTTGTTGAAAACTCAAAATTTCGAAAATGACTTTTCGAAACTTCATATTTGGTGGTTTTTTGACATTATCTTGAATAGTTAGAAACCTATTTTTCTAAAATAAAAAACGATACCTCCCATACAAATGCTAAAAACCGCTAAGAAAAAAAATTATTTCTCGAAAACGGCTCCAAGAATTTTTTTATAAAGAAAAATTGTGTGTTCTTAATTTAGTACAGTTCACTTTAAAGTATAAAAATATATCTTTTTGCGTATAATGGTACTTCCTAAAGAACCACTTTTCAAATTTTCGACTTTCTCAATATTGGATGAACCGATTACAATAATTTTTTTTATGCAAATACTCCCTAACATTGTTAATAAAACTGCATACTCAAATTTTAAAAAAAGTTTTTCGATTTTTAAAAAATAAATAATTTTTTTTTTTGAAAAATCGATTTCAGATTTTTTTTTTAATTTGAATTTTATATGTATATTAATAATATCTTCAAAATGGCGTTTCAAATTTTTTAAAAAATGTTTTCATAATATTATTAATTCATAAATTAATTTATTAAAAAACCGCTCCAACGATTTTTGAATTTTTTTTTTATATATTCTTATTTACCAATGAATTCAAACTGCATCTTTGTTTTCCCTCAAACTATAACGACTAAGCAATATAAGAATATTTAATTATGTGTTTTATCCTTTTATTTCTACCTTATTATTATTCTCTTTTTACGAATTTTTGCGTATACATTTGAATGTTGGTACCTATGTGACTATTCCTTGAGTCATCCAATCCACAATTCATTGTACTAAGAATCAAGTTAATCTTACCTACATATACTTCAAACCTGAATATGCTAACTACACCTAACTAACTAAACCTCAATGGTTAGCTACATTAAAGTTGTTAGCTACAAGATCCAGATCGTGCATTTTATTTATATTTTATCGATTGTTTGCGGTCAATAAGGAATAATATTATTCTGTTCTTTAATGACTAGATGGATTACTGTCGTTTTTTTCAATTTAACCAGGCGTGGATTATACAACGGCAGAATATGACAATTTGTTATAGAAAAGTTCAAATTGGAATTAAGAGAAAACATTCATTATAATTGGCTGACTTGTATTTAGCTTGTTTTGAAATGTTCAAATGGTTGGTGTATTTAGAGACCAACATATTGGGCTTAGGAAATTTGTTTGTTTGACAAATCTTTTTTCATTCGTGCTGCTGTTAAATACCTTAAAGACCTTGATAAACACAAATTCATACGTCGTTCTGAAGAGGTGTTCTTCGACGCTGTCAAAACCACTGCGCAAGCTTTTCCATCTGCTATACTGGACGGAAAACAGCATTTGTTCAGCCTGCTTAATACAAGTTGTGTTGGACGATTTCAAAGTCTGATACTCACATAATAAATGCTGGTGTGCCCCAGGGATCCGTTTTGTCTCCAACTCCTTTTCTCGTTTGCATAAATGATCTCTTATCTCGAAGTTGTAATCCACTAAATTGTTTTGCTGATGATACTACTCGCTGCTTCCTTGTTCTTCGATGTGGAACTGCAACGGCAGGGTATGACAAACTCATTAAATACTGATTTCACAGCACTGTTCGGACGTACTGTCAAGATCAGAATAAAGTGGCTCACTATCAAGCAACAACAATACAGGAACTCAAAGCGGAAATTCGTGAGTACGAAAGAGCAAAGGGTCTTTTCTTCAGTCGTCAACCTCGAGTGGAAATTCGCGCTATGCAGTCGTACCAGTTCAGCAGCATGTAAAGGATGAAACAAGAAAAGGCGTATGTTTTCCAGGGCACGTAATTGCAACTCCGAATTGACCCAGTCAACGCACTCGGATAATCGGCACGAACGATCTGCATCAACGGGCGATCGGCAATCATATCCAGAAGGAAGTATGCATTGATCGAATAGATTGTTTAAAGACATCTCTATCAACGGTATAATTACGACAGCGTTATTAGGGATTTATGTTTGCTTCAGTATGATTGTTTCACTTTTGAAATTTGGCCAGATAAGATAAATCTTTTGGGCAATGGGCAACATAGGGTTACAACCATGAGTAACTTTAAGATTGAGATACTGATCGATGACAAAACAGTATGAGTTATTCGATGGTGATTGGTAACGATATTTTGGAGACGGTTAACCTAACTTTAATGAATGGCAGCATTAAGTTCTGGGCCAAAGGAAGTTCATTTGAGATTGACAAGACGTCGGAAGTTCAGCCAGGTAAAAAGTTGTGAGAGTGGTGGTGAAGAGATACATAAGTTAAGTACTGGGTACGAGTGAAGAAGTATAAGATAATGGTGCCACTATTGGACGTAAAACGCTATAAGCGCAGAGACGAACCTGAACCATAGACAACAGAGTGACTTAATATATCAAAATATGACAATTTCGCAGTTTCCAATCCAGATTAAAAAATATCTTCATTAGTAATTTTTTCCTGCATTTTTTGATTTTACAGCTTTAAAAAATTAACTTAAAGTTTTGTATACAACTTCTTCTTTTCGACAACTTGACGTTTTAGCACTTCTAACCATTTAAAATATAACGAAATATTGCGTGAAACATTCCCGCAAATTTTTAACTTCTGTAGTTATGTTTAAGACTACCGATAACTGTTATTTATTTAATATCCTTTTTTATACTTATTTATTATTTATGCAAAATATTTGTGAATTAACAATATTTTTAACAATAAATTTATTTATGATATTGTATTTGCATCTGCCAAAAAGGTTTGTTTTGAAACAGCTTTTATTATTCGTTAAGCTCATTGTTACATTTTATTTAAGAGACTTAATGCATTAACAAAATTTTTCGTCGACTTATCTTTTGAAATTATTCAGGCCTCGCCACTGATATGTACACATGTACGTATACCTGGATAAATTTCGAAATGAAAGCACATGTTATTTATTTACCCCTTTTTTCGCGATTAATGTCCTTCCAAGCATTTTTATGATTTTAATGGTAGAACGATCAAGAATTCAAAAAAAAAAAAAAAAAACAATACTATGTCGATTTCTTGAAGTAGGTATACAGAAAACCTCCAAGTTGGCACTCGTCACCATTCTGTTCAGGACCCAGGTAGTTGAGAATTTGTCAAGTGTTCTCAAATAAGTCATCCCAATTTAGGGGTGGTCGACAAAATGGCCACTCTTTCACAGCTAGTATGTCGGCATATACAGCTAGATTTGCGTTTAAATCTATATGCCCACTTTTACATATATGCACGTACATATATTTTCTAAGTAGTAGATGTTTGAATATATATATGTACATTTATCCACAGCACTCGACTTTAGAGATTTCGCTGGCTTTAAATCTAATATTTTTTTGTTTTCTTTGTAGCTGAATTACCTTTGCTTTAAACTTAGTTGGCATGAGTAGGTGATTCGATTCCCCCACGGGTAAGGTCGAAGTCTCTTTTGAAAATTCAAAATTACATGATCGTTGGTCGTTGGCCTAATAACCCTATTTACTTCTTTCGTTTTCCTGCTCTTCCAACTGAATCTAGTAATTCGCCTATATATCTTCCATAGACGTTCCAATGTGACCCCCATGTTTGTTCAGAATCTACTTAAGTATCAGTGGGTGCGTGTCACTGCTATATTCTATGTGGTTTGAAACTATAGTTTCGTTAATTAGCATTTTGGTTTTTCATTGATATTAGCCTTATCAGTCTTTATTTCTCGTTGTATTTCTACTATAACTAAATTATTAAACAAAAGAATATCACAAACAACAGATTTGAATTATAACTATCATTATCATGTTTAACAGTCCGACTTTCCACAAGATCATTGATACGTCAAAAGTCAAAAGACGAGGTGAAATGGATTTTGTGACTTTTTTGGATTCAACGCCGCACTCACAACTTGTGAGAGTCGTCAATGTACTCTTATGCAGAGCAGGCCAAAAATCACAACTATCTTCTGTTATGACCTTTCGATTCGTTCTCGAGATATTTTGTGAACAATTTCTAATTACGGGTGTTTTTTTTAGACGCATATAATTTACGAGTAATGTTATGGCGAAGAATTCAGCTATATTATAAAGGGTTTGCCATTATATTTTAAAATTGATTTCGGGCAAGTGGCCGCCGCGGCTGCCTCGAATAAATTCTCCCCTAGGCCCAATTTTCGACCACTTTGAATATTCTCTTCCAAGGCGTCAATCGTCTCGGGCTTATTCGCGTAGACAAGCGACTTAACATAACCCCACAAAAAATAGCCCAGTGTTAAATCGCACGATGTTGGAGGCCATGTCACCAAAAGTTTCCTTCAATAAATTGATTGGATTGGATGATTTAAGAAACAGTTGTATAGGCATGTCTATATCTACATACATAGGTTATGGATTTTAATTATGTAAGTTAGCAGAAAAATATATACCTACATACATGGATGGAACCTAGGTAGGTAAATATGTACTCAAGATAATAAAAATGAAGGATGTAGGTTGGTAGGTATGCAATATGCCCTAAAATTCGTAAAAAGGAAATACATATAATAACGTCCAAATAATTGGATAATACACATAATTAAATGTTTTTATATTGCTTAGTGGTTATAGTAATATAGGGAAAACAAAGATGCGATTTGAATTCATGCATAAATAAGAATATATCAAAAAAAAATTCAAAAATCGTTGGAGCGTTTAAAAAAATAATTTTGTATGTATAAAATTTTGAAAACATTTTTAGAAAAAAAAAATTGAAACGCCATTTGGGGGAGGGGGTGTGACACCATTATTGCCGCCCCCTGGTGTTGTCCATGCTAGATACGCCACTGCCTGTAAGGTTGTATGGAAAGAACTTCGCAGTCGCATTCCACCCAAGAACGGAATCGACCGATAGCGGATTGAGTGTATGCAGGGGAACGTCCGAGGCAGTCATCCGAATAGTTCCGACAGAAAACCGGTCAATGATTCGGTTTCAGTGTACGCGAAGCGTAAAGAAAGTAATCTAAAACATTAGTTTCAAAGATTATTCTTTTATTGCTTCAAATTAAGAATTCAAGTGGTATCTTTTAAAATCTAAAGTTTAATTATTCTTTAATTACTTATTTCAAATTCAGCTCGGTTTTAATTTTTATTTATCTGTGATGCGATAATTTTGTTTTATGATGATTGAAATTCTGTATCATTCGGCGGTTTCGTTTTGCTTTCTGTTTTGGTGGAGTGCCTTTTCCTGCTGATGAGTTTTCTGATTGTCTCTCAGATATTTTTAACCTCCGTTACCTTGGTTCGGTTTTGAAGCGATTTGGTTGTTTTCAGACAGCGTTTACAGATTATGTATTTGGCAAGAATGGCCTCTTCCCCAGGTGGCACGCTGAGTTGCTGATAAGTTGTCATGACCTCTCAGCAAAAAAGTGATGGTTTCAGCTGTGTAAAAACACAGTCACCACAACTTTACTGTAACCGAAAAAGCGCATGTGGCGGTCCATTGTGCAACTAAATTCAAGTGGCCACACAGTTTCACGTAACACATGTGTAATCAATGTAAATCGTTACAGAATGGTCCCTTTTAAACTGGATTGCAATTTTTTGAGAGGTTACTATGAAAGTTCTTGTTGACTTAATTGTGAATGATAAAGTTTCAGTGACGTTTTACTTATTGTTTATTTCGCATTACTGATTTCAATAAAATATTTTTCCATTTTCATAAAAGTACATCTTATTGAAATACTAGCGGACCCAGCGAACTTCGTATCGCCCAAATTTAACCCATTCATATAAACCCTAGACCTATAATAAAGCACAGATAATTCAAATTGCAATGTGATTTATTTGAATGGAATCAAAATCAGTAGAGAGTGATATGATAATAAATGTTTTTCGATTTGGTTCCGGCGCAAAAACAAACAACGAAGACGGTTTGCCAATACGCGAACAGGCAACGTACAGCTGACCGTGCTAAAACAGCGGAATTCGATATTTACTCCACAGACAACGATTGGCCTTGCGATTTATTGATTGTCATCGCAAAAGCCAATCGAACGTGGAACTGAAACCACTTGAATTAGAATATAAGGCCAATTGGAATAATCGGAGTTCGTGGGATAGGGACTTTATGTCCTTTTAATTTACCCTATATGATCAAGGCTAGAATCAGCGCAACATGATTATGATCAATGGCACATTCAGCTTTAAAATATGGTCAGAGTTCCTGGCACATTAAGGGTGTTCACAAATATCTTCGGATACTTAGTCGCCTCATCCTCGTCGGTCACACTGTCAACGGATTTGTACGAATGTAGTTCTCCAGCGATTTGACTTTGAATAATGAAATTCAAGCTATCGACCGCGTCCCTATTCTTCGCTGCTTGTATTGCACGTTGACAAATCCAATCGACATTTTTATAATTTTTCGCATTGCCGGGGAACACTAAACTTTGGTGATGAGTTTCTCCTTCGACGTTGTTAACTCGCAAAAATTTGCAGGAATTTATATCAATCCAGTCGAGAAATCACCAGGAATTTGGCCATTGCCAAGCGCCAGCAGTTGTCTCTAAAATCCAGATGGGTCGTTCTGCAATTCGACTTTGATGTTCATAATCATTTTCAAATTCTTGACATGCCGCCACAAAGAAGATGATTTCAGGCATGTTTTATATTCATCGGCAGCAGTAGATTTCGGGATGACGGGAAGCGTTTAACGAAAATCTCCGGAGAGCAACATTAGAACCTCACCAAATAATCTCGAATCAGCTCGTAAATCCTTCATTTTCGGTCAACCGCCTCCTAAGTTCGCTTATGTACCATCGTGCATTCATCCCAAATAATTATTTTGCAACAGTCAACGAAATTTAAGATATTGACGAATTGTTGCCAGAACCAACTAAATGACGAATATTTTGCATGTCACACTTTCAGCATTGAGAAAGTAAATGCGAAGGGAGCCCGATTCAACATTTAGGACTTGTAGGTATTCTTCTAATAACTTTTTGTCGAATTTGAGGTCGTGATTGTGCAGCACAAGCATGTACAATATCGACAGGCATCCATTCATTTCTTCTGCACGTTCCTCTTCCGTTTGATTATCATGGACATTTATACCAATTTATTGCAAGACGTGTACGTCGTCCAAGGTTTAATTGTTTGGTAGGAGACATTAGCATCCCGAAAAAACAACAAAGTGGTTTTTGAATAATCCTATACTCAAAAGAAATGAATTAATGAATGTTTCACAATGAATGTCCGCAATTTTATTGGATAACCTCACTTTTTATACGTAGTTTCTGAAAAAAAAAATGATCGAATTGATAAATGGCATTGAAACTTAATTGATCGTAATGCTTGTTCCGTTTGCGGGTGTAATGAGCGATCTGGAATCAGTGCAATAATACTCAAAACTCGGATCAACTGCAGCAATAAAAATAGCATATTTGCTGAATAGGAAATGATAATGTGCGCGAGGGAGGAAGTGCGAATCGTGAAGCGGCTAGATATAGACGTGTCAACTGCTTTGAAAGCGCGCTGTGTATATATTTACATATTGCCTTAAATCTATTAAAAACATTACATTTAAGTGACTAATTACTACATTTTCTAATTTATTAGAGACACTGTGGCTCTTATATTTAAATTAAATTGGAACCAAACATTAATAAAGCGCAGTGGTCCAGACTACGTTCTGGAGCACTTTGCACATTTAAACAAGTCCTATATGGTACTAGTGTAGGAACAGTTTTTAATCAAAATATGCAATCAATTAAAGATCTAAACTTATTAAAATATAGTGCAAATAAAATGACATCCATTAATCCTGTCAATATTGCGTGCACGAGCACGGCAATGGGAATCGAAACCGATGATGATATTCCCACTGAAAACAATTGAACAACTGTGTTAACAAATTTAAAACATACTGCCAGACATTTTGGCAAAAAAAGAAGATTGAATGATGATAACGTTGAATTTCATAATCAATCAAGTTTATCAAACAACAAATATTATGTATTATCGGGGTTAGGGTACACCTCTAATACCACGCCCGATCCAACAAAAACGAAACGTGGCGCGAAATCAGACGTCAGAAGCCAAAGCAACAACGAGGGAGACAACAATACATCAGCAGAAGGAGAAGATAATCAGCACTCCTCCAAATTTATAGTAAGCAATACAAATTTCTGCCCACCAATTTATATATGTTGTGCTAGTTGTAGTTTAATTACTGATCTTTTAAATATTGCTGCTCTCGACTGTAAAGCAAATAGTAATAAACATAAATTTGTTAACCTAGGTTATAGGAAAACCAAGGTTTATGTAGATAACGTAGAAGTACATAAATTAGTTATAGAAAAACTCAGGGGAACAGGCATTGGTGGTTTTTCTTTTTCACCAAAAGAAACAAGGCGCGCATCCATTTTGTTGAAAGGTATTGACGGCGATACTCATCCAGATTCAATTAAAAAAAGCTCTGAACGAAGCATTACCTAATGTCAAACTTAGCAAGGTCACGCAGTTTACGACAGCAAAAACAATAGAGCAAGGTCTAAAACTTAACATTTTTGTTGTTCAACTAGAAGTTGGAATGTCTCTCAAGGACTTAACGAAAATAAAATTTCTTCTCCATCAAAGAGTATATTGGGAAAAAAACATAATAGGTCGGTAATTAGGTGTTATCGTTGCCAGAGATTCGGTCACACTGGTGACTGCTGTTCATATAATAGCCGCTGTGTCTTGTGCAGCGAATTCCACGATTCTGAGGTATGCATCGATTCCGTTAAAGATCTGAAAGAGAAAAATTAACCAATTCCTCCTCTTAAATGTACAAACTGTCTTAAGGAACACTCGGCAAACTGTCCGCAGTGTGAATCGTATGTCAAATATAAAGAGAAACAAATGCTAACTGTTGAAAATGCAAAGTTTATGGCAAACAGAGCCAGAAATCAGGTTTTTAACTCAATAAATATGTACATTTACCAACAAAAACATGTCTTTCGCCGATATGACACGAAATCACACACAACTAGATATAACTGCTAAACAGCAGTCAACTCCTAATTTGACAAACCACCCAATTAGAGAACAAAAATTGCAACCCAACAACATTTCTGCTTTTCTCGATGAAGCAAAAACCTTATTTAATATTTCGTTCACCGAACTTTTATTTAAAATCAGAGAATTCTGGCCAAAATACCAGAAACTTCAAAACAAAGAAGACAAGATGTTCGCAAATCTTGAATTCGTAGCATCAATCGTTATATGATGGATCCAAATACGAAACTTAAAATAATCTCAGTAAACATAAATTCAATAATATCAAATGAAAGAAGATTGGAACTAACAAGCCTTATAAAAAATCGCAAGCCCAAATTTGTTTTTTATCTGAAACTGTATTGAGCCAAAGACATAGACCTTAATTTAAAGGATATACAATTATACGCAATGACGATGGCAGGGGAACTGCGATCGTTATTGACGAACAATTGAAGTTAAACACTCTGCCCTTCCCTAGTAATATTTTTTCAACTTGTGTAGGTGTTTTAACTTGTAAAAATAATTCCGGTATTACTAAACGTATTCTACTGGGAAGTATATATATACCATCGAATGCGGGACACGACCTATCAACTGAATTAGAACGATTGAACCATATAATTAAAACATTTCATGCAGCAATAATTGGTGGCGACTTTAACGGACGTCACACAACTTGGGGAGAATCAGTATGCAATTCAAATGGCAAAATTATTTACAATTGGTTTCAAAGTGGCCCATTTCTACATCTTGACTTCATATCACCTACAGTACAGCTTATCCGCAAGCCTCTTCAATTTCAGACTATTTCTTAATATCAAGTTCGCTTTTGCAAACCCCTAATAGTACTAATAATAGACTCTGGAAAACATTTGCGAAGTTCTCGAATCATTATGGTATTGAAATAAATGTAGACCTTTTTAATGTTTCTCCAAATACTGCAACCACCTGCTACATATGTCAGCTTTGAAAGAACTGATTGGGTTGTTTTTAGATATCAGCTTTACAATGGGCTCTCAAGGGTAGCAGCTCCTACAGATAAAAATATCTCTAATGCAGAAATCGACGAAATCATTGACAATGTAACCCAAAATATTATTTCATGCATTGACAACAACTCTATTACGAGAACTGCAAGACTTTAAATATAAATATATAAATTACTCTACAAGAAATCTTTTGAAAATCCGTAGTTCATGGCTAAGAAAGTTGAAGAGAATCTTTCATAGACAACTTAATAGATGCAACTCTGAGTACAAAGAACTTCAGTTTCAAATACAGTGCCTTAGCAAAATAATTAAATAGAGGTTAAAGCAAGATCTCGATCAAGAGTTTAAGTCACGCCTTAATAAAATCAAACCGTCACCTTATACTTTCAAAGAAATTGATAGAATAACAGGAAGAAAATTATTCGGTGCAGACATTGCTAAGGATGTTCTCAATATTGATGGCCAGGAGCTAGTGGATATTGAGGAGAAGCTCAGTGCATTCAGAACACTATATTCAAATCGTTTTGCAAACCGAACACCGTCTTTCGATTTAAATCTAAGCAATGATGTCACTTCAATTTTTGCAGAGTATTGTAACATTCATTCTAATGTTCCTCTCACTTCTTTCACTCAGGTGAACACCTCATTTAATCAACCTTCCTTACCTTTTACGACACATCAAAAAAAAAATTTGCTCCGAAATAATTTGAATAATAAAAAATCTTTCGGTTTTGATCGCATTTCAAATTTCATTTTAAGAAAATGTCCGAACTCTCTCGACAAAATTCTTTCTTGACTGTTTAATCACTGTATAAACAATGGCTATTTTCCAAATGCATGGAAAACTTCCAAAATATTGGACATAGCAAAAAAAAATCATGATCTAAATATTAAAAATTTTCGACCAATAACTTTACTTTCCAACTTGGGCAAACTTTTTGAAAGAGTTATAGCAGAATCCGTAGATAAATTCCTGGATGAGTCTAACATTATTCCAAATATACAGTTTGGGTTCAAAAAACAACACTCAACTGAACATTGTCTCTTAGTTCTAAATGACAAACTCATACGCAATCTAAGACAAAAGAAATGCACTGTCGTCCTAGATATCGACCTAGAGGCAGCATTTGATTCGATTTGGCATACAGGACTTATTTTTAAACTCATACGACTCAATTTCCCCAAGCCTCTCATCATGTTGATTATTAGCTTTCTTCAATCTAGATATGGGTCTGTTGTAATTGCTTCGCAACTCTCAGAAGTTTTTCCAATTATCCGAAATTATTCAATCTGTATTTACATGACATGCCATTTTGCAACTCAGATTCTGAGCCTCAAGCCATTCTCTATGCAGATGACACACAAATTTTAGCTTCAGCCACCAGGCCGACAAACGCTTTAGACAAATTCAAAACGCATTGCTAATTCTAGTTTCATACTTGAAATCCTGGGGCTTAAGCATTAACACTAACAAATGCGGACTAACTTGTTTTAGAAAAGCTTCTGGCAAGGGTCACCAAAAAGCAGTAAAAGAAAGCAAAAACCTTTCACTATGTATCGAAGATACAACCGTACCATTGAAAACAGAAACTAAGTACCTAGGCATTCTGTTCCAAAATAAGTTTAGGTTCAATAAACACGCCAGAAATGTGTTAGTTAAGGCAAAATTAGCCATCGCAACGCTAAAAAAACTGCTGTCCTCAAAACATCTGTCACAAAACACCAAAATTCTTATCTATAAAACACTCATTAGACCAATAATTTCGTATGGTTTTAGCTCTTGGCTCACCATATCACCTAAGAAGAGAGCTAGAAAAGTTCGAACGGACAATCTTGCGGTTTTGCTGTGGAAAATATCGTCGACCAAATAAAAAATGGTTTTCTAACTATACTTTGTATAATTTAACTAAGGTAAAACCTTTAACGATCTACATGACATCCTTATTAAAGATTAAATTAGAATCTATGGAAAATCATCCAAATCCTATTATTAAAAATCTATGGGATACGAATGTAAATAAAAGCACAGATATCCAGTTTTACGTATCTCCATTCAATACCTTACAAAATGGATCCCGAATCTTAAAGCCTCAAGTAAATAATAACCTTACTCTCTCTTTCTATGAGAACGTGTCTTTAAATGTTATCTGGGGATAATTTAATATATAGATAAAAGTGTTATTTGACCTAAACCTTGGGAAAAAATATTGTATAAACTATTTATGTATTACATCCTTCCTCAAGTCCTCTTTTATAGATTTTGTATAGGTCATAAGTTTCTTGTTCCAATATACATATTTAAATATATTTTGAATTAAGTAACTTTCTAAAGTCTATGCCAAACTCTTCAAATGTTATTTAACTTTATTTTATTTTATTTTATTTTGTTTATTAGTTTTAAGTTTGGCCTAATAGAGCCAATTTGTATGTTAACATATGCCGGGAGCAGTCATATATTTTGAAATAAGATACATTTTTAAACAATGTAATTAGTATGTAATGTTATAAAAAAATTCTGTTCCCTATTATCATTTAACGACAAAAAAAAATTCAAACAGACATATTATGTAGTCAGTTGATTTATTCTTGTATTCAAAATTAAATCTTGTGAATTTAAGTCTCAATAAAGAACTGAAAGAAGAAGAAGAAATGATGAAATGTGAAAAGGACACCTGTCAAATCGTTCATAGCCTAAGTCAATGTACGACGCAATCTATCGAATTGTGGCATTGATCGCAGAACAGCATCATCTATTATAGATCCCGTAGACTTCTCCACCCAAAATGTCTTCTATCACAATGAATTTCACAATAAACCGAAATTTACCAAGCTTCAAAACGAATTTTCCACCTTTAAATCGTCAAAAAAAATCCATTGAACATTCTAGAGGAAATCCATATCATATTCCAGAAAGTTCCACAACATAAAATATTAAAATCCATTTAATGGGAATCAACGGCTGTAGTGTAGTGTAGAAGTGTGTATACAAACCACATTACTTATACTAATAAATCAATAACAAAGGTGCAATGACATTTTTGGTCATAACTCTGCTTTTAGCCAACGGACAGCAAACAAATTTCTTATATGCACTCTCAAACATGTCCTAAGATGTTCAGCAAATTTCGTTCATATCGATTCAGCCCAAAAAAAGAAGTTCACACACAAACATAGTTTGGATTGGCTTTATAATATAAAAAAACAGATAAGAATTGTTTCATAACAATGACGCAGAGACTCGTACGTTTCTCTTTTTTTTGTATATGGAATATAAAATTAAATGCAAGACTGGATCGCACGTACTTGCTCTTATCTTCGATCAAATCGTATGTAAAAGATTTCTATTAAGAACCTAAATATATTTTTAAAGTCGTTTTTACTTAATTTTTTATTTATAAAATTTCTTCAATTTTTTGTTCTAAAAATTGGTGTGGGAATTATAAATATTTATTAATATAAACTTTAAACGAAATTTCAAAAAACAAAAAAAATCTTAACACGTTTTCGAAATATTGAATCCAAAAAAAATATTTTTCGACAATTTTGTTATGCAGTATAATTTATAATTCGAAGGACACACTATATAAAAATTTTGATCGATATCCGTGCACCCGTTTATGATAAATTCGAAAATAAATAAAAATTGTATGGAAGGTATCGTTAATAACAAGATATGTAAAAAAATGTTTGACCAAAATGCAGACTATTGCTAAAATAGTGCACATATTTTTTTTTAATCAAAACCGTTAGAGTCGTTTTCGAAATAATCAAAATGGTAGAAAAATTTGTATGGCAAGTACCGTTATTCTTAAGTATTAAGTATTACAAACTATCCTATCTTAGGAACGCCAGCAAACTAAACATCTAAAAAAAAAAAACATGAAAATCGGTTAGATAGTTTCGGAGTTCATTCAACACATCAACGTGACGCGAGATTTATATATAATAGATGAAACTTATATAAAACGTAATAACATATCAACGCAAAACATGACTCTTGACTAATTATACATAACGCCGCGACTCCATTAGAAATATTTATTTCGGCCATTATTGCAGACACTACTACTAAAAATGTATACTTCTTTGCTATGTGGGCAAACATAAATCGTGAAATTTCATTTTCTCCAAGAAGCGCTAATCCCTTTAAGTACTTTAGAATAGGTACAATCTGTTTTTGAAATGAATTATTAAAATTTAACATGAAAATAAGCAAACTATGAACAAGATTAAATGTTTTGTGAGAAATTTGTGCACGATTAATATGAGATGTCAGGCCGCGACTCTATTAGAAATATTTATTTCGGCCATTATTTCAGACACAACTACGAAAAATAATTTTTTCCTTGCTATTTGGGAAGCGCTAAGCGCTTTATGTACTTTAGAATAGGTATGATCTGTCTCATATGCATAATTTATGAAAATTTCATTCTTCGCCAAGAAGCGCTAAGCGCTTATGTACTTTAGAAGAGGTATGATCTGTCTCATCTGCACAATTTATGTGGGATGTCATGAAACGTCAAATTTTATTTCTCCGTTTATTTCTTCTGAGAAGACAAGAAATTAATACAATTTCTTATGTCTAATAATAAAAAAAATCCAGACATAAGGGGCCTCCACAAGAAATATTGACTACATGACACATTTCTTGCAATCATTTATTTCAAGTGGAGGCCTAGGGTAAGGAATAATGATTGAAAACATAAGCATTATAAAATAATCATTTATTCAAGTTCTTTATATTTAATTTTCAAATCGCTCGCAGTTCTATCCAAAACTTGCGCGAGTTAAGGTTTTATAGCTTCGCAAAATCGAAAAAAACAATGTTTTATCTTCGAACAGCTCACTGCTGCGTTTATTAACAAACTTAAACCTAATTCTATCATTTACAATGTTTTATGTCGTTAAATTGATGATCAAGCAAGAAAACTAAATATGAATGACGACTAAACAAAAATGAAATGAGAGGATACGTTCATTTTGTTGATTGAGGTGGGAGAAATATGTACTTCTTCCAGGAATATCTTGTTTTTGCTCTTGTAAGTTATTTTAGTTTCTATGGATTGATTTTAGAAAAAATCATAGACAAAAGTTAATTCCTCCGTGTTAAGGATATGTTTGGAAATAATATTTAATTTCGCGAGGATTATTGCTTCGGAAATACTAGTTAGATGGTTATTCAGTAGTTCGATGTTAAAATTAATCTGATTTAAGTATTGAATATTTCTGATCGAGTTTTGTGTTGACCTAATGATTTTTCGGTATTTATTAAATACCTCTCGATAATTCGCTGCTGTATATTTGTGTGATTTGTGATATTGTCAAACCTGCCTAGCATTTGTTTATTGAGCTGATCTTGGATATGTCCTTGTTCTTCAACATCACTTTGTTTCTGCGATAACTCTTCGATTTGTTTTGTTTAAGCGATTCATTGAAGAAGCCGTCGATCTTGTTGATCATGTTCAGGGAGCTGCCTATTGTCTTAATATTGTCTTCGTAATTGTCTAAGCGTATTATGTGGATGAAATTTTTGTACGTCCTTATTGTTCTGCTAGTTCGTTTTTTCATTATCAGAAGCCCATGATTACTCGTCAGGTCTTGTATTTCTTTTGTCTGGTCTGTGGTCGTCGCTGCTAGTAGAGTGAAAATTGTGGACCTGAAATTTAAGCCTTCTTTTTAGTTTTGATTTATGAAGTTATTGATTGTTAATAGTACGGACAGTTACTCCCTGTTGTTTTTTACTTTATGTTTACTGAATCTAGGGGTTATTTTATTTCCCCTATTTTCTTTTCTCTAAATAAATGGTCCTGTATTTATACTACATGGTTTCTCTGTGTTCTGATTTAATTTGCTTACATTTTTTTCTATCTGGTTGCCTGTTTTGTTTTTAATGGATGGGAATAATTCCGCTTGAAACTCGTTTAATTTATTGAGGCAGTCATGCACGTTACTATATTTTAATTTTTGAATCTTAAGGTTCTACTGTAAAAAATTTCATATGGTGTGCATTTTGTAGTAGAGTAAACGGAGTTATTATAGGTTATCAAAGGTTCATGGAGTATGTCGTCGTGGTCTCTATCATTGTTTTTCGTAAGACTGATTCTGTATTTTTCAGTTAGTGTGTAGTGGAGCCTTTCAACGGGAGAGTTGCTTCTGTTGAAGCGATGTTATATGTTGGTTTATATTATATAGTTTGAAGAAGTCTTTAAACATAGAAGAAGTAAATTCTGCCCCTTGGTCTGATATAATTTTGGTTGGGATATCATGGAGACTCATAAAGTGTAAAAGGGATTTTATTATTGTCAGGCTATTTCTAACTGCGACTGTGTACACTGAAAATTTATCGATAATCGTGAGGATTTTTTGATTATTAATACGATAAATGTCAATATGTACGATGTCTTAAGGCTTTTTAGGGTTTTGTGGGATTTGAAATTCAATTTTTCGGGGTTTCCTATCGTATTTTAGTTTTTGACACAGTTCGCAATTATTTATGACTTTAGTGATTGAGTGTCTCATTTATACCTCGTTGGCTGTCTCTCAAATGGTAATCGTTAATCAGTTTATCTTGATCATCGTTCTCAAGTACATCTTTTAATATTTCTGTGCAACGAATTGCTTTGAAGGCTTTGTTATTTGAAAAGTAGATCGAGTAAACACTTTATATGACCTTGAAGGTGTCGTCATCGGTGTAAATAGCGCAATGTTTATTTGAAGGAGCAAAATGGAAATAATATCATTCTCCGAAAAACTCTGTTTTTCTAAAGTTAGCCTCTGTTTATTTTTAAATAGCATTTGTACTTGTATTGGCTTGCCTCTTTCGTTTCTTTTTAGAATAAGTGGATATTAAATTCATTTAAAGGATGTTCAGATATTATTCGACTACATGATAATGTAGATTCTAAAAATTCACCGGAGCAAGCTAAACTGAAGCCGTGTATTTAACTTAAAAAATCTCAGACATAATGGTCATTAATGTACACGATGCACGCTTCTGTTTCGTTTCCTCTAGATACTTTTTACATTACATGACATTACATATTATACCACTCCGTAGATAAATCTACGAAGTAGAGACACTGAAGCACTGGCAACGAGACCAATGGCTTTAAACATCACATACATTAATACAACAGAGAGAGACAGAGAAAGAAAGAATACACAACAGAAGAAATACATGTCAACAGCACGTGGTTGGTTTCCGACTGTCCCCCATCGAAAAACTAACCACGCTCAACGATGCTTGATTTCGCTGATCTATGGGAAGCGATGCTTTCATCAGAGCCAAGGCCGTTGACAGATACTTTTTATTCCATCGTCAACCACCGCCATTGAAATACCAGACCACTGCCACTGCCAACATCAACGCAATTTTCTTTTTTGATAAACTTAAAATTAAATAAACTCAAAGAAATATCGAACAAGAAATATTCAAATCGACGATCTCGTTATCATTCGCAACGAAAAAATTGACACACACGGAGTGGCGCCTTGGGTGAGTCATCAACGTATTTTATTTTGTCGGTTGTCTAGAATGTTCCATGGATTATTTGGACGACTTAAAGGTGGAAAATTCGTTTTCAAAATTAGAAAATTTCGTTTGATTGAAATTCATTGTGATAGAAGACGTTTTGGGTGGAGATGTTTACGAGATATATAATAAATATACACCCAGAGAAAAAACAACGTAAAATAAAAAAAAAACACTTTGAGTTAAGTATATTTAGGAATGATTCGGGGTTAAAGATGAACATTTTATAATCAAAGTGGAACAGCATTGATTCAACGTGTTTTCCTATATGAAAACGAATGGTTTTCATGCTCGATTTAAATACATTTCCCTTTGATTTAAGGTGGAATCATAGTAAAATCAATATCATCCAACTTTGAAACAAAATGGAACAACTTCGATTCTAAAATGGTGCATCGTTAAACTAAATATATTCGCGCTTAAAAAAATTTTGAACGAACTTTGAAATCACTATCTTTGAATTTTAATATCACTACGTTTCAATGTTGTTTTAAGTAAATTCTTATAGAAATTACTTTGAAATGTAAACTTTTAAATGTAAAATAACAACTTGGATCCAGTCATGATTTACGTCAATTTAATAAAAGTCTTCCAATTTTTTTAATAAAAAAACTATCATTTTGAAATATAAAAATTGTATTTTTATTTTTTTTTTATTTTGAAATAAAAATTTTAATTTACGGGATATTAATGTAGGGGTACTAAATCTTCTTTTTTCGACGCGATCGATTTGAATGAAATTTTCAGGAGATCTTAGGATATATTTGGAGAGTGCATATAAGAAATCTGTTTGCCGTCCGATGTCTAGAACTTTAGTTATGGCCAAAAATGTCACTCACATGTTTGTTATTGCTGTATTAGTATAAATAATGTATTTTGTTTTGTATACACACTTCATTTTGGTTTTTCTTTGATGCCGCGTGTATACACACAGTCAGTTGTTTAGAATGTTCCATGGATTTTTTGGACGACTTAAAAGTGGAAAATTCTTTGTGAAGCTTGGAAAATTTCGGTTAATTGTGAAATTCATTGTGTTGTGATAGAGGACGTTTTGCGTGCATTTTGGGTGGAGAAGTTTATGAGGTATATATTAGATGACGCTGTGCCACAACCCGATAGATTGCGTTATACATTAACTAGCGTGTGCGCGATTTGACAGGTGTCCTTTTCACATTATAATTTTCTATTCAGAAAATGTGCTATTTTTCGTGCTGAAATTGATTCGAGTTTTGCGTATTATTACACTGATTCCAATCTAATCTTAGACGACGTACCTAACCGTCTTGCAATAATTAAGTAGGATGTCCGTGAAAATCAAACCCAAGAGGTACGTGCAGAAGAAATAAATGGAGACGTGCCCATATTGCACAGCTTCAAACTGCACAATCACGACCACAAATTCGACAAAAAGTTATTAGAAGAAGAAAAGTGGTAAATGTAGACTTCAATCGCGCTGCTTTGGAATACGATTCCGCTTCGCATTTACTTTCTCGATGCTCCCGGTGCGGTGGGACATGCAAGACATTCGTCATTTAGTTGATTCTAGCAACAATTCGGCCAAGATCTCTTTCGTTACTTGTTGCATCCTATGACATCAATGGCATCTTTGGCAATGCTGCCAAACTGTTTGAAGGCGGTCGAACTACACATTCCGCTTCGAAACTGGCAATGAATTTTCTCACGGTTGCCAAGCCAATAACGTGCACAATGACCATGAATTCGGCGAAAGCGAAATTGATGCGAGAATGCAAAATCATAATTTGCTATGAATGCACGATGGCGCATAAACGAGCTTTGGAGGAAGTTGACCTAACAATGAAGGATTTACAACGTGATTCGAGATGATTTGGTGGGGATATCACATTGCTCAGCGGAGATTTTCGTCAAACGCTTGCCGTCATACCGAAATCTACTGCTGCCGATGAATTTAATGCATGATTGAAATTGTCGTCTTTGTGCCGGCATGTCAAGATGTTAAAATTGACCACAAATATGAGAGTCGCATTGCAGAACGACCCATCGGCTGCTGAGTTCTCATGACAACGCTGGCGGTTGGCTATGACCAAATTTCTCTTAATGTCTCGGCAAATTTTTGCGAGTTAACAACGTCGAAGAAGAAACTCATCACCAAAGTAAAGTGTTCCCCGGCATTGCAAAAAACTATGAAAATCTCGATTGGATTGTGAACGGGCAATACTAGCAACGAAGAAAAATGACGTCGTTGATAGCTTGGTAAAAGGTCTTTGTTGTTTGGTTTTGCGCCGGAAAACAAATCGAAAAACATTGTTTATCATATCGCCATCTCCTTATTTTTATTCCACTCAAATAAATCACATTGAAATTTGAACTATCTGTGTTTAGCCCTGGACTTCATTTGAACAAAAATATCAAAAATTAATTTCCACCAAGTGTTGAAATATCATATTATTGATTATATGAATATGAAAAGCTGAGAGTACTATCGTCAGCAAAACAATTTGGTGGATTAGAAGTTCCAGATAAGAGATCATTGATGAAAATGAGAAAGTGACGAAAAGGAACGGAGCCGTGACGCACACCAGCATTAATTTTATAATTATCAAACTTGAAACCGCCCAATACAGCTTGTATTGGGCCGGTCCGAAAGGTAATTTCTAATCCAGTGAGGAAGAGATTCATCGATACCAAATGCTCGCATTACTGATAAGAAAATTTAATGACAAACTCTATCACAGGTCTATGAAATATCAAGCCCAATAATCTTATTTTTCCCAAATGAGGTAAAGATTTGTGACACTGTTTGATAAGGTACACCATCAAATCACCAGTGGACATATTGCTACGAAGGCCATACTGCCGGTCATTAAGGAGTTTTCGTTCTTCAAGATATTTCTTAAGCTGATAATTAATCAGCGTTTCCATGACCTAGAAAAGAAGGGACTTATTTGCAATTGGATGGTAATTAGAGGGTAAAGAAAATTCGCCTTTTTAGGGACAGACTGGACATCCACTCGGAAAGAGAACAGTAGTGTAGGACGACGTAAGAAGTTTACGCAATGATTTTTACAGCCTCGAAGAACACCTCTTCAGAGCGATGGGAAGGATACTATCCGGCCAGCATATTTGTCTGAATCAAAGTATTTAACGACTTTAGTTAACTTCACTCGTTTAATTAATGTTTAGGCTCTCAAGTACTGGAAGAATCATAACACTCTCTATGTCTATATTGTTTAGCTCGCTGAGATCATCGAAGAAAAAGTCTCCAAGATCTTACGTCTCTGAGATAGAGCAGGGTATGTGCACAGAAGATGAGAAACAGATTCACGTCCTCCTCGTCCATGCAGCAAAAATCATTTGAATAAACGCCAACCCCCGTTGCGTGCTTGCCTGTGAGACAGTGCCCAGTTATGAAACCAATTACTGAGCTGATGTGCAATCTTCTTAAGGATATTAAACACTTGGATCGTTTCAGATCAAGTTTTGACCAGAACTATTTTGTCGTCATACAGGTTGTTGTATTTCTCCATCTTCGGTTTGTACTTTCTACAGCGAGAAAATACGGATATCAGTAGTTAATATAACGTTTTCTTTCAGGAAGGAGAGAACTTCTGATTGCCATAATTTCCGCCTGGAACACGCTACAATGATTAGGAAGACGGAAAGAGAGACTTAATTGTAGTCTGTTTGAGTACACACCCCCACCAATCCCGGTAATCGGACTCTACTTCAGCATACAGTGCGTATGAAAAAAAAGGCCAGCTGATCTCCGTATATACGCATTATGGATCTGTCTACTGTTGGTGCTAAGAGCGATACTGTAGCCGACAATGATTGTTTAAACGCCGTTGTCGAGAGATGCCAGAAGAGTGATGATGAAATTTCTCTTAACTTTTCTAATAGTCCAGGAAAATTAGACATTCACTTCGAAAAATTCCGACGAAGCTGAATTTTGGTGGAGAGCTTCATTTTAATGTCCTAAGCATTTCCTAAAAAGTACCCTAAATTTGGTGCGCAGCAAAAATTTTTAGGATAGGGCGAAGGGGGAAAAATTCAGTTTTGTTCGTTAAAATGGGAGCTATATTAAGTCTGGTTGCTTTAACGAATGAATTTAATCTGTATGTCCATTTTGATATTTATTTTATTTCATAATTAAACTTTGGTACGCTATAATTTAAGAACGAATTGACATACAGAAGTCATTGATATGTCATTTTGTAGATAATTTTAATGTCTATAAGTTGTTTTTAGAAAATTTTGAGAAAAAAACGGTGTTCGGAGTTTTATACAAAGCATAATAAATTATTATTTTTAACGTTTAATGATGAACAATTAAAGTTTGACACGCTATAACTTAAGAATAAATTGACATACAGAAGTCGTTAATATCTCATTTTGTAGATAATTTTAAGTCTGATCTTAGAGCTTTTTAAGAAAAAATAAATATTTTGGGAGTTATTAAGCAAAATAAAAAAAATCTAGATTTTTAAGCATTTCCCTTCCGGTTCCACACTTAAAATTTGTTTTTTTTTTTTCATAGAATATGTTTTTGCAAACATAAATAAAACCAAAAAAATCCCCAATCAAAAAAAATAAATTCATTACATTTTTTTGAATTAATGTACTACACCCCAATGTTTTCGACCATTTTTCTCCAAATCTATCAATTGTACGACAAAAAATGTCGTTATATTTTTTTTGTAGAATAACATTAGCTACAATGCGTACCTACAACTTTTTTCAAAAGAACCTATAGCTTTCGAGTAATTTGGAAAAAACTGAATTTTTCCCTCTCCCCAAAAAAAAAAATTGTCCGTACCAAATTTAGGGTACTTTTTAGGAAATGCTTAGGACATTAAAATGAAGCTCTCCACTAAAATTCAGCTTTGTCAGAATTTTTTCGAAGTTTCATCATTTTTGTGTCTAATTTTCCTGGACTATAATTATTATTCTTCAAAAATATTCTATCTTAAAATTTTTCATTTATATTTCTATCAATGACCAATGTTTATTTATTCCCCTTTTACACAAAGTACAGTTTATTTTCCTTCTCTTTAATTTGTTTGTGCTTATATTTCTCCTAAACTCAAACATAAATTACTTTTATTTCTATGACTAGGGATATAAATGTTATTTATAGTAATGGGTCTGGCTCTACGAAGAGTGACATGCAAGCTTATCTTTATCAAATGGTGCGTGTATTGCATTCGCAAAGAAGGGGTTCGTGTTTTCAATATTATTGCGCAGAGCTTAAAACCTAAGCTGGACGAATTTCGTCTTCTGTTCATTAACTCCGGTGTTGATATTGTGTATGTATCCGAAACCTGGTTTTTTCCTGACTTTGGAAATGTCGTTTATAGAATGTATGGTTAAGAACTTCTTAGAGGCGATCGAAGTCGGAGGGTGGGATAAGTTGTGGCTATTTATGTGCGTAATGGACTACGAGTTAAGATTATGTATAAATCTAATGGAAATGATTTACAAGTTTTGTTTGTTAATTTTTTGATTGTTTCTGAAAGTTTGCTGGTAGGTGTGATATACCGGCCTAATAATACGGTGGATATTTCACCTATATTTAGTATTTTAGAAACGATATCTTGCTCTACTCCTCACATTATTATTTGCGGTGATCTTAATTGTAATCTGCTAAATATTCGTGCTTCTGCTCAATTAATTGATGGATTTAAAAGTATCGACATGACATCTGCTAATTTAACTACTCCTACTCACTTTACTTATGATCCTCCTACTCTTTTAGATGTGTTTTTTGTGAATAACATAAGTAGAATATTGCTTTATAGTCAACTTGCAGCAGCGTGTTTTTCGAAGCTCAATTTGATCTACATTACATATGACATTCAAATAGCTGTAACTGAAAATATTATTAGTTATAGAGATTTCAAAAATATAGATTATAGCAGACTACGATCCGACGTTTCTCAAATACCCTGGAATGGCATTTACTTGATGTCATCTGTGAATCAGCAGGTTTTATTCTTCGAAGATAATTTAAGAAATCTTTTTGATCAGCACGTTCCACTACGACATAAGACTTTGTTATCCACCTCACCGCCTTGGTTTAACAGAGATTTGCTAGTTTTGATGCAACAACGGAATATCGCGTATATTCGCTGGAAACGATATAAGCTTAATTTATTGCATGATGCTTATAGGTCCCTACGCAATTTGGTTGTATTTCGAATACGCGCAGCTAAGCGGCGGCGCTACTATGAACAATTTCTTAATCCTGAAGCACAGTTTGGGAAACATCTCTGGCAAAAGCTGCCCAAACTAGGCGTTGGTAAGCAGCGATCGATTGTACCTGCAAACTAAGATTGTAATACACTTAACTCACAGTTTGCGTCTGTTTCTTCTCAATCTATGAGTAATCATGTTCACCAAGTTTCTGATCAGGCTATTGAAGCTGTACACACTGACGACTAAACGAGCTAGTGACAATAATATATCTTTTGACTTTACTCGACTAACGGATGAAGACGTTGTTGAAGCTTTGCTATCAATTAAGTCTAATGCTATAGGTTTGGATGGAATTAATCCTAAATTTCTAAAGCTGCTCCTTCCCTTCCTTCTCAAATATATAACTCACATCTTTAATCAAATCTTAACTATACTTGTGTTTATCCCTTCTCCTGGAAAAAAGCTAAAATTATTCCAGTTGCTAAGTCTCAAAACCAAAATAATCCTGAGTACAGATCAATTGCAATTCTATCATTTTTGTCAAAAGTGTTTAAAAAAAGGCCTTTAAAATTAGTTGCAATTGCACTTGAATGGTAACGATCCTCTAAGTTCTGCCCAATTTGGTTTTCGTACAGGGAGAAGTTGTAAAACTGCACTCCTACTTGTTGTCGACGATATTCGTCAAAACCTAGATGTTAACCGTCCCACGATTTTGGCCTTACTAGACTTTACAAAAGCTTTCGATACGGTTAACCATTCTATTCTTTATAAGAGGCTACTGTGTAATTTTGGATTTTCTTCTCTGGCAGTCCAACTTTTGCTTTCTTATCTTGGCGATCGTCAACAATGCGTGGCTGTTGCAAATTATACGTTAGCATTACTTGGGGTACCTGCCGGAGTTCCCCAGGGCTCCATTCTCGGGCCTCTATTATTCTCTCTCTACGTGAACGAAATCCATCAACTTACAAAACATTGTACTGTTCATATGTTTGCCCACGACGATCAGTTATTCTTGAGTTGCGAACTGGGTTTGATATTGAGAGGTATTGAGATGATGAACAGCATCTTACAGATCATTCATCAGTGGGCACTCAAGAATAATTTATCACTAAATCCAAGAAAGTCAAAGTCTATTTTTATTTATAATAAAAATTAGATACTTCCACTTTTCCGCCTGTAATTTTGGGTGAGTCATGTATTCAATACGTTGATAAATTTAAGTATAGTTTTCAACGATACACTCACTTGGTCTGATCACTCTGCAGTTACGATTGGAAAAATTTACAAGGGCCTCCGATTACCACTCAAAATTCACTGCCTGCTAAAGCTAAGATGCTTCTGGTTAAATCACTTTTATTACCCGCGTTGCTATATGGTTTCGAGGTGTTTTGATATGTTGACTACAATACTAGGCGTAAACTTAATGTAATCTACAATAACTTACCAAGATTTGTTTTCAAAAATAACGAACCTCATCAAGTTCAGAACCGTGAAGGGATTATGAATACCCTTTAAATGTTTCAACACAGCACGGGCGTGAGGGTGATTTTAAGGAAAAGAAAGAATGATAGGAAAGATTTGCACAGCAGACTAATATATGCCAGTTCACAAAGAACATCTATATTAATTCAACCTAGATTCAATTGCATGCAATCAGAGCGCACCTTTTTTGTCCATACCACTATCCTCTGGAACTCATTACCCATCGCACTTGGGAGAATCATAAGCATAAACACTTTCAAAACCCAACTTTTCAAACACTTGGCCAGTGATATATAAATATACTTACTTACACAATATATATAAATATATAAGCTATTTTATGAAATAATTCTCATCTTACTTTTCTATACCTCCATATAAATTTAAAAGCTCTTTTAATTTGTAAAGCATTCACAATCTATGAGATTTAATCTCAATGTGAAACCATATATTATAAATAAATAAATAAATATAAAATTCCGTCATCAGTTTTGTATCCATCAGTATAAAAATGGATAGCATCATCTTCTAAGAAGCGTCAGTCCTACCATACAGATCTTGGTGGGGTGGTGACTTGAAAGTTTTTGACGAATTATAATTTAGGGATGATGTAATCAACGTAGCTTGGAAGTTATTCGAACTAGTTCAGAATAATAGAATGGCAAATATCATTATTGATCCATTGTGAACAAGCTTTAAGGCGCGGGTGGCTGTGCTCGCTGCCGTCTGCGGCAGAGGGTGTTATTCTTAATACTCCACTCATACACATTGAAGCTGATCGTTGGACTTTGCTCAGCTTTTCACGATTTGCAGCTTTTTCTACAGCGGTCCAACATACTGTTACGCCTTAGGTAAGAATCGGTCTGATTACCGAAGTATATAGCCAGTGAGTAATACGGGATTGAATGCCATATTTATTCCCTATAGCTTTTTGCATGAGAAGAGTGCCACTGTGGCTTTGTTAACTCTTTCTTTTATATTAGGGTTCGAACTTAATTTTTTATCTAAAATAAGACCCAAGTATTCAATTGGTCTAAGTATAAGCAAAATAATATTACGTACATACACAAGAATACCAATTGTTTTTTATTCAATACAAATGGTCTTATACTTTTATACCACACCGTTATCTCATCCAAATATATTTATTTTTGAAATTCATATGTAATTTTTCAAAAATCAAATTATAAAAATGCATATTTGGTGTTTGCTTACCTTTATTCTCCTCAAACATTCAGTCAGAACTTTATGATACATGTCGGTGGTTGCTTCATAATTAGGGTTAATTGGATCAGGGTAGCTAAGAGCTGCTGCTCTGGCTCTTTCCTGTTCTATATAAGCGCCTCGCACAAGTTTGGCTCCAAAGTAAAAGTTTTGTCGTTTAGCTTGCTCTAAATCAGTGCAAACCTGTAAAAAGTAAACTTTTTAAGGAAATTATAAACACTAAAATTAAACAAACCTCTTTATAGGCTTCTGTTAAATAACACTGATAGGTGTTGAATACAATTGCTTTTTCTTTGTTGTATTTTCTCATCATTTCTAGAGTAATGCGAGAAATTGCTGGTTGGAAATAAGTTTGTTCGGCATCGATCATAATGCGTACATCTAACTCAGCGGCAGTCTAGAATAAAAATATAATAAAAGAAATATACGGGGAGTCAGGTAAGAATGGAGAAGTCTGGATAAGCCTTATAATAAACTTATCACCTTTCTAAGACTGGAAGAAAAATAGATACCAAGCAGAACCATTATATGTGCATTTTGCGTTTGGCGTCATTTTATTTGCCTTGCTTTATACTACTTTTTTATCGGATATCAATTAATGTATTTTAATTAATTAAATAAATCTCAAGCAGTCTTTTTAAAGCTATAAAAGATTAAAAAGTACATACATTTTGAAAAAATGCAAATCACAAATCATTTTCTTTTATGAAGTGAGACAAGCAGCATATTAAGTATCAAAGTTGTGGAAAATTTTACTTTTACGATGAATGCGTTCACTTTGATATGGGAATAGGTTAATTGATTTGTTCAACTATTAAATGTACTATGAAGATCTAAATGAGATTTATTTTAAACTCTCATTAAGTCTTCAAGTCTCTCAGTAAGTCTTGAATATTATATGACATTTAGGCTAAATCTACTTAAATTTCGGTTAGTGGTCGTTGAAAAGGAAGTATTAGGTTATTGAACGTCAACTCAAGTGATGCATTTTTACTTGCGATTATAGGCACTATAAGGCAAGTTTTGCATTCGTCGAAAAAAAAAGTTTCGAGATAACAATCAAACATGATATTACGATGATAGAGAAGCCTAAAAAAAGATCTGCAAAAAATGTCTGTCTATCTGTCTGCCCGTCTGTATGTATAAGGAGCTACAGCGTAAAAGGCTTAAGCGATACCTTTAAATTTGGTATGTGTGATTCTTTTGGCATTCCTCAGAGGGGAAATTGAAATTTTATTATATGACTTTGAAGGTAAATCTTATTTTTTTTTTGGCAATAGCTATCATTTTATTTAAACCAAGTTTACGGGAAAAGTCTAGTAACAGTACATTTCATATAACGCCTTTTTTAATGTTTGGCTTTCTCGGTAACGGTACATTAGATTTCTTTGAAATTTTATATGTGAGAAGATCTAAGTAGCCAAATTAATTCTGCATATCAAAATATTGAATAACTTTTTTTTTCTAATAAAAATTAATTTTTAAAACTTTTTTTTTCAAAAATTAATATTTGAAATTCTACGAGTATAATCACATTTATATTAATAAGCTCTAAAAAACTGTATACCAAAATTTCAAAAAAAATTTTTTTTTCAAAAAACTCAAAATAAGAAACAGGGTTTCATCAAAATCCGTCCTACAATTATCGATATACTTTTTTATAAAATTTTCATTTATACGTGTCATCTAATGGCGTTCTTCGTTTTTTCGAGAAACTGATTAAAGTGACGGTTTTGGCAGTTTGTATTAGTTGAAAAAAACTATTTTTACCCACCTATACACCATTCACTTTCATGATATATGTACATATATATGTACATATTTACATACCTACGTTCTCTATATGTAGGTAGGTAAACCCTCCTAATTTACATAATTCAAATCCATTTAAATATACAAACATTTGTAGGTAGGTGTCTATGTAACCATTCCTTAAATCATATGTATTCCACAATTCATTATATTCAGAATCAAGGTATTCTTACCTACATCGGCTTTAAACCTGCATAGGATAACTAGACTACCTATAACTACTAACAGCGTCAGTAGTTAGCTACACAATAGTTTTTAGCTACAAGAGCAAGTTGGTACGATCCAGTCGTGCATTTTATTTATACCAGAGATGATTCAACTTTTTCAAGAATTATTTTCTTCCACAATTTGAATTAAAAGCAAGTGCCACAGTTATTCAAAATGTGTAATAATGTTGTTTTTTTTTGTAAAACGACTGAATTGGTATCCGTGGTGTTCAAAAAAGTAAGCCAAGTAAATAAAAATAAACTGAACAAAAAAATGCACATATATTTGGTGCTGCTTGCCGAATACACTAAGTGTGTCTTAATACTCGAAGATTGAAGTGAGCTTCTTACATTATGCATTCAATTAAATAAAGATTTTCTAAGCATTTAGATAACAAGGCAAATTGATAAACAACGGGTATGTTTACGATAGGTATTTAAGCGTCATGCTTTCAAACATACCTTGACAATAGTGTTGAGTCTGCGGATCATATTTCTGAACATTTCCTCCTCTTTGGGTGGAATCTGTGAGATCAATCGACGCATTTGTCCAGTTTGTGGGTCAGGTACCCTGAATGTATCACTCAGCTGAGAGTCTTCGTCGACAATACCAGACCAAGGAAATAAGTGGAGAATTCTGTCAAAAGGATAAAAGAAAACTATTAATAATAAAAATAGCGTGTTTAACAAGTTAGAAAGTTACGACTTTACATACGTACATATAAAAACAGGTAAATACATAGGCAATACGATTAAGCTATTCAGAAAATCTCTGTCATGATTCGATTTCTATAATTTAAAGCCACTTTGCAATATCGGCATAATTTTTATATTTCAATTTTATTTAACAAAGATACATTATATCACATTATGATTTTCTTTAAAAAAAAATTGCTAGAGGAAAAGTATTTTGCCTTTCGGTCAAATTGAACAACGAGCAAATAACCAGTTAACCAGTTGAATTGGGAAATCTTCATTCTGCTGATTTAGTACGGTCGAAATTTTGTAAATTGAGTCGAACCTAATTCTAGGAAAAGTTTCCGAGCACCAGTTTGATGAGCACCAGATCCCCTTTTTTCAACTGCGGACATTGCTTCAACCATTTTGGGCGCTGTTGGAGCCGAGCGAGGTATTCAACTGCCATTTTTTCCAAAATGTTTGCAAGTGCAATTGTAGATTCTTCCAGCGGTCTTGGTAGGATTGATTTTTAATAGTCAGGTCTGGCTCAGGAAATGTGAAGAGATTATGGCCTATGAGAAAGTGTGCTGGCGTTAATGCTCGGAAATCCTCCGGGTTTTCTGTCAAGGGACACAAGGGTCTCGAATTGAGAAACGCTTCGATCTGCGTCAAAAGCGTGGCGAGCTCCTCAAACGTTAACGTCCCATTCCCGGTGATTCTTCTGAAGTGGTATTTTACACTCTTAATTCCGGATTTCAATAATCCACCAAAATTGGTAGAAGCCGGGGGAATGAAGTTCCACTTGGTTCCTTGTGTGGACAGAATCTCGGCAACCTCTTTCCAATCATGCATGGCAGTTTTTAGAAGTCGACCTAATCAAGCCTCTGCTCCTACAAGTTTGTTCCGCAGTCACTGTAAACATGGCTTGAAACTCCTCTGCGTGCTGCGAATCGAGGGAATGCTGCTAAGAAGGCTTGTGTTGTCAGGTCACTGACAGCTTCCAAATGTATCGCTTTTGCAGATAAACAGACAAAACTGTAGATGTATCACTTGCAGCACTTAGATCCGCGTCACCTCCATGCCTTTATAGTGATAGGTCCAGCATAATCAATTCCGACATGTACAAACGCTCTGGAAATCCTAACTCTTGGAGCTGGTAGTTCTCCCATTAACTGCTGAGCTGCCTTGCTGCGAACCCTGAAACAAATAGTACTGTTATGAAGGTACTTTTTGACCACATGCTTCATGTTGATTATCCAAAATTATTTCGAAAAAAAAACAGATCATTAATTATAATCTGTGTCAGATGATGTCCAGCTTCTAAAATCATAGGGTGCTGTTGGTTGTAGGGAATGTCTGCTTGTTTGAGCCTTCCACCGACGCGAATGATTCCTTCACTACATGTAAATGGATTGAGCGCTCCTAGGCATCTGGCCCGGCAAATCCCCTCGGGAAACATGTCGCGTTGAACGCATCATACAATTATGTTGGGGGCTTGATAGGTTTCTTTTGGACATAAGGGATCAGAGACTCTGATGTCGTACGGTTTGCGAACATTGTTGACAAGACGCATAAAATATGCTGAAAATCGTTTTATTAGAGAAATCAAATTGTTTTCATTCACTTCAGTGTGGTGAACGTGAATACTTCTTGCCTGAAGAATAGATGGGGATATCCACCCCATCGGGTTATACAAGCGGGCGATTGTCGACAAGATGAATCTCTTAGTTGGTTGAGGACTGGTTGGAGGAATGAACTGGAAGTAAAATTGGTCATCAACTGGAAGCCATTGAATACCCAAGGTTTTAACTTGTTTCGAACCTTCAAATGGTATTGCAAAGGTGGACTCACGTGTTTGCATAGGTATTTCTTCAATAAGGCCCCCATTGTTCAATGTCCACTTACGCAAGTTAAAACCTGCCTCCTGTAACACCATTTTAATCTCTCTTGATTTTTCGTTTGCTTCCTGAATGTTTTCTGCTCCTGAGAATAAATCGTCTACGTAAATTTCGTTTTTAATCATATTAGCAACTCTGTGATGAATTTGCCTGACCAGTTTTGCGACCTCCATCAAGGTTCGAATAGCGAAATACGGAGCTGCAACGTGACCGTCTTTAATCGAAATATCTTGAGCTGCAGGATATTCGCGCCAGAAAATTAATTGGTAATATGAATCTTCTTCTCCCACCCAAATCTGCCTATACATTTTCTCAATATCAGCTGAAAAAGTATAGCGATAGAATCTCCATCGTAATATTACATCTATGACATTTTGTTGTAAGATATGGGCCTGTTACCAAATGTTCGTTAAGATGCGTCGAACACCACTCTCTTTTAAGTTGTGGAACTACTCTCCATCAAGTAGTGATTAATGTTGACAAGAGATCCTTTCTCAACTTCAACCATGTGACCTAGTTTCAGATATTCGTCCATACATGCCACATATTGGTTGCGAAGTTGTATATTTGCTGAGGAGTTTTTTAAGAAATCTGAAACGTTGAATGGCACCTTTATAGGATCTTCCCAAGACCGGAAATGTGTTCCCTTTAAACGAAGGAGCTACTTGGTAATGATTATCTGGCAACATACGCACGCTTCTCCAAGTCCTTGAAAGGAGCTTGTTCGAGCTGCCAGAATTTTTGAAGTTGTTCATCGGACCAAGCTTAGATTTATTTATAAACAACTCCATCAACGTTTTCTAGCAAGGGAGATGGCCCACTTTCAGGTCCAGTGCGTTAACTAATGAAAATTGTATCAAACAAAAGGTGAGATTGGGCACTTTACTTGGGCAAAATATTTCCAAAATCTTCAATGGGGTTTTCGAGATATTTGAGTCTGAAGTTGGTTAACTCAACTGAATTCAATTTCAGTCGCAATTTTCCAAATCGAACGTTTTTTACTTTGAGTTTCAATTGGTGAGTTTACATTTCTAAGAATTATACTGACATTTTTTCACTAGTTCTGTCGAAGAATTCGCCAAAAAAGAACATTTGGAAATTGTAAACCAATACAAATACCAAGGCTTCCTGATAACGTCCACATGTAAAGGAAAAATGTGTTGCAGCGAATACGCCTATTAACCTTATGAAAGAAAATTCTTTTTAAAAATACATGTTGATTATTATTCTAAGTTCAAAGAATTTGATGCAACTACTCGTAATAAGACCTGTCTGTGCAAATCAAGTTTTCAGCTTTCAAAACATAGATTAATTAGAGGAAGTCAAACAGTTATTTTTCAAACTCATTTTTAAACTGGACGACTCTCGTATGCAATTCACGTTGAAACCTGTACATCCCAAATATATCTAAGAACCATAAATCGGATGCTGATTACATAATTAAAATCATGAATAGACAGTCATTAAGGATATTTCCACCTGCATAATCCAGTTTTGGAAAGTAACTTGTAAGTTTCTTCTCTAAATTATACTAATTCAGTATTATGAGAGGGATTTGAGAGCTTACTGATACGAGTATATTTATTTATCTTATTAAATATTGTTACGTGAACGCACTCTATTCAATGTAGCCAATTATGCGACATGTAATTGGCGGTGGGATGTGTCCATGTATGACAGATGACAGAAATGTCAGCAATAGAAACGAGGTAAAATTAAGGTTAAGAAGAAAAATAAAAAGTAAATGGAATTAAGCAACACGTTCTCTTTCAATTCAATTAAGAGAAATAATTAACAATATATTTGAAAATCTTCTGAACGCATGGGTGCGCGGAAGTCAGGGTTACATTTGGGACTCCATTGCGTTCTTTTGACTCCTTTTTAAGTCTGGACTCCAGGACTCCATTTTTGTAAAATTAATTTACATTTTCTATTTTCTCATGTTTGACATTTAACTTTATATGTGTGTTGTCTGTGTACGAGTGCATTAATTTTGTTCTTCTTCCTGCCCTAAACCAGAGATGAGCTATACCAAGATGGGAAGCTTTCGTATGTTTCACCCTCCAAAACACATTTGGTTACATTGTTGTATTTGTAAATTTGACTTTCTATCAATGAATATATGTGAAATCCAACATCAAAATGTGACGTACACACAAATGCAAAAATATCAGTCTCGTAATGGTACTAGCTTGTAGGCAAATCAAAATAGCTGCCACACTTTCCTATCTTGGCATGGCTCATCTGTGCTCAAACGTTTTAGAAGATGAGCAGGTGGAAGATTGGGTTCTTGACCCAATTTTAGTGCAGAGATAAAGGCAAAATATTCCCAACAAGTAATATTTTTAGATTCTTATTTATTAACTTATTTTTTTCAATTTCTTTTAGTATTATGAAAAGAACTGAATTGTTTTAAGTTGTAACGTTTATTAATTGTAAAAAAAATATTTTTTAATGTTTATAAAATATATATGAATATATTTGCTGATAGAATGAGGCTTTCTAAGAGTTTATAAAGGACTCTGTTTTTTTAACCAGGACTCTCTTTTTGGACTCCTTCGAAATTTTTTTCAGAGGTAAGCCTGACAGATGTACCACGCTGCAAAGTTTTTTTGAAAAACTTATCAATTATGCTTATTCATAAACAACACAGCACAACACTTATGTCGTTTTTATTTGACAATCCGAAAGCATTCTGAACTCATCTGAAAGTGTGCACTTGGGAAAAAATGACTGATCTGAAAACGAGAAAACATTTTTTTAATGACAACTCGACTGCTGTCATTTTTTGTATCATAATTGTGCAATAAACATTATTTTTGATTTTGATTATTCTCACGTACACAATTATGGTCACATTTACAATCGCATTAAAATTCAGAATCGTCAGAACCAGATCCCAATTGGGATCCCGGATCAGAGATTCCGGATTGCCGAATAAAAACATTTACCTTTTGATCAAAAAGTAGTCTGACTTAAAAAAAAATGTTTTGCGGATGACTTGGGAATTGCTTATACCTCACCTTGTTCTCTGAATTAAATTGCTGATATAAATACAGATATTTAATTACTCAGAACATGGTTTTATCATTATAAACTAGTTGTGAGCTGCAAAACTAAACTTATGTGTTTTATACTACGTTTTCACCTACCACTTAATCCAGATTTAAGTGGATTAACCATAAATCCTCTTTGAAATCTTCTAAATCTTGAAGATTTCCCATACAAATTTTAATCTCCTTAAATGAAGATTAGAAATTAATCTCATTGAAATCTTCTTCGAAGTAGAAGATTCGCAAAAGAAACAAACCTTATTTCATAGAACGCGCCTATTCTAATGTCATATTTTCTCCATTGACATTAAAAAAAAAATAAACTGTCCAACATTATTTAATTTGTTTTTGTCTGGTATAATTTGTCGTTGCCTTAAATTCTGTTTTTGTTTATAAATAAGTATGAAAATAACAAATGCAATAAAGCTACAAAGACCAAAGCGGTCGGTGCCTCGAATTTGTAATGGAAAATGTTTTAGCTATCATACAGTAATACTTTGAAGTTGTTCTTTCCCAAATATATAAAAACGAAAACCGTGCAAAGGCGATTACAGTGTTTATGTAAATATATCTATTTGCTTCAAGATGTTGCGATAACAAAATTTTAAAGTTATTACTCATTTTTATTTATTGAAATTAAATTTGTTCACTACACCGAAATTATTCTTCTTCTTCCCAATTATTTTGTTTTTGTCTTGTTGTATTGACCTTTGAATGGCAATTCATAGTGAAAACGTCAAACTAATCTTTTTTTCACTGGTGAAAACACTTGAAGATTAATTTTTAATCTTCTCAATTTAAACCGGATTATCTTTAGGTGAAAACGTAGCATTAGACTTAATATGGTAGAACACCGGATATTGAAATATATTTTCATTCTTTCGACTGCCCCAGATACTCGTACATTCGCAGTTTGTGTGATTGTAATGACAGAAAATCTAGATTTACTTATAATTAAAGTGTGAGCTGTAACAAGTCTTGTGTTAAAATTGTTATAAAATACAAATACAAATTGAATATTGCCCAAAAAATATTATTTTTTTTTTAAATCCAATAATATATTGGGCAAACCGAAATTAATGCGCAATAAAGCCCTTACACGGTCAATATTACTGCGCAATACCGAGTGCAGTATTTATCCGAAGGTTACAGAAAGGTATAAATTTATTGGAGTGCAGCTTATCTGGTGAAACTTCAGCCATTTCTTGCGTTGAATCAGATCAGAAATGTATGTTTTGTAAACTGATTAGCGAACTCTATACCGTTATTCAAAAGTATGAACATTCTACCAGTAAAGCATCTTTACCATTTTAAAGTTTCCAACATTTCCTTTTTGAAAAGTGGTTATTTGCAACAGATACGATAAGTTTGCGTAGCAACACACGGTTTTTGGTTAAAATTCCTCCTTTTCGCACAACTCACTACTGTAACTTAAAGTCTGTTGTTTCTTGAAAGTTATTTAATTGCTTAACTGAAAATATTAGACGATTAAGATCTCCTTCTGAGTTTTTAAAGAAAGTAAAATTATGGCTGAGACAAGTTGAGTTATTGCTTACTTACATGGTTTGATCTGTGACTGCGTTTTTTATGTTTTATTTTAAACTTTTCAGCAAACATGTATCATAAATATATAAAAACACTAGTAATTATATAATAACAAAAAACTGAACTAAAATAAAAAAACAATACAATGCAATATAATATAAACTATAATTAAATTTCTTTCCCAACATAAGTATGTATATGTATGTATGTATTTAAGTATATACCTATATTTTTTCTCTCATTTGCAAAATGTTTATTATTTTATGTATTCTTTTTGAAATGACATTTACAGTTATTTTTTTAAATTTTAAATATTGTCACTAACAACTCTTAGTACATATGTATCCTACTATGTTAGTAAAAAGATTACTTTGAAATAGCTAAGAATAATGATTTAAATAAATAAAAAACAAATAGAGACAGCTATTCAAACGTTTTTCAGGCTATTTTGGTCACTTTTTACTGATATGCAAATAAAATAACTTTACTTCATATTTTTACCCTACGTTTCGTTGGATATTCCCAACTATAACAAACTATCATATAAAGCCCCACTCTCAATGTTGCAAGTAGAAGAAATGCTTTTGAGCGAGATGCTGGGATCGAGTGCATTAGCTACAAATTTCCCAAGGATTCCTCCAGCTGGCACCCTAATACTCCCATGCCAACACTTTTCTTTATAAAAATACCACGTCAAAGTGGTAAAATTATAAGGAAGCGTTGTTTTTCTAGTTACAGCAACTTCAAGAGAGACGGTCGTGCAGCCTTCAATTCGAAGAAAGTTTCAACAGAGTGCAAGCAATGCAGCCAAGCATTCTGCTTGGCATGCTTCAATTTAAATCATAAGGACTCATAAACACATCTTAATAAATATTGTTGAATTATTAATATGTTATTTATGTATGTACCTATACAAAGAATTTTACTTATTATAAATTATGTTTTATACCTATTTTTCAAAATAAAATAAAATATGTTGATAAAAAGGTATGGGTTTACTTGTTAAAAGTTTTTTTAATTAAATATTTTTCCAATTTTGTTTTTTAACTTTCGTAAAATATAGGGCGTTGCATATACACGTTTATATAAAAATTATTTTTTAAGCAAGTTTGATCCTATAAAGATCGTATCAAAAATGATACATGGGCGTAGGCGGTTCGAGAAAAAAATAATTTTATGTATCAAAAACGATACATGGGACTTATTGTTGATGTATTTTATTTCTAATACAAAATAATGGACGTATAAATATTTCATATCAATTTGTAAGGGGACAGCTAAGCCGAATTTCAAAATGTATCAACATACATGAACGTAGGCGGCACGAGAAAAAATTAAATGTGTGCATAAAATATGATACATGGGACATTTAAGGTGTTAAGTTTAAAAATTTGTCGAAACGTGTCGCGTCGGCAAGAAGAAATTAATAATACATTCGAACTTCGATAACTCGAATAAAATTGGTTGGCAATAGCGCGAAGCCTGAACGTAACATGTAATTTTTTTAGATAACTTGAGCTTCTATAACTCGAATGTCTCGATTACTCGAAGATATTCAGCCCTATCACAAATTCCATCTTAATCGAAAATATGCTACGTTTCCCGATAAATCTATCACAAATTCCATCGTAGTGGATTCGGAGTGAAAAATTCGCTTACGATTTTCGAAGTTCGTAGAAATTGGTATCAATGAATTCGATTGGAATGAAATAAAACACACTTTTTCTACGACAAACTATTTGTGTCGGACACTGAAAGTAATGCGTCGTTAACAGTTATTTTAAAGAAAAATATAAGTATTTTTACAAATTCTATGGTTTTATGAATAACATTTGATTTTAAATTTCAATATGAAAGTCTCTAATGAGCGATATAGGCGACCTAGCCTCCCAAGGCTGTAAGAAACTCGCAAAAGAAGAAATTGAAAATTTCTGGGAAATTGTAAAAGGCAACCTTGGACTACAAGATTGTTTTAAAAGTTCACATTATCATGTGTGTAAGCTTAATTAAAATTGGAAATAGCACAGTATTGCTATTTATCCTTTCATTTTGGCATATACCGCTGATTTCGAAAATAAGAATATTACACTAGGATTTTGTGAAAGCTGTTTGTCGTAGATCGGGGCGTAACTGTCCGTGCGGGGAATTATTACGATGGAATTTGTGATAGGGCTCATTATTTTGGGTCATCTTCGATAAGTCGAATTTTTAGAGGGAATTCTCGGATTCTGTGGAATTTTACAAATTCATTTCATAATGCATTGCGTTTGTTGGCACTGTGTTTGGATGTCCTATGACTTTGTATATATGATAATGTTGAAAATTGTAATTCCGTTAAGTGTGAGTAAAATTTTTCATGTTCCGGTATTAGAACACACATTACTAGGGTGGTAAACCTATGTATCATAATACGAATTTAAAGACTTATTTAAAAAAAAAAATAGTATTCGTCTTCTAAAAAGTTAACAAAAAAGACGAAATAAAAAGTGTAAAGAAACTAACATAGATATTAACAGTGCTGTGTGTAGTTCTTATTAAAAGTGAGGCTAACGGGGATATGTCACTAAAGCAAACTTTAAAAACATTGGCGCAAAATTTTAAACAACCTATTATTAAGACCTTAACACGATACTAGTTAGCAATTTACTACATACATAGTAGTCTACTAACTTTTCATACATTTTAAATCTTTTGTTTAATAGTAAAATGCTAATTAGGCACATAGCATTGCATTTGTAAGGTTTGAATTTTAATGAACACAATTATTGTGTTTATGCGTTGTAAATTGATTATATGTTGATAGAAACCCAACATCATTGCCTCACAGCAACCCATTTTTCGGAGTTTCAAATTCATCTGATTTACGTCAATATATGAGAAGAAAAATGGATTTTATTTTTTTTCTTAATCTTTTGACAATTCAAGTGGTTGGTTAATCAAAAATGGATTTAATAGGAATTTTGGAATATCGTTGGGCGATTTCGGAATTTTATTGGAGCATTTAAAAAAGCCTTTTATATTAAATGTGATTTGTAATTTGTAGTTTGCCCTTTGACCATAAAAATTATTATATATTTTCACATTTAGTTTAATATTTTTGTGCGATGTACCTATTTGTCTGCAAGTTATTTTTTATTTTTGCTTCCAATTCCACAGGCTACTATGAAAATAACTGTTCGTAGAAAAAAAAAGTCAAACTTACTATTCATTCGGGGCTAGTGATGCAAATTTTTCCGAACTCCGAATTTCGTAGGGAATATTTATAGTACGACGGGGCGTATAATACATTTGTTCGGGATTCGTAGTACGAATATATTACGACGGGGCCTGTGATAAGGCTGAATATCTTCCGAGAAAGCTATTATAGGGAAAATAATCCATCGTCTGCTTCCGGAAGCGAAGAAGAGGACGAATTGTTGGCGATTGAAAGAAGACAATATATAATGTGACTACGGGTCGGGCTTGAAAAATGCGATGACCATGATTTTATTCACCGATTTACTTTAATATCTTGACCACTTTTTAGTTTAAATTATGCTAACTTAAATATGTGTAGATCGCGCGAATTACGACCAATTTTTAATTGTTTTGAGGTATTATGCAGTCGGGTCTATTCAGTGGGCATTGCTGATTTTATTGGCGTAAGTATTTCAACAGTGCATCGTATTGTGAAGCGGGTGTAAAAAATTGTAATTGTTAACCTTGCGCCTTAGTTGGTTCGCATGCCCGAAACACGAAAAGAACGGTACAAATATGATACAACTACGCAAGAAAGCGTATTCCCGTGTTTATTTTCATTTCGTTCTGCGCATCTACGTCATGGGCACACAAATTGCTTTGTATTTTTGCACTTTTTATAATAAATGCTTGGTATTTAAAATTAAAAAAAAAAACAAGAATATTGTTTTTATGAACAAAATTTCATATTTAATTATTAAATTCACGTAAAAAAATTTCTCATATCAATAATGAATTATATACATTGCAGGCACTCACTAAAGCAATCATTCTGGTTACACCGATTGAATCAAATTAAAAAGAGATTAATTATTTACTAAAACCGCCGAAGCAAAAATATTTAAATTGCAGAAAATTAAATTTCATTTAAATAGAATTTTCACTTTTACTTGAAAACACATTAAAACGACAGCAGGAAAAGCACATACGTTTTACCGAATATATACTTTATGCATACGTGATACTCCCATCAGGTAAGAGTTTGGCTGCATGTTTGCTTCAATTTGTTTACGTTTGTTACGTACTCGAACATTCAGTCACCTAATAAAATTCGCAACACATAACATCTGCACAGAATTTTGAAAAACAAATACGTCGCGGTCGGTCCCAAAGTTATATGGTTTGTCGAAATCATAGCACATAATAAATTCAAATCTCACAGAATAAATTCAAATCTAAAGTTGAAACATACGTATCTGTCAAAAATTTCCCAGGGAAATTTAATTAAACACAAGTTAACTAACTTTTAAATTTCAACTCTCGAGTTGAGATTTAAAATAGTGAAGAAAAACCAATTTCAACTTGTCACTCAACTCTCAAGTTTGTGTCAACTCTAGAGTTGGCTACCTTGACAGTTTGCGGCAAGTTGACAAATAGTGAAGAAAAAAAATATGACATATCATTCAAAACAGTACCTAAAATAGCAGGAGGATTGTCATAAGTTCGAAAAGTTCAAGTTCAAAACATAATCAAATCATTCACCGAACTCATGTAATATTTTATATGATGTGAAACGCAAGCGTGGTTGATAGCTAAACTTAAATCAGATATTTTGAAATCAGCTCTAAAAGCTCAAACCAAGTACTTTAAGTACTTTTACCTGTACTTTTAGTATCTCTCTTTCGCTAAACGTTTGCTCACAGAACGATATCGCGAATTATTTGTTGCGAGATTGGCGGCGAGATAGCAATACTTTTAGTACTATTATAAAAGTAGTTTTTGTTGCATGTTGGAAGTATTACTTTCAGAAATTGGAAATTTTTTTTTGTTCGTTTTGTGGGTTTTCATAGATTAGTGTAGATATCTATGTATCTGCGTTGTGTCTATTCGACAAAGAATTATTTAAGTCCAAAAAAATACACCCAAACAATGAAGAATGCACGCAGCGAAACATCTACCTCTACAACTTCCGGGATCAAAACAACACCTCTGATTGCGATGAATTTAATGTCCAAAATACTATAATAAGCCAAGCAGGGGGGTTTATGGAGCCCTCATAGACAATGAAATCAATTTATCTCTTAATCATTTTTGTTAGTTCTCAAAAGAACTACAAACCTTCAAATAACTCAAAATCACTACCTACAAACAAACCATTAACCGCAAACCACCATAGACAATGCAATCAATTATTATCATAATTGTAAAGATACATCAATACTGCTAGTATCGCGTTCATTAATGTATTAAACCAGTAGAAATGTAACCAATAGAAATGCTGTAGAAATTTGGTATCACTTGCGTTTATTAATTCAGTTATACTGCAATACTGCAGTAAAAGTATCGCAAGCTTGTATCTTTCAATTTTCTGTTGCACAAAAGTATACAAGCAATCATGTGAGCAATGCTTATGTTTTTTTTTACATCTTTTACAATACTGTACAACTTTTTATTAAATAATGATAAATTAATATATACGAAAATCATTTCTAAAACCGTCTTCGGGATATTCGTGTATTGTTCTTAGAAAATCTGTATTCTTCGGAATCTGCCTTTACGTTGGTTTGCAATATATTTTAGAAATCAATAGCACTCTTCTTCTGCAATTAATAAGTAAGTTAAGTAAGTTATGCATTTATTTATATTTCATATAGGAACATACATTTACAGAATAATATTGAATTTTTTAAAGCTTTGGCTTCGCCGTCAGCTCGACTAGCAACTTATAGATACTAAATAAAATATCTAAATAAATTTGGTTATGAGCAGCATTCTAAATTTGCAAATTTCCTTCAAATAATTGGCAAGATTTGTTCAATCAGATATATCCAATATTTGTAGTGTTTCCCGCATAGAGAGGGAATGTTTTAAAAAGTAAGCTAATCTCCGATGTTTAAAAATTGGAAACACGCTTACAAAATGAAAACAGTCTTTTTTCGACTCGATGATGCATAGTGTGCAAAACGGATTATAGCTGTAATTATATGGTTTTCCTTTTAGCTTTAGTAGTTCACAGCTGGATAATTCGATAAAATTGGTGCTTTAAATTGTGCATGTTGTTTAAATCAATTTGTATAACTTCCCCGAAAGTATTGGCAATACGTATCCATTTCTCAAAAACACCAGTCTTTGTTCCTTGCTTCGTAAAGAAGCATCTTTTTGCTCAACCGATCGATATCCTAGAACCTTAATAAGATAATTAGCTTTTAATTTCACGATAAATCGCATAATTTGGTGTGTTGATGGGTAATCTGAACATTTTGTTGATAAACTTATCTGAAGTTTCTGGACTACTTCATACTCATCCATTCTCCAAACTTGTGCTGCATAATAAAGTTAGACTTCACAACTAAATTCAATATTTAGTACTTCATGTAATTGTTTAAAAAAAACTCTTCTCCATGTTAAGTTTATGAGACTTTGAGAAGATCTAGCCTTTTCAGCGAGGCGTTTACCAAAATCCAGATTAGGATTAAGATTGACTCCAAGATATTTATATTTATTCGCTACTTCCAAGCGCCTCCAATTCCTTCTTGTTTCTATCGTTAAAGGCTTTAACTATCGATGACAGAGAAAAAAATTTGGTCAACTGTAGAAAAATTCTTCCTAAATCCAGCTTTGAAATCCGTTAGTATATTTTTTTTTCTACCCACCTTACCAATCTATCAACAAGAACTCCACAAAAATCTTTGGCTATAATATTCATTTCATATTCCTCGATAATTTTCCACTGCATTTAAGGCACTTTTTTTGTGTAACGGAAAAATAACTGCTTTTTTTAACGATTGGGGAACTTTAGATTTGTGAGAATTTTGTTGAAAAGCGTTACAATGTGAGAACCAAATGTTTGCGACGCATTTTTAAAAATTTCGTAAGGTTCCGCAGCTGGTGCTTTTACATTTTTAGCTTTCTGAAGAACTGTTGTTATTCAAAAAGAGATATTTCGGTGTCCAATATATCATCGATAATAAAATGTTTAGCGTAAGCAAATGTGAAGGTTGATGTTTTTAGTAGAAGGCTCGAGAAATAAACGGAAAAATCATCCGCGGATACACCTGTGCTTATTACATGTTTTGAACCATTTATTTCCTTCGCCAGTCTCCAAAATTTCTTTGTGTTCTTTGTTTCACCTAGTAATTGAGCTTATTTATTTTCCAATTGTTGTTTCATTGAAAAAATTTCATACAAAAATTTGTATTGTCTGTTTGATTGATTGTACCATTTTTGTATTTCTTCGTCATCTGAGACACGCAATGCATTTAAAAGAGCAAACGATTTTTTTCTTGCTTTCAAACACTCTTTATCAAACCATTTTTGTTAAAAGTATTGGGTGCATTTAAGTTGATTTTATTTGCAGAATTCTTAATACAAGTTATTATTTGATACAAAAGAGTATTGGTTGACTCAGTGACAACAGGAATTCTCGAGAGCCAGTTTTCCAAATTTCGTTGAGCATCTTCGTTTCTCCATTTAATGCGAGTTACTAACTGTAAGTTTTGGTGTTGTGAATCGGGTTCGGTTCTCCATTCCACTGCAATTAGCGTATGATCGGAGAATGTTTGGTATACAACTTCAAATTTATGTATAAGTTCGAGCCAATCGTTGTTAACCATGCATTAATCGATTACTGATTTCGCTTGACCTCCAATAAATGTATAGTGACCCTCCATGTCTCCTTTTGTATAGCCATTCAAAACAACATAATCGCACATTTGTAACGTATCAAGTAATGTGGTACCATTACTATTACATATTTTGTCCCTGGATGCTCTCGCGTTAACATTTATATGGGTATTGGTGATATTTTCTGCTGTAGTGACTTGATTGTTACCAGTGCTGGCGTTAAACTCTCCTATTACCAATACACTCTTACTAGCTAAGCAAGATAAAAGGTTGTTAAGTTGCTCTAAATCCTCGGTCTACTTGTTAGAATTTAAATAAGGAGGCAACATATCATTTCGCTTTCAGTCTTTAATAACTGCTGTTTCCTGGATTTCAGCAAAATCGTACAGTTTTATAATAGTTGTTTTTATTCCATATAGGCACCCTGTGCGTGCATGTCCTTTGCTATAAGTTTTGATTGCAGGAATTCAGAGAGGTACACCTGCAGCTCGGAGATCCAATGGCATAACCCCGGTACCCAGGTTCAATGTCGACAGGCTAAAGGATCCCTCAACACGCCAACAAATGAGAGACCACCTTTCACACAGAATGATGACAATCTGCAGCACGGAAACTGAATACATCGAAAACCACTGCAGTGCTGTGAAAAATGTTCTTAATTTGCTGAAAGAATAGTCGGCCGAGCGAGGGGAAACAATAACGCTTGGCTTTCTGAAACAAACATGGAAACGGATTGACGAACGGCAAAAAGTCAAGGCCCGTATTGCAGCTGCAACAGGAGTAGACAAAAGAGAGCTGGAATCCCTAAACCGCACGAAAAAGAGAGAGAGGTTCACCGCAGTGTAAGACGTGCAAGCGTAAACACATCAACGCTTTGACCAAAGAAGCTGAAGATGCTGCTAACAGATTAGACAGTAGAACCGTCTACAGAATTACTAAGCAACTGGTTAGTGCTCACAGTTCCAAACAACACCTCGTAAGAGACTCAGACCGCTCGCTACTTAGTTCGGATGAGGATCAGCTGAGAAGGTGAAAGGAATATTTTGCGTCGGTATTAAACCGAGTTACCGACAGCAACGCACCACTGATACCTGCTAAGCTGATAGGAACAACAAATTCCCGAATCCGCACTTCACCCCCAGTAGAGATGAGATCAAAGCACTGAAGACCAACAAAGCAGTAGGACTTGATGGTATCCCTGTAGAGCTTCTACAAGCGGCGCCAACGACATCGAGCGAACTCCTGCATCTACTCATTAAAAAAGCTTGGGTCTCCGAAGGATTTCCGAATGAATGGACAAATGAATGATATTCACGCTCTCTAAAAAAGTTGACCTAACACAGTGCGAAAACTGTAAGGGGATTTGCGTCCTGCTGCGAAAATAGCACTGAAACGCATCAGGGAACATCTGGAAGCCACACTCGATGCCGAACAAGCAGGTTTCCGTGCCGGATCCTCATGCATTGATCATATCAATACGTCAAGGATCTTAATTGAGCAGTGCGTCGAATATCGATCACCACTTTACCTGCTATTCACTGACTTTGAGAAGGCTTTCGATAGCGTCAATAGAGAATTTAATTGGTTTGCTTTAGGCAGGAGTGGTATCCCGGATAAATTAATAGATATTATTAAGGCAACTTATGATGGATCCCAATGTCACGTTTTGCACGAATGAAGGCTGTCAGAAGAGTTTGAAGTCCAGAGTGGAGTCAGACAAGGCTGCATTCTGCCACCAATAGTGTTTCTGTTGGTGATAAGCGAAGCCTTGACGGTAAACGGAGGGATTCTATGGACTCTGCCGTCGCACCTGAAACATCTGCACTATGCGGACGACGTATGTTTGCTCTCTCATATGATCATTGATAATCACCAAATGACAACAGGGTTGGAGAGAGAAGCAGAAATCGTGGGGCTGAAAATCAACTCCGGCAAAACAAAGATGATCAGCCTGGGAACCCAGGTATCTCCTCTTATAAATATTTCTCAACAACCGGTAGATAAAGTACAGAGCTTCCAATACCTTGGTCAATACCTTTGTCATCCCTACGGATGGTGGCACCGAAAAGGACATCAGCAGCCGAATCGGGAAGGCAAAGGCTGCTTTCGATATGCTTAGAAATATATGGAGGAATAACTCTCTTAGCTTACGAACTAAGCTACGGCTGAGTCGATCCAACGTCGAACCTGTTTTACTTTACGGTTGCAGCACTTGGAAAGTAACAGAAGCTGCCAATTAGAAACTTCAAACATTCACTAATAGATGTCTAAGAAACATCGTTAGGATTTACTGGCCCAATCGTATATCAAACCAAGAGCTCCTCAGGAAAACGGGCCAGGAGGCTATTGACTCTATTATACGACGTCGAAAGTGGCAGTGGATCGACAACACGCTTCGAAAAGGCGACAACTGTATTGCGGCACAGGCAATGCAGTGGAATCCGCTCACTCAAGAAGAAGAAGACAGGGATGACCGAGAAGATCAGGGAGAAGGACAATCGAGGATGAGTCAGCCCTAGGCAAGAGTTGGAGAGAAATGCGACTCATATCCAGGAATCGAACATGATGGCGAACAGGCGTTGTGCATGCCCTATGTCCCACTAGGGGTCCCCCACGGAAATAAAAGGAGGACCTAAGTAAGTAAGTATAATAACCGCAACTTTTTATAATAGGTATGTATGATACTTACATTTAGAAACACCACCAAGTTATTTTTGCTTATTTTTTAAACACTTTTACGCGTTTGCTTATCAAAAAATTGTTTAAAGCTCTAAGAAAGCTTCGATTCTGAAAGCTCCATACCGAAAATCAAAGAAAAAGGTATTAGAATTTGCATCAACGGACCAATGGTAACTCTTGATTAATGTGTTTATTTCTTTAATAAAGACTATAATCCAGAGTCAAATTGAAGATCAGTCTCCTCTCAGCCGGGGAGCAGCCAGGTTATGGTGGACGGGTGGAATGTACGTAGGTTTATGGAATATTTCAGTAGCAATTTCTTAAGTTGTGTCCCATGCAAACACCAGCAAGCACCAGTGTGTTTGAAAAAGCTCTTCCATAAGGCCTGTACTGAAAATATAAATTGAACAGAGTATACAATTTGTTGAATTTAAGAGAATTTGAACTTCACGTCAAAATTATTCAAGTTGTCAGCGATATGGTTTATCAGGTTGTGAAATTTCAAAAATGCTGCGTGACCAACAAATTACTAGGTATTCGTCCAATGGCAATGTGACATTTCTTCCCCATGGCTTTCGCCGCGAATGTTTTTTTTTAAACTTATAATCTCTGATTTTGAGGCCAGTCGCGCGCAAACAATTTATTCGCTGAAGTGTAAACGCTGTGTGCAACGCGGATATATTTTGACAAATCGTAACAATCAGATTGCCACTCGTGGGGAATATTTTTTTATCTCAAATTTATCTTATTTTAGAAGCTAAAAAGCAAATTTTAAGATCTAAACATCAATATAAATTAATTTTCTACCATTCTGCATAGAATTTGTGAAGAATTTAGGTCTATACATTGTGTTGCATAATATTTATTCGCTTAATATATTGTAAGTTTTCCATATCTTCTGGCAGAATCAAAATATTTGGTGTAGTTTTTTTTTTACTATTTAAAATACAATGCAATGAAATGCTTACAACAAATTCAACCCCATTTAGTAATAATAATGGCGTATAATTTTAAACGATTTAGTACGAATAAGATGTTAAGGTAGTTTTAGTATGATACTAAACTAAAAAGAGGATTTTGCTAATTTTAACCAAGTTAATCATCGAACTCTCTTTTATCATTTTATTAAAGTTAAAATCACCAGAGGGCATCACTAAATCTATTAACACTTTGACAAAGTCATGTTCCTTTTAAGGTTTTCGGGGTTGTTTTCGAGGTGAGTAGAGTATTGAATTAGCTAAATATTAAATATTTATAACGCCGCTAATCCTTAAAACTAACTATGTTAAAAAACGCATGTTCGCTTAGTTTGTTGCACTGATTAAGGCGCATTCAACTGGTGTTTATCAAGAAAATAGGTTTAGTATTGGTTTAGTCAAAAAATGTTTAAAATTTTAGTGAATCCCTTTAACATTAGCAAACTGTTAAGTAGTATCATTCTAAAACCTTACCATCAGGCTGTTTAAAATTTTGTGAAATTGATTTAAAATATATGCTTGTAACTCCAAAGGTATTTCAAATGCAACCTACATTGCACGGCACTAGTTAGAATGACTAGAAATATTGGTAAGATTTTAAGAAGATGATATTTAAGTAAGGTTGCAATGCGTAAATTATTAATTAAAGCACTTAAATTAGTCACATGCGCACACATTATCAACAAAAAAAAACAAATAAATATAAATATCATTCTAACCCTTCTTTATCAGAAGTTACATTTTTGAGGAAATCCTGAACATTTTTATTGTCACCCAAGCTAGAATAGTATTTTTCTAAATCTTTGATGGTCTTGTGATGAGTTAAAACGTTTCCATGACCGCCAACTAGGTCTTCCATGTAGTTACGTGTACGCATAATAACTTCAGATACTTGTAGCTATAAAGATAAAAAAATAATAAGAATTTATTAAAAAATACTATACATTTTTTTAAATAATTCTAATGCTTAAGATAAATTTAATATAGCTGATATTTTGAATGATCATCTCTAACAACAGGCTTTAAAAATTCCACTTTCTTCAACTGTGAGTGAAAACTTAATTTTAAAGTGATAAAATGCTAATCCAGTATTTCACGGATATAAGAAACGCTCACTCAAGAAAACGCCGCTTTTAGGAAATGCAATCTCAAACACAGCGCATTTTTCTTGATTTTGTTTGTAATTAAACGTACACAAGATTACAAGAACACGATTATAAGAACTATATTTTATGCACACATATTAAAAATGTACGTCATTTTTGGTAATTTACAGTTTTCATAATCGTATATATTATATATTAATATGTTGCGGTATTAATAAATGGCGGCCTCAACCCAAGTACGTTCACTTAAATTACTTCCAACCAGGCACGACACAGCCTGTATACAACAAAATGTTTTAAGATATAGGATAACTCGAAATAAAAGCTTAACAGATGATGGCGATATGTGGAAGAAAATGCACGATAGACTGAAGGCGCAAAAGAATAGCATTACATAAGAAATACATTCACTTATTACCAAACAATTATTTGAAGCAGAGGCACGAATATCCGCAAACGTTACTGCACACATATTAGATATTAGAAGCGAAATCACTAATTTAATTGCACGGGTATCAAAAATTGAATCAACACAATTAAAACTTGATGCTAATAAAATGTTGTTGAGGGAAAATATAAACACATTTGACTCGACGATACCAAATGTCAATTACGAACTCTCCACATGCAACTCAAATATATATAAATGCAGACATGATATATCCGCACTTAAAATTAAATTCGACAAATTGAGTAGAACTTAAGAAATCCAGGAGAATCGAAATGTTGCTTGCAACGCTGTTCTTAACGGAATACCTTTTGTTCCAGAAGAAAACCTTAAGCTATTTTTAATCACTTCTGTTTAAGTATTAGCGCAAGGCCACCAACTTTAAATACAATACTCCGCACGAGACCGACTTCTAATTCTCCAGATTCTGCTATTATCATCAAATTCTTAACACCTGTACTTCGATGCGCTGCCGAATACTGTAGGAAACTAACTACAAACCACTTTGTTTACAAGATGTCAACTTTTAGTTCAGGAAAATAAGACATTCACTTCGAAAAAATTCCGACAAAGCTGAATTTTAATGGAGAGCTTCATTTGTATGTTCTAATCACTTCCTAAAAAGTACCCTAAATTTGGAGCGGAGCAAACATTTTTAAGAGGGGGAAAAAATCATTTTTATAAATTACTCGAAAACTATAGGTTCTTTTGAAAAAAGTTGTAGGTACGCTCATGTTATTCTACATAAGAAAAATGGTCGAAAACATTGGGGTGCAATACATTTTTCAAAAAAATTTAGTAAATTTATGTTTTTGAGTGGGGTCATTTATTGTTTTTAGTTATGTTTGGACAAACATGTTCTATTAAAAAAAAAAACAAGTTTTAAGTTTGGAACCAGAAGGGAAATGCTGCCATCTTAAGAATAATAATTTATTTTATTTTGTTCATTAACTCCCAAAAGCGCTATTTTGATCAAAATTTTCTAAGAACAGCTTATAGACAGTAAAATTATTTACAAAATGATGTATTAACGTCAATTCGTTCTTAAATTATAGCGTGTCAAATTTAATTGTGTGTTACGATGCGTGGACTTGTATACATAAAGCGTCAAAATGACGATGCAGCTGTGATTATCGAAAATAATGAAGACTTAAGAACAGGGTTGCCATGACCAATTATAATTAATTAAAATATTATATTTTTTTCTCATTTATTTTCTTTTTTCTTAACTTTATAATTCTTTGTTTATAAATGAGTAAGTAGAACTTGATTTCAGTTAAATTATCTATATTTTATCTGTAAATTATTAGTTAAACATTTATTTTTAATATTATTTCTTGTTCCTTTTAATTAATTTCAATATGAGTTCCTCGGTGATGGTAATGGTTTGATCTTGCGTTCTATGCTCAGAGTGTTTTCCAATCAATGTGCTGGATTTAGAATTAATGCACAAAATTTGCGGGGTCTAATGTTGATGTTATTTGTATATTAGAAACGTGGTTTCCCATAGACTTGTCCCGTAAACTTGATTCATATCAGATGATAGCTATTACAAAGAAAAAAATTCTCATAATTTTTATCAAAATCGTTGAAGCCGTTTTCGAGAAAAATAATATTTTCCTTCAAGGTAATATGGCAAGTACCGTTATTTTTAGGCCTAAAAATAAAATTTCAATTTCCGCACTGAGGAATGCCAAAATAATCAAACATACCAAATTTGAAAGTAATCGCTTACGCCGTTTAGGCTGCAGCTCGTTATAAACGGTGATTTTTTAAGAGCTTGGTTTTTGAAAATTCAAAAAAACACACAAACTTGTAAAAAGTGAATGAAATTTTTATTTGGATCGATAAATCAATTTCTGCCATTTACTTTTTAAAAATAATTTCACTTAAATGTTGCCCGCGGCTACGCTTCAGGTGGTCCATTCTGAAGGTCCAATTTTGGCAAACTTTTTCACACATTTCGGCCGGAATCTCACCAATGACGCGTTCAATGTTGGCTTCCAAGGCAGCAATCGTGTTCAGCTTGTCCCCATAGACAATAGACTTAACATAGCCCCACAAAAAATAGTCTAACGGGGTCAAATCACATGATCTTGGTGGCCAATTGACTGCGCCAAAACGTGAGATCAACTGCTCACCAAATTCGCCTCTCAATTGATGCATGGTTTCGCGTACAGTGTGGCATGTGGCACCGTCCTGTTGGAACCACATGTCGACCGAGTTCAATTCTTGCATTTTCGGCAAAAAAAATCTGTTATCATCGAACGGTACCTTTCTCCATTGACCGTAACCCTGCGGCCTTCATCGTCCTTGAAGAAGTACGGCCCAATGATGCCGCCTGCCCATAAACCGCACCAAACAGTGCATTTTTCGGGATGCATTGGTAGCTGCTGAATTGCCTCTGGCTGCTCTTCACTTCAATTACGGCAATTCTGCTTATTCACGTATCCATTTAGCCAAAAATGAGCCTCGTCGCTGAAGACAATTTTGCGATAAAAAAACGGATCCTCATCCAACTTTTCTAAGGCCCATTCACCGAAAATTCTACGTTGTGGTAGGTCGCCTGGCTTCAATTCTTGCACCAGCTGTATTTTGTATGGCTTTAAACCAAGATCTTTGCGTAAAATCTTCCAGGTGGTCGAATAACACAAACCCAATTGCTGCGATCGGCGCCGAATGGACATATCGCGATCTTCAGCAACACTGGCGGATGCAGCAGCAATATTCTCTTCGGTACGCACTCTACGGATACGATTTGGTGGATTAATGTCCAATAAAGTGAAACTGGTGCGAAATTTGGTCACAATGAGCTGAATAGCCTGCTCGGTGGGTCGATTATGACGACCATAAGACGGACAGAGCTTGCGAAACACATTTTTCACAGAGCACGAATTTTGATAATAAATTTCAATAATTTGCAAACGTTGTTCAGGCGTAAGTCTATTCATGATGAAATGGCAAACAATACTGAATCGAAATGTCAAATGTTCGTGGAATTTGTCATGTGTGGTCTGTCAAAAATATAAACGTCAAAAACCAAGTAGCAAAAAAATCACCCATTACATACAGACGGACAGACTGACAGACAGACATTTTTTAGCGATCACTTTTTTAGGCTTCTCTATGATCGTAATGTCATGTTTGATCGTTAGAATTTTTTTTTTACGAATGCATAACTTGCCTTATAATACCTATAATCGCAAGTAAAAATGCAAAGTAATACATATTAATAAAGGAAAAATATCACGAAGTGAAGACCAAAACAGTCAACACATTGAACAAATGGAAGAAAGGGTGCCATGAAATAAGGTAGATGGCAATAAGGTCGATCGACTTTACTTTCATCGAGGTGGAAATAAGACCGATTTTACATTGTCTGCATTATTGCCTAAACCGAAGGAAATAATGTCGAATGAAAAAGTATCCAATAAAAGTGACTGAAATTATTGCAAACCCTGTTTAAGTTGGCAATTTATAATTGGTAATAAAATAGAAAGTTATATAAATAAAACCGAAATATCATTTCCCCAAATGGTAATAATGAGGAAATTGTGTGGTACAATTCTACATGCAAGCAAATGGAAATTGGTGTTGTTATTTGGTCATACATAACGGTGCAATCAAAAATTGTGAATTTAAATCCAAAAAAAGCTATGTATACACCCAAACTCCTGGAACCCACCCAAAATCCTATAACTGGGCAAGCAAGGGAGTTGCTTACGCGCCACGCTTTTCATACATGAATTTTAAATATGAATTCAATTGGTAATAATGTAGAATTGTCTTTTTTCAAATGGAAATAACATCGAACGAAATGGAAATAATATCGAAACAAATGTCCTCGTGCACTGACTGGAAATGAGGCAGAAAACTGATCGACATTATTACCATTTTTGTAGGAAATTGAGTCGACTAAAAAAAAAAAACAAATTCGCCTCTTAATATTCTGCCCTATCGAGGTAACCGTCGGAGCGGAATTCTCTCCGATTTACTACGAAGCGAAGACAATTTGCTTCGAGGTAATTCTCCGATCGGCTGATCGGAAATTCTGTCCGACGAAATTCAACGCATGCCATTTGTATGCGATGAAGTACTTTTAATGGTTTTATTTATGACAGATACAAACAAAATATTCTCCGAAGTCCTCCGACAAGTTCTCGTTGCGGAGTGTTTTCTTTTTAAAGAAATTGTTTATTAAAATGTAAGTAATGAAGAAATAAACCTTATGTACGTTAACTTGTGGGCTTTTTGTTTTTAGGCAGAACGAATAAACACAGCAATATGAGCGGATGATAAATCTGCCCATCGAATTATATTACACTAGAAGGACACCAGAAGTTGTGGCTGTGTTTTAGTTTTGAATACATCATATATTTTTTAAAGGTTTGGAGTGACACCATCAGATCGATAATTTGTTTTGTATTTGTGTTGAATCTGCTCCAAAACAAAAGCAAACGCATTTTTATTTAGGCGAAAGTTTGTCTTCAATCTTGAAGGGAATTATACAATTAGAGGGAAAATTAAGCTAAATGCTGGAAAGATAAAATCAATCTTTTTCACCAGAAAAAGAAAGCGATTGTTTCTACCCGGTAACGAGCTGAAAGTCAATGGAACTTCTATAAAATGGGAGTCTAATGTGCAATATCTAGGAATAAATCTTGACAAGCCGCTTATCTTTAATGCGCATATTAATAAAACAGTTAAAAAAGTCAATATTGCAATTAATATGCTATATCCGCTAATAAATAGAAAATCGCATTTAAGTATTGAAAACAAGATTATTATATACAAGGTTGTTTTTCAAGCAATTTTGTTATATGGATGTCAGGTGTGGGGGAATTGTGCAATTTGCCATATTAAAAAACTCCAAGTATGCCAAAACAAAATTTTAAAAATGATGTTTAATCTACCCCGACATCATTCAACGTCAATGATCTTCATAGTCAAGCAGGTGTTGAATTGATTCGCAGAAGAATTCGAAAATTAACTGATAGCTTTTTAATTAAATGTGATATTTCTGATAACCCTTTGGTAGTTCAATTACAAATATAAGGATTCATTTATTTATTTAATTTTTTCGTTTATATTCAGTTAAATATATGTTTAACCCATAATTTACTCATTTATTTATTTATTTTTGTTGATTGTACTTATATTTATTTATTTATTATTTGTTATTTATTATTTATTATTAATTATTTATTATTTATGAATTATTAATTATTATTTATGATCTATTTTCATTATTTGTTTATTTGCTTATTTGTTTATTTATTTATTTGTTTATTTATTTATTTAATTGTTTATTAATTTACTTGTTAATTATTAATTATTTACTTCTTGTTATATATTTATTTTTTACTTCTTTGTTTATTCATTCATCTAAATGTACCTTTTTATATTACTTTACCTGTTTTATTTGTTTTAATTTAATTTTATCAATTTCTTAATGGAACAAATTTTTGTACTTAAGAAGGTTTTTGTCATATATTTTCCTTCAAAATAAAATTATTTTAAAATTGTAATTATATATTATATTATTTTATTGTAGCAGAATATTTATACATTATTTTCTTAAGCTATATTGCACAATTTACAGAGTTATGGTATAAATCTACCTTACTACTGACAATGCACTTTTTTTTTAATTTTAAGTATAAAAGAACAATGAATTGAATATGATTGAAGGAAAAGCTACTCCAAAACCTTCATTAAACAAATACACAAAAAAAAATAAATAAATTAATAAAAACTATGTAGGTTTTTCAAACCAGGCTTTATCTCCCCAAAAAAGAAGAAAGTAAACACCAAATATGTAAATAAATAAAAGTATGAATAAATAAATTAACAATAAATAAATTAACAATTATATAAATTATTAACAAATAAATAACTTAACGAATAATAAATAAATAAATTTATAAATAAACAAATTAACAATTAAATAAATTAACACATAAATAAATTAACAAATAGATAAATTAACAATTAAATAAATTAAAAAAATAAATAAATTAACAATTAAATAAATTAACAAATAAATAAATTAACAAATAGATAAATTAATAGATAAATAAATAAATTAAGAAATAAATAAATTAACAATTTAATAAATAAACAAATAATTTACATAAATAATAAATTAACAAATAAAAATAAATAAATTAACAAATAAATAAATAATTAATGAGAAAAAAAATGTTTTATTAATCACAAAATAAATAATTTATTAAAATTAGTATCACAGAATCAGTCTTATTATAAAAAAAAAAAATATGTAAACTATAAAGCTAGGTTTGAAATTAAAACGTTGTCAGACATTACACAAGAAGTGACATAATGCTCATTAAGTTTAACAATTCTGGATGTTACCAATTCAATATTTGAAATCTCGTGAAGTTCAGCTGTTGAGAAAGACCATGGGAGGTTAAGCATCATTTTTAAAACTTTGTTTTGAGCTATTTGGAGCCTGCGGATGTGACTTGATGCACAATTCCCCCATGCCGGCGCCCCATAAAACATAATTGCTTGGAAAACTGCTTTATAAATCAAGAGTTTATTTTTGTTACTTAATTTTGATTTGCGATTTATAAAAGGATAGAGCGTTTTAATAGTTATGTTAATCTTCTTAATTACTTCTTGTATTTGCACTCTAAAAGTTATTTTTGTATCTAGGTGTACACCAAGGTATTTAACATTTGAACACCATTCGGTGCTTAAGCCATTAACATGAAGATTGTTGCTAGGCAGGAAACAGGGTTTTCTTTTTCGAGTAAAAAAGATAGCCTGTGTCTTTGAAGCATTTAATTTAATCTTCCAATCGAAAAAACAATCTTGTATAACATCAAGTGCAGATTGCAAGTTCGTTTCAATATTGAAACCAATCGAATCTGATGAATAGATGCAAGTGTCATCGGCGAACATTGCTTTTTCGCAGTTAGTGAGGCATGGAAAGTCGTAGTTGAAAATAATGTATAATATTGGGCCTAGCACTGATCCTTGAGGTACACCTGCTACAATATCGTAAGTACTCGAGTACCAATTATTAATAGAAACTTAGTAATTTCTTTCGGATAAAAAAGATTGAATTATTTTGATCAAGTAGATTGGAAAATTAAGTCTAAAAAGTTTATGTAATAAACCATCATGCCAAACTGTATCGAATGCCTTCTCAACGTCAAGCAGAACCATTCCTGTACTTTTTCCTCTTCTAAAATTAGCTTTAATATATTTAGATATTCTATCAACTTGATGGACTGTACTATGGTGAGCCCTAAACCCAAATTGTTCGAGTGGTAATATGTTATTTCTTGTTACTTGAGAAAGAATTCTACTTTTTATTATTTGCTCAAAGCATTTGCTTAAAGAGCTTAACAAACGTATAGGCCTATAATTGGTAGGTATATTAGCACTTTTACCAGGTTTTAAAATTGGGATAATCTTAGCTGTCTTCCATGCATTAGGAAAGTAGCATAATTTAAGACAGCAATTAAAAAGAAGCTTTAAATATTGAATTCCTGATTTTGGCAAATTCTTAAGGTAAATGTTTTTAATGCAATCAATTTTCTTGTTTTTAGGTCTACAAGAACATTCTTGACGTCTTCAAATGTAACTTCTTCCTGAGTACCATTAGGAGTACTTAAATTAATCATATTGACTGTATCGCTAACCATAGATTCAACTATGGTATTACAGGGAATACCACTAGTTACCAAATGGTTATCAAAGAGTGTTTCAGCCAGGACATTAGCTTTGCCACCATTAGAAACTAATATATTGCTTCCTAATTTCAGAGCTGGAATAAGTGTATTTTTCTTTTTAATTATTTTTACCATGTTCCAGAATGGTTTACTTCCTTTGTCTAAGCTTCGAAGTTTCTCGTTCCATGATCTATTCCTATACGTTGAAATGGATTCTTTTATTAAAGCGTTAAGTGACTTAACTTCATCTTTATAGAAAAGTTCACTTGTTCTTATCCACTTCCTCCGATTGCCGTTTCGAACTTTTATGAGTTCAAGTATATAAGGAGGTAATGTATTTGAACTATTGTAACGCATTTGTCTTTTAGGAGCTGCTTTTTCAATACTTTTTCGAACAGCATCTGAAAAACAGGAAATACTAAAATCTATTTGTTGTTGATTGACTGCATCAATTAATGATGAGGCATGGAAATTAGTCAACCTGGATCGCATTTCTCTTTTATATGTGTTCCAATTTGTATTTTTAATATCCAAAATTTCATTATTTCTTTGCAATGGTGAGGTAAAAGCTCTTATTATTACTGGTAAATGATCTGAGGTTAGGTCGTTTATGACCATAGGTTGGTTGAAAAGAGTAGACATATTGCTCAAATACAAATCCAAAGTTGATGGATTTGATCTATTATCAGCAGGGTAATAAGTTGGATGGGGAGGGTACAAAATTTCAAATGGATGCCTAGAATGAAGATTAGCAAGAATGTTTCCCCATGCGTTTGCTGTTAAGCAAGCCCAACTTCTGTGCCTGCAATTAAAATCGCCCCCAATTAGAAATGTGTCATTAATGCTTATAAGTTTCCTCAAATCATTATTTAAATGAAAACGTTTCTCCGCATTAGCTGAACCTCCAGAAAAATAAACAGACAATATTTTTAAAGCCGAACCATTTTCGAAAGGTATTTTAATTCCTACGTTTTGAATTATTTTAGTTTTTACAATTGGTAATAATTCATGTCGTATTGTTTTTTTCACTAACACGGCAACACCGCCCCCCCCCCTTTTATCATCTCTATCAAGACGGTAGCAATTGTAATCTTGATTAGTTAATTTGTCAAGACTTAACCAAGTTTCAGATACTAAACCTACATCAACATTGTGCTTTTTAAGAAAAGCAAAAAATTCTATTATTTTACATCGAATGCTTCTAGCATTCCAACATATAATATTCATTGATGTTCTACGAGTATTCATTATTTATTGCTACTATATAGATACTTAATCGCTAATTGTGCAATTGTGTTGAATTGGTCTGCTTTAGTTTGGCATTTACCCAACAAAGTTATCATCTCCGCAGTAAGCTTGTTGATCTCTTCCATTGAAAACAAATCTGTGGTATCGGTAGCAATGTTGTTGTTTGACCAAGCACCACAATCGGTGTAATTATAATGTTGTAAAAATAACGTATTCAGTAGAAAGATATATTTTAAATATCAATTCTCTGTGTAGACTGAGCGGTAGCAACCAAATACTATTTTAAGAATGAAATAAAAATATCTATCTATCTATAGCTATTCAGCCTACATATATAGAATTAGAGCTGCGTCAGCGTATATTGTTGTCGTACTTGCAATGTTCTTTTATTTTCTAAATAAATAATATTGAAAAAGTTTTTTTTTTTCAAATTATTCTTTTGTTGACAGTTTAAACGGAAACAAAACATGTGTTTGGAAATAGGGAGGGGACTTTATTCGATAGTTTTGATTTTAAAATCGGTGCATCTATTTACATTTCTTAAAAACTCTAGCGCATTATAAATAATTGAAAAAAAAAAATACTTTCTATAAACCATAAATAACACTCTCTCGCCAATTTTTCATGGTTTAAAACGTTAATAGTGCATATTAGTGTTTAATAAAAAAACTATTAAAAATATATCAGTTAAGTTGCTCATCTCTGCCTGAAGTTTATATTCATCTCAATGCGTCGTCGTATTTCTTTAAAATTTCTTCCGAACTGAAATTGAATTACCGACGAAGATGCGTTGCGCAGAAAAATCCGACGTTTTTTTTGTATATATATTCTACACGCGCTCAAGGGATTATGCTACCCTTCAAATGTTTCAAGACAGCGCGGGCGTGAGGTTAAGGAAGAGAAAGAATGATTGGAAAGATGTGTGGCGCGATGTTCTGAAACTGTAGGTGGTTGTTGTCTCAGATTTTATCTCCAGGCATGGCGGCTGAACTAATGCGGAGAGATTTCCGTGTCTTATTTATCTATGTCCCTTATAATTCGCATTAATTTTTCATATGTTATCGGTATACTAGTTTTACTCAATCACATGTTGTTAGTTCTATGCCTAAACAGCATGTAATGACTAAGCCACCAACTCATTGTATGACATTTATTTTTTTAGAATTGGTTTTTAATGGAAAATAAGATGACATAGACTACGACAGGGATCGAACCTGTGACCATCAGGTTGACAGACGAACACACAACTATCGCGCCACGGCCACCCACGGTTACATCGATAGGGCAGAAGGGTAATGCTGCCATCTTAAAAATCCTAATTTTTTTTTATTTTGCTTAATTACTCCCAAAATTTTTATTTTTTCTAAAAAAAACTCTAAAAGCAGATTTAAGACAGTAAAATTATCTACAAAATGATATATTAAAGAGATTCTATATGTCAATTCGTTCTTAAGTTATAGCGTACTTAAATTTTTAGGCTAAGGATTCCAAATGCATTTTTACGTACCCATCAAGTATCATATTAAAAAGAATAAATAGGAAACTAATACTAACTAATCCAATATTTCAATGCTTTTGAATGAACAACAACAACTTTGAGTGTGCTACCAGCTAGTTGTTTTCTTATTATTTAACTGGCATTGTAGCTATTTCAAGACTTGCCGGGTCGATCATTAGATTTTTTTGTTTCTCTAGTTGTCGTGGTCTACTTTCTTATTTTAATTGAAAAAAAACTTCTTATTTTCCTTATATCGAGTATTAAATTTGATCCCGCATCAGCCGCATTAGAAGCCAATGCACTAAGCAAGTTACAAAGGTACCACCAGATCCCATACCCATACAGAATACTTCGCAGCTAATATCAATACAGATACCACAGTCAGCACTTTGAAGATGCTGGGAATGTTGATCAAACAAAAGAGTCAGATCAGTAACTGTAACATAAACATCAGAAGAACTTAGGAATAGAACTAAGGATAAACAAATCCGCAAGACGCCACCAATTTGATGATAATCCAACGATGCGATCGTTCGATGGTTCATAATAAAATATTATATCTCTATTCGGCACCGTAGGTTAAGTTATGAAATGTATCTTAGTTATAAGTTAGTTACGTCGCATCTTCCGATCAATAAAGATCTCTTACACCAAATTCAAACCTGTGTTCTTATTTGCTCCGCGCGCGCTGGATTTGAATGTATTTTTTTTGAAAGCCATGAGGATTTATTACTTAACTGGCGCAGTAGTCGGTAGGATATGCCAGTATTAGTTTAAAACTGTGTAATCCTGAGATTACTTAGCGAATCGAAATCGAAATATAAAATCGTGTGATCCTGAGATTACCTAACGAATATAAATCGAATAATACAAAGTAAACAATTTGTTTCGTGTAAAATTGAAATCGTTGGGGTTGTGCGACCTTTTACAAAGAAGTCATTTAAAACGCACTCTGAAAACGCCTACCGAGACTGGTAAGTTGACCCATAATAGTTCGGACGTCAATTAAATAATTTACACAAAAGTAATACACGAACAAAAATTAATATGGAACATGAGGTGGAATTATTAATAACTACAACACCTGAACAGAGATAACTCCTGCGGCAACAGCAACTGTTACAATAAAACCAGCCACCAGTGCATTTGTCATTCAAAATATCGTCAGAGGATTAATACAAGGAAAAGCGCAGCACGCAATCCGAATCCTAGGACCAATGACGACCTGGACAACAATTAAAAACACATTATTCCAACACTTTGGACCCAAAGAAAGTTTAGAGAATTATTATTTAAGGTAAAGTGAATTTATGGATAGGATTAATATAAAATATAAATTTTAATGAAATCTGTAGAATTTTCACCTGAAAACGTACAGTGAATGTTCTATAGAATTTTTTGGTAAATTTCTAACAAAAAAGTTTTGTTTTGAGCAGAGGTATAAATAATATGCAAGAAGCATATGAGCTTCTTCTACAACAATAACTGAAGTTACAATAATTATAATCAGAACAATAATAGTAATAGTAAAGACATTTACATCGTCGTAATGTTTCATGTATTTTGCTATTTTATCGCTATTTTTAAAACAGTGTTCTAGCGAAGTAGCCAGTTGCATTCCTCCCTTAAACAATTCAACCGTAATACTCGCGCTTCTTGGAATGCTCATCAGTTGACCCTTGAGCCCAATTTCGGACGTACTGTGAAGAACAGAGATTCTTTCTTTAGTCGTACAACACGTATACGGAATGATTTACCAGGCTCTATTTTGCCCCCTCATTTTGATATTCTGAACTTCAAAACTAATGTACATCGGTATCTCCTTTTTCATCCTTCCCTATTTCTAAAGCTCGCACTGTGCTTGTCATATTAAGGGTGGCCAAAATCCCTTTAGTGCCTGTTTATTATAAAAAAAAGTAATCAGAATAATAATAGTAGTTATAATCCGAATAATAGTAGGAGTTATAATCAAAATAGAAGTTAGAATCAAAATACTTAATAATTATAACCAGAACAACAGGAATTACAATCCAAATAATAATTATAGTGGAAACTCAAGAAACTCAAATAACAATAATCGAGATATAAATTTCCAGGAGGAGGCCTTAGATGTCTACTACCCATAGTAAATCTTACAATTGAAAACGAGATTATACCAGTATTAATTGATTCTGGAGCTTCAACTTCGAGCATAGATATTAACTGTCTTAAATTATTCCCAAGATATAAATTAGATGAACCATTAGAAATAAATTGTTTAATAGGCAAAACAATGATTACCGACCAAATTAAAACTCATTTCCGTAAAGAATTCAAATCACCAACAAATTTAAAATGTTATGGAGAATTTTAGATTTTTCACAAAAAAATTTTAAGGCTATAATAGGACAAAACATTCTTTACCCTTTAAACGCTGAACTTCATTTAGGAGAAGTCTATTTAAAAATTGTGAACGAAACAATTCCTTTCAATTATGCTTGTCCATAAAAAATCAATTACTCCAAAACATTAGAAGAAGGAATTGATTTAGATTGCTGCTATGAAAATCTGAATAAAGAATAAACCAATTCATTAAAAAAAGTTTTAAAAAATAACACTGATCTCTTTTATAAAGAAGGTACAAATTTAAGTTGTACATCAAACAAAAAACATAATATAACTACTATAGATAATGTACCCACTTTTTTTTAATTTATCGCTTTCGCTTCGATATGTTAAAACACTTGATTACGAGTCATCCGGCACTACGATACCCTGACTTCAGGAAAAGTTTTACGCTCAAAACCGACGCTTTAGATAAAGCTATCGGTGCTGTTCTTTCACAGGATAATCATCATATCTCTTTTACATCAAGAACCCTCAACGAACATGAGATAAATTGTGCGACTATTGAGAAAGAATTATTGGGTATAGTTTGGGCACCAAAATATTTTCGACAATATCTTTATGGAATAAAATTTTATATAAAAACAGATCATAGACCACTAGTATGGTTAAACAATTTCAAAAATCCTGGTTTTGAAATGATTAGGTGGAAAACAAAGTTAAATGAATATAATTACGACATAGAATTCGTTAAAGGTAACGAAAATAAAGTCGCAGATTTCTTGCCTAGAATTAATACAGATAAAAATGAAATAAATACTAACGAACTTAATCCAGAAATCAACATTATACAAAACAAAGGAATAGTGAATAGATTTATGATTCAAATAATATAAGCCTCTTTTAAAGCAAGCTCCCATATAATTTTGAAAATTAACTAGTTTTTCACGAAAAATAAATTACAAAATAATTTTCCGTAGAAAAACCAACATATTCTGATTAATTTGGCATCAAAGAATAGGTGAGTCAACTGGAATATTCCTTAAAATCTCATAAATAAAAATGATCGGCAACCTGCAACGTACTCCTGCCAAAAAAGACTATGTAAATATGGCGAATCCAATTTCGAGCGAAAAGGCAACGAAAATCAATGGAGAACCCTACAGATCCAAATTCTTGCAGTAGCCAACAAGTGGTAGAGTACGCATCTGAGCAGACCGCGGAGGTTGGAAGTATGGCTGTTACTGAACTGAAATCATTGTTACTAGGTACGATGGCACAGTTATTAGACGAGAAACTTAAAAATTTGCCCACCAAGACATTGATGGCGTCCATGCAGAGATACAGACATTGCACCAAACGAATTTCACTTTACAAAAACAATTAAAACATAATGGAAGATCGATGTAACTCCTTGTAGCGACAGGTAGAACTTTTAAAGAAAAAGTCGACTGAAAAGGATGTTGTTGTATATATACCTACTAACGATAGCATGAATCCTGTCGAGAAGGCGAGACAATTATGTTTGGAGCTGCTGCAAACCAACGATCATGCTGCCATCGCAGGTGTTAGAGCTTTACGTTCCAGGAATAACACTGCTGCAAATGTTATTGTGTAGGTGCACGACAGGGATGATGTGAGAAAGATCTTAAATTCGACAAGCAGGCTGAGACAATTCGGTGTATCAATGCACAGGGATTATCCAGCTGGAAGTAGAGAGGAGAAGGCGGCTGCTTAAACTTAAAGCTGAAATCAATAGGAAAATCAATTTGAAAACTCAGATGAAAAGAAACTCCTCATTAGTGGATGAAAACACATTTTATTATGATGTAAACAACAAGTTGGTATGCGACAGAGAGGATGGCCCGTTAATACTTCGAAAACTTCTGGGGACAATCAATTTCTGGCGATGACAGATGAAGCAGTAATAGATGGTAGTAGATTAAATATTAAAGATTTAAACACAAGCGGCGCGATGATGGTAGAGGAAGTGAAGCGGCCACTTGGTCGTGTAGTCAACAAAGGTTTTAATAATAATGCCGTCTGCCCTACTAGATTTAAGAAAAGAACTATTTGTAAAAATATTAAAACAAAACAATCTAAAATATTGTCGTATAATGTTTCTGGTCTAGCAAATAAGTTTTTATATGTAGAGTTCTATAATAATTTTATTAATGAACAAAATTATGCTTTAAGCGAAAACAAATAAAAAAACAATGAATTCATCTGGATTCCTGCAACGAGAAATCATTCAATGGGAAGGGCTAGTGGAGGTTGTTATTTTGGCTATAAAAGAACGATTGCAAATTTGAATTGTGAATTTAAGACATCGACAGGAATTACTTATCTTAGCCTGCAATTTAATAAAAAAAACCTTTTGGATATTGCCCACTTATATTAATTGTACATCCTGGGAAGCTGATTTTGAAAAACTTCAAGATATGCTTGCTGTGAGTAATAACCCTAATATTATTGTTATAGGAGATCTGAATGCACGAATAGGTGAGGAACAAGGAATTGCGAATCAGTTATATGGGATTATAAGGAAATCAAAAGATAAAATGTGTAATCCGCGTGGAAAAAAAACTATTGGAACTTTGTAACTCTTTTGGTCTGCGAATACAAAATGGATCTAGCAAAATGGATAAAGGTGGGGAATTAACTTTTGTAGGCCATCAAGGAACCTCAGTAATTGATTACAGTCTGATTGGAGGAGAGTGGAAAACTTACGTGACGGATTTGGAAGTCGGCAAAGTACCATATTCTGACCATCTACCAATTGTTGTCTATTTTCAACTTGAAACCTGTGGGAGTGAGGACGAACGAATACTGACACTACTTCCCAAATTAGTTTGGGCGGAGTCAAAAGCAAATAAGTACCGCAGTGAACTAGAAAACTCACTTATAAATCAGCAACAAATAATAAGCTTTGACCAATTGGTGAAATTGATTAAAGCAGCATACCCAGTTTCGGGCCAAAGCAAAAGAGGCCGTACAAATTTTGAAGAACCGTGGTTTGGTATTGAGTGTCATAAGTTAAGACAGCAATCATTTTTGTGGTTGCAAATATTCAGGACTTCTAATGATAATTTTCATAAGAAGAAATACACTGAAGCAAACAAGGCATTCAATAAGATATGCAAAAACAAAAAGAAACAGTATTTTGAAAGGGAAGCTAGTAGACCAGTCAGCTGTAAAAAATACTCTGACTTTCGGAAACTAGCATGGAAGCTTAATGGTAAAAAATTTCCAATTGGTGGAACTCTGAATTCAAATATATTATGTGATCATTTTAAGAGTCTACTTAACCCAGAAGTTTATCGAGTATCCTTTCAGTACGCTGCTCCTGGTTTCGAAAATCTTGGCATTGGGTGGTCTCAAGGATGGGAAAGCTGCTGGATCCGATAGAATACCAACCGAATTCTATAAATATGCCGGCAATGTTGTGTGTGAAAGCCTTGTTACCTTATTCAATAAAGTTTATGAATCTGGTTTTGTACCTCAACAATTTAAGGAAGCGCTGATTTTTCCCATACAAAAAAATGATGTTCTTCGGATCCTGCGAACTATCGCGGTATCTCTTTCCTCAACTCATCATATAAATTTTTTACTGCAATATTGCAACTTGGACTGACAGCGTGGATAGAAGAATTAATGAATTTCAGGCTGGTTTTAGACAAGGATACTCAACCGTGGATCATATTTTTGTGTTACGGAGTATTGCAGACTGAGCCAGGACAAGAAACTCTACGTGTACTTCGTAGACGTTAAAGCAGCTTTTGATACGGTGGATCGTAAAGCCCTAATTTCAAAGCTGTTCGAATTAGTAATGTCCCTGAAGTTTGCCAGGATAATCGAAAAGATGTACGTAGATACACTAGCAGTCAAGAGTTGAGGTGGTCAAGGAGTTCAAATACCTAGGCGTTCTCATTACCAAGAATTTAAGAATGGAAAAACACCTAAATGAAAAATTGAACAAGGCAAAAATGGCTATAAATCTTACTTGGAAGAGTTGTTTCAACAACAAATCTATAGCTCACAGTTGCAAATTTAAAATATTTGAATCGGTAGCGGAATCCATTATGTTTTACGCTGCGCAAACTTGGGGAAGTAAGAGATACGAGACAGTGGAAAAGTTGCTCCGATTTGATCAAAAGATCATTCCATTTACCCGCGAATACACCAAACTATTTAATAATGCTTGAAACAGGACTTTCAGCACTCTTTATTAAAACATTGAAGATGCAGGTGGATTACATCACTAGGATCTTGAGTTTAGGAGACAATCGTTTGGCAAAAAAAGCGGCCCTCAAAGCAATAAATGCAAAAAGCGGGTGGTATGCAGAATGGCTTGATTTGGTATTAGATTGCGGAATGGATCTGAACTGTAACGTTGAAGATATCAAAAAATTAAAAACCGCCATGTACCAACTAATTTCTAAGGTGGACGAAAAAATTAGAACTGTGTATATAGAAGAGGCTTCGAACTCCTTGTATCGAACGATTTATTGCCAGTTGAGCCATAATTTAGCACATGCGGTTACATTATCAGAACACCCTCACATAATTTTGTAATAATTTTAAACACCCTATGATAATGAAGAAAGATACAAAGTATCTTTCCATATACCAAATGTAATGCTCACACAATGATTCATAATTTCATCTCATAACAAATGATGATATTTGATATTATAAACATAAACTGCATATCAGCACATTTTGCCTTCCGTAACTTGTGTACACAAAGCATCTTTAATAATTCCAATAGAATTCTTGTGTCAGCAATTTTATTAAACAAAGAGTAGAATATGATCTTCAATCATATTGCTGAGTAAACAAATATGAAGTATAAAAGTGTTTCTTCGATCACTTAGAAGTTAGTTCTAATTAGTATTCCAACGTATAGCTGAAGATTTCCCCCCACCAGTGGTAAGGGATCTGAAGTTCATAATAAATTTATATTATTAAAAAATCACTAGTGTTTTATTTGATGGTGGTATTCTCACAAGAGAATACAATATATATATTTTTTTGTTAACGAAACGAACCGTAAACAAAACTATGCGAACTACTTCCGTGATGAACTTAATCGATGAAATATCCATGATGATTAGACTGCGCAGTGAGATCCTCAATCTAAACTATATACCACACAGAGCGGACCTCCAAGTGATTTGCAGTTTAGTTTATGCAAAATGATGGAGAGAGATGTGGTGCATTTCTTAGGAAAGTGTCCAACTTTAAGGGAAACGAGAAGATGTGTTTTCGGGAAAGATTTCCTAACTGCTGATGAAGTTATATTCCACCTGAATGAGATGAATGTATCAAGTCTGTTCCAGTTCTGTAAAATCGCGTTAAGGTATCGCAACCGAATAATTGAAGAACTTTTTTGATGCTGACTAGTTATTCATTATTTTTGTTTAAGAGAAAATGATATATAAAACTTGTTAATTTGAAAAATTAAAGAAACATGTTATTTGTTAAAGTATTAAATAATTGTCAATCTGGCAGACGGCAAAAGCCATGTCCAAATGATTTGTGTAAGATATGTATTGTGCAAATTATATTATTGTACTGAATAAAATCAATTCAATATTAGTGAAGGAAAGGGAACATATATTTAAAAAAAAAGTTACAAAGGAAGAAAAAGATTCATATTATAGAAACAGAAATATACAATAATGAAGTAATTAAGATCTTTAAACAATATTTAACAGAAAAAGGAGTGTTAGGCTTATATTCAGAATTAGATGAAAAATCTAATCACTTCAAAAGTAAATTTTTTGAACATTTCTAATTATTTCTAATTATAAGTTAATAAAATGTGCATATTTAGCACAAGATTTATTGAGCAAAAACTCATGTTAGGAAAAGATAAAAGAAATTTACCAAAAAACTAACCAGAGGAATTCTCGAAAATTGTGAAGAAATAAATTTAAAATATGTATTACTTTGTAAAATTACAAGAAATTATAGCAGAATACACAAATAATTGTGAAATTTGTAATTTAGCTAAATACGACTGAAAACCCCCTAAACCTAAATTTAAACATTCATTAACACCACACGATAAAAACTGTTGCACAATTTTTCGATCAACACACGACGATATTATTTTAATTATTTATTTCACATTAAAAAATAAAACAAATTATTAATTGAATTATTGACGCGGCGAGTAGGAAAACGCGACGACTTATGTTTTATGCATTGTAAACTACTTTTGATTGTAACAAGAATGTCAAGCAAAAATAATTGAGAAAAACTTGGTGGTAGCACACTCAAGTTGTTCTTGGGAATTCAAAGTCATTAAAGTGATACAAAAAAGTGCTTTAAAAAGCAAGTATGTAATCATACAAAAACTAAATATAAAAGAAATTTTTTCTTAGTTTTATTTCAAACACTTCAATTGAAGCTCAGGCGTCGTTAAATTATCAGACATTCTGCCTAGTCACCAAAGAGCAGTAAACCGAAGAAACGTTTAAATTTAATTTAATTTTAATTTTTTAATTTAATTTAATTTTAATTTTTTTAATTTTGGGGGGGGCAAAACCTCATTTATTTGGCTTAATACAAGCTTCATAATTTAACCTAACATAAAACTATGAAACTTAGGGATTGGATTGATTTGGGGGGACGATTTAACACGGGAAGTTTTAGGCTGGGAGTGCTAAGATTGAAACAGGTAGCACACTTAAGTTGTTGTTGGGAATTCAAATTTCATTAAAACAGTTTTCGTTCAAATCAACACTACGCAGTATACGGGTAATAGGTTCATTGAAGCCATAAGAGGTACGATGAGTAGACAGGTAGAAGAGGCGAGGGTTTCTTAGGCTACGTGGGTCAGTGCTGAGAAAGATAGACTTATAGAGGGATTCAGAGTCAACGGAACCTGAGAGGAGTCGATGAATGAAGAGGATTTCTGTTAGTTCTCTTCGCTCTTGCAGGGTATAAATGTTAATTAGTTGAAGGCAATTTGATAGGGAGCTAGGGAGCAGCATCAAAGGATTTTTTCAAGACAGGCCACGAAGGACGAATCTTAAGAAATGGCGTTGAATGCTCTCGATTCTAGATATATGTACTTGTTGATATGGGACCGCTATTGGCAGGCATATTCAAGTAGCGGGCGGATGTCGAGTGATCTGGTGACGTAGTGTTCGGAGAATTCTTTGGACCATCATTTCACAAAACCAAGCGTTGGATTGGATATGGAAATAATATAATCGATGTGTGTATGAAATTGAGCTGTCGGTCACATTATATGCCGAGGTCTAGAATCGATTCAACTGTGGCTAAGGGTTGATTGTGAAGAAAGTAGCTCCTGGGAGAAGATTTTATGCGTTTTAGTTTATGCAGATTGAGAAACTATCGTGATCTAGTTGGATAAGAGAAGAGTCGAGTGAGGAAAAATTTTTTTGAGAAAACTTGGTATCATCAGCGAATAATGAGATATGGGAATGTTTAATGACCAATTCAATATCGTTAATTGTTAGTATAAAAAGGAGAGGGCCTAAGTGACTTCCTTGGGTGACCCCGGATGTAGCTAAGAATGAATTGGAGCGGGCAGATCTGAAACGAACACTGTAACACCGGTTTTTCAGACTAGACGAAGTCCATTCTAAAAAGATAGGTTCGGAGCCGACGGTCGACAATTTAAAAAGTATTAGTCTATGCGAAATTTTGTCAAAACCCTTACCTACTAAAGTCACTAGAGATAACATCTACTCCCCTTCCGCTCTCTAGGGCTGGGACTGTGTACGATACAAATTCAACTAGATAAGTTGTTGTTGACCTACATTTTAGAAAGCCGTGTTGTCTAGGGGAAATGAGGGACTTACAACGGGAACTTAAAATTTCGTACAAAATACATTCAAAAATGTTAGGGATATGTGAAAGTTTGGCATAGGGACGATATTTTTTAACATCGCTCTTAGTACCCTTTTTGGGGTTATGAAAGACGAAATTCTCCGTGAGATAGTGATAGACTGAAAATTTTGGAGACCTGAAAAGAGAAGGCTGAAGAGCTTTTTAAGGATTATTCAAAGTTTCGGTATTGAAGGAAACAGATGTGGGGTAACCATCGGATTTTCTTTTATAATTGACGAACTGAAAAAACGACTTAGGATCATTTATGAGGTTGGTTTGTGTTTCTATTAAATAACGTTGGTAAAGGGTGTTGTATAGCTAGGAAAAGTGAAGATACGAACCAAAATAGTTAGAATAGTCAAAGGGCGATCGGCTACGAAGCAAAATTGCCCACAACTTGTTTCACTTGTTATGCAAAAAGCGAAGCTTGGGGGAGGCAGCCGATATTTTATGGCGACTTAAGGGTACATGGAGAGAAAAAGAATTAAATATTTCTGTGTAAATTTTTTCTGTGGCGTCTTTCACGATAAGGTTATCGAAATTAAAAGAAACTCTATTCAGATATTCATTCATATGACGGAAATTTGTTTTATGAAAATCTCAAGAGTACTGATTTTTAGGTGGTTTAGCTGGAGAATCTTAATAGAATGTGAGAATTAGGGGTGGATGATAGTTTTCGATAGAAGATAGGGATAGAGGTGAGAGTCATACTGGCATCGGTTGTGAAAATAAGATATAGTTGCCTGTCAATAGAGTTTGGGATACCACTTACTTGACAGAGGCTTGAATCTACTAGGCGATCTTTAAATAGACATTCCTTTACAGAAGTGGGATTTGAAGCAATATAATAAGCCTGATCTTCTTATGAAGTGTATTTTAGATGGGGAAGGTTAAAGTCAACGAAAAGACGGATATCATCGTTGGGGTCACATAAAGCTATTATGTGGTCAACCGATTCAATGGCGAGCTTATAAGATTCAATAGGCTGCGACTGGGTAGTCTTATCTTAATTGAGACATAGTCGAGATTAGGGGAAGAAGTGACTGTAATGAGGGATGAATCTAGTGTGTTTTTGATAGCTAGAAGGACACCCCGACAAGCGCATTCATCAGAAGGTCCGTTAAGTTCATCGTCGCGATAAAGGTTCAAAGAAGAAGGAAACAATTCTTGGTTGGTTTGATAAAGACTAGATTTGTTTCCGTCAGGGCGTAGATATCAAAGGGTATAGCGTAGGATTATTGCAAGACGGTATAAGTTTTTGAACGAAAACCTCGCATCTGGGAGGGGGCAAGGGATTTTTTAGATGGGACATTAGGAATGATGTGTAAGGCTGGGTTCGACTTCGGAGCGCAAGTAGTTTTTTTTAAAATTTGTGCGCGTACTTTGTAGGTACGACGTACGTTTGGAGCTGATGTGAGAGGCGTAAGTTGTAATGTCGAACTGTCTTGTTTATGATTTATATTGTGTTTGTTATTAATAATATGAAGCGTTGCCAGAGTATACCACTTGGAGACATGCTTCTCCATTTGCAGGATTTCCCCTTTGTCAAAGTCTGGCTTGCGTCCACGCTCGATGAAGTGTAAGCAAATGCTGTCTTCCAAGTGTTTTTTAAATAAATATCAGATTTGTGGATAGAAATTCTTTGCCAAAGAAGTTGTTTTATGTTACCGATGTAGGAAAAGTTCCTTGGCATTGCCAAGACAGTTAATTTTTAAACAACGTCGGTGCACTTATATTTTTCCGTTTTTGTTTTCATGTTGGTGAAAACGTCTTCTTGGATTCATACGCTAAATTGACGTCTTTTGTATTATTTTTTACCGTCTCTTTAAAGTTTTTTGACAGTTTGGGAACATATAGACCACTATCTTTCTGCGTTTGTTCAAGAGAAAGATTTTTTTACCTTATCTTTAAATTCATAAAAAATTTCAATTGGGTTGACCGAATCTCTTGTCGCGTGTTAAATTCTCTCCAAGAATAGTTCATAGGGTGGGGCGAATTGTTTCAAATTTGGTAATTATACAGAGTTTTTTAGGTATTGTACAGAGGGGAAATTGATTTTTTTTAGCTCAAAAAATAACGGTTTAAAAAAATTAACCATTTCTATTTTGAAAACTGCTCATTAATTTTTTCCAAAAATTATAGTTATATGTATTTGCTGAATACCTATAAATTGTCATTTTTGATTTTTGTCTGTAAAATGTTTTCAGAAAGTTTAAAAAAAAAACTTTTTCTCGAAATCCGTTCACAGATTTTTAAATTTTTTACTGATAAATTCAATTTTATCCAAGAAATAAAATGGCGTTCTTTTTTAGCCCAAATTAGTTTAAGTAATTACAGTCAAACTTCTATAAGTCGAACTGCGATAACTCGAATATTTGACAACTCCAATAAAATTGGTTGGCAATAGCGCGAAGCCTGAAGTTTATATGTAATTGTTTGATAACTCGAACTTCTATAATTTAAAGAAAAAATTTAAAAATAATACAAGCACATGTGCATACGTAGGTATTGCTCTTTTTTTTTTGTGGGCTCTGCTTTTAATTTTAATATTTTGTTTTGTTGTGATCTTTAGTCCAAATTATGCGTTTCGCCCAGGTACTACAGTTGGGCTCATCAGTTAGATGCTGTAGTACCCTTCTAAGACGCATAATATTAAACAAAATTGAAATTAAGAACTTCTATAACTCGAATGTCTTGATAACTCGAAGATATTAATTGCCGGCAGCTTCGCTAAGTCGATTTTTTGGAGGGAATTCTCGAATTCAGTGGATGTTCTATGACCGTCTATACATATGATAATGGTGAAAATTGTGATTCCGTTAAAAATGGAACCGGGTAAAAACTGAATGTCATAAGATTGAGATGAAATATCAAATTTATTTAAACGCAATTACGAAGGCTGTTTTTTGTCCTATAAAGACCTAAGCAAAGTTTCTATCATTAGAGCTTACAGCGCATTTACCTATAACATGGGTCAGGGTACACCAAAGTAAGGCTTTTCTTAAATTCATGATAAGAGATATGAACATTTGAGATAGGGCCTTACTGTAGAACAATTCTTTTCTTAGAATATATCCCAAAATCACCACTTAAAATTCTCTTGACCAATTAAGGAAACGCTGTATAGGGTACTTTTGGTTTCAAGTCACTAAAGTATTCCCGTAACTAAATAATGCAATTAGTCAACGGAATTTTAAATTTAATTTTCAATGGCTTGGATAATAAATCATGAGCAAAATGTATACGAACACCTTGCAGTTATTAAATTACAGGTAAGCCTGTCTGGCGAAATATAAAGTGGTGAATTGAATATAATTATTTTGTTAATTAAGCATATTTTAAGTACAAATACTATTGTACGAAATAAAATAGTTGACACTCAACGGTTCGGCTTATTGATTGGTTTTCCAGGAAATTGATATTATTGCTTTCTGGGTGGGGACCCGCGGTAAGAGGCAATAATTTTAAATTAAAGTTTCTACACGACACAGTATACTTGGAGATATTCTGGTGTTTCGTCTGAATTATCTCGTGTTGTCAGAGTGAAACACTTTGGTCGACAAAGTACGACAATACCGAGCATTTGGTGAAACAAGTATTGGGAGGAAGCAGAGGAAGCCCATCGGTTAGCGTACGAGCTATCGGAAGACACAACTAATCTTGAATACAACCTAGCAGAGAACTGTCAGCTGGAAAATAACGTCCAGAATTATATCCTTCAGTTAACAGCCAAATTGGACGAAGCCACAGTTTTAAATCACCCGACAATGTATGTATGCAGCGCAACCATCAGTCAGTATACCCAAGGCAGCTATTAATCTACCAAACATAACTCTACCTAAGTTTGATGGCATTATATTATGTGGTTATATTATGGTTATGTTATGGAAACAATACAAAGACTTGTTCACTAAATCGTACACATGCAACAAATAGCCGAGTGTCAAAAGCTATTTTACTTGAAGACGACACCATCAGGCGAGGCAGAAAACCTCATCAGACATTTTACTACGTCTGACAACAATTACAGTCCTGCTTGGAAGGGGATAACGGACCGATACGAAAATACTCGATTATTGGTGACACCACAGATAAATAAATTGCTGGCACAACCTACTATATAAAATGAAGGTTCAATAAAAGCAATGCATGACACTACACAGGAATGTTTGTTACGTTTAAAATGCCTTTAGATTGACATCAGCAACTGGGATCCGTTGCAATTCAGTATTCTTCTAAAAAAAAAAAATCGATAGATCTACTTTGACGCTATGGGAACAGTTCCTTCAACAATCAAAGGAACTACCATCGCTGGTTGCTTTTCTTGGTTTCGTGGAGGTTCGTTTTAATCATTAGAGACACTTGGAACCAAGGGACGTAATTCGAAAGAACAAAGTCGTCAGCGGCAACATCTTTTACATCAATAGCAGGAGGAAAAACCACCAAACCAGTCTGATCCTACTGCAATTAAAATCACAATTTTTTTACATGTTCAAGGTTTCGACGACTTCATCCAGGAAACACACTATCCACTGTACAAAAATTAAGTATTTGCATTAATTGTTTCAACCCTGGGCACGTATCATCCCAGTGTCCAGCACGAAGTTGCGGAAAATGTCGTGAAAGCACAACATCCTCTTACATGTAAACAAGAAAGAGGAACCAAAACCATCCGTCCCAACAGTGACATATCCAATCATCTCCGCTGCAGTAGTGGTTCCAAACAAAAGATAAAGATTATGTCTTTCTCAGAACTGTCTTAATAAGCATTGACAATACAGTAAAGTAAACCTCATGAACTGCCGAGCGCTGCTTTATTTGGGATCGCAGCTCAACTTCATAACAGACAAACTGTCCAAAAAACTGAACATTCCCGAATTCACAAAAACGATGCGAATTCTTGGAATTGTAGAGGGAACCAAGCACGCCAGCAAATGAGTTAGTCTAAAATTAAGCTCTCGAATATCTGAGTTCACAGTCAATTTGGAAGCTTTTGTTTTACGAGAAATTATTGCAAGCCAATCAAGTCGAAAAATTAACATTGCTTCCTGGCCAATTCCAACCGACTTAAAACTGGCAGAGCCCCACTTCAATGAACAAGGACAAATAGACATCTTACTTGGAGCACAGCTGTGACATCAATTCCTCACGGTAGGAAAGATCCAGTTAGGAACAGGATTGCCAATCTTACAAAACACGCAACTCCGATGGACAGTTCAAGGCAAATTGGACGGCACGGTTCCACAGGTATCCACTTGTGGTATCTCGATCAAGGACCAGATACACGAAAATATTGAAACATTCTGGAAGGTAGAGGAAGTCCATATGACAAAAGAATCGTTCCCACAGGAAGAACTCAAATGCGAAATGGTTCGTGGTCTGACTGCCTTTTAAAGCAGATAAGAATACATTAGGGTCCCCAAAGAGTCTTGCTCTTCAAAGAGTCTACAAACTGGAAAAAATCCTTCATAGAAAAAAAGCTTGAAAGAACAAAATTCAAGCTTCATGACAGAATATATCCAGCTTGGGCACATGGAAAAGACTGACATTAATCAAATTCATGGACTTCAGTATTTCGTACCCATCATTGCGTTCTCAAAGCGGATAGCACTAAAACTATGCGAGTGGTCTTTGATGGTTCAGCAAAAACTACCGCCAATGTCGCCCTAAATGATTTACTATCGACCGCAACGAGCATTCAGGATGAGCTTTTTACAACCCTTCTTCGTTGTAGGCTTCATCGATACGCGTGATACTCGTCGAACAACATGATCGGCAGTTTCAATTAATTTTGTGGCGAAATCAGCCATCAGACCACCTCAGCACCCCAGGTCATTTTCTCGTGGGCGAGCCACTCACAAATCTAACCAATCCAACAGCTGACGTGTCTAAAATCAACTTTCCCGCAAAGTTAAAATGATTGCAAGCATAAAAGAAAACTTTTGGAAAAGGTGGCATATGGAGTACCTTACAAGCACAAATTGCAGCATAAATGCCAGAATCTACTTTTAGGAACAATGGTCATAATTAAAGAAGACAACTGTCCTGTCAGACGTATCCGGGTGCAGACGGAATCGTATGAGTCGCTGAAATTCAGACAGCGAACAACACATTGCAGAAGCCAATACAGATGGATGAGCCAGAAAGCAATACAGACCAACAGACACCAACACTCAAAACAACGTCCCCGATATTAACTAAGAAACTGGAAGACGGCGAAATTCAAGAAGTTGATCCAAGCCCACCTTTCCAACAATCCATTTGAGTAGATGTACTTAGTACACTAGCTACACCCCATCCGAAGACAACAGTAACCAGACCCCAAAAACATCGAACTTGGAATATAGTCATAAGTTTGAACACAGTTCAACGCGGGGAGTATGTATAAATTCAGAGCTGCATTGTATATCATGTATATATATTACAACAAGTAACCAACAACCGTTTGCTGATACGAATCATAAATATTTATGTTCAACTTAAAACGCTTAAGGTTTACTTCTTTCTCTGCGTAAACTGTCACATAAGTTCTTAAGTAGAACTTAAATGCTTTAGTTGTGTATAAGCAAACGGGCCTAAATGCATTCGTCGACTGAATTTTAAGTTGAATTTCATCAACAAAATGTAGGTATACGAGCACTTTGCAGTTATTAAATTACAGGTAAGCCTGTCTGGCGAAATATAAATTGCTGACTTGAAAATAATTATATTATTGCGGTAAGACGGTCATGGTGGGGTGTACGATATTTTGCAGGAAATTACCACAACAATTTTTGTAAGTTCTGCAGTGGGAAGAATCTTTTTTAGTGGTAGTTTTTTTTCAATTCATTGTGGTGACAGTATACACAGGCACCACTGGTTTGAAAAAAGCTCGCCCATAAGCAATGTACTGACTATTTTTGTTGGACATGTTGGATAATGCATAATAAAACTTTAAGAAAACTGTATGTTTTAAGAATATACATACAATGTTTTATTGTTTTGTTTGTTGCTTAATTGGGTGCATTAAATTAAGTTAGGATCCTGTAACATGGTTGGATGTGGTTTTAATTATTTAGCATAAGCTAACCTATTTCCTTAGTTGATTTGCCTTATTTATTCTCACAGTACACATAATAAGGTAAGATATTGCGTATGTTGTCAAAATTCGGTTGTCATAATTTAAAAACTTCGGTTGTCATATTTGGCTAAATGTCTCTGAGATTTGGCACATGCACTCATACAAATAGGGATGGGTCAAAATTTCAGTAAGATGTGTTCAGTAAGAGGGAACAGTAGATAAAAAATAACTGTTATTGAAATAACATTTGAAATTTCTAAATTTGTATTTTGATCAAACCAAAAAGCGGAATATAGATGAAAAAGTGATGACTAATCATCTTAAAATGGTAGTGGAAAATAGTTTATTAAAATTGTGATTTCACTGACAATTTTTGTTCCATAATTGTTATTTGAATAACAGGAATTAATAACTGTAAAGTATCAGTAACAGATATTGTAACTAGCAGTTTGGCCCATGCCTTAGCATTTTTTTTTTTTTTTTTTTTTTTTTTTTTTTTTTTTTTTTTAATTTATTTTTATTTCATATTAACTTATAACTATCTTAAAGCTAGACAAAAATGTTTAAAACTAGCCTAATTATCAATAAATCAATTGCATTAGCATATGCGCAGTGACACGAGTGTCTGTGAGTTTTGCCACATGCGCGAATTTGAACGAAAATGAAAAGTGGAATATATTACTTTTACTATGTGTACTGTGATTTCTTCTATCTATACCAAGGTAATTCAAATATTTCCTTACGAAAATGTGAATTTGACTTAAAATCTAAGTTAATTTTACCTAAATTCAAGTATAAATTAGACTTTATCCTAGATTGACTGTCTTAGGCCCGTTTTCCGATACACAACTTAAGCATTTAAGTTCTACTTAAGAACTTATGTAACAGTTTACTCAGAGGAAAAAGTAACCCTTAAGCTATTTAAGTAGAACATAAATATGTATGATTCGTATCAGCGAACGGGCCTTATTCACTTACTTATACTGAGCAATTAAACATATTTTCTACTTAAACTGTAAGGCAATTTTTACATAAGTTAGCTTATTTCCTAAGCTAATTTCCTTTACTTAGTTTGTATTTTGTTATTATTATTTATTCTATGTATACGGACGCAAAACTACCTATTTTCTAAGTTAATTTTCGTCACTTATTTTAACTATAATAAGGTAATACAACCTATTTCTTGACAGAGTGTATCTAAGGAAAATGTTAATGTGACTTGAAATTTAAGGAAATTTCAAATAGTCTAGAATAAATTTAACTATTTCTTAAGTTAATTTGCCATAGTAATTCTACCTATACTGAGTCGATTTCCTACTTATACTCAAAAGCAATTTTCACCTAAATTCAAGTAATTCCTACTTAAACTTAAAAGCACCCTATCGCCCCGGCACCGCAGCACCCTGAAACCCTAACCAACTACCAGCGGGTTGTCGACGTTTAAGACCAGAATTTGTTTTGCAGTATACACACACATAAAATATTCTAAAGCATAATCATTTGTCTCGAAACCAAAACATTTATATTTAACTCGCCCAAGTCGCAAACACAGAAATAGATATTTGATAAGCTGACATTGAACTTTTTTTTTTTAAATGACACTGAACTTCAAAAATGTATTTCCCTTACAGATAAGACGCCCAGTACGGTGTTCAAACATATAAATCACTATCAGCTAATCACAACAATCCATAAACTAATTACAAGTAGATTTTTCTTAGATAAGATTAGATTATTATTCAACATAAAGGTTGTACATTTGTTATCATTAAGAATTTTTAATTGTAATTAAGGCATGACAATATCTGTCGTTTGCCTGAGTAGGACATTTGATAAATTTTACAATAAATTAAATTTTGAGATAAATATGTATAATTTTTACTTTTATTTAAATTTTTGATAATAGCTGAACAGAAGTTGCCAGTCCAACCCGTTTAGATATTTTTTAACTTCATCAAATTCAAGAGGGAAATTTGTTCAGCGCCTTCAACACGGGGCGAACCCCGATGAAATGAAAGATATTTTCTCTCTCCTGCAGGTTGCACATATGACAGTTGCCAGTTCATTCGGTTCTATGCGGTGAATAATTAAGGCTTATTAATTCTCCTCTTATTTAAAAAATTGTCCCGATCATAATGCATGAGAAACTGCTGTTGAAGTAATTTGCTTCGTTTAAATTGTAGTTAACTTTCGAGTAATAAAACCTCTCTGTTGACTCACGGGCTTTTTCGATTAAACAGTATCTCTCATTCTCATCAGTTGTCCGGATAACTTCATAAAACGTCTGTTTTCATTCTAACTTCCGAAAAATTCAGCACAATACCACAATCTACAGCTAGTTTATTCCAATTTATTGCAAAAAGTATATTTTTTTGCACTGCATACCGCAATATCTGTGATGGTGAGCACGACTCAAGATAATACATGTATTTCGGGGTTTTGATTGGCCCCGAAATTTCCTGAGAAAAAACGTAGCAAGTATTCCAGCACCTCGAATCGCTTACCACCCCAGACTTGTGCACCATACAGAAGAATCGATTGCGCTGTTGCATTAAACACACTATATTTCGAGCTAACAGCAATAAGTTTATTCCTAAAAAAATCTTTTCTAATTCACGGATATTGCTATTTTAGCCTTATCTACTTTGGTTTTCAACTGCTTTTCCATGTTAAGGTTGTAAGTTAGTTCCATTCCCAGTAGTTGTATTTTGTACTACCTCCTGCCTGAACCTTTTTGGAAAACCATAACTTTTGACTTATTAACGTTGACTTCTAAGCCCATATTGTGCAATACCCGTACAGTTTGTTAAGCATGAACTGCAAAGAACTAGCTGATTTAGCGAGTGTAACTATGTCGTCTGCGTATATGATGACTTTCACTTTTGTGTTGCCAATTCCTACACCACATGTGAGTCCACAAGATCATCTCAATAGAGTGCGAATAGTAGAGGGCTAAGATTACAGCCTTGCTTAACTCCACGGTTTGTTTCTAATTTTTCTGAAAGCTGCTTTCCTTTAAAAAATATACGCCGTAGATTGTTGGTAAAGTTTTTCCAGAGCTCTGATAAACTTTGAGGTTAGTCCTAAATTATGTAGCTTATAGAACATCGCATTTCGGTTTATCGTATCAAAAGGCACTCTAAAATCCACAAACAATGTCCGGATGACAACTTAATTTTTATGCAAAGTACTTCGATGTCAGTGGATCGAAAATCGTCAATCAGGTAGCAAGTAAGAGAGCTTTTAATGGCAAAAAGTATTCCTCCTCCTACAGTGTCTAAAATGTTGTTTTCATGACGATCGCGTCTGAAGATTTGGTAGGAAGCGTCAAATAACTCCGAGTCAAGAATAGATGTGTTCAGCCAAGTTTCTGTAAGTATAATGACATCGTGAGGAAGATTGTTTATATTTTTGTAGACCCTGTTAGTCTTTGTTCGAAGGCCGTTCACATTTTGATAGTAAATTAGAATTTGTTTAAGCTGCTTTGACGTCGATTCAGCGTTGTCCGATTTTGACGAAAAGGGTTTTGAATTATGCCTCGGTTGCTTGACTTATACTCATACTTATGAACTATAACGTCATTTGGCCAAAACGACGATGAGTTTAAGACATGAAAGACTAAGTCTGGTACACGTATTTTGAACGATGAATATTTCGTGTAATTCCGATGAATAATTTTCTCCACATTGAGGATCAGAGAGGTACCAAGTTTACCCGCCAAATAGTTTCTAATGTCAAGAGCGTTCGTTGATGGAGGAAGCTTAGATAAAAATAGCACCTTTTGTCCTGCTACAGATTAAATCCTGATACAATAGGATGTGTAATACCACACTGTACTTCGGTATTTATATTCATACTGTTTGGAGCAAGAATGGGGTCCAGCTGTCTTAAACGAGTTTTTCTTCAAAATGGTTGATGTTTGTGAAATTTCCGGTGAGTTACATAGTTGTGCAGGAACATTCCCGTTTAGAGCGGGTGACGTTGGCAACGAGGAAAGAGAAAAAGAAGTTGTACTTTTATTGGTAAAGTTGAGACCAGCAATTGGACGAGATATAGCAGTCATTTAATGTAGATATTGCAGTTTTTTTGATGTTTGCATCAGAAATATCGTCGTCCAGTTCATCGCTTTTGCGTTTTGACAGAGCTTCAGTTTTATTTTGTGAGTTAGACGTTATATCCTTATTAATAGTATTGTCGTCAATTGAAGATAAGTTTTCCACTTTGCTACAGAGAAAATGTAATTGCTTTTCCAGCTTTTCTAACTGTTTTGTATTGTCTAGCACATCACGAGCAATATTTTTTTCAGCGAGACGGTTCGCATTCGTCACAAAAATAATAAAATGATTTCCTTTTCTTAAATAATTTGATATGCAAATTAATATGTCGGCTATATAGTTGTTTCAAGGTCGCAACGGGTGGCGCCGTGTTCTCGTCACAAATTATTTTATGACTTGCAGGTACAAACAGCTGTTGGCAGAAAGTGGGTGACGTTTGACGTGTGTATATAAAGAGAAAACAAACAGAAGAGTGGTGTGCAGTCTCTTAAACAAATATTAAGCGGCAGAACATATCCTAAAGTTGAACTCACCGTGAAAGGAAGAGTATTGTATTTATGAATATACATAAATAATGTTATAGATAGTACGTATTTAAATGTTCTCTTTATAAATTCCGTATATAGAGTTTATGATTGTCACAATCAACAAAAACTTTTAACATACAAAACTATTAATTATGGCCATGATAAAACAAATTAAAATTAACACCTATTGGACCAAAATGCAGAGATAAACACTTATACTGTCAAAGTTAAACGATTAGGCATAGAACTATTAAAACAAAGCAAAATAAAAGGAGCAAAACAAAACACGTCTAGTCACTGCAAGGTAGAAGTGTGCACATGTACAATAGTTAAAAATACTACATATATTCCATACAAATGTTAAAGATAACCGTTAAGAAAAAATGCATTTCTCGAAAATGGCCCCAAGAATATTTATAAAATAAAATGCACGAATGGATCGCACGAACTTTTTTTTTTATAGTCTACACACGCTCAAGGGATTATACTACCCTTTAAATGTGTCAACACAGTGCGGGCGTTAGGTTTAGGAAGAAAAAGGATAGGAAATATGTGTGGCACGATGTTCTGAGACTGGAGGTGGTTGTTATCTCGGATTGTATCTCCAGGTATGACAGCTGAACTGATACGGAGAAATTTACGTAACTTATTTATCTATGCCCCTTATAATTCGCATTAGTTTTTACATTCATTGTCATATTTATCGGTATACTAGTTTTACTCAATCACATGTTGTTAGTTCTGTGCCTTAACATCATGTAATGAGTAAGCCAGCAACTCGTATTACATTTATTTTAGAATTGGGTTTTAAGTGAAAAATAAGAGGACATAGACTACGGCAGGGATCGAAAATGTGACCATGAGGTTGACAGGCGAATACACAACTATCGCGCCACGGCCACTTGCTTGCTCTTATGTTCGATCACATCGTATGCAAAAGATTTCTATTAAAAATCTAAATATATTTTTAAAGTCAATTTTAACTTAATTTTGTATATATACAAAATTCGTTTAATTTTGTTCTAAAATAAAGACAATATTAAATATTTAATAATAATATAAACTTAAAAACAAAAGATTAAATCGGCTTAATCAAAGAAAAAATAATTATAAATTCTGAAATAAATACTTAAAGTAAGTTGAGCTTAAAAAAAGGACGCCATTTTATTTCTTGGATAAATTTGAATGTATGGGAAAAAAATTTAAAAACCTGTGGAGCGGTTTTTTGAGAAAAAAAAAGTTTTTTTTTAGACTTTTTGAAAACATATTTCAAAAAAAAATTCAAAACTGCCAATTCATAGGTATTCAGCAAGTGCATATACATATAACTAAAAATTTTTTCTTAAAAATGCTTTTAAAAATACAAACAAATATTAATTAAAAATATTGATACGCAGGATAAATTGGGCAACCTAAACCTATATATGTGCGAAATTTCGAAAGAATCGGTTAGGACATTTACGAGATAGTCGAAATAAAAAAAACGGTCCTATGGAAAGTACCGTTTTTAGAAATTTTTTATTTTTTTTCATCCATATGATCGGTCGTACCTAAAAAGCTGCATTGATTTTTTAAAAATCAAAATCGTTAGAGCCGTTTCCGAGAAAAATAGGCTTAAACGTAACGGTTATATGGCAGGTACCGTTATTTTTAAGCTAAAAAAAATCATTTTCCCCTCTGTACAATACCTAAAAAAAACTCTATATATACCAAGTTTGGAGCAATTCGGCCCACAATTTTGGGATGTAGGTGTCTATACATACATACAAACAGACATACAGACGGACAGAGTTTTTAGACCATCTTTTTTCGCCTTCGCTATCATCGTAATACCATGTTTGATAGTTATCTCAAAACTTTTTTTTTTTCGACGAATGCATAACTTGCTTTATAGTACCTATACTCACAAGTAAAAATGTGTGTTCTTAAATTAGTACAGTCTACTTTCAAGTATAAAAATATTTTTTTTTGCGTAATTATTAACGGCACTTGCCATAGAACCACTTTTCATATTTTCGACTTTCTCAACTGAGTACAATAACTTTTTCATACAAATGCTCCCTATAATGGTTAATAAGACTGCATACCAAAATTTTCAAAAATAAAATTTCGATTTTTTAAAAATAAATAAAATTTTTTTTTGAAAAATCGATTTTTCAAAAACTATTTACAGAATTTTGTTTAAATTTGAATTTTATATGTACATTAATAATCGCTAAAAATTATATGGATATTGCAACACTATATATTTGACATTTGTACTAAGTAGCCTACATATTGTATTCTTATCATTTTGCATTTGATGTAATCCTTTTTTCTCGTATTATGTTTTACTCTTTCAATAAACTTTGTATTGTACTGACGTGTTTTTTCTATTACTCTGCTTAAACTCAAACAATAATATCTTCAAAATGGCGTTTTTTTTTTCTAAAACGTTTTCAAAAATAAAAAATTAATTTATTCAAAAACCGCTCCAACGATTTTTGAATTTTTTTTTTATGTATTCTTTTTTTATGTATCCATGAATTCAAATTTCATTTTTGTTTTCACTCAAATTATAACGACTAAGCAATATAAAAACATTTAATTATGTGTATTATCCATATACCTTTACCTTATTATTATTCCCTTTTTACTAATCTTTGCGTACGTCACTGAATACTACATACAATGTAGGACCTCATACATTTATATATACTTATGTGTCTTAAAGAATCACATGAATCTGATGTATGCATATTGCACTTAAATTATTAAGTTATATGCATATACAGCTACCTACCCACCTACATCCTTCAATTTCATTATTATTATATACATGTTTACATACTACTTAGGTTCCGCCTCAGCGATGGATTTACCAGAAGGCTGAGAAGGGCGGAGCATATGGCGGTAAATTTTCGGGGCGGCAAATTTGGCCTAAGATTTTTACTTGCGATTATATGTAAGTACTATAAGGCAAGTTATGCATTCGTCGAAAAACAAGTTTTGTGATAAAAGTCAAACATAACATTGCGATGATAGCGAAGCCGTATAAAAATGGTCTAAAAATTCTGTCCGTCTGTATGTGGGCCAAATTGCTTCAAACTTGATATATAGAGTTTTTTTAGGTATTGTACCGAGGGAAAATTGAATTTTTTTTAGCTCAAAAAATAACAGTACCTGCCATATAACCGTTACGTCAAAGCCTATTGTTCTCGGAACCGGCTCTAACGATTTTGATTTAAAAAATCAGTGCAGCTTTTTACGTACGACCGATCATATGGTTGAAACGAAAATGTTAAAAAATGTCTAAAAATGGTACTTTCCATAGGACGGTTTTTTTGTTGCTTTCAACTATCTCATAAATGGCTAAACCGATTCTTTCCAAAATTCACACATACGAGTATATTGGTGTAGGTAGCCCGTAGCCGTTTTTGAATTTTTTTTTGAAAAATGTTTTCAAAATCCAAGAAATAAAATGGCGTACTTTTTTTGAGCTCAAATTAGTTTAAGTATTTATTTCAGAATTTTTAATTATTTTTTTTTTTTGATTAAGCCGATTTAATCTTTTGTTTTTAAGTTTATATTATTAAATATTTAAGATTGTCATTCTAATTTTTTTTAGAAAAAAATTAAAGAAATTTTGTATTTTTTTATAACTTTGCACGCGCTCAAGGGGTTATGAATACCCTTTATATGTTTTTCTTAACACAGCGCGGGCATCCGGTGGAAGAAGAGAGAAAGAAGGATAGGAAAGATGTGTGGCACGATGTTCTGAGACTAGAGCTGGTTGTTGTCTCAGATTTATCTCCAGGGATGGCGGTTGAACTAATGCGGAGGGAATTACCGTGTCTTATTTATTTATTTATGTCCCTTTTAATTCGCATTATTTTATTTATTTCGTTGTCATATTTTATGGGTATGCTAGTTTACTCAATCACATGTTGTTAGTGTTATGCCTAAACATCATGTAATGAGCAAAGCAGCAACTTATTTTATGACGGCCACCCCCTATATTCCCATATACAAAGTTAATTGTAAAACAACTTTAAAAATATATTTAAATTTTTAATAGAAATCTTTTGCATACGTATGATCAAACATAAGAGCAAGTTTCTTTAAACTCAATATATCTAAAATTTATCAATCATAGAATTCTCAGTAAATCGAGGATTATAAAAATAATCTTGAAATTCACACTGATCCCCTAGTTTATAATCATGCTATATAGTGAGAGAAAAACTGATGTAAAGAAGGCGATAAAACACAAATCAATGAAAAATTTAATTGATAAAATTTTACGATAAGGTATCAGATTTCTGGTCAATTAAAGCGGCAAGAATTAAATAGCCTACGGCCGCAAATTTGTAAGTGCGCCACTGTTCCGTCTATAAATATATGTATGTAGATACATTTTACGCTCCTAACTTACATAATTAAAATCCATAACTTAGATTTAAAGATACGTTTGTAGGTAATGTGGGTACCTACGTAACTATTTCTTGAATCATCGATTCGACAATTCATTATACTAAGAATCAAGGTTATCTTACATACATATGCTTTAAATCTGCATAGGATAACTACACCTAACTAACTAAACCTCAATGGTTAGCCACATTAAAGTTGTTAGCTACAAGAGCAAGTTCGTACGATCCAGTCGTACACTTTGTTTTCATTATTTTTTAGTTTGAAAATTAATTTTATAAAAACCGTTCATTAAAATAACTTAATTTAAAAAACAACTTGTTGAAATCCTAGCTTTAAAAAATGTAATGGCATATTGTACCCAATATAAATATTGTCGTTGTTTTTTATTTTTTTTTTTTGAAATCATTATTTTATTTCCATCACATAGTCCACAATTTTCGAGCTTAGCCCTAGACTAATATTCATATGACAGTACGTAATCTTTGAAAACTGTACTGTGCAAACATGCATTTCGCAAATAATAAATACACCTTTTATACAAAAAATCAATTGATAAAATCAACTATTTTTCTACATATTTTGACAAAATATAAAAATTAATTATTTTTCTAATGGATTTATTTAGAATTTATACTTACAAGTAGCTGTGGACGACCTAGTGCTGTTAGTTTAATGGCGGTTATTCCAGTTCCAAAGGTGGCACCTTAAAATTAAAATTTTGAATATAATATATTACAAGGTTTTGTGTTGTATTTATTTATTTAGATTTTTACAAGCGAAATATACAATAAAAATTAATATAATTATAACTATAAACAAAAGAAAACAAAATCATACATTAAATTTAAACAAATTATAATATAATAAAAAAAAAATAATATATAAAGTTAATTGTCGATTTAAGAGGCGGAGGTGTAAAGAATTCTTTTGACTGATGGAGAACTAACTTAACTGGAATATATTAACAACCTTATCTTAGCAGAAAGTTCAACCATTCTTTTAGCAAGGATTTGTATTGTATTAGTTTGTGTCTTAGCTTTGGGGTTTTGTTTTTAATAGCAAGTACTTATTACCCGTAGGTACACTTAGAAAAACAATTTCATATTAAATATAATATAATATAAAGAAAGAGTAGAAAGGAAATTATATAAGATTTTTATTGGATTGGAGAAATGGAGATACCTAAATTCATATAATGTTCAAATTCAAATATTGTGTTAATCAGATCCCAGAGTTTAATTTATTTATTTATCATTCATCTTCAAACTATTATGTTTTACAGACTACTAACAAAAGTTTAATAGAAATTTCAAAATATAAATTGTATCTTATTACACAAAAACAGTTTAGCTTAAAAGGTACATAATTAATTTTTTATATTCAGTTCTCTTTAATGATAAAACAATTTCATTTGAATAATTATTAAATAAAGAAATACATCTTGTGAAAGATTCATTGTAACCATAATTATTTCTATGCCTTGGATAATATAAAAACCTACGTTGGCGCATTATTCTTTCTGGTACATAAATTTATAATATTGTAAGGATTTCAGGGCTTTTAATTCTAAAAGAAAAGACATCGTGGACAAACAGCAAGTACTAAATAGATCGTCTCTTTTGTAGGGAATCAAGACCAATTAATGCACATCATGAAGAATACGATGGAGTTTCAATCGTCCAACTTAATTGTTTTACTACGAATCTTGTAAAAGCATTTTGAACTCTTTCGATTCGATTGATACCTACTAAAGTCAATGGAATTCAAACAATTGAAGATTATTCTAGAAGTGGACGAACTAAAGACATATAAACCGAGTTCAAGGCGTACGGATTTGTAAATTCATTGCAGTTTCTTTTGAGAAAACAAAGCTTAGAGTTTGATTTAGCAACAATATAATCTATGTGCAGGAAAAATGTTATTTTAGATGAAAAATGACACCCAGATCACAAATCTATGTAATACGCTCAAGATCTTGATCATAAATAAAGTACCTACGAAGCAATGGCATTAGAATACGATGAGCAGTGAAAACATAGGATTTTTTTTATATTTCCAGGAAGTAAATTGTTTTGACACCAATTACCTAACACATTTAAGTCATCTTGAAGTTTAAAGAAATTAGATGTATTCTTGATACTCATAAACAGTTTTATATCATCAGCATAAAGAAGGCAGGATGAATTTTTTTTAATAAAAACGGTATTTCGTTCATAAGAATATTGAACAGAATGGGCCCAAGACGACTTCCTTGTGGAACACCGGATAAATCAATTTCTGCCATTTACTTTTTAAAAATAATTTCACTTAAATGTTGCCCGCGGCTACGCTTCAGGTGGTCCATTCTGAAGGTCCAATTTTGGCAAACTTTTTCACACATTTCGGCCGGAATCTCACCAATGACGCGTTCAATGTTGGCTTCCAAGGCAGCAATCGTGTTTGGCTTGTCCCCATAGACAATAGACTTAACATAGCCCCACAAAAAATAGTCTAACGGGGTCAAATCACATGATCTTGGTAGCCAATTGACTGCGCCAAAACGTGAGATCAACTGCTCAATGAATTCGCCTCTCAATTGATGCATGGTTTCGCGTGCAGTGTGGCATGTGGCACCGTCCTGTTGGAACTACATGTCGACCGAGTTCAATTCTTGCATTTTCGGCAAAAAAAAATCTGTTATCATCGAACGGTACCTTTCTCCATTGACCGTAACCCTGCGGCCTTCATCGTCCTTGAAGAAGTACGGCCCAATGATGCCGCCTGCCCATAAACCGCACCAAACAGTGCATTTTTCGGGATGCATTGGTAGCTGCTGAATTGCCTCTGGCTGCTCTTCACTCCAAATACGGCAATTCTGCTTATTCACGTATCCATTTAGCCAAAAATGAGCCTCGTCGCTGAAACGGACGTAGCTTGCGAAACACATTTTCCACAGAGCACAAATTTTGATAATAAATTTCAATAATTTGCAAACTTTGTTAAGGCGTAAGTCTATTCATGATGAAATGGCAAACAATACTGAATCGAAATGTCAAATGTTCGTGGAATTTGTCATGTGTGATCTGTCAAAAATATAAACGTCAAAAACCAAGTAGCAAAAAAATCACCCGTTATATACGTATTATGAACAACAAAGCGTAAACAACACTTCATGTGAAGTGCATTTTGAGAGTAAGGTTGCTTTTAAATTGTATTACTAAGCTCAAAAATGTAAAAAGTTACCAGACGCAGTGACCTCTAAAACTTATATTAATGCACTTTCAAACTTGAAATGTATTTCTCCAATGGAAATTCCTTTTTAAGTAAAATCTATCAACCCACAAATATTGCAGATCTACTGTTTAAAGATAAATTTCGAAATTGTATATTATTCTTTATCCTAATAATTACGACGGAATTTTAGGTTACGACTTTAAAAAAAAAACATAGGAGCAAAACTATTGTATTAGTTTCGGAATTCAGGCATCTAGCTATATTTTTAGTTACTTTAAGTGAAACTCAAACGACATTTGCAAATGAACTGTTAACTTCTACAAAACATGTTAGATCTTACTTTTGGTAAAGCGATTGTTTTCAAAATGATATTACTCAGAATCGAAAACAAGATTGAAGTGGATGTTTCTCTTGCATCTGGAGCCTATAACACGACGCGACAAGTAATTGTAGGACACGTAAAATACGACAAAACTTAAAAAAATTGAACACAAAACGATAAGTCTAAAACCTCTGATACAATTGTCATTTTAAAATGTGACAAGTGGGAAATTGTTGGATTTCCCTCCTTTTGTAACATAAAGTGACAAGTGGCACAATTGAAGATTATTCTAGAAGTGGACGAACTAAAGACATATAAACCGAGTTCAAGGCGTACGGATTTGTAAATTCATTGCAGTTTCTTTTGAGAAAACAAAGCTTAGAGTTTGATTTAGCAACAATATAATCTATGTGCAGGATAAATGTTATTTTAGATGAAAAATGACACCCAGATCACAAATCTATGTAATACGCTCAAGATCTTGATCATAAATAAAGTACCTACGAAGCAATGGCATTAGAATACGATGAGCAGTGAAAACATAGGATTTTTTTTATATTTCGAGGAAGTAAATTGTTTTGACACCAATTACCTAACACATTTAAGTCATCTTGAAGTTTAAAGAAATTAGATGTATTCTTGATACTCATAAACAGTTTTATATCATCAGCATAAAGAAGGCAGGATGAATTTTTTTTAATAAAAACGGTATTTCGTTCATAAGAATATTGAACAGAATGGGCCCAAGACGACTTCCTTGTGGAACACCGGATAAATCAATTTCTGCCATTTACTTTTTAAAAATAATTTCACTTAAATGTTGCCCGCGGCTACGCTTCAGGTGGTCCATTCTGAAGGTCCAATTTTGGCAAACTTTTTCACACATTTCGGCCGGAATCTCACCAATGACGCTTTCAATGTTGGCTTCCAAGGCAGCAATCGTGTTTGGCTTGTCCCCATAGACAATAGACTTAACATAGCCCCACAAAAAATAGTCTAACGGGGTCAAATCACATGATCTTGGTGGCCAATTGACTGCGCCAAAACGTGAGATCAACTGCTCACCGAATTCGCCTCTCAATTGATGCATGGTTTCGCGTGCAGTGTGGCATGTGGCACCGTCCTGTTGGAACTACATGTCGACCGAGTTCAATTCTTGCATTTTCGGCAAAAAAAATCTGTTATCATCGAACGGTACCTTTCTCCATTGACCGTAACCCTGCGGCCTTCATCGTCCTTGAAGAAGTACGGCCCAATGATGCCGCCTGCCCATAAACCGCACCAAACAGTGCATTTTTCGGGATGCATTGGTAGCTGCTGAATTGCCTCTGGCTGCTCTTCACTCCAAATACGGCAATTCTGCTTATTCACGTATCCATTTAGCCAAAAATGAGCCTCGTCGCTGAAACGGACGTAGCTTGCGAAACACATTTTCCACAGAGCACAAATTTTGATAATAAATTTCAATAATTTGCAAACTTTGTTAAGGCGTAAGTCTATTCATGATGAAATGGCAAACAATACTGAATCGAAATGTCAAATGTTCGTGGAATTTGTCATGTGTGATCTGTCAAAAATATAAACGTCAAAAACCAAGTAGCAAAAAAATCACCCGTTATATACGTATTATGAACAACAAAGCGTAAACAACACTTCATGTGAAGTGCATTTTAAGAGTAAGGTTGCTCTTAAATTGTATTACTAAGCTCAAAAATGTAAAAAGTTACCAGACGCAGTGACCTCTAAAACTTATATTAATGCACTTTCAAACTTGAAATGTATTTCTCTAATGGAAATTCCTTTTTAAGTAAAATCTATCAACCCACAAATATTGCAGATCTACTGTTTAAAGATAAATTTCGAAATTGTATATTATTCTTTATCCTAATAATTACGACGGAATTTTAGGTTACGACTTTAAAAAAAAAACATAGAGCAAAACTATTGTATTAGTTTCGGAATTCAGGCATCTAGCTATATTTTTAGTTACTTTAAGTGAAACTCAAACGACATTTGCAAATGAACTGTTAACTTCTACAAAACATGTTAGATCTTACTTTTGGTAAAGCGATTGTTTTCAAAATGATATTACTCAGAATCGAAAACAAGATTGAAGTGGATGTTTCTCTTGCATCTGGAGCCTATAACACGACGCGACAAGTAATTGTAGGACACGTAAAATACGACAAGACTTAAAAAAATTGAACACAAAACGATAAGTCTAAAACCTCTGATACAATTGTCATTTTAAAATGTGACAAGTGGGAAATTGTTGGATTTCCCTCCTTTTGTAACATAAAGTGACAAGTGACTTACAGCATCTAAAGGTCGGAGAAAAAAACTTTCAATTAAATATAATCGCAGTCCACAAAAATAAAGAACAAAAACAATACATATGTATGAACATACGTTTGCATTGTTTTTTTTTCTTCTTATAATTAAAGTGACAAGTGTCACAGAAAATTTATGCTTAAACAAAGCCTAGCGTGTGACAGGTAATTTAAAAGTTTTCGTTAGTGTACAGTGTGTATTTTCTGAGTAAATACAGTTTGAAAAAAAGGAATTTAAATTGTGGAAGAATATAATGTACTTAGAACTTGGCGAACTTTTAGATATCACTACTTTTCATGGCTGACTTGTTATGCAAAGGTTTTTGTTTATAGAAGAACTTGGCTACTTTTTTAACATACTCGTACATATATGCTTTTGGTGTGATAGATTACATATTTACTTAAGTTTACTTATAGATTTAAGGTTTACTTAGTTACTTTAATGCTATAAAAGACATCAATCTGGTACGAATAAAATAAAATTCAATTACGTTTTTCATTTTGTTGATCAAAAACAGACAAGATCTACAACATACTCGTAACGTAAAAAGACAAAAAGTGGCTGCAACTCTGGCACGAATCTGATAGGAAATTCAATTACATTTTTGCATTTTTTTGATTAAAAACAGTCGAGATCTACAGAATAAGATAAACAAAATCGTATTAAAGTAAAAGACAAAAATTGAGTCAATTTTTTCAATCATTTGAGATCGACTTTTTCCAAATTGTTTTCTTTGTTGAAAGGAATTTGAAAGAAATCGCTTTTTCTGAATGCTGCAATTTGTATTATTGCTTTTAAATGCAAGAAAATGAAAAAAAAATGAATTTAAAATATTGCGTAAAAATAAATTGCTAGATACGTTTCAACTTAGTTGCAACTGGGAGCGGGTGTTTCTAGTGCAGTAAGAACCTCAAACTCCTATGAGCACGCGTTTTTCGGTCCTCATAGAGCCTTTTGAAGGTTTTACACCTACTACCCGCGGGGAAAAAAAATAATGCGTATGATAACGCAGATGGGAACCAATATTGTATGAAAAAAAGGGGGAATCCTGAGAAGTGCATATTTTGTTTGTTATTGCGTCTTTGATGTGTATGTTAGGGAATTTTGGTGCTAAAACCAGAGCGTGATATAAAACAGAACAAAATATATTAAAAAACACCGGTAAGTCTTACAACTCTATGATATAACTTCCTGTAATACTACGTTTCCACCGAACGTTTATATAGATTAAGATTTACTAACCGAAACTAATGACGAATTGTCATCAACGACGCTGTTAGTGGGTTAAGGTGACAGGGCTAGTAAAGTTTGATAACAATTTCGTTGAATATGTTGAATATAAAATGAAAAAAAAACCATTTTTTGATAAGAGTGTCTGCTGAAAAGAGAATGTGTCATTAGTTTTGTCGTGTGGCGACACTAAGATTATTGAATTGAATAAAAAGAATAACTGAATTGGGCGTATGGCTGCAGCTTATCAGTAAGAGGGTAACATTTTTTCCAAGTTCAATGTCCGGTTAGAAAAAAAAACAGTGAATTTTAACCAAAATTGCCTAGTGGTAAAGTAGAAAATAGACTGAATTGTGTCAGTATAGGCAGAATTTATTTTAACTAAGGAAATAGGTTAGAACTTAATAAAAAATAGTCCTTGGTATAGATAGAATAAATAAGATGCCTCTGGTACCTTTCACCTAGGTCCAATGAATTGTGTAATTTAATTCAATTTTATAAAAGATAAAAAAAAGATAGATACAAAAATTTTATTTAAAAAAAATTGATACAATATTAACTTAGGTTTCTTTACTTTAAAATTTTAAATTAAATGACAATAGCTTAAAAAGTTGCCTGTCAGGTTAAAGCATTTTAATTATATATAATTATAACTAAAGCTTATCGATTTTTTATAAATACTCGTTAATAATTAAATTTCAATAACGTAGTGCTTGTTTTAGTAATTCGTACAGTTGGGTATAATTCTGTCCGTTTACTATATTAAGGAACTGATCTCGATTCAGATACTCGCTGCCGAAAAACTTTTTTCTGTACGTCTTGAATATCGGTCAAACTCCTACAAAATGGTACGTATTTTCTGCTGCATCAAGGTTACAGATTGTACAGATGTCTGTTGAATGCTCTGCCATTGAGATTAAGCAATCAAGATCGGGACCTAAAAACCAAACTAATGATCTCACGTGAATTTTTATCATTGAAGTAATTTGGAACTTCTGCGTATTTAAGGTTGCCGTATTCGTCATGAAATTGTGATTGTGTAGCTCGTTGTGTATCTTATGACCAGCATTTCACTTAGTTTAGTGCAGACTTTCGTATGCAATTCAGTCTTATATTTTATATTTAGCAGAATTCAAAATGTTTTTATTTTTGATAAAACTAAGTAGTTAAATTTTTGGAAATCCTAAGTCCTTCATGTTCTGCCCAAGACATGTTATACGAGAGTGTAACACCGAGGAATTTAAACCTATTGTTGACCTTGATCTCGTTAGCATTGAAAAACCATTTTTCCCCAACTGCCCGACCGCCTCCGTTTTTGAAGATCACTATTTCTGACTTATTAAGATTGACAAGTAGATTCCATTTAAGATAATAGGTCGTAAAGCTGTTTATCATCGCCTGTAAGGAGGCGGGAGTGTCGGAGAGTAGAACAATATCATCTGCATACAATAAAACTTTTATTGATACATCTTCTATTATTATACCACCTGGTAGTGCAGAGTCTAGGTCATTCAGAAAAAGGATGAACAATAGGGCACTAAAAACGCATCGCTGCTTAACGCCTTGATTGATAGGGAAAAAATCGCAGGTTCCAGTACCATTCCACACAGTTGCGATGTTGGTGTTGTAGAGCACTTTGAGAATAGAAACTATATTTTGTGACAATCCTAGAAGCGTAAGTTTATAAAACAATGCATCTCTATTTATATTTTCAAATGCTACTTTCAGATCTATAAAATAAGCATACAATTTCTTCTTGTGATTTAATTGCAGCTGTATGAGGCACGCTAAATTATAAATTTGATCTACAGTTGAGTAATTTTGTTTGTATGCTGCTTGAAATTCATTTATGATATGATTTTCTTTGATTCAGTCATTGAGTCGTCTTAAAAGAATTGCAGTAAAGAATTTATAGATAGTATCCTTAAATGATAGACCGCGATAGTTGACTGCTTCGTTGGGATCACCTTTCTTGTAGAGGGGGGAAAATTATAGATTTCCTGAACGATTCTGGTATAGTTTCCAATCTGAAGATACCATAAAATAGGCGGTATATTTCGTTGACTAAAGTTGGCGTAGTATTTTTATAAAATTCGGATGGAATCACATCGATACCAGGAGCTTTATTATCATTGGCTGACAATATAGCTGATTCTACTTCACCTATTTCAATGTCCTTATCCAGCAAAGTGCTATATCTATTAAGATATGAAAATTCGTATGGTGTGTGTACTTCTGATGTTGGTTTAAAGAGTTTTTGGAAGTGTGCTTGTTACCTTGCATTATTTTAGTCAGCCTCCACCAGTTCCTAGATACTGTAACTGACGAAAACTGTCTTGCGTTGTTGAGATAATAGTCGCTTTGCTTCGAGAAGCATAGCTGTTGATATTTTTTGTTGCTCGGCAAAAAACCTCGTATCAAACCCTCCAAGTGGGTGCCGGGCGGTAATGATCACTACAGTAGTCTTGTGCGATGTCAAGATGATGATCAGCTAAGGTCAGGACGAACTACTGAGACGTTCCTTTACTTCTTAATAGTTCAACTTTCAGTAATGCGTTTTGACCATAGACACGAGGACCCTAATTTTCAGTGGTGGTGTGAGCAGTTCCATAATCCGTGCCCAAGAAATGGAAAGCTGGGGGTAAGCGTTCCAGCTTCCTCATTTTTGTTTTGCGAGAAGGACACAGTACCAGAAGATTGTTGACGAATACAGTAGTCTTCTGGTACTTCAAGAAAAAGCCACCAAGCGCAATAGGTCTCAGGAAGAGTCTAAGCCCGCGGGAAAAAATCGAAGTTTGAGTCACAAGCCAAAAATAGGAAGATCCCATCTCCGAGAGTAGAGCAGCCACGAACTCTAAGTGAGGTCGTTAGGGACGACCTAAGAGTAGCGGTGATAGATGAGCTCTCCACAAATAGCAAAGGCCTGCTGGCTTCCCATGCATGACTGGGTCGTCGTCACGGCAGAGGAACCTCAAAAGCAAGGGCCTCTTATCTGCTAACAATAAACGAGGAGACCAACGAGGCCCTGGAAAAAAACAACTTTAAATTACGTTTCGGCATAAGGAACGTAAAACTAAAAATCCTGCCAGGCAACAGGCAAGACATCGGCAAAGCGAGCAAGGATGTTGAGATCAATGTCCCCGTAAGCGAAACCGAGCCCTCCAGCTGCACAGGACCCTACGGGATTTAAAAACGCTATTAAATTCGTGCAGATTAATCTGAAGCACTCTAAATGTGTTACAGATAATCTAAGAGTCTTTCTAAGGGCATTGACATTGCCCTTATCTAAGGGCATTGACATTGCCCTTATCCAGGAGCCCTGGGTAAATGGTCTCAGGATGCGAGGCCTATATGACAATGGGTATGACCTTTTTTACAAAACCGCAAATACGGACCAAGGTAATACTAGACCTTGGATTTTAGCTAAAAAACACTTTAAAGCTTTTTTTTGTACGAATTTTAGCACCCCAGATTTGACAGTGGTTAGGCTGGTGGACAAATCCAAGAATGGATTACTGTTGACATCCGGATATTGTGATCGGGATCGCCAATCACCACCAGGGGAGGTGAACGAGCTCGCAATTTCGGCAGAATCAAAGAAGACGAATTTTGTGTTGATGTGGTGCCAATGCAAGGCACACACTCTGGGGCAGCTCAGAGATCAATGATCGAGGTGAGTCTTTTTTCAATTTTGTTATCACTAACAACCTGACTGTTTGTAACAGAGGGGATACACCAACTCCGTTCTTTAAGAAAGGCGATGGATCTTGGATAGTTTATCCAACTGAGTCACTGAGTTTACTGTTAACAACGCACTTCCCAGTTTGTAAAAGCGACAACCAAGTTAAGACTTGCTCAACAGATTTAAGCTCAATAGACACAGAACATATTAATTCCCTTATAACAAGAGAAAATATTGACTGGGCTATTAACACTTTCTCCCCATATAAATCTCCAGGCATGGACGGCATACTACCAGTTATGCTCCAAAAACTGCAAGACAGCAGTGTTATGGCTGGAAATGATCTTCATGATGTCTTCGCCACAAACACGTGTCCGAATCGTGGTGACAAGTCAAAGTGATCTTTATTCCGAAAGTTGGCAGGCGGGGTCATGAATCCGCGAAGGATTTCAGACCAATTAGCCTTACATCCCTTTTGCTTAAGAAACTAGAGCGCATATTAGTAATATCCTGGATGGTTGCCCTCTATATGACTCTCAGCATGCATACCTCAAAGGCAAATCAACAGAGACATCCTTACACTAAGTAGTGGGCACGATCGAGCGAACCATCCATTATAAGAAGTATACTCTCGCTACCTTTATAGACATAGAAGGAGCATTCAATAATATCCTTACCGAATCTATTCAAGATTCACTTAAAAACCATGGCATAGCTGACTATATCCAAGACTGGATTATCTCTATGCTTAGTGACAGGATGATAATAGCTTCGTAAGGGAACTCGACCGATACCAAATATGTAAATAGAGGAACACCACAGGGTGGAGTTCTGTCGCCGCTCCTGTGGATTTAGTCATGAATAGCATTCTTGTTAAGCTGAGGAATAGTGGTGTGAAAGCGGTAGCGTACGCAGATGATTAAGTACTTCTAGTGTCAGGTAAATTCCCAACAGTGATTAGTGAAATCACAGAGAGGGCTTTGATTAAGATTACCAATTGGGCCACGAGTTATGGACTAGAGATAAACCAACGCAAAACAGAATTGCTACTCTTCACTACTAGGACTAAGGTACCCACTTTCAGGCTACCTCGATTAAATGACCACAATTTTTCACTTTCTTCCGGTGCGATATATTTAGGAGTCATCTTGGACCTACTTAACTAAACTAGAAACTCAACATTGAAGAACAGGCTAAAAAGGCTAGCATTGCTTCTCACGCTTGAAGTAAAACATTCGGTAAAAAATGTGGTCTTCAATGGAAAATAATCCTATGGACGTACACAGCAGTAGTACAACCAAGCCTGGCTTATGGTTCGATTGTATGGTGGCCCGCTTTAAACAAACAATACATCAGTAGACTTAAGAAAATTCAGAGAACTGCTCCGTTGGTGCCACAGGGGCCTTAAGATGTTGCCCATCGGATGCCTTAAGTGTTATTCTACATCTTCTTCCTCTTGACCCCAATATTAAACATCTGGTATGTTGCAGTGCATTAAGACTTAAAGTGTCAAAATGCTGGTTTGCAAAAACCTTACGGCCATAGCAACACAGCAAATCTGATTCCAGGAAGAATTGGGAACATTACGAAGTGTCCCAAGATTTTGATGTAAAGATTTTTGCCGACGGATCTAAAATTGAGTGCGGTGTAGGAGCAGGAGTCTTCTCAGAGTCACTGAAAGTCTCTAGATCTTTCTGACTTCCCGACCTTGCTAGCGTCTTTCATGCTGAAGTACTAGCTATAATAGAAACATGCAAAATTCTTAATCTAAGCCCAACTCAAAATTCTGTCAATTTTCCTCACGCACTGGCCCTTGGGGGAGGATGCAGCCAAACTGGGTATTCCCCATAACACCTACTGCCGTAGATGTAAAAACCAGTTGGAAAAGGAAACAGTGCTGCACTTCGGTTGTGCAGGTGTCCCGCTTTGGCCAGGCAAAGAATGCAATCCCTTGGAAGGGCTTTCTTTACTAATCTAAAAGAACTGTGTGATACAAAATTTAAAACCTTACTCCCTTTCTTGAGTTGTGCTTTTTCTTTTTCCGCTAAAAAAATATTTTATTCAGGTCCGTACGAGTTTTTGGTATCAAAACGGCGCTTTCCAGCGCTACTTGGGTCCAGATGCGAGTTCGCTCTGACCACCATTTTACCTACCCCCATATATAATTGTTGTTGCGTTTCCTGTACATTTTCAGATATTTAAAAACTTCCTTTCTTGCATAATAGCAGGCTGTATCAAACTATGGTTTCTTTGGTTCAAAATTTGGGCTTCGTATGTTATGTACACTGTAAATGCATTCTTTGATTGCAAGGCAGCGTGAATTCACTGAAGAAGGTATTAGCCGCATTTTATTATACCCAATGACCCACATAGTTCACCCAGTATAAAAAACGACGTGGGTCTTGAAAAATTTTGACTTAGCATGGTTGGCAGTGATGACATTAAATAAATTTTATTACTGCGTGTTCGGAAGTTTGTCTTTTTCTCTTTTGGTTTAGTTTTAATAAACATATTTTACGCGAAATATTCGGAACACAAATAATTTTTGGAACTAGGAAGTTCGAAAACAATTCTAAATTGACGGCTGTAAGTTCACTTAAGTCATTTAAACGCACAAAGTTTATACCCTAAAATTGATGAGTTTAGGGATGTGTTTGAGGGATCTATGGTTGACTTAGTATGTATTAGTGAAACTTGGTTTTCCGATTCATTTGGTGATTCAATGTATAGGCTGAGTGGATATAGACTCTTCCGCGCTGACAGGCATGGAAGAAGAGGCGGTGGAGTTGCTATATATGTACGTAATGGTATAACCCGTAAAATAAATTGTAGGTCGGAAAGTGACGGTGAGATGAATTACTTGTTTTTAGATATATCTAATGACGAAGGCAATCTTCTTATAGGCACTTGGTCCATCTAAAATTATTGTATGTGGTGACTTCAACAGTAACCTTTTGGAACATACTTCGCTATTTGAAAGTATGAGAATTTTTAACTTATTTCCGGTTAACACGACGAATGCAACACATTTCCTTAGAGATTCTCAAACACTTCTCGATTTATTTTTTGTTAGTGACATTAGTGATGTTCAATTATATGACCAATTGTCAGCATCAGCATTCTCGAAACACGACCTCATCTTCCTTTCCTTTAAATTCAAAAGTTGTGCAACCTCCTATGAATACAGAGACTTCAGAAATATAGACTATGAACAATTGCAACATCACACTCGAAATATTGACTGGGAATATATCTATTGTTTACCCTCATCCGATGACAAACTCGATTTCCTTAATAGAAATATTGTCGATTTATTTAATAGAAATGTTCCCTTACGATCAAGAACAGTCATAGAAGGTGAACAACGATGGTTTTCTAATGAAATTCGTGGGTTATTTTTCGAGCGCGACCTAGCCTACAATAAATGGAAACGTTACAGATTGGAGACTGACCGTCAAATCTATCACAGGTTGCGCAATCAAGTTGTTCTTAAAATTAGACAATCAAAAATTCGATTATTTAGGACCAAGTTAAAGCCATCCATGAATGGACGTCAATTATGGAAGAATTTGAAAGGCATGGGCCTAGGAAAACAAAATGTAAATTGTTACGAAAATATCAATGCTGATTTATTGAACCATAATTTCGTTAACTTACCCTTTCCAACCCTTCCGCATAATCCCCACGTTATTAATGAGTCTCCAGTCGAGTTCACGTCCGAGGCTAGATTTGATTTTACATGCGTTGATAGTACTGAGATTGTTGAAAGTATCTTGTCTATTAAGTCCAATTCAGTTGGATTTGATGGAATACATCCCGTTTTCATTAAATCAATTGTACCGGTTATCCTGCCCTTCATTACACATATTTTCAATACAATTCTAACGACACGAATTTTTCCCACTCATTGGAAACTAGCCAAGATTTTACCGATCCCAAAAAAGAGAAGAGGGAATGAATACAGGCCCATCTCGGTTCTTCCGTTTCTATCTAAGGTGTTTGAGAGAGTAATGCAAAAACAGCTAAATATTTATCTTAGAGCTCAGAACATTCTCTCATCTAAGCAGTCAGGTTTTCGTAAGAACCATAATTGCATAACAGCCATTCTAAATATTGTAGAAGATCTCAGGCTTGCCTTGGATGATGACCAAGTCACTTTTCTTGTGCTTCTTGACTTCTCGACAGCATTTGACACTGGACCACGCCAAATTGTGCCAGAAACTTTTAGACTATTATGGTATGTCATCTTCTTCTGTGAGTCTATTATCATCCTATCTTCACGAAAGAAAACAAGCTGTTTCTGTTGGTAACACTATTTCAAATTTCCTTTCCACCACTAGAGGTGTCCCACAGGGTTCGATTTTGGGACCCCTTCTTTTCTCATTATACATTAATGAACTCCCAAATAAGATTACAAGATCCTCTATCCAAATGTATGCAGATGATGTGCAATTATACAAAAGCTGTTCTCTTGGACTCATTGAAAATTGTGTATATGCAATTAACAAAGATCTTGAAGACATTTCGCGATGGTCAGTATGTAATGGTCTGTTCCTCAATCCTCTGAAATCAAAATGTCTCGTTATCAGTAGGAGAGCTTTAAGCCTTGACTACTTTCCCAGTTTATATTTGAACAATTTTTTTCAATTGTTTTCCTATGTTTCAACCGCAAAAAACCTTGGTATGTTGTTCAATAATACACTGACTTGGCATAATCATATAAACGACATGGTGGGGAAAGTTCACGGTGTGCTCCGCTTGCTATGGTCCTCTCAGTATTATACACCTCTGAAAACTCGCTTGCTGCTAGCCAAAACGCTCGTTATACCCACACTCACATACTGATGTGAAGTTTTTTGTCACTGTGATGCATTAAGCAAGAGAAGGCTTAACGTAGCATTCAACAATACCGGGCGTTATATTTTTGGCTTGCGTAGATTTGATCACATATCAAGTTCAATCTCAAATCTCAATCCAAATCTTTAATGTCTCACTTGACCACCTTATACCCTTCCGAACACTTTTATTACTATTAAAAATTATTCATTTTATAACTGTTGTACACTATTTATTTTACTGTTCATATCGTTTTAACATTTGTTAATTTAATTGGAGATATATTGTATTTAAATTTGGTTTGTTTTTTAAGGTGTATATAGGTAGTTATTTTTTTTTAATAATTTCCCTTAAGGATAATATTATTATATAAGGATTGGACCTAAATTCTAGTCAAAAGTAGTTATTTTTTTTTCTCAATAAATAATTATAATTACTAGCTTTGCACTAACTTATAAGAAGTAGGTATATTCTTAAAGTGTAAGCATACTTTGTTATGATTAAAATAAATACTAAAAATACTAAATAATTAAGCATGTCCCACGAAAACCCAATCGATGTAAGTATTAAATTTCATTTACTTTAAATTGAAATATTTATTGATTGAAAATTAGTATCAATAAACCTCTCATTAGTTTTTTATTCGAAGTCGAGGATGATGATGACTATTACGCGAGCTCGACAGAAATATCTGTATCCACCACCACAATCGCTTCTTCATCTTCTGATACTGATAATCGAACCCAAACGCACCATACAGTTTAAGATTTTCCAGGAGTAATTCACTCGTATAGTAACTCTGACTTTAAAAAGCATTTCCGATTACATAGGCAAACTGCTCAGATGTTAATAGGTAAAATTAAATAGTTTTCGAATTGTATTGTACCGGTACAAAATTTCAGAACGTTTCCAAATCAACACCAACACGAAATCAACGGCTTGTGCAAAGGGTTTCTACGTGGCTTATTTCATTAAGTCACGAATATGTAAAATGGCCTAATTAAAACGAAGTTATAAATTACGCGGCTGTATTCAAAGAACGCACTAAAATCCCAGGGATTTTGGGATGCATAGACGGATCTCATATAAGAATAAATGGAAACGTTGCGCGCGTGGTTGTAGAACATACGTTGCGACTAATCAAAACCCGGTTTCGAAGACTATTGCATTTCACTGAACAAAACCATTTAGCTTTCGTAGTGCATTTAATCTGCTGTAGATGTATACTGCACAATAATGCATCGAAGTCTATGACGAATACAAAGTTGTTTAAGCTGGAATTAAAGTTGATGTTTTAAGCTCATTACATTATGTTTACATCTGCAGGTCCTGTTTTAATTCACTCATTTTGACGGGAATAATCAATTACCACAATTGGAGCGATATCCTTAAAGTCTTGTCGCGATAAAAGAGGATTTGATTGTTTCTGATAATATGAATGCTGAAATTAACTGTACATTTCAGACAGAATACGGAATACGGCATATCAATCCAGTTTATATTTACGAGTAGCATTTAAATCATTGCGAGGGTAAGATTCTGAATTTAAATAAACTTTTACATTGCTTACATCACAGTGATATTTTCCTAGCATATTTATTTTGTTGATTTTTTTATTATCAGTATATAGAGCAACAATAATATATCTTGGGTTCTCAAGTTGGGATGAAGTTCTTACTGACCACACATGATCAGTGTTGATCGGTATTGTTGGATATTCATACATTTCCCAATTTCGAAAATGAATTTGAATTGGATTTAATTGTATGTGTTTAACTAATGTAAGTATATTCGAATCATATAGTAAGCTAATGTGTGGAAATCTATACAGTAGTTTAAAAATCGAAAGTTTTAATTCTTCGTTGAATTTAGAAAAATAAGCGTCGTTAGATCGAGTACGAATTACAATAGATTCATGTGTTGCATTTGTTACCATCTTTTATGGTCTTCAGGAAATATTAATAGATTTTTTAATGGTACATAGAAATTAAAAATACCTGTTGCTCGAGAAATACTGCTGCTCCAGTCCATTTTATAAGTTTTTAATTTCATTCTCATTTAAGAATACATAATTTTTTCAAGTAATGCTTTTAAGCCGCCTAATACATCCTTCACTTTCATTACATATACATGTACACATTTACATACCTAGATTTCATCTATATAGGAAAGTATATACATATTAACCTCATACTTTAGATAATTAAAATCCATTTAAATATACATTTGTAGGCAGATACCTATGTAACAATTTCTTGAATCATGCATTCGACAATTCATTATACTAAGAATAAAGGTAATCTTACCTACATATTGGCTTTAGACCTGCATAGAATAACTAGACTACCGATACCTCCTAATAGCATCATTGGTTAGCTACACTAAAGTTGTTAGCTACAAGAACAAGTTTGTACGATCCAGTCGTGCATTTTATTCATTATACGCTACCCAATGTGATCCGTAATCAAATGATGAGTCAAGATTTACAATTCTACACTGGTTTTTCAAATGTTTACTTTTTGGTAAATTATCTCTCATGAAAACTCCTCGAAAATTCGGAATTAATTTCTTTGCAAAATTTTATAAAATCTATTTCATTTCTGTGGATTTAAATAAAGCCCTAAACCATTGATATAAGGTAAAGATAAGCCTTGGCCTACTGCAACGGATTCCATTTGTTAATTATGACGCTATTTCTCCAGTAAATCTTTTTTAGCAATGCTAATACTGTTGACAGCGTTTGCTACTCCTGCAACGCCTACCGTTAAAGATAAAAGAGCTGAAAGTCCAGCAAACAATGGGAATGACATTATTTCCAAAAGATTTCATCACTTTTCTAAAAGAGAGTTATTCAGTATTCTTACCTATATTGAACTTGTCCTCTTTTTTTCACTTTATTCTTAGGCTTTTTGTCTTTATTCTTAAATCAGCCCATACTGATTTTTGTTTTTGTCTTCAATAGATTGGTATGAATTTACTGTCTTCTCAGTCATACTACCATCTTTGGATTTAACTCGTTGTCAAGCTTTTTCAGTTAAGATCCTATTGGCAATGTGTCGATGAAATGTATTTTTAAATTTAGAATAAGGTATGAAGTGTTGTGTACAGGCCAATATTAATTCCCAGATCCCTTCTAGCTAAGCATTCTTGGAGTTTTGTTTCAGGTCCACAGGTTAAGTAGTTCAAGAGGTAATTTGTGTATTAAAGTATTTAATAAACCTTTTCCTTTCACAATGTTTCGTGGACTGATAGATATTTTCGAATAATCAATCATTTTAAATGACTAGAGTTATAATATTAGATGCCATAATGTTAAGACCAGTAACCTCAATATCAAAATTAGTTTAAGACTTGTTAAACGGTTCTTTCAACAATTTCGAAACCTATTTCTAAGAAAAAATAAATTTTACATTATGTTAAACATAAATGTAAGTCTAACAAAGAAACTAATTAAAATCACCGATGCACTTCAAAAGAAAAATATATAAAATAACACTTAATTTTGAACAACATAAATCACAAGAAAATGATTTTGATAAGAAAAAAAGAGTGATTACTTACGGATAAGCGCTAGAAATAACACTTCCCTACAACATATTTCAATTTGATAAAAACCGGTCAAAGAACAAAGAAGTTGACATTTTTTGATACCCGTCCCGTACTTGCATAAATATGTAAGTCCCATATAACGACCCCATCTTCCAATTGTACAAATGTCAACATCGAGTAGTTCGAACTTTGAGAGGGCGACAGTACATTTTCTAAATTTGCTTGGACTGCTCCTATTAAAAATAAAACATTAACGAGTGCCACTCAGGCTATAGAAGATATAAAGGGTTATCCATTTTGCGGTTTCAAAAGTATAGGGCTGGAATTCGACATCTGTCAAACTAAGTTCTTAAACCAATTTTTTTTTGTTCAGTTGAAAGCCTGAAATTTACGAAAATGGATCGCTTAACTATCGCACAGCGCATAAAAATTGTTAAAACCTACTACAAAAATGGTGATTCTGAAACAGCCACATATCGTGCATTAAGAGGAGATTATGGTTTACATAATCGTCCAACTACGCAAGCAATTGGCAAAATTGTAAAGACATTTGAAGAGACTGGATTGGTTACAGATACTGTAAGGCCTGCGTATCATCGTTATGCTCGTACCACTGAAAATATCGCTGCTGTAAGTGAAAGTGTTGCCGAAGACCCGAATGTGTCGATTCCTCGTCGTTCTCAGGAATTAGGACTGTCTTACGGCACATTATAGCGTATTTTGCATTTGGATCTACACCTACATCCATATAAAGTCCAGCTCACACAACAACTGAAGCCAGCTGACCATTTACAACGTCGTAGATACGTCGAATGGGTGCTTGAACAGCAGGCGGTCGATGTCAAGTTAGCACTACACTTTGCAAAATAAAATAAAATGAATACGCAATTAATAAAAGCTTTTTAGTAGTAAATTACTTGTGGAAAGAAAAAAAATTCCAAAATTTTTTTTAATTAGGTTTTGGAAATACTAAGGGTGTGTAGTGCTAACTTGACATTGTGAATTCAGCCATTAAAAAAGCAAGATTCCAAAATGTGATGATGCAATTAATTGTAGCTTTTTAATCTAAAATTAGTTATGGAAAAAAACAATTCACAGGGTGTGTAGTGCTAACTTGACATTGTGAATTCAGCCATTAAAAAAGCAAAATTCCAAGATGTAATTATGCAATTAATTGTAACCTTTTAATCTAAAATTAGATGTGGAAAGACATAGAACTAACAACAGAGCTAACTTGACATTGTGAATCCAGCCATTAAAAAGCAAAATTCCAAATCGTAATGATGAAATTACAATGTCAAGTTAGCACTACACACCCGGGAATTTTCCAAAGCTAATTTAAAAAAATGTTTGGATTTTTTTTCTTTCCACAACTAATTTACTAAAAAGCTTTTATTAATTGCATATTCATTTTATTTTATTTTGCAAAGTGTAGTGCTAACTTGATATCAAGTTAGCGCTACACCCGTTTTCTTAGAAACCAATAGATCTACAATTTTTTTTTTCCACAACAAATTTACTACTAAAAAGCTACAATTAATTGCGTATTCAAAGCATTTAATTTCAGAAAGTGTAATGCTAACTTGACACACGTGAAAACTATTATCCTGTTTTCATTCGAGATGGAAGAGTATACGTGACCACAACAACTGATGGTAGAGCTTTGGTTGTGGATACTTGCGAAAGCTTGGACGCGACGCGGCAACATCCCATGCAGCAGCCCAAGCGATAAGTACTTCTAATGAAATTTAATGTTAAATTACATAATTTTAAATCTCATAATTGTTCTGTTTAGTAAACATTTTTTTTTGTGATATTTTGCAGCCAAATTTAGTTACTGTTTTCTCTTAATGGTTCATTCGTTAAACAACAATGGTAATGGGAAATAGTTTTAGTTCTGGCATCAGTGGTATGAATGAGAACATACGTCTGCGAACTATGATAAATGTTTTTTTGTGAGCAAAGAACATTTGCCATATAAACGCACAAAGTTTGCATAAAAAAATTAATGAATTTCGTGGATTATTTGTTGGGTCGTATGTTAACATTGTTTGCGGAAACATGGTTTCAACAGGACATTGACGATATTCATTATAATCTGATAGGATCCACTATGGTGGTGGTGGCGTAGCGCTTTATTTAAAAACAGGAATGCGTTACTCTAGTGTAATAAGATCATCGCCTGAAAGTCTGATTGAATACTCGTTTGTTGATATCAAATCAGGCAATAGACACTGTTTATTAGACGTTGTCTATAGGCCAGATAATAACATTGATTGGATTGACATTTCATCTGTCAAAGGTTAAAGTGTTAAAGTTATAGTCTCTGGATAATTTTTTAATTTTAAATTAAATTAAAGTCACTTTAATTGTTTAAAAGTTATTTTTTCAACATTTTTTGAATTTTGTTTTATATCGGCGTTTTTAAATTTCATCAGTTTAATAAAGGTACGAAGCTTTTCTTTAATTAATTTAAACTTCGAGCAAAGCCAGTCGCGCCTATACGGGATTTTCCCTATGAACAGTAATTCAAACAAAAGAAGTCTTCACGAAACCTCTCCCGAACCAAACTCCGATTACAAAAAGTATTTTATTCACAAAAAAGATATGGCAACGGAAGTAGGAAAGATGTCTGTTGTAGATTTGAAAAATGTACTGGAAACTACTTTGGATGTACAACTCACTGAAAAACTAAAGAATTTTGCAACAAAGGATGATTTTACAAGACTCTACGATGAAGTTAACACTTTAAGAGCCGCGAACACTCTTCTTAACCTCAAACTAAGCGATATGTCACAAAGATGCGAACTGCTAGAAAACCAGCTGGAAATAATTTCACGAAAGGCTAATGAGTCATCCGTTGTTGTTCACCTTCCCTTAAATAAAGAAACCGATGCAACTCAAGTCGCATTACAGACTTGCAAAGGGCTTCTCAAGATAAGCGAAGATGAAAATATGACCATCAAAAGTTCCCGGGTAATTCGCAACAACAATGCTCAGCGCGGCACTGTCATCTTTGAACTTCTTTCCTCAGAGATGGTCGACAAGATTATTGCCGCGGCGCATCAGCTTAAAGGCTCGGGGATAAGTGTATTCCGCGAACAATCTCTTATGTACCGAAAGAGAAGACAAACACTGGTTGAAATAAGATCTAAGTTGCTCGAAATAAATTCAAACGTAAAAATAATTGTAAAAGGCGATAAAATACTAATTAATGGTCACTCGTTTGTTTACAAATATTCACGAGGTTTGGCTATCAAAACGAAAATAGAAATGTCATTTCTCAACCAAACGTTCGGTGACAGATTTTCCGAATTCTTCGATGACAGCGATCTCTCATCTCCATCACCATCCTCTTCTTCGTCTGCTGCTGCCAACTTTCATCCGATACACGCGCCACCTATACGTCAACCGCAAAATCAACATCGACCACCTTTAAGGGTGGAGTCACAATAGGATGTATCTGTCGTCTGCCATAATTTAAATAATTTTAATATTAATAACTTTAAAAATTTATCTATCTTATCTTATAATATTACTGGTCTCAAAAGCAAATTATTATTACCTGATTTTTTTAGTTTCATTCAAAATTATGATATTATCATTTTATTGGAAACTTTTGTAGAAGAAAAAAATGAAAACAATTTTTTGAAATATTTTAAGGATTTCAATATTTTATGGTCACCCGCAATAAGATCTAATGTTCATGGCAGGGCTAGTGGGGGGATTTTATGTGGTGTTAAAAAAACTTTAAACTCCAACTTCGCTAAAATTTATCACTCTGAAAACAGGATTATATTCAATATTGTTATTAATAATTTAAATTACACCATTATCCCAACATACTTAAATTGCAATAACTGGCAGCATGATTTTGCTAGTCTAGTTGACTTCGTTCAAAACTCCAATTTGGATAATATTATGATAATTGGAGACTTAAATGCTAGGATCGGGATCTATCAAAATCCTTCTGTACTCAACACATTCTCGCAAAACACTCTCAATCCAACCAGAAACTCAAAAGATGACACCTTTAACCGAAATGGAAGGCTGCTTACGGAATTCTTTGAAAACTTCGGACTATCCGTGTTAAATGGGGCTTCTAAAGATGACGATTCGGGAGAGTTTACATTCATAAGTGGTCAAGGACAATCTGTTATTGATATTGCAGCGATATCTTTTGAATGGCTTAAACTATCGGTAGATTTTGAAGTAGGCGTGGCGAATTTCTCATCGCACCTTCCGATTGAGGTAAAGGTTCAGTTTATCGATGAAAATGTACTGAGACAATCAACTAACTTTTTAAAATTGAGGTGGAAAGAGAATTGTACCGCTCTATACAATTCCTTACTAAACCGTAACATCAGCTCTATTCCCTCGCTCCAATCCAACAGTATAGAAAATTATGATGAACATATATTGCAAGAGTTATCAAGGCCTCAGCACCATTTGCCCACAGTACCAACAGCCGAAGTCACGCTTGTACACCAAAAAACAAGTGGTTTGATAATGATTGTGTGAAACTCCGTAAACTTTCATTTGTCTATCTTAAGCTGTTCAGATCCACAAATGCTTCAATTTTTAAAAACATTTACCTTCATATTAACAAGGATTTCAAAAGACTTTGTGCCAAAAAGAAAGTTCACTACATTAACAATATTGCAAAAGAACTAGCAAACTGTAAGAACTCAAAGACTTTCTGGACCAATGTTCGTGAGCTGGGTGGGCGTGGTAGAAGCCTGGTGTCTACCCTCGAAGTTGAGACACTAGCAGCTCATTTTAAAACTCTTTTGTCGGCTGATGAGAATCACCAGGTTTTCTATTACGCGCAACCCAATGTCACTTCCTGCGAACTGGATAACCCAATTACTCTATCTGAGCTCGAAACAACTCTGAGTAAAATGAAAAATAATAAGGCACCCGGCATAGATGGTATTCCGATGGAGTTCTACAAGAATAGTACGGAACCGTTTAAAAATCTTCTACTGGCATATTTCAACAAACTTTATGAAGATTCATTAGTTCCAAGTAACTTCAACAAAGCGGTTATATTCGCGATCTTTAAAAAAGGAGATTCTAACCTGCCGGAGAACTACAGAGGAATTTCGATTCTCAACTCGCTAAGAAAGATCCTAACTTCAATTCTTTATGATAGGTTGACGGTATGGATTGAGAACAACAACCGACTCAGCATGTTCCAAGCAGGGTTTCGATCGGGATTCTCAACGCAAGACCATATATTCGCTCTGACGACTATTGGCAGGAGATCAATCGAGCAGAAAAAGAAATTATATGCTTGTTTTGTGGATTTCAAAGCAGCCTTTGACAATGTAAATAGAAATGCCTTGTTGTACAAATTGTCTTCGTTAGGAGTTTCTCGAAAATTCTTAATGTTTTATTTCAAATTTCTTGCCTCATCTACTGCATCAGTGTGGGACGGAGCTAAATTCTCCGAATGGTTTGAAACCACAACAGGCGTCCCCCAAGGATGTATATTAAGCCCGATATTATTCGCCCTGTTTATTGATGACGTGTGTGATGTACTTCCGGGAGGAATACTCTTCGCCGGTATACAAGTCAAGGTTTTGCTCTACGCCGATGATTTGGTTTTATTGGCAGACAAGCCATCTACCCTTCAGCTGCAAATCAACAAACTCAATTCCTTTTGTGAATTCTGGGGTCTATGTGTCAATTCTAACAAGACAAAAATAATGATATTTGAACCGCGTCAGAGAAGAAGGCTCCCGGAGGAAAGCTGGTCCCTAAACAACGCGCCTATCGAGGTCGTTCATTATTTCAAATATCTTGGAGTTTTGCTCTCGTACAATCTGAATTTTTCGAAACACGTGAAAGAGAAAAGCAACGAAGCCAAACTAGCTTTAAACGTAATGTGGCCTAAGTTCTACTCTAACCAAAAAATCGATCATACATCCAAATATCGCGTTTTTCAAGCAACAGTGAACTGCTGCATGTGCTACGGTACCCAAATTTTTGGTTATTTACAACTGGACGAGTTTGAAGCCGTGCAAAGATATTTCTTCAAACGCTTGTTCAGATTGCCTTCTTCAACGCCCAATTATGCTATATATGTGGAGTCTGGTCTAACGCCTCTTTACATTATAAACCTGAAAACCAATTCAGACTACATAATGAAAGTTATGAAGAGGGATGAAAGAAGCCTTCACAAATCCATTATGGCAAGGCTCGTGCAAACAAATGCCTCCCCGTTTAAGGAATGGAACCAGCTAGCTTCTTCAAATGGCAGTAATTTATCTTTTAGGGAGTCCAATTTGAATGAATGGCACAATATGTTCAATGATGTTATCACCAAAACTGATGAAAATATTTTCAGACAACATATTTCAAGAGCCTCAACAACTGTGTCAAGAAATGTATACAGGTACCTCAACCACCAAATAACATCGCAGGCTAACTATTTCAGCAACGAGTTTTCTTCTGAAGCTATAAGCTACATATTTAGAGCCCGAGTCGAAATCTTGAATCTTAACGCTATGCCGCATCGAACTGATCTCACACAAATCTGTAGGCTATGTAATAGAGGAGAACCAGAAGACATCACCCACTTCTTTGCAACGTGTCCTTTACTTCAAGAGATTCGACGACTGCATTTTGAATTGAGTTATCTTCCCCCTACTCGACTCTATAAAATCCTTAATGGAGATCTTGGATGGTCAACGGTTTATAGATACTGCAAACATGCTCTTAATTATCGCAATAGTTTTCTATAGCTCTACAACCAGTTATTGCAATTTGAAGTTTCAAACAATGTTTCTAAATACTTACTAATTTTTTATGTTTCAAATCATTATAAAATTGATAAATTTTTATTTTGTGTTTCAAATCATTTCAAAATTGATATAATTTTTTGTTTCAAATCATTGATACATCTATTTTTGTGTTTTTGAATCATCTCAAAATTGTTGAAAACGCTATTGATGCTTTAATAAATTTTTAAATTAAACTTTCTATAGTTAATTAACTTATGTTATGCTTATTATTTGAATTTAACTTCTTTATATATAAACTGTATTTTGTTATAAAATGTCGTTCAGGCAGACGGCAGAATAGCCATGTCCTTATTCTTAAAGAATAAATAATGTAAATAATTTATATTTTTTAAATAAAGAAATTATCTATCTATCTATCTATCTATCTAATAACATTGATTTAGCACCTTTCTATAGAATTGTTGAAATTCTCTCTGTCTCATGTCCAGATGTTTCTGTGGTGACTTTAATTATGATATTTTGAACGGAAATATTTCCTCCTCCTTTTCTGACAATTTGAATTCTCTGAATATGTTCCAAGTAAATATCAAGAATCCTACACACTTTACAAATAGCTCCCAGACACTACTTGATTTGTTTCTTGTAAATAATCGCGAAAATATATTGTTTTATGATCAGCTAACTGCTCCAATGTTTTCCAGACACAATCTGATTTTTCTAACCTTAAAAATACCAAAGAGTATCCCAAATGCTCACATATAGAGATTTTAAACACATTAATGCTAGAATTCTGGAGGAAGATATACAAAGAATTAACTGGCAGCAAGTTTAAATTCACGACTGATCCTGGAATGCAAGTTGAATTTGTTCAAATCCATATTACATATCTTTTTCAATAACCATGTACCAATAAAGAGAATCAAATTAAAGCCACTGCAAATGAATGGTGTACTAGTAAAATAATATCTCTTATGAATAGGGGTGATGCACACTACAGGAGGTGGAAACGGTTTAGACTAGCGGAAATGTATGAGAATTATGGGGAAAAACTTAAACCAGATAGGTGTTGGACGCAAAAATGACCACACTCCAGTTGATGCAGATCCTGATAAACTGAATAACCTCTTTGGTAGCCTTCAAAACTCCTTCCCAACCCACACACCTATACAAAACGAGAACTTAGGTACCGCTTGTTCTGCAGAATTTAAGTTTGCATACGTAAACCAAATGATGTATCAAGTGCGTTTCTAAAAATAAAATCAAAAGCAGTGGGAGTAGATGACATTAACACCGTTTTTGTGAGCACCATCCTTCCCCCTATATTACTAACCCTTACTCTTACATATACAACACAATTATAACAACGTCTATATTTCTCTCAATTTGGAAATGTAATCCTTATAATTAAAAAGGGATCTTCCCAATCACTTTTAGAATATAGACCGATTTCAATTTTACATTTTCTGTCGAAAGTCTTAGAAAAACTAATTCACAAGCAAATACTATGTCATCTACAAAGAACAGAAAGAACAGCAAGTATACCTAGATGACTCTGTTCTTGAGCATATAAAAAAAGATAAGAATCTTGGCATTTTTGGTTTGAGAGAACCCTATAGTAGAATGTATATATTCAATCGGTCATTGGGAAGGTATATGGTTGTCTAAGAAATCTTTCTATATCAAAGCGTTTTACACCCTTAGCAACAAAACTAATGATAGCAAAGTCTTGTATTATATCAATACTTATGAGTGCCAAATTTTTGTAGCACATAAAGTTGACTGTAAAAGAAAGCTTGAAGTTGCATTCAATAATATAGTTCGCTATGTCTTTGATCTAAAGAGATAATAATCATGTTTCACCATGGTAAAAAAGATACTTGAGTGCACGTTAAATTGTTACCTTAACTTTATTTCAATAAGTTTAAATAGAATCATTAAAAGCAACCAGCCCAAGTATTTATTCGAAAAAAAAAATAACTTTCCTGTTTCAACACGCTCTTTCTGCATCTGAATGTCAGTTTCTCGTTCATGCAGCTCGCTCCTGGAACTTGTTGCCCATTACCATTAGGAAAATGCACAACGACAATAAATTTGATGAGATTTTGTTTGAATATTTGGCTGAAAATCGGCTTAAAATAAAAGTTTTTCTTTAAATTACTTAATTAACTCATTTTATGATTATTGTTGGTAGCTTAAAAACTTAAAACTATTTTTAATTTTTCATTTTACTGTTTTACTTCTAAGATTATAATTTCATAGATAACTTTTACTAAGTAAAGATTGATGCAATCTATTGTAAAAGATACACACAATAAATAAATAAAAAAAAAATTGTTGAACGATTTAATCGAAATTTGAAAACATGTATGTGAAAAGAATTCAGTTTAAATAGCTCGTATGGTTGGATTGATGTAATAGAACAGATAACAAAAACATACAATGTTTCTCAATACCTTAAGATAAAGATGAAACCATCAGAAGTTAATGCTACAAACGAAAAAGTAATATCTACTCTCCGCAATTTATAATAGCATCAAAGTACATATTACTCCAAAGTTGAAACCATAAACAGAAGAAAAAATCCTCATGATTCAATACAATTCTGATGTCACATTATCTAGCACATTGGTGCGCGCCCATCTAACCATAAACAATTTCTTATCTCTTATTACTAAAAACACCACGGGGCTAATCGTAACAAAAAACATCGCCTGTCTTCACAAACACTTCAGCCCTTTTCGACACACACTCATCGCAGAAAAAATTCCCAGGCTGTAGTCCGACACACTCTACTCATTCATTTAAAAATTATTTAATAAATTAACTTTATTACATACACATCATACAACATTATCCGCTCATAATTCACACAATTAATTACAACCAAATAATAACCACTACTACTCACAACTCCACTAGTCGCATACACCGAGATGTTGTAAAAACAAACACTTTACTACAAATAAGCTACGACACATTTCTATAATTCACTATTCAAATACTAAAATATAAAGCAAAACATCATAATGATAACGCATACAACGACCACCGATATCAAAGGCTATCGACGCAACGTCTGTGGCGCCACATCAAAGGCTTCCGACCTCTATTGCGCTATCACAAAGGCTGTAGAACCAATGAGAATAGAGAATTTATTGAAATTTTGAGCCATAGTTTGATCTGCTAAAAATAGTTCGAAGTGGTAAATTCCTTCTTAAGCTAATCTGACTCATACTGAAACCGTTTCGAACGAGAAACGATGGAAGGTTAAGCAATTGAAGTCTTAAAGTAATTGGAGGTAATAAAACTCTATCTGACCTGGGCAAAAAACGAAGAGAAAATCTTAACTGTACACATGCACGAATAAATATGAATACATACATATATATCCCTATACTTGTGACGCTATCAGCAATTTTCGATTTATGTTTGAATAATGCGAATTAAGCATATTTACCAATTTTATTTGTTTAAATGAATAATAAAACTGAGATGCAATTAGCAAATTTTAAAAATCTTCCCACCTTTTTATTATATTCATCTGTCTATGTTTGACGAAAAAGAAAACTAAATTATTAATGGGTATACTTATTGTACTCATTCCATACTGTTCCGCCTATTGTTGCCAAATCAAAACATACACAAATAATAGCGTCCCTCATTTTTTGAGTCTTTCTCTTTCTGAGTTATGTAATTTGTAGGTTTTGGCTTTTCTGAGTTTTGTCATTGCTAAAAGGTTTGCCGTTCTGTGTTCTGGATTTCTGAGTTTAGTATGGTTCATCATTTAATGCTCGCACTGTGCTTGTTCATTTTAAGGGTAGTCAAAACCCCTTTAGTGCGCGCATCCGTTAAAAAAAAATAGTATAGGGAGGAAATATTGGTAGAATAAAGTCACTTACTTTGGTACGTCAATCATGCATGTTTCATTCATTAATTGAAAGACGCTGGAACAAATTCAGTAACTTCAATCAAAGAATCCCGAAATATAGTCAAAAGATATTGAAAATGATAAATCCAAGTCTAACGACAAGGGCCTGCAAAAATCATCATCAGAGACTGACGACATCTCCATCTTCCATTGATGTGTCGCCATTAAAAAAGTGTAAGCGGTAGCTGATGGACACGCTGCAACGCAATTTTTTGCCAAATTGATAAAACACCAAATAGCTTCAAGCATTTTTGGAAACTAAGTAAAACAACAACCAACCACTATTGGGCATAAGTAGCGGCAAGCTTGTACGACTTGTGGAACAAGACGCCTCCGTAACAACTAGTGAGAACACCACTGCGTACATCAAAGACCAAGAAGTTTAGGACCCGAAACCTCTGCTGTCATTCGCAGTTGCTATAATTGAAACACGCACACAAGTAACTTTTGCGATTTTCTTCCAATACTTACTTACGGTGGCGCTACAGTCCGGGTGGACCAGGGCCTCAACCAACAACCTTCTTCTTCGTCGGCTCGGTTTCTAGCTATCTGTCTCTAGTTTCGCACTCCAAGTTGGTTGATATCCTCATCCACTTGCATGCGCCACCTTTTACTCTGTCCCCCAGGATTGGATTCAAAGACCTTAAGGGCCGGAGCATTAGTGTCCATTCGCTCTAGATGACTTAGCCATCCCAGTCGTGGGCTTTTCAATTTTGTGAGTAGGTCGGTGTCGCTGTACATCCCGTACAGTTCGAGTTGTATCGTCTTTTCCATTCCCCATCTATGCAGACGGGACCAAAAATCACCCGGAGAATCTTCCTCTCAAAATACCCTAACGCATTCTCATCCACCGTTAATGACATTTATTTTGAGAATTGTTTTTTTTTTTTAATGGAAAAATAAGAGGACATAGACTACGGCAGGGATCGAACCTGTGCCCATGAGGTTAACTTTTGAACATACAACTATCGGGCCACGGCCACCCCCCCCCCCTTTGCTTGTCAATTGCCTTCTTAGCCCAAAGAAACATTGGCTAGAGTAATTCTACGTTTGATCTCAGCACTGGTATTACTCGCTGAATTTATAGCGGATCCTAGGTATATAAAGTCTCTGACTACTTCAAAATTATAGCTGCCTATAGTGACGTTCTGTCCGGGACGTCGACGCTGGGTGTCATTTCTTGTTGACAGCATATTATTTTGTTTTGCATCCGTTCACCGTTAAACCCATCTTCTTGGCTCCCTTCTCAATACTCACGAAAGCACCAACGACATCACGCTTTGTTCGTCCGATTATGTCAATGTGAGAATATTTGGTCGATGGTGGACTTGCCTGGCCTCACGTTGTTGGCGATATGCTTTAGGCGCTCATAAAGTACGGCAGAGAAGATCTTGTAGGCGGTATTAAGAGGACTGATGCCTCTGTACTTGGTGCAGGCCAGAGGATCGCCCTTCTTGAGGATCGGGCAAACAATGCTGAGGTTCGATTCATCGGGCATGCTTTCCTCCGACCATATTTTGCAGATAAGCTGTTGCATCCTCCTAGACAATTCATCGCCAGCCGCTTTAAGCAACTCGGCCGCAAGACCATCAGCTCCAGCTGCTTTGTTGGACGGTATTGTTGGCCTACGTCATCCAAGTTGAATGGTACAATTTGCATAATAGCGGATTTCGGTTCGTCTTCCCCGCTACCACAATGTTGCCCTAATCATCCTTGCAGGCGTCGGTCGGTTCGGGACTTGTACTTTTCATTTTTTGGTAAAACTTCCGAACTTCATTCCTGCAATGGCATCCCTATATTTCCTCGATCGCGTGCTTCTCATGCTCTTTCTTTTTACTTCTTAGAAGCTTGTGTTCCTCTCTCCTCTTCTGCTCGTAGAGCTCACGAGCAGCTCTGGTCCTTCTATGCAGCGCCGCTTTGTATGCCTGTTGTTTGACAGCATGTACTTGCCGGCATTCTTCATCGAACCAGGGGTTTCGCTGTGGTGGTCGTGCGAGGCCAAGCACGTTATAGGCGGCATCTCTGATGGCTTCCTGGCAATTCGTCCACTGGTCTTCGACACTTGCAGTTGGCGGCAAAGGACGATTTAAGAGGGCGCGAGAGACTTGATCGGAAAAGGACCTTGTGGTTTCCTGCGGAAATCCCGTTTTTTTTCAAAAATCCGAAAAAAGTTTTAAAATACAGTCTTTTTAAGGCTGTTTGTTTGTCCCACCTTTTAAAATCCCTCTTAGCCCGTTTTGTGATTTGATAAATTAAACTTTGCTTATACCCAAACTCGACCCCAAGCCAAATACTATATTGGGCCAATGAGGGGTAGCAGGGGCAACATGATCCCGCTTACGCGCCGTTATTTTTCCACTTTGTGTTAATGCCAGAAGCAGAAATTTAATAAATGGGATTAAACAAAACGGGATTTTAAGAAACGGGATAGTAAAAAGCGGGATTATAAAAACCAGGATTATAAAACGCGGGGTTAAAAAAATGGGGATTATAAAAAGCAGGATTTCGAACTCAAACCGCGTTAAAGTACTTGTCTAGCGACAAGCAACTACCAATCAACTAACTCGAAATATCTATATTGCATCTGAGAACATTCCATGCGACTTAAAATTGGCTGATCAATATTTTAACGAACCTGAACACATCGATCTTCAGCTTAGAACTGTACCATCAATTTGTGAATATTGTACAAGACATACATCTCTATCAAAAACGAATTACAAGACAATGTCGGAAACTTCTAGAAGATGAAAGAAATGCAAACAATAAATAACTTCACGATTGAAAAATGGTGAAATGAAACTCTCTTTCGTGATAACACCATTAGAAATTCGGAAGGACGATTTGTCATATTAGTATCATTCAGGTCTGATAACAATGCCTTGGACTCCTCAAAAATTGACATATTTTTCTCTTTAAACTGGTAAAAATGAGTTTTTGTAAACAATTTTGTTTAACAAAAAAAAAGAAAAAAAAAGAAAAAAAAAGAAATTTTGGAAAAATTATTTGAAATATCTAAATATTATGAAAAAGTATTCGAATTATATCAAAAACGGCTTTTTCATCGGATTTAAAAATCTCGCAAGTTGACTCCTATATTCCAAAATATGTAGTAGGAAAATAATTTTTGCCCGATTTTGTGCTGCGGGATTTCTATACGCTCCCCTAGAATTCATTCACAAAAATTCTTGTTTGAAATTTTGCAGTAATAAAAACTACTTAAATACAACATTTTAGATACATGTAACTTAGCAAGGAGTTACTTTAAATAGATATATGACACATTCATACTATTTAACAGAGAAAAAATAAAATAATAAAAAAAAGCAAAAGTTTTGCGGAAAAGACAAACTTAAAAACATACATACCCGATATAGCTTCAAGACATTTTATAAAAACTTCCATATTTCGTTCACAAGTAGCCTCGTTAAGATAGAAATAGGTCCGAGCACTGCTTACTTTGTATCGCCTGTCGGCAAATGATTTATCCACATGATATTGCGGCAAGGCACCTTCTTCGTGGACATCACCTACACTCGAAACCGATGATCTGAATGGGAGAAAAAATACAAAAATTAAATATATTTTTAAAATTTAAAATCAAACAAGATGTCTAAGTTAATAATTTAACATAAATGTTATTGTTTAACCAAAAGATGCACTGCACATAATGTTTTATATAAAACTAAACAGAGATGATTTTTTTAAATATCCAAGACTTGATTAGTGGTGGAAATAGAATATTTTTTGGATCTTCAAAAGTTCAATTTTGTATATATTCGACAATGCCAAACAGTTTTGTTAATTGCTATTATCAATTTGACAGAAAATCAAAACATTAAAAAAATATTTTAATGAAAAATTGTTTTGTGATATGCTTGGTCGTTTTATAGTTCCTACTGATAAAAAACTTTGGTGGTTTATTTTCAAAGAACACGATACTAGTTACTAGTAAAAATAAATATATATATATAGTAATTTACTAACTTTTCATAAATTTCAAACCTTTTGTTGACATTAAATTACTAATTAAGCAAATAGCAGAAACTTTTGTAGGGTTTACATTTTGATGAACACATTTTTTCTTTTTATGCGTTGTAAATTAATTATATATTGATGGAAAGCCAACATGTGCTCTCAATAAACATTCGATGTTTATATTTTCATCATTTTAACTTATTAAAAAAAAGAAACAAAAGTTGTGCACCAGTGGGACTCGAACTTTGGCCCCTCGGGTCCATCGTTGATATACTATCAGATGCCATATGGATTTAGTTCGATTCTAAAAAGATGTAGCCTTTTAGAGATTTTTACTTTAGTAAAATGTTAAAAAGATAGTACGATACTAAGGTCGTTTAAAATTAGCAGAATCATGTTGCTAATCGGTTTTTTCTGAAATGAATGTTTTACTTTGCGAGGAACTCTGGCATGCAATCCTTCACTGTGCAGGCCCCGGCGACCTGTATTCGGCCTTACTTTGACACAAAAATATTGGCTAATGTTTTCAGCAATTTGTGCGCACTTCTCTCACAAAAGCGCATTCATCACCTAAGAACAGTATTTTTGGCCTTCCGGAACGAGTTCGATCTTTGACGTCTTTGAACTTTAGAATTTTTTTTTTCAATATGTTATGGCATCTGCCGACTCTTTTGGCTACTTCGCGGTAAGTTTCTCCTTCTTTTCTTAATTTTATAGCAAGTTCTCGTTTTTCAACTCAACTTTTCGTACCCATTTTAAGTTATTATCTTTAATAATTTTAGCATTTTCGGTGGAAATTAACTCCATAAAATACACTGATCAAATTATGAGTTAGAGAGAAAAACAAAATAAATTTAACGGTCCGAGCCCTCGACAAGGTGTACACTTTTTTGACGCCATAAAAATGAACTATTTTTGTTATTTTTTTTGTATTTTTTTGTGTTATATATTGTGTTAATTTTTATATGCCTATTCATTGAAAATGAATCGCCTTAAATATAAGATAAGTATTTTACTTCAATATCAACTCCACTTTTACTAACAGAGGTGCAAAACTAAAGTTTATAGGTGTACACTTTCTTTGATGCTCACTGTATGTACTTAAGGACTATACTAATTATTTTTAATTGCGATTTTTTTTTTGAAAATTTAATATTTTGAAAACGGAAGGGTTTTTGTTTGATTTTTTTGAAATTTTGTTTTAAAGTTTACATTATTATATATTTAAAATAGCAATCCCATTTTTATAGAAGAAAATTAAAGAAATTTTGTATAAAAAATTAAGAAAAAACGGCTTTAAAAATATATTTAGCCGTTTCTCTTAAGAATCTTTTGCATACGATGTGATCGAACATATGAGCAAGTAAGTTATCAATCACACTCAAAAAAGGCGTGGGCTCTCGGTCTGGCTATATATTTTGATTTTTATCTTTTTTTCTTTATTTTTAGTCTTTTTTTTTATTATTTTAACATCATTTAACAAATTCAAATTATAATTAATTATTTAGTTGGCATTCCAAACCAAGCGGACACAAAAAATAAATTTTTCAACTTTAACGTTTGCCAGTTGTCGGAGCAGTGCTGGAGGATGTGTTCACATGTTCCTAAATTCTGTAATCTGTACAATCTGTACGTAGTTCCAAAACTATAAGTTTTGTTATCATGTTTTTTAAGAATAATATTGGATAGCGGATTTGCTGCGCGTATCTTTTATATAAATTAGCAATAAATCGAAGTTTTTATTTTAATGGAATGTGAATAAATGATAAAGTATTTGTTTTGATATATGTTTTCCAGTTATGGAATAACGTGGTTTACTCTTCTTAAGTATTTAATGACTGATACTAATGAATTTAATAATGTAAAGTAAAAAGTAAGACTTTCTTTATACAAATGCTCTTTAAAATTGTTAATAAAACTGCATACGAACATTTTCAAAAAAAAAGTTTTTCGACTTTGAAAACAAATTTTTTTTTGAAAAATCGATTACGATAATTAAAATCCATAACTTAGATTTAAATATACATTTGTAGGTAGGTACCTATCTATGTAACTATTCCTTGAATCATCCAATCGACAATTCATTATACTAAGAATCAAGGTAATCTTGCCTACATAGGCTTAAACCAGCATAGGATAACTACACCTAACTAACCAAACTTAAATGGCTGGCTACATTAAAGTTGTTAGATAGAAGAGCAAGTTCGTACGCGTAAATCATATTGATCCTCAGTTTACTCACTACCTAACGCGTACCGTTCCTTGCACAGTTTTGGTTGGTCACGAAGTCGAGCCATACTAACGCGGCGCTCTTCACGGGCAATCTCTTTTTTGTTTGTTTTTTTTTTTATATATAATCTACACGCGCTCAAGGGATTATAATAACCCTTTTTTAATGTTTCAACACAGCGCAGGCGTGAGGTAAAGGAAGAGAAAGGAGGATAGGATTTTCTGTGACTGGAGGTGGTTGTTGTATCAGATTTATCTCCAGGGATGGCGGCTGAACTAATGCGGAGAAATTTCCATATCTTATTTATTTTATGTCCCTTATAATTCGCATTATTTTATTCGTTATTATATTTATGGGTATTCTAGGTTTTACTCAATCACATGTTGTTAGTGTTATACCTGAGCAACGTGTAATGAGTAAACCAGCAACTCATATTGTGACAATTATTTTAGAATTGGTTTTTAATGGAAATAAGACGACATAGACGACGGCAGGCATCGAACATGTGTCCGGCTGACAATGAGTACACAACTATCGCGACACGGCCACCCCCATGTTCTTCTTCAATCCTTTCATTCGCAATGTTTCTATCCTTTTTGCATTACGGCTTTTTCGGGAAAGATTCGATCGTCTTCGTAGCGACATTGTTAATGATGATTCAAAGAGAATACAAATTACTGATTATAATTGATTTCTGGGAAGATTTATAACTATAATTATCAAATTTTCAACCACACTGAACAATAGACAAAATTACGTTTAGCTGTCAATTGCGTTTTGTTATTCAATGTCAGATGCGTTTTTGTTAGGTATACGACATTTAATAGTGACTTGTATTCTCTTGGCTATTTTATTTATTTATTTATCACTCATCTACAAACTATTATGTTTTACAGACCACTAACATTAAATGTTTATATTCAGTTTTATTTAATGATAAATCAATTTCATTTGAATAATTAGTAAAGAAAGAAATACGTCTTGTGAAAGGTTCATTGCAACCATAATTAGTTGTATGCCTTGGATAATATAAAAACTTACGTTGGCGCATTATTCTTATATTGTAAGAATTTCAGGGCTTTTAATTCTATAAGAAAAAACATCGTGGACAAATAGCCAGCACTGAATAGATCGTCTCTTTTGTAGGGAATCAAGAGCAATTAATGCACATCTTGAAGAATACGATGGAGTTTCAATCGTCCATCTTAATCGTTTTACTACGAATTTTGTAAAAGCCTTTTGAACTCTTTCGATTCGATTGATACCTACTAAAGTTGATGTACTCCAAACAATTGAAGAATATTCTAGAAGAGGGCGAACTAAAGACATATAAATCGATTTCAAGGCATACGGATTTTTAAATTCATTGCTTTACTTTTGAGAAAACCAAGCATAGAGTTTGATTTAGCAATAATATAATCTATGTGCAGGAAAAATGTCCATTTTGGATAAAAAATGACACCCAGATCACGAATCTCTGTAATACGTTAAAGATCTTGATCATAAATAAAGTACCTATGAAGCAATGGCATTAGAATACGATAAGCTGTGAAAACAGCATTTTTTTATATATAGAGGAAATAAATTGTTTTGACATCAATTAGCTACCACATTTAAGTCATCTTGAAGTTTAAAAAAATCAGATGCATTCTTGATGCACATAAACAATTTTATATCATCAGCATAAATAAGGCACGATGCATTTTTTAATAAAAACGGTATGTCGTTTATAAAAATATTGAACAGAATGGGTCCAAGATGACTTCGTTGTGGAACACCGGATAAGACTTGTATAATCCTGGAATAATTACTTCCAAGTTTTACGCATTGAGTTCTGTTTGTAAGATAACAATTTAACCATTTCGGAAGCATAGCATGAATACCAAAAGACTTAAGTTTTGAGATTAAAATTTGGTGGGATATTCGATCAAAAGCTTTAGTAAAGTCCGTATAGATAGTATCAAGTTGAAATGCATCTGTAACAAATTTAGTATATAGCATAAGGTTAGTAGAAGTTGATCGTCCTGGCATAAATCCATGTAGTTCATTACAAATGCTTTCTTTTATATTAAAATATAGCTGATCTGTGACAATGTGTATTTTCAACCATGTTTTTTGAACCAGCTTTGTAAATCGGAGATATATATATGAAAATTTCCAAGTATCTAGAAATACTCCAGTTGACAATGAAAAATTAAAAATAATTTGTAATGGCTTTGCTAACGAGTGCTGATATTTTTTAATAACAAACGAAGGAATTCCATCACGACCTGCTTTAATAGATTTCAGTTTGGACATACCATTTACAACGTCAGAATCAGACAAATATATATTAGACAAGTTGGGATTATGAATGTTATTACAGGTTTCTAAACAATTTTATGAGAAATGATTTACATACACCGATTCAAAAAAACTGAACAAATAGTTCGCAAGCACCCTGTAATTCATTAGATTGTTTTCCATTCAATTCCATGCTTTGTTGCAATGAAGCACATTTTTTTTTTCCTATTTCAAAAAGTCCAAAAGGCTTTCGGGTTAGTTGAAATTCAAGACTGAGTATTCAATATGTACTGCTTATGCAGATATTTATTCAAAAAATCATATTCTTTGCGAAATTGATCAAAGAAATTTCTATCTATTTCAGAATTTTATATTTTGAATTTTGTATACGCTTTATTTTTAATATTTTTTAAATTTATCAATCTTTGATTTGACCAAGGGATTTTATAAGAAAATCTTTTATAAGTTTTTGGTATACATTCATTAAAGCCAAATATATAAACAAAATTTCAATTAGCTTCTTATACATTTCATTTAAAGACAAGTTAGAAAAAATATGCACCCAGTCAAATGAGGATAAATAATCATTATATGCAATGAAGTCTCCCTTACAGAAATCAAAACTTATTTCATTTGGAAATAAGGAAGAATTTTCGATACAGTTTTCAAACTTTAAAATACAACAAATAGTTATATGGTGAACTAATTTTTTTAACAATGGAAATGGAACTTCAAAAACTTCACAACTCATATTATTTATAAAGATTAGATCTAGAAGCATATTCAAAGAATTAGGAAAATGATTAATTTGAAAGACATTCATAGAAAACATTGAATCAATAAAGGTATATTCTATATCCTTACTCATATTATAAGGAATAAATAATTTATCATCATTACAGTAATTCCCTGTGACATCACTTAAATTGACATCACGAGCAATAAAAGGACATTGATTTTCTAATAAATTATTTGTTAAAAATTCAATATTTAAAATATGCTTTTCATAAAACTGAATTGAACTTTTTGGTGGAATATAGCTTTAAATAGCCATTATTTCATTATTTAAAAACTTTACATTTACACACATTTGTTCAATACAATCTTCTTTTAAGGGCAAATTTTAGATTTTACTACAATTAGTATTTCTCCTCCACGTTTTAGAGCATCATTATATGTACGATCAAGGCGATGAACAGTATAAGAACCATCAAAGATTTCAGATGACTCAAAATTCGAATTTAACCATGATTCAGTAATTAAAATCACATCATATTCGTGCAAAGTACATGAAATATATAATTGATTAGTTTTTGTGCGCAGACCACCAGCATTTTGATAATAAACATGAATTGAGGATAAATCACTTAAATGTGTTAATTTATTGGATTTTCCAAAGAGATTGTTTATTTTTAATCGTTTCTTGAAAAATTTTTAAACGATCTGACTAACACATTTTTAAGCCAATTTAGGGCCTACTTTGAAATTAACAAACTTAAAGGGTAGAAACGTCTACATCTTTTTTTTTTATTAATTTGTCGTCACAGTTCAATTTAGTAGCAACATATTTTTTAATTGATTCCACAGTCGTAGTTGTTTTAAACTTAGATAAATGTAACCATTCATTGCGGGCAATAACACCAATGTCAGTATTAGAATTATTATCATTAATATGATCCATGCCAACAACATGCATGCGATTATTGTTTGATTTGAATAATGGGCCGTCACCAACAACAACCCGATCAGAATCATGACCAACAGCATCAACAGCAGCAGTAGCAACAGCAGCATCAGTATTAATAACGTTAATATTCCGATGATGGGAAGAAGAGGTTGAAGGAAAGATGCTTTATTATTTTTCTTTCTAACACCTTCTTCACTACTAGCGAGTTGAGCAGCGATGTTAGCATAGCTTAAAGCATTAGAATTTAGCGGATTTGCATTGTTTTTGTTTTTAACACAGCAACCGATAGTGCGTTCATTTAAGTTTTTCAACTCTAAGTCCATTACAACGATTTTTGTGGATAATTTAATGACGAAAGGTACGAGTTCATTGACTTTAGAAAGCATTTCGGTTATCATTGGAAGTTTAATACAATCATTGCAACGAATGCTACATTTTGATTTTTATTAATAATTGCATTATGAACTTCATAAGGCAAATTTAAACAATTTAAATTCATTGTAATAGCTTTCCGCAAAACAGACCACACTTAATTACTTTTGCGTCTTGTAGAAACAAATTGCCACACTTGAAGCACTTGCTGGTAGACATTATATAATAGAGAAAGCAAAATAAAATAAAATGCACGACTGGATCGCACGTACTTGCTCCTATGTTCGAACACATTATATGCAAAAGATTCTTAATAGAAACGACTAAATGTATTTTTAAACTCGTTTTTCACTTAATTTTTTATATTTAAAAATTCTCAAATTTTTTCCAAAAAAAAAAATTGGTATGGAAATTTTAAATATTTAATAATATGAATTCAAAGACAAAATTTCGGAAAAAATCGTCCACCGTTTTCAAAATTTTGATATTTCAAAAAAAAATATTTTTTTTTTCAAAAATCGAAAAAAACTATTTTTTGAAAATTTTGAAATGCTGTATTGTTTAGAATTTGAAGTAACTCTTGTATAAAAAATTTGATCGAAATCCGTTGAGCCGTTTATGAGAAGTTCGAAAATCAATAAAATGATTGTATGGCAGGTACCGTTAATAACAAAATATTTGAAAAAAAAAATAGTTTGGCCAAAATGTAGACCATATCCGAAGTAGTACACACACCAATTTTTACTAAAATCGTTATAGCCGTTTTCGAGATAATTAAGATGTTAGATGGAATTGCGGGTTTCACTTTTTTGGTGTTCTCGTTACGTCAGGTTTGATTGTTAGAAAACAAAAAAATTTTTTACGAATGCATAACTCGCAAGTAAAAAACACGTCTGAACTGAATGAAAGTAGATCCATTAGTTTATGTCACACGGGAATCGAACGGGATAAAAAGTATTATATCGTCTCCTGGTTCTAAGCTACCTCCCCTCCAATTTTTTAGCCAAATCGGTTCATCTGTTCTCTAGTTATAAATAGTGTAACAGGACTTTTTTATATACAGTAAAACCCGAGTAAGAGCCTCACGCTAAATGCCTACCTTAATATGCACTTATGCGAGTGAGGCAGTTATAAAAAAAAACGCTTAAGTGCACATATGTACGTATCTCTATATTTACATGTACAAAAATTTAAACAAACATTTTTGATTAAAAAAAACATTTAATTCAAAATAGCTTTTAACGCTTCAGGTGGTTACTGAGAGCCCTACCAATACGCACTTTTTGTTAAATTCAGTTCATCTTACATGGATTTGTTGACAAGAAACCAATGTGAACTATATCCAACAAGATTAAGATTTTGGAAGAAATTATCATGAGTCAGACATAGTTAATCAGGAAGGTGTTTTGTATTAAATTTAATCGGTCGTATTGAATTATTAGTCGTGTTCTCGTGACTAGCAAGTACAGCAAAGTCAAAATTTTACAAGGAAAACAATAAGAACATACTGGCAATTACTTATCCTTTTCATCCGAAGTATAATTGAGTTCCGATAATTAGTAAGTCTATTCAATCATAGATGACACTGAAGTGATTTTGTTTAGTAATGTATGTTTGTATTTCTTTTTCTCCTTGTAATTTGTATGCTTTTTGACAGAAAAAAACACCGATGTAAAAATCTCTCCATATTAAAATAAATAAAATCAAGTTGGAGTATGGATCGTTTTCGTGAAAATGTTTTACTTTGCTGTACTTGATTATGACGAGAACACGACTATTGATTCAAAATAGATTTTAACGGCATTTGGTCCATGCGAATCATTATAATAGATTAAGATTATTACGTTTTTATTTATGAATTTTGAAGCATAAAACAAAAGGAAGTGCTAAAGGAAAACTGTTGTATTTTATCAGCTAATTTCAAATGTGCACTTAAAAAATTTTTGTCAGGTAAATTTCAATAAGAGTATTCAAAATAAAAAGAAAAAATCCTAATAATTTTGATTATAAAAAAATAAAGGTACTTATGCGGTTAAAGCACTTAAACGGGAGGCAATTATCCGGGTATTACTGTATATAGAGATGACCGGAAATATAATTTCTCTGGTGTCTGGTTGAAAGGGGTTAACTCAAAAAATTCGGTTTTTGGAATTTTATTGGACTTAAGTCATATTTTTTTCTATATCGTTTGGTCCTATCGGCGCGAGTCTAGCGTTACTCCTTCCTATAAAAATATTTCGGTACAAAGGGTGTAAGTCAGAAAGTTTTCAGATTTGTTTGGTATAAAGGGTGTAAGTGGACTTAAGTCCTTTGTATTTAATTATTTTAAAGGCTTAAGCCTTTAGTACCAAACAGAATTCAAAAATCTTGTTGCTCCTAAGGGCTTAAATCATCTAGTACTAGGTTTGCTATAGAAAGGATACACATTTCTAATTTTAAAAAGAGATAATAATAATATGGAAAAAAAATACAAGAATTCAAATCCAAAAAGGATTTGTGCTCACTTTTAACCTCAGTTCCACCTGTTTTCCATGACTTTTACCAAAATTTAGCACATTCGGCAGGGCACCAAATAATGATTCAGATTTGTTAGAAGATGACCAGACTTAAAATTTCAATACTTATTATTTATTTGAATTAATTTATTGATCTAAAGTTTATTTTTCTATTAAATTGAGTTATTTATGTACAAAAAGATTTTCTTCTGGACTTAAGCCTCTCGAAAAAACGTAATTTAAACAGGTACACAAAACCCAGGTGGCTAGAAGGAGATAAGTCATCAGAAAATCGGTGATGAGTACCTACTCATATTTTGTTGTCAATAGCTTAATGTTATTATAGAAGACCGCTCTAATGAATATTCTGCATCATTAATTTTTTCAAAAAGCAATATCTGGGTTTAAAAATAAATATTCAATCTTAAATCTCATTTTGCGGAAAACTAGTATTTCTGACTTAAAAAAAAAACATAAATTAATAATTTACATCTACAATTTGTGTCCATAAATGTTATGCAAGCTAGGGAACAAGACGATTGGAACAGAAGCATTTCGATTAGAAACTGGACAGTGATCTTATCATTTCGGGAGTAAAATTCGTTTCCAACCAGTTCTTCAAAGGGTTTCCCCCGGTTTTAGTATATTTTGGGTTTTCAGAAAAGCTCATAATCATCAAATTTCAAATATATAAAAATCTTGAAAAAAGTTATTTGAAGACATTTTCACACGACTAGGAGATATATTGGCTCAATGAAAGCCCATATTAATGGGACAAAAGGTACTTTGGTCGGTATTAAATTTATCACAAGACGCTAACGATAAAGTGGGTTTTATTTCGTCTATAATTGTCAAAAAACTAATTTCGACTTAAGTATCTACCCAAATAATCTTAAAGTCTACTTTATGTGACTATAATTTTGCGCCATTATTTTTTTTATTACTTATTGAACTTCTTTTTAATAATGTTTAAATTCAAACTTACTTTTTGGAGTCGAAGCCGATTCATAGATATGTATTGAAGCAAGCTAATCGTCAATGGGATGTGAAACTGGACGATGTCTGCTCAAATCTGGATACAAGCGTTGCAAAACAGAAGCATGTACATATTTTAATAAGAGAAAAATGGTATGGTATTTGGTCAGTGAGCAGCTGTATTGAAATGAGAACCCGAAAGGATCGTACTGGAACATTAAATCAGAAGGAATATACTGAGCAAATTCTTTAATGATTTGGAGTGTCTGATTGCCATCTAATCGTAATGTGGCCAGACTTATCATATGCGATAGGAAATCTAAACAAATGTAATCATGAACCGGGAAGACCCCATTGAAGAAAACGAAAGACTACAAATGGACTTTCAAATCACTTGATGATTAAAATTCAAAATTACATGCTGATTGTACATCGGACACGGATGAAAATCTTGCACTGGTTACATTTGTAAACTTGAAAATAGTGAAATGGTTGATGGTAATGGTTAATGCTGCATGGACGTGGAATCTATTCCTCATTTTCTGTGTGCATGCCCTGTTCTATCTCAGATACCTAAGCTCCATCTTGGAGACTTTTTCTTCGATGATATTTTACAACTTTCGTAATACAATGATTTGCATCACCCAAACAGCATTGTTTGCAGCACCCAAACAGCATTGTTTAACGAATCTAACAGTACATAACACAACATATGAATTCTACTACTACTTTTTGGACTATAATTTTGAGTAAGTTTTACAGTAAGAACAAATAAACCTAACAAAATATTTTATTATGTTTAATGTGAAAGATTTACTAACAAACCAAGTCATAAGAAATAAAAAGTACAACTTAAAATTGTTTTATTTTAATTTGGAGGTCTTTGATGTTTTTAAGAAATTAACTTTGTATTTTATGAAGTGTATAAACAGGCTGTTTTTACACGCTTTTTTTGATTGATGAATAAAAAACGTTCAACTTACTCAACTTCACGTTTTTCCGCTTCTTCCTGTGAAATGTCTTCTTCGACTGAATAATCCAAAATTGGTTTGACACCAAAAGATCTTAACCTAGTGATAAAAGAAAGTATTAATAGAGGATTGCGTATTGCATAATACAAAAAAATATTTATTTAAGTAGCACAATTCTTTGCAAAAAAAATAATAGGGAATGTATTAAAAAAATGTTAGTTGTATAAATGAATCTTATGTAAATTGTTAAATGAATAGTTTACAAGAAAAGCAAGTATCAATTTTATTCGAATTGAAATACTTATTTTATTGCACAGTAAAACTTTTTATAAACTATTTTAGTATTAGGTAGACGGTAGCAACACATTAGGGTGGTTCTTTTGCGTTTCTTTTATATTTTTTTTCTTAACATTAGACTAATATAATTTTTATTCTTTTCATTAGGGTAATTCACGAAAGATAAGATATTTAATGTATGATTATATGTATGTATGTATGTACGTCGCCGGCACGAGTAAGATAGCTTGGCCGACAATAAATAATAGCAGATTTCTTTTTATAACAGTGTTAGGTATAATATTTTTAGGGCTCCCTATTAACGAGATATTTGACACTGACTTGACAGTTTGAACTAAAATACATATTGACATTGACATATTGACTAACTGTGCGAACCGGAATGCAATGCTTATTTTGTCTTCTTTTTTTTTTAATTGTCTTTTATTACATTCGTAATAAAATGTATCTTTTTACCATAACAGTGTGAAACATTTTCCCTCGGTAAATTATTTAACCCAATTGACATAAGGCCTAAAGGTATTCACCCCTATCACAGAGTCCCTCATAGCAAAGTTCCGAATGTTTTGATACGCTACGAATACGAATAAATTCACATCATAAGTGCCGAACGAAAGCCGAGGGGTTTGATTGATACATATCGATGGTGTTGCGCAAAAAGGGCCAATCATGTTTCTAATGATTAAAATATAAACGTTAAGATTTTTAAATTTGTTTTATTTTATTGTTCCATTGAATCGTTTCACAACATTATTATTTTTTATATTATCGACACGTTTCGGACTCAATGTTCCATCTTCGGGCTAAATTTGTTGACTGTTAAAATATCAGATTGGCCCTTTTATATATTTGTGTTGTGAAGTGTTGACTTATGTGTTTGGTGTTTTAACATCTATTTTAAATATTTAATTAATATAAAAAAATTTTAAAAACATTCTTATTTACAGGACAAAATCTTAATGATTAAACTTTTAATCTTGTTGGGTATAGTTCACATTGTTTTTTTTTGTCAAAAAATCCATGTGAGATGAGCTGAACTTAATAAAAATTCCGTATTAGTAAGGCCCTAGCCAACTGATGAGTTCAAGTGAGATCGCCGAAACGAAACGCAAATTTGGTGGACTAAGGCCGTTAAAAGCTATTTTGAATCAGTTTTAATATCTTTCCATTTGCCATTTTCTTCGAGTTTCTTCATTTCAATAAGGTCAAAACCACCTACAGCCATTTTACTTTTGCTTCTTTGATCGATTAGTAAAGGTATTTCTACTATAGGAAATTTATTATTTTCTTTTGGTTAAATGTTGTGCCCATAGTGCATTATTCATCAACGCATTTGAAGAAACAAATGTTAAAAGTTTTCTAGGAGAATTATTTTTGGTTGAATTTATAATTTAGAATTCTATTAATTATGGCCGGCAATGTATTACATACATTTTCTTCTGATTATACAGTACTTTGTTCATAAAGATGAATAGTTAATATGTTATGTTATGCTATTCTAATAAACTCATTATCAGTCCTCACAATTAACTCGAAGTAGCTGTTTTATTTCTAACACATTCTTCTTCATTTCACACTTATGTAAGTTAAACTTGTAATTCTAATTTTTGTAGATTTCAGGTATCTCAACAAATTGAAATATTTATTTTTAACACTTTTCGGTAGCAATTCATAAGATACGGTGATCTGAGTCTAAATCTTGTCGCATCACTCGTATTATCGAGCTATGCGAAAATAACAATTCTCCTCGACCAGCAGCTGCATGTGGGACTGACCCACCAAATCAGAACCGAAGAACAGTATTTTAGACAATTGTTTAACTTGTGTTTAATGGTTTCTGTTTCATCAACATTTTGACAGCTCCTGCAAAAATCGGGTGTCAATACAAACAATCTAGTGACCATTGTACCTATGGCACAATGTCCAGCTAGTACATCTATCAAGGTTCTGATGCTCTTTTTACTCAGTGATAAAATATACTGGGTTCTTTTTGTTAATTCTACTCCATAAACTTCTAGAGATAAAGTTGCTCCTGGATATACAAAAGTTATTTATTTCCTCTTTCACTTTTATGCCTATCTTCCTTTCCACTACGCCAATCGGGAGTTCAGGACCCATACCCAAAGGGTTGCTGATGTTCCTATTTGCTATTGAACCCTTCCTTGCCATTTCATCTGCTATATCGTTTCCCTCTTGGTGTGTCCAGGAACCCAGCAGAGTTTAACTTTGTTAGAGTTACCGATGATATTCAGCACGCTTCTTATTGTCTTGCTGGATAGTGCTTTGATATTTGCAAAGCTTACTGGGACGAATCCACAATTTTTTTAAGGAATTTTAACTGGTCACTATGCTTCCTCGTATTTGAAATATTTTAACAAATGAATAAAACTATCTATCTATATGCTTCCTAAGTAGTGACGTGGATTCCAGCGCAGATATGCCAAATTTAATTCTTCGCAGAATGAGAAATTTTATCCCGAATAGGTTAAATCTATCAAGCCGAAAGAAAATGCATGGTTTGATCTGAGCTGTAAAGAGGTTATTAGGGCTAGTGAAGTAAGTAAGAAATTATAAACCCAACCCCACTGAGGAAAACCGGAGTAAGTTTCAACAAGCTAGAATGACTTGCAATGTTCATATTGAGAGAACCTAATTTTTGAATAGACAAAAGTTAAATCACAAAATACTACAATGTCCCAAACGTACTAACAATTTCTGGTAATTTGCAAAAAATAGTCGAAGTTCAACTTCATCTTCGGTTCCAACGCTTGTCTTTAATGACACCCCTTTTGTCAACTCACGTTAAAAAGCCAATTTGCTTGCAGGGCAGTTCGGTGTTAATTCGACGATGCCAGAAAGTGTTATGACTGCTCCAGTACTTGAGAGCGTTAACGATTAATTTTTAATTAATGATTAATCATCAGCTATCTCGAACAACGAAAGCTCTTTAATAACCGGCAGTACGGCTTTCGTAGCAATAGCTTCACTGGTGATCTGATGGTATCTCAAGTAAGAATATTGCGCTTGATATTTCAAAAGCTTTTGATAGAGTTTAGCATTAAGCTCTTTAATCGAATATGCGTGCGTTTGGTGTCGATGAACCTATTCTTCGTTGGATTATAAATTACCTTTCGGACCACTCATTACATGTCGTATTGGACAGTTTCAAGTCTTATATTCATAAAATAAATGCTGGTGTGCCCCAGTGTTTCGTTCTGTCTTCGGCTCTTTTTCTCATTTTCATTAATGATCTCTTATCTGGAACTTCTAATCCACTAAATTGTTTTGCTGACAATAGTACCACCATAAGGCCTAATCTTTCGTCCAAAGCTGGAGTATAACTGGCGCATTTGTGCAGGTGGGAGCTCCTCATTTTAGATAGAATTCAAAATAGGCGATAGAACTATAATGGAAACATTTACATCTCTCGAACACCGTCGAAATGTTTCACGTCTTTCACTATTTTATCGTTATTTTTATAAGCAATGTTCTAGTGAAATAGCCAGTTGCATTCCTCTCGTAAATATTCAAATGTAATACTGGCGCTTGTAGGAATGCTTATCAGTTTACCCTTGAGCCCAACTTCGGACTGTCAAGTACAGAGATTCTTTCTTTAGTTGTACAACACGAATGTGAAATGCTCCCTTTCATTTCGATATTTTGAACTTCAAAACCAATGAACATCGGTATCTCCTTTTAAATCCTTTTCTATTTTCCTAAAGCTCGCACTATGCATACCGGTTCTCTGCTCCTGAGTAAGAGCAGTTCCACCATATAATCGTAATACAGCCAAGAGACATACAATACTATTGCCGACAAAGCAGGCAATACAATATAGCCGCAGGATTTCATTTATCTCTAACGAAAATTGAATTACATTGTAAAACTCAAGAGAAAAGACTCAATAAATTCAATTCAAAATATATATTAAACCTACCCATAGTACACATAATAAAGGTAATATATTACTGTTTTCATTTTCGTTCAAGTTCGCGCATGTGGCAAAACTAAGAGACAATCGTGTCACATTTGGCATGCGCATATTCTTAGGCATGGGTAAAACTACTAGTTGCAAGATCTGTTGCTGCTACTTTTAAATAACAATTATAAATTCCTGTTACTGAAATAACAATTATGGAACAAAAATTGTCAGTGAAATAACAGTTTTATTAAACTATATTCCACTACCATTTTAAAATTAATTATTCATCACTTTTTCATCTTTTAATTTAATATTGACCCATCGATATTTGTATGTGAAAATGCCAAATCTCAGAGACATTTTGCCAAATATGACCACCGAATTTTTGAATTTTGACATCCGAATTTTGTAAACATACGCAATATATTACCTTATTATGTGTACTGTGAAACCTACCTACCTATATACTAGACAGTCAGACACCACTCCCCGCCTGTAAAATGAAATAGTGCTTTTTTTAGACGTGTGGTTTTCAAGAAGAAATAAAACATATATAATTTAATGTTATGGCCAAGAATTTAGCATTATTATAAAGATAAAGGTTTGCCATTATGTTTCAAAAATGATTTCGGGCAAGTGGCCGCCGCAGGTGACTCGAATATATACCAGCCTTGTCCCAATTTTCGACCACTTTTTGCAGCAATTGTTACCGTATGTCAGCAATAATGCGCTGAATATTTTCTTCGAAGGAGTCAATCGTCTCGGGCTTATCTGCGTAGACATGTGACTTCGCATAACCCACAAAAAGTCCAGCGGTGTTACATCGCAAGATCTTGGAGGCCAGGCCACAGACCCATAAAGCGAGATAATGCGCTCACCAAAAATTTCATTCAATATCAATTGATTGTTTTCGTTGGCTGTATGGCATGTAGCGCCGCCTTATTGGAATCAAAAGTCGTCCACATCAACATCCTCCAATTCAGGCACGAAAAAGTCATTAAGTCAACTCTCACCGCGTGACCTGGGTATAGAGTCCGATAACTCTTGTTTCTGAATGAAAGTTTATCACGTACTATTTTTCACCATCCTATTCGCATGAGGAACAAACTCCAACTGTTCAGTGCGTGCAATAAATATGGTTCTGTTTTTATCAAACTAACAGCTGAAGAAGAAAGCTTTGCTGTGTAGAACATCGAAAGTTTAGAAGCTGTCGTAGTGACATCAACCTAATTTCTCCGTAAGCAATGATGAACACAGCATATTGTTTTGAAATGTTTCTATTGTACAGCCTTTTTTATATGCCTTTTTTCGTTCTTCTATATTTCTTATTTTCTTTATTTAATATTCTTTATTTTACTATCGTACTTTATTCTACTATTTAACCTTATATTAATATATTCTTTAATGTAACAATATTTTGCCAAACATTATTTTCAAATATTCTTTTTCTAATGAATTTGTCCGTCGTGGTGCCGCTCTTTATGAGCGTGAGGGGATTAGTTGTAGGTTGATATGTAAATCCGATGACGATTCTTCTTTGGAATATGTCTTTGCGAATATCATATGTAACACGGAAAATATATTGGTTGGATCAGTCTACAGACCATATCATCATATCAGCACGTTACCTTTTGTTTTGACTCTGGAGTCGATTTCTTGTAGTTACTCATATAACCTACTGTGTAGTGATTTTAACTGCAATCTCTTGGATAAAAGCTTAGCTGCAAATTTTCTAGTGCTATTTAAGGTACTCAATCTGAGCCCCGTTAACCGTTAAAAAACCTTCGCGAAGTCGGTATTGGGAAGCGATCTACGAAGTTTGCTGATAACATCTATTGTGATGCCCTCAATAAAAAGTTTACCTCACCGCCACAATTCTTTGACGTTGTTAAATTATCGATTCCCCTATTGAAGAGGAATCAACAGGTGATAACTGTTCACCGAGCTTTATAAGAATAAGAGAAGGAGACATAGTTGAGGCAATAATATCAATTAAATCGAACGCTACTGGACTTGACCTAATGGAACCTAAGTTGGTAAGTTATTGCTTCCCCATACACTGCGCTTTATAACTCACACATTTAATAGTATCTATCTTAACTACATTCGAATTTCCTTCAGAATTGAAGAAGCCTAAAATTATTCCCGTCCGTAAGAACCAAGCGGGTATAGAAACGGAGTTCCGGCCCATTGCAATCCTCCCGTTTCTCCCAAAGGTGTTTTGAAAAAAACCATTATGAAGCAGATACAAAAATATCTATCGCTTAACAAACTTTTAACTACCTGTCAGTCTGGTTTTAGACCAAAGCGCTGCTGCAAATCCGCCCTACTTTTTGTTACTGACGAAATAAGAACCGCAATGGACAGTATCATATCACACTTCTAACACTTTTAGATTTTTCAAAGACTTTCCACACTGTTAACCATCTAACTTTATGTAAGAAACTGCGAAATTTCTTTCGGTTTTCTTTAGAGTTCTGTAAGTTGATTCTCTCGTACTTTAGCGGAAGGCAACAATGCGTGGTGCCAAATGGTCAATCATCAATCTTTCTTAATGTTTTAAATGGAGTACCACAGGGATCAATTCTTGGCCCTATTCTTTTCTCACTTTACATAAATGAGATTCCAAAAGTTGTTAAACATTGTCTGATTCATGTTTCATCATCCCTCCGCTTCTATCGTAAAATCTTTGATTTATCAATTTTAATATAAATAACAATCCATTATGTCAGCAGTGCTAGAAACCTTGGAATGATTTTCAATCCTTCCCTGACATGAAACGATCACATAATTAAGGCAATTGGTAAAGTTTATTGTAGTCTCCGTGTTCTCCAAGTCACTCGAAGTTTCATCTTTACAAAAACCAAACTTCTTGCCAAAAACGCTTTTACTACCCATTGTGTTATATGGATGTGAAATTTTTTGCAACTTGGACTCATTCACTAACCGCAAATTAAATGTCGCATATAACAACATTGCTCGTTATGTCTTTAATCTTCGTCGCTATGATCACGTTTCGTCTTTTGCTGTTCGCATTTCTGGCTGTAGCCTAGACAATTTAATAAATTTTCGCTCACTTAGCTATCTTCATGAAATCATTCAAACTAAGCAGCCTGATTATTTACACGTTAAGCTGAACTTCCCTCATTCAACAAGGTCATTTGCTCTTATAATACCTCGATACAATTTTCTCATCACTGTGCGCCAATTATTTCGTCCATGTTATTCGCCTTTGGAACTCCCTGCGCATAAGTGTAAGAAGTATAAGAAGCACAAGAAGATTTAAATGTTTACTTTTAAATTATTGGCAAATCATTGGTAATATCTATTTATTCTTCTTATTATTTGTTTTCTCTTTTTTTTTATTTCGCTTTTTTAAATTTTTTTTCTTTTTAATTTTTAATCATGTAAATAGAATTTACATTTATTTCAATTCAAATTCTTAATTAAATTTAAAGGCTTTCAATAATTTATAAGACTCTTGTCCTACTTTGTAAGCGATATTGAAATAAATAAATATAATCATGGCTCTTCCCATTGACTGCAACATTAAAGGGCGTCCATATTATGTCGAATGATGCCGATCGGCCTGTGCCGCGCCACTAATTCTGGTCGGCTAGTTCGGGTTTCTGATATCGGATCCAATTCGTTCAGTTTGAATTTGGTTCGGTTTGGGCATGGACCAAAGGCCGATCGGGACATCCATACTTATACGGCTTGGCCGATCAGCATCGTTCGGCATAATATGGACGCGACTTTATGGCCGGCTTCATTTTTGAAGAAATATGGATTAATGATTCCAAATACTCATAGAGTACACCAAACAGTGACATTTTGAGGATGTAACGTCGCGACGCGGCGTTTCAACAATGGCTTGTGGATTATGAACACTCCAAATATGACAATTTTGTTTATTAATGTACCCATTTAACCAAAAGTGAGCTTCACGCTGAACAAAATTTTTTTTGTGAAAATCGGGATGCGTCGCGCGAACCGAACCTTATTTTGGTAATAAATTTGAGCGTTTTTCAATCGTTGTTCAGGAGTAAGTCTATTCATTATGAAATGGCAAACCAAACTAGGCATAAGTAAGTAACTCCGAAAAAAGTACTGGCATATTGAAAACCACACGCCTAAAAAAACACCCGGTGCTTACCGAAACGAGTACAAGCTCCAATGCCCGACAATCGTCGTCATCAACCACTTAACTTACCAGTGGGCAAACGATAAATACAACACAAAGCAAACAAAATGGTGAATATATTCATTCTATGGAGTGGTGAAATCTCCACTGACGGTAGCATTATGAGCACAGATGAGCCATACCCAGATGGGAAACTTTCGTACGTTTCACCCTCCAAAACCCATTTGTTTACATTGTTGTATTTATACCCTTCAAGCAAGCGAATCCGTTTTCGATCTGAAACCACTTTATAAACGGAGCCAAAAACGGATCTGAAACGATTCCAAATCGCATCAAATTAGTATGGAAATTAAATTAGAATCACCACGGAGCCATTATGTGAATGTATTGTGAGAGAGAGAGTTTTCTGTTTCACCATACTCAGCGAAAACCTAACTTAATGGAATCTAAACGGATCCAAAAAAATTAGCTAATCTAGTAAGAAATATTCTCTTATACACATTACATATTAAACACTTCTTTGTTTATTTGATACTAATCCCGTTTTCCCATTTTAAAATATTATTTTATAAATTCTTTACGTTTGTTACTCGTATTATGTATTTTAGTTTTGCTTGAAGAAAAAATTTCCTTGTTGCTTGTTTACTCTGCAAAATTGAGAAACAAAACAACTGTTTCTCTCCATTTGTCTTCACTTTTGGTCCATACACAATACTCCCCACTCGAATATCGACTACTACCTCTATTTCTCGGGCCATACAAAAAATAATCTCGATTCTCGTTCTTCTTTTTAAATGCGTACACAGAAAATTTGTTAATGTGTGTGAGACGCTCAGTTTGTTTTTTGATTCCAAAGTGATTCCCAAGTGAACCGAGAAATTCGGGTCCGTGTTTTTGCTTGGAGGGTAACTTTGACTTACTTCTATCCATGGATAGATGTGAAACCCAACAGCAAAATGTGGTGTACACACGGATACAAATATATCAGTTTAATCCTACACACATGGAAAAATATCAGTTTCATAACGGTACTAGCTGCCGAAATTTCCCATCTTGGCATGGCTCAATTGTGATCATGACAAAGAACTTGGGGCATCGATGGTGAATTTCAAGTATACTTAAATCAATTAGAATACCCCAGCCATTTTAGCACCACCATGAGGCAAATATGAAAATAGCTTTGTAAGACTAATACGTCAAGTCACCTTCCTCATACCTCGTTTCCCGTATGGTTAGACAAAAATAAAATAAACACATATAAAGATTGTTCAGTGACGAAAAAGTTAGAACAGAATAGAAGGAACAGATTCGTGAGAAACTTCAGAACAAGATAGAACAACTTCGAACAGTCAGTCATCTGGCGCACGAACTTGCTCCTATGTTCGATCACATCGTATGCAAAAGATTTATATTAAAAATCTAAATATATTTTTAAAGTCGTTATTTCTTTTTTATATACACAAAGTTTCTTTAATTTTTTTTTCAAAAAAAAATTGGTATGACAATCTTAAATATTAATTAATATAAACTTAAAAACAAAAGATAAAATCGACTTAATCAAAGGAAAATAATTCAAAATTCTGAAATAAATACTTAAACTAATTTGAGCTCAAAAAAAGTACGCCATTTTATTTCTTGTATAAATTAGAATTTATGAGAAAAAAATTTAAAAAATCTGTGGAGCAGTTTTTGAGAAAAAAAGTTTTTTTTTAAACTTAAAAAAAAATTAAAAAACGCCAATTCATAGGTATTCAGCAAATACATATAACTATAATTTTTGAAAAAAAAAATTATTGAGCAGTTTTCAAAATATAAATTTTTTAATTTTTTTTAAATGCTTTTAAAAAAAAATTTAATTAAAAATATTGGTACGCAGTATAAATTGAGCAACCGAAACCTATATATGTGAGAAATTTCGAAAGAATCGGTTAACATATATTTATATATTATTATTTATAACATAGTCGAAATAAAAAAAAATAGGCTATGGAAATACCGTTCTTAGACATTAAGAAATTTTTTTTCAATCATTGATTTTTTCAAATCAAAATAGTTAGAGCCGTTTCCGAGAAAAAATAGGCTTTAACGTAACGGTTATATGGCGGTACCGTTACTTTTTGAGCTAAAAAAAATCAATTTCCCCTCTGTACAATACCTAAAAGACTCTATATACCAAGTTTGAAGCAATTCGTCCCACCCGTTTGGGCTGTCTATACATACATACAGACAGACTGACAGACAGACATAGAGACGGACAGAATGTTTAGACCATCTTTTTTCGTCTTCGCTACCATCGTAATGTCATGTTAGATTGTTATCTCACAACTTTTTTTTTTCGACGAACGCATAACTTGCCTAATAGTACTTATAATCGCAAGTAAACATTATTGCTGTTTACCTACAATTCAAGTTCGTTTATTTTTGCAGAAACATTCTTAAAAATAATCTGAAATGGAGTTGAATTTATTTAAAAAAATATTTTTCATGAAATTGAGATGATTTATCAACTAAATCTAACACGCACCGTAATGTTTTTTTTTTTTAACAACAATTGGTTTTGACAGTTCTCACAAATCTGTTCTAACCTGCTCTACCTAACAAGCAAGCGCAGAAAATCCTGTTCTAAAGTGTTCCAAACTGTTCCAAGCAGACTCATTGAACACCAAACCAGAACAGTTTAGAACAGAAAATTTCTCATTAAACAACAAAATCCTGTACTGTTCTGTTCTAAAGTATTCTAATCTGTTCCGAAAAGCTTCATTGAACACACATATAAGTACATCGTTCAAGAAGTAAAACATCTTCGCCGCTTCACACTTTTGGCCCACAAGGGACAAATAATTAAATCGTTAATAAGAAATAATTGGTAACGTGGCACCAAACATATCTTACATTGCATATCGAATTTTACCATAATACAAATCACACTTATGGTATTTTTACTTGGAAATCCGGAATTCTTCTCCGATCCGTGATCCCAACTTAACACTTTTATGTGATTCTGACGATTCTGAATCTTAATGAGACTGTAAATTCAAAAAAAATGTTTGTTGCACAATTATGATACAAAAAATGACAACAGTCTAGTTTAACGTTCAAGTATATGAATGTGTGAGTGCTTCTGGTTCCGATTCTGATTTCAAATCCAGAACCAAAATGCTCTTCTTTTCAGAATTAGAACTGTCATTTTTCCCAAGTGAACACTTCAGAAGATTCCGAAAAGCTTCCGGATTGCCAAATAAAAACGACATAAGTCTTAAGTAGAGTCCATATAAACCACAAAAAAGATCGAGCCCCGTGCCGTACGAGTACCAGATCGAGCCGCGCACCGTACCAGTTCCAAATGCAGTACCAGTAATTTATAAGATAATAAAATACCTAAGGCATAACCCCAAATATAATAAATTAGCAGCCTGACCTCTGAGAATCACTTTTTTCTCATTATCTGGCAATCGATTTTTGTAAACATGCGCAAGATAATATTTTTAACCGGGGTTAAAACAGGCGTGGTAAAAAGATACATTCTTATTATGGTTAGGTTTTTTGTTTAATGTGAATGTTTTCGGCGTCTGCTACAAAAACTATAAAATGAAGACAATTAAAAAATAAGATGTACAACATGTTATGTTTAAACAATACAAAATAATAATTGGTTAATAATACATTTGATTTAGAAAGCAAAAATTAATAAAACTTCGCATAGAACATTATGATATTTTCAAAAATAAAAATTCAGTCATGAACAACTGTCGGGAGTATGTATTTTGCTGCACAATGTCAAAAATGTATCAAAATAAACGCCAAAGCCGTTTTAACCTAATTTTTTTTCTTTAATGAACAAAATTTAATCGATATGGTTTGAATTCTTCTGTTGTGAAATATCAAAACAAAACATGCAAATGTTAAAAATTGAGGAACTCTTGCAACACTGAATGCAGCTCTCTCTGCATACATAACACTGACTTCGTGTATATATTTATTTTCGAATTCGGCCACTTAAACGTTATTTACCAATTGAAGTTTTGTAATTATGAAGGTACCAACAAATTAAACAAACATTTATTTAAGTTGATACCTAAACAGCATAGTATTCGAAAGAGCTTAAAAAAGTTAGATGCGTGAATCTTAGATTAAGTGAGGTATTCTAATTATTTAATTTTTAGTTTAGGTAGGTATGATGTTATGATATTGAAATAACAAAGATATTATGTACTAATAAATTAAAATCAAATAAAGAAACCAAGAATAAAAAACATGGATAAATAATAAACCTTTCCAATGTGGGAACAATTGTATGGCGGTTCTCTCCGGCAACAAAATGTCCATAAAATGTTGACTTCATGAGTAGCTCAAACAGTTCCCCACCCAATAGTGCACGGGTGGTTTTCATTAGCTTAATTTTGTTTTTATTTGAGTAATCATTTTTTTTTAATTTATTTTCACAGTAGTGAAATCACGCATTGAATAAGCAAAAAAGCAATATACGGGGGTTTTAATGCAGAAATTAACATATAAAGAAAGAAAAAAAGAAAACAAATCTTAATCAATATAATTCAAAATATTCAATATTTACCTTTCTAGAGTGGGTACAATTTTGACTTCATCTTCACCAGCAACAAAATGTCCATAAAATGTTGCATGCATCATTTTGGTAAATAACTTTGTGCCAAGCACGGTTTGAGCCACTTTCATTAACTATTGAATTTTGACAAAATATTTTTCGAAAGAAATTTATTTTTTGTTTTGTTATCGTTATTACTACTTTTTAAAACAAAGTTATTTATTTTAAGTTTAGAACAAATCAAAAAGAACCAATAATAATATAAGGCAATTCACAATAGAGTTAATAATTTGTAGTCACAATATTTCTACTTTGCTGTTTTCAGAGGTGTACTGCTAATATATAAAGTCGAATGGATAATAGTAAACGAGTTTTCGGTTGGTTTTTTAAATTAAATTAACGTACAGTTCTTCGACAAGGTTTTCTAATGGAAAAAATGCATGATCAACAAAGGTATCATGTTAAAAGCCTAGTATACAATTCCTTGACATACAAAAAGGACTTTACTCGGGTCATGGCAACAGTGTGACAGATAAGTAGAGTTTATTTGAGGTCCATCAAGTTAGCAGAGAAAGTTGAGCAGAATACATTTTTTGTGATGCTATAATTAGATGCTTATTAAGTACTAAATAAGTACTCAAAAATAAAATTAAGTGCTCCAGTACTTTTGGAGAAAATTCATGTTGTTGATCTTGATTTCAAGTTAAAGGATACCAAGGCATGCAAAATGGAATAATTTTTTTTTGACTCAGATCTTCGAAAATGCTTCTGAAAATGGGGTAGGTATCTAATTCGAACTAGGTGGGCACTTAATTAATAAAAAAAGATTTGTATAAAAAAAACTCATATTTTTTGAGAAAAATCGAATTTAAGTTAGCTGGGCAGGGTACCACCGCATATAGTCATGGAGAATGGAATAATTTTTTTTTACTCAGATCTTCGAAAATTCTTCTGAAAATGGGGTACTTAATTCGAACTAGGTGAGCACTTAAATAGAATAGAATATAATAGAAAAGAATAGAATAGAATAAAATAGAATGGAATAGAATAGAATCGTTATTCTTTCAAAATTAAATATTACAATATTTTATACTTCAAGATTTATAAAGCATGGTTTGGTTTGCCGTCTGCCAGTTAAAATTTAAAAAAAATATATACAAAATAATAACTAAATAAATATAAATAATATAAATAAATTGAACTAGGCGGGCACTTAATTAATAAAAAAAGATTTGTATCAAAAAAACTCATATTGTTTTAGAAAACTCGAAATTAAGTTAGAAGGGCAGGGTACCACCGCATATAGGCATGGAAAATGGATTTTTTTTGATAAAACAATATTTTTTTTTCGAATTCGTAGAGCACCCAAATAGCACCTAAAGATTATACCAAACCAAATTTTCCTACTCAACGCTTTAAGCATTTTAGGTAATTGTTCTGCTAACTTGAAATCAAGATAGAAGAACATTAACTTTCTCCAAAATTTATTTTGGGGTACTTAATTGGCATCTAAATATGGCATCACAAAAAATGTGTTCTGCTCAACTTGCTCTGCTGACTTAATGGACCTGTTCATGTGGCCTTGGGTTTAAAGAGTATTCGTCTTCCGGAAATAAAAATTTTAACACTTTTAAGGGCGAACAACAGTTATAAATCTGTTCCAACTGTTATAAATCAAGTTCTGACAATCATGTTGCTTTAACTATTGAATTTAAAATTTTAAATTATTTGAAAAGTTATAATGCTAGATTATTTAAATATAATTTTAGGTAAGAAAATTTGGCTGCCATAGCGAATTATATGTATCATTTATCGTTACCATCTGTAACAAATAATGGTGATAATGGGCTACCTTTGTTCAATAACTTTTATTAACAATCTTAAAAATGCTTTCATTCTCAAGAGTTAATGTCTATTGCGAGCAAAATGTTTTCCTCGAAAAAAGTTTTAATGTTTTAAATAATTTTCTTTACAAAAATTACATTTATTCAATTGAATCTAATTTAAAAACTAACAGTAATTTTTTTTTGACTTTCATTAAAATGAAAAAAAAATAAAATGCACGACTAGATCGCATGTACTTGCTCTTATGTTCGATCACATTGTATCCAAATGATTCGGCGAAAAATATGTTCAAATTCTTTTTTCCACTTAATTTTCTAAACCTACACAAAAATTCTTAATTTTTTTCTAAAAAATATTGGAATGACAAATTTAAATATTTAATAATATAAATTCAAAAACAAAATTTCAAAAAATGGGCCACTCGTTTTGAAAATATTAAATTAAAAAAAAAACAAAAAATATTTTGTATCAAAATCGTGACAGTCGTTTTCGAGATAATTAAGATGGAAGAAAAAAAACGCCTAAGCACCAAGTTTGAACAACATCGGTTCAGCCGTTTAGGCTGTAGATCGTTCTAAAGACAGACAGGGAGACGGAATTGCGGGACCCACTTTTTGGTATTCTCTATCATCTTAATGTCAAGTTTGATTAAAATATCGAGTTCGAGTTTTTTCCAAATCCAAAACTTGCCCTATTATAGTACCTACATATATCGCAAGTAAAATAGTAATGGAATACCAAGAAATATGGAATACTTAGGTACACACACACTAATTTGTTTGATATTTGTAATGCCTTTGCTGATTATTTTCAATAAAACTATTTAAGCACAGTTCAATCTTGTAACAGTGAGATCTTCAATATAGTAGATCGAAAAAATTTCCTAATATTGGCAGATGACAAATTTCTTTAAATGAAATCGAAGTAGCTTTATCGGGTATCAATGAAAATATTTCTGGGGAACCTGATGAAATTCCGTCTATTGTCTTAAAGGAATGTTCTTCTTCGATATTATTACAATAACTCACTAAAAAGGGCGAATTTCTTTTTGAATAGAAATTGTCGTATATTACTCCAATCTATAAAAGTAGTCCAAAATAGATTATTTCAAACTATAGATCAGTTAACAAATTATCCGCGATCCCAAAATTATTCGAAAACTTTATTTGCGATCGATCATCTTTTCTCTTTAAGAAAATAATGGGTCCTAATTTTAAACAAACTTCACGAAACGAAATAAACAATTCAGTCTGAAAAAATCAATCTGTCAAGTCAGAAACAATTCACAATATGTATACACTTTTCCATTCACAATAACTCATAAACTAGCCTATCAAGTTACGCAATACCGATAGATATCTGTCGAAGGTGATGATCGTTTAAAGAGCGATCGCTGATCGACAACCGCAATAGGGCCCAATATTTCTAAATGTCAATCATTTTCATTAGCTCGTCGCTTATTTCCGTTATTCTGATTTTATTATATTGATAATTGCCGTATATTATTTTCCCCGTGATCCAGATCAGATCATCTATTTAATAACACAAATAAATAGATGATCTGATCTGAATCGCGCGCAAAATAACACACGGCTAATATTTTTCTTGAAAGAGTTTGTGTAAAAAGGAACTAGATGTTATTTTGTATACAAATTTAAACTTCAGTGTCATTCATCATATTGATTTCATTGTTAATAAAGCTAATTCAATGTTAAGATTTATATTTCGAGATTCAAGGGTATTAAAAGATCCGCATACACTGAAATCATTGTACGTCGCATATGTCAGATCAGTTTTTGAATATTGTAGTGTAGTATGGAATCCATTTCATGTCACAAATTCATTAAGAATTGAGAAAGTCCAAAAATATGTACTCGTGTTGTTATAAATAAACTTAATTGGAATATATGGATAATATATTATTTCGTAGTCTGTAAGAGTAATAATGTAACTCGATTGATATAAATAAACTAAACCAAACTAAATTGGAATATCGTTAATTTCGTCCGTACAAAAAATTGCTGTACGACTTATATGCGAATAATCTTTGTGAGATTCTTTTGTGAAAGCAAATAATAAAATATCGTTTTATATTGGACTTTGATTTGTGTGTTGCGTTTACGCATCCTAAAGTGTAAAATTTCTCAATGATGTATTTTGGACATCACTTTTATTTTCTCACATTTTTGTTGCAAGGAATCTGTAGAGCACAGTCAATCTCGTACTGTGGAGGTGTTAACACGTTTTCGGCTTCCCAGTTTTTCCAAATTAAATTTCGTGTGTGAGCTTAAGTTTAACATTAAATCAACATTTCATAAGTGGTGCAGTAGCACAGTGGTAGAGTGGCCGCCCTAGAATCCGAGGGTCGCCAGTTCGATTCCCAGCCGGGCATCAGAGCTTTGCAAGCTTTTTTTCACAACCGTGAAGTGGAAAACTTTATTGGTTGGGAAAACAGTCAAAGGAGGAGGAGTTTAAGCACCGGGGCATCGAAAGGTGTCCTAGGGCCAATGAGGCCAGCGATGGCATCAGCTGAGGGAACATCGAAAGATGTTCCAATTACAAGCAGTGATTCTGCAGCAACAACATCAACAGCAATAACAACAACGGCAACATCATCCGATGCTAACCAGAAGCGCAGAAAGAGGATCAAGTGCGCACCAAATTTGGTGAAGAGGAGATCCGCGGCCACCTCAGCAAAGCTGCCAGCTGGGGTGAAAACGTCCGATATAAACGAGACGTCAGAGGCAGCAAGACAAACCCAGCTAGACACTTCACCCGAAGAGGGTATTGAATATATGTCTGACGAAGGAGAAGGGCACTTCACGACGGGCGATAGTACTGCCTTCGTGAACCCCTCCACATCAGAGGCGTCATCTGAGGAGGACGAGGAACAAAGAATGGTCGCTCAAATTGAAACAATGGAGGCAGAAATCCAAAGTTTGAAAAGCCAACTTAAGGCGCCAAGCTAGAAGCGCGCAGAGCGAAACAACTGAAAGAACTTGAGGAACAAGAACAACAACAGCAAAAAGAACAATTACAAAAACAACAGCCACAGCAGCAGCCAAAACAACAACGGCAAAAACAACAGCAACAGCAGCAAACACAAGCCCAGAAACAACCGCAACAAAAAAAAGCAGCAGCAGATTCAAAAGCAGCAGAATCAACAGCAGCAGAAAAGTCAGTCTCAGCAGCAGCAGCCACAGCCGCCGATTACGAAAAAAGAAAAGGTGCCACCCATAAATACTTATAAAATGGAGTTACAGGATACCATAAATCTGTGTAAGTTGGTCATAGGTCAAAATTTTACTATAAAAAGATTAAATAACGATAGGCATGCTATCCATTGCTTCACACTGAAACAGCACAAAAAAATTAAAGCGTTGCTAAAAGAAACCACTACTGAAATCTTTAGTTTCACCCCTAAGACCGAAAAGTTTCAAACGGAACCACAAGTGCTCTTAAGTGAACTCCGCCAAAAAGCGAATGTCGATCTCAACTTTATCGGGGTCAAGCCGTTCGCTACAGTTAGAGCTAGGCAGGAGAAGCGGAGTCTTCCTTCTTCCTTGTGCAACTCTCACCCAGCAACAAACTGGATAGTTTGAGGAGTATCTCCGTCCTCAACTACCAGGTTGTAACTTGGGACAAATTAAAAAGGCGCGGCGGCATCCTTCAATGCATGCGCTGCGAAAGGTTCGGCCACGCCGCGGCAAACTGCGAAATGCAGTCACGCTGCGTTAAGTGTGGAGAGAACCACAATGCAGATGAATGCAAGTTAAGAAGGGAACGGCTCGAAGATAGGACCCAGCTTAAATGTGTACTCTGCCGAGGCGGCGGACACCCCGCTAATTATCGGGGATGTCCGACGTTTCAGCTTATAAAGAACAATAAAGCAGCAAAGCAAACAGTGGTAGAAAAGCGTCCAACAGTGCGCCCTCCTACAACAACGCCCGTCAACCCCAAATTTCTTACGCCCAAATGGCGTCAGGAAGGGGAAGCACCGTACAGCCTACACCAAAGGTTGCCCAACAGCCCCCCGTGCCTAAGGCGCCGGCGGCACAGGCGGATATTATGGGCATTCTGCTGGCCATCCAGGGCTAGTTGACTGGCCTCCAAAACCAGATCAGGGAGCAGGCGACTAAGGTGGAATATCTCTACTCTGTTTTGCCGAGCTTAACGCAACTTAGAGGTTAAGGGAGCGCTGCCGGAGAGGCCCTTTAAGATCCTAGCTGTGAATGTAAATTCATATTAGGACCGAACGTAGAGCGAATTTATTCCAATTGCTTAAAGGCATAAGTCCAGATGTGTTTATGGCGAAACTAAGCTTAACCAGAAATATAAATTGACTAACAACAATTACAATATCGTAAGGAGAGACCGACCTAACTCTACTCAAGGAGGAGGCGTCGCAATCTTTATACGTAAATGCGTTAGTCATAAGGTAATATATAATAGTGATGTGCGAAAATTTCGGAGGTTAGAAGCATGCATCATATGCATTCATCTCCAACAGGGGAAGCGAATGTATGTGATCGCTGGTTATGCACCGGAAAGACCTCACCCCACCCAGTTTATAACAGAGCTTGAAAATCTTTTTGAGTGCTTAAGATTGAGCTCGGAAGAAAACTTTTACATATTAGCCGGTGATTTAAACACATAGATTGGGGAAATCAAATACAAAATCCTCGAGGTAACCATTTGTATAATTGGATGGGTCGATACAACCTTGAGTATCGCCTCGATCTTCTAGCCACAGAGAGGATATCGTTTCCAAGAAGCGGTGTATATCTGGATCTATTGTTGAAAGATGCAAGACTAACAATTACTGACACTGTGGGTCAACGACCAACAAATTGTTTACGAACGATTGAGTACGACAGTGACCACTGCGGAATCGCCGCCGTTATAAAACTTCCGAACCAGCTTATGGAGTTGGAGGAGTATGTGCCTGTGCATACTTACAATTACAGTAAGGTGTGCTGGCCACGCTTCTCCAACGCCTTATTGAGCGATTTACGGTCAAATGGTATATCCCCACCAAATGACAGGAGCCTAACAAATACTGAAATCGACAGATACTTAGAACAAATTGACGAAACGATTCTACGAGCAATGAACAGAACAATACCGAAATACAAAGAACGTAACGCAACTGACATGTACCGTAACGCGACAATTGACGCACTTCACAGACAAAAAAGTGGACTTCTGACAAGACTAAAACGCTTGTACAGACGCGACGTTCTTTTTCTTCGCTGTTAGTATTGCCCGTTCACAAATCCAATCGAGATTTTTATAATTTTTTACAATGCCGGGGAACACTTTACTTTGGTGATGAGTTTCTCCTTCGACGTTGTTAACTAGCAAAAAATTGTGGGGATTGGCCATTGCCAAGCGCCAGCAGTTGTCTTGAGAATTCAGCAGGCGCTGGGTCGTTCTGCAATGCCACTCATATTTACCGTTAATTTCAACCTATTGACATGCCGGCACAAAGACGTTGATTTTAAGCATCCATTGTTCATCGGTAGCAGTAGATTTCAGGATGACGGGAAGCGTTTGACGAAAATCTCCACTGAGCAATATCATATCCCCACCACATCATCGCAAATCACCTTGCAAATCCTTCATTGTTAGGTCAACTGCCTCCAAAGCTTGTGTATGCGCCATCGTGCATTCATCTTAAATTATGATTTTGCATTCTCGCATCAACTTCGCTGTCGCTGAATTCTCGGTCATTGTCGATGTTATTGGTACGTCAACCGTGAACAAATTCATCGTGAGTTTCAAAGCGGAACGTGCAGTTCGACCGCCTTCATACGGTGTGGTAACAATGACATAGATGGCATAGGATGCAACAGGCAACGAAAGAAATCTTTGCCGAATTGTTACTAGGATCAACTAAATGACGAATGCCTGGCATCTCCCGCCGGGACCATCGAGCAAGTAAATGCGATTGCGGAATTGTATTCCAAAGCAGTGCGATTGAAGTTTACATTTACAATTTTTCTTCTTCTAATAACTTTTTTTCGAATTTGTGGTGCGTTTTTGACAACATTTTGTGTATATATATTTGTTATGTTTATGTCTGTTGTTTATGTTTGTGTATTGGTTGATGAGAATTAACAATTTTAGTAAGCATTTTTAAATTTTAAAAAGAAACAGCCATAAATCGAAAACCAATACATATAGCACATAGCTTAAAACCTTCTTCTCGACCATATCTTTCATAAAAAGAAGTATATTGAAAATGGTCGAATGCAAACTGAGATCATTAGCGCCATGCGTTTAAAGAAGAAGGTGTAGTTTAAAATGTTTAACGAGTTTTTCGTTGCAAGTGATGTTATATTTGAGATGTAAGCAAAATAATTATTGTTTCTGTTGTGGCAGTGCAAGGTCGTTTTTCTAAATTCTGGGAAATATTTGTATTAATAGTACTGTTTTGTGCTTGATTGTTAAAAAAAAGTGAAAAATAAGTTGTATGTATATAAATAAATGTACATAAGTAAAAAATCCCTTCATTTTCCATATTTACCGTTTTTTTAGCGCAGAAGAAAACCATAAGAAAACAAAAGGCTGACTGACAATCCAGAGATAAAAATTGTTTTGGATTGCAAGGTCAACAACGCACACAACATTGGTCAAAAAATGCAACTCTTGGAAACAAAACCAAGAAAATGCAATGTCGTGCAATCGTTTATTTTTTGATTATTCATAGTTAAATCCGAAGATTTATAGCTAAAAGGAAAGTTTCAGCCAAAATTCATCGCTCAGGTAGGTCAGGAATGCACGGAGTACACCTGCCAGTAGAGGGAATATCAAGGAGGCGTTGCACTAGTTGCAATTCTTAAAAAGTTGACGACTATATCGTACGGATATTCGATCACATCGCAAGCACAAGGTTCTTAGTAGCAACGGCTAAATATGTTTTTAAAGTCATTTTTACTTGCGATTATAGGTACTATAAGGCAAGTTATGCATTCGTAAAAAAATTCTAACAATCAAACATTACATTACGATCATAGAGAAGCCTAAAAAAGTGATCGACAAAAAATGCCTGTATTCTATCAGTTTGTCCGTCTGTATGTATAACGAGCTGCAGCCTAACCGACTTAAGTGATTACCTTCAAATTTGCTACGTGTGATTCTTTTGGCATTCCTCAAAGAGGAAATTGAAATTTTATTTTTAGGGCTAAAAATAACAGTACCTGCCATACAACCTTTACGGAAAAGGTTATTTTTTTCGAAAACGGCTCTCCAACAATTTCGATAAAAAAAATTTGAGTTATAGTATCTATCATTTGGTTAGGATCAAGTTTACCTATATCAGTCTAGTCTCTGCTCTCGTCACGTACAGATCTCTCTGCAGACTTTTTTCTATACTTTTCTATTTTATTTCATTATGGACATTCAATGTTCTCATTGCAATTTTCTAACTTCTAAAAGTGATATAGTTTACTGCGGTATTTGCCCATCCGGATTTCATTTTAAATGTACAAAAATGAGTGATTCTGATCGGGTTTCGCTTGAATCTAATGAAAACATTTTCTGGAAGTGCGGTGCATGCATTAACGTTTCTTTCCTTGGTTGCATGCCAATTATCAAAGACTTGTTTCGCTTCTTCACTGAGCATAAATCAGATTTCGATAATCTCGTTAAACCAATACGTATAACACGCTCTCAATCACAAGTTAAACCATTGTCTACGGATCATAACAAAAGCAATAAGCAATTGAATCTTTTGAAAGAGAAAAACATTTCTTCCTCTCCTCGCTTGCTTTATTCGCATTCGCCACTACCTAAAACTAATCCTTCCTCATCGCCTGCATCGAATTTTGGTTTGAGCAATAACAAAGCCATCGCGAAAAAAAACCGGTTTCTAAACAAAGCACAAAAGCAACAATCAATTCGAACTCTGCCACGCAGAGTGGCGATTTTGCTAAAGCTTTAAATGTGCAAGCATCGACTTCAAAGGGAAATGCGGTGACTCCTGCTGATGGTATCTGCCCATCATCTATATCTGCTGGTTCTGATAAGACTGATAAGAGTTTATTACTTAATACAATTTCGGAAGGTGAGAAAAAATCAGAGACTGTTGTTGTTAATGTGGTTGATGCTGCGACTACGGCTACTGCTGCTGCTGCTGCTGCTGCCATTGACGACGGTGATACTGCTGTTGTTGTTGGGGATCGTGATGGTGTTGTAAATGGTGTGGGTGAGGAAGGTGAAGCTGTTTTGCCTCTCATTGCTGTGGATATTCGTGCTCGTAAGAGTGCCGATCTCAATGTTGTTTCTGATAATGGAGATGAAGCTGTTTCGCTTTTGGATGGTGTGGGTGCTAATGTTGACAATGTTGCTGGTGTTGCCAATGTTGATACTGCGACTACGATCGGAAGAGATTTAAATCAAAGAAATAACTCAAATGGTCTTCGCTATAAGAAAACAATGTTTGGTACTGCTGCTGTTGTCGAAGGCGAACTTACACTAGAGTCTGTTCCTCCAATGCGGTTTCTGCATCTTTCTCGTTTGCATAGCAATGTGACTGAAGATAATGTGTTGGACTATGCTGCGAATAAATTAAACATCCCAAAGACCCGTTTGCGTTGCTCGAAGCTTATTAAAAAAGAAGTGGACTCTTCCTCACTTCGCTACGTCAATTTCAAATTAGGGATTCCTGCAAACTATTTTGATGCAGCCTTAGATCCATCAATTTGGCCTGTTAATTTGCAAATTAAAAGATTTATAAATTTTCCGAAGAGGGGCGACACTTCCAAGGTGAAATAATAAAAACCTCACAACCTAGAGCGAATTTGTCTGAGGTTCGTGTATACTTTCAAAACGCTGGTGGCCTGCGGACTAAAACAAACCAGCTTTTCTTAGCTTCTTCGATCCATGAGTTTGATGTGATTATCATTGTGGAAACATGGCTCAACTCAAATATTATGTCATCGGAGCTTTTCAACTCTTCTTTCAACGTTTATCGAAAAGATCGTTCCATTACAACAGGATGGGTTCGAGGTGGAGGCGTTTTGATTGCTGTCCGCACAACTTTTAACAGTACTCAACGAAATCTATTGAATGAGGGTGATGAAATTGAGCAACTTTGTCTTAGTGTAAGTTCCAAAGATTCTGCTGATAGTAAAGATTTATTTTTTATTGTAAGTTATATTCGTCCCACTAGTGGAGTAGAAGTTTATAATGAACATCTTTCTAATGTTCAAGCAATTGTTAATGAATTAACGACCAACCAATTCCCATGTGTCCTTGGCGATTTCAATTTGGGTGACATCGTCTGGCGGTATATGGAAGATGATCATGTTTTAATACCTTTTAATACAATTAAAGATGTAGAAATGTTGGTCGTTGACTCATTATCTGCTATGGGTCTTTTTCAAATAAATAATGTGCAAAATAGTATAGGGAGAATATTAGATCTAGTATTTATCAGCAATGATCAAAAATACTCTCTAGTTATGTCTGATTTTCCTTTGATAAACAATTCCATTCATCATAAGGCTGTATGTATATATTTTGAATATTATGATTATGCAAAAAATTTAATCAAAAACCAAAAATTATATAATTTTGCAAAGGCTGATTTCATTGGACTTAATAGTTTTTATTATAATGTAAATTGGGAGAGTTTAATGGACGGCAAGTCATTAGAAGAAATGTTTACGCAATTTAAACACCTATTATTTGAAGGTATAGAACTTTTTGTTCCTACCCTAAGAAGTAAAAAAACTTTTAAGCTTCCATGGTTTAACCCTAGGATAAAGAATTTAGAAAATGCAAAAAATAAGGCATTCAAGCGTTTTAAACTACCAAAACTCTCTGCTGATCGTGAAAGGTTTTTTTCAATTAAGGAAAGAATTTGACTTTCTTAACAAGTTTTTGTATAGACATTATTTGCTTAACACCGAAGCCAATATAAAAAATAATTCGAAATCCTTTTGGGTATTTATGAACTCTAAAAGAAAAGATTCATCTTTCCCACAATGTATGGAGTACGACAGCAATAAGTCTAACGACATTAAATCCTCTTCTGATCTCTTTGCGCACTATTTTAAAACATCATATAATAGTGATTCAATTAAAAATATTGATGATTTATACCCGGATACTATTCCTCAAATTGATTTCTCGTTAACTAAATTAACAGAGCAAGAAATTCTCATAAGTTTAAATGACCTTGATATTACTAAAAAGGCTGGTTTTGACTCAATCCCACCTATCCTGTTATCAAAATGTTCTGCTTCTCTTTGTTGTGTTTTGACAAATATCTTTAACAAATCTCTGTCAACAGGCACTTTTCTAGAGGAATGCAAGATATCTTTTATAGATCCAATTTATAAAAACGGACTTAAGCACTTAGTGAGCAATTATAGGCCCATTTCAAAGCTTTCAACTATTCCCAAGCTCTTCGAAAAGGTAGTAACTGATCGTCTTTATTATTCGGCTAAGGAATTTTTGTCCCCTTACCAACATGGGTTTGTAAAGGGTAAATCAACTTGTTCAAACCTAAGCCTTTTCACTAACTTTTGTATGAATTCATTAGAAAATGGGAAACAAGTTGATGTCTTATACACCGACTTTGTCAAGGCGTTTGATCGCGTACACCATGGTCTCCTCTTGCAAAAGCTAAAAAGATTAGGTATGAACATAGCTTTTATAAATTGGTTAAATTCCTATTTATCAAATAGAAAGCAAGTCGTCAAAATATATGATTGCTCCTCTATATTTATAGACGTCATATCAGGTCTTCCGCAAGGAAGTCATTTGGGGCCACTCCTTTTCATTTTATTTACAAATGATCTGCCATCAGTATTAAAGTACTGTAAGTGTTTAATGTACGCCGACGATGTGAAACTTTTTCTGGCTACATCTTCACCATTGGATTGTTCACTTCTGCAGATAGATATCAATAATTTTCTTGATTGGTGCAATTACAATCACCTTAACTCAACTTTTCTAAGTGCAAAATATTTAGTGCATCGAGATCACCATCTCTTATAATCAATGATTATAATTTCTGTAATGTCAACCTGCAAAGAGTCAATACCATCAAGGACCTTGGTGTGCATTTTGATCAAAAACTTGATTTTCGATCGCATGTGGACTACGTTGTCTCCAAAGGTAACTCTATGCTAGGTTTCTTAATACGCAACTCGATCGACTTTAAAGATTCGTATACATTAAAGACCTTATTTAAGGCTTTAGTTTTACCTATTCTAGAATACTGCTGTGTTGTGTGGTCCCCTGTCTATGACAATAATATATTAAGAATAGAAAGAATTCAAAAAAGATTCACCAGGTATGCATTGAGAAAGCTCAACTGGAATGGACCATTACCCGAATATAAAGCAAGATGTTCTCTTATCGATTTGAAAACGCTTGAATGTCGAAGGCAAGTTCAATGCATCTTATTTGTTAAAGATATTTTGGATAATCGCGTATCTTGTTCTGAATTGCTGTCTTTAATGCCTTTCTATGCCCCAACCCGTGTCTTACGAAATAGAAATGAGCTCTTTTATATTCCTCCTCATAGAACTAACTATGGGATGAATGAACCAATTACGCGTTCTCTTAGACTTGTAAACACGGTATGTGATGAAATCGACCTTTATATGAAAAGGGACTTATTAAAAAAGCAATGCTTGCAATTATGTATGTAAATAATTAACTTACAAATGCTTAATAAAACTACACCTTTAAAATTATAATAAAGTTTCTTGTGATAATATGTAATTATGTATTTTAAAGAACACAAGTGCCTGTACTTGTATATACCATAGATTTAGTTAGATAATTTTTGTAATCAGCAGATCTTTGATCAATTGATGAAATAAATAAATAAATAAATAAGATATTTAAAATAATAATAAGTTTAAAAAACGATTTTTACCCACATATACACCATTCACATTCATTATATGCATATGTATGCAGATATTTAGCTACAAGAGCAAGTTCGTACGATTTAGTGGTGCATTTTATTTTTATATACATATGTTTGTACATATGTATATTTCTTTAATATTTTTTTGAAATAAAAATGTTGGTATGGCGATTTGAAAGTATTGAGTAATATGTATTTAAAAATATTATTTAAAAAAAATCGTCCACCCTTTTTCCAATTACAATTGAATTTTCAAAAATAATCATCGAGCTCGATTTTTGCCAAATGCAAAACTTTTTTTGTTTTGCCATCAATCACAAATAAATGGAATATTATAAAATTACTATAATACGTAGGTAGGTAGATTAGATTAGATTTTATTTATGATTCCTTGTTTATGTTGCCGTCGGCTTGGAGGTAGTATTTTGTGTTGTAGATATACAGGTTTTTGGGCAGAGTACATATAAGATAACACATAGGTTTTAAGAGTGATTTTAATTTTGCAAGTTCAGTGAACTCTTGTACTTACAAGTTCAAGTTTATTTAATATACCACATAGAAGACTGAAAATAACTGATGGCGTTTTTATTTGGCAATCCGAAATCCCTCTCCGATCCGGATCACTTTTTACTTGCGATTATACGTACTATAAGGCAAGTTATGTATTCGTAAAAAAATTTTTTTTTCTTTCTAACAATCAAACATGACATTACGATCATAGATAAAGTGATCGCCAAAAAATGTTTGTCTGTCCGTATGTATGTATAACGAGCTACATCCTAAATGCCTTCAGTAATTGCCTTCAAATTTGGTATGTGTGATTATGTTGGCATTCCTCAAAGGGGAAATTGAAATTTTATTTTTAGTACTAAATATAACGGTACCTGCCATATGACCTTGAAGGAAAATCTTATTTTTCTCTAAAACGGCTCCAACGATTTTGATAAAAAATTTTGAGAATTTTTTCGTTTGCTTTCATTTGATATGAACCAAGTTTACAGGAAAAGTCTATTAACGGTAGCTTTCATATAACGGTTTTTTTAATTTTTGGCTTTTTCGGATTGGATTTCTGTCAAATTTTATATCTGAGAAGATCTAAGTAGCTAAATTATTTTTGCATATCAAATTTTTAAATAACTTATTTTTTAAATTAAATAATTTATAAATTTTTTTTTTGAAAAATCAATAATTTTAAAACTAGCCAAAAAAATAATTTTAAATTTTATATTCACATGAACATTAAAATGCATACTAAAATTTCAAAAGAATTTTGTTTTCAAAAACGATAAATAAAAAACAGGATTTCATCAAAAGCCGTCGTACAATTTTCGAGATTCTTTTTTATAAGATTTTCATTGATCCGTGGCATCTAATGGTGTTCTTCGTTTTTCCGAAAAACTGATTGAAGTGATGGTTTTGACAGTTTAAATAAGTTTAAAAAACGATTTTCCCACCTATACACCATTCACTTTCATTATATACATGTATGTACTTGTACATATTTACATTATTACCCTCCGAATTTACATAATTAAAATCCATTTAAATATAAATTTGTAGGTACCTATTTAAATATTCCTTGAATCATGCATTCGACAATTCATTATACTAAGAATCAAGCTAATATTACCTACATGGGCTTTAAATCTGCATACGAAAACTATAATAGACTAGCTACCTACCAACAACGTCAGTGAGTAACACCAAAGTTGTTAGCTACAAGAGCAAGTTTGTTCGATCCAGTCGTGCATTTTATTTTAAGATGACAAATAACAGTAGCTCCCATACATTTTTTTTTGTACCAAAAACAAAAATCTTATTTTTCTCAAAAACGGCTCCAACGATTTTTACTCGTATGAAAAAAAATCAGTTCATTTATGAAGGGAAAGGCTGCCTTTTGACAATTTTTTTTTTGAAAAAAATTGTTATTTTTGGTACCTCTTGTAGAATCATTTTTTTGGTTGTCGATTTTCTCGGAAACGGTCAATTTGATTTTTTTGAAATTGTTTACGCAGAAGCTCCTAAAGAATTTAAACACTATTGTATACTAAAATTTTTCAAAAAAATTGCTTATTGATTTTTTTGAAATTGTTTACGCAGAAGCTCCTAAAGAATTTAAACACTATTGTATACTAAAATTTTTCAAAAAAAATTTTTTTTTGGAAATTAATTTTTTTTTTTTGAAAACTCAAAATTTCGAAAAACTTTGTATTTGGTGATTTTTTGACATTATCTTGAATAGTTAAAAAAAACTATTTTTTTAACATAAAAAACAACGGTACCTCCCATAATAATTTTAAAAAACCGTTAAGAAAAAAAATTGTTACTCGAAGATGGCTACAAGAATTTTTAGAAAAAAATTCGTGTGCTCTTAAATTACTACAGTTCACTTTTAGGTATAAAAATATTTTTTTTGCGTACTTATTAAAAGTACTTCCCAAAAAACCACTTTTTATATTTTCGGCTTTCTCAATATTGGATGAACCGATTAAAATAATTTTTTTTTCTGCAAATGCTCCCTGTTATACTCAAATTTTCAAAAAAAAAACGTTTTCGATTTTGAAAAAATTAATAATTTTTTTTTTTTGAAAAATCGATTTTTCAAAAACCAGTCACAGAATTTTTTTTTAATTTGAATTTTATATGTATATTAATAATATCTCCAAAATGGCGATTCAAATTATTTTTCAAACAATGTTTTCAAAATTTTATACATAAAAAATTAATTTATTAAAAAACCGCTCCAACAATTTTTGATTTTTTTGTTTGATATATTCTTATTTATCCATGAATTCAAATGGCATCTTTGTTTTCCCTCAAACTATAGCGACTAAGCAATACAAAAACATTTAAGTATGTGTCTTATCCATTTATTTCTACCTTATTATTTTGCGTACGTCACTGAATACTGAATAGAATATATGTAGGCCCTGATACATCTATATATACATACATATGAGATTTAAAATCCATACATGAATCTTATGTATGCATATTGCACCTAAATTATGAAGTTGTATGTATATAGCTACCTAACCACCTACATCCTTCATTTCCATTATTATATGTACATGTTTACATACTTAGGTTCCATCAATATGTACAGTGCAACACGGATATAAGAAAGTCTGAAAATCCAAAAGTCTTTCTTATATCCAAACATCGGATATAAGAAAGAAAATTTCTTATATAAGAAACTCGGATATAAGAAAGAAAATTTCTTTTAAAAAAACTATGGGCAAAGGAAAATATTTTGTACATGTACCTACAAAATTTCATGAAAACGAAATAGGCCATACGAACTTTATATGCATAATGAATGCACGTTCATATAAAAACTTCTGCTACAATATTTTTTAAGATAAAAAGCTTTAATGTAACAAAGTAACAAAAATATACTCTTATTCAACAAGTAAAAAAAAAATAAAATAAATAAGCCTTCTCTTCAAATAAATACAATTACAATTTAAATAAAAGCAAAATAAGAAAAACAAATAAGTGTCGTAATCTTGTTTTCTTCAATTCATGGTTATTACAGGTACATTATTTATCGTCGAAAGACAACCAGCAAAAAGAAGTCAAGCTCAAATGTCAGAATCACATTTGATTACATTAGCCGCGTTTTATTATGCACGAAGACCCATATAGGTCAGAGCTTTGCATGCATTAAAACAACACTACAAGATCTTGATATTTATCCAGTTCAATATTCCTGACCCACAATTTAATTAAATATCTCACCACCAGGGTTAGCTTTTAAATTTTACAAGTTGGTACTTCAATTTTGAATTGTCAACCACGGTGTTGCCAAGAAACCAAGCAACTACTTATAATTTATTAAATCTGGTTCTACACTAGTGCAATTTTTATGTTGTTTTTTTTTATTGGTAAAAGATATCAATTTTGCAAAGTTAAATCCTTCCATTGGACAAACAAAAATTTGGTAATTATTCTGAATCAATTTTGCAGATCCGTATTTTTCTGTGGATCAACCTCCCTTTTTACTAACATTAGTACAATTGAATCCATTTACTTTGGCAACTAGTAGTTTAATATACACGAATACAATCCAATAACATATCGAAAACAAAATCATTTCAAATCGCTTTCCATCAAATTCTATATTTAGCAATGGAAATGAAAGTAAAACTTACTATTGTTCAAGTTAAAAAGAATCATCTCTCCGCACTCCTTATTCTTTACTCAAACAATAAGGAAAAGCACAACGAAAATAGAGCGATAACTCAGTAATTTTATTTACCCCCGCCTTTCGAAAGATACTATTACGCGGTGCAATACAATTCAAACACCCCGTAACTGGCTGAACAGAATGGACACGCGGTCGATCTCGCGCCACTTCAAAAACCGCTCTATCAAAGTTAAAATGCATAGAAACTCGATTGAGTGAAAACAAATCCAAAAACAAAAACGCGCGTCGTTTGACAGATAACAAAAAAAAAAAACATCTTGTTGGTTATTGCACCCACACAATTGTTGATCTTCGTAGGGGCCCTCTGACGCAAAAATACATATTCAGTATTTGCAATTTAAAAGTTTGCAAAAAAACTACAAAATCAATTAGAAACACAATAGTGTGTTCTTTAGGCCGCGACTCCATTAGAAATATTTATTTCGGCCATTATTGCAGACACAACTACTAAAAATTTATATTTATATTTCTTCGTGAAATTTCATTCTTCTCCAAGAAGCGCTAAGCGCTTTATGTACTTTAGAATAGGTATAATCTGCTTTTTTTTTAAGAATTATTAAAATTTAACATGAAATAAGCGAACTATGACCAATATTCAATCTTTTGTGAGAAATTTGTGCACGATTAATGTGGGGTGTCATGAAACGGCAAATTTTATTTCTATGTTTATTTCTTCTGAGAAGACAAGAAATAAATAAGGATTCTTATGTCTAAAATTTACAAAAATCCAGACATCTCCACAAGAAATATTGACTGCATGAAACATTTCTTGCAATCATTTATTTCAAGTGGAGGCCTAGGGTTATAATATTTTTTTAGGCAATTTAAAGATGAGACAACAAACAGTAGGTAGTAGCGCGAACCTATCGAGGGGAAAACCCAAAAAAAGGTTTCATTTTAGCATCATTTATTTTTTTTAGCTGGTCAAAAATCTTTTTATGGAGGAAATCTACGCGTCCGATTTTGCATTGAATTCATGCATATGAGAAAGATTGTATATTCATTTTGTTTTTGCTTTTGTCTATTCTCTACCTTTTTGCTTGAGCTAAACACAACATGCTTCTTAAATGGCAAACTGATAACCGACTGCATTATGCTTCATAAGTGAAATAAATGATAATCTCTCCTATAATAAATGATAATCTCTCCTGTGATATAGGATTTCACCAACGCATTTTTCATTGAGGAGTGGATTTCCTACTGGGTTAGTGTGTTTGGAGCCGAAAGTTTCGCTATAGTTTGGGGGAGCCGTAATTGATTTCTTTTATACACAAACGACAACTCCGCTTTGACAGAAATGCAAAAAAAAATGTTCTAATTATTTGAAGACATTTTTTAATTTCAAAACGCAAATTTGATTGATTTTCTTTTTTCGATGCTGCGGATTCGGGAGAACCTGTGATTTGTCAACAAGCATCAGCATTTTTTTGAATAAGATCCTCCATTGGACTGGCCTTAAGCAGAACTTTAAGTTCTTCTTTCACTTCTTTTATTCTCCATTGAACTGAAATCAGATTCTATTTAATCTTACGACATATATTCCCCGGGGAAGAGCTTACGATTTAGTATTGTTCCGAAATCGATGGATTGCTGTACAAATCCAGATAGTAGTGCACTTTATTTAATTATTATAGTTTATTATTTTATATTTATTTAACTAAAACAAAACAAGAAAGGGCAACTTCCGAGCACCGCAGTAAACAATTTATTTAATGTAAACAAAAAATGAAATGTCAAAAGCCACAGCTGCCAACCGTGCAAAGTAAAAAATGTTCAAGACCCAGTTTTATTTTTACGGGGTGAACTATATGGGTCATTGAGCATAATAAAACGCGGCTATTGTTGTATTTGTCTTTTTTACTTTCTCTCCATGAATAGATGTGAAATTGAACAACAATATGTTGTCTAGTGAAACTACACCCAAATGCAAAAATATCATTTTTATCCTACACAGATGCAAACATATCAGTTCCATGAAGTTAATAGGTTGTAGCCAAACATCTGTGTACTTTTTTGTTCCTAGAATTTATTTTGGTGTGTAAGAAAGGCTTTCTTATAACAATGTTTTTCATATATGCGAGTTTCTTATAAACTTTAATTTTTTTTTTTTTTTTTAAACTATGCGCGCACTCAAGGGGTTATGAATACCCTTAAAATGTTAATACACAGTGCGAGCGATTATGAAAATGGGATATGATTAGACAGGAGATACCGATGTACATTGGTTTTAAATGCCTGATTATCGCAATGGGAGGGAAAAATTCGGTCGGGTAAAGCATTCCACATTCGTGTTGTGCGGCTAAAGAAAGAATCTCTATACTTGACAGTACGTCCGAAGTTGGGCTCAAGGGTAAATTGATGTGCTTTCCTAGAAGCGCGAGTGTTACGGTTGAATAGTTTAAGGGGAGGAATGCAACTGGGTATTTCACTAGAACACTGTTTATTATAATACCGATAAAATAATGAAAGCCATGAAACATTGCGACGGTGCGAGAGAGGCTCAATTGTTTTAGTTATTGTTTCATCACCTATCATTTTTAAAGCTCTTTTTTGGATTCTGTCCAGGAGACTTAAGTGCGTTATGGGAGCACCTGCCCAAATATGACAATTGTACTCAAGCTTTGGACGAATAAAGGATTTATAGATTACAGCCAGATCAGAAGGGGAGAAATATTTCTTGCATCGTCTCAGAAAACCCAAACATCTTGCAGCATTTTTGGCGACGTCGAATATGTGTTCATTCCACAAAAGGTGGTCAGTGATGCACATACCGAGAACTGAAAGTTGTTCGGTTTCCTCGATGCAAGCGCCGCTAATGGACAACGGCATTGGGGGAGGGTCTCGCTTTAACGACAGAAGACAGCATTGGGTTTTTGAAGCATTAAATTCTACGCGATTTTTTATTCCCCATTGGACAATGCTGTCTAGATCAGAATTTAATGAGCTAATCATACGCTGCCGTTCAAGTTCCACATCCAAAAGACATGGATGAGAATCTAAAAACGAGTATGAAAAGCTGAGGGTACTGTCGTCAGCAAAACAGTACATTGGATTAGAAGTTTCAGACAAGAGATCATTAATGAAAATGAGAAAGAGAGTCGGAGACTGCCCTGGGGCACACCAGCATTTATTTTATGAATATCAGACTTGAAACCGTCCAATACAACTTTTATTGAGCGATCCGAAAGGTAATGACTTTGGAAAGAAGGGAAGAAGATTCGCCTTTTTTAGGGATAGGCTGGACAAATGCTGTTTTCCACCCACTCCTAAAGAGACCAGTAGAGTAGGACAGATGGAAAAGCTTACGCAGTGGTTTTGCCAGCGTAGAAGAACACCTCTTCAGAACAATAGGGGAGATATTATCTGGACCAGCGGATTTGTGTATGTCAAGATCTTTAAGAACTCTAGCAACTGCACGAGTACGAAAGAAGATACGTCCCATGACAGTTGTTTATGCTCTCAAGTACAGGAGGAGTCATGACACTTTGTGGAAGCGTAGAATTAGCAGCAAACTGAGCTGCTAGCAAATTTGCTTTTTCTTGTGCGCTTACGACAGGAGTGTTATTGGAAACGAGCGTTGGAACCGACGAGCAGGTGGAATTTCGTACGTTTTTTACAAATTACCAAAAATTTTTACTACCTTTGGGACATTGTAGTATTTTTTGCCTTAATTTTTGCTCATGTAGAAATTTGGTTCTTTGAATATGACTATTACAGGTCTTTCTAGCTTGTTTGAACTTATTCCGGTTTTCCTCAATTGGGTTGGCTTTATAACATCGGAAACTTACCTCTATCAACCTGATAACCTCCTTACAGCTCAAATCGAACCATGAGTTTTCTTTTGGTTTGATGCTTTTGGTTTTGTTCGGTATAAAGGCTTTCATCCCCTTAAGAATTATATTTGTAATCATATTAGCGCTGGAGTCAACGTCACTATCAAGGAAGCATAGTGACCAGTTAAAGATCCTGAAGAAATTATTCAGACCGTCCCAGTTGGCTTTCTCGTATTGCCATACGGTCCTCTTCGTAATGCTTTCTTTAACTGAGAACTTTGCGCACGAGAAATTGGCTGATATGATACAATGGTCCGATGTGCCTAGAGGTGATAACACACTAATAGTATATTTACCAGGTAGAGAGGTAAGAAACAAGTCGAAAGAAATATAAAGAAAAATGCACGGTGTTTCTCATTGCGTTTCTTATAAGGGAGGTTTTCTGGCTGAACTTTCCTTTAGGGTAGCACGAACTTTAAACGCGGATACTTTTATTCGGTAGATAAATGCTAAAAAACAATAATTATACTAATTTTAAATCGAGGAAACTTTTATTTCTATTTTTAATTAATTTTTAAAGTTTTCATTTTTCATACAAAATGTATGCAAATGATGACTACCGATAACTTTTTTTTTGTGTTCACAGTTGTTTACCAATCCACAGATGACTGTATTCAACTTCGGTACGGTAAGTGTTGTGGTATGTGTATTTTTCTTGGGAAACTATAAATTGATTTCAATCTATGTACTATTGTTGTTTTGTTTCATGTCAAATCCTAAAAAAAAACTTTGCATACACCTTGACAACCTTGACTCCACCCAACCTTAACCCCAACCCAAATCCTATAATTGGGCAAGGCAGGGGTTTGCAGGGGGGCATCATGCCCCCCTTACCCACCGAGCTTTTTGTACGCTGTGAACGTAGGCCGTGTGTGAATTGCGTTAAAATGTTGGTTAAATTTTCTACCTTGGTTAAATTTTGAAGTTTGGTTTGTGGTGGGATCAAATTTAGCTTTTTGCTGTTTGAATTGCGTTAAAAGGGATTTATTAAAACACTATTTTAGCTAAAATTCCTTCAAGATTGAAAAAATTTCCCTAAAAACATTTTTTTTTGTTCAAGTTAATTAATTTCTTTCCCAAAATCCGACTTAGAAGATATAAAGTTAATAATTTGGCACGAAAAAAGTACCGAATTCTCAGTTTTACTAATATATTCCGGTTTACCATCGTTAATTTAATATTTTAAAACAACAATTCGAAATCTTTTCAAAACAATTCCCATTATGGTTAGTTTGTTGATTTAGTATGTAAACACTAGTTTTCACAGCTGAAGAATTTGACAAGCTGACAAATCAATCTATTTGTATTCAATTTGCAAAATGAAATACAATGAGTATTTTAGTTAATTATTTTATATTTGTTAAAATATCAACGGATTATAATATTTGTTTTTTCCTCTTGAGACCCTACACAAACAAAAATAATAATGTAATTTAATTTTTCAATTGAATAAATTCAAACTTACATTTATTATATGGTTTCCCAGTAGATCTGGACTTTTTGGAGTTCATCTTGCTTTTCGGTTATCGCTTACAGTTTCAAATTACTCTATCTTGAGAAACGTTAAATTTTAACGCAAATTTAGCCTGCTCTACAGCTGCCTACATTTTAACCCATTTTATTCACCACGATAGTGTCAAATTTTAACCAAGTTACAAAATTTAACCAACATTTTATCGCAATTCACACACGGCCTTAATTACAGGAAAACTTCACACAAGTAGGTTTTTATCTATACATACGTTCTGTGTAACGTTTTTTTTTTTTTTATTTGCAATTGGTTTTAACTGAGAGTAAATAGGTAGGTACATATGTATTTTAAAAGTGATGCATAACTACTTTTCGTCAAATATGATATTTCCTTTAGTTAAAATGTTTTCACGTAAGTTTTATTATTGAAAAAAAAACTACACTTGTACTTTTAATCCAAAAACTGTTTCATTAAAATTTCCCCCAGAAAAAAGTACCTAGGTACAACTAGGTACACTCTTATATGAGTGTTTCTTTTATCCGTAAAATACTGTATATATGTAGATACATTTTACTCTCCTAACTTACATAATTAAAATCCATAACTTAGATTTAAATATACATTTGTAGGTAGGTACCTATGTAACTATTCCTTTAATCATCCATTCCACAATTCATTATACTAAGAATCAAGTTAATCTTACCTACATAAGCTTCAAACCTGCATAGGATAACTACACCTAACTAACTAAACCTCAATGGTTAGCTACATTAAAGGTGTTAGCTACAAGAGCAAGTTCGTGCGATCCAGTCGTACATTTTATTTTTTTCTGAATTTTAATGTGAGATTGTATACGTTAAAACAATTGTGTAAAAAGTAAGGGTATTCATGCACCGGCGGAAAACCCAGCTAAACCTCAGTAAACATATAATTTTATCTCCGCAAAAATGAACTGTCAAAGTTTGTATGGAAAAAATATTCTTTAAATAAGAGAGGTAATTCTTACCCCGTTTATATGAGTGAATTGAGGAATCGAATCGAATCGAATTGAGATTTCGATTCAGGTATATGGCCTCGTGGGATCGGAAGATTGAATTAAAATGGAATCGAAGTGACAATTTGAGTTTACAGAATAAACAACAAAAACATGCAACAGAAAAAATACAAAGAAAACGGAAACCCACTGAACACAAAAAAACACTATTGGTGCACACACACCAAGAATCAGATGTGAATTCGATTCTTCAATTCCTCGATTCAGGTATATAAGTACAATTTCAATTCGATTCAGCTCTTCTAGTGGGATCGGATCGAGTAATCCTATTTTAATCCGATTCAAGTATACAAAGACCTAAATCCTGATTCAATACCGATTCAATTCTCCATATAAACGCAGTATCTGTAACTCGATTATCGTCAGACGATAGCGTTTGGACGACAGCTAAATAGGTATCGTCTTGCATTAATTTTGAAGTTTGTAGGGGACTGTAGTTGAATAATTGAGTAGCCAATGTAGTTTGACATCTTGTTTTTGTCTATCCGTTGCGTTTGCAAATTAAAGTTAAAATGTTTCGGCGCAGCAATTTTCTTGTGTTAGAAAATGAAAATGAAAACGCAAGTTGGGAAAAAATACAATTAATACGAATGCGAAGTCAGTTGAGAGACAAATCGGGATGTTCATCTACATATATATCGAAAATTCCACTCTGAGACTGTGTGGCTGCCCTATATATATATTGATGTATTTAATGTATGTATATCAATTTGTAAAAAAATACAACTTTATTGACGTTTATGAAATGCACCAAATGCTCTCAAATTATAAACGATTGACGAGACGCGATAATGGTTGAGTTACGTAAAGCAAATTAAAGAGGATCTTGTCGACGCCCATCGTTTTACCATTATCGTTTTGAAAATTACGGAATAACCCTACAGATAAAATTACCGCACGAATTTGATGTAGAAAAAGATAAAAAAAAATAAACCTCATACATTTAGTTCAAAGAACATCTGATTATTTCACACATTTACGCAAGTAATCGATTCTGATTTCAAATCCAGACGGTAAATTCTCTTCTTTTCAGAATCAGAACTGTTAGTTTTTCTCAAGTGAACATTTTTAATTTTTTTTTTAAATGTATAGACATGATTTTATTTTTAATTTTCCAATAACAAAAACAATCGTTAGAAATATTAGCTGCGTTTTATTAACTACGGGTCTGGGTCTAGGTTATTTTTTAACACGTATTACAAAAACAACACGAGATCCAGGTTTCTATCGGGGTTTCTATCTGGGTTTGCAAATATTAGTATTAAATTCGGCGAATAGAGGGTACATATCAGTATATAACACATATGGTTTTATTTTTACGGGGTGAACCATATGGGTTATTGGCGATAATAAAACACGACTATTATTATGAATGACCGCATGGATAGGTAGGTGTATGTTTGCCACTCATATAACTCAAGGGTAATCTAATCGATGCATATGTACATAGCTATATAAAGTTCACGACGTATAAAAGTTTCGCGTTGTACCCTACTTGGCCCAATATAGGATTAGGGCTGGGTCGAGTTTGGTTGTATGCAAAGTTGTTTTAGTATTTAAGTATTTTTTTGGACTTAAAGAAACTTTGCGAAATTATTTTCCGAAAATTACACAAAGCCATAATGGCTTTGGCCTAAAGTAAGGGCACACCGGTGCGGAGTATTCTATTCTTTTTATATTAAGTGTAACTAGTCGCGATGTACTCTGGGTAACTAAATTGGCAACCCTAAACCGAAAGCAAAGAAAAAGAGCTATGATTTTAATTTTAAAAATAAAATATAAAACAATATAAAGTTAAATAAGTACGTTATTGAGTTTTGGAATTTTTCGTTTATCTTTCTCTGAATCGCAAAAATCATTCAAGGTGAGTCGTTACAAAACTTAAGAATTATCTTATCAATGATAAATATGGAGCGGACCCCGATTAAAAACGCTACCTATGAAGAAATTCGTGGAAGGAGAGAAAGACGTTGTTTGAATGCTTCTCCGGAAGCTTCTGGTAATTGCAGCAGTGTTGTGGATGCGATGGCAGCGGCGGTTGGAAACATGAATGCCTCTAGTTTAATGACAATGATAACTACGTCAATGGAATCAATTCTCGATCAAAAGCTATCAAATCTAGCTACAAAATCCGATGTTGAAGGCATATTTGCCCAGCTGAATGTTCTTCAAATTGAAAACAAGACTTTGCTGACACAAATACAACAAGTGCAGACTCGATGTTATGCATTAGAAAGGCAAGTTGAGTTTCTTGTTAAGAAAACAAACCAAAGGAATTTAACAGCGCATATTCTAAACGAAGTAGGTGTGGACCCCAACAAAAGCCAAAGCTTTATGCTTAGAATTGCTATCATCCAACAACGAGACTCTTGTGGCGTCATCAAGATCTTTGAACAAGGAAAGCAGAGTAGCAAATGTGATGATACAGATGCAACACAGCGAAAATATCAGTCGAATACTGAAAGCAGCATCTTCATTGAAAAACACAGGCATATCCATCCCCAGAGGTTACCCTGCGGCGACACGCGAAAAGAGGAAGAAACTGATGAAACTCAAAACACAAATAACGCCACAAGACAATAGAATCAAAACACAATTAAGAGGTCTGGCACTCCATGTTGGGCAAAAAATTATTTATTATTTATTTACTCCCTAAAACTGCAAAAATCTACGAATTTGTACGAAAAACAGTCAAATCATGTTCCCGTACTCAAAATTTCGTAGTTTTTCACAGAAGAGAGCGCTCATGAGAGATTAAAATATTTCCTCCGGCTGCGAATTTTAGTCCAAGAAATTTCTTTGGACAAAATTATGAAGACTGGCAAATGAATAAAAACAGAAAAAAAACAACACATAAGATGTCAGTTGCCAAGTGTATCGTTACAAAAGTTGAAAATAATGGATTTCATAGTCTGGTCGGGCTTATCCGTGCAATAAATTGAAATTTGTGATATCAAATTGGTTATTTTAAGAAATAATTTTACGTAAATCTTTAATAAACATTTTCAAAAATACACTTTAAAGTTGACGTTTAAAAAATGTGAAAAATTGTTGTTCAAAGCGTTCCCGTACTTTTGTGAAACTTTGTTGCGCTCTGAGAGATTTGTACCCCCACTCTTGCAAAAATGACAGTCTTCACATTTTTGTGCACAAAGTACGGGAGCACACTTAATATGATGTGTGATGGTGAAAAGGCGGTAATATTTCTCCAGCAACCACTAGGTGACAGTGAGAGTGACAGTCAATAAATGTCATTAAGATTGTTAAGTGACGAAAAGGTTAGAACAGAACAGAACAGGACAGAACAGGACAGATTCGTGAGAAACTTCAGAAAAAGATAGAACAACTTAGAACAGTCAGTCATCTGACAAAAAAAAAATATTGTTGTTTACCTACAATTCAAATTCGTTTATTTTTGCAGAAACGTTCTTTAAAATAATCTGAATGGAATTGAATTTATTTAAAAAAAAATTTTCATGAAATTGAGATGATTCCGATACGAAAAATGATTTCTCAACTAATTCTAAAACCGAAATGTTTTTTTTTTAAACAACAACAATTAATTTTGACAGTTCTCACAAATCTGTTCTAACATGTTCTACCTAAAAAGCAAGTGCAGAAAATCCTGTTCTAAAGTGTTCCAAACTGTTCCAAACAGAGTCATTGAACACCAAACCAGAACAGTTTAGAACAGAAAATTTCTCATTGAACAGCAAAATCCTGTACTTTTCTGTTGTAAAGTGTTCTAATCTGGTCCGAACAGCCTCATTGAACACACTAATTGTCATCAACTTCAAACAGCCATATGGGTGTGAACACAACTGAACTAAGTTACAGCGGCTCACAAACTGCGAGTTGCTCAAGGCCACAACAGAATGTTTAACACGTATACGGCAACAAAAATAATAAATATAGAAATAAACAATTTAAAAAAAGTTAAGTGTAGATAAAAAAACGGTGTGCATATTTTGAAATAATTTCTTATAATATGTCAGGTCTGTCAAATAAGTCTATCTAGACTTTTTTAGCTTCGTCAATCAACAGAAAATAATTTTGAAAGCTTTGAAGCGAAGTTTATCAATTCGGAATTTAAATGGATAGCTACTATAAAACAAAACTTAAGGGGAAGAACATGTGGAGGATGTTATCTTGATTACAAAAAAAACCTGAAATGCATCGTTTGTGACTTCGTAACTGACTCCGACATAACATTTTTGAAAGTCAACTTCAATAATACAACATTCCGAATAATACCTTCTTATATTAACTGCAACCATTGGGAAAGAGACTTCAATCGGTTTGAAGATCTAATTAATAACGCCGATAATACAAATACGTTAATTATTGGAGATCTGAATGCGCGCATAGGTACAGCTGGAGTAGAAAACGATATAGTGGAAAAAGTACGCAACTCAAAAGATGGAACCTGCAATACTAGAGGAACTAAACTACTGGAAGTTTGCAATAATTTCGGTCTTCGCACAGCAAACGGAACTACTTGTGGAGATATAAACAGTGAAATGACATTTATAGGTAGACAGGGGTAATCGGTAATTGATCTTTTTTGGCAGGTGGAGACTGGAACTCATACATTACTGATTTTGAAGTTGGTAAGGTAACTTACTCAGGCCATCTCCCAATCATATTAAAATTCAGTCTTGAAGCGGAAGAATGTGAGGAACTGCAAGAAATTCATCTTTTACCCAAAATGCAAAACAGCTGCATATCGACAAAATTTGGATCTAACTCTAGCATCTCAGGAAACCAAGATATGCGAAGATTTGGAACAAAGAATTAAGGCGGCATATCCAGATAATAATAATCAAACCGAAACCGATTGAATATAATTATACAAAAACATTGGCGGAGAAACAATTAAAAATTTGTATATCGAAGCAAATTAGTCCAGGAAAATTAGACAAAAAAATGATGAAACTTCGAAAAAATTCCGACAAAGCTGCATTTTGGTGGGAGATTCATTTTAATGCCCTAAGCATTTCCTAAAAAGTACCCTAAATTTGGTGCGGAGCAAACATTTTAAAGGGGTTTTTTTCCAAATTACTCGAAAACTATAGGTTCTCAAATCACAATTGAAGAAACAAGAGCAGTGATAATGGACCTGAAAGATGGAAGAGCAGCAGGACTTGCCCGAATACCATCCTATTTTTTAAAATATGGTTCAATAGATTTAATACAAAAATTAACGGAATTGAGCAATTATATGTTTGAGCATGGAACTGTCGCTCGGGAGTTTGAAAAGGCGTTGATATTTCCCATTCACAAAAAAAGAAGCAAATATGATCCCAATAACTATAGAGGCATTTCCTTTCTGAATGCTTCATATAAAATATTTACGACCATTCTTCAGATACGGCTCTCAAATTGGGTGAATGAAAACAACCTCCTTAAAGAATCGCAAGCTGGCTTTCCATCTGGTTACTCAACAATAGATCATATCTTCGTTTTAAGGAGTGCATTGTATATACATCTCTATAGTACTACTATGGTACATGAAAATTGGGTTCTTCTTGTATGATGCAGATGTCGTCTGTGTCACTGTTTTCAGCTTTGCGGAGATTAGTTTGTGGACGCGGGCAGATGAAGAAAGGGGGAAAAAGAATAGTTGAGGTAGTTTAATTTCGCTTCCTACAACATTAAGGAGTATAAGAGAGAAAACCAATTGTGATTTCTTTTTTTACATCACAGGTTTTATTTTTTTATCTTTAAAGTGGATGAGGCAAAGAGGAAAACAAAGTTGATCGTTCATATATACGATAACATTTGAAGGTATTTTGCTTCTCGGTTTATTTGTGTTTGTAGCAATTTTATTAATTTTGCTGCTTTTTCATTCATATACATAGTTTTGCATTCTTGAATTACGTACTTACAACGCTACTCACTTACTATAATTTGGTACTGAATATTGTTGGGGTAGTTTCATTGCCTTTATACATCTCATGTATAGGACAATGGTAATTTGTATGTTTGTTTATGGTTTGGATTTAATTTATTTCATTCTAGGTACCTATTTGGATTTGGTGATTTTTGTATGGCCTTTGTTTCAATAAGTAGGATTCGCTATTAAAATCATTACTTTCTTACCTTGTAACGAATAATTTCGGATTGGATGTCTTTTTGTGACATTGTGTGTTTTGCTTGGCAGCTATGAGTTTAAAAAAAAACAAATATACCTACCTACCTATTCAGTTATCAATATTTTTAATTTTTTAATATTATTAATTTATTTTGTCTGTATGTACATAGGTAGGTACACTGCCACAAAACAAATATTTCATTGACAAGACATCATTTGAGAAACTTCAAAACAACTATGTATTGTATTGTGTGTAAGAATCTGTACAAATCCGCGCGCTCAAAATGCTATATAAAAATCTTAAATAGCTATGTAAGTTAAAAAAAGATAATTATTTTGAATTTTAAGTACCTACCTATTATTTTATTTATCGTTTCAGACTTGATTTCAATACTTGTCCAAAAGCAGCTCTGTCAAACGTTCAAAAAGTCGAATCGGAGCTAAATTATCATTAAGATAAGTAAAAGACAAATGTAGGTACTTACATACATAATTAACTATGTTTTTTTAAATAGGTGGCATGTGGGCAGGTGGTCCTTTGCTGTTGGTTCAAGCTGTAGGTACCTACCTACCTATTTACAAGTTCACAAAACAAAAACTTATATTTGTTTGTATTGTATTGTATTATTTATACTTGCGATTATAGGTAGTATAGGCAAGTTATGCATTCGTCGAAAAAAAAATTTTGAGATAATCAAACGTGACATTACGATGATAGCGAAGACGAAAAAAGATGGTCTAAAAATTCTGTCCGTCTGTATGTCTGTCAGTCTGTTTGTATGTATGTACAGAAACCTACAGCCAAAACGGGTGGGCCGAATTGCTTCAAACTTTGTCTATGGAGTTTTTTAGGTATTGGGCATTACGGTACCTGCCATATAAAATTCAATTTTTCGAAAACGGGTTGGCGATTTTTTGAAATTTTGTTTTTAAATGTATATTATTAAATATTTAAAATGTTCATACCAATTTTTTTTTAGAAAAATTTTAGAAATTTATATATAAAAAATTAAGTGAAAAACAACTTTAAAAATACTCTTAGCCGTTTCCATTAAGGATCTTTTGCATATAATGTGATCGAACATAGGAGCAAGTACGTGCGATCCAGACATGCATTTTTCTTTTTTAAGACCTTGAAGTATTTAAAAAGACTACACACTGAATTATAAAATTCAAGGAATAGCTACATGAGTATGTAAGCACCTAAGTACAATGTATATTTAAGTCTATATTATGGATTTTAATCATGTAACTTAGAAGGGTAATGTATACCTCTACCTACATAGATTAAACCTAGGTATGTAAATATGTACATACCGTGAATGTCAAAAAGTAAGTAACCACCTATATGGTTTGTTGAATCATATAGAATTTTGGTTTACAATACTGTTTAAGTTTTTGGGAGCTTCTCCATAATAAAATTTAAAAAAAAATCAAATAAGCCGTGTTCCAGAAAATCGTGAACCATAACCATTTTTCCAAAAAGAAAAAAACGATTACCAAGTACCTTTTCCCTTCATTAATACACTAATTTTTTCAAGATTTACCTTTTTGGCATAATAAAATGTACCGCTATTTTGGTCTCAAAAAATGCAAAACACCTATGGGCATATAGGTACCTATTACCGAAAGAACATTATTATTGAAGATTGAACAAAATCTATGCACGCGTTTAGGCGGTGGACTCACTGACAGACAGATAGATGGAATTGCTGGACCCAATTCATTCGTGTTCTCTATCATCATAATGTAAAGTTTGATAAAAATCTCGAGTTAAATTTTTTTACGAATCCAAAACTTGCCACATATGTATGTAGGTAGTATCTCGCAAGTAAAAAGTTATACACATTATTTTCAATCAAAAATGCAAAAAATAATGCATTCTTAATTATAGATATAGGTACGTATTTAATAAAATAAAATGAAAAAGTTATCTCATAAAATTTATTTTTTAAATGTTAGTAGGTATACCTACCTACCTACATATTACATTGGTACCATACCTATTCCAAAGTTTATTTAAATTCATGGGTAGGTAGGTATTTAAAATTGCTTGAATTACAATCATCACAACTCAATTACTTATCTACGGCACCAATTAAACTGAATTGAATATTTTTTTTTTTAAACTCAAAACAAACCGGCGAACAAATTTATTTTCAAACAAATTATTGCGAAACGAAAAGTGCAGTAAATCAAGGTCAAAAACTGTTTTTTTTTTAACACCAAACGAACACAGGGCAAACATTTAATCTACACATACATATATATATAATTATAAGAATGCCAAAACCAAAACTAGGTCGAACGGGATACAATTCTTGCAAAAATCTTTATACATGCATATGTATGTATGTAGGTAGATTCTCCAATTTTAAATAAATGTGAGGAAAGAAAAATACACAAAAAAGGTATATTTTTTTTTCTCTTGCTTTAACTTTAGAAAATGTTAAAGAATATGCATTCTTCTCCCTCTTGGTTTTCAATTAGTCTATACAAATTTTGCAAATGAGCCCAAGATAGTAATTCTTATAGTATCTACCAGGTGGCTCCCCGGACGTTCATCTTCATGATAGTACTATACAAATGTATATACAATGAGGAGTGTTGCAGAATCTTTTTTATCGAAAAACAAGAAATTGTACGCGTTCTTTGTTGCTTTCAAAGCGGCATTGGATACGGTTGATCGGAAGTCTTTGATGTACAAACTATTCGCAAAAGGAATGAAGCAAAAATTGAAGCCCTACTTGAAGACACGTGGGTGGCAGTCTGGAATGGTGAAACCATCTCCGAGTGGTTCCAAACACAAACAGGTTTGTGAAAGGGATGTACCTTAAGCCCACAGCTATTTGCTCTATTTATAGATGACATAACAGATTTTATCCCAAGGGGTATTAAAATTGCTAATACTGTTACACTAATATTTGCGGATAACATAGTCATCTTAGCGTACTTACTCGAGTCACTCCAGTTACTGATGAATCGACTCTCTGATTACTGTGCATTGTGGAACTTGGTCAACTTAGATAAATTCAAAATAATGGTATTTAAAGGAGTCAGAGGAGCGCTACGAGCCAATGAGAAATGGTTCTTTAATAGCCAACAATTAGAAGTGGTAAACCAATATAAATACTTAGGTGTGATTTTCGCAAACAATCTAAAAATGGAGAAACATTTGAAAGAAAAACTGATGAATGCTAAAGCAGCCATTAACTCAACATTGAAAAAGTGTTTTGCCAACAAATACACCGATTAGAGCGTAAAATTTAAAGTTTTTGAAGCAGCTTCTGAAGCAATCCTGCTATACGCGGCACAAGTGTGGGGTGCCAAGCAATACGATATAATCGAAAAACTGCTTCGCTTTTACATAAGACGTTTATTTAGACTTCCACCAAATACACCCAACTACGCGATTAACCTCGAGACCGGTCTACCTCCTATATTTGTTAAAACTCTAAAACTACAAGCAGATTACATCTGCAAAGCACTAAAATTGCCAGACACACGTTTAGCTAAAAAGTTGTTGCTAAGATCAGTGCAGACCAAAAGTTGTTGGTATGGAGAATGGCTTGAGCTTGCAGACTACTGCAACTTTGAGCTCAACCTAGAGGAAGTGCCTCCAATTGATTACAGTGCTTGATTGATAACTCGGACGTGTGGGTTCGATCCCCACGCCTGGCGCATTCTTTTCTATACCTACAATTTTAATTGGATGCCGCCCATGGGTTAAAATGAGACAGTCATTACCTGGTTCTCAAATCCACTGTGTCAAACTAGTGCCGTGGAATTGATGTTGCATTCAAAAGACCTTAGGTATTACAGGCATATAGTTAAATTAAAAAAAAAATCCTCTACGAACTGATTTCGCCAGCAGATGTTCGCATCAGGAACCAATTTGAAAGGGAGGCAAGGGAATCAATCTATAGATCACTTTAGCAGATTAAACGTCGACCTCGAGCGAGTGAATTACTTTCGAGATGAATTTAGTGTCGACACAATTTCGATGATGTTAAGACTAAGAGTGGAACTTCTTTATCTTTATTATATACCCCATCGGGAGGACCTGCCAATCTTGTGCAATATATGTAACACCAAAGAGAGGGAAGATGTTTTCCGATGCCCAATCCTCCGAGAAACAAGAAGTTATTTTGAAGTCATAAGCTTCCTGAACGAGCTGAATGTCCCAGCTTTATTAAAAAATTTTGCAAAACAGAGTTAAATTATCGAGAAAAAATCGTTAACGGTAACTTTTAAATGGAAAAAGTAAAATTATTATTAAATGTGTATTATCATTTTAATTTATTTTTATTATTCACAAGCAGAAAGTCCCCGGCGCGGCGTTGCCAGGGACCCAAGGCAAAAGTCTTCATGCAATATCTTCCAAATGAAATGAAATATAAAGAACACAAATTTGTAAAAAAAAGATTTTTCATTTATTTTGTCGTTCAATACCCATGTTCTGTAACTTTCGAATCGATAATAATAGTCGAGAAACAAAAAAAAATTGTTTGTTTTGGTTTTAAGATGTCAAAATGACACTTCAATTTATTGCCCTCTATTGGAAATAATAACATAACATAATAACATAAACCCATTTTTTTTCAGAGGCTGTAAGTGAGGAAAAGTTATCGCCTGAGTTATAGAAGATGGGTACAGGTTTAGTTTTCTTATTTTTTTAACAAACGAACTATTCTTCATTTTGGGACTCTTCGCTTTCCAGAGGTTGTCTTTTTGCTTGCGATAGGTAAATACAATTTAAGGCAAGTTATGCATTCGTCGAAAAAAAAATGTTTTGCGATAACAATCAAACATGACATTACGATGATAGCGAAGACGAAAAAACATGGTTTAAAAATTCTATTCGTCTGTATGCCAGTATAGATACTTACAGACCAAATGGGTGGGCCGAATTCCTACAAACTTGCTATAGATTTTTTTGGTGAAACTGCCGTTATGTTAAAGCTCATTTTTCTCGAAAATGGTTCCAACGATTTTGATTTAAAAGAATCAGAATATTTTTGTATATGGTTGGAAAACAAATTACCAATTATAGCTAACGACAGTACCTTCCATAGGACCTATTTTTTTTTTGCTTTCTACTATCTGGAAAACGGCTTTGGTGATTCTTTCGTTCTTTCGAAATTTTACAGTTATTATATGGGTTTAGGTACGTCAACTTGTGATGCATACCAATACTTTTAATTACCTAATAGATATTTGTTTGCATTTTTAAAAGCATATTTTAAAATTATTTTTTAATAATTTAATATTTTCAAAATATAAGAATAAAATGCGAAACGCATATTAATTTGGACTAAAGGTCGCAAAAAAACTCAATTAAAAATATTTTCAAAATAGCTCATAGTTTTTTGTTTCTAATTGTAAGTATACACAATATGTTTTATGCCTAGAAACCGCTCCATAGATTTTAATAATTTTATTCTCATAAAGTGAAATTCATCGCTTTCCGGAGGTTGATTTACTTGCGATTATAGGTACTATAAGGCAAGTTATGCATTCGTCGAAAAAAAGTTTTGAGTTAACAATCAAACATGACATCACGATGATAGCGAAGACGAAAAAGAGGGTCTAAAAATTCTGTCTATCTGTATGTCTGTCTGTCTGTCACTCTGTCTGTATGTATGTATAGAAACCTACAGCCCAAACGGGTGGTTGCTTCAAACTTGGTCTATGGAGCTTTTAGGTATTGTGCAGAGGGGAAATTGAAATTTTTTTTAGCTCAAAAAATAACGGCTTTTTAGATGCGACCGATCATATGGTTGAATTTTTTTTTAAATGTCTAAAAACGGTACTTTCCATAGGACCGTTTTTTTTTTGCTTTCGACTATCTCATAAACGGCTTACTCGATTCTTACGAAATTTCACACATATTTAGCCTTAGATTGCCCAATTTATACTGCGTATCAATATTTTCAATTAATGTTTTTTTTTGTATTTTTAAAAGCATTTTTAAGAAAAAAAAATTTTTAAAATTATATTTTGAAAACTGCTCATTAATTTTTTTTCAGAAATCATATTTATAATGTATTTGCTGAATACCTATGAATTGGCGTTTTTTATTTTTTTTTTATTTTTTCAAAAAGTTTTAAAAAAAACTTTGTTGCTCCACAGATTTTTAAAATTTTTTTGTCATAATTCAAATTTATCCAAGAAATAAAATGGCGTACTTTTTTTGAGCTCAAATTAGTTTAAGTATTTATTTCAGAATTTTGAGTTATTTTTTCTTTGATTAATTTGATCTATTTTTTTAGAAAAAAAATTAAAGAAACTTTGTGTATAAAAAATAAAGTAAAAAATGACTTTAAAAATATATTTAGATTATAAATAGAAAACTTTTGCATACGATGTGATCGAACATACGAGCAAGTTCGTGCGATCCAGTTGTGCATTTTATTTAACTTGCGATAGGTAAATACAATTTAAGGCAAATTATGCATTCGTCAAAAAAAAGGTTTGAGATAACAATCAAACATGACATTACGATGATAGCGAAGACGAAAAAACATGGTCTTAACATTCTGTTCGTCTGTATAACCACTTACAGTCCAAAAGGGTGGGCCGAATGCCTTCAAACTTGGTAGAGTTTTTTTTGGTGAAACTGCCATTATTTTAAAGCTCGATTTTTCTCGAAAATGGTTCTAACGATTTTGATTTTTAAAAAAAATCAGAGTATTTTTTCGGTATGGAAAACAAATTACCATTCCTAGAAACCGCTCCACAGATTTTAATAATTTTATTCTCATGAAGTGTAATTCATCTTTATCAGTTTGTTTTCGAAGGCTAAACTCGGAGACCACACCTACAATTTAAAAAATTCTTTTGGTTTTGAAATGTTGTTTGCAAGTGGCTTGAGGGTTAAATATTTTTTTTGTGAAACTTGGCTGTATGTAGGGTGAAATGGGCTAAGGGCAAAAAAACAGTAACTGTGAAAGTACAAATTTCGGGACTGAAAGTTTACACATCAAACTTGATTTTTTTGTAAATTTAACATGTGCCAATGAAAAAGATGGCAGTTAAGTGTAAAATCCTATCAACTTATAGATGGCACATCAAAAGTTGGGACCCACCAAATTTTGTTTTACTTTCATGCATATATCAACTTACGCAAAAGCATGAGCTTACACTTGCAAGTTAGTTTTTACGTTCGCAAAAGTAGGCATCGGCGCTGGGGAATCCTTGTATATGTAAGCTCGGTTAATAGGCTAATTTCAATATTCTCAAAAAACTATTAATTTCTAACATGGTGCCAAACCACCGCCTGTAACCGTGAAAATACAAGATTTCGCGATTGTATGTCTTTACACACTAAAATAAATTTTCCTTGCAAACTTGAAAAAAATGATAGTTCAGTACGAAACCTAGCAAACTTTTTGCTTTCATGAAAATAGTCCTGGCGACGGTCAATTCATGTATGTGTATAAGTCCCGCATAAATTACAGAAATGGAACACGTCTAATGTCGAATTTCTTTCATCGAAATCAGAAGTTGTTTTTTTTATAATACAATTCTATATACTACTGAAATTACTCAGCCAAGTAGAAGACTTAGCATTATATTTAATTGGACTTGTTGAATTATTGATTCAAAATAGCTTTTAACGGCCTTTAGTCCAAAAATTTGCGTTTCATCCCGGCAATCTCACCTGGACTCATCAGTTGGTTAGTGAGCGCCTTACCAATACGCAATTTTTGTTAAGTTCAGTTCAACTTACTTGCATTTTTTGACAAAAAAGCAATGTGAACTATATCCAACAAGATTAAACTTTTGTTGCTTTTTTGTCAAAAAATGCAAGTAAGTTGAACTGAACTTAACATAAATTGCGTAAAAACACTAAAACAAGGACAAAATCTTCTAATTTTAATGATTAAAAGTTTAATCTTGTTGGATATAGTTCACATTGCTTTTTTGTCAAAAAATGCAAGTAAGTTGAACTGAACTTAATAAAAAAATGGGTGGGCCGAATTCCTACAAACTTGCTATAGATTTTTTTGGTGAAACTGCCGTTATGTTAAAGCTCATTTTTCTCGAAAATGGTTCCAACGATTTTGATTTAAAAGAATCAGAATATTTTTGTATATGGTTGGAAAACAAATTACCAATTATAGCTAACGACAGTACCTTCCATAGGACCTATTTTTTTTTTGCTTTCTACTATCTGGAAAACGGCTTTGGTGATTCTTTCGTTCTTTCGAAATTTTACAGTTATTATATGGGTTTAGGTACGTCAACTTGTGATGCATACCAATACTTTTAATTACCTAATAGATATTTGTTTGCATTTTTAAAAGCATATTTTAAAATTATTTTTTAATAATTTAATATTTTCAAAATATAAGAATAAAATGCGAAACGCATATTAATTTGGACTAAAGGTCGCAAAAAAACTCAATTAAAAATATTTTCAAAATAGCTCATAGTTTTTTGTTTCTAATTGTAAGTATACACAATATGTTTTATGCCTAGAAACCGCTCCATAGATTTTAATAATTTTATTCTCATAAAGTGAAATTCATCGCTTTCCGGAGGTTGATTTACTTGCGATTATAGGTACTATAAGGCAAGTTATGCATTCGTCGAAAAAAAGTTTTGAGTTAACAATCAAACATGACATCACGATGATAGCGAAGACGAAAAAGAGGGTCTAAAAATTCTGTCTATCTGTATGTCTGTCTGTCTGTCACTCTGTCTGTATGTATGTATAGAAACCTACAGCCCAAACGGGTGGTTGCTTCAAACTTGGTCTATGGAGCTTTTAGGTATTGTGCAGAGGGGAAATTGAAATTTTTTTTAGCTCAAAAAATAACGGCTTTTTAGATGCGACCGATCATATGGTTGAATTTTTTTTTAAATGTCTAAAAACGGTACTTTCCATAGGACCGTTTTTTTTTTGCTTTCGACTATCTCATAAACGGCTTACTCGATTCTTACGAAATTTCACACATATTTAGCCTTAGATTGCCCAATTTATACTGCGTATCAATATTTTCAATTAATGTTTTTTTTTGTATTTTTAAAAGCATTTTTAAGAAAAAAAAATTTTTAAAATTATATTTTGAAAACTGCTCATTAATTTTTTTTCAGAAATCATATTTATAATGTATTTGCTGAATACCTATGAATTGGCGTTTTTTATTTTTTTTTTATTTTTTCAAAAAGTTTTAAAAAAAACTTTGTTGCTCCACAGATTTTTAAAATTTTTTTGTCATAATTCAAATTTATCCAAGAAATAAAATGGCGTACTTTTTTTGAGCTCAAATTAGTTTAAGTATTTATTTCAGAATTTTGAGTTATTTTTTCTTTGATTAATTTGATCTATTTTTTTAGAAAAAAAATTAAAGAAACTTTGTGTATAAAAAATAAAGTAAAAAATGACTTTAAAAATATATTTAGATTATAAATAGAAAACTTTTGCATACGATGTGATCGAACATACGAGCAAGTTCGTGCGATCCAGTTGTGCATTTTATTTAACTTGCGATAGGTAAATACAATTTAAGGCAAATTATGCATTCGTCAAAAAAAAGGTTTGAGATAACAATCAAACATGACATTACGATGATAGCGAAGACGAAAAAACATGGTCTTAACATTCTGTTCGTCTGTATAACCACTTACAGTCCAAAAGGGTGGGCCGAATGCCTTCAAACTTGGTAGAGTTTTTTTTGGTGAAACTGCCATTATTTTAAAGCTCGATTTTTCTCGAAAATGGTTCTAACGATTTTGATTTTTAAAAAAAATCAGAGTATTTTTTCGGTATGGAAAACAAATTACCATTCCTAGAAACCGCTCCACAGATTTTAATAATTTTATTCTCATGAAGTGTAATTCATCTTTATCAGTTTGTTTTCGAAGGCTAAACTCGGAGACCACACCTACAATTTAAAAAATTCTTTTGGTTTTGAAATGTTGTTTGCAAGTGGCTTGAGGGTTAAATATTTTTTTTGTGAAACTTGGCTGTATGTAGGGTGAAATGGGCTAAGGGCAAAAAAACAGTAACTGTGAAAGTACAAATTTCGGGACTGAAAGTTTACACATCAAACTTGATTTTTTTGTAAATTTAACATGTGCCAATGAAAAAGATGGCAGTTAAGTGTAAAATCCTATCAACTTATAGATGGCACATCAAAAGTTGGGACCCACCAAATTTTGTTTTACTTTCATGCATATATCAACTTACGCAAAAGCATGAGCTTACACTTGCAAGTTAGTTTTTACGTTCGCAAAAGTAGGCATCGGCGCTGGGGAATCCTTGTATATGTAAGCTCGGTTAATAGGCTAATTTCAATATTCTCAAAAAACTATTAATTTCTAACATGGTGCCAAACCACCGCCTGTAACCGTGAAAATACAAGATTTCGCGATTGTATGTCTTTACACACTAAAATAAATTTTCCTTGCAAACTTGAAAAAAATGATAGTTCAGTACGAAACCTAGCAAACTTTTTGCTTTCATGAAAATAGTCCTGGCGACGGTCAATTCATGTATGTGTATAAGTCCCGCATAAATTACAGAAATGGAACACGTCTAATGTCGAATTTCTTTCATCGAAATCAGAAGTTGTTTTTTTTATAATACAATTCTATATACTACTGAAATTACTCAGCCAAGTAGAAGACTTAGCATTATATTTAATTGGACTTGTTGAATTATTGATTCAAAATAGCTTTTAACGGCCTTTAGTCCAAAAATTTGCGTTTCATCCCGGCAATCTCACCTGGACTCATCAGTTGGTTAGTGAGCGCCTTACCAATACGCAATTTTTGTTAAGTTCAGTTCAACTTACTTGCATTTTTTGACAAAAAAGCAATGTGAACTATATCCAACAAGATTAAACTTTTGTTGCTTTTTTGTCAAAAAATGCAAGTAAGTTGAACTGAACTTAACATAAATTGCGTAAAAACACTAAAACAAGGACAAAATCTTCTAATTTTAATGATTAAAAGTTTAATCTTGTTGGATATAGTTCACATTGCTTTTTTGTCAAAAAATGCAAGTAAGTTGAACTGAACTTAATAAAAATAGCGTATTGGTAAGACGCTCACTAACCAACTGATGAGTCCAAGTGAGATTGCCGGGAAGAAACGCAAATTTTAAGGACAAAAGGCCGTTAAAAGCTATTTTCAATCATCGAAATCTTTTGAATTTTTCATGCTGGGGCCCGTTAGCGTACAACTCAAAATGTCGGGTCTTTAAAGGTTTAAAATAAGACCGCACTAATCCGACACTTTCCGACATTATGCATAATTTTTTTCAATGGCAGCCTTTTTCGTCTTACGTCTTCGTTATCATCGTAATGTCATGTTTGATTATTATCTGATTTTTTTTTTTCAATGAATGCATAACTTGCCTTATATTGTACTAACTATGATCGCATGTAAAAAAAAGAAAGCGCAGGGTCGCAAAATGAAGAATAGTTCGTATGTAAACAAAAAAACAAATAATAAATCTTCTTTTGTTAAATTAAATAAGAAATCTAATGCTGGTTAAATAAATGAGAAATCCTTTTCCTTACAAATTTTGTTTCTTATTTTTTATTTCATTTGGAAGATATTGCATTAAAAGACTTTTGCCTCGGGTGCCCGAGCAACACCGGGGACTTTCTGCTAGTTTGGAAATAAAAACTATAAAAACTGGGGAACTAAACAAAACAAAAACCAATTTGGATATAAAATCTATGGAAACAGCAAAACAAAACGAAATATAAATTTGGAAATTATATTTTAAAATCAGGATAAATTTAAGAGGTAAGTGCAAATATTTGTGTATTAAGAATATAAAACATAACTTATATATTAGATTTAATAGTCTATGAGTTGTACAAAGGACAACAGAAGAAGATACAATCATTTTTATGACGTGTCAAACGGTAAGTCGTCAGTTTATATCTCATATACAGACAACTGACTGACGAGACAAAACTACACTTTTATATATTAGTAGAGATTATTTAGAAATCGTAAACAGTGAACCAATCGGTAGACGGCGAAGCCAAGCCATAAGAATTTGAAAAATATATGTATATGTTGTTATAAAATTTATGATGTAAATAAATAAATCGTTTTAATCTAAAAAAAAAAAAACATTAAGCTCAAATAAAAGAAGTGCACAAAAAAATTTAATAAAAAGTATAAGGCTGGTTATTTTTTTCAAAAACTAGTATACTAGTTTATCGGCTGGCGATATACAATTGTTTCTAATCTATCGTATTGTTTTCTGCCTACTATTGTTTTATTGGTTATGTTACAATCAGTGATCAGAAGAAATAGCTGTACATTCCACCCTTTAAAAAGTTTAACCGAATTACTCGCACTTATAAGAACGCTCCAATACACCCTTGAACCTAATTTTGGACGCACTGTCAAATACTGAGTTGTTTTCTTCAAGTTTTTCATTCCATTGAGATATCCGAAATTTAAAAGTTAATCCTTCCCTTCCCTATTTTCCTAATAATCATAAGGTTTGCCTTATATCTTTTGTGCGTTAAAAATATAAAAAAAAAAAAAAGGGTTATGGCAAATGATTCGAATATTGCATTTTGCCGCATCAGTAGGTCTGATCCCAGGTTTTTTGGCCAGAAATTGGCAACTTTTTAAGTTTTGAAGAGTGTGATGAAGTTCTCTCATTGCACAGCTTGAGCACAATTTTCTACTAATTTATAAACGTCAAAACAACATTTGTTTTTTTTATATTTTTGTTTATTCAAAATTCACATTTTTTTCTCTTCAAAATAATGTTTTTTGTTTTTTAGTGCTTCTAAATTAATTTATTTGTTCAAGAAATCTTTTCTTACAACAACCACGAGATGTTTTTTTTATTTATGACAAACGTCAACCAATAGTATAAATAAATTGCTGCTTACAATAATTTATTGCCAAGAAGGGGAAATATTTAACTGCATCAATAGCGCCTCTTCTGCCAAAACTACAAAAAAGTCTCAAACAGGAATTGGCAGAAATTGGTGCCAATTTGTGCCATTTGGCAGCGTGGATCAGACCTAATGGCATTCTGCTGCCAGGCATGTAGGTGTAGCAATATGACGATTAAATGGCTAATAAATAATGACATTGTATACCAGTCGTGTAAATACACTATACACTAACCCTATGGATACAAAATATATACCTACGTATGCATTTCCAAATCAATTATGTATACATATTTATAGTAAAACACAAAATTGTCCCTGATTCCTGATAAATCTTACTTCTGGATTAATTTTTATTCCACATACATCCATAATTATGTACATACGAGCGTATAAGAGATGTAGGTACAAGGAAACAATAACAAAATCTTCATAATTTTAGATACGTGGTCTAGTCAAACAGAAAGTAAAATCGTACATCCTACAATTTTACCACATAGTCCTTAATAACAGAATATGGAACGAGAACCGAGTTTTGTATCTGCGCAGTAAACTGCAATTGTGAAAAATCGATTAAGGAAAATTATAACCATACACCTAATATACCAGCAGAGTAAAATCCTTCCTTGTGACTACAAAAAAGAAAGCACAAACACAAAATAATAAATATTTGTTTTCTAGAAAGGTTTTTTACTTAAAACATTATCCTTACCTGCATATTGTGCTCAACAAGATACTGGCTGGAACATATTATGTAAACGACCAGCGCTCGAATAAGCTCCCCCGTAGTCTTGCTCTTAAACGCAGCAATTGGATCATTAAAGCTTACGTCTAAAGGATCACGTTGGGGCGGGTTGGTGCTGACCGATCTTTGTTTTCCCTGGTTCTTTGTGAAATTTTGTTGTACAGATCCAATAACTTGAGGACGCTGATTTTGAGCATCCGAATGCATGCATCGTCGTATTATACCTCCTGATAGCACGGCCTTCTTCTGACGTACATCCCATTCCAATAGATGGTTTTGAGTATTTAATTTTATCTTAGTCTCATTATTTGAATCAAATACGGTTCGACTACCAGATTTCTCATGGCCTATGAATCTCCAGTTCAAAGAGACAAGGACGGACGAATGTTTTCCATTATTGGTATTAGTGCGTTTATTAAGGCTACAGACAAAATTGGTTGTACGATGACGGCAGATAGAAAGCAAAAACGCCATTACACAACAAAACCTTATTGCGTTCCTTCTTTAAGTTGTTACACAATTTAACAGATTGCCTTCGCCGAATTTAGTAGAAACACGAGAAACACTGTTTGGTTATCTGGCCAATTTTGAAACACGTTTCTTTTAATTTCCTTGGAGTCTGTAATATTGAAGTGAGAACTTTGTGTCACTACCGAATTCAACTCTTTCTATCGTCTATCGACTTTACCGATTGGTTTTGCTAGTTATACAACAAACTTTAAATTTATTCAACCGTTTTGCAAAAATGTACTATTTGTTTTATCTACATACATATATGTCGATAAAATAGGAAAAAATATGTTCACCTTTACGCTTCAGTTTTTTTTTACCGCTAACAACAAAAAAGTAGGTAGATATGTAGGTACCTATCTGAAAATTGATGTCAACTTGGACCGAAAGAAAAATGTTGACTTTAGTATTTAAAAAAATCACAATGATAATGTAAAACAAATAAAATTTCTAAACAAAGCAACGTGGAGAAAAAAAAAATTGTCGAGGTCGACCGAACCCTCTAATAATGAATATTATGGAAAACAGAACCAGTCAGATTCCCTTTATAAATTCACCGGCAAATAGAAAAAACATCAAACACGATTAGAAAGCCAAAAACATATATGTATGCATTGCCAATTACACTAACTAATTTTTGTGCATATTTGGAATAATTCTTTTAACCCCCGTAACTACCCGATTCTTATAGTAACTTTTTCATCTGCTCATATTATATAATCTTCAAAAATCTTCTTAAAATTTCTTAACATGGGTGAAATAAAGCCGGTCGGGTTGTTACACTTTTTTCCTGTATGCATAAATAACGTATCATTTTGTTAAAAATTCTCCTTCAAAAATTAAGAGCTGTAGCATGGAAATTATTTAAATGAATAGAAATTCTTTTATTACTCAAATAAGGTAGGTAGCTACGGATTATATTCAACTATACTTCAAAAAATAATATTTAACGCACCAGTCGCGTACAAACACACAGGATGGAACGTTACAGAGAACTGGAATAGAATAGTGTAGTGGATTGTGGATGGATACCGAATAGAATTCCAATTTGAAATTAATTTCAATTTAGCTTTGCGGGGGTCGAATTGGTCGCTCTCTTCTGTAAGCCGTTCCCTTTTATATCATCTCATCTCATCTACCTTCTTAGGGCCTGGTTTCACGAGCGTAAAAAGTATCAACTTAATAAGGAGAGCGGATAATTTTAGGAATGAGAGAAAAGGATGAAAAAAAGGCCAAGTTTCATCATTTTGCTCATTTTCAGATATGAGTCATAAACTAATAACATAAGGACCCGAAACAATTTTTTGACATTTGGCTACATGCTGATACACGCACACAAGTAACTTTTCCGTTCAATAGACCTATTGAAACAAATTGAACAAGAATCTATTCTGTTCCTCTTCCTATGGACACATAGACACCACAGTCATAGTAATTTGTTTTTGTTTTGTTTTTCGATTCACATCTATTCATGGATTAGTTTCAAAGGTAAAAATACAACGTTGTAAATAAATGGGTTTTGGGGGGCGAAACGTACGAAGGTTTCCGATCTTAGTATGGCTTATTTGTGATATGAGTAATGCGTTAAAAATCACATTTCATTCTAAAACGTTCCCATTTGGCAGATATTTTCATTTTTATTTTTCCGGCGAGAGAGAACGTACTACCTGATCACAGTGCACACAATAAAGGTAATATATTCCGGTTTTCATTTTCGTTCAGGTTCGCGCATGTGGCAAAACTCAGAGAAACTCGTGCCACATTTGGCATGCGCATAGGCTTAGTCATGGGCCATACTGCTAGTTGCAATATTTATTACTGCTACTTTTACATAACATTTATAAATTCCTGTTACTGAAATAACAATTATGGAACAAAAATTGTCATTGAATTCACAATTTTAATAAACTATTTTTCACTACCATTTTAAAATGAATTAGTCATCACTTTATCATTTATATTCCGCTGTTTGGTTTGATCAAAATACAAATTTAGAAATTTCAAATGTTATTTCAATAACAGTTATTTTTTATCTACTGTTACATCCTACTGAACACAACTTACTGAAATATTGACCCATACCTATTTGTATGTGAAAATGTCAAAAATGAGAGTGCATGTGCCAAATCTCGGGGACATTTTGGCAAATATGACAACCGAATTTGACAATTTAATTAATTATTTATTATATGTACTGTGCTACCTGATAGCTTTGTTTTCCTGGTACTATTTTAATTTCGTTTTATTTGTAACAGACTGGGTTCCTAATTTACCACCCAATTCCCTTGCATGCTCACTCAATTTGTTTTCTGTGTGTATCCACAAAACTGATTATTTTTTACGCTCGTGGAACCAGGCTCTTTTTTTTGACACGCGCACGACTGGCTGTGGTTGCGCTGCATTGATTTTGCTTTTGTTAAGCCAAACACAATCGCCAAGTCGACCAAAATTGTAAAGTAAAACAAAAAATTGCCTTTAAAAAAACAGACATAACTTGGAAATATGTAATACCCTGAGGTAAGAGGTTTGACACTATCGTGGTGAAAATTTAAATTTTCTGTTTTCTCCATGGCAGCTAGGGACTAATGCAAGTTCGCAGTATTTACTGCCAAATTGCTGTTATCATTAATTTAATTAACGACATTCGTTTACATGAAGCTAAAATAATGGCAGATAAAAATGCTGCAAACACTGGCAGTAAAGAATGAGCAAGTTCTTTCCTTATTGCAAATTATCATTATTTGAAAATTGTTGTCAGTACTGAACTTACACGATGTTAGTATAATCCCACAACTTAAAGAAAATTCTGGCTGGCAGTTTTTTAATGACAAATATACTGCCACATTTTCGACTAGGTACACGACAAACAAAATAATTCCAAGATTTTGATATTAATACTGCCATTTTGGCAGTCGGGTAAGTCCGGCATAAGGTAGGGAGTATTAGCCGCGTTTTATTATGCACGAAGACCCATATAGGTTAGAGTTTTGCATGCATTACAACTACACTATAATCCAACTAACAATTTAGCTTGCAGTAGGTACGATTTTGAGAATTTCGCAGGCTAATAGCTTGTATATAGCCATCTTATGCAAGCTATAGCAAGGTACCTTGTATATAGCCAACTTATACAAGCACTAGCTTGTATATAGCTTTCTTATGCAAGCTAAAGATGTGCATTTGTAAATAGCTTGCATATAACAAGCATATTGCATCTTAAGCAAGCTATAGCACGAGCATTTGTTGGTGGCTTGTATATAGCCATCTTATACAAGCTATATCTTGTATATAGCCATCTTATGCAAGCTATAGAACGTGCATTTGTAGGTAGGTTTTTTTTTTATAATCTACACGCGCTCAAGGGATTATGAATACCCTTTGAATGTTTTCTATTGGGATGTCGGCTGAACTAATGCGGAGAAATTTCCGTGTCTTATTTATATATGTCCCTTATAATTCGCATTCATTTTTTTATTCTTTGTCATATTTTATCGGTATACTAGTTTTACTCAATCACATGTTGTTAGTTCTATGTGTAAACATCATGTTATGAGTAAGCCAGCAACTTATTGTATGACATTTATTTTTAGAATTGGTTTTTAATGGAAAAATAAGAAGACATAGACTACGGCAGGGATCGAACCTGTGACCATGAGGTTGACAGGCGTACACACGACTATCGCGCCACGGCCACCCGCAGGTTTTATAAAGACATCTTATGCAAGCTAAAGCACATGTATTTGCAGAAAGCTTGTATATAGCCATCTTATGCAAGCACAACGTGCATTTGTATGGTTTGTATATGTAAATTAATTTTTATTTCATGGAAATTCCACCATTAGTTTTGAATAAGTATTTGATATCACATTTTTACTTGCGATTATAGGTACTGTAAGGCAAGTTATGGATTGGTTAAAATAATAAAAAAATTCTAACAATCGAATATGACATTACGAGCATAGAGAACACCAAAAAGTGGGTCCCGCAATTACATCTGTCTGTCTGTCCTCGAGTCTGCAGCCTAAACGGTTCGATGGACTTACTTCAAACTTAGTACACACACGTTTTTTCACTTTTTTTTAAGGCGACAACTAACAGTATAGCTCCCATACATTTCTTTTTTGGCCAAAAAATCAGTTTATGAATGAAGGGAAAGGTACCTTTAGATATTTTTTTTTGTGGAAAAAAAATTGTTATTTTTGGTACATCTATTAGAACCATTTATTTTGGTTGTCGATTTTCTGCGAAACGGTTAACTTGACTTTTTTGAAATTTTTTATGCAGAAGCTCCTAGAAAGTTTAAACACTATTGTAAGCCAAAATATTTCAAAAAAATTTTTTTTTTTGGAAATTCATTTTTTTTGAAAACTCAAAATTTCAAAAACGACTCAATAGATTTTTTCGAAACTTCGTATTTAGAAGTTTTTGACATTATCCTGAATAGTTAAAAAATTATTTTCCTAAAATAAAAAACAACCTCCCATACAAATTTTAAAAAACCTATAAGAAAATATTTATTTCTCAAAAACGGCACCAAGAATTTTTTTTAAAAAATGTGTGTCTTCTTAAATAAGTACTGTCCACTTTTAAGTATAAAAAAAAATTTTTTCGCGTACTTATTAACGGTACTTCCCATAGAACCACTTTACATATTTTAGACTTTTTCACTATAGGATGGCCCGATTAAAATTATTTTTTATGCAGACGCTCCCTAAAAGTATTAATAAAACTGCACACTCATATTTTCAAAAAAAAAAAAGTTTTTCGAATTTTAAAAAATAAATATTTTTTTTTTGAAAATCGATTTTTCGAAAACCAGTCACTGATTTTTTTTTTAATTTTAATTTTATATAAATAATAATATAGCCTTCAAAATGGTGTCTGAATTTTTTTAAAAATGTTTTTTTAAATTTTATACATACAAAATTAATTTAAAAAAAACGCTCCAACGATTTTTGAATTTTGTTTGCTATATTATTATATATCGAGGAATCCAAATGGCATCTTTGTTTTCCCTCAAACTATAACAACTAAGCAATCAAAAAAGATTTTATTATGAGTATCATCCATTTATTTCTACCTAATTATATTTAATCTTAAGCATTTTGACACTGAACGCATACATACATTATGTTCTATGTAGGCCCTCATACATTTATATATATATATTTACATACAGCTGTAAAGGTCACATAAATATTATGTAAATTGCACCCAAATTATAAATATATATGCATAAGCTACCACCTACATCCTTCAATTTTATATTTTGTGTCTATATTTACATACCTAGGTTCCATCTATGTATGTAGGTTCTTCTTCTTATTACTCTCCTACCTATAATTAATTAAAATCCATAATTTAATCTAAACATACATTATTTGTATGTAACTATTTCTTTAATCATCCATTCGGAAATTCATTATACTAAGAATCAAGGTAATCTTACCTACATAGAAGTTGAACCTGTATAGGATAACTAGACTACCTACCAACTAAACAGCCTCAATGGTTAGCTACATTAAAGTTGTTAGCTGCAAGAGCAAGTTCGTATGATCCAGCCGTGCATTTTATTTTATTTAAATTAATTTCCGTCTAAATTAAGCGCCGTAGCGACTTAAAAATTGAATATTCGTGATGTTGGGAGTGACACCATTATATCGATGTATCGCACGATACGAAAGACCAATTTGTCAAAATTGAAATATTTTTCTCTTTAACTCGAAAAAAATTGGTTCTTTTTGTTGATAAAACAATTTTTTTCTAAAAAAAAAATTTAGTTTTTCTGAAAAAGAATGTGTTTTTTTTTATTAATTAAATATAATTTTGGAAAAAATAATTTTAAGTGGTTATTTATTATCAAAAACTATTTTCTGAAAGAAATATTCATTCTAATATTATCAGAAAGTACTACCTAAATCTAACTAACCGAAGTGTTCGGCGTTCGAATTATATCGACACACAATTTTTTACTTGCGATTATAGGTACTAGAAGGCAAGTTATGCATTCGTCGAAAAAAAAAAGTTTTCAGATACCAATCAAACATGACATTACGTTGATGGCGAAGACGAAAAAAGATGGTCTAAAAATTCTGTCCGTCTGTATGTCTGTCTGTTAGTCTGTCTGTTAGTCTGTCAGTGTGTCAGTGTGTCAGTGTGTCAGTCTGTCAGTCTGTCAGTCTGTCAGTCTGTCAGTCTGTCAGTCTGTCAGTCTGTCAGTCTGTCAGTCTGTCAGTCTGTCAGTCTGTCAGTCTGTCAGTCTGTCAGTCTGTCAGTCTGTCAGTCTGTCAGTCTGTCAGTCTGTCAGTCTGTCAGTCTGTCAGTCTGTCAGTCTGTCAGTCTGTCAGTCTGTCAGTCTGTCAGTCTGTCAGTCTGTCAGTCTGTCAGTCTGTCAGTCTGTCAGTCTGTCAGTCTGTCAGTCTGTCAGTCGGTCAGTCTGTCAGTCTGTCAGTCTGTCAGTCTGTCAGTCTGTCAGTCTGTCAGTCTGTCAGTCTGTCAGTCTGTCAGTCTGTCAGTCTGTCAGTCTGTCAGTCTGTCAGTCTGTCAGTCTGTCAGTCTGTCAGTCTGTCAGTCTGTCAGTCTGTCAGTCTGTCAGTCTGTCAGTCTGTCAGTCTGTCAGTCTGTCAGTCTGTCAGTCTGTCAGTCTGTCAGTCTGTCAGTCTGTCAGTCTGTCAGTCTGTCAGTCTGTCAGTCTGTCAGTCTGTCAGTCTGTCAGTCTGTCAGTCTGTCAGTCTGTCAGTCTGTCAGTCTGTCAGTCTGTCAGTCTGTCAGTCTGTCAGTCTGTCAGTCTGTCAGTCTGTCAGTCTGTCAGTCTGTCAGTCTGTCAGTCTGTCAGTCTGTCAGTCTGTCAGTCTGTCAGTCTGTCAGTCTGTCAGTCTGTCAGTCTGTCAGTCTGTCAGTCTGTCAGTCTGTCAGTCTGTCAGTCTGTCAGTCTGTCAGTCTGTCAGTCTGTCAGTCTGTCAGTCTGTCAGTCTGTCAGTCTGTCAGTCTGTCAGTCTGTCAGTCTGTCAGTCTGTCAGTCTGTCAGTCTGTCAGTCTGTCAGTCTGTCAGTCTGTCAGTCTGTCAGCCTGTCAGTCTGTCAGTCTGTCAGTCTGTCAGTCTGTCAGTCTGTCAGTCTGTCAGTCTGTCAGTCTGTCAGTCTGTCAGTCTGTCAGTCTGTCAGTCTGTCAGTCTGTCAGTCTGTCAGTCTGTCAGTCTGTCAGTCTGTCAGTCTGTCAGTCTGTCAGTCTGTCAGTCTGTCAGTCTGTCAGTCTGTCAGTCTGTCAGTCTGTCACAGTCTATCAGTCTCTGAGTCTGTCAGTCTATCAGTCTGTCAGTCTGTCAGTCTGTCAGTCTGTCAGTCTGTCAGTCTGTCAGTCTGTCAGTCTGTCAGTCTGTCAGTCTGTCAGTCTGTCAGTCTGTCAGTCTGTCAGTCTGTCAGTCTGTCAGTCTGTCAGTCTGTCAGTCTGTCAGTCTGTCAGTCAGTCTGTCAGTCTGTCAGTCTGTCAGTCTGTCAGTCTGTCAGTCTGTCAGTCTGTCAGTCTGTCAGTCTGTCAGTCTGTCAGTCTGTCAGTCTGTCAGTCTGTCAGTCTGTCAGTCTGTCAGTCTGTCAGTCTGTCAGTCTGTCAGTCTGTCAGTCTGTCAGTCTGTCAGTCTGTCAGTCTGTCAGTCTGTCAGTCTGTCAGTCTGTCAGTCTGTCAGTCTGTCAGTCTGTCAGTCTGTCAGTCTGTCAGTCTGTCAGTCTGGCAGTCTGTCAGTCTGTCAGTCTGTCAGTCTGTCAGTCTGTCAGTCTGTCAGTCTGTCAGTCTGTCAGTCTGTCAGTCTGTCAGTCTGCAGTCTGTCAGTCTGTCAGTCTGTCAGTCTGTCAGTCTGTCAGTCTTCAGTCTGTCAGTCTGTCAGTCTGTCAGTCTGTCAGTCTGTCAGTCTGTCAGTCTGTCAGTCTGTCAGTCTGTCAGTCTGTCAGTCTGTCAGTCTGTCAGTCTGTCAGTCTGTCAGTCTGTCAGTCTGTCAGTCTGTCAGTCTGTCAGTCTGTCAGTCTGTCAGTCTGTCAGTCTGTCAGTCTGTCAGTCTGTCAGTCTGTCAGTCTGTCAGTCTGTCAGTCTGTCAGTCTGTCAGTCTGTCAGTCTGTCAGTCTGTCAGTCTGTCAGTCTGTCAGTCTGTCAGTCTGTCAGTCTGTCAGTCTGTCAGTCTGTCAGTCTGTCAGTCTGTCAGTCTGTCAGTCTGTCAGTCTGTCAGTCTGTCAGTCTGTCAGTCTGTCAGTCTGTCAGTCTGTCAGTCTGTCAGTCTGTCAGTCTGTCAGTCTGTCAGTCTGTCAGTCTGTCAGTCTGTCAGTCTGTCAGTCTGTCAGTCTGTCAGTCTGTCAGTCTGTCAGTCTGTCAGTCTGTCAGTCTGTCAGTCTGTCAGTCTGTCAGTCTGTCAGTCTGTCAGTCTGTCAGTCTGTCAGTCTGTCAGTCTGTCAGTCTGTCAGTCTGTCAGTCTGTCAGTCTGTCAGTCTGTCAGTCTGTCAGTCTGTCAGTCTGTCAGTCTGTCAGTCTGTCAGTCTGTCAGTCTGTCAGTCTGTCAGTCTGTCAGTCTGTCAGTCTGTCAGTCTGTCAGTCTGTCAGTCTGTCAGTCTGTCAGTCTGTCAGTCTGTCAGTCTGTCAGTCTGTCAGTCTGTCATTCTGTCAGTCTGTCAGTCTGTCAGTCTGTCAGTCTGTCAGTCTGTCAGTCTGTCAGTCTGTCAGTCTGTCAGTCTGTCAGTCTGTCAGTCTGTCAGTCTGTCAGTCTGTCAGTCTGTCAGTCTGTCAGTCTGTAAGTCTGTCAGTCTGTCAGTCTGTCAGTCTGTCAGTCTGTCAGTCTGTCAGTCTGTCAGTCTGTCAGTCTGTCAGTCTGTCAGTCTGTCAGTCTGTCAGTCTGTCAGTCTGTCTGTCTGTCAGTCTGTCAGTCTGTCAGTCTGTCAGTCTGTCAGTCTGTCAGTCTGTCAGTCTGTCAGTCTGTCAGTCTGTCAGTCTGTCAGTCTGTCAGTCTGTCAGTCTGTCAGTCTGTCAGTCTGTCAGTCTGTCAGTCTGCCAGTCTGTCTGTATATATGTATAGACTTCTACAGCCCAACCGGGTGAGCCGAATTGCTTCAAACTTGGTATATAGAGTTTTTTAGGTATTGTAAAGAGGGGAAATTGAAATTATTTTTTAGCTCAAAAAATAACGGTACTTGCCATATAACCGTTACGTTAAAACCTTTTTTTTTCGGAAACGGCTCTAACGATTTTGATAAAAAAAAAATCAGTGTGGGTTTTTAGGTAAAAATTAGAAAAATGTCTAAAAACGGTACTTTCCATAGGACTGTTTTTTTACTTTCGACTATCTCATAAAAGGCTTAGCCGATTCTTTCGAAATTTCTGAGCAGAGCCTGAGTAAACCGAGTTAGATCTGAGTAGAGCATGGTCAGATATCTCCGATTTAATTTTGAAATAAACTTAAGCGCAGAACTGTCATATATTATTATAATTGTTTTTATTAAAACTTATTTACTAGCAAATCCAAAGCTTTCGTTTTCCGAATTCATTTTTGTTTTTAATTGGTTGTACTTTAGTGATTATTGTTAAAATCATGAGTAACGTTAGCCGCGCCCAGCACTTTGCTCCGTTTGATCGGTCATTTTATTCTGAGCTAATGGATCATGTCCCGATTTAGCTCTGATCCTTGTATATGAAATCTATAGTACTACTACGAGACTGAATTTTTTACCTAGTAGTTAGGTCGATGAGGGCGTTAGTTTCTCTTTTCTTGATATTGAATTGTTTATGTGAAAGAAGTAAATGTAGTGGCAAATACGAAAAAGAGCAAGGGAGACGGTCGAAACTTACTAGTTCTGACAACAATATAGAGGGTAAGGGAGAAAACCGAATAAGCTGTTTTTGTCATGGCAACCTTCAAAATATGGTGGGTATAAATAAATTATATCAAGGCTATTGGCGTATACATGAATTTGAAGTAAGAATGTATATGGATATACATGCACGTATAGGCTATTATAGAATTTATTTTAAATTTTTCTTTCAAATTTTAGATATTTGGTGGATTTTAGGATTTTGAATTGTAGCAACGTTGCTACTTTTCACTTTTTCTATGCGAAAATACCAAAGCAATGTTGAGATATTTCAATATGTTTTGTTAAGGTAGGTACATGTGTACCCAAATACCCATCTACATACAATATGTATGTACATAGGTACTTTTTGTTCTTTTTCAAATATAATATCTATTGAGAATAATTTAATTTTTCTCCAGACAGTTTTATTAGGAAATAAAATAGGTATACCTAGGTAGTTTTTTTTTTTTTGACTAGCGATATTATATTGTACGTACTATAGTACAAGTTATGGATTCGAATAAGATCGAACTCGAGATTTTGATCAAACTTGACATTACGATGATAGCGAAGGCGAAAAAATGGGTACGCAATTCCGTCTCTCTGTCTGTCTAGCCCCGAGTTTACAGCCTAAACGTTTTTTTCATAAACCTGTCCCCAGTTTTTTCAGCTTTTTTAAGACGAAAAATGACAGTACCTACCTACCTGCCATACTTTCTTTTTGACCAAAAAGGTAAATATTATTTTTCTCAAACAATTTTTTTTTCTAACAATCAAACATGACATTACGATCATAGAGAACACCAAAAAAGTGGGTCCCCTAATTCCGTCTGTCTGTCTGTCCTCGAGTCTAAAGCCTAAACGCTTTTATAGATTTGCTTCAAACTTGGTACATATTGTTTTTTCGGTAATATGCCCACACGGTTTTTTCATTTTTTGTTTAAGACGACAAATAACAGTAGCTCCCATACATTTTTTTGGCCAAAAACAAAAATCTTATTTTTATCAAAAACGGCTCCAACGTTTTTTATATAAAAAAATGAGTTCATTAATGAAGGGAAAGGGTACCTTTTAACAATTTTTTTATTTAAATTCTTTTTTGGTACGTCTAGTAGAACCAATTTTTTTGGTTTTCGATTTTCTCGGAAACGGTTAATCTGATTTTTTTAATTTTTTACGCAGAAGCTCCTAGAAAGTTGGTGTGTTATGAAAATGCGTATGAAGAGAAATGGCGTGATAATAGATTGCTGAGAGAAATATAGATTCAAAATAGCTTTTAACGGCCTTTAGTCCAACAAAAATTTGCGTTTCGTCCCGGCGATCTCACATGGACTCATCAGTTGACTAGTGAGGACCTTTGTCAATACCCAATTTTTGCCAAGTTCAGTTCATCTTACATAGATTTCGTGAAGAACATCTAGTGTGAACTATATCCAACAAGACTAGAATTCCTAATCATTAAATTGGAAATTTTTGTTTTTTGCCCATGGCCTGGCATTATTTAGATATGAAGTTTTTTTTTAATAATACAAATTCTATATACTACTGAAATACATCAGCCAAGTAGAAGACTTAGCACTATAATATTTGGACTTGTTGAATTATTGATTCAAAATAGCTTTTAACGGCTCTTAGTCCAACAAAAATCTATGTAAGATGAACTGAACTTGGCAAAAATTGCGTATTGACAAAGGTCCTCACTAGTCAACTGATGAGTCCATGTGAGATCGCCGGGACGAAACGCAAATTTTTGTTGGACTAAAGGCCGTTAAAAGCTATTTTGAATCAATAATTCAACAAGTCCAAATATTATAGTGCTAAGTCTTCTACTTGGCTGACGTATTTCAGTAGTATATAGAATTTGTATTATTAAAAAAAAACTTCATATTGAGAGAAATATATACAACATTTATTATAAGTTAGAGGAGGAAAGGTTTTTTTGTTTTTTTATGAAGATTTTTTTGTTGAGTAGGAGCTGGTTGTGTGTGTGTGTTTTTTTAATCTACAGGCAGATAGAATGAAAATTGTTTGACGGCTGTAGGGAATATTTAAATATTCAGGTATACACTTGTGTGCAACGGACACTACTCAATAAAATAAAGTTTTTTTACCAAATGCACAAACATGATAATAATTTAACAGTTAAAATTTGAGATTTCTGTTCATCGTTGTGCAAAAAAAATTGTTCTGTGACAGTTTTTTTTTAATTTTATATATTTTTTTTTGGATTTTGAAATACAAAATTAATTTTTTTGAAATCGAGTTGACGAAAAATCGTTTTTTTAAAATATTCAAGATAATGTCAAAAAAACTACTAAATACGAAGTTTCGCAAAAATCTATTAAGTCGTTTTCGAAATTTTGAATTTTCAAAAAAAAATTAATTTCGACAAAATTTTTTTTTGAAAAATGTTGGTATACAATAGTATAATAGATTAACCGTTTCCGAGAAAATAGAAAACCAACAAATGGTTCTACTAGAGGCACCAAAAAAAATTTGTTTCCAAAAAAAAAATATTAAAATATCATAGACCTTTTCCCTTCATTAATGAACTCATTTTTTTATAAAAATCGTTGGAGCCGTTTTTGAGAAAAATAAGATTTTTGTTTTTGGCCAAGAAAAATGTATGGGAGCTACTATCATTTGTCGTCTTAAAAAAAATGAAAAAATGTGTGGGCATATTACCGAAAAAACAATTTGTACCAAGTTTGAAGCAAATCTATCAAAGCGTTTAGTTTAGGCTATAGACTCCAGGACAGACAGACTGACAGACGGAATTAGACGACAAACATTTTTGGTGTTCTCTATGATCGTAATGTCATGTTTTATTGTTAGAAACAATTTTTTTTTTACGCATACATAATTTGCTTTATAGTACCTAGTATCGCTAGTAAAAATATATAAAAAAAATATTCTGTACTACCTAGGTACCTACATACTTTATTTCCAAATAAATCTGTCTGTGGAGCAAAAACTTAAATTATTCCCAATAGATATTATTTGAAAAAAAAAACAAAAAGCACCTATGTACATACATAATTGTATGTAGGTGGATATATGGGTACATATGTACCTGCCTAAGCTAAAAATATTGAAATATCTCAACATCGCTATGCTATTTGTGCATAGAAAAAGTGAAAAGTAGCAACGTTGCTACAATTCAAAATCCTAAAATCCACCAAATATCTAAAATTCGAAAGAAAAATTTAAAATAAATTCTATAATATGCATGTATATATATACATTCTTACTTCAAATTCATGTATACTGTAATAGCCTTTATATAATTAATTGATATTCGCCATATTTTGAAGGTTGCCATGGCAAAAGCAGCTTGCTGGGTTTTCTCCCTTACCCTCTATTTTGTTGTCAGAACTAGTAAAACTCGAACATCTCGCTTCTTTTGTCACCTTTCAAACAAGGAAACTGAGTTGCCGGCAACTGGAGTTTGAAAGCGAGAAGGGCAAGAAGTAAGCGGAATGAAAAAAATCTCCCCGGTCAACGATTTGAAGAGATTTTTTTGACGTTTTGCTTTGCATTCCAATTAGACCAACAAAATCTTTCCAGTTTCCTACTCAGTTTCTTGGTGCCAATTTCTTCGTGTGAAAGCTACAATGCAATTAAAGGAAAACGTCAAAAAAATCTATAGCAACTGGTTTTCCTGTTTGAAAGGGGACTTTGTTGCCTTTCTGCCTCTACGCTTTTTCGCCCACAACAACAACTCAATTTCAAGAAAAGCGAAATTAGCGCCCCCTAACGATCGAAGTACTAGTTAAAAAATTCTGTCTCATAGTTTATAGCACAAATAAGCCATAATAAAGATTGGAAACCTTCGTACGTTTCACTCCCCAAAAACCATTTGTTTACATTGTTGTATTTGTAGCTTTGAAACTCTATCCATGAATAGATGGGAAATCGAAAAGCAAAACAAAAACAAATTACTAGGGCTGTGTTGTCTATGTGTCTATAGGAAGAGGAACAGAAAAGATTCTTGTGTGCGTTTTTATCAATGTGCCTATTGGAAGAGGAACAGAAATGTTACTTGTGTGCGAGTTTCAGCTTGTAGGCAAATGTCAAATGAAAGCAGAGGTTTCTGGTCTTTAAGTTATTAGTTTATGGTTTATAGGTTTCATATACAAAGGTCTGAGCTAAAAAAGAAACACAGATCTTTTCTTGACAAATGAGTTCTTTACTCGGAGCTAAAAAAGAAAAACGCCAATTGAGGAGTTAATTTCATACTGTGTTAGTATGTTTGGAGCCGAAAGTTTCGCTATACACAACTAGCAATTATTTAAAGACAATTTTTTTTCAAAACGCAAATTTGATAGATTTTCTTTTTTCGATGCTGGGGATTCTTGAGTACCAGTGATTTGGACTGGCCTGAAGCAGAACTTTCAGTTCTTCTTTCACTTCTTTTATTCAGCATTAAACTGAAATCAGATTATATTTAATCTAACAACATATATTCACCAGGGTAGAGCTTACGATTTACTATTGTTCTGAAATCGATGGGTTGCTGTACAATATCCAGATAGAAGTGCACTTTATTTATTTATTTATTTTAGTTTATTAAGGGTATTCATGAAATAGCGGAAAACCCGTATAAACCTCAGAAACCAGATAATTTTATCTCCGCAGAAATGAACTGTCAAAGTTTTTACGAAAAATTTTCTGCAAATCAGATAAAATTATTTCACTAATTTGATGTAGAAAGTGTAGAAATAAACCTCATAAAGTTAGAAAAGTAATTTTGTGACATTTTTCAAGAGCCATCAAATGCTACAAAAAATTAAATGCGAATGATATTAGGTATCTAAGTTATGTACATATAATAATGAAAGTGAAGTTTTTCCGAGTTCGCTATCATCGTAATGCCAACCTAGATCAAAATCTCGATAAAAATTAAATTTTAACGATGATCAAGAGGCAAAATAAAAGACATATGAGTTACAATTCCATTCAACACCTAGCAGATAGATAGTAGTAGTCCGGCATATCAGATTGTTTGTAATAATCAAATTTGATTTCAAGTGTTCTTAAAATAAATATTCCGTTGGTTAAATTTAATTTAATCATACAAAGTGTAAAATAAACGAAAAATGCCGAGAGTGAGAAAAACAATTACCTACTGGAAATGATTTGTTTTGTAATGTTTTCACTGAGGTTCGCAATTAAAACCTATTTCCTTTTAACGACTTCAAATTATTTACTTCACAATTAATTAAAAACCACTTCTCTTTCTAACACACTAAACGCTTTATTATTCCACTTATAATAAAACTATACCAATTAAAAACTTATATCTTTTCCTACAACTAATTTTACACTTGCGCTTTCAAAAATAAACTGTTGTTTCGCAGTTAGTGCACCGGTAATTATACTTGCTTAAGCTTTCTATATTTACCAGGAAAGTTCTCGTCAAACGGTTCTAGCAACTTCCTTTCCTATGGCTTATTGGATTTGCGTCTTCTGCTATTGAAAAGTCTCCACCAACGGGAATAGGTATGTACTTTGTAGCATACTTCAGTTGTTGTTTTGGTTAGAATTTGTAGCATACTTCCAGTTGTTTGTTGGAGCTTGTAGCATACTTCAGGTATTATGTTTTGTATAAAATAGTCCGTTCGGAATTCAAAAGTAATCAGATAACACAATGCGTTACGTTTACGATTGTTCGTCCCGAACAAAACCAGTATTCCCATCACCGTTATATCGATGCAACCGATCACAGTGCACTATCTTTTGCCTACTTCTAGCCTATTTCCGAATACGTTAAACGACATCATTGATTTTTGTGTCAACAGTATAAGGGCCTTCCCAATTTTGTTGAAGTTTGAGAGACAATCCCTTTTGGCGGTGCGATTTGTAAAGCCACACAAGATCTCCTGCCTTAAATCCTGCTGTTGTTGCTCTTATGTCCTATCGTGTTTTCATTCAATCGCTAGCTACATTTATCTTGGTCCTTGTTCAAAGACATTCCAAGAACGGTTGATGCTCTTGAATTAAAAGAAACTTTTTCGAAAACATTTAAACTAAATTCACTGATCTTAAAAATAGCCACATCGAGTGAATCTATTGAACGTTCCTTTCCTGATCTTAAACACGTTAAATCGTATGATAGAAATAAAATGCAGGGCGAAAAATTATCGTAAGTTGCAATTATGTCCATAGAAAAATCATTTTTAAAGGAAATCAAAGTAAAAAACAGTTTCTAACCAAGTAACATTTTTCCTCTCATAACATTCTCCAATAACTTAATGAGACCAATTTATGGGAGCCAAAATACTCTTGAACAATTCATATAGATTATTATAATACTGCTAAAAGCGTTATATGGCCTAGTTATGAGAGCCTCTCTATACTCCTTAACAGAGTTGTATTCTTCTTATTAGATCACATATATAGAATAATGAAAAAAAGCCTCTTATATGACTCTAATAAAGCTCGTCTAAATCTTGTTGTGAGAAAGCGTTTCTTGCAATGGGAGTTACTAAAAGAGAATAGAGAAAAGGAGGAGATAAAAGAGAATAAACCTTAAAAAAATTATATCTTTCTCATTAATGTTATGGCTAAAAACTGATGGGCTTGATATGTATTTGTGATACTATTTATTTTGTAAGTCAACTATTCATTATTTGATAACGGCAATACACTATTTTATTTTATTGCTTTGTTCGTATATGGGAGCTAAAAATTAATGCGGTTGAAATTGTATCTACTAGTTCTTAGATTTTACATCGATACATCTACATACATCGATTAAAATAATGCATTATTAAATAATTTAATTTATACTTTTTATCAAAGATAGGGTTACCTTGGATACTTTTGGGAATCAATTAATTTTTGAAATTATAGTGGATGATATGTCATCCTAAATGCATAAAAATTAACTCGTGAGTCAAATTAAATCTGAAAAGCAATCCATATGACACACTAAGAGCCTTAATGCTGTATTTACACAAATGATAAAATGTAATTGTTGGTATATATTTTTATATCACAAAACAAGTAACATTTTTCATTTCACAAAAGGTTTCAATAGAGAAATATCGAAAAGTTAAAGTAATACCCATTTCGAGTGTTAAATATTTTGTATCGAGATCAGATAGAATATTTTACAGTTAATACTATTGTTTTGTCATTTATGTTTGTGAAATTTATAATTCACATAAATTGTTTAAAAAAATGGTTTTAAATATGGTTTTTAAATAAATAATTTTTACAATTAATTTCAACATATCCACATTTTGTATGTGTGCTAACCCTCAAAATACTCAGAGAACATTTTCTGCGTACTTAAATATGGCTGCTGTTGAGATGAGAGAATCCTTTAATAATTACAATAAGGCCATTATAAGAGTTTGGTTTCCTTTACTTTTACTCACTCTCTCTCATTTATTAAGTTTATGTTAAGTCTTCTTATGGGAATATTGATTATATTATGGAATTATTTAAAAAAAAGCGACCGAGATAGCAAGTTACATATATAGTGAACTATTTATTAATCACGGGCGTAGTAAGGGAAGGGGCACTCAGCTACAAAAGTAAAACCTGATTTTGTTTTTATCATAGCACAACACTAGAAGAATGCCAATTTATTACAGTTGTTTGTCTTTGAAAGTGTGAAATATTCAATTATTATTCAACATATCGAGCCCAATAGAAATGGCATAATCATACTTTTTGTTTGTAAATTTCCATTGGACGATCAATCTTCTACTAAAATGCGCAGCCCTTAAAAAACAAATGTTGGATGCTTCGCTATTTGATATGTGTTAATTTTTGTTCGCGAAACACTTGCATTTTCATATATTTGAAAAAACCTTTAGAACAATAAACACTTTTCGGAAAATTAACATGCATTTAATAATCTCGACTACGTCCCTGACTTGGCGTGTGACGAGTAACTTTGTGATTCCATCCGGCAACTGCAAAACTGCAAATCTTATTAGAATCCTGTAATAAAATGTTGTATGCCTTAAATTCTATAAGGTTCGTTATAGAATTTTAAAATAGCTTAGACTCCGATAAGTCAGTTGTTATGGGATTGAAGGTATATAGGCGTTTAAATTTCATAACAAGATTTTATAAAACTCTAAGTTCGTGGAGTCTTGTTAAAGGAGGCAAATTTGTTTTAAGTATAATATTCAAATAATTTGAAAATTGTAGAAATCTAAGTTCTTATAAAAAACGTTATGAGAATAATTTAAGTTTCTTAACAAGAAATTAACTCTAAGGATAGTACTGAGACCTAAAAGAGGCTTACAAGATTGTTCTTCAGATTTTGGAAGCTTAACCCTGGAGAGTATGCTGGTTGGATATGATGAAGTTTTGCAAGTTTTTTTTGAAGAAATCCCGAAATCATCTAACATGTAACTGCTTGTATTAAGCTAAATTAAATAAAATACCACGAAATGTTTTAATTAAATGTATTTCTTTATGTCAAATTAAAATAACCGAATTACATGAAGCAGCCTGTGAATGCCCGAAATTATTATTTTCATAAATTTAACGAATTTGTGCGAAACGATGTTCAACGGGCAGCTAGTTGTTTAGTTTTATTTTATAATTGTATTGATACAATAAACGTTTGTTCTTAGGAAATAATAAACCGTTTCTTGTGGAAATTAAAGACATTGGGGCGTATTCATAGAAGTTTTTAACCTGTGTCTAAGTTAAACCTAGGTTCAGTTGAATTTTCAAACATTGATTCTATTTGCTTATGTTTATTGTTCAAAGTATTTAAAGCTATTTGTACTACACAATTAATAAATTAATAATTTTATAAAAATATAAAACCAACAATTTGTTGGTACAATCGGTCTGTATTCATTTAGCCCAAACTGTCTTAAACTGTAGTTTAGTAAAACCTGGGCTTATAAGACTATGAATATGCCCAATTATTTAAGACAGGATTCCAAAGCATGTCGGCCAAACCCTCGCCTTATTATATATCATATAAAAAGTCAGTTCCTTGTTATGACCTATTCTTGGGGAGTATTTTACACGCGACAATAGATTCGGTCAACTCAATTGAAAATTTTTATGAATTTAAAGATAAGGTCAAAAAATCTTTCGCTTGAACAAACGCAGAAAGATAGAGGTATTTATGTTCCGAAACTGTCAGAAAACTTTAAAGAGACGTTAAAAAATAATGCAAAAGACGTCAATTTAGCGTATGAATCCAACAAGACGTTGACACCTATTTTCACCAACATGAAAACAAAAACGGAAAAGGATAAGTACACCGACGTTGTTAATAAAATTAACTGTCTTGGCAATGCCAAGGAACTTTCCCTACATCGGTAACATAAAACAACTCCTTTGTCAAAAAATTTTTAACCACAAATCCGATATTTATTTAAAAAAAAAAACTGGGAAGACAGCATTTGCTTACACTTCATCGAGCTTGGACGCAAGCCAGACTTTGACAAAGTGGAAATCTGGCAAATGGAGAAGCATGTCTCTAAGTGGTATACTCTGGCAACGCTTCATATTATTAATAAAAACACAACATAAATCATAAACAAGACAGTTGGACCTTGCAACTTACGCCTCTCACATCAGCTCCAAACGTAAGTCGTACCTTCAAAGTGCGCGCACAAAAAAACTACTTTCGCTCCTAAGTCGAACCCAGCCATACACATCATTCCTAATGTCCCATCTAAAACAATCCCTTGCCCGTTCCCAGATGCGAGGTTATCGTTCATAATCTCATACCGTCTTCCAACAACCCTACGCTCTACCCTTTAATATCTACGCCCTAGCGGAAACAAATCTGGTCTTTAGTAAAACAATTAAAGATCGCTTAGCAGATTCAAGCCTTTGTCCAGTAAGTGGTTTCCCAAACTCTATTGACAGGCAACTAGATCTTATTTTCACAACCGATCCCATTAACTATAAAGTATCACTCTCACCTCTATCCCTATCTACTATCGACAACTATCATCCGCCCCTAATTCTCACATTCTATCAAGTTTCCGTTACATGAATGAATATCTGAACAGAGTTTCCTTTAATTTCGATAACCTTATCGTGAAAGATGCCACAGAAAAAATTTACACAGAAATATTTAATTCATTTTCTCTCCATGAACCCATCAGTCGCCTCAGAACATCGGCTGCTTCCAGCAAGCTTCGCTCTGTGGGCAATTTTCCTTCGTAGCCGATCGCCCATTGACTATTCTAACTATTTTGGTTCGTATCTTCACTTTTCCTAGCTATACAACACCCTTTACCAACATTATTTAATAGATTGAATGAGCTTGTGACCTTTAGTCCAAAATGCGTTTCGCCCAGGTACTACAGCTGGGCTCATCAGTTAGATGCTGTAGTACCTTTCTAAGACGCATTATTTTTTGATCGATGTTTACCGACTTCAATAAAACTTACAGCGATTACTCACTGTAAATTATATTTTTTTAGGGGAATTTGGTAAGATTCATGCACCTAGAATTATGTTTTGCCCGTGGTCTGGCCAGTGAATTAATTGAAGAAAACGCAAACAATATGTTTATATTATTTTTGTTTTTGTCTTAGGGGACTGTGTGGATTTAAAGCCAATTGAATGAATTTGTGACCTTTAGTCCAAAATGCGTTTCGCCCAGGTACTACAGCTGGGCTCATCAGTTAGATGCTGTAGTACCTTTATAAGACGCATCACTTTTTGATCGATGTTTACCGACTTCAATAAAACTTACAGCGATTACTCAGCTGTAGTACCTGGGCGAAACGCATTTTGGACTAAAGGTCACAAATTCATTCAATTGGCTTTAAATCCACACAGTCCACTAAAACAAAAAAACAAAAATAATATAAGCATATTGTTTGCGTTTTCTTCAATTAATTATTTAATAGAAACACAAACCAACCTCATAAATGATCCTAAGTCGTTTTTTCAGTTCGTCAATTATAAAAGAAAATACGATGGTTACGCCACATCTCTTTCCTTCAATACCGAAACTTCGAATAATCCTAAAAAAAAGCTCTTCAGCCTTCTCTTTATAGCTCTCCAAAATATTCAGTCTGTCACTATCCCAAGGAGAATTTCCTCTTTCATAACCCCAATATACAAAAAGGGTACTAAGAGCGATATTAAAAACTATCGTCCCTATGCCAACATTTCACATATCCCTAAATGTTTTGAAAGTATTTGGTACGAAATTTTAAGTTTCCGTTGTAAGTCCCTCATTTCCCCTAGACAACACGGCTTTCTAAAATGTAAGTCAACAACAACTAACCTAGTTGAATTTGTATCGCATACAGTCTCAGCTCTAGAGAGAAGAAGGAGAGTAGATGTTATCTCTAGTGACCTTATTAGGTTAGGGTTTTGACAAAATTTCGCAGAGACTAATAAGGGTATAATACTTTTTAAATTGTCCACCGTCGGCTGCGAACCTATCTTTTTAAAATGGATTTCTTCTTATCTGGAAAACCGGTGTTACAGTGTTCGTGTCAGATCTACCCTCTCCAATTAATTCTTAGCTACCTCCGGGGTCCCCCAAGGAAGTTACTTAGGCCCTCTATTTTTTATTCTAACAATTAAAGATATTGAATTGGTCATTAAACATTCCCATATCTCATTATTCGCTGATGATACCAAGTTTTTTTAAAACAATTTTTTCCTCAATCGACTCTTCTTTTATCCAACTAGATCTGAATAGTTTCTCAATCTGCATAAACTAAAACGCATAAAATCTTCTCCCAGGAGCTACTTTCTTCGCAATCAACCCTTAGCCAAAGTTGAAACGATTCGAGACCTCGGCATATAATGTGACCGACAGATCAATTTCATAACACACATCGACTATATTATTTCAAAATCTAATTCAACACTTGATTTTGTGAAATGTTGGTCCAAAGAATTGCCCGAACACTACGACACCAGATCACTCCACATAACCTTTGTCCGCCCGCTACTTGAATACACCTGCCAATCGTGGTCCCATTTCAAAAAGTTCATATATCTAGAATCGAGAGCATTCAACGCCATTTCTTAAGATTCGCACTTCGCGGCCTGTCTTGAAATAAGCCTTTGATCCTGTCCCCTATCAAAATCGTCTTCAAGTAATTAACCAGTATACCCTGCAAGAGCGAAGAGAACTAACAGAAATCCTCTTCATTCATCGACTCCTCTCAGGTTCACTTGACTCTGAAGCCCTCTATAAGTCTATCTTTTTCAGCACTAACCCCCGTAACCTAAGAAACCCTCGCCACTTATACCTGCCTACTCATCGTACCTCTAATGGCATCAATGAACCTATTACCCGTATACTGCCTAGGTTTGATTTAAACGAAAACTGTTTCAATCTTAGCACTCCCAGCCTAAAACTTCCTGTGTTAAATCGTCCCCCGAAATTAATCCAATCTTAGCCCTAAGTTTCATAGTTTTAAGTTAGGTTAAGTTATGAAGCTTATATTAAGCCAAATAAATGGGGTCTCCACCAAAATTAAAAAAATTTAAATTAAATTAAATTTAAATTAAATTAAAAAATTAAATTAAAACGATTCATCGGTTTACTGCTCCTTGGTGACTAGGCAGAATGTCTGATAATTTAAAGATGCCTAAGCTTCAATTGAAGTGTTTGAAATAAAACAAAAAAAAAATTTAAAATTTTTGAGTAAACTTCTAATTTCTCCTCCATGGAGTATTGATACGATGCGTGTTAAGTAATAAATCGTCAGAGATGTCAAAAAAAATACAATCAACACCGGCGCGGAGGAAATAAGAACACAGGTTTGAATTTGGTATAATAGATCTTTATTAATAGGAAGGTGCGACGTAACTAACTTATATCTAAGATACATTTCATATAAAATGTAATTATATAGATATATAATCGCATCGTTCGATTATGCAGCATCATCAAATTGTTGGCGTCTTTCGGATGTTTATATCCTAAGTTCTCCTAATGTTTATGTTACCGATCTGACTCTTTGTTTGGTCAACAATCCCAGCATCTTCAAAGTACTGACTGTGGTATCTGTATTGATAATAGCTGCGAAGTAGCTATTCTGTATGGGTATGGGATGTGGTGGTACCTTTGTAACTCACCCCGCTTCAGATTGAAGACTCTCATGAGGCATCACATTTTTGATTTCATTTAAAGGTAACGGGTTATCCATTTTGCGGTTTCAAAAGTAAACGTAAATAAAATACATACAAAATATATTTTTTCATGATATTTCTCTTTTATTATAAAGTTTGAACGTTGACATTATGTGTGAAACACTACATCATTTAAATGACCACAACGCGAATTGTTGTAAGCATCGATTCTTTTGAGGTAATTTTCGACCACTTTTTGACACATATTGGGCGGTATCTCAGCCATAACTTGACGAATGTTGTTTTCAAGTGCTCAAGAGTTAAAGGTTTATCTACATAAACACGGTCTTTGCGTAGCTACACAAAAAAAGCCAGCGGTGTCAAATCGCATGATCTTGGTGGCCAGTTGATATCCCCACGACGAGAAATTACGCGGCCAGGAAATGTCTTGCAATAAAGCCATATTCGCTCGAGTTGTGTCACATGTGACACCGTCTTTTTCAAACCACATATTCTCCAAGTCGTATTCTTCAATAGCAGGCAAAAAAAGTCGGTTAATTTATGACCATAACGCTACGAATTGACGGTGACAGTCGTTCCATCGTCGTTTTCGAAGAAGTAAGGTCCATTCACACCTCCGGACCAAAGAGCGCCCCAAACAGTGACTTTTTTTAATGTAATGGCCTCCCTTCAATTACTTGAGGATTTTCAGAACACCATATACGACAATTTTGATTATTAACATACCCACCGAGTAAGAAATGTGCTTCGTCGCTGAAGAAAATTATGTTCGAAAAATCGCCGTGAATGGTCAGCTGGCTTCAGTTGTTGTGTGAGCTGGACATTGTATGAATGTAGGTGTAGATCCAAATGCAAAATACGCCATAATGTGCCGTAAGACAGTCCTAGTTCCTGAGAACGACGAGGAATCGACACATTCGGGTTTTCGGCAACACTTTCACTTACAGCAGCTTTATTTTCAGTGGAACGAGCGAAACGATGATGCACAGGCATTACAACATCTGTAACCAATGCAGTTTCTTCAAATTTCTTCACAATTTTCCTAATTGCTTGCGTAGTTGGACGATTATGTAAACCATAATCTCCTCTTAAAGCACGATATGTGGCTGTGGCAGAATCACCATTTTTGTAGTAGGTTGTAACAATTTGTATGCGTTGTGCGATAGTTAAGCAATCCGTTTTCGTAAATGTCAGACTTTCAACTGAAAAAAAATTGGTTTAACAACTTAGTTTAACAGATGTCGAATTCCAGCCCTATACTTTTGAAACCGCGAAATGGATAACCCTTTATATTTATTTCATTTGATTTTTTATTTTCAGAACGAATTTTATTTACAATTTTAATATTCTTATTTGTATAAAAGAATTTTAATAAAAAGTAGCATATACGTAGCTATTACAATGCATACAGTTATAATTGTTGAAAATATAATCGTATTACGATTGTTCTTATATTCTATAAGTGTTATTTTTTTTTTTGATGCTCTATGTCTTGAATAGTTAGGTATTTTATAATAATTTCTAAGTCTACTGTACTCATATTGAAATTTGATTGTATTACTATTTTATGATTGAACATTTTAATTTTATTATGATATTGTTTATTATTTAGAGTTACCGTACATTTGTTGAAATTGACAATAAAATTTGTATATAAATGGAATATATTTTCATTACAATTGTGTTCTATATTGTTTTCGAAATTTATAAAAAGCAATATGCCTTTATTTATATCTCCTACATAATTTTTAGTTTTGTGTTTAATTGACTTACAAGCAGAGCATTCTATTGGATTTCTTAAATTCTTTACATATTTGTTTACAGGATACATTTTGTTTTGATACTTTTGAACTTTTTTTCTTCTATGGTTTATATTATGGTGTTATTTAAAAAGTTTATTTCTCTTAAATTGTAAGTTGAAAATTCATAATTAATTATTTTTCTCGGTTTAACCTCGTAAATTAAAATTAAGAGTTAACTTTGTTGTACTCACCCCGAACGTTTCGCATCAAGTTGCATTGAGCTTCAATAGAAATACTAATCTGGCAACACCCAAATCAAATAATCTCCAAATTGGTTAGTTCGTAAAACCAATAAAGAACGAAATGGCAATTTAAAACCGAAAGTATAATAGATTTATTAGCTGACTCGAGAATTATACTACTAAATACTAAACAAAATGATAATAATAATTATTAGACATTAACTGACTTATTGTTAAGTTTTTGACCAATTGGTTGAATTATTATAGGTGTTCGAGATTTAAATATACCTCTTTTGGCTGTTTTGGTAGTAATGTATTTTTAATGAAACAATTTCATTTCCTTTCCCGACGTTTCGACGGTGGCTGCCGTTTTCTTCAGGGGATCTTTTATTAACAAAAATAAAAAGAATATATTATACACATAAGAACATTTAGTGTAATATTTTGACAAACTTACATTTAGTACGTATTACAGATAAACATAAATAATACAACGAAAAATAAATATAAAGCAATATGTAAAAAAATATTTTTTTATGATATAAAAAAACACTTCGATTGAAGTTTAGTCGGCCTTAAATTGTCACGGATTCTGCTTAGTCACCAAAGAGCAGTAAGCCGATGAAATGTTCTGGCTGTCTTGTATACGATTCATATTATTTTTGTTGTTAATAATATGAAGCGTTTCTAGAGTATACCGCTTGGAGACATGTTTCTCCCTTTCCAGGATTTCCAGGAGTGTAAGGCCAATGCTGTCTTCCCAGTACTTTTTAAATTAATGTCGGATTTTTGGTTGGAAATTCGTTGACAAAGAAGTTGTTGCGTTGTACCGATATAGGAAAGATTGCAATTTTCTTCCGCATTGCCAAGACAGTTTATTTTATAGACTACGCCTGTGCACTTATCTTTTACCGTTTTTGTTTTCATGTTGGTGAAAAGAGGTGCCAGCGTCCTATTGGATTTATACGCTAAACTGACGTCATTAGTACTATTTTTTACCGTGTCTTTAAAGTTTTCTGACAGTTTGGGAACATAAACTATACTCTTATAAATACCTCTCTCTTTTTGCCGATTTTCAACAGGAGCTTTGTGTTTTTGGCGAAGTATCAAGCTCCGTATTATTTCAATTGGATAGCCATTATCTAGGAGAATTTGTGTGACTATTTTCTCATTTGCGGCGTGAAATTCCCGGTCACTCAACGCAAAGACTTTTTGAACTAGATTAGAGGCTGTATTAATAAGAATATGCTTTGCTTGATTGGATCTAAAGTTGACAAGTCTTCCAGATGCTGTGTCTTTCTGATACCAATTGAAGGAGAGTCTATCATTATCGCGATGAATCTTGACGTCTAAGAATGTTATCGCTCTGTTTTGTTCCCTCTCAACGGTAAATTGTATTTTTTCATGATATGAATTAAGGCATCGTAAAACATTGTCGACCTCCCCCTCATTAACAACTGCAAATATATCATCTACATATTGGACGATTATTTACAAAACAGAATCAAGCTTTACAAATATTTGTAATAAAAAACAGCAAATCAACACGCACAAAATTGACCAACTAAAAAGATCACTGTGGAAAATGTTAAATATCACAATACACGATAAGTGGCACCTCTTTTCACCAACATGAAAACAAAAACGGTAAAGGATAAGTGCACAGACGTAGTCTATAAAATAAACTGTCTTGGCAATGCGGAAGAAAATTGCAATCTTTCATATATATATTTTTTTACATATTGCTTTTATAACACTCCCATAATTTCTTTAATTTTTTTCTATTGTAAATTATATACGTTTTAATGAATTATAACTTTCCTTTTATCAATATATATTTGTTCATTTAAATAAACACATGTAGAATCCTAATTAACCAAAACCAGAAACAGCTCATGTAAAACCCTCATGTGAAATATAGCTTTACAAAAGCTCTTTTACTAAAGAAAAAACATAAAAATAACTCAAGACATAAAGCTCTCCCAATGTATAAAAGAAGGGCCACATGCCAACAATCGACACAATCATTTTCTCTGTCGTGCAGTTCGGCTGGATACTTCAGCCTCTGCAATACCGATTGAAGGAAATTATTGTACAAGTAAAATATAAACTAACTGCGAATATCAATAAAATAAACGGCACCCGTTTTTATTCTTTTTAAACAAACACTTTGTTTTTTTCAAGTCAACTGTTTCGCTTCATCTGCAGCCACGATCCACCACACGCAATAGGTGTAAATAGATGTGTTTTGGTCGCTAAATCCAACTCTGCTCGTGACTCACTCCTTCACTCGGAAAAGAATTCAACACACTCAGTCTCATCCTTCTACACTTTATATTTGTTTTTCATTGTATTATTTATGTTTATCTGTAATACGTACTAAATGTAAGTTTGTCAAAATTTTACACTAAATGTTCTTATGTGTATAATATGTTCTTTTTATTTTTGCTAATAAAAGATCCCCTGAAGAAGACGGCAACCACCGTCGAAACGTCGGGAAAGGAAATGAAATTGTTTCATTAAAAATACATTACGACCAAAACAGCCAAAAGAGGTATATTTAAATCTCGAACACCTATGATATTAACTGATTCCAGAATTCTCATACTAATCAAAAAAAAATATGAAGAACAACAAAAGATAATTATAAATAAAAAAATTTAAATTCGCTTAAGGCAATAAACGGTACAATCAATTAATGAATAAATACTCTAAATTCTCCCCTCTGCCAAACAGAAGGAAAGGAAAATAAATAAAACGAAATCAGCCTAGTATGAAGTTTGGATAACAACCAAGCTTATCTATTTCCAAAAAAAAAATCATTTGCGTAAATTTATATCGATAGAATTACTTCTCTCGATTCATCCGCTAATTGTTCAGCCTAGTGTATTAGAACTTTATAAAAAAATTGCTGTTGTTTTTTTTTCCTTTCGCAGTTCTAAATAGCCCTTTTCTCTATTTAATAAGCTGCATGCGATTTCCCCTTTTATACATTTAATTTATTATTTTAGTTTTATTAAGAATACCTATATTTTGTTTCAGTTTGTAGAAAATGTAATTAGATGTTCGTCCGATATTATTTCTTTTAATTTTTTGTTTTTTTTTTGTGTATAGTAAACTTACCCGGAATTCAATTTACGAGATGGAAGGTCCGCTGATGGTGTGCGCACAGCATTAAGCTTCAGACGGCAGTTCTGTTTAAATTTTATATTTAAGGCTTATAGGTATAACATAAGACGAATACAATGTCCATATAATCTGACTGAAGTTGGGCGCGCGCAATCACTGAGCCTCTTCTACCTTTTTTTTGGAGTTAATTATAAGTAGGTTTTAGCTATATTTGTTTGTTGTTGCTTGCAATATGTGGGTTTTTAAACATTAAGCTTTTTGTTCTACATTAAGATCTGTAAGTGACTTAGAATTTAGCTTTTCCAAAAAAAAATTGGGTCTAAAGAATTTGAATCTTAACCAAAGGAACTATTGAAAGATTTACAATTTTAAGGTTTTAATGTAGAAAATACTATTTTTTTTGTAATTTGAATTTTATTGCGTGAACTATTTATAGATTTAGGTAGATTGAGCTAGGTACATTTTGGGGAACTATGGTTTCACTGGATCATGGATCCTTGGGTCAATCTGTAGCACGTGCTTTAAGGTTAGATCAAGTCAGTAAGAACATTTCAGGCCTGATAAATATGGCTTTTCCTTTTCCTGTGTTAGTGGGATCCGTGAATGGACGCTTAGACCCACCGACATGTACTGATTACTTCGGAAGAGGGTGATCTAGAGGCGGTTTTGGCGTAAGGTGGAACTGGACCCGTAATCACTTCTGTAGGCGAAGTATGATCTCGTAAATATATGGGTAGCCGACACAGAATAGCGTACGACTGATCACTGTAGTTGGCGTGGTTTGGTCTCGTAAAAGAATGGGTAATTAGATAGATTTATTCGAATCGGTGACGACAGCGCGTGGAGTACGGATCACGAATTTGTTGGTCTTATGTAACCGAGCTGCTAGGATAGAAATTTCGCTCGTCCATGCGGAATAATATCTATATATTTTTCGTTTCTCGAGGGCATTACACGGCCACTCGAATTTAGAATTAAACTTATTAAATGCGTTTGCGAACGTTTCATTTAAGAAGGTGGACCGTGTCTCATCGAGGAGTTATTCATAGATGGTTAGCTTTTTCGACCGCTCTGTTTTGACTCTTGTTACCCAACTGCCTCGTGCATCAAGGACTCGCATCCATGACAGTTCCCAAGCACTTCCATTTTAGCTTAAGCGACTTAGATCTTAATCGCAACCTCGATTTTTTTTATTTTAAAATTCTATTAAAACTAATATGTGTGACAAAAAAACGAATTTAGTCTAAAACATACAAATCGAAATTCCCGGAAGTCATCCATAATTTTCACCCACAGGGATTTGTCAGGGTATAATTATTGTGATTACTTTTACATTCTCTTTAATGTCCATTTCTTTTCCATCGTCATCTTTTGACATTTGAAAGAGTTTTCGTCAAGTTAGTAGGGTTCGGAAATTTGTACGCAAAGTTGGTTCGCAGGTTAAAAAAAATGAGTTAGAGTGCTGATTTCCCACAAATTTTAGGTTTTCGACTAAGATTGTAGAATTTTTGTCTGTGGTTTCCTTTATATACAGGTGCTTGGAAAAATTATCAATGGCCGTAAAATAATATCCTTTTTTAATATGGAAAATATCTAAATGAATGATTTCGTTTTGTCAGGGAAAATTTTCCCGCGACAAAAATCGTTCTTTAAAGCTTCCCAATCCTTATTCCTTGCTTTTCCTTTTCTTATTTTATACAGGTGGTTACTTCAATTTACTGAGAGGGAGTGGGGCAGCCATGGTCCATCAGCCATCGGTACGCTCTCTCAGTACTTTGTACAAACAATATGGACGTCACTATCTATCGAAGTGGATAGTTGATCCACAATGTAATTTATGACAGACGGGTAGAACTAAAAGTTCGGAGGACATTTGGTCCCCGAAAATGTCACACACCATATCTTTATTAATATACTCTATACAAAATAGAACGCTAAATTCTTATCCCCAATTTCGTTTATTCTGACTAAAGCCCACGAATTTGATTTGTATAAAATCACCAGTACGGAAATAATTGCCAACTTTTCTTTCGAAAAATTTTGCTATATGGTATTTACTTTTCCTTTCCGCTTGTCAATACTTCCTTTTATCTTCTGGGGTTTTACTAGTAATTTGGAGGGGAAAAATGATAAGTTCGTTCGAAATTGAATTTTCTTGATTTTTGGCACTTTCTGTTTTCTTTTAATTTTCTCTAAATAAGATTGTAGAATATAGGGGAAATGGCTGGATGCGTTCATCGTATTCGCCACTCCTGGCAGTCAAGCCAGCGGCCGTAATGCGTGTGAGTAAGTAGGATCATCGAGACGAGATCAAAATCCGCGGATCCCCATTGGCCGAAAGCACTGGGTTGGTAGAAAAGAAGAGGTTCGAACGGACATTAAAAAATCCGAACGGACACTTCTTATCGAGCAAATTAAGTAGCGAGTAGAGAATTTTTAGAGGAGAATTAGAAAGTGAAAAAAAGTCAAACAATTCTAAAGAATATTCACTGTACGTTTTCAGGCGAAAATTCTACAGATTTTATAATATATAAAATAATAGTTATATATAATAGTTCACACTATAAGAATTGGACGAAGAGAGCTTATAGCAAGCTCCGTCTTCCGACCAATGGTTTGCCAACACAGAAAACTGTGTTATACCACAGGCTCATCATTTAGTGCAGTGTTATTTGTTAGTAGGCAAACTCTATTACAGATAACACTAACACAAGTACAACATGAAAATATAAACAAATAATATTACGTCAAAAACAAAACAAGAACATAATATGAAACAAAAAACATTTAGGAGCGTGGACCACTGGTTTTGAGTATAATCTTTAATTTAATTTTACTGATACTGAAATCAAGAATATTTGAATTCCAATTTAAAAGTCTATCCATACGTGTCAAGGGCTCATGCATCCCATACTATGTGTTGGGACTTTAATCAAGTCGAGGCCATGGAGATTATAACCTCCTCCCCGATAATTAAAAGAAACTGAACATAGTAGGTCTGGTGCATCTGTGACCCCAGTTATTATTTGGTGGAAGAATACCAAATCATTGTTAGTTCTTCGCTGTGCAAGTGTTTGCATTTGAAGAATAGATAAACGTTGGTCATAAGGGAACACATTAGAAGGATCACTCCACTGAAACCCTTTCAATGCGAAACGAGTAAAGTTTCTTTGAACAGATTCTAATCTCTCAATATGAATATCGTAAAAAGGAGTCCAGGCCTGCGATGTATACTCAAGATGGGGACGAACCAAGCAGATGCATAAAGCACGGGTAACATTTGGATCAACAAATTCCTTGGACCAACGCTTCCTAAAACATAACATTGAATTGGCTTTGTTAACGATGATATTAATATGGGCAGAAAAGTCTAAATTGAGCGTAAAGAGAACTCCAAGGACCCTTACATTATAACACGAGTTAAAATATACCGTGAGATAACATAGTCTTGAGAAGAAGGAGAATGATTTTTTCGAAAATGTTATTGTTTGACATTTTTCCCGGTTAAGACTCAAACTGTTCTTTTCACACCACAAGGCAAAGTGGTTAATATCCTCCTACAATAGAGTTCGATCCTTTACAGATGATATATTTTTATAAATCTTCATATCGTCTGCAACGATACGAATTTCACTATTGCGTACACAAAGAGGAGCATCATTACTACCCAATGTAAATAGCAATAGTTCAAGATGGCTTCCCTGCGGAACACTTGATTTGGCAATAAAGGGTCTTGATTAAGAATTTCTGAATTTGACTTGATATAACCTATCTTCAAGATACGAGGATATCCACTTGATGAAAGATGGAGGAAACCTGTATGAATTAAGTTTAAACTTGATAATCTCATGAGATAATTGGTCAAAAGCTTTCGAAAATTCTGTGTAAACACAATCAACTTCTTGACCACTTTCCAATGAGTTTAAATATTTATTTAAAAATACAACTAGATATGTAACAGAAGAACGTTTCTGCATAAAACCATGTTGTTGGTTGCAGATAATATTTTTACAAATAAATGTCAAACTATCACATACAACTTTTTCGAACAACTTTGGAATGCAAGAAAGTTTAGAAATTGGTCTATAGTTGATAATATTGGTTTTGACTCCGTTTTTAAGTACTGGGGGTATACTCGTTAATGCATTTTTCCTATCTGAAGGAAATTTACCTAATTTCAAAGATAGTTCAAAAATATTTCTCAGAGGAAGTGCTAAAATGGACCTACATTTTTCTAATACAGCAGGTAGTATTCCATCAGGTTCAATAGAATAGTCCTTTTTTAAATGTGACAAAAAGCTAGAAATGTTTTCACGCTCTATTGTAATATTGTTAAATGATACTTGAAGACAATTTCGTAAAAAATGAAAACAGTTTTCGTCAACAACTACAGGTGAATCAATGAAGGATTGTCTAAAATTACTTGCAAATCCCTCACAGATTTCAGAAGTTGTACTCAAGATTACGTCATTATACATGAGGTTAACTGGATACCAGTCGCATTTCTTTTTAGAATTTATAAATTTCCAGAACTTTTTCGGGTGTTACTTCAAAGAACGCCCCATGGTTTCCAGATACTCGCTATAGAGCTCGAAAGAGAGCTTTTTGAATTCTTCAAAAAGGGAAAGTAAACTACTTGATTCTGTACCGTCATGAACCTAATGTATTTTTCCCAAGCCTCATTTCTTTTATTTCGGATACATTTCAGTTCTTTTGTGAACCAAGGATGACAAGAAGAATTAGAGGGAATAGATCTTTTTTCGGAACTGTTTCATTAATGCATCTCATCAAAATAGAAAAGAAGCTTAAATGTTCTATACCCGAGTATATTAAACTATGCAAGAGCTGTTGAAAATCACCTTTGCGAAAGTCAAAAGTATGAGAACAGTCATGAGGATTACATTTTCTAGTAAATGGCCGCTCAAGTCAAGAACAATGTCAAGAGGCGGGTGATAACGATCTATGTTAGATAAAGCAGAAGTAGATTCTACCACTACTGCACTAATGGCGTCAGATGAGAATACAAGGTCGAGTTGTCTATCTTTAAAATTGTGTATAGAACTAACTTGATATAAATCCGGAGAGATAATATTATCCAACATTTGAAGCTCCTGTTGGGATGAACTCAAATCAATGCGAGGAAGATTAAAATCCCCTAATAGAAGTATATTACTGTTAAGGCTAGCTAAGCTGAAAATAAAATCGAGTGGTAAAGAGAGTTCAGTGTATACTGAAACAGGACTTCTATGTGGAATATAAACATTTAAAACAAATAAGACTAAAGATTCCTAAGTTATCTTGACGCACAACAGTTCGATTGTCAGATTGAATGGGGAAGACTATTTGTGTAGAGCAGAAATTATTTCTTACATCAATAAGTACTCCGCCACCAACTGAATTCATAATATCAACATGACAATCCTTTTGGTAAGCTAAGAACTCACTATCAAAAAGTTCTGTGTATAAATTGAGGCATTAAGTCAAGTCTCAGTCAGGGCAAAAACATCGTATGGCAAAGATAGGGAATTATTATATGTCTTGGAAGTTTTGCTTCGAAGACCTCCTACATTTTGGTAGTAGAGGCAGAACCTGGGCAGTTTTTTTAATTTAAATTTAAACTAGAAGCCGAGTTTATATTATATTTCTTTCTCAAGTCGGCTATAAATTCTTTCGCCAACGAATTAGGATGCCAAGAACTACTACATATGGGTTCGAAGATAGAATTTGGAGCAATTATTTTGAAAGAGGCTACGAAACTGTTATGTTAATAATAAAAATAAGTAATTTTGGAACATTTGACGCATGATGAATTTGCAATAGCTTTGGTAGCAACCAAATGATCCAATAAGTCATCTGGCTTAGTTTCGTGTAAGAGACGAGAAACAAATATGGCCCTAGGCTTTGGAACAGAAGATAGAGTTTTGGAAACTGTAATGACGGACTCCTTCGATGGACCCAAGGCAAGCGGTTCGGTCAATGATACAGGTGGAATAGGTATAGTGGGTTCTGAGGGGGTTTGAATATCATTTTTGATTGGTTCATTAATTTGGGGTAATTCAATGACTGGTTCGGACAAAGTTATTGAAGTTGCATTTGCTTCACTACTTATCGTTGAAGATTTTTTAGGAGCCGGTCCTGGGTTTTCTACACATGTGGGCAAGTCCCTTCAGTGACTTAACCGTTCTTTGTTTTCTATTTTAATCTTCATCTTCGTTTTCGATGCTGCCTATCATTGTATGTTACCAACAGCCACTACCAAAAGCTTCAGTAGTGCAATGCTGATAATGGAACAAACGCGTTCCGAAATGCATTCATGGTTTGTTTATACGTTAATTGATTTATTATTTTCAAATAATTGTGTATTGTTTAAAGTAATTTGTTAACGTTTACTTATTTATTGTGAAATCAAATTAAGGCGACTAAAAAAAATATTAATCTGTTATCGGATTTCACGCGGTTTAACAATAAATTTGCCCAAAAAGTGGATCCAGCAATTCCGTGTTTGTGTTTGTTTATTTTGTCATTAACGGTTTATAACCATTTTTCGATTTTGGGCTTTCTCAGAAAAGACTCAACCGATTTCCAATAAATTTTTTATGTAGGAAGTCCTTGGAATTCTAAATAATACTGCATACCAAATAATAATAAAATATTTGTTAGGATTTTTGAAAAAAGAAAAAATCAATATTTTTAAAATTGGTGGACGATTGTTTTTCAATTCCATTTTTAAATTTATATTATTATAAAAATAAAATTTTCATACTAAAATAAATTTTTGGAAAAAAAAATTACAAGATTTTGTATATAAAAAATTAGGTAAAAAAGACTAATGCCAGTTTGATATACTCATCATAAATAGTTACGTTGAACTTAATAATTTGTCTATGGTACGAGTAGCTGTAAGAAAGTACCTATCAAAAATGAAACGAGGAAGAAAATTGTATGCGAATACTAAGGCCACTAATCCCGGGATTGGAGAGCTTCAATCCCGGGATTTTCAGGATTGAAAAATTTTCCGGGATCTCGGGATTGCATTCTCTAGTCAGAAAGTCGAATAACAAATGAAACGTTGATTCTATTTTAAATGTTTGAAAACGATTAATTTAAATTTAAAAAAAATTAGATAATAGTTACAATAAAACAACGAAAAAAAAACAGAGTACTAATCAAAACAAGTGATTTCTTATTTGTCTTAAAAAGTCTCTGTTCTTATAGTTTCGAAAATTTGACACTACAAAAGACCACATTTAACCATTTAACTACCTACTGTTAATAATTCCATGACAAAATTCTGTACTCCTTAAAAAAAGAAAAGATGCACAGTAATTAAAAATATAGATGATAGCACAATTAGTACCTACATATATTAACACATTAAGAATGAAAATAAAATGTGAGGATAGAAATATAAAATTGGAAGGAAATTATTTAGGCAATAACTTTTTTATTAAATTGTAGAAGTAATTTTTAAAGAAATTCCTAAAATTCACGAGAAGTTTTAATTTTAAGTCAGAGTGTGGAGAGGTTACAATCCTAAGCAATTCAGCCATATCCATTCCGATTGATATTTTCAACATTATTTTGATTATTCATTCATTTTTGGTAATGTATACCTATTGTACCTATATTTTTTTTTTAATTCTGGCAACCCGAACCTCTAAATATAAAATTCACTTAGAAACTGTCGTGATTGCAGTTTAGGTAAGATGTTGCAATAAGTTTAAAAAATGGAAGATACTATGTAACAGAGCAGTTAGTTGTTAAATAATATTTCTTGAGCAATAAAGCTCGTTATTTTTTTTTTAATCGTTCCGCTGAAGCAAATATTTAACTTATATAATGTTTTTCTCTTTAACGGGTACATACCTATATATCTACAATACACAAGCATAACCGGTCTGAGGTGCAATTTATTAAACTGTGAATGTCTATTTTCATTATTTCAAATAAATTGTTAACACAAAATATTTTATAAGATCGATTAGGCTTTGGTTTGCCGACGATCTACGAAAATCACAATTCCTGCTTTCTCAAATTTAATATGTAAAGGTTCGCGAGCATTGGTCACAACTCAACATCATTTCTCCAGCATATTGACCTTGAATTTTGGTTTCATATAAAGTAAAATATAAGTGTAGGTACCTACATACATATGAAAATATGTATAGATACCGTTGAAAAGAGTTAAATAACTTCATACATAATTACAGTTAAAGAATTTTTAATAAAGGTAGGTAGGTACCTACCTAGTACTCGTATTTTTGTTAAGTTGAACAGAGTGTAACTAACTAGTTAACTCACATAACTACATAAATAGGTATGTGCCAGTATTTCTTTAACGCTTACACAGATTGTTATATGCAGCTATGTTTTCACAACCGTAATATTTAAAAAAAAAAAAATAAACACTTGCTTTCTTTTTTTGCCTTTTTAAGGTATCTTCACAAAGGATAATTTTTAACTTTTCCGGTTAAAGTGTAAAGTATGTACCTAGATTGTTTAGTGTTTTTTGTATAGCAAAGCATAGATAGGTACATACCAAAAATTACAAGTAAACTGTATGAAAAATAATACGCAAAAACAATTCATTAAAAGGCAGATGTGAATTGCACAAGGTCGTAGTTAAGGGGGGATCAACAATATGGTTTAAAGTTGTATTAAGCATTTGGGATAGTTTCATAAACAAACACTAAAAGCGTTTTTATCAAAAATCCTCTTAAATCTTATCAGACACTTAAATCTTTTTTGTTTCGTCATTATTAAAGGCAAATTTCAGAGAATTTTTTGATAAATTTGAGTTCTCTTAACATACTGGAAAAATAAATTGGTGTTTTCTTTGTAAGCATTATGGGTTGTAACAAATGAGAAGAAATGGAAAAAACATGTAGTTTTTGTGGGAACTTCGTTTCTGATTTTTTTTATTTGCAGAAGAATTGAAAAGTTTATAACGAAATTTAATTTGATTTATTGTTTAAAAGAAATTAAAAACTTTAATTTGTAATTCTTTTGCTTGGAATGCAATGAATGTATGAAAGAGCGTATGAACATTTAATTAGCTGAGGAAACTTAACAAAACATAAACATTGAAATGGTGGACTTCTATGAACCCGAAAAACTTTTGCACGACGAATTACTATATGTTGCTCTTCATAGTCGGATGATTATTATTAATAAAAATCAAATCAGTAAGATCATTATATATTATTAACAAAATTTTTAACTACCTTTTTCCGTCGTTAAAAATTGAAAATTGAAATGTTACAGAACAAATATGTCAGCAGTACTTAATAACTGCATCTGGATCTGATGACATTTCAATTACACTTTTAAAATTTAATGAGCCAAAAATGGGCATTAAGTATTCAAAAGCGTCTGGTGAAACCAAAAGTTCCCATTTTAATGTTAAGAATCCTGTTAAATGCTTAAAAGTCCTTCGTGGAATCGGCCATTAATGAGGAATTTTTGAACCAGTTAGTTAATAGTAGTAGTATAATCTACGAAAGTTACAAATATAGGATATACAACCAATTTTTTTAGAAGAATAATTATAAGGCATGTTTATAGTTCATAATTTATTAATATATACATACCTTATGTAATCGTTGGTTCAGGGATTTGAAGCTATTTCGGATAATAATGGCATAATTTGTTGATAAAGATTTTTGATAAGAAATTAGAGTTGAAGTAAGCATTGACACATAAATTATATAAATTGGAACAAAATATTGCTCCTTGAAAACCATTTTCTTTTTTATTGTAGGTACTTACTTTTTCAGCGTATTATTGTTCCTATGAATTCACATTCTCTGTCAAATAAGAATAATTAATTTCTTGAGAGCCTATCAAATGGTCTAACAGTTTTAGTTTAATTGTCGTTTAAACCTGTTTAATGTTGAACAAAAAAGAAAATAGTCTTATCTTGACAAATCTTTTATAAAGATAAATCAAAGAAATGAGAATGAATAAGCATCGGTTGATGTGTTGACAATAAACGATATTTGGCGAGAAAATATAAATAAAACGTTTATAAACGGTGATTTTTTAAGAGCTTGGTTTTTGAAAATTCAAAAAAACACAGAAAGTTGTAAAAAGTGAATGAAATTTTTATTTGGATCGATAAATCAATTTCTGCCATTTACTTTTTAAAAATAATTTCACTTAAATGTTGCCCGCGTCTACGCTTCAGGTGGTCCATTCTGAAGGTCCAATTTTTGCAAACTTTTTCACACATTTCGGCCGGAATCTCACCAATGACGCGTTCAATGTTGGCTTCCAAGGCAGCAATCGTGTTTGGCTTGTCCCCATACACAATAGACTTAACATAGCCCCACAAAAAATAGTCTAACGGGGTCAAATCACATGATCTTGGTGGCCAATTGACTGCGCTAAAACGTGAGATCAACTGCTCACCAAATTCGCCTCTCAATTGATGCATGGTTTCGCGTGCAGTGTGGCAAACACATTTTACACAGAGAACGAATTTTGATAATAAATTTCAATAATTTGCAAACGTTGTTCAGGCGTAAGTCTATTCATAATGAAATGGCAAACAATACTGAATCGAAATGTCAAATGTTCGTGGAATTTGTCATGTGTGATCTGTCAAAAATATAAACGTCAAAAACCAAGTAGCAAAAAAATCACCCGTAATTTGTGTATGTTGATTTGGTTTGAATTTTGTTGCAAAATCAATCAAGCAACGTGTCGTAAGTAATCACTCTATTTTTAACATTTTTACTTAAAAATGTTGGTAGGTATCTAGGAAATAATTAAAAAGTATATATATTTTCATACAACCTTTAAAAAAATGCTTAACATTTTGGTATCTGAAAGTGTTTAAAAAATATATATTTTAATAGATTTTTTTAATAACTAGCTAAAAATATTGGTATGATAAATTAACACGTTTTTGACAACGCATGCTGCAAGCATAACTTCAAGAATGCACAATCGCACTTTCGCCATACACTATTCATGCAAACTGCGCAATATTCATTCGTCTATATAGATTAAATTCATTCGTTAAAGCAAAAGAGCTCCCACTTTGACGAACAATTAAACTTTGGTACGTTGTAACTTAAGAACGAATTGACATACAGAAGTCGTTGATATGTAATTTTGTAGATAATTGTACTGTCTATAAGCTACTCTTAGAAAATGTTGAGCAACAAATTAAAACAAATCATTATTTTTAACGTTTAATGACGAACAATTAAATTTGGTTGGCTATAACTTAAGAACCAATTGATATACAAAAGTCATTGATATGCCATTTTGTAGATAATTGTACTGTCTACAAGTTGTTTTTAGAAAATTTTGAGAAAAATAAAGATTTGGGAGTTATTGAACAAAATAAAATAAATTATTATTTTTAAGATGGCAGCATTTCCCTTCCGGTTCCACACATAAAACTTGTTTTTTTTTTAATATAGAATGTTTTTCCAAATATAACTAAAAACAAAAAATTTCCCCACTCTAAAACATAAATTAACTACATTTTTTTGAAAAATGTATTACACCCCAATGTTTTCAACCATTTTTCTCCAAATCTATCAACTGTACGATAAAAAGTGTGTTAATATTTTTTATGTAGAATAACATGAGCTACAAAGCGTACCTACAACTTTTTTTAAAAGAACCTACAGTTTTGAAGTAATTTTAAAAAAAATGAATTGTTACCCCTTCCCCCACCCTCTAAAAATGATTGCTCCGCTCCAAATTTAGGGTACTTTTTAGGAAATGCTTAGGGCGTAAAAATGAAGCTTTCCACCAAAATTCAGCTTTGTCGGATTTTTTTCGAAGTGAATATCTTATTTTCCTGAACTATAGATAGTTTCATAAAAATAAAGTTAACTCTCAGAATATTGAATACAAAATTGTGTTTTCCGGCAAGAGTACGATAACAAGAAATAACAACGGATTTTTGTGTAGCAGTTCCATAGAAATATGTTTTACTATGAGAGGCGGCCCATCTCCCTTCATTTATGCTGGAGGGGAAGTTTTCTAACGCAATTAATTAAGTTTTGAAATTAAGTTTATGTGTTTGTATTTTCCTGTTCTGAAAACCAGATAGTGGTAAGTTTATTAGTTTACTAGAAAATTGAAAGTAACTAAGCGTTCGGTGTTTAGATACGTGGTTTAGTATTGATGTTAATATTATATCAATTTATAAATTAATCCTTATACAAATACATTCTGTTGGAATGGCCCGCTTTGCGACCATATAGCCTAAAGGGCATTTTAAGCGATGACCGTATGTATGTATATAAAGTTCGCGGCTGGCGCGCGTACAAAAATTTTGGCGCCTTAAGGGGACATCTTCGCCCCTGAAACCCTCCTGCATCACCAAATATAGGAAATTTCGGTGAGGAGAAGTTTGGAAAAAGCTTAGTAAAGTTTTTTTTTGATTTGAAGATTTTTTCTGGACCTAAAAAATCTTTGCAAATGTAGAGTTCCAGTGGCAAGCATCCATAAGGTCTTGTTGTTTTTCGAACGCACCGATACAGTATAGTATTGTATTCTTTTGAATTTATCTACATATACATATGTAAAAAGGTACACAGACTGACTAGGACGTGAAACACCATGTAAGGCTTGGTGCGTTCTGGGTAGCGCTAAATGACTTACTGTCGGTACTTTACTTATTAGAAAGATATTATATCATTAATTAACCACAAAGAAAACTAGTTCACAAATAAAAACTTAGTAGACCCAAAAGCATCTATTTTTTTTTTTTTTTTTTATAACTTTGTACGCGCTCAAGGGATAATGAATACCCTTTATATGTTTTTCTTAACACAGCGCGGGCATCCGGTGGAATAAGAGAAAGAAGGATTGGAAAGATGTGTGGCGCGATGTTCTGAGACTAGACCTTGTAGTTGTCTCAGATTTATCTCCAGGGATGGCGGCTGAACTAATGCGGAGAGAATTACCGTGTCTAATTTATTTATGTCCCTTATAATTCGCATTATTTTATTTAGTTCTTTGTCATATTTTAAGGCAATGCTAGTTTACTAAATCACATGCTGTTAGTGTTATGCCTAAACAGCATGTAATGAGCAAAGCAGCCACTTATTTTATGAAAATTTTGAGAATTGTTTTTTAATGGAATATAAGCAGACATAGACAACGGCAGGAATCGAACCTGCAACTGCGAGGTTGACAGGCGAGCACACAACTATCGCGCCACGGCCACCCCCAAGTTTTTATTATTCGATTAAGCTTAAGCAAGCAAAAATTTACAAACAAAAATAGAGTACCTACCTACATAATCTTAAGGATTTGAATATAAACTTAATTTTTGATAAATAAATAAAGGATTTTATATAACACAGGCTTACAGATCAGAAATTTCCGAATGTAAATAAAACTATTTCATTCTTTCTCGACGTTTCGTTGGGGTTTTCCAACTTTTTCAAGAGACTGGTTTATTGAACTGTAAAAAATTCCATCATACCTACAATTATTTTTCTTTTTGAACAATTTTGCTTACTTTACATTAGTGGTATAATTTATATGTAGACATCACTTTTAGGTTGAACATTAATTACAATGAAGAAAATAAATAAATAAATAAATATGTACGTAAAACACTAAACAATAAGACAGATAAGAACTTAAAAGCTAATATCACAGGCCTTTTTTTATGGCCACACTGTAATTTGACTTTATGTTGTCTTTGTCTTCTTTCGTATTCATTGCTTTCGTCAGTTTTTCTTGTATCCTCAAGCTTTCTATAGTGTACCTTGTATTTTCCCTTTTTTGTTTGTCTAATATTTTGACATTTTCAAAATCAGCTGTGTGCTGTGTATCATTTATGTGTTGCGCTAAGCCTGTTGTTGTTTTGTTCTTCTTTATATCTGCTTTATGTTCCGCTATCCTCACTCCGAGCTCATTTTTCGTCGTTCCTATATACACAAGATCACAATTGTCATTTGAATTACCTAAACATCCAATTTGGTAGACCACATTGTATTGTTGTTCCTTTTCAATTGGTGTTTTCGTGTTTGAGAAAAGCTTTCTTAAGGTGCAGTTTGCCTTGTAAGCAAATGTCATTTTAGTGGTGTCTTGCTTGATGATTTCGTGAAGAATTTTGCAGTGTGTTAGTTTTGGTATGTAGGGAATACTGAAAAATGCTTTGGAGTTGCCAGCTTCAATTTCTGTTGTAGATTTTTTTTTTTTTTTAAATTATTAATATTTTGATTAATTTTGTTATTTATTATTTCATTTATTATGCAGCAGGGATAATTATTCATTTTAATTATGTTTTTTATTTTTAATATATATTATTTAATATATATTTTAATTTATATATTATTTTTATATACATATTTAGCTATCAAAAATATAATGAAACAATGGGATACTATAAAATTATCAACACAAATTCCAAAACCACAATACTTAAAAATATTAGAATTCTGTTTGAGAGATAATAATTATTTCAAATTTGAAGACAAGATCTATCTTCAAACGTTTGGAATACCTATGAGAAATCCACTTTCCCCTACCATCGCTGACATCGTACTTGACAATCTACTTGATAATACCTTAGACGATTTAAAGAAAACAAACACAATTATAAAATTGATTGTGAAATACGTAGATGACATTTTCGCAATAATAAAAAATCAAAATATAGATATTATATTAACAACAATAAACAATTACAAACAGTTACAATTCACGATTGAAATAGAGCACAATAAGTGCTTACCTTATCTGGACACAAAACTTCATCGACAAGCCAACAAAATAATTATTGACTGGTTCTCTAAGGAAACATCTTCTCGCCGAATGATGAATTTTCATTCAACACAACCGATGAGCCAACAAATTAACACGGCAACAAACTTTACTAACAAGGTTATCGATATAAGCGATAATCAATTTCAAGAAGGAAATATATTAAAAATAAAAAACATACTTAAAATGAATAATTATCCCTGCTACATAATAAATGAAATAATAAATAACAAAATTAATCAAAATATTAATAATTTAAAGAAAAACAAAAAATCTACAACAGAAATTGAAGCTGGCAACTCCAAAGCATTTTTCAGTATTCGCTACATACCAAAACTAACACACTGCAAAATTCTTCACGAAATCATCAAGCAAGACACCACTAAAATGACATTTGCTTACAAGGCAAACTGCACCTTAAGAAAGCTTTTCTCAAACACGAAAACACCAATTGAAAAGGAACAACAATACAATGTGGTCTACCAAATTGGATGTTCAGGTAATTCAAATGACAATTGTGATCTTGTGTATATAGGAACGACGAAAAGGGCGCTCGGAGTGAGGATAGCCGAACATAAAGCAGATATAAGAAAGAACAAAACAACAACAGGCTTAGCGCAACACATAAATGATACACAGCACACAGCTGATTTTGAAAATGTCAAAATATTAGACAAACAAAAAAGAGAAAATACAAGGTACACTATAGAAAGCTTGAGGATACAAGAAAAACTGACGAAAGCAATGAATACGAAAGAAGACAAAGACAACATAAAGTCAAATTACAGTGTGGCCATAAAAAAACTTATGTGATATTAGCATTTAAGTTCTTATCTGTCTTATTGTTTAGTGTTTTACGTACATATTTATTTATTTATTTATTTTCTTCATTGTAATTAATGTTCAACCTAAAAGTGATGTCTAAATATAAATTATACCACTAATGTAAAGTAAGCAAAATTGTTCAAAAAGAAAAATAATTGTAGGTACAATGGAATTTTTTGACAGTTCAATAAACCAGTCTCTTGAAAAAGTTGGAAGACCCCAACGAAACGTCGAGAAAGAATGAAATAGTTTTATTTACATTCGGAAATTACTGATCTGTAAGCCTGTCTTATATAAAATCCTTTATTTATTTACACCAGATCACCATTTTCAAATAATTACTTAATTTTTTGTTAAATTTTTTCCGAAATTTTGATTAAAAGAAAACAGTTTAGCAGATACTTCTAGCTTTATAAAAACGTGCAAAAATTTAATATTAAGTAGGTATTGCCGTTATTTTTCAATATTTTTTACTTGCGATTATAGGTACTATAAGGCAAGTTATGCATTCGTACAAAAAAAAATTTTAACGATCAAACATGACATTACGATCATAGAGAATCCTAAAAAAGTGATCAACAAAAAATGTGCCTGTCAGTCTGTCAATCTGTCAGTCTGTCAGTCTGTCAGTGTGTCAGTGTGTCAGTCTGTCAGTCTGTCAGTCTGTCAGTCTGTCAGTCTGTCAGTCTGTCAGTCTGTCAGTCTGTCAGTCTGTCAGTCTGTCAATCTGTCAGTCTGTCAGTCTGTCAGTCTGTCAGTCTGTCAGTCTGTCAGTCTGTCAGTCTGTCAGTCTGTCAGTCTGTCGGTCTGTCAGTCTGTTAGTCTGTCAGTCTGTCAGTCTGTCAGTCTGTCAGTCTGTCAGTCTGTTAGTCTGTTAGTCTGTTAGTCTGTTAGTCTGTCAGTCTGTCCGCTATTAGGCTATTACCTTCAAATTTGGTATGTATGATTTTTTTGGCATTCCTAAGAGGAGAAATTGAAATTTTATTTTTAGACTTATCCTGCACAGGATAACTAATCTCTACTACCTATTAGTGGCGAAGCGTCCATATAACTCGATTCGTTACATCTTGCCTTTTGAAAATCTCATCCTTAACAACTTCTGACAACATGAATCTAGTTTAACCCTACACCTGCACACGCACACATTACTATAACAACTCTTCTTTCAGTGCTTCTTAATCCACATGTTTGCTTTTCAACTCACTCCTAAGCAAACATAAAACAAAATCTATACCAGCAACAAAATAACAATGTCTCGGGTTATAACAAATTTGGTTTTTTTCATCTCCTTTCGTATATTGTTCACTGCGTTTGATACTTCTCTGTTTAATACACGGTTTCTACACTGGCAAAACCAATGCGTAAGCTTTTCCATCTGTCCTACCTTACTTGGGCCAATTTCACAGATCATACATAACATACATTGTATGATTTTGACGGCACCGATACATCAATTCTGTTTCATGGAATTGTTGTATGATTGACTGTCATACATACAAAAATTGAATGGAATATTTCCAGTGATCTTCTGTTTCACAGAATTGTTGTACGAATTGTATGACTAGAATGTATGTCATCTTTTCATACATTTAATACAATAGAAAAAATTGGTGTCGCTCGCTGGCGCAGTTGTGTTTATACATATATATCTTGATTTGAAGTGGTTATTATTGTTGTTCGAGTTCTGCAGTTAAAATAAGAAATTTCGACATCATGCAATCAAATAAAAGAAAATATACCAAAGTAAGTTTTTCCACTTCTTTTATAAATTAGCAGCGGTCCTTTCCGGCAAAATTTTTATTTAAATAACTAATTTATTTGTGTAATAGAAAAATGGTTAATATCTTTATGGATTTCTTTTGAAATTCTCTTGAAAATTGCATTAACCATTTTCCTTTTAATTATTAGAAAATTCCTTCCAAATTGTTATCAATAACAAAGTTCAAACTTTGAATGTTTGAGGCAAATGAATGCTTGTCCTCGTCCACAAGAAACGGCTGCACCTAGAAGAATGGTTAATGCCTTTCTAGATTCCCTATTCCCTATGAAAATTGCGTCAAACATTTTTCATTTTAATTGTTAGAAAAAAAAATTACACCCAATTGGTCATTGAACCTTGACTGTTTGGTGCAAATTCAAAAAAAAACATGAACAAAATTCCGCGTCCTCAAGAAACGACTACACCTAGAAGAATGGTTAATACCTTTTCAGATTCCTTATAGATCCTCTTGAAAATCTTCAAATTGTTATTGTTTGTGGATTAGTGGATTTTAATCTCTGGTGACATCATAAGACAAAAAAGAAGTGTCGTAATCTTGTTTTCTTTTATTCATGAACTTCAAGCATTAATCAAAGGAAAAAAGATTATGACACATCTTTGGTTTTCTTATTTTATTGACTAACGCTTTCATAAGAGTCCGGAAGGCTTCCGGATTGCCAAATAAAAACGACATTATTTTGCAAATTTATAAACTTTTACATAAACTTTAATTATTAGTAATGAGTACAAAAGAAAATACATTCACAATATTAAATTTCTAAAAAATTTTGTGGAACAAAACAGACCAAAGGAGACATTCAGAGTGAATGGACTAGGATAGCTCGCCTGGCCGCAAGCTATGGGCTAATAGCGGAGGATGATGGGGAAAAATTCCACAGGACCACCTGGCAAAATTGGAGGCGGAATGCAATGGTAAGACTAATGAAATTTTATTTGAAAGTACACAGATACCTATATATAACATATGTATATAATTTTAGGCTAAGATCGACCGCATTAAGAAGAAGTTGGTGGGGCTCGCGCCGAGGACCTCACTGATGAGAATGACAGAATCATATTGGCTATAGTGGGAGAGGAGGTTTGTTTGTTTCTAATTGTACTTAACTACTAAAAATCATTTAATTTAAATTTGTCTTATCTTGGTAGGTCGCATTTGGAATTGGGTCGGAAGAGTCGCATGGCGACAAGAACGACAGCTCAGAAGCAAGTCCGAAGCAACCGATGTTGACTCCGGTCCAGCAACAGCCGTCTTCTAGCGGTATACGCATTGGGCCAGATCGATCTGCCGAGAATCGTCCACCACTTTAAAGAACAGGTTGTTGGAGGTAACGCTGTATTTGAGAACCCTCGAATGCAAGGAGAAAGAAATTTTTCTGAATCTACCGCCTTCAGAATACCCAAAAAATATAAATGCCTTTTCGTTTTCTTCGGAGGATGAGGATGACGTGTAACAGTTACCACAATTATCCATCATCCTCCGCTATGAGCCCATAGCTTGTGGGCCGGCGTGCTATCCTCGTGCAATTATCGTGAATATCAGATTTGGTCGGTATTGTCCCACAATATTTTTCAAACAAAAAGTTTTTGGTTTATAACATTTCTTTAAGAACTAGCAGTTAAAGTTCCTTTGTTGTCTAAACAAGATAACTCTTATTTTATTACTAATTTCAATAATATATGTTCTAGATAATACATATAATATACATAGTACATAATAATCTATTTATAACTTAATTTTTATAAAATAAAATGCTGTGAATCGCTCTTATTTCAAGTCGTTTTAAATTATAATGTAATTTCAATTTCTCTGTCGCTAGCTTGAGATCCAGACATCATTTTCCGAGCGGAAATTGTTATTGGCCTCAATCTCACCATTTTCCAGGGTTTTTGGAATTGGTGGAATTTGGTATTGATAAAAAAAATTTAATTAAATGCACGACTATCGTAAGTACTTGCTCTTGTACCTAACAACGAAAGTGTAGCTAATCATGTACGCTGTTATTAGGTAGGCATTATAGTATTTTCATATGCAGTTTTAAAGCCGATGTACGTAATATTATATTATGATTCTTAGTATTTATAATGAATTATTGAATGGATGATCTAAGGAATAGTTACATAGGTGCATACCTACAAATACAAATGTATATTTTAAATCTAAATTATGGATTAATAATATGTAATATATACCCATATACAATATGAAACCTATAGGTGTATAAATATGTATGTACATATCATAATGAAAGTGAAGGAGAAATTTAGGTAGGTAGCTATATGTATATAACTTTATAGTTTAGGTGCAATATACATAATCAGCGTAACGTAAAGTTTTACGAATCCCGAAAAATGTTATCCCAGAATCCAATTGTAATGTCAATTTATATGAGCAGTTAGCACCCGCCAAAAATGAAAACAAAATTGCGATATTATAATTCGGATTATAATTTATTAAAATTAAACTAGTTATTGAAATTATTAATATATTCAATTAACGCTGTAATTACTTGGGTATTTTCGTTTTCGTTGAGATTATGTTCTTCGTTGTACTCGTCATGGTCTTTTTCGTCATCGTTTGGAAAAATAATTTCATTCTTCTGCTACAACGTTTCCATTGTCAGGGCATGCTACCCTTCTCGCCTTTAAAAATGTATATGTATGTAAATAAGTCTTATAACAAATATTAACATATATTACAAATAAACTACCTAAAAGACGTACCGAAATGAGTGCAGTAACCTTTTTCACGCAACGGCACACGGAAGCCTTGGAAACTCCATATATATTTCCTAAGCCATGGTATTGGCTGCCGTTCCCAAGCCCGTGTAGAGTCAGTAGGATTTGTTGTATTGGTGAAAGAGCTCTACTGCATTTAGTTGGATGTGCAATATGGACTCCCAACCGCTCCATTAAAAACTCCACACACATCCTCGGCATTCTAAACTTTTCGACGAAATAAGGGTCTTCCATGTTAAAGTTGATTCTTTCATCAAATGATCTTGCGTGCCTTTAACCGTTGTCATAAGAATCAAGATCAACATCAACGATGTAATCGTCTTCAAATAAAATATCCATTGTATTGGTGGACTGTATTTTTCTTCACTTTTTTCTTTAAAAATTAAAATTTTTTGCAACGAAATTTTTTTCTTTTCGAACTTCAATTTTTTTCTTTAAAATGTCATATTTCATTTGACAGTTGTCAATCAAACGTCAAATCATACTTTTTAATGGAAGGTATAAACGAATCATACACTACCTTCTAATGGTATCTGTGAAACAGACATTTTGATGTAATGTATGATAATCGATTTGGTGTATGATGTATGAAATGTATGTAGTGTATGATCTGTGAAATTGGCCCCTGGTCTCTTTCCGAGTGGATAGAAAACAGCTTTTGTGCAGCCTGTCGCTAAAAAAGGCGAATCTTCTTCACCCTCTAACTACCGTCGAAATGTACTTACGTCCCTTCTTTCCAAAGTCATGGAAACGCTGATTAATTATCAGCTAAAGAAATATGTTGAAGAACGAAAGCTCCTTAATGATCGACAGTATGGCTTTCGTAGCAATAGGTCCACTGGTGATCTCACCGAACAATGGCACAAATATTTACATCGTTTTAGAGAAAGTAAGATTATTGCGCTTGATATTTCAAGAGCATTTGATAGAGTTTGGCATCAGGCTCTCTTATCAAAAATGCGTGCATTTGCTATCGAAGAATCTCTTCTTCGTTGGATTAGATATTACCTTTCGGACTGCTCAATACAAGTTGTACTGGACGGTTTCAAGTCTGGTATTCATAAAATAAATGCTGGTGTGCCCCAGGGTTCCGTTCTGTCTCCGACTCTCTTTCTCATTTTCATCAATGGTCTCTTGTCTGAAACTTCCAATCCAATGTACTGTTTTGCTGACGAAGTACCCTCAGCTTTTCATACTTATTTTTAGAATATCATCCATGTCCTTCGGATGTGGAACTTGAACGGCAGCGTATTATTAGCTCATTAAATTCTGATCTAGATAGCATTGTCCAATGGGGAATAAAAAACCACATTGGGGTGGCTGTGGCGCGATAGTTGTGTGTTCGCCTGTCAACTTCATGGTCACAGGTTCGATCCCTGCCGTAGTCTATGTCTTCTTATTTTTCCATTAAAAACCCATTCTAAAAATAAATGTCATACAATGAGTTGCTGGTTTACTCATTACATGCTGTTGAGGCATAGAACTAATAACATGTGATTGAGTAAAACTAGTATACCGATAAAATATGAAAAAGAATAAAAAAATTAATGCGAATTATAAGGGACATCGATAAATAAGACACGGACATTTCTCCGCATTAGTTCGGCCGCCATCCCTGGAGATAAAATCTGAGACAACAACCACCTACAGTCTTCGAATATCGCGCCACACATCTTTCCTATCATTCTTTCTCTTCCTTAACCTCACCTCCACGCCCGCGCTGTGTTGCAACATTTAAAGGGTATTCATAATCCCTTGAGCGCGTGTAGATTATACAAAAAAAAAAGAAAAAAATAGAATGTAATGCTTCAAAAACCCAGTGCTGTCTTTTGTAGTTAAAGCGGGCCCCTTTAACAACTTTCAGTTCTCGGTATTTGCATTACCGACCAACTTTTGTATAATGAACACACATTCAACGTCGCCACAGAAAGTTGTTTGGGTTTTCTGAGGCGATGCAAGAAATATTTCTCCCCTCCTGATGTGGCTGTAATCTATAAAACCTTCATTCGTCCAAAGCTTGCGTATAATTGTCAAATTTGGGCATAACGCAATTAAGTCTCGAAGACAGAATCCAAAAAAGAGCTTTAAATATGATAGGTGATGAAACAATAACTAAAACAATTGAACATCTCGTGCACCGTCGCAATGTTTCATGCCTTTCATTATTTTATCGGTATTATTATAGACAGTGTTCTAGTGAAATAGCCAGTTGCATTCCTTCCCTTAAACTATTCAACCGTAACACTCGTGCTTCTAGAAATGCCTATCAGTTTACTCTTGAGCCCAACTTCGGACGTACTGTCAAGTACAGAGATTCTCTCTTTAGCCGCACAACACGAATGTGGAATGCTTTACCCGACCGAATTTTTCCCTCCCATTGCGATAATCAGGCACTTAAAACCAATGTACATCGGTATCTCCTGCCTAATCCTATCCCATTTTCCTAATCGCTCGCACTGTGTATAAACGTTTTAAGGGCATTCGTAACCCCTTGAGTGCGCGCATAATAAAAAAAATAAACCGGTTGTTCATCGACTTTTTGTTGGTGAATTTGTAGGTATCCCTCATGCTATTTATTCTGAAAAATAGTATGAACTGATGAATCATATTGTGTTGCTTATTCCGCTGCGCCTGTGACTTTTCTGAAAATTTGTATGTATGCATCTCTCAATCGCTGAGCTGATGAACCAACATAAATTGGGCAGGTTGGTTGACGTTGAGGCATTGTATATAGAATAGTTTTTTTTATACAATGTTTGAGTTATGTTTCTGCATACCGCTTCCTTTATACTTATTCTATGAATTTATATGTATGTCCCCTTTGGTCTGAATCCTTTATCTTAAAGTTTAAGTTTGCCACTCCATTATCCACTAACATTGATATAAGATTTGATTTATTTTTGGCAGAAGGTGCAAAAAATAACTGCAATTCACAACTTGCCAAAATGAAATCAGCAAATCCCAATCAGATTTAAACTTATTTAAAAAATTAAGTTTACAAGGAGAACACAGTGCAATACCTTAATTGATGTTGTGTTTGCTTTGTGAATTTTGAAAATATGTACAATTATATCGCCGCGTGCCGTCGTCAGCGTATGTGTCGTCTTCATTGAATTCGTTACCGCCAACTTCGTGTGTGTTTCCACAAGCTGCTTCTCTTGTGCATTTCCCTCCAAAACCGTCTTATGTACCAGTGTTTTTTTTTTTTTTTTTTTTTTTATAACTTTGCACGCGCTCAAGGGGTTATGAATACCCTTTATATGTTTTTTCTTAACACAGCGCGGCATCTGGTGAAGAAGAGAAAGAAGGATAGGAAAGATGTGTGACGCGATGTTCTGAGACTAGAGCTGGTTGTTGTCTCAGATTTACCTCCAGGGATGGCGGCTGAACTAATGCGGAGAGAATTACCGTGTCTTATTTATGTATGTCCCTTATAATTCGCATTATTTTATTTATTTCGATGTCATACTTAATGGGTATGCTAGTTTAATCAATCACACGTTGTTAGTGTTATGCCTAAACAACATGTAATGAGCAAAGCAGCAACTTATTTTATGACAATTTTGAGAATTGGTTTTTTTTAATGGGATATAAGAAGACATAGACAACGGCAGGAATCGAACCTACAACCACGAGGTTGACAGGCGAGCACACAACTATCGCGCCACGGCCACCCCCAAACATCGCAAACATCTTATGTACCAATGTCATCGCAACCACCACCACCAGTCTTCTCTTCTTTTACGCAGTATGCGAATTCGCTTTCACAATTCGCCACGTATCCATCAATGGCGTCAACGTACCACACACTCGCACCTCCTCCTTCTGTCGTACCGACAATGTTCAGAGTAAATATACTCCCTACACTGATACATAATGAGTGTGTTTCTTTATTTATTCCGAATAAGGAATATAATGGATGGAAAAGACGAAATGTTTATCTAGAATATCCAGAATGGAATGAATAAAGAAACAAAAATTCTGTCCGGAATAGAAAAGAAAAAAGATGACATCAATCAGCTCTTAGTGTTGTGATGATGACAAGAAAATAGATATCTCTATGGAAAGTAGTAAAAATAAATTATTATTAATTCATGAAAAGTCACATTTAATTGTTAATTATATATTTATTTCAATACTAAAAATAAAACAATGTTTGGTCATCCATTTTGTTTACTTACTTGGTGTTCGTCTTTGGCTGCTGTCATTTGTTTTGCTTTCATATGAAAGCGTTATTCCGAGAATATTCTTTTCATTCCGTGTTTAACATGGAATAAAAAGAATGCATTTCAAACGTTCCGGAATGAATAAAGAAACAACAAAATAGTTTATCCGGAATATTCCATGGAATAAAGAAACGCATAACTGGTATTCCGAATATTCTGGACATACCAGAATGAATAAAGAAATACATTCAATATGCATGCTTCGAAGCCGTCATTCAATGTGATTTCGCAACCGGTTTCTCAATATTCGAATGTTGATCCGTACATGTGTACTTCGTTCAATATACATACGAACAATAACTTCGCGAATACAATGAATCCGCAAACTATTCTATAATACGTACCACAGAATAGCGATGTGCAACCGAAAATCGATAATATTTTCATCAATAGAGATGTGCAATCGAAACAAAATTATAATATTTTTTCTAACGTGCGCTACACAATTAATTTGTTCCCCGAATTCGACCCTTCCTCAGGTAAATCGTTAAATGCAAATGCATTCTTAAAATGCGTTAATATTTTAAAGTCGGCTTATAAATGGGACGACCAATACGTGCTTTCCGCAGTACAACAAAAAATGAACGGTCCTGCCAAATATTGGGTCGATTCCCAGATTGTGTTTAACGAGTGGGTACAATTTTCAATTAAATTTCTATCTGACTTTCCCTGTAGTGAAAATGTGGCGGACATGCACATAAAAATGGCAAATATGAAACGTAGCCACAGTGGAACGCCACAAGAATATTTCTACAAAATGGTGTCAATCGGTAACAATGGTGCATTGCCCAACGAAGTCATCGTCCGTCATATTTTTAATAGTATAAACGAACCCGATCTTAAGAAAAAAAATTCAAACGGTTACATGACATGTAATCAACTTTTAATTGACATGAATAATTATTGCTGCTATAGCGAAATAAAAAGTAGCGGGTCGAGTAATAAATATTTTCCGGTAAATAAAATGCCCGAAGATAGCAAAATCGTGAGTGCTAAGAAACCAGACGCGTCCAATTAAAAAAAAATATTCCGAGACCGCGAAAGATCGTAATACGGTGAAGCCCTACAACTGTTTCCAGTTTGGACTCTATTTGAAAAACTGTTCCGAATCGAAACGAAAAGAACGCTGTTCTCATTGTGAACGCACTGCACATAAAAGTAATGCGTGTCCGGAAAAAAATAAATCCAATGTGCACAAAATCGAAGGCCCGCGTAATTGTAATCGAAGACAGTCAACTGAAGAAATAACTAATGTGATCAAAATAAATGGGTTATATACTGTCGCATTCATAGATCCAGGAAGCCAATATACGCTTGTACGTAAGTCCTTTTCCAACAACTTTAATAACGTTTCAAATTGTTTAAAATCGGTTATTGGATTTTCCGGAGGCAAATATATATGTATTTAGCAAAGTTACGGCAGATCTCGAACTTGACGATAACATCTACGCAACCGACCTCTTCATCATCGAAAACGACTACATTTGCGAGGAAATTTTACTGGGACCAGACATTCTATGCGGTGAGGGTAATCGACTCATCATCGAAGTTCATGAGTGCTCAAGAGAATCGGTTGGCAAATTAAAAATTTCGTCGGATCTAACGCAAACCGAAACAGATAATTTGCGAAATCTGCTCTCGTCTCATCGCCGTAGCTTTGTCAAAAATATCTCCGAACTGGGTCGATGCATATCGTCGCAAAAATGAGCATCACCCTCAAAACAAATAAACCAGTCAATATGAAACCATACCGCATAGCTTTCGCCAAACGACCCATAGTCGCCAATATAATCGCCGAACTTTTGGAAAATGATATCATTCGTGCTTCAAGCTCGCCATATGCTTCTCCCGTTGTCCTCGTGGAAAAAAATTATGAACACCGACTCTGCGTTGACTATCGAGTCCTTAACCGAAACACTGTGAAAACACCCTATCCCATGCCGATAATGGAAGAACAGTTTGCCAAGCTAGCCGGAAACCGATATTTTTCGACTCTCGACCTTCGTATGGGCTACCATCAAATCGAAATAGAGGAGACCTCCAAACAATTTACCGCATTCGTCACCACTGATGGCCACTTCGAATACAACCGTATGCCTTTCGGGTTAGTTAATGCTCCCGCCGTATTTGAGAACATCATGGACAAACTCGCTATGGAAATGGACCACGGTGAAGTGTTGGCATATTTAGACGATGTCATCATTACTAGCAAGACCATCGATGAAGGTTTTGTTCCTCTGGATACATTCTTATCGCTCTTGGAAAAATATGGTCTTTATCTACGTTTGGACAAATGTCGTTTTCTGTGAACCACATTACACATTTGGGACATATCATTGATGTCAATGGCGTCACCCCGGGCAACGAAAACGTGAGTGCTATAACAAATTTCCAGACACCAGCCAATGTGACCGAGGTGAGACGTTTTCTGGGACTCACGGCATTTTTCCGAAAATTCGTACCCGAATATGGTTTTATTAGTAAACCACTGACGAAATTGCTTCAACAAAATTAGAAATACAACTGGGGGATTGAGCAAGAAAACGCGTTTAAAAAGCTCATTGAGATTTTAACCAGTACACCGTTATTTGAACTGTATGACTCTTCAGCACATCACGAAGTTCATACGGATGTGAGCAGCATCGGACTTGTCAGATTTTTGCTACAATCAACCGACAACAAAACTTGGAAACTTGTCTTTTACTATAGCCGTCACTGTACCGACAACGAAAGTAAGTTCCACAGTTACGAACTCGAAGTCCTTGCCGTCGTTGAATCATTGGAACGTTTCCGTATTTATAATCTGGGTAAACATTTCCGTCTCATAACGGACTGTTCGTAGGCATACTACGCCAATACGCTATCATGAAAACGATTTGGTAGTGATACAGAACGAACCAGCCCCAACGGGTGAGTCTCGAAAGCTTTAAGCCAAATTTCGAGGGCCGTATGTTGTTTCCTGCGAACTCGGAAATGACCGCACCTCATTGAAGATCCACATGGGATGAAGCTAACGTCACAAAAATTCTGTTCAGTTTATGCTTCCGACAAAGTGAAGCCATGAGGTCGAAATTTCATCGAACTCGCAGAAGACCATCCTAATGATATTTCTGACATAGATCCGGATATGCAAGATCCCGAAATCGAGGACGATTTCACTTCAGAATTGTCCGTATGTCACACCAACAATGCAACATAAACAAACACCTCTACAAACGCATGACTCTCCAACGAACCTACCGAGGAGAGTCCAGTACGTTTTCCAATGCCGAAGTGATCGGTCGATGCGCTCATCGTTTTTTCGTCTTATAGCGTTCCTTCCTTTTTTTATTTTAAATAAAAGACATAATAACTTACGTGCCTATTTGTTATTTTTTTTACTTCCTTACCATCCATGACACATTCAAATTAAAAGTGTTAAACGTGTGAAAAGTTTTTGGGTAGTAAGTTTTAGTGAATATGGCTTAAATAGATATAGAATGATGCTGAACAGTTTTTCTCTTAAAGGAGTCAAATAATTATAATCCGCTTAGTTTTATTCAGAAAAAATGTTGTAGATTTAGGACGCTCTACCCCTTCCATGAAAATAGATTAAACACGAAAAGATGGTTTATCGTTTCCCATTTTAACGTTTTATTGTAACAAAAGTATACTTGATTGACAGGGAGTTGTAAATTAAATAAAATGTTTTGTTTTCCTTGCACTTTTTCTTCAACTCTCCAAATGTTTGGAGTATGATGTTCTACAGTAAATTTCGGAGGATAGAATTTAAGAAAGGTTTCTTGTTTTTTTTTGTAGTTAGTGAGCTTCGCAACACAGACCTGTTATATTCTCCTGCAAGGACAAACTAATTGATCAATCTTACGATGGTGCGGCAGTTATGTCTAGGGAAGTGGGTGGTGTTAAAAAGAAATATTTAACTTTATTCCTTGCTATGCTCACGTTTAAAATTTAGTTTTATCGCGATCACTTGAAAATATATCGGAATTAAAAGTTATTTTGGCAGTAGTAATACTATTATCCGTTTTTTTAACAAATTAACTAAACGCTCAAAACATTTAAAATAAATAGCCAACCGACAAAAGCCTTGGGTATCCGAAACTCATTGGTATAATCATTCGCGGATAATAAACGCTGTTTAAAATTGTAGATTAGGCATAATTCTAACTTTTATTAGAATATTAGATGACCCTTGTGAATGGGACACCGACTCGCTTTATATTGCCGAGAGCTTGTTAATTATATTAGAGGCAATAGATTTTTGTTTTTCCTTAATACTCTTTCTGAAATTTTTGCTAAGACAGACTTTCTTTTCAATAAGTTCAAAATAAGCAAATGGATTTGAATCCATTTTGTAAAGCATAATCAATTGCGCGGAAACACCACGAAAACGATGATTGCTCGAAATTGATTCCAAAATACGTTATAAATGTCGTTTTGTAGAAATAAAAGACAATATTATATCCTAAATAAATACAAGATATAAAACTTTCACGAATTTATTTTTTTAGATTTATTTAATAACTCGAAATATGATAATTTCGCAGTTTCCAATCCAGATGAAAAAATATCTTGTTTAATAATTTTTTTCCCTGGATTTTTTTTATTTTACAGCTTTAAAAAATGAACTTAAAGTTTTGTGTACAACTTCTTCTCTTCGACAACTTGACGTTTTAGCACTTCATAACCATTTAAAAAATATAATATATAATAATATTGCGTGAAACACTCCCGAAAATGTTTAACTTAACAATAAATTTATTTAAGATATGTATTTATTGATTGTATTTGCATCCGCCAAAAAGTTTTCTTTTGAAACCGCTTTTAATGCGTTAAGCTCATTGTTACATTTAACTTAAATGACTTAAGGTATAACATATTCGTTTTGAATTGATCAACCTTCTGGTTTAATACTAAGTTATGCACTGAACGAAATAATTTCAAGTAAACTTCCGAAATTTAATTTTTTGGTGACTAATTTTTCTTCGACTTATCTTTAAAATTATTATCGCCTCGGCACTGCTACCTATACCTACTAACAATGTCAGAGGTTAGCTACTACTTTACATTAAAGTTGTTAGCTACAAGAGCAAGTTCGTACGGTCCAGTCGTGCATTTTATTTTGTATTTGAAGTGTTTTTTTTAATTGCCAATATTGCAAATAGATTTTCCTACAATAACAAAGAATGCTTGTAAATAACCTTTTATACAAATCCGTCATTAAACTTTGTCGCCTGCGTTAAAATGTGCCTCCCCATTTTCGTATTAAATAATGCGGTACAAAAAAATATTTGATTATTAAAAAAAAACATTTATCAATCGATTGAAAACTATTAATTTATGTTTTATTTAACAACCTATTTAATTTATTATCCCAAAATTGTTCAACCCCTACCAAAAAATGTCTGAGATCTTGAAGATCCGAACTTATTATACAAAACATAATGTACATACATACATACATACATACATGTATACAACATATGGTACAACATCTAATCTTATACACATATTATTTCTGTTGTCAAACTCCTTTGTATCAGACTTTCATATATAAAATAGTAAAATCCATTATAAATATTATATATCACTGGATAGGAATTTAAGTGTAGCGATGATATTGCACAAAATCTTTATGGTATACCTGCCTACCACCTTATTTCCTATAATTTCGTTAATTTGCAATAATTCAATAAATTAATGCGTTAGCCTCACTTTCAACCCCCTGAATGAGTGAAAGAGAAAAATAGGTATAACTTTAGTAATTTAAGATTCTCTTTTTTACGCTTGCATTTTGAGTGAGTGGAAAAGAAACATTTGTTTCACTGCACCATTAAAGAGTGAGGGAGAAACTTATATATTTGTCACTTCTGTTGTTTGTATTGTTTTTTTCTCATTTATAAAAATCCGGTTATCTGGCTTAAAGTGACGAAATCATTGACATACAAGATGTTCTTCCACCAGAACAGTCTGAACTTCCTAAAGAACGCTCTTCAACGAATCAAATTTTAAGACTAGCCAAAAAATTAAAAACGGCTCTTATGAACAAAAATGCATTTGACTGTGTTTGGCACAATGGTGTCCTACATTAGCTTTTAAGACACAATCTTCCAACATATATTATCAAAATAATCAAAAGTTATTGAACGAAAGAAAATTGTAGGTCGAAATATGTCAAGAAAAGTCTCCAATATACGAAATAAATGCGGGTGTCCCCCAGGGATCAACCCACTTTTCTATAACACTCGTATTTATGTAGCCTTAAACTATTGTAAGAGATTATTTCTTTTCGATGACACATGCATACCCAGTATCGCTGAAAACTGTGAACAAATATTGTTAAACATTCAAAAAGCTCTAGATGAAATAAACATTTATTTTTACCGTTGGAAAATCAAAATAAACGCTTTGAAAACACAAGCCTGTTTTTACAAACAAAAAACAAGAAAAGCAGCCACAAACATTATCTGGGAGTGACTTTGGATAAATCCTTACATTTTCAACACATATATCGGAAAGCATTAAAAAAGCTCAACTTTTGTTACAAGTTTTTTACCCACTTTTAAACAGAAAAAAAAAACAAATTATTAATTTACAAAGTCGTTTTCCTACCAGTTCTGTTGTATGCATCTCACTGTTAGTGTTTTTGTGAAAATTGTGACTACAAAAAAGTTCAGATATGTCAAAACAAATTTTTTTTACTAAATCTTCCTTGGCTTTTCTCAACAATTGGATTGCATGAAATATCAAAACTATTATATTAAGGAAAATTGCTCTATGATATGCAAACTTTTTATTTTTAAGTTTTATTTAAAAACTTTTGAGTTGCTAAGAATATGTTATAATTATTTAATAGAATATTATAATTATTTATAGAAACATCGTCTCCCCCAATTTAACGCCTTCAAATGAACTGCAGAGCCTTAATAAAACACACATAGTTCAAATACACCAATGCGATTTATTTGAATGGAATAAAAATCAGTAAAGAGTGATATGATAAACAATGTTTTTCAATTTGTTTTCCGGCCAAAATCAAACAACAAAGACCGTTTACCAAGCTATCGACGACGTCCTTCGCTGTTAGTATTGCCCATTCACAAATCCAATCGAGATTTTTATAATTTTTTTACAATGCCGTTTAACAGTTTACTTTGGTGATGAGTTTCTCATTCGACGTTGTTAACTCGCAAAAATTTGCCGGGAATGATATCATTCCAGTCGAGACATCAACAGAAATTTGGCCATTACTTAGCACCACTGCAATGCGACTCTCATATTTGTGGTCAATTTCAACTTCTTGACATGCCAGCGCAAGAACGACGATTTCATGCATTAAATTCATTGGCAGCAGTAGATTTCGAGATGACGGAAAGCCTTCGACTAAAATCCCCACTAAGCAAATCAAATCCCCGCCAAACATCTCGAATCACCTTGTAAATCCTTCATTATTCGGTCAGCTGAATCCAAAGTTCATTTATGCGCCATCGTGCATTCATTCCAAACTATGATTTTGCATTCTCGCATCAATTTCGCTGTCGCCGGATTCTTGGTCATTGTGCGCGTTATTGGCCAGTCAACCATGAGAAAATTCATCGCAAGCTCCAAAGCGGACCGCCTTTAAACAGTGTGGCAGCAATGCCATAGATACCATATGATGAAACATGCAACGAAATTTGAGATCTTGGCCGAATTGTTGCTAGAATAAATTAAATGACGAATGTCTTATATGTCATTACGACATTATTCTTCGCAGCTAGTATTGCCCATTCAACTCCTCCAAAGCTTGTTTATGCGCCATCGTGCATTCATCCCAAATGATGATTTTGAATTCACTCATCAATTTTGCTAAATCGAATTCTTGGTCATTGTGCACGATATTGGCTTATCAACCGGGGAGATTCATATCGCCAGCTTCAAAGCAGGATACGCAATTCGATCGCAGCACAGCGTCATCTATAGGGTCCGCCAAATAACTTTTTTTTTTTTGAAAATGGGCGCAAAACATCGAGTGTAGCTTCGGCTGTGTGGCACGTAGCGGCGTCCTGTTGAAATCAAATATTGCCAATATCCTCCTCTTCAATTTTTGTGAACAAAAATTCGTTCAACATGGCCCGATAACGATCGCCATTGACTGTAACGGCCACTCCTTGCTCATTTTCGAATTATGCATCTGGACCAAAATCCGCACCAAACAGTGACTCGTTTTGGGTGTATCGGCTTTTCAATGTATGCGTGTGGGTTTTCTGTGCCCCAAATGCGACAATTTTGCTTGTTACATACCCGCCAAGATCAAAATGAGCTTCATCTGAAAAGATGATTTTTTTGGCAAAATCGGCATCTTCTCTAAGTCGATCGCAGGCCCACTTAGCGAGCGTTGTTCAAGCGTATACACAACCATATTCGTTCAGCGGAAGGATAAAACTAATTATCTGTCAAATCAGACATGAGGTAAGTGTTACCATTCACGAAATAAGCACTAGTTGAAAAAAAATTTTCAAGCTTCCACTCTTAAATCGTCCAAAAAATCGATGGAACATTTTACACCGGTCGAGAAATGTCCGGAAAAATCAGAGGAAATCCATAAAACATTCCAGAAAGTTCAACAAAATAAAATACCAAAATCCATTTAATGGGAATCAAATGCTGTAGTTGTGTGCATACACGTGGGCTGTAGTTGTGTACACGCACACGGCAACAAAAATAAACCAAATTGAAGTGTGTGTTTATACAAAACAAATTATTTATACTAACAAAGCAATAACAAACACATGACTGACAATTTTAGTCATATTTGTCCGGTTCTAGATACTGGACAGCAAACAGATTTCTTATATGCACTCTCAAAGCATGTCCTAAGATCTCCTGAAAATTTCATTCAAATCGATAGCGTCGAAAAAAGTAGATAGCGCACAAACATAATTTAGATTGTTCTTTATATATTTGTTTGTGCTTTATATATTGCTATACAGTAATACCCAGATAAGTGCCTCTGGCTTAAGGGCATAAGTACTTTTTTTGAACCAGAATTGTCAGAATTTTTTCATATAAAACTCATTGTATGAGTACCTTCCGCTTAACTGCGTTTCCCGCTTAATTGCCTTTTATTTTGTATACTTTTATTGAAATTTACCTGAAAAAAATTCTTTTAAGTAGACATTTGAAATTAGCTGATAAAATACAACAGTTTACTTTCCTTAAGCGCTTCCTTTTGCTTTATGCTTCACAATTCATAGTAATAGTTTTAGGCCCGTCTGCTGATACACTGAACTTAAGCAATTAAGTTCTACTTAAGAACTTATATGACCTTAAGCGTTTAAAGTTGAACTTAAATATTTATGAATTGTATCAGCAAACGGCCCTTAATCTAGTATAATGATTCGTGGACCAAATGCCGTTAAAATCTATTTTGAATCAAAAATTCAGCAGGTCCGATTAAACATAATACAAGACACCTTCAAAATTAACTATATCTGGCCCAGGACAAAATCTTCCAATTTTAATGATTAAAAAATTTAATCTTGTTGGATATAGTTAACATTGGTTTTTTGTCCAAAAATCCATATAAGATGAACTGAACTTAATAAAAAGTGCGTATTGGTACGGCCCTCACTAGCCAACTGATAAATCGAAGTGAGATCGCTGGGACGATATATGTATCCCTTTCACGTATTGACTAATATCCCTGCGAGATAGTTGCTAATGAGAATATTTTTAATATGCAAAGCATAAATATAGTTTGAACCAAATCACTTGGTCAATAGTCGGTTGCGCAGAGAGGATTCAAGAGAACAAAAATCGTGCGTAATAGATTTAATGAGTACAATGTCAGAGATAAAACATGATATACTTATTTGAAAACTGCACACAATAAACCACCATCATAGCTACCTCCTGTAAATAAAGTCCATTTCTGCCAGGTGATTGTGTGTATCTTTCAAAATTAATGAGAGGAACAAAGAAATTTGATGAGGGCTGTGTAGTAGATTGGTCAACTGAATTGGTTCAAACAATATCTCTCGTTGCGTTGCAAAAGTATTTGTGTATAATTTCGTATTCGTAAATAGGCACTCTTTAAACAGTACCGCACAAATACAAACATTTGTTATTTTTTCTGGGTATTGTATAAAATACTAGCGGACCAGTCGAACTTCGTCTCGGCCCAATTTAACGACTTCAAATGAACTGCAGAGCTATAATAAAACACAAATAGTTCAAATTTACCAATGTTATTTATTTTAATGGAATAAACATCAGTAGAGAGTGATAACATAAACAATGTTTTTCAATTTGTTTTGCGGCGCAAAAACAAACAACAAAGCCCGTTTACCAGGCTAAAGACGACGTCCTTTTCTTCACTACTACTTTAGTGATGAGTTTCTCGTTGTTAACTCTCAAAAATTTGCCGGGAATGATATCAATCCAGTCGAGACTTTAACAGAAATTTGGACATTGCCAAGCGGTCAACTGCCTCCACAGCTCGTTTATGCGCCATCGTGCACTCATCCCAAATTATGATTTTGCATGGTGCGCGTTATTGACCGCCTGCAAAGAGTGTGGCAGCAATGTCATAGATGCCAAATGATGAAACATGCAACGAAATTTGAGATCTTGGCCGAATTGTTGCTAGAATCAATTAAATGACAAATGTCTTGCATGTACCACGGGGAGCATCGAGAAAGTAAATGCGATTGCGGAATCGTATTCAAAAGCAGCGCGATTGAAGTCTACATTCACCACTTTTCTTCTTCTAATTATTTTTTGTCGAATTGTGGTGGCAGTTCGAAACTGTGAAATATTCGCAGGTCTCCATTTATATCTCATGTTTATTGTTTAAGCAATTTTAAACCAACACACATAGCTTAAAACCTTCTTCTCGACCATATCTTTCATAAAAAAAAGTATATTGAAAATGGTCGAATGCCAACTGAGTCATTAGCGTCAAACGTTTTTAAAAAAAATTTTTTATATATACAGAAATAAAAGAAAGAGATAAATACTTATTTTTACTTAAGCGGGTTTTTTACACCTGCCTAATCCGGAAAAATGCCTATTAAAGTGGGGCATTTAGTGTGAGGCACTTATCTGTGTTTTACTGTATATACATATATAGATATATACATATATACATGCAATAATTCCCATACCAAAATTTTTCTTTAGAAACAAATTTAAGTACATTTTGTATACAAACAAATATATTTAGCTGTTTCAACTAAAAATACTTTGCATACGGTGTGATCGAACATAAGATCAAGTACGTGCGACCCAGTTGTGCATTTTTTTTAATCTTGGGTATTTTCTAAAAAATAAACGTTCTATAGTAGTAAGGTCCTGTCTTCAATTTTGAATGGGACCATACTTGACAGGCATATTTGAGCAGGCGACGAACAAAAATAAAATAGAGGGATCGGGTCACATATGGGTTGGATGATTCTTTGAACCATTGTTCAACGAAGCCGAGTGCTGAATTGGCTTTATGAATTATACCGTAATAATGGGAGATAAGCGGGCTCCTACCGCATAATATATTAATATCGCGAATCGATTCGTCGATAGATAAAAGGAGATCGCGAATCAACTGCTAGCAGCAGTATTATAGAGAGAAATAGGGGAGGGGCCGATGAGATTTGATGAGGTAGGTCCAGAAAATGTTGGGTGGGTGGTTAGGAGTTGTATTAGAGACAGATATTGTAGAGGCGTTGAGAATATGGGTACTATAAAAATTTGGATATTTGACTCCAGATCTACGGTATCAGCTTGGGATGCATTTGCAGAGGGAGGTTGTGTTGGTAGTGGGAAATTAGGAGAAGAGATCGTGTTTGATAAGTTAGATTAAAAGAAACGCATTAATCTTGAGGCTTAGGACAAAAATGTGCACTAGGAAGCTTATGCGAAATGGAAAGGTGATTAAAACTTGGAAAAACGTTAGTTTTATAGCTCCAGTTTGGGTCATATCTGGCAATATTAATATAGGAATGTTATTTGGTCTAGGATTTACTTTTTTAGAATTAGATATAGATTTCAATGTTGGTTTACGCGATATCAATCCACTCTGGTAACTTTATACCACCAATTTGGATTGCTCAACTAGAGCTGAAAAATAGCCATTCGTATTTAGGTGATATGATGAATTTGAAACAGCGAGAACAGGTGCATTGCCATTCGATATCCAGGGTAGAAGTGCATAGGAAATAATCCATATTCTCCAGAAAATGCGTAATAAACTGCTTTTAATTGCCATGTAGGTGCTATATGGTCCAGTTTTACATTTTGAATAAAAATCGAACTCGAGATATGAATCAAACTTAACATTACGATTATAGAGAAAACGTGAGTCTGTGTATCTGTAAGTCGATCTACAGCCCAATCGCCTGAAGGGATTTTTTTTTAATTTTTTGCTTGAAGGATGCTTTACATGGATCTGCATCTGCAGACTTGAAGAAAAGTAGAGCGGGACCATAATATAAAACAAACATAAAAGTAAGACTGGCCACACACTAATAACTTACTCGAACTCTGCTATACATTTCTTGACACATCTAACAATCACATGTCCTTAGTTATTCAGGTATGTAGTTTTGGGGAGAAAATGTTCGCTGTTTTCGTTGTTTTGAACTAACTGAGGTGAAATGGTAAAAAAACTTGAACATTCGTGACCTTAACGGAACAAAATATAATGTAGATGAAAATGCTATATTGAAGATAAACATGTTCATCTTCACTATAATGTGCAATCTTCAGATTCATACTTCCTATAATCTTCATACATGAAGATGATCTCCATTTTGCTCTCCGCTTTCTATCGTACAAGCATTTTTTTTTATTTTGTTTCCTTTTTTTTGGAGGTGTCAATGCAGATGAAGATGAAGATACATGTAAAGCCTCCTTAAGGGTACTAGTTGCATGTCTAGATTCTTATTTTTAATCTCGTTTTTAGCCATACATTTTTACTTGCGATTATAGGCACTATAATCGTAATTCATAACTAATATTATGAATTCGTAAATCAAAATTCTAATAATCAACAAGACATTACGATCATAGAGAACACCAAAAAAGTGGGTCCCGCAATTCCGTGTGTCTGTCAGGCTGATGGACTGACAGACTCAGAATCTCTGCACACAGACCTTGAGAAAGCAACTGCAAAGTTAGCTACAAAAGAGGATTTTGCAAAGATGAATGCTGAAATAAATTTACTACGGACACAAAATGAGGATTTATCCATGCACGTTCGACATTTCGAAGCTAGGTGCAATGCTTTGGCAGAGGAGTTGTAGATGCAGGGCAGGGAGTTAAAAGGAAAAAACATCATCTTCACTATGCCGAAAGAGAATATTGATTCACAGGTGAAAATACAATCTCTCAGTAAACTTTTGCTTGGGGAATCGCATCGAATGCCAGAAGCAACAAGAGTAACCGAAAACGAAAATATCATCAAAATGAAACTTAACACCGGCTCGAATGAAAATGCCACAAAAATGCTCCAAAACTCCTCCAAGCTCAAAGGCACAGGTGTTTTTATACAACGAGACCTAACGAAACAATTACAACATAAACGTCGGATACTTCTTGGCTACAGAAAAATAATTAAAACAAAAAAAAAACAGAAGCAGTAGTAATGAAAAACACCAATTCGTTAGTAGTTTCGGATAAAACATTTTATTTAAATAATATTAATTCACTTATATAAAAACGAAGATGGGGAAAACAAACTACGCGAAATATTTTGTGAACTTAATTTCGAAGCTGTTAAAGCCATATCAGCAATTAGTCGTCGCAGTGAATGGTCTATACCAGTTGATGTAATTACACCAGTGATGCCACTGTACTCAAATTTGCCGAGTTCTAATACTCTACTACACAATTAAAATTGTAATGTCGTCCGCTCAGCACCATCATATTCTTTAAAAATTTTATCATATAATGTGTCAGGGCTAAATAATAAACTTATTTATAGATTTTTTTAACTATGTTAATGATTTTGATATATTTTTTCTTTACGAAACACATGTTACAAGTAAAAATCTAAGTAAATTTTTAAAATATTTTAATGGATTTAAATTAGTTTCAAATGCGGCAGTTAAAACATATACCAAAGGACGTGCAAGCGGCGGAACACTGTATGGTATAATAACATCTTTACTAAAAATGTAAACTTTTGAACAATTGGATGATGTTACTGTTGTAAAACTCTTACGCAAAAATGATGTGTACATTCTTCCATTTTACATCAATTGTAATAAGTGGACAGCAGACTACGAGTAGTTTAGCAACATCATGTTACATTTGTCAATAGGTGATTTCAACGCAAGAACCAACAACTTCCAGGTAACTACAATCCACAACTCAAATAAGTCTTCAATAAACCGCAACAACAGAAATTCCAAGGACAATGAATGTAATAAAAATGGTACCAACCTTCTTGAAGTCTTGCAGATGTATGACTGTATAATTTTTAACGGTTGTACTAACGGAGACACTGAAGGTCACTATACTTTTATAGGAGGTCAAGGCAAATTTGTGATTGATTATTGCGCTGCAAATAGTGAATGGATTGAGCTTATAACAAAAATCGAAGTACAAAGTAAGAACTACTTAGACCACATATCAATTGCTGTTGAATGGTCAGAAGAAATGACACTATTTCAAAGAAATCTTCGGCTGATTCCGAGGCTCAGATGGAAACAGGATGACTTATTGGCATACCAAAACAAGCTTGATATACATCTTCAGAGACTGAATGAGAGGACTAACTCAGCGGATAAACGTGCAAATCAATTTGTTTCTTTTATAAGAAACTCTGTAACAAGAGTACCCTCAAAATTTCGTAAGGGTTTTAAACAAAAATGGTTTGACAAGGAGTGTATGAAAGCTGGAAAGAAGTCATTTGTCCTTCTAAATGCACTCCGGAACTCAAACTGTCAAAACTTGAAAAATTGGTACAACATAGCAAATAAAAGATACAAAAATCTGTGTTTTAGGAAGAAGACTGAATTCGAAAACCATCTAGCCGATAAACTTGGTAAAACAAGAGATTCAAGAGAATTTTGGAAGGTGACAAGTGAAATAATTGGATCGAATTTTAAAATAGGACCAGAAATATCTGCTAACGAACTTTCCACTCACTTCAAAAATATTTTAAAAAATAAAGCAGACCTTGTATTTTCTTATGCAGAACCTTTTTTCGTTGACAATATATTGGATAGTGAAATCACCGTAGCTGAAATACACCTTGTTGTCGTTAAGACAAAATATGGAAAAGCTCCACGAGAAGATGGGATTCGAATATTTCAAGAACGCCACACCAACTTTTATATGTCAACTTACATCCTTTTTCAATGAAGTGTTTTCAAAAGAAGACATTCCTACATCATTTAAAAAGTCAGTTATATTCCCTATTCACAAAAAAGGTGACATCAACAATGTAGACAATTATAGAGGCATATCGTTTATTAACATCATCGCAAAATTGTTCTGTGGGGTACTTGTTAACAGATTGGAGGCATGGGTGGAATGTAAAGATACATTGACCCAATTCCAAGCTGGCTTCAGGAAAAATTTTTCAACCATTGACCATATCTTCGTACTAACCTCCATCGTAAAAGCATTTCAAGCGAGGAACAAGAAAGTCTATGCATTTTTCGTAGACTTTAAGTCTGCTTTTGATCTTGTGAATCGATATGCACTTTTCTGCAAGCTCTCACAACAAGGCATATCCTCGAAGTTCAACCGTGTAGTAAAGAAGATGTATGCAGAATCAAAAGCTGCTGTGTGGGACGGATCAACTTATTCAGAATGATTTGAAACAGATTCTGGTGTTAAGCAAGGATGCCTATTAAGTGCACTTCTATTCGCCCTTTTTATAAATGATATAGAATCTTACCTACCTGGAGGTTTCCGGATTGCTGATTTGCCCATAAATGTCCTTTTATATGCTGATGACTTAGTGATACTTTCCGAGACTCCAGTCAATCTCCAGCTAATGATTAATCGTCTCGCGGATTATTGCAGGAAATGGGGACTTACCATTAACGCAGGTAAATCAAAAGTAATGGTATTCTCAAGATCTGCCCGTTATCAATCAACTATAATTGGTACTACAATGGAAATCTTTTAAAGGTAGCTTCTGAGTATAAGTACCTTGGAGTAATTCTTAATAAAACTATAGATTTCAACAATCATATAACCATCAAAGCTAAAACTACACAAAGTCTGTTAAATCTATCTTGGAGAAATATCTTTTCGAATCAACGAATAGTACTTTCAGCGAAATTTATTTTTTATTTATTTCATCAATATGAGATTTGAAATACAGGATATTTGATGCTTGTGTTAGGAGTTCACTTTGCTATGCTGCCCAAGTATAGGGAATTAACGAATACGATTTGATAGAAAAATTTCACAGATGCTTTTTGAAGAAACTTTTTAATTTACCTTTAAACACACCGAACTATGGTTTATATCTGGAAACAGGGCTACCCAAAATTTTTACTGGCACTCTGAAATCACAGGCAGACTACATTGTCAAGGTGTTGTCTTATCACAATGACTAAACGAATGGCACTATACGAGTTAAGAAACGAGGACGCGATGGGTTTATAATACAAGCTCGAGAATCAGATAGCAGACTACTTTACTCACAACTGGAAATTAACCTTATGCAATCAAACTACTTTAATGATTCACTTAATTATAGGGAAATATCTTTAATATTTAAAACAAGATGTGAAGTTCTTACGCTAAACGGATCTCCTTACAACAACAGTTTTAACCGATTTTGCTCTTTATGTAATATGAAAGCCAAAGAGGACTGTTTTCACGTCATAGGTATATGCCCCATTTTTGCTTCCCACAGAAAAACATTCGTTGGAAAGGAAACTATGACGCTCCACGAAACTATTTCAGTGCTAAATGATTCCGACTAGAAAAGACTCTATTCTTTTTTGAAAGTTATTTATAATTATATGATATTACTTCTAACCGAATTTCTTTAAATATGTATTAAAAAAAAAAGAAAAAAATCAGTATTAATGTATGAACTTAATTTGCTAACCGAGCTGACGGCAATGCCATAGCTATAAAATTCATCAAAAATTATAAACATTATATCAAAACGAAAAACGACTGACAGACTGACAGACTGAAAGATTGACAGGGTAACAGGGTGACAGACTGACAGACTGGCAGATTGACAGACTGACAGACTGACAGACTGACAGACTGACAGACAGACAGACTGACAGACTGACAGACTGACAGACTGACAGACTGACAGACTGACAGACTGACAGACTGACAGACTGACAGACTGACAGACTGACAGACTGACAGACTGACAGACTGACAGACTGACAGACTGACAGACTGACAGACTGACAGACTAACAGACTGGCAGACTGACAGCTCTAACGATTTTGATTTTAAAAAATAAGTGCAGCTTTTTTGGTACGACCGATCATATGATTGGAAAAAAAATTAAAATGTATAGCACGGTGATTCCCATAGGACCATTTTTTTTTGCTTTCGAAATAAATGGCTTAACCGATTCTTTCAAAATTTCACACATAAATAGGCTTAGAGCGCCCAGTTCATTTTGCTTACCAATATTTCTTATTAATATATTTTTGTATTTTTAAAAGCATTTAAAAAAATTTAAACTTATATTTTGATAACTGCTCATTAATTTTTTACTTGCGATACAGGTACTATAGGTCAACTTTTGCATTTGGAAAAAAAATCGAACTTGAGAGTTTAATCAAAGTTGACATTACGATGATAGAGAACGCCAAAACAGTGGGTCCTGAAATGTGTGTGTCTGTCTGTCAGTCTGTCGGTCAGGCTGTCTCTCTGAACAACTCTCTACAGCCTAAACGGTTTTCTTGAAACTTGGTATTTAAGCGATTTAGGTGATTGTCCAAAATAGATTTTTGAATCGTTGATTTAGCCCCAAAAATAACGGTACTTGCCATACAAATTTTTCTACCATCTTAATAATCTCGAAAACGGCCCTAACGATTTTGATAAAAATTGGTGTGTGTTCTACTTTGGGTATGGTCTACATTTTGGACAATTTTTTTTTTTTAATATTCTGTTAATAACGGTACGCAGGCAACCATTTTATTGATTTTCAACTTTTTCATAAACCACTCAACGCCTTTCGATCTAAATTTTTATACATGAGCTTCTTCAAATTCTAAAAAATACTGCATTTCAAAATTTTCGAAAAATAATTTTTTTGGATTAAAAAAAATATTTTTTTTTTGAAAATTCAGTATTTCGAAAACATCTGGCCGTTTTTTCTGAAATTTAGTTTTTAAATTAAGATTCTTAAATACTTAAAATGTTCATACCAATTTTGTTTTTAAAAAAAACTAAGAATTGTTATATATAAAAAATTAAGTGGAAAACAACTTTAAAAATACATTATGCCGTTTCTATTAAGAATATTTGGCATATAATGTGATGGAACCTAGTAGCAAGTACGTGCGATGCAGTTGTGCATTTATTTTTTTTAAGTTATAGTTATATTTGCTGAATACCTATGAATTGGCGTTTTAATTTTTTTTTTGAAAATTGCTTAAAAAAAATTCTCAAAAACGGCTCCAGACTTAAAATTTTTTTTCTCATAGATTCAAATTTATACATAAAATGGCGTACTTTTTTTCCAGCTCAAATAAGACTAAGTATTTATTTCAGAATTTTGAATTATTTTTTTCTTTGATTAAGCCGATTTAATCTTTTGTTTTTAAGTTTATATTATTAAATTTTTAAGATTGTCATATCAATTTTTTTTTACAAAAAAATTAAGGAAATTTTGTATACATACAAAATTAAGTACAAAATGAATTCAAAAATATATTTAGACATTTAATAGAAATATTTTGCATTCGATGTGATCGGACATAAGAGCAAGTTCGTACGATCCAGTCGTGCATTTTATTTTTTCATAGCCAAAAATTTCACTACATATTTAACTATTTATTTCCTTGTACTTAGGCAATTATATTTCAATAAAATTCACCCCCTTCCAGGTTAACATAAATAATTACCCTCTATTGAACAACACTGCGAAATACCACGGGAAGCATGTGCTTTTTATTTTTAAGCTCTTATAATTGTTAGTAATTGACAATTCGCCTTTTGAAAATAATTGTTTCTATTTGTTATTTGAATGATTTAAATGTCTAGTAACACTCGGTTACTCAATAACTAAAAACATATTATTAATACAATAAGCAGTATTCCTTTTAAAAACAAGGTGCAGTCGTTAACAAAAGGATAAGTTTCTCTAATTTTGAGAACATTTCCCTCACTTAATAATTTTAAAAACTTTTTTACTACATTTGACTAGAAGTCACAAGACATATTAATAATATGGTATTTGCACATACACATAAATATGTAGTGCTAATTTAGTACCATTTTTAACTTCACATTGATTCAAAATAGCATTTAAATAAATTATTAAGAACAAGACCCCCCCAAAATTAGTTTGGCTACGGCTTTAAGATTACCCATTGTTTGCCCCACCAATGCGACCAATTTTGAATTTCAACACAAAGTACTATTTTCAATTTCTTGGCGAAAGAAGTAAGTTTTCAGTTCACTTTCATTTGTGAAGTGGTTAGGTCACTTTCTTATATTTTGTAATCTTTGAAACTGTTAGTCGTTGGTTTTTCTTTTGTCATCATTTCGTATGTGTGTTAAAGAGTAATACGTGTGGATCGAGTCGTGACGATACATATGGATAGGTATTGTAAAATCGAACACTATTAGTACATTTTTTGTGCTAAGACTGTTTTTTTGTAGCCTATCTTCGCAAAAGAAAGTAAAAGTCATAATTAACTTGAGAGCGACTTTCCGGAAATGATTCGTATTTCCATTTTTGACGCGATTGTTTTTTTGATAAATGGACATCTTTGGAGTGACAAATGATTCAAAAAAGTAACTGATCATAACAATAAATTAATAAATTTAAACCATTTATTATACGTGTTTGATTTTGAATTAAAAAACTTAGTATACTAGAGTCAAAGTTATTATTCATCAATTATATTACTTATCATTATTATACGGTTACAAAATTATTATTATTTTTTTAAAATGGAGAAATCCAATTTGTTTTTTGGGATGCTGTTTGTCTTATTGCTTTTGCATAGTGGGGGAGAAATAATTAACGAAGAAGTTGTTTATGTCGGTGAACGAAAAATGAATATAAGTGAACCAAAAGTGATAAATGTAAAGTTTAATAGAGAAAGTAATTTTAGTGAAGCAAAAAATTTTTCAAAAATTTTTCGATTGAAAGATACGCTACAAGTATTTGATGTGCAAAATATTGCCTCAAATTGGAATATAATTACTAAGTCAGAGATTTCGCAAAACTGTACACGAGATATTCGAAGCTATTTAATAGGATTGAATTCAAGAAATATGTGGGCCACTAAGAGTAAGTATCTTCTTTTTTTAAATAGAGTTTGTAAAAGGAATAGAAAAACTAAATTACGAATCGAAAAATATTTGCTTTCTCGCTGTAATTCCCAGTTTTTGTTTTGATTTAAACCATAGTTGCATAAGAATTAATATTAATTATATTTCCGCGTAATGCTAAACAAATATCTTTTTAATTAATTCGAAAATATTTAACAGAATTTGGTTTATTAGTTGATTCGGGAGTTAAATAGCTAAGAAATATTTTCGAATCTAAAAAACAAATGTGAGGCACCAAATTATAAACATGATATTTTCAAAAAAAAATTTTAAAACTCTAAAACCATTTCCGGGGACTAACATTTCCAGTAGACTTTGGCCTTTTCGATTGGTCTTTTGAATGCTTCTGAAACTCTGCAATTGTTATCAAGTGACAGTTCCTCTCCTGGATAGAAGAGATATTTCCTTCTTGAGTTGATGTCATAATCAAATTCAGAAGCACGCACACACTGACACTAACACCCATTATGTCAAACTCAAATTAAATGTCAATGACAATGTCGTATAGAGATGAGCGATATTGAAAAAGATTGACACCGGTGCCAGAAATTATCGAATCAGAATTATTGATGTATTTTAACTTCGATGTTTATTAATGCAATTTTTTGAAAAATAATAACATGTTCCAAAATCGATTAAAGATTAAATACATTACAAATTTTAAATACCTCAATTGTTTTGAAAATTGTAGCAATGTTTTTTTTTTTAATTTTGTTTCCTTTTTCATGTGTATGATGTAGGTACATATATCGAACTAAGCGGCAATTGAACTTCATACAATTTCACATAAATTGTTGTGAAGCAAAGTGCCGCTGAAGTGCAGTTCCCTCGAGTGATGTCTAACCTTTATTAGACAAAATATTTCAGCTTAGTTTATGTCGATGTTTTGAATATTAATATCGATGATGCGATGTTTCACATATGATGTCTAACATCGATGTATTCCCAAGATCGATAAATACCTACATTGCATGTCATTGTTTTATTTTTCCTGTCTTACACATACACTCTTATTATATTCCAGACCTAAGAATCGAGTGTTAACTTGTTCGATTGGAATCCCGGATCGGAGAGTTCTACCGCATTACCAATCAAAAAGTACATTAAATATACCTGAAGTTTCGCATATTATCTGTTTTTATTTGATAAAAAAAAATCTGTAAAAAAAGGAAAACTTCTGGTTTTCCCAAGAATTCATATTGCGTTTTCGCAACGCTCGCCAAAACGGTTATCAAAATTATTGAAATACACTTTTCTTCTTAGATGGAATAAGAATTAACTTTATTTGGATAATTTTATGAAAAATTAATAAAATAAATTCCACCTGGTAATGAAAAGATTGTTGAAAATTTAAAATGAAGAAGTTCATATAAAGGTATACATACATTATTATATTTATATATATTATGTTTTCAAGGAAATTTAAAAAAATACATTTTCCTTCTTTAAAAAAACGGATTGGCTGGAACACTCCCGACATCGAAGTCACTTTTCTGTTTTGATGACTGTATGATTGACGTTATCGAAATGAACTAATTCATTGCGTTGCCTTCCGTTTGATCACAGGTCAAATATTATAAATACTAGGTGTGGCATTTGATTTGTCCTTAGCAAATGTTTTGGAAACACAATGTATCCTTGCACTTACAAAGCTGCCTCGAGTGCATTTCATAAAAGTGGTCAGTACCACTAAACTATCCTCGAATTCGAATGCGATAGTTGATCAAACGAATTACATAGTGCATTAAAATGTTGACTGTTGAATGTTTTTTTTTTGATCAAACCGTTTTTCTTGTTTAATTGGTTGGGTAATCAAATGGTTTGATATAGAACTGCAACAATATTGAATTGTCGTTCCAACGAATCCCGAAATACTCAGTTTAGAAAGACCATACATTTTTTGTGGAATTAATGTGGAAAAAATTTCGCTTAAGTAACACTGTGCTGACTTGTTTTGATTTTTAAAAGTAATCTTATTACATCATAAATCAAAGAAAACAAGATTACGACTCTTCTTGTTTCTAAGCTATTATGCTGACGTCACCAGAGACAAAAAAAATCTGACAGCAAAAGAAATTGTTTTGTTTGTCCGATGTGGATTGATGGAGTTTTCGTGCGCAAATAATATAATCATACAATTTGTTTAAATAATGGAATAGCTAATGTTGAGTTAAATTTACTTTAATTAAATTTAAATTAATTGCGAAAAAATCAAGAATAAAAGAAAGTCGGAGTGCTAAATGGATATCGAAGATTTGATCTAAATTAAGCAAAACAACAATCTTTGAAGATTTGCGCATTCAATAAATAGAAAATATTTTAATTATGTTTTAATTTTCTTGTGTTTTCATTTTTTTTTTGCATTTGGATAAGTCTACAATTGTTCTGTTAAGTTTCCTTGTTCCAAAATACATCCTCATGCGGAAAAAAACCCTTTTTATCTCCACATCGCAATCAATGTCTTTGGCCAATTCAATTCGATGTGTTTGGAAGCCTACACAAATTACTAAGTCTTCTTCGATGAAGGATTTGAAGATGTTGTGCAAGTTCGTCAAAGTCATTCAACATCCTCGGTGATAGCTTTGACAAGCCGCCTTCACTTATGTGGTCCACCTATGAATACAATGCGACGTTTTCTTCGGCTGTAATTTTGTTTCCTAGGTAATAGCCGCCCATATTTTTTAGGTCGTTAAAATGGCCAAATTTTGATCATCTTTGTTGCCATCAGTATTATCTCCTTCTGGTTCCCAAGCAATGCTTTGAAATATGGTACCTAAAAAGACATTTCAGATTATTTGTTTGCATAAGCAAAAGCAATGTCTGCAAACCGTTCAATGGCGCTTCCAAATATGGGGTATCGTCGAAGCTTACATTTGCTGCGTCCGAAATAACACCCTCGTTGTGTCCTAAAATGTGGGACCTTAATCTAAAGAGGAATTCTTCTCTATCAGGATGCTAATGGATGCCACCCTTTCCACGTAACACACCAAATGTGTTTTCTAATACGTCCTGATTCAATGTACGACAACACATACTTGAATCCAAATCGGCTTACGTCTAACAGGGTTTCTACTATTTTTAATTACGATTATATGTCGGTACTATAATGCAAGTTATGCATTCGTAAAAAAAAGTTCTAGCAATTGGACATGACATTACGATCATAGAGAAGCCAAAAAAAATGATCGACAAAAAATGTCTGTCTGTCTGTTAGCATGTCCGTCTGTATGTATAACGAGCTGCAGCCTATACGTCTTGCGCGATTACATTTAAATTTTGTATGTGTTATTTTATTGGCATTCCTCAGAGGGGAAATTGAAATTTTATTTTTACTAAAGAAAATCTTATTTTTCTCGAAAACGGCTCCAATGATTTTTATAAAAAAAATGTTGAAAATTTTTTTGTTGGTACTAGCTATCATTTGACAGGACAAGAATTTACGGGAAGAGTCTATTAGTGGTACTTTTCATATAACGGTTTTTTAAATTGTTGGCTTTCTAAGTAACGCTACATCAGATTTCTGTCAAATGTTATATCTGAGAAGATCTAGGTAGCCAAACTAATTCTGCATATCAAGATCTTGGATAACTTATTTTTATTAATTAAAATTAATTCAACTTTTTTGTTTTCAAAAATCAATATTTTTAAAATTAATCAAAAAATAGTTTTAAATTTTATAATCACATATATACTTATAAACTATATAAAACTGCTTACCAAAATTTAAAAAAAAAATGTTTTCAAAAAACTAAAAATTAAAAATAGGATTTCATCAAAATCCATCCTACAATTATAATGATAAGTTTAAAAAACGATTTTTACGTACATTATACACCATTCGCTTTCATTATACATATGCACGTATTTACATACCTAGGTTCCATCCATGTTTGTTGGTATCTACACATTTCTCTTCTTCCAACTTACATAATTAAAATCTATCACATAGATAAACAGTTATTCTGTGCACTAGGAAAAGCTTTTTATTTTTTTTGTTTAAGTATATTTTTGGTGCCATGCTGCCAAACAAGATATAAAAAAGTCAAATAAGGTTTGCTTAGTGAATTTAAAAAAAAATCAATAATGTAAAAACAAAAGCAATCTTATGTTAGATTTCGAATTTATAATAGATGACTGAATCTTACTACCTTAATAGGCTTACCTTGTGTAATTTTGTGTACATATACAAAAATAAACTATATACATACATATATACCTACGGTGTTCATCAGTCCCGTTTTTCCGGGACAGTCGGGTATTATCCTCGGCTAAATTATAAGAAAACCCTGGACGTACAACTGTCCCGTAATTTATTTTTTGTCCCGGTTTTGTCCCATATTACCATACACTTATATTATTTGAATAACGTTACAAAATTTTAACCATTTTATTTACAATAATTTAATTTTGTGTTTAATATTTGTATGTCAAAGCTAGGGTTACCATTCGCCCCCCTTTTGGAGGGACTGTCCGCCTTTTTTAACTCAAGATATTTATTGTCCCCCAAAACCAAAAATGACAAAGAGGGACACAAATGTCCCTATTTTTTACACATAAAGCATATTTTGCATACTATAAAGCAATATTGTATACTACCTACTCTTTCCTATTCAAAAAAATCTTAGGTTTACAAATTAAAGGTGTGAATATTTCGATTATAGCAAATAAAATTTTCGTAATTGAATAAATCCATTTACTTCATTCAAGAAGCGTTGCCAACTTCCCTTCAGTTCATTGACAAAGAAAAGAAGCAGACAAAAATAAAAAAAAACTCTTGCAAGATGTGAGAAGCAAACTATAATTGGGTTATAAAAAGTGCAGAGGGCAATCAATACAGGAAATGTGTTGTGTGCAAATCAGATTTAAACATTTCTAACGGATGGCAATATGACTTAAAAAAGCACGAAAAACAAATAAAACATCAGACAATGCAAAGCCAAGTTCAGAAAGAAAAGATCTCCAGCATTTTGAATAGATTAGGGCAATCAAGTTCAAGTTCTGCCTTATCAACGAATGAAAAGAAGCAACTTTTTCCTGCCATTCAATAATTAATAGCCATAGTTATGAATGGTTTGCTTGTTTTTATTTTTAATTATTTTCTTAATGAAAAACTAATTTATTTTTTGTTGGTTTTGTTTCCATTGATTTACTTTAGTTGATTAGTTATAATTTAGTTAACATTTTTACTTTTCTTCATTGTTTAGGATTTGTATTTTTTAAAAACATGAGTTGTCCCTCTTTTTGAAAGTTTGCCCATCTAGAAAACTCGACATATCCCCCTTTTCAACAATTTGAATCTGGTAGCCCTAGTCAAATCGCGAATCCGTCTCAACACATCGTTCAGAGGGATTTACTTTATATTTATTCATATTATCTTATATAATTATATATTACTTTATGTTCACTGAACGCATTAACTTGGCACCTTCATTGAGCTGCCCGATTTCTTTTCAAACTTTATCTTCACAAACTTCATATTGTATCTTCACAAAAAACACAATACGAATGAAAGAAAAAATGTGAGTGTTTACTTGTCCAAGCAAATGGAATTTATTTGTTTTAATTATTTACAATAAATTTAGAAATTTGTCAAATAGCTACATCCGATCTTCAGAGGGAATTTTCATTCATAAACAACAATAAAAGAGCCAATACCGTAACCTGTTTAAATACGTTTCTACGTTTTCTATAAGCAGTGGTGGAAGATATGATATTGAACAGCACTGAAAACCAAAAAAAAAAAGAATTTGACGTTGATTCCAATGCATGTTGCTTTTTTAATTCGACGATTTTCAATTACCAGCAAAGAAGAGTGCAGTTAATGGAGGCACCTGTGCTCATTCAGGATGTCTAATGATTGCACATCGAAACTTATAAAAAGCTGTTTTTATGAAATATATTCCACACAAAATGTGAAGCTATTGTGTACAATCTTAAATATTCTTGAACAAAATTGTATCGAAGGAATTAAAACTTATCTAACCAGAGTAAGTTTGTGACAGTGTTTTTTTAATTATTCTAATCATGGCTGTACAAAACTGTGTCCGCTCTTGGTTCGTTATTTTACACCATAGCTACGTATCGTTGTCAAGACTTTGGAGGTTAAATGTTTCCAAGGGAAACATCGGACATCACTTCAAAATATACATAGATAAAACTTTGGTAAAATTTTGACAATTTGTGCTTACAACATAAGCTGTTATTTTGGCAGGTCAGCAAGAAAAGGCAAGAACAACATTTTTTGATAAACTTCAAGGCATTATCAATACTGATCACATTGGATTTAATTGTGCAGCTCACGATTTATATAACTATCGTTTTTTTAGTTCTACACTGTTCGTGTTGAAAAATTCAAGGAAATTTGCGAAAGGTGTCAGACTAAATGCTTCAAACTAGTTTGTTACAGCAAAATTAGTTGGCTATCTTTAAAACCAGCTATTTAGAGAATAATAAAACTTTATAATCCTTTAAGAGAATTTTCCTTATTTTAAACAATCTGTTTAACTATCCTTCATCTGAGGTCCTTCTTTCTCCATTTTATTCAATCCGAGCCCTTTTTTTCAGAATCTTTATTGTAGCTGAATTTATATAAATGTATCTTTTCTATAACTAGATTGCACAATTTACAGAGAAATGGTATATTTCCTACCTTACTACTACCTTGTTTTAGAAGGAAAAGCTACATGAAAAAAACCTTCATACAATAAACAAATATAGATATTTCCAGAGAAGAGATAAGTGGGACTGTGTGAGATCACAAAAAAAGATGTTGTTTACATACTCGATTAAATAAGCATTTAAATAGATAAATAAATATATGAACAGCGAAATAAAAAAAAATTAATAAATTAAGTCTAATTAAATGTATATCACAGTAGGTAGTTTATATAAACAAATAAATAAATCTATTATTAAACAAGAAGAAACAGAAAAATTAATAAATAAATAAATTTAAGAAACAGCAAAAAATATAAATAAATAAATTAATCAATTAATCAATTAATTAATCAATCAATAAATAAATAAATAAATAAATAGGTAAATAAATAGATGATATATGAATAAATAAATAATAATAAATAAATAATAAATAGATAGATAAAGAAATAAAAATAAATAAATTAATAAATAAAGTTACAGTATTTGAACAAATAAATAAATACAATGTAACTAAATTAACAAACAAATAGATATATATTTTTTTTTGTATCACAGCATAAGAAAATGATTTTTTTCCGAGCCCTTAGTTTTGCATTTGAGCATATTATTAACAGAATCGCAAAAAATTTGCATGTCTAAAGTTGCGCTAGCAATTCATATTTTAGAAGTTTTTGACCAAATTGGTTTTTATTTGGATTTGGAGAATTTTTAATTTTTTTTCTCGTCGGCTTTATTGGTCGTAATGGTGATTAAATGAAAGCAATTTTCATTTTATTTTCCCAAAGTTTCGACGGTGGTTGCCGTCTTCTTCAGGGGTGTCTTTATTTACAAAATTAAAAGGAGAATTAATGTTGTACATATTGATACAAGTAAACGAACAAAATATGACTTACATAACTATAAATTTTAAGATTTTTAATATACATAACAATAATTTGTTTGAAACAAATAACAAAAAAAAAAAAAAAATACAGCAACTTTAAACGTAAATCAGCAAACCAAAAACAAACTCTTAAATTTTTGATAATCTGTAGACACAATATGGATTAATTCCCGAACATTTAAAAAGATCTACAGTTAACACTAAAGCAATGAATCACGAAGCTCGTACGACAAAATAGAACATAAATTAAATCTCAAAGTTCTTAACCTGGAAATAAGCGAAACCTTTCACAAAATAAAACAATCCAACAACACACTTAGAATGCTTAACAAACGAATACAAGGAAATATAACATCACAAGAACACAAACTATTTATAAATCAACAGCAACAAAATTTCCTAACCATTTGCATGAAAAAAGAAGAAATCCAAACCCAAAAAATTAGTCAACTCAAAGCTGATCTGTGGGAAAAATTAAACATTAAAATGCATGACGATTGGTTTGTAAACAAAAGTGACGTAGAGTTTCCCTTCGAAATCAAATGGCTTCTGTCCTTGGGAAAGAAATTTTCTTTGCAATTGGCAAAAATACGTCCCCTCTTTTCCAACTCATTGCAGATGGCGAAGAAATCATAAGAGCAGAAAAAGATGAAATAGGACAAGACGAAACTAGTGCTTAGTATAGCAATATGCTTCACTCTTTTCAAAGTTACCACCACAACGACGCATTCGACAAATACATCACGAAGGTACACAAAGATGCGGTAAAGTTTCTTAAAAAACACAAAAACATCATAATTGTAGCAGCTGATAAAGGCAATGTGACTGTTGCGATGAATACGACGGAATATGAAGACAAGATGACGGAACTACTGTCTGACCGCTCTACATACAGGGTCGCAAGAGCAAGCCCCCTCACCACTCTACAAAACAAAAACAATGAATTTGTGAAATGGTTGCACAACAAAAAGATGATCGATGATAGGGAAAAAGCAATTATGACTACCTACACAGCACAAATACCTGCAATATATGGTTTACCAAAGATTCACAAACCAAATATGCCTCTCCGGCCGATAACGTCATCGTTGAAAGTTCCTTGTTACGAAATTTCAAAGTACCTGGGTAAAATATTACAGTGTGTCACAAAAAAATCTCCTCACTTTTTTTTTGTACTTGACACAAACGATATTTTGGTTTCTTATGACGCTGTTTCTCTTTTTACTAATGTTCCTGTTCAGCTTGCAATCAACATTATTAAACACAAATGGGAAATTACCATATAGTTGAAAATACCAAGCTGAGCCAAAACAAATTTATCGAATTATTAAATTTTTGCCTCAAAGATAACAACTACCTGCAATTTAAGGACAATTTGTACAAACAAGTACACGGAATGCCAATGGGAAATCCTCTTTCACCGACGATTGCGGACTTGGTTTTAGATTTCTTACTCGAGGAATGTTTTAAACTAAGCTACAAACCAAAGTTTATAGCAAAATACGTTGTTGATATCTTTGCGATTGTGGATAGAGAAGAAATTGAAAATGTCTTACGATGCTTAAACCAGTTTAATGAAAAAATACAAATCACCGTAGAGAGGGAAAAAACAGATCGATAGCGTTCTTGGACGCTAAGGTCTAACGCGAAAATGATCGACTGTCTTTCGACTGGTACCAGAAAGATATGGCATCTGGGCGACTTGTCAATTTCCGATCAAATCAAGCCAAGCACATTCGTATAAACACTGCGTCGAACTTAATAAACAAATTTTTTGCGTTGAGTGACCGAAAATTCCATTCCGCCAACGAAGAAAAAGTTACGCAAGTACTCTGAGACAACAGCTTTCCAACAGAAGTTATAAGGAACTTGATACTTCGTCAAAAACACCAAGTTCGTTCAGAAAATAAGTTGGAAGAGAGGAGATGTGTTTATAAGAGTGTCGTTTATGTGCCCAAACTTTCCGAAAATTTCAAAGAAATGGTCACGAAAAACAACCCGGAAGTCAACTTGGCATATAGGTCGAATCAGACTGTTGCATCCATATTCACCAACCTGAAGACGAAACCCGACAAAAATCGCTTTTTAGACGTAGTTTATAAAATAAATTGCCAGGGGAAAACGGATGAATCCGGCAATCTTTGCTACATCGGCACCACCAAACAACTCCTTCGGCAAAGAATGGCGACCCACAAGTCAGATATTCGCCTAAAAAGTTCTGAGAAGACGGCACTGGCTTCTCACATCGTTGATACGGGTCACACACCAAACTTCGAGGGAGTGGAGATCCTTGCAACAGAAAAACATACATCTAAACGTTACACACTAGAGACACTGCATATAACTAACAACACAAATAATACGAACCGCAAACAAGACACACAAAATTTATCTGCGGTTTACTGTTCATTAGTTTCTGACAGTAAATATCATTAAACGTAGACTAATCGAGAAGTGTTCAAAATCTGTTTTTTTTTTCTTTTTTGTTATTTGTTTCAAACAAATTATTGTTATGTACATTAAAAATATTAAAATTTAACGTTATGTAAGTCATATTTTGTTCGTTTACTTGTATCAATATGTACAACATTAATTCTCTTTTTAATTTTGTAAATAAAGACACCCCTGAAGAACACGGCAACCATCGTCGAAACGTTGGGAAAATAAAATGAAAATTGCTTTCATTTAATCACCATTACGACCAATAAAGCCGACGAGAAAAAAAAATAAAAATTCTCCAAATCCAAAGCTAGCAATTCAATGCCAATTAAAACTAAAATCTATATTAGGAGAACAATTGATAATTTTGTTTGTGAACAAATTGATTAATGAATAATTCGAACAAATATTAATTGACCAAAAGTAATGTAAAGCAAATATTCATCAATTTTACATACGTGTGACGAATACTTAAATCATTGGGATGTATCTTTTAAAGAATTTTTTTAGTTTTTAGTTAAGTAATTCTTCGAAATATTCCTATTTTTTAACTGGCCAGAAATATAATCTTCTGAAATTGTTTGTCACAAAATTATAACAAAATTTATAGAGTACAAAATAAGTACAAAATAACTGTGGACTAATATTTGGAAAATGAAAACATACAACTGAATATTGAAACTCTCTGAGCCATGTTAATGGGAAAATTAAACTATAATTTCAGGTGCCAGGAATTAAAAAAAAATATTTAATAGGAAACTATAATATCATGAAAGAAATTTGTCAGGCAAAAAAGTACCAATTACCAAATATTTTTTGGTAATGTGTTATTAATGTTTATTTTTCAAGGACTTGGTAAAAAAATGTAAAGTTTTTGCATTTTGTGCTGTTTTTTTTATTTTTTTTTGTATATGAACATTTTGTTGATTTTGTTCCAAAAACGTTTTTCAGTTTTCGGATTTATATATACATATGGTGGCCGTGGCGCAATAGTTCTGTGCTCGCCTGTCAACCTCGTGGTTGCAGGTTCGATTCCTGCCGTTGTCTATGTTTTATATTTCATTAAAAACCAATTCTAAAAATTGTCATAAAATGAGTTGCTGGTTTACTAATTACATGCTGTTCAGGCATAACACTAACAACATGTGATTGAGTAAACTAGCATTGCCTTAAAATATGACAAAGAACTAAATAAAATAATGCGAATTATAAGGGACATAAATAAATTAGACACGGTAATTCTCTCCGCATTAGTTCAGCCGCCATCCCTGGAGATAAATCTGAGACAACAACTAGCTCTAGTCTCAGAACAGCGCGCCACACGTGTTTCCTATCCTTCTTTTTCTTCTTTCACCGGATGCCCGCGCTGTGTTAAAAACATATAAGGGCATTCATAATCCCTTGAGCGCGTGCAGAATTATTAAAACTAATTCTATATATATACCAGCAGGAAGTCCCCGGCGTTGCCCGGGCACCTGAGGAAAAGTCTTTTTATGCAATATCTTCCAAATGAAATGAAAAATTAAGAAAAAAATTGTAAGAAAAGTATTTTTCATTTATTTTTTCGTTCAATACCCATGTTCTAGGACTTTGGAATCGATAATATTAGTCGAGAAACAAAAAGAAATCATTTGTTTTGGTTTTAAGATGTCAAAAGACACTTCAATTTTTTGTCTTCTAATGGAAATAATAACATAACATAATAACCCCCTGTAAGTGAGGAAAAGTTGTCGCCTGAGTTACAGAAGATGGGTACAGGATTAGTTTCCTTATTTTTTTTACAAACAAACTATTCTTCATTTTGGGACTCTTCGCTCTCCGGAGGTTGTTTTTTTACTTGCGATAGGTAAATACAATTTAAGGCAAGTTATACATTTGTCAAAAAAAAGTTTTGAGATAACAATCAAACATGACATTACGATTATAGCGAAGACGAAAAAACATGGTCTTAATATTCTATTCATCTGTATGTTGGTAAAGCCACTTACATTCCAAAGAGGTGGCCGAATTCCTTCAAACTTTTGGTATAGAGTTTTTTTTTTGGTGAAACTGCCATTATGTTAAAGCTCATTTTTCTCGAAAATGGTTCTAACGATTTTGTTATGATGAAATCAGAACGTTTTTTCGGTATGATCTATTAAAGGGTTGGAAAAGAAATTACCAATAATAGCTGAGAAGGCTACCTTCCATAGGATTGATTTTTTTTGCTTTCTATTATCTGGAACACGGCTTAGGTGATTCTTTCGTTCATTCGAAATTTTACACATATTATATAGGTTTAGGTACGTCAACTTGTGATGCATACCAATATTTTTAATTACATAATTTGTAATAGATATTTGTTTGTATTTTTAAAAGCATATTTTAAAACTTTTTTTAATAATTTAATATTGCCAAAACAGCTCATTATTTTTTGTTTCAAATGATAAGTATACACAATATGCTTTATTCCTAGAAACCGCTCCACAGATTTTAATAATTTTATTCTCGTAAAGTGAAATTCATCTTTATCAGTTTGTTTGCTAAGGCTTAACTTGGAAACCACACCTACAATTTAAAAAATTCTTTTGGTTTTGAAAGGTTGTAGTTTGCAAGTGGCTTAAGGGGTTTAATATTTTTTTGCAAAACTTAGCTGTTTGTAGGGTGAAATGGGCTAAACGCAAAAAACAGTACTTGTGAAAGTAAACATTTCGGGACTCTGAAAGTTTACACAGCAAACTTGATCTTCTTTGTAGACTTAACATGTGCCAATGAAAAAGATGGCAGTTAAGTGTAAAATCTTACCAACTCTTATAGCTGGCACATGAAAAGTTGGGGCCCACCAAATTTAGTTTTACTTTCATGCATATAACAACTTACGCGAAAGCATGAGGTTACACTTGCAAGTTAGTTTTTACGTTCGCAAAAGTAGCCACTGGCGCTGGTGAATCCTTGCAGATGTAAGCTCTATTAATAGGCTAATTTCAATATCCTCAACAAACTATACATATACATGCACCGGCGCATGTAACCGTGAAAATACAAGATTTCGCGATTATATGTACTTACACACTAAAATAAATTTTCCTTACAAACTTGAAAAAATTGATAGTTCAGTTCGAAACCTTAGCAACCTTTTAGCTTTTATGAAAATAGTCCCGGCGACGACGGTGAATTCATGTATTTGTATGAGCCCCGCATAAATTACAGAAAAGGAGCACGTCTAATGTCGAATTTCTTTCTTCGAAATTTTCGGAATTTTTCATGCTGGGGCCCTGTCAGCGTAAAACTCAAAATGTCGGGTCTTTAAAGATTTTTTTACACTATCAGAATTGGTCGAAGAGAGCCTATAGTAAGTTCCGTCTTGCGGCCAATGGTTTGCCAAAACAGAAAACTGTGTTATACCACCGGCTCATCATTTAGTGCAGTGTTAGTTGTTAGTAGGCAAACTCTATTACAAATACCACTTACACAAGAACAACATGAAAATATAAACATATAATATTACGTCAATACAAAACAAGAACATACTCGTAACAATAAACCAAAAAGAAACATTTAAGAGCGTGGAACAATGGTTTTGAGTAGATTTTTTAATTTAATTTTACTGATATTGAAATCAAAAACGTTTGAATTCCAATTTAAAAGTCTGCCCATACGTGTCAAGGGCTCATGCATCCCATAGTTGATCCTATGTGTTGGGACTTTAATCAAGTCGAGTCCACGAAGTTTATAACCTCCACCCCGATAATTTAAAAAAAACTGAACATAGTAGGTCTGGTGCCTCTGTGACACCTGTTATTATTTGCCGGAAGAATACCAAATCATTGTTTGTTCTTCTCTGTGCCAGTGTTTGCATTTGAAGAATAGATTATCGTTGGTCATAACTGAGGGCATTAGAAGGATAACTCCACTGAAGCCCTTTCAATGCGAAACGAGTAAAGTTTCTTTGAACAGATTCTAATCTCTCAATATGAACATCGTAAAGAGGAGTCCAGTCCAAACCTGCGATGCATACTCAAGATGGGGACGAACCAAGCAGTTATATAAAGCACGGGTAACATTGGGATCAACAAATTCTTTGGACCAACGTTTAATAAATCTTAACATTGAATTATCTTTGTTTACTATGATATTAATATGGACAGAAAAGTCTAAATTGGGCGTAAAGAGAACTCCAATGTCCCTTAAAATCTGCCGTAAAATAACATAGTCATGAGAAGAAGGAGAACGTTTTTTTTGAAAATGTCATTGTTTGACATTTTGTCGGGTAAAGATTGAAACTATTCTATTCACACTACCAGGCAAAGTGGTTAATATCCTCTTGCAATAGAGTTCGATCCTTTGAAGATCATATATTTTTATAAATCTTCATATCATGTGCAAAGATAAGAATTTCGCTATTGCGTACACAAAGAGGAGCCTCATTAATAGCCAATGTAAAGAGTAATGGTCCAAGATGGCTTCCCTGCGGAACACCTGATTTGGCAATAAAGGGTCTTGAGTAAGATTTTCTGAATTTGACTTGATATAACCTATCTTCAAGATACGAGGTTATCCACTTGATGAAATATGGAGGAAACCCGTATAAATTAAGTTTAAACTTGATAATCTGATGAGACAATTGATTAAAAGCTTTCGAGAAGTCGAGAACCAACTTTTTGACCACTTTCTAGGGAGTTTAAACATTAATTCAAAAAGACAACTAGATTAGTAACAGTAGAACGTTTCTGCATAAAACCATGTTGTTGGTTGCAGATAATATTTTTACATATGAATGTCAAACCAATGAAATGTATGACATCTTCTCTAGCTGACATATTACATAGACTACATATAATAGGCAAATCTTCACGGTGTGGAATAAAATTCAGTCTTACTAGCTCCTCTCATTTTAAAAATTGCCGAGATAATTTTTTGGCTATATTCCGCCCGAAAATAATTTTTTTTCACACAGGTTGTGCTGTAGAATACTGTAGGTGACTCTGTGTATCGAAGAAGTAGCTTGTCCGATGTTCATCTACTTTTGCAACTAGGTCGTAAAGAGCGTTTTCAGTCTCCCTTGTTCTATTGCTTAGACTTAAATTCAGGTTCAGATTTACATGATAATAGTCTGCCAGTTCCTTTAATTTTCCAAACCAAAGGCCTTTTCTCTGTATAACATACTGCGCTATAATTTTTGGCAGTCTGCTATCAGGCATATTTAAAACATTCAATAGATAGTCGATATGCAACTTGAGTGTTTTAATAAATAATGGTGACATTCCGGTTTCAATAATTACCATATAATTTGGTGTATTACTGGGTAGTTTAAAACTCCTTTTTATATAAAATCTAAATAATTTTTCAAGCGTTTCATATATCTCATAACCCCACGTTTGAGCAGCATACATCATCACAGATACAGCCACCGCTGTAAATACTTTGTACTTTACATTGTGCGAAATAAGGTTATTTTCGAAACATCCCTTCTAAGCCGCAATTATTGCGCTTTTTGCTCTTATTGTTTTAACTTTTAAATGACTTTCCATATTCAAATTACTTGCTATTACAACACCAAGATACTTATATGACCTAACAACTTCAATCGGTTCGTTATTCAAATACCACTTCTCGTTTCTGGATGTTTACCTGTTCCCTTTTTAAATACCATCACTTTGGATTTGCTTAAGTTTACCGTTAAGTTCCATAACTTGCAGTACACATAGACGATTAATCATGAGTTGCAGTGCTTCAGGCGAATATGCAAAGAGCACAACGTCATCTGCGAACATCAGAGCTTTGATCAATATTCCAGTTATTTCTACTCCACCTGGTAAACAGTCAATGAGATCGTCTATAAAAATTGGAAATAGATATGGACTCATGGGACAACCTTGTTTGACTCCCATTGGTGTCTTGAACCACCTAGACATTTCTTCTCCGTTCCAAACAGCTGCCTGGTTCCCCTCATACAAACTTACTAAGACCTTTCCAAATTTTGTTGTTATTCCAGCGTTGTACAGCTTGTAGAAAAGAGCTCTTCTATCAACCGTGTCGAAGGCCGCCTTGAGGAGGTCGACGAAAAATACGTACAACTTCTTTTTTTGTTCCAAAAATGTTCCCGCAATACTTCTTAGAGTAAATATGTTGTCCCATGTAGAATATCCACTCCTGAACCCGGCCTGCAATTCCTTAAGCTTTTTATTATGAATAATCCAATCACTTAAGCGATTGTTTAGAATCGAAACGAACAATTTATACGAGGAATTCAAAAAGGATATTCCACTAAAGTTTTTTGGGTCTGCTAAGTCTCCTTTTTTATGAATCTGAAATATTATAGATTTCTTAAACTGCGGCTGTACTTATCCTGTTTATAGTATTCCATTGAAGGCCTCTTTAAGTTTTTTGAACAGTTTCACTGTTCCATATTTAAAGAACTCTATCGTGATTGCATCTGGTCCTGGCGCTTTTCCGTCTTTTAGCCTATTTGCTGTCAGATACACTTCTTCATCAGATATAGGAGAATATAGAATATGATTAGTGCAGAAAGGTTTTGCTTAGAGTGTAGCTGGTGCACCTATATCTGGACTTAAACGGTTTTGGAAGTAATCTTTTAGTAACGCTATAGAGATTTTATCGCTTATCTGGATACTTTTGCCGGTGATTTTAATTGCTTTCCAAAATTCCTTCGCGTTTCTACAGCATGTTAATTTTAAAGCCGTGTTCTGTTGGAACTTTATTTTTTTCTCTTTACATATCTTTTTATAAAGGGTATTTGCTTCAATGTAGAGTCTTTTAAAGCCAGTTTTGTTATATTTTCGAAATGCTTTGAGCCATCCAAAGGATTTTTTTCGTGTTTCATCGCAATCGCCATCAAACCACCAATCCTTTGCTTTCTTTTTGAGCGTATGCGCTTGTCTACCAACCGGATATGCAGATTTTATAAGTGCTCCAATATCATCCATATCAATATCTCTTTCCTCTTCAAGATTTTCATTTAAATTCTGCCAATACTTGGTTGCTTTGGCTTCCTTCCATATCAGTTTTGGCGGAAGTTTTAACTTTTTCGAATATAGTTGTGGTGTAACTTATGGATTGAATTCGACAGTTATTGGCATGTGGTCAGAAAATGGCGCGCTCAACAGTTTGAAGTCGTGAATTTGTGACATCCAATCTACTCTTGTAAGACAGAAATCGACTACTGAGGCACCTTGCTGTCCAACAAAAGTATATTCACCACCGCTATCTGATTTAAGCACACCATTTATGATAAAAAGTCCAATTATGTGTCGCATAGTTCCAATAGTTTTTTTCCTTGTATTTAGGGTTGTATTTTTCGAAGTTCTAACTTTGCCTGCAAACAAATTTTTTTTGCCCACTTCCTCTCCCATCCTAGCATTTAAATCACCAATGATCATTACATTATCTACACCATTAAGTTCTAGAAAATCATTCAATGCTTTAAAATCTCTCTCCCATTGATTGCAATTAATGTATGATGGTATTATTAAATATTGAGATGAATTAATGATAATTTTTAGGCAAATTACTTCTTCGCATGATATAAATTAACAAGATATATTTTTGATAGACTTCGTGAACCCAAAGTAACATCCCCCACTCGGCCTTCCCCCCGTATTTAACCTTATTGCTGGTATCAAATGAAAATTTAAATTTTTTAAATGTTCGGTGTACAAATCATAATCTTCTTCAACCACAAATGTTTCATATAAAAAAACAAAATCACAAATATTTAATAATTCATAAAAATCTCTGTATAATAACTTATTATTAAGACCTGCTATATTATAACTAATTATTTTAAATTTTTTTATTTCGTAATTTAATTTTTTAATTTGGCAGACGGCGGCGCGTATGCTGAATTCGAGTCGGAAATTGTTGGATAGGTTTGCATCATCGCTAAACTGTTACCCAGTTGACTGCCAGGTGTCGCTCTCCCATATCTATTTATATCTCTGTTTGGATTTTGACATTCATCAGTCTCCTTCAATTTACCCAGCTGTTTTCTTAAGTCAGTTTGATAAATATGATTCAGTTTTGCAATTCCATCTGCTTTGTTGTTGTACATAAGTCCCAACGTTTGGCTCCAGCGGAACAATTTATTGCCAATAAACATATTTTCATCTCTAACAAAAACTTTTATTTAGGAATTTACTTCCATTAGCCTTTTTCTTATTCTTAGCAGATGATGTCGCTTTTGCCGAACTGATATAGGTAGGTCTTTGAAGATGGTGACTCCCGTATTCTGTAAGGTTTTCGATGCTTTTAGGGAAGTGATAACTTGTTGTTTTGATTCGAGTTTAACAAAAAAATTTTTCGTATTTGTGTTCCCCGATCGAAGTTCATGGATAAGCAAGCTTTCCGTGCTATGTGGGGGTTGAATTAACGATGAGCATACGCTTTTCACCACTTCCCTCGCATCTCTTCCCACTTGCACCACGACTCTCATCATTATGTTATTTTCAGTGTTTTTCTTTTGCATTTCGTCCATTCGGTATTCCAGAAGTTCACATTTATTCTCAAGGGCAGACACTTTGTTGCATAATTGGAAATTTCGCTCCAGCACTTTCTTGCACTCAATTGCGATTGCTTCAATGTCTTTAAGCTTGATGTCAAGCAATCCAGCAATCATATTGGCTAGATCGGATTTTCTCATTTTTGGAACAAACTTGTTTGACTTGTGTTCTTTTTTGTCTGTTGAAGTTTTCGGGTGATATTTCGCCTACTTTGCGCTTGTTCATATGCCCCGTGCACTTTCAGTGAGGTTATGTGTGGTTTTTCGTTTAAATATCAATAAATAAATTGAATAAAAAACTCACTTGGATGCAGTATAAATGTTCCAATTTTATTGCAATTAATAATTCAATTTTATTGACACTCCAGATTACGTAAAATTATTTTTCTTATCATTTTTTTACGGAGCCACTTAAAAACACCAACTGCTGTTTAATATTTGACAGATGTCAATTAGGAATGCAAGAAAGCTTAGAAATTGGTCTATAGTTGATAATATTGGTTTTATCTCCCTTTCTAAATACTGGGGTTATAAATGCATTCTTCCAAACTAAAGGAAATTTACCTAATTTCAAAGATAGTTCAAAAATGTTACTCAGAGGAAGACCTAAAATAAAAAAATAAGGTGGTATTCCATCAGGTCCTATAGTATAGTCCTCTTTTAAATGTGACAAAAAGCTCAACATTATTTCATGCTCTATTGTAATATTGTTAAACGATACTTGAGAACAATTTCGTAAAAAATGAAAATAGTTTTCCTCAACAACTACAGAAGAATCAATGAAGGATTGGCTAAAATTACTTGCAAATCCCTCACAGATTTCAGAAGTTGTATTCAAGATTACGTCATTATAAATGAGGCTTACTGGATATCCATCACATTTCTTTTTAGAATTTATTAATTTCCAGAAGTTTTTCGGGTCTAACTTCAAAGAACGGCCCATTGTTTCCAGGTATTTGTTAAAGACTTCGAAAGAGAGTTTTTTGAATTCTCCAAAAAGAGAAATGTAAACTACTTGATTTTCTACCGTTATGAAACTAATATATTTTTTCCAAGCCTTTTTCCTTTTGTTTCGGAGACATTTCAGTTCTTTTGTGAACCAAAGATGACAAGAAGAATTAGAGGGAATAGATCTTTTTTTAGGAACTGTTTCATTAATGCTTCTCATCAAAATAGAATAGAAGCTTGAGATAGTTGAGTCAAGATCATTAGAAATCGGTAAATGTATACCGGAATTTATTAAACTATCCAAGAGCTATTGAAAATCACCTTTGCGAAAGTCAAAAGTATGGGAGCAGTCATGAGGATTACTATTTTCTAGTAAATGACCACTCAAGTCAAGAAAAAATGTCAAAAGGCGGGTGATAACGATCTATGTTAGATAAAGCAGGGGTAGATTCTACCACTACTGTACTAACGGCGTCAGATGGGAAAACAAGGTTAAATTGTCTATTTTTTTAATTTTGTATAGAGCTAACTTGTTGTAAGTCCGTAGAAATAATGTTATCCAACATATGGAGCTCCTGTTGGGATGAACTTGTGGAAGCTTCAAGATAGGATTGGTCATCAGAGGGAACCCATTCAATGTGAGGAAGATTAAAATCCCCTAATAGAAGGATTATATTTGTCCAGGCTAGCTAAGCTAAAAATAAAGTCGAGTGCTAAAGAGTTATTAGTAAGAACGTTGGTCTTACCTACACTCATTTATGGTTGCGAGATTTATTCACATTGCGATTCCGTCAGCAAAAGAAAACTAAACGTAGCCTTTAACAACCTTATTTGTTTTTCCCTCTTTTCCTTCTTTTTCGTTTGTTTTTTTTTTGTTTTCTTTCTTGTTTTAATTTTTGTTTTAAATTTTTTTTATTTTGGTTTATATAAATTTTCTTTTTATTTAAATGTATCTTAGTAACAAAAACTGTCGAATCCTAGCTTTCATAAAATGTTTAACTGTAGCCTGTGCCTAAGTTATAAGACAATATGTCTTAATGTGTATAGGTTTTTCATGAAATAAATAAATAAAAATAAATAAAAAATAAAAATAAAGAGAGTTGAGTGTATACTGACTTTTAGGTGGAATATAAACAATTAAAACAAATAAGACTAAAGATTATTAAGTTATTTTGACACACAACAGTTCAATTGTCCGATTGAATGGGACGTTGAGCAGAAATTACTTCTATCAGCAATAAGTACTCCGCCACCAAATGAATTTGTAATATCTACATGACAATCCTTTCGGTAAACTAAGTACTCGTTATCAAAAAGTTCCGCTTCTAATATTGAGGCATTAAGCCAAGTCTCAGTCAGGACGAATAGATCGTATGCTAAAGCTAGGGAATTATTATAAGTCTTGGTAGTTTTGCTACGAAGACCTCCTACATTTTGGTAGTAGAGCAGAACCTGGACAGTTTTTTGAATTTAAGCTAGAAGCTGAATTTAGATCAGATTTCTTTCTCAAGGGGGCTATAAATTCTTTCATCAATGTATTAGGAGGCCAAGAACTACCACATATAGGTTCAAAGAGACAACATGGCGCAATTATTTTGAAAGAGGCTACGAAACTGTTAGGTTAAATTATTTTGGAACATTTGACACACGTGAAATTGAAATAGTTTTAGTAGCAACAAAATGGTCAAATATATCTTCCGGGTTAGTGTCGCGTAAGAGAAGAGAAACAAATATGGCCCTAGGCTTTGCAATTGATGACAGGGTTTCGGGTGCAGTAACGACAGGCTCCTGTGAAGGAGCTAACTCAAGCCGTTCGGTCACTGATACAGGTGGAATATATACAGTGGGTTCTGAGGGGGATATAATATCATTATTTGCTGGCTCATTATTTTGGGGTGATTCAATGACGGGTTCGGACAGAGTTATTGAAGTAGGACCTGCTTCACAACTTATCATGGAAGATTTGCTTGAAGATTTCTTAGGAGCCGGCCTTGTGTTATCTGGGCAGGTGGTTATGTCCCTTCCTCCCTTTTTACTTTTTTTTAATTTGAAGGATTTAGTGTTGCATTATCATCCGTTGAAGAGGATTTGTTCAGCTATCAACACCGGAGAAGGTATGCCATTAACAGTTGTTACTATATAAGCAAAGGTAATGCTTAAATCTTCAAACCCCTTTGCAATTTTAGTCAGCTCATCTTTTAAAGGGGATAATTTAAAAGAAAAGTGAGCAAGCGAAATCTTTTTACAATTCGAACAATACCAATATGCTGTATTCGAAGAATTAATTTTATCCATCAAAGAATTATTCGAAGCAACACATTTGGCATGGAATAAATTTCCGCAAGGTACATAGCACTTGAATAGAGGGGCTGTGCCAGAACGATCCACACAATTAGTGAATAAATGTTTAAACTCCCTAGAAAGTGGTCAAGAAGTTGATTGTGTTTACACAGACTTTTCGAAAGCTTTTGACCAATTATCTCATGAGATTATCATGTTTAAACTTAATTCATACGGGTTTCCTCCATCTTTCAGCAAGTGGATATCCTCGTATCTTGAAGATGGGTTATATCAAGTCAAATTCAGAAATTCTTACTCAAGACCCTTTATTGCCAAATCAAGTGTTCCGCAGGGAAGCCATCTTGGAACATTACTCTTTGCATTGGCCATTAATGATGCTCCTCTTTGTGTACGCAATAGCGAAATTCTAATCTTTGCAGACGATATGAAGATTTATAAAAATATAGCATCCTCAAAGGATCGAACTCTATTGCAAGAGGATATAACCACTTTGCCTTGTGGTGTAAAAAGAACAGCTTGAATCTTAACCCGACAAAATGTCAAACAATGACATTTTCAAAAAAACGTTCTCCTTCTTCTCATGACTATATTATTTCACGTCACATTTTAGCTCGTGTTATAACTGTACGGGACCTTGGAGTTCTCTTCACGCAAAATTTATACTTTTCTGTCCATACTAATATCATAGTTAACAAAGTCAATTCAATGTTAGGATTTATTAAACGTTGGTCCAAAGAATTTGTTGATCCCAGTGTTACCCGTGCTTTATACAACTGCTTGGTTCGTCCCCATCTTGAGTATGCATCGCAGGTTTGGACTCCTCTTTTCGATGTTCATATTGAGAGATTAGAATCTGTTCAAAGAAACTTTACTCGTTTCGCATTGAATGGACTTCAGTGGAGTGATCCTTCTAATGCCCTCCCTTATGACCAACGTTTATCAATTCTTCAATTGCAAACACTGGCACAGAGAAGAACAAACAATGATTTGGTATTCTTCCACCAAATAATAACAGGTGTCACAGATGCAGCAGACCTACTATGTTCAGTTTTTTTTAATTATCGGGGTGGAGGTTATAATCTTAGTGGACTCGACTTGATTAAAGTCCCAATACATAGGACCAACTATGGGATGCATGAGCCATTGACACGTATGGGTAGACTTTTAAATTGGAATTCAAACGTTTTTGATTTCAATATCAGTAAAATTAAATTAAAAAATCTACTCAAAACCAGTGTTCCACGCTCCTAAATGTTTTTTTGTTTATTGTTATGTTCTTGTTTTGTATTGACGTAATGTTATATGTTATATTTTCATGTTGTACTTGTGTTAGTGTTATTTGTAATAGAGTTTGCCTACTAACAACTAACACTGCACTAAATGATGAGCCGGTGGTATAACACAGTTTTCTGTGTTGGCAAACCATTGGTCGCAATACCGAGCTTGCTATAAGCTCTCTTCGGCCAATTCTGAAAAACATGTATTACATGCTAGTCAAGTTCAAAATTAATTAAAATAAACACAGTTTTAAATAAAACAACACAGGATAAAACAAGAAAGAACCACTTGTTTGAATTGTTTAAAGTAAGACCGCACTAATGCCACACTTTCCGACACTATGTATACAACATTACAGCAGCCGAAGTAAATAAATCAAAAACCAATTTGGATATAAAATCCATTGAAACTGCAAAATGTGTACAAAACTAAATATAAATTGGGAAATTATGTTTTAAAATCAGAATAAATTTAAGAGGTAAGTGCAAATATTTGTGTATTAAGCATATAAAACATAACTTATATATTAAAATTTAAAAGCTATAAGCTGGCCAAAGGACAACAGAAGAAGATATAATCATTTTTATGGCGTGTTAAATGGTAAGTCGTCAGTTTATCTGTCATATACAGACAAACTGATATCGAATCAAAAACCCGGCGAACTCCGTTCCGCCTTAGAGGCATTATCTATCCACTCTCGAACAATTGACAGATGCTCATCCCGTTGTTGATGATCCGCGATATCCATACTGACAATAGATGTGCGTATGAGAATGTTTTGTTTTTCTTCCACACGAGTGCAGTAACGACAATGTTGATCTTCGCACGGTCTACGAGATAAAGCATCAGCATTCAGATGTTTTTTCCCAGGACGATACTGAATGGTGAAATCGAACCGTCCTTAACGTAAAATGCCGTTCTAAGAGATATGGTTGGAAATGAGCCAAGGCTTGAACAATTGCCAAAAGTTCTCTCCGTGTCACGCAATAGTTTCATTCTGGTCTTGAAAACATCTTACTGTGGTATTCGATCACTTTTTCTTCTCCGTTTTGAAGCTGCGAAAGAACTGATCCGCAAGCGGTGAGGCTGGCATCGGTATCAAGAATAAAGAAATCATCTTCAGTTGGCTGACATAGTACAGGAGAGGAAGTCAACCTTTCTTTTAACTCCACAAAACCACGTTCGCATTCGGTAGTCCAAATAAAAGGTTTTCTTTTCTCAGTTAGTCCCGTCAAGGGACTTGCAATGGATGAAAAATTGAAGATAAAACGGCGATAATATGCGCAAAGCCCTAGAAACGATTGCAGTTCGGTTTTATTTTTTGGTTGGGGCCAGTTTGTAACCGCAGAGACCTTCTCGATATCAGGTGATATGCCCAAACCCGACACAACGTGTCCCAAAAAACGGACTTCTTTTTTAGCCAGACAACATTTCTTCGGTGATAGTACCAAGCCCGCTTCTTTCAAGCGGTTGAACACATTTTCTAAATTTCGAAGAAGATCATCGAAAGTTACCCATGGACGATGATGTCGTCGAGATAAACTAGACATGAAGTATGTAACAGTCCATCCAGAACTGCATCCATTAACTGCTGGAATGTGGCGGGTGCATTGGTCAAGCCAAAAGGCATGACATTAAACTCGTATAATCCTGTGCCGATAGAGAACGCTGTTTTTTCCTTGTCATCGGCATCCATTTCCACTTGCCAGTATCCCGATTGTAGGTCAAGGGTGGCAAACCATGTTGAACGGCCGAGGGATTCAATTGTCAAATCGATTCGTGGCAGGGGATACGAGTCTTTCTTCGTAACTTTTTTTTTTTTTTTATAATCTACACGCGCTCAAGGGATTATGAATACCCTTTAAATGTTTCAACATAGCGCGGGCGTGGGGGTGAGGTTAAGGAAGAGAAAGAATGATAGGAAAGATGTGTGGCGCGATATTCGGAGACTGTATGTGGTTGTTGTCGCAGATTTTATCTCCAGGAATGGCGGCTGAAATAATGCGGAGAAATTTCCGTGTCTTATTTATCGATGTCCCTTATAATTCGCATTAATTAAATTAAATAAACGTTGTTTAATTTGCGGTAGTCGACGCAAGATCGGAGAGTCCTGTCCTTCTTCCTAACCAGTTCGACCGGTGAGCACCAAGGGCCCTTGGATGGCTGAACGATATTCTTATCATTTATGTCGTCTAGGATTTTTCGAGCTTCGTTACGACGAGCTAAGGGAAGCTTTCGTGGAGGTTGTTTTATAGGATGTGCTGTTCCCGTATCTATAGAATGCTTGGTAACTGATGTTCGTCCACGATTAGCACCATCACCTGCAAAGATGTTACGGTTATTAGAAACTAGAAATTTTAACCTGCGACGTTGCTCTTCAGTCGTAGATGGAATGCTTGTCGCAATCATGTCTGCTAGTTCAGGGGACAACTCGTTGTAGTTTATTCCAGCGTCAGAACGTCGGCATTGAAATACATCCACGTTGAAATGTTAGTTACAGGAACGCTGAATTCTCCACCCGGTATATCACACACACCACTCTGTAGCGACATTCCATCCTGCACTGATGCGGGCATAACAAAAATAGCTTTGGTCTCCAACTCAGGTGTGCTCAAACGAACCCAACAATCTGAAAGAGCCGGGATGCAGACATCAAGCGAATTGGTCGCGATTGTGTACTGGGTTGGAGTTTGTCTCAAACTTTATGGTGTGTGTGCCTATCCGCAAAATGTAATTCTTTAAATCTATTACACAAGAATGTTGGCGGAGGAAATCCATTCCAATTATGCAATCATCAAAAATGCTTGCGACGAATACGGAATGTACTGTTTTGAATTCTCCTACTTGCAACTCCACTTCAAGAATTCCTTCAACTGCAGATTTATCCCCGGTGACAGTCTGGATGAAATAATGCGATGGTGTCATCGCCTGGCTGATGACCATTCGGGAGAGAATTTTGGGGTGCAGTATTGACTGGGCAGCTCCTGTGTCAATAACGCAAGCGCATTCGACGTTGTTAACTTTAACTTGGGTGGCCAAGCTGTTGAGACTGTTCCCACATCGAATAAAAACGGTATTTGGTAAGGGGGCATCGGGTTGTTCCACTAATTCCGCCCCATAGGAGTTAGTGGGTTCTTGTTTACCGACGATTCATCTATAATTCTTAATTTAATAGCACGAGGTCCAAGACGTGCGGCTTCAACATCAAACTCAACTGTCGAACCAAGCTTTAAGTTGGGAAAACGACGAAGTTCGCTGCGTGGCAAATAAACTACCTCGTTGTTGTCGACTCGTCTGATGAAAGCGTACCTCGTTTTGTGAATAAATTTGAGTTGCCCTCGGATATTTGTATCTAGTGTTACCTGATCGCCTGAATTTAGAGCTGGGAGAGCCTGTTAATTTTTTGTTCGCTGCAGCTTAGGCTCTCTTAAGCTGCGCGGTTCTCGTTTCAAGAAGCCGGCTGCGCATTTCCAAACTCATCATCGCTGGCAACACGAGCTTCAGCAACACGTACGGTTTTTCGCGTAAGACGAGTGGCAACTCGGCTGGCTTCTGCACGAACAGCTATGGAAAGAGCCTTTTCCAACGTGTCTGGTGCCACGTCTCGTACCCTCTGTTGCAAATCTAGGTCAAATATTCCATCGATGAATTGGGCAAGAGAAATACGCTGCTTGGCATGTTCCGGACAGTCTGGAAATGCGAGGTAAGTGAGGCGTTGGATGCCAGTTCACTTAACGACTCTTTGGGTCGCTGTATTCGCCCTCTCAACTTACAATGTGCCGTGCTTTGCTCATACTCGTTGCTAAAACGTTGCTTCATAGCTGCATCGAGACGAATAAAATCGTCGCAAACCTGCGCGGGCAGCGTTTCGAAAAATGCAAGAGCAGTACCACGAAGATACGGAGCAAAATAGAGTGCCTTATGTTCGTTCGTCCAACTATTAACCCGGGCTACACTTTCGAAATGCAAACGATAAGATTGCCAGGGAGTTTTTCCATCGAACTCGCGAGGCTGAACTTTAATGCGCTGTGCAGATCCTACAAGTGAAGATTGACCGAGCGGAGATGGTGAATTTCCTTGTATTAAGCTAGGTGTATTTGATCCGATTTGTCTGGCAGCGGGTGCATGCGCGGTAGATGACAACTTTCCGTCGAAAGGGTCAAAGTGTGTTTCTAATGCACTATCTGGTTGGAAAAGAAAATGCGGACTTAACGTATGTGTTAGATCAATTATTCCGTTTGTACTCTCTTTTGATTGAACATCCTTTAGCAGAACTTCTTGAGAGGCAGTTTGAGCAGCTGGTTGCTTCTGGGATATAGCAGGGCTTAGGCCAACACAGGTAGGTGAAGACAAGTTAGCTACTGCGTCTAGCCGTGTTATAAACGATTGATTTTGTGTAGCTTCTACTTCGATGGTTGACAGTTGACAGCAGTCTAGTTGACGTGTGTTTCCAGTTGCTTAAGGTGGAAACATTATCATTTAGTTAAGGTCGTAACACTAATTATCCAAAACTATTTCATACATGCATACATATACCTATATCTCTCTAATTATTGAACATTATCTTTGGTCTAGGGTAATTTTTGTTTTTTTTTATAATTACATTGTGGGTGTTTTGGATAGTGTGAATATATCGGTATATTTTTTATCAGTTTTATTTTGATGATTTCTGTGGCTTTAAAATCTTCATTTGTTTTGATTCTTTGTGCGAGAGATTTTATAAAGGATCAATTATCTGTGTGTTCGTGAAGTGGTTATATATATATAAAGGTGTTTCTGTCGGTCAATCAAAGTGAATATTATTTTTGTGTTTTTTTTAAACAAAATCATATTGTTAGCACTTAACTTTTGGGTTATATACATTTTAGTGGTTGTTGAATTAAAATAATTGGAATTTGTGCGAGGTCGGTTATATGAATATTGATTTGATATGTTTATTGAACGGTTTCTTTTGTTATTTGATTCCGTTTTACTCCCGTTTGGAATTTGAATGAATAGACTAATACAAGATGAATAGAGCAATTATTAATCGGCTTTCAAAGGATGAGCTAGTGTATGAGATTAGGGCCCGTGAGCTGAAAAAAGGCTCACTCGATGATATGAGAATAACGCTTAGGGCTTCGTTGTTGTTAGAGCTTAACCATACGTTTGGGACCGAATCGTACAGTTATACGTTTTTATATGAAGAGGATTTGAAAGCGATTAATACTGAAATAGTCGACATCAAAACTGTTTTGAAGGAACCTCCAAAAAATCCAAAGTCGGCGCAATATCTGAAGATTACGGCAAACATCGATTGGACGTTTAATAGAAGAGGTTAGTGAAATGGCGGAATTGCGCGGGGGGTTCTATTGCTATTGGCAACTTTAACCGACGGAGAAGATGAAGCGTTGGTTAAAGAAAAAATTAGCACTTCAACACCAGTTAAGGCAAAGTAGCTGACAATTACAGGCTTACAAAATACGAGTTCAGAATGTCAACGGCAGGTTGATCCCTGCAACCGGCATTCTAAACGTGGCCTTGGCGCGATAGTTGTGTGTTCGGCTGTCAACCTCATGGTCACAGGTTCGATCCCTGTCGTAGTCTATGTCCTCTTATTTTTCCATTAAAAACAAAATAAATGTCATACAAGTTGCTGTTTTTTTTTTAAATCTTAATCTTAACTTAAAGCTAGACAAAAATGTTTAAAACTAGCCTTATTATCAATAACTTACAACTAATTTACTGGCGCTCTAAAGTAAACTATATCTCTTAATACTCGACCTTAAATCTATTTTAATTAATTCTAATTATTTTATTTTATTTTTGTTTTACCAAGAAAACTTTTTTTTAAAAAAACTGGGTCTCGTATCATTTTTTCATTTTGTACTAAATCTAGACTAAAAATAATTACAACTAGATACAATTAACTTAAATACTAACTAAAACTCACTTAAACTACTTAAGATACCTAAAAATACCTAAAACCACTTAAAACTACTTAAAAACTAGAACAGCCACAGCAACATTTTTTTGGTTTTTTTTTTTTAAATTTTTTTTGTTTATATTTTGCATACGCATGCAGACACACAGCTGCATTCACCCCGTACATACATATACCTACGCACATACATGTACAGTTACGCAGGTACATGCACATATGCCTCCGCATACATACATATTTTAAATTTTTTTTGGTGCTACCCCGACTGTTGCCTATACCTAATTCCCCTAAATCTATGTAAGTCGGCCAAGACATACCATCTTAATCGACTTTAAATATCACGATGCTGTTCAGAGAGCCACCAGAACTGGTTCTCCTGTTTCGCCCTATCCCTTCGGTCCCCATCGGACACAGTCCTACTAAGCCGAAGGCGCTCCTCTCCACCTTGAGCGATGACGTCTCGACCATACAGGAGTCGCCTATCTACAGTCTTACGGCTGACGTGGTAGATAAGCGCAACTGCCATTCTATCCTGTATCAGCCCTCGACTGTCTAAATAGAGAAATGCCTCGGGAGGGATGTAACCACTTAACCGCGCACTCTCAAAATATTCGTTATTGGGGTAATAAGCCCCAAAAATTAAGCTGTTAGTTAAGGACATCGGTCTTGCAACGTGACTCCGAATCAGCTGAAACAAAAAATTATCTAATCTGTTTATGTTGGCTTCGTTCTATAGAACCTGGTTGGAATAATACGAGTATCTTGTGTACTTCGACTCCGGTGTTCTGTGTAATCCAAGGCAACATCTAAGACATTGCCTCTCAAACACCCGAATCTTTTCCATTTGAGATGGGGCAACGTTGAACCACACCGGGCATCCGTAGGCAATCATCGGCCTGATGAGGGCCATGTAGCAAATCACCTTCACCCTGCTGTCAAGACGGCTGCTATAAAACAGTCGTTTTGTCAAGGCAAAGGCTCCCCTAGCCCTGGCCAAAGCAACACCTATATGTCTGTCGAAATACAGGTACTGATCCAACCAGATGCCAATGTACTTTACTACACTTTTACTTGCCAGTGGATATCCATGTGGCCCTACGATCACCAGCTTGCACCAGTTCTTTCTCGTATCCCTTGAGGCGCTAGACAACGGAGTCCCAAACAAAAGTCAAAAAGTCATCACAATTTCGCTGAATCTTGTCGAAGTCACTCTGCAAGAGATTTTTGATGACCTCAACTGAATGAGCTGTTCTGTACGCAATTAGATCGTCGGCGTACGCAATTGCCTGAGTTAGACTACCTATCAGATCGCTGGTGTAAGTGCTGAATAGAATCGGCGAGTTAACCGCTCCCTGCTGAAGACCATTTTTAATATTAAAAATTGCGGTAGAAGTTACATTGCCACTCTTGACAACAAACTGTCTACCATTTAGCATGTCATAAAGCATATACAATAGAGGTTCAATTATACCTAGTCTGGTTAGCTTTAGATAGAGACCTTCTAACCATACGGTGTCGAAGGCCTTCTCCAAATCCACCAGACAAGCACCCGTACACTGCTTTTTAGTTTTGTTCCATTGGATATCAGAAACTAGCTTAGACGCGGCATGAATTGTGTCATGTCCCGCCTTAAAACCGGACTGATTATCCGGGATGATATTTTTGTCCTCCGCCCACTTGAACAGGGCTCTATTAATAACCTTTTCAAATACTTTGCTGATACTCGGAAGAAGACTTATCGACCGGAGATTCGACCGGAGATTCGCCGGATTGGAGTTGTCCTTTCCCTTTTTTGGGAGAGGGTGATACGAGTTGCTGTCTGACTCATTACATGCTGTTTGGTCATAGATGTGATTGAGTAAAACTAGTATACCGATAAATATGACAACCAATAAATTAAATAATTCGAATTATAAGGGACATAGATAAATAAGGTACGGAAATTTCTCCAAATTAGTTCAGCCGCCATTCCTGGAGATAAAATCTGAGACAACAACCACCTCCAGTCTCAGAACACCGCGCCACACATCCTTGTTTTTCTTCCTAACCTACCGCCCGCGCTGTGTTGAAACATTTAAAGGGTAGTATAATCTCTTGAGCGCGTGTAGATTATATAAAAAAAAATTAAAAAATTGGAAAATGGGGTGTAAAGTTCTATGATGAGCGATGTGGTTCATTGGTGAACTCTTTTCTAGAAAGAGTACAGGAGTTAAGATAATGGAGAGATGTTTCAGAAGCTAGACTTTTTAAAGCAGCTGTCGATCTGTTTACAAGGAAGGCCCTTCTCTGGTTTACGGCAATTACAGAATCGGCTTTCACTGTGGAAGAACTTGTTAGGAAATAGAAATTAGAGTGCTTACCCTCTAATTACGATGATCTTTTGCTAGACGAAATTTGTGAACGCACACAAGGTCCGGATGAGTCTATGGGCATGTATATCGCGTTGATGCAAACCCTTTTCAAGAGACTTTGAGAGCCCTTGTCTGAAAGTGGGAAACTTTCTTTTCTACGCTTTCCCTTCTTGGGTTGGCCGATATGAAATCGGTCAATGAATTGGTTGAGCTGGGTAGAACGTTTGAAATTATTAGGACCAACATCGAAGCTTTTGTTCCACCTTCTAGTAGCCGCTCTTGACACAGCCTGATGTCGCATACGTTGCTGCCGTTCAGGAGGCAACAGTGACAGTCAGTCGGAACTCATCACCGAATAGGTCCGTTCGGTGTTTCAATTGCAATAGGGAAGGCCATTTTTCGAATCGTTGTTCCGCTCCTAGGCGTTGTTTTGATTGTGGGACTATGGGTATAACTCGGAGATTGTCGTCGTTTTTCGGGAAATGGGCAACGGTCTCTTGGGCCAGCAGGGCAAGAGTGCCGTCACAATTGAACATGTCGCCTGCTGATGACCAGCTGGTAGACCAAGTAAAACTTGGTGTAGATGGTGCAGGCGTATGAATTTTAGGGGTATTAAATCTACCAATAGTTATCGAAAACAGGTCAGTTCTAATTGAGTGCTTAGTTATCCCATCACTTCCACATGCGATTATATTGGGTGCTGACTTTTGGGTCCAGTCGGGAATCGTCCCGGATCTACGGTCTCGCATGTGGAGTTGTCGGATTTGAGCGATGAGCAGAGGAACAAACTTAGTGGTGTTATTCGAGATCTGTTAAAGGAAAACGAATAGGGTTGAAAGAGTATAGTACAGGTTTTGCGTAGATTACCGAATGTTAAATCAAGTGACGGAAAGGCATGCTTACCTACTACCGATAATTTCATTAATGTTAGACAAGCTTAGGAACGCCAAATTGCTGACATCATTGGACGTTAAATCTGCATACTGGCAGATTCTAATGGCGGAGGATTCAAGGAAGTTTACGGCATTTGCGGAACCAAATAGGGGTCTTCCAATTTAAGAGGATGCCTTTTTTTTACATAACGCACCTGCCACTTGGCAGAGACTTATCGATAGCTTGTTAGGGCCTGAACTTGAACCATGTGTCTCCGTTTATCTTGATGATATTATTATCATTTCAGATACATTTGAAAAGCATCTAGAAATTTTGGAAGAAGTTTTAGAAAGATAAAAGAAGTGGGTTTGAAGGTAGGGCGTGATAAATGCCACTTTTGTAGACAATCACTTAAATTCTTAGGATATGTTGTAGATAGAAACGGATTATATATTGATCTGGAGAAAGTAGAAAGTAAGGATAATATACCTGCACCAAGAAATTTGAAATAAGTCAGGAGCTTTATAGGGACTGCTTCCTGGTACTGACGCTTCGTACCAAACTTCGCTAATTTATTTAAGCCATTAACAGACTTAAGAAACCCAAGAAATTCATTTGGTCAAAGGAATGCGAGGATAGGTTCAGGAGAGTGAAAGAATGTCTACTTACTGCGCCGATCTTAACAGACGCATCGGATTATGGCATTGGTGCCGTTTTATCTTAAAATTTTGAGGATGGGCAAAAGGTGATATACCATTTAAGCAGGTCATTGAATAGGTCAGAGAGGAGTTCCAAAAAATAAAATTTATCGTAAAATTTATCGTGACAAAAACTATTCTTTTAGTATCCAGAATCCTTGTTCCTGCCGCTTTAACCCATCTTATCTCTGTAGGTGTTTTTCTTTTGATTTACTGGGAGAGAGTAGAGCAGCCATGGACTATCAGCCATTGGCACTCTCTCTCAGTATATTTAAGAAACCAATAATTGATGCAACTGGCGCATTAAATGGAATAGCGCAGTGCTTTTCTAACATCATGATTACGGACGGGCGGTTTGTTCGCTAGGTGTTACTCGTTTTGAGAATGGCTCAGTGCCCGACCTAATTTTAACTGTATTAATGTAAAAGATGAAACGTTATCGACGTATCCCTAATTCCCCAAAATCTAACAAAAACACCGACGTAGGTTAATTTTGTATCGCAAGAAGAAAACACTTTCCAATTTACCTTTCCAAATTTTAAGTTACTAGTTATTGGTCTTCTCTTGGTTTTTGCCGCGTAAGTTCTGTTCTCACTTTCGGGTTCGTGTTTTGGAAAGGAGGGGAAAAATGGTTTCACAATTTATTCCGCAATTAGCTTGTTCGATTTTTAATGCTTTCGTCTGGTTTCTCTCAAAAATTTAGAAAATAGTGGGAATCGGTGAATTCCACGATGACTCGCGAAAACTAGGGCTTATGTGCGAGTAAGTAGGACCGCTGGATTTCGTCAACGGTTTTCTGCAACATAGCTGACAGTTGCTTACAAGTAAACGAGATAGAAGTCCGCGCGCTCTAATTGGTCGAAAGTGCAGGGGAAAAAGGAAAAAAAGGTTCCAATAGACAAAGAAAAGTTTGCTGGAAGTTCTTCCGTTCGGAAAAAGGAAAAAATAATTAAGTCAATTTTGGAGAGATCCCAATGAAGGATAGTCAAAAAAAACCGAAGAGATTAATTTGGAGTGATTTTTTAAAGAAAAAAAAAATTAATTAATTTTAGTGACATTTTGGGAAAAATAATTAAACACAACAAGGTCAAAGGAGAACTTAAGGAGAATTCGAGGAGAACAAAATAGAGGAAGACAGGAAAGAAAATTTACAGATGAGAGGAAATTGGGAAAAGCATACCTACGTTTTTTTAAATTGATTTATTAACTTTTTATATTTGCATTATTCTATATTTTCGTTATTTGGTGTAAAATTTGGTATTTTCCTTTGTGAAATTCGGTTAGTTCTTGTTCCGTAGTTTTTTCTGAAATTGTAGGAATCGCGACCCCGCTATTAAAATCCACTTTGGTTCTTTCTTTAGGGATAACGTTTCATCATAATTGTGTGCTATCTTAATTTGTAAAATCAATCTAAAATATCTTGTAACCATGCAATGTTTCCCATAATAATATTCTTAGTTTGAAATTATAATCTAATTCTTTTAATTCACAAATACTTTCACCGTCGCTCTCCGCTCCAAAAGGTTTGTAATTTCCTTAATAAGAAAAATTGCTTCCGCCCTTTCTACTTTATAATTTTCACGCTTGACATCCCTGTAAAAATCAAAAAAATAATATAATTTCATCATGTACTTATTAATTTTAATCAAACGCCGATTAATTTGAAAGTGTACCCAACCCCTTATGAGCAAAGCTGTAGTGACAGCACTTTAATTGTCGCTGCACATTGCAATTGGGGACATTCAAGTGTCGGTATGATAGCGTATCTAAAGGTGCGTTTTTTTGGAATCCCCGGCGGAATTGGTTGAAAAAAACGACCATGGCGCTTAGTGAAATACTTGGTAGCACTATTAATTTGCAAGATGACATTTGAAGAACAGCTGTAATGCAAGAAAAAACAAACACCACTGTTTGCCTCATCCTAATTCTTCTAAAAATCAATGAATTTAAACTACTTTTCTATTAAAATAACATAAAAAGAATCAAGTTAATTATTATTTATACAAAAAAATGTGAATCGAGTAATTTGAAAATTGAAATCAAGTATTTTGGAAATTGTTTTTAGGTGATGTGATTTTCTTTTAATTTAATTTTCACAAATACAGTGGTACATAGAATTGAACTACTTGAAAACTACCCCATTCGTCGGTCACTGGTGACATGATATTAGTGGACGAGTTGCTTATTCGGGCGGGACGCTGAGTTCCCATGTCATTAGGAATATAGGTCTGAGCAAGAGCGGACGACGATCAAGAATAATGAAATATGCCAAGAATGTAACAGAGAATCTGTATTGGGTTGCTCCCGTGTACAACAAAACGCAGCCGAAAACAATCTTCTCAGAGAAACCTTTGTTTAGTTGTTCATTCAATTCTTGATAATTGAACGAATATCAACTTCAGGAAATGCGTTTTTATTTAATAATAATTTCACAGTCAAGTTTTAATATACCTATAATAAAAATAAATGCAAAAATGAAAATCGCTGTAGAAGGTTGTGCTCATGGCGAGGTGGAAAAAATCTACGACACCATATAGGCAATACAAAAGTAGAAAATGTAAAAATTGATTTTTTGTTGTGTTGCGGAATATATATTAAAAGGTAGGTTAGGTTAGGTTGACATGGTCGTCAGGAAAACAACTGACATACTTAGACCAAATGCTCAACCAAACCAAACAAAATTGATAATTATCTGACATGTCAAAATGTCAGTTTTGAAGTTTCTATACATTTTATCGATAACTTAGTGAAAAAGTTTTTGATAGCACAGTTTTTATCCTCCCCAATAGCTAAGCCCCGAGAATTCTCTGGGTTTAAGCTAAGCACCCCCGGGGATTAGTTGTTGTTGGATTTAACATGCAAATTGTTAATCCTACTCATCGTTTTGTTCGTCCAATTTCCGCGGGGCTTAGAAAAAAACACGCCTTAAAATAGAATAAAATAAGAATCCACTCAAGCTCCTGAACAACCAAAATTGGATAGGTTCAATTTGCATGGGCTTGTACATACGATTTTGACATTTCTCGTGGGATACAAAAGTATACCAAAGTTTTTCGGATAGCTTAACATTTGTTAGCTGTGATCTTACATGGGAATATAACAACAACAATATATTCGGAAAGCTATAGATCGGTTATTGAATAGGCCATTTTAATTCGCTCCGACTTTGACAGTTCAAATTAAACTTCACTATCCCATTTAACATTCTCGAACTTCGGTCCCGCTGGTGGTTGTTTTCTTATAGAGTTTGTTTTGTTTTTGTTTTACATTTTTTCCTTTTAAAAATATTTATTTATTAATCGCGAAGTGAATTAAAATTGCAGTTGAAAGGTGTTGGTAAACTATTCGTAATTGCATATATCTTTCATTTTTTCCGCGCACTTAAGCGGTTTTGACTACCCCTAAAATGATCAAGCACAGTGCGAGCGTTAGGAAAGAAGGGAATGGTGTAAGAGGAGATACCGAGGCACATTGATTTTGAATTTCTGAATGAAAATGGGAGGGGAAAATAGAGCCGGTTAATATATTCCACATTCGCGTTGCACGGCTAAAGAAAGTATCTCTGTACTTGATAGTACGTCCGAAGTTGGGTGCAATTGTAAACTGATAAGCATTCCTAGGAGCGTGAGTATTACGGTTGAATATTTTAAGGGGGGAAATTCAACTGGATATTTCGCTTTTTTAATAATAGCCATAAGATAATGAGAAACATATAACATTTCGACGATTGGATGTAGATGTTTCCATTATAGTTCTATCGCCTATCATTCTATGATCTCTTTTGTGAATTTTCTTAAAGACTCAATGAGTCCAGCGTGGACGATTGAAAGCCTTATATATTACAGCCAGATAAGAACGGAAGAACTTGTTGCATCTTCGAAGAAAGCCCCAAACACATTGCAGCATTTTTGCCGACATCGAATATGTGGTCGTTCCACAAGAGGTGGCTTGTGATGCACATATCAGTGACTGAAAGCTTATCAATTTCTTTAATGCAGATGCCGTTCATGGATAGCGACATAAAGGTTGAATTCTGCTTTAACGACAGAATGCAGTATTGAGTTTTTGAAGCTCTAAATTTTACACGATTTTTTATTTTCTATTAGACAATGATGTCGATATCAGAATCTAATGAGCTTATCTACACTGCCGGTGCAGTTACACAACCGAAAAACAACGCGATGAATCTGGAAACGAATATGAAAAGCTGAGAGTACTATTGTCAGCAAAACAATTTTGTGGATTAAAAGTTCCAGATATAAGATAATTAATCCAAATGAGAAAAAGAGTTGGAGACAGAACAGAGCCCTGGGATACACCAGCATTTATTTTGTGGACTTCAGGCTTATAACCGTCCAATACAACTTGAAGGTTATTTCTTGATGCCAAGCTCTATCAAATGCTTTTTAAATATCATGCGCAATAATCTTCCTTTTTCCAAAACGATGTAAAGACTTGTGCCAGTGACTTATTGCTGCGAAAGTCATACTGGCGGTCATTAAGGAGCTATCGTTCCTCAAGAGATCATAATTACAAAGCGTTTCTATGACCTATACAATGGCGATAATAACAGGGTGAAGAAGATTCGCTTTTTTAGGTCCAGGCCGGACAAATGCTGTTTTCCATCCATAAGGGACGATACCAGTAGAGTAGGAGAGATGGAAAAGATTACGCAGTGTTTTGTCAGCGTTGAAAAACACCTTTTCAGAACGATGGGAGGGATACTATTTGGGCCAGCTGATTTGTGTATATCAAAGACTTTTAGGACTCGATCAACTGCAATTAACTTAATAAAGCTTATACTAAATTTTTTTTTTAAATCGATTTTTCAAAAACTAGTTGCTGAATTTTTTTGAAATTAAAATTGTATATGTATATTAATGATTAGTTCATAATGGCTAACATTTTATGAATACAAAATTTTTTTTTTTTTTAAATCGCTTCAACGATTTTTGAGTTTTTTTTATATATTCATATTTTTCCAAAAAATCACATGAGATCTTTTATTGCTCTCAAACTTTACCAATCTATAAAGATTTTATTGTGTGCATCATCCATTTATTTCTACATTTATGTTTCATTTGTACGCATGTTGCGTACGTCTCTGAATACCGTACATATAAGATGTCATCTTAAAGCTGCCTGTTAGACGAAACGCCCTGCACTTTTAACACTGCATATCTCCGAAAAGCCCCAGCTTTGAAAATTCGGAATGTCCATTTGCTCTTATCTACTTTCTTATCCATTCACAGAAAAATTCAGCTATGATAAAATAACGTATGTCCGCCGGCCCTGGGATCTTTCTTTATTGGTGTTATGTGCTTGACATATAAGAATGTTTGGAGAAGTTCTAGGACTTTTCCTTCAATGTCATATTCATCATCAATAAATTTGACAATTAGGTATTTTGAGCATACGTTGATGCCAGTTAAAAATTTTAATTTTTATGGGTATACAAAATATGTGGGATCCACCTGAAATCCCAAAAAAACAAAATCCCCGTCGGACGAATTGCCCCAAAAAAAAATATCTAAAAACAAAATCCCCCTGGGAAAAGAAGCCCTATGGACCAAATCCCCAATATACCTACTTTCCTTTTCCCAAAATCTCCGAAAATTTCCAAAATCTCAAATAATCCCCAATGAATTTTTTGTTTGGCCTAGGGCGATTCAGTTAATAAAATAGTTATTATTTGATACCTTTTTATTCAGTAAGTAAAATATATTTTTTGAAGTGGATATCATACAACCTGTATTTATCCTCTATTCCCTGATTAATATGAAAAATGTTGTTGCTTCTTTCTAGAATGAACAGTTTTTATATTTTATATACGTTTTGTTAAACTTGACCCCAAATAAGCAGTGCAAATAGTGAATCAAGCAATAAACTCGCGAAATTTTATTGCCTGATTCACTACTTGCACTGCTTATTTGGGGATTATCTCTTGGGGATTTTGTTTTTTGAAATTTTTTCTCGAGGATTTTGTCTTTGCTAAATTTTCACTTGGGGATTATGTTTTTAATTGTCTATTGTATTTAGGTTTGTTAAAAATTAAAAAAATACCTAAAACTTGTGTATTTGTCTTATGTATTCTTTAAAATTACGGTGTGCCCGTTCAAGTGCTTGCTCGATGATCATTACATGATCATCCTTATTTGTTCTATCTGTGATAAAGTGTCTGGTATAATTCATATTAATATTAAAAGTTTCTATAAACGATCGTGGAATTGCTGTAACAAGATTAGGGTTTAAGAATTCTTTAAGGATAATCGATGTTATCGAATTCTATGAGATGTCTTATATTTCCAATTTTTTTTATAGATTCATGTAATATTATAAAACCTTTATGAATGATAAGTATTTGTTGCTTAAATTGTTTGAGAGGTTTCCTTGTTTCGGGAATTGCGATAGTATCGAGAGAGCAAAATGCATTGTGCTTTTTATTTCTAATACATTTTCCTCTCCTTCTTCGGCGAATTTTCATATTCTATTTCAAATTCAAAGTCTGAATCAGAGATATTATATAGCGTTATTCTTGATATGGCATCGACTACCTTATTGGATCTACCAGGTTTATTTTGTATTTTGGGTAAAAATTCTTCAATGAAGGCATGCCATTTTTTCATTTGGCCTTATAGTAGGGGGGGTAGCGTTGAGTTTTTCGAGTAATTTTACACCGAATAATTCTTATCAGAATTGATAGATATGTGCTAAATAATGCGCGTCAGCCGCTGCGCCCGCGGTGGAGCTAGGTGTACTGACGGGTCAAAGTGGTAATTTTTTTTCCAACAACAAATTTTACACCGCTCTAAAAGATGAGGGATGGTTATTGATGTTCTAATTAATCAAAAAATTGCCGTCAGCCGCATGAATGGTGGTGGAAAGACCGTTAGCCACGTCCCTAAACTTGTAAAAAAAATTGACAAAAAAGTCCTTTACACCGAATGATTTTTTTATAGATGAATCTTCAACCTTTCAAGATAATAAAACGAACCACCAGCCCGTATAGCGGTGGAAGGACCGTCAGCCAACGTCATCAACATGCTGCGCGCCCAGTTGATCTGAATGTTACTTAGTTACTTTAAATGATAACTGTCGACTTTTAACCCCACAAACATTCGGCTGGCCGGAAGTGGCCGTCGCACGCCTAAATTTCCCTGAAAACGTTTGTCCGATCAGTGGTTTTGTGAATGTTTTAATAAGTTCTATCGAATAGTACCCATCATTTCGACTCTCCCGATGAGATAGGTAATCTTACGGCCGCCTCCCTTACTATCTGGCAATTATGATTTTACGAGATGTTATTGTTCTTAGGCGATAGACTGTGCTCCAATTAAGTTGTCATTTATTTTGTACACTTTCAAGATATTTAAAAGTTAGCTAAGCGTAACCATGTCGAACGCCTTCTTATAGTCGATGTGCGCTGCATATAGATTTCTTTGTCTGGTACATGCTTGATTAGTAGCTACTGTATGTATAGCAAATTGTTCCTTGCAGCGGAACGAGCATTTCCTGCATCCTTTTTGTTGCTCGGCAAGTATATTGTTCTCATTGCAGTGGTTGCCGATCTATTCAGGTACGCAAGATGTTGCCGGTTTGCATAAGTTGTTAAGACATGTTATAGGCCTCAATTATGCCGGGTCTTGGGTGTTCTCTTCCTTAGGGATCAGATATGTAACTCCCTCACATAGGTATCTTGGTATCTTTGTTGGGTCCTGTATAAACAAGTTGAATTCACATATCACATCTTATTATTTCACGGAACACAACTAAAGCCTTTAGCCAATAATTAAACCCAACTCTAAATGAGTTTTAAAATGAGAGTCGACTTTGAAAATGAGTTTTAAAATGATGGTCGAAATTTTGATAGGTTTAAACGACAAAAAGTATACTTTAGCGTTGAAGAAGTCATCTAACTTTAAACAGAGCAAACGCATCTTTATCTTTCTTAAACTATATTTTTTCTAGTTGACGTTTGACATTTCATAACAAATAAAATGCTCGAGTGGATCACTCTTATGTTCGATCACATTGTATACAAAAGATTCTTAATAGAAACGGCTTAATATATTTTTAAAGTCGTTTTTCACTTAATTTTGTTTATAAAAAAATAATACAAAATTAAAAACAATATTTCAGAAAAAATCGTCCACCCGTTTCCGAAAAATTGAATTTGAAAAAAAAATTCCAAAATTCAAAAAAACTATTTTGCGAAAATTTTGAAATGCAGTATTATTTAGAATTCGAAGGCCCTCCTGTATCCACATTTTAATCGAAATCCGTTGAGCCGTTTATGAGAAAGTCGAAGATGGTTGTAGGCAGGTACCGTTAATAACGACATATGTAAAAAAATGTTTGGCCAAATGTAGACCATACCTAATGTAGTACGATACTTTTTGTTATCCAAATCTTTAGATCCGTTTCGGAGATAATTAAGATGGTAGAAAAATTTGTATGGCAAAAACCGTTATTTTTAGGGCTAAAACATCATTTCAAAAATCTATTTTACACAAAACCAAAAACGCCTTAGCAGCAATTTTGATCAAAATCGGTTCAGCTGCTTAGGCTATAGATTGTTCTACAGACATACAGACAGGCGGAATTACGGGACCCACTTTTTTGGTGTTCTGTATCATCGTAATATCAAGTTTGATTAAAATCACAAGTTCGATTTTTTTCAAATGCAAAACTTGCCCTATATTTAGTACCTATACCGCAAGTAAAAATTGAGGAAAAATGTTTTCTAAAGACGAATATAGTAATATTTTTGAAGATTTTGATTTTTAAAAACTGAAAAATATATAAACTTTGATGGCCTTGAATTTTATTAAAAATACAGAGTTGAAAAAAAACAACGGTTCGATTTTTAATTAAAACTGCCGCAGTGGATTGATTGTTAACTTGCTTGATTGTTAAGTGCTTGATTGCTAACTTAGACGTGTGGGTTCGATCCCCACGCTAGGCGCATTCTTTTCTATACCTCCAATTTTAATTGGATGTCGCCCATCGGTTAAAATGAGACAGTCAATACCAGGTTCTCAAATCCACTGTGCCAAACTAGTGCCGTGCAATTCAGGTTGCATTTAAAAGACCTTATGTCTTACAGGCATATAGTTAAATAAAAAAATAAAAAAAAATAAAACCTCAATATAAGAGAGCCAGTAACAAATCGCCGTATAGCTATTTCACATCAAGCCCTTGTGATCTTACATTTTTACGGAAGAAATGTGCAATAAACCGATGTGGGTAAGTATCTTCGTTTCAACATAAACCGAAAAAATGCTTATATTTCAGTAGAAATATTGCAGAAGTAATTCATGGAATTGTACAGCCAACAGTGGAAATAATTATAAACTAATACCTCAAAATGTATAGCGAGTCTTTTTTTATAAATTTATGAATATATTTTTTGTGGTTTTGTCTCATTTTCGTTCTGTTTCAGTACTCTATCTGCCAAAATAAGGTGTGTCCAACATAAGTTTGATTAACGTGGCCCTAAAGACCTATTTTAATTGAGTTGTTTAGTAGTAGTAGTAGTAGTAGTCCTTATATTTATTTCCAAATATAATTTATAAAAATACATAGAGTTCATTGTTTTCTGATTTTTTGTGTTGAAAGGTATAAGATGAACGACAATGAAATAAGTCGTCTATCGGGTAAATTAAAATAACTATTAATTTTATCTTAGGTACATTACGTATAAATCTTAATTTGGATTACTATAAATTAGAGGAATACAAGAAATGACCAAATTTTGTATTAATTAAATTCTGTTAAGATTTGTTTCCAAGAGGATATTCCAACATTTATATAGCTAGCTAATCCATTTGGTATAATGATGAGTTTTTCTTCATTTAAACATGCCTTTTCGAAGTATCGTATTCTAAATTCCGTAAGCACGGGGCACCAGTCTAAAAAGTGTTGAAGATTTTCTTCTTCTCTCAGGTTGCACATGCTACATAGTGTTGAACCGTTGTTTTTTATGCTTCCATTAAGAAAGATAAGATCGCACCTGGCTTTGAAAATCCATGTTACTTTATTTGCTTCAAAATTATCGGTGATATATTGAGGTCCTATGAGTAATCCAACAACTTAAAAATTCTCGCTCTGCTTCCCCTCGCTCTCTGTTATGCTTCTTGGTAACCCTCTGCCTTTAGTTGGAACAGAATCAGTGAACATTTTGTGTGCCAGTCTCCTTTCTTTATCATTCGCGCATCCCAGTGTAAACCGAACCTACTGCCAATGTTGTTTACCTCTTTGACCCAAAAAAGTTGATTTTCTAGTAGAATTTTGGTGAGTTCATGAGGCAGCCTGGTGTTATTATATTCGAACATTGTTTTCTTAACATACCTTAGATGGAACTCGAGTGTATAAGAATGTCCATCTTTAGCTCCTGTTTCAATCGATAACGCATAATTTGGGGTGCATGACTGTAGTTCCCAGACCCTCTTCAAAAAATAGCGTTGAAGCCTACCCACCTCTTCAAACAATCCAAACCCCCAGACGTGAGCACTATAAGTTTGAATAGCACTGCATACCGCCAGGAAAAGTTCCAACTTTGAACTTAGGGAAATATTTTGTTTACTCAAGAAACAATGCCATATTGAGTTAATACTGCTTTTCGCTGCTGTATTTCTTTTCTCTATGTGTTTTAAAAATCTCATTTTGGGCTGAGAAGTACACGAAAACAGTGTATTTTGATACTATTCAAACTTCTTCGCTTTTGAAAACTCACTTTTCTCGATTTGATAGTCTGCCTCCATTTCAGAAAACCACAATTTCTGATTTTGTAAGGTTCGCTTCCAAATTCCAGCTCCCACTATATTCTTTAAAACGTGTTATCATCTGTTGCAAAATTTGTCCAAACTGCTGATTAAGTATTTAAATATATACATTGCACCAGGTTAACAAATTTGGTTGAAACAACTATTTCCCGTAACTTAAATACCACCAACTGTCTTGAGATTTGATCAAAAGCGGCCTTTAAATCCACGAAGAAGACATAGACTTTCTTTTTTTCTACCAGCTTGATATGAACAATAGATGCCAAGTTATAGATATTGTCTACTGTACAATACGTTTTTCTGAATCCAGCCTGCTACTCATTTAGGATTTTGTTTCTTTCTACCCATGTATATAACCTTGAGTTAAGAATTCCCATTATAACCTTTGCAACGCTATTCATGAACGAAATTCCCCTGTAATAACTTGGGTCGAGAGCATTACCCTTTTTAAAAATTGGAAAGATTACAGATTTAGTGAAAGCCGTTGCAAGATTTTCCAAAAAAATCATGGTAGCATTTATAATGAACTCATATGGAATTCTATCTTCTCCGGGCGCTTTATTCTACTTCTTCAGCATATTTTTTATTTCAGGAATAGTAAACGATGTATCCAATATCTGATCTTCAATAAGATTAGATCCGTAAAATAAGTTTTTCATTTCTTGCCTCGGGTTAAGAAGGTCTTTGAAATGATTTTTAAATTCAGATGCATTAATCCCAGCACACCACACTTGTTCTTGATTTCTTATCTCTAGCCAAATGCCACCAATCTTTACTGTTTCTGACTGAATTAAGTTTGATGTCTATTTGTTGAAAGTATAATATTTTGTTATTATTGCAAATTGATTTATAATAACATTTAGCTTTTATAAGTAGTTTTCTTTCATTTCTAGATTTACGATATAAATTTAATAATTGAAATGTCTTTTTCCTTGCTCTTCACACTCGAAATTAAACCACGTATTTTTTGGTTTCAAGGTATTTAAGCTGAAATTTTTTTGAGGTGCTGAATATTTGATTATATTTGTTAAATCAAGTAGCTTGATTCTTTCTTTATGAAGCTTTAAAAGTTGAAGGTTGTAGCTAAGCTTTTCTTAGTACTCCGCTTTTCTAGCTTCCTTCCATTTAAGTTTTCGCAAAAGATTGTTAGTCGTGTTCCCAGTAGTTATTTCTCCTTCTTCATCTCCTTTTGTTCTACCATTCAGGATAATCAGTCCGTTTTCGTTGCAGAACTCCAAAAACTCCTTAGCATTCACAATTGTATCTTTTGAGCAGCGCACGTCAAGTCCTGCCGTAAGACTTGATTTAATTAAATCGTCCACATCTTGTTGCAAGTTTCCAAACCTAACATTCATGTCAAGATTTCAAGATTTGCAAAACTTGTATTGTGCTTTTATTAATTAATATTAATGTCGTTCTTATTTGGCAATCCGGAAGCCTTCCGGACTCTTCTGAAAGTGATCACTTGGGAAAAAATGACCGTTCTAATTCTGAAAAGAAGAAAATTTTGCTTCTGAATTTGAAATCAGAATTGGAACCAGAAGCACTCACACATTCATATTGAACGTCAAAACAAAATTTTTTTTGAATTTGAATATTTACACTTACACAATTATTTTCACATAAAATTTCATTAAAATTCAGAATCGTCAGAATCACACAAAAGTGTTCAGTTGGAATCCCGGACTCGTTGTGCAGTTTTTCCAAATCAGGCAGTTTGAATACTTCTTGCAGCGTTTGTTTTATGTTCTTCACATTTTCATTAAGGGTCTCCTGCATAATTGCCCTAATCGTTTATGGATCCATGTCCATATTGCTGGGTGCATGCTTTTTACTTGGAGTCGTTTTCTATCTATCTACTATCGCTTTCCGTTTGTTCATCTGTTTGTTTGGCTTCTAAGAGGTTATAATTTCTACTTTTTTTCAGACGCAAAATACGCTTATTAAAAGGAATAACTTACTGACTTTTTGATACAAGCTTCTTAAAAAAATGTTTACGCTTCAATTGATGCACTTTATGTATTTTTCAGTTTATTTTTCCAATTAAAATTAAATTTTTAAATAGAGAGCAATTTTTAAATAATCTGGCTAGGGTTTGCCAAACTCCCACGGAAAAAGGTTCATTTTGGCAATTTTTTTTTGGAAAAAATGGGTCTTTTTGGTACCTCTAGTAGAACCATTTTTTTAGTTTTCAAATTTCTCGAAAACGGTTCATTTAATTTTTTTTTATTTTTTTTTTATTTAGAAACCCCTAGAAAACTTAAACACTTAAGGTGCCGTCACACAATGAAAGGAACGTGCTTTCCGAAAGCGTTTCGAAAATTTCGATTTTGAAATTTTCATTTCACACTATGAAAGGAAAGTGATTTCTAAAATTGACTTTTTACTTTCAAGAAAGCAAAATTTCTGAAAGCACTTTTCGGGTCTTCACAGCACGCAAGTGAAATTGTTTTCTGAACGTGACGAGACGAAATTGCAGCACTGGAAACAAATTCATTGAATTTGCCGCCAGATCACCCGGTCGAACAATGCCCGTACTATATTGCATTGTTGCGGATGAGGCATTTACTGCATCGAACCGGGCGTACTTCAACGTGTGCATAAATATCGACTATCCCGCGCACGCCGAGTTGTTGAAGACGCCTTTGGCATTGCACCTGCTCGATGGCGGTGTCTTTGAAACCCGATGAAACACAGCCCTGAGACGATCAACAAAATTGTATCCGCTGTGTACTTTAAAATTATTGTGTAAGTCAAAGAAAAGAATACGGGTCGCAAAAGACTGACAGTGACAGAGATATCGAAATAACACTAGGTCAATGGCGGCAAGAACAACAAATGATGCCTCTACAGTCCAGCCAGGCAACGTCCGTCCATGCCATTCGAGACGAGTACATTAATTATTTTACTTCAGTACGTGGAGAATTGGCTTGGCTTACAAAGTTTGCTAAATGCTCTCAAACACTTCCAACTCTGCACATTTCATTTCGTTTCAATAAAAAAATAAATATTATTTAATTATGATTTTCATTTACCGAATCTATATTGCCAGCAGTTGTTACTTCTCCGGCCATAAAAAGCATCGCGTTGAAGTATTCCCACTTCTGTTGATGCAATGCTCCACTTCCACTCCTAGCTTTTTTATTTTTATGGTTTTGGAAAAAAATGTTACGTAAACTTCGAAGTTTTTCTCTAGCGTCTTCTGCCGAAACACCAAACCTTTGCCTTGCCGATCTCTTCACATGCCGCATGTTTGATATGTTTATTCATGTACTTGGGATCGCCCTTTTTCCACACGCAGGTTTTACGTTCGAATTCAGCGATCAGGTTAAACACTATCATTCGTCCACACACACTTCTATAAATCAATGATAAATATAAAAAATAAATAATTTATTAGTTGTTAATACAAATTTCGTTGATTGGGCTTTTTTGGTCAATTATGTCTGACTATGTAAATGAAAACACGTACATAAATTCGATCCCGACGTTTCGTTGGAGTTTCTCAGGCAAACGTCCGATTATAATTGGTATGCCTATGGGCAACCCGCTATCCCCAACAAAAGCGGACATAGTTTTGGATGATCTCTTTGACACGTATTTAAAGAACTAAAGGAAGAAAACATAGAAATAAAGTTTGTCACCAAATATGTAGATGGCATATTTGCAATCATTCAACGCAAAGACGAACATAAAATACTGCAAAAACTAAATGAATACTACACAAACATCCAATTTACTACAGAAAAAGAAGAAAACAATCAATTACCATTTTTGGACACACTAGTAATTCGAGAAAACAATAAAATAGTTTTTAACTGGTACTCAAAACCAACGTCTTCGGGAAGACTTATAAATCTCCTCTAAACACAACCACTCAATCAAAAAATTAATACTGCCAGAAACCTCATCAATAAAACCCTTGAACTCAGTGAAAAATGTTTCCATGAAGAAAACATAAAAAAAATAGTATCAATTTTAAAAATGAATAGCTTTCCACGGTACATTATTGACAACCTTATAAAAAAACAAAAAATGAATTCCACACAAAAAACAAGAGTAAGTGCAGATGGCAACCCTTAAATATTTACAAAAGTTCCTTTCATTCCCAATCTAACTGAAAGTAATAATCTCTTCAAAATAATAAAAGAAGAAAACAACATACGTTCGCACATAAATCAAACGAAACTCTTAACAAACTATTCACTAACCCAAAAACATCAATTCCGAAATACTACACGCACGATGTTATCTATGAGATCAGTTGCAAAGGGAAACAAGGAGAAAGCTGCAATCTGGTTTACATAGGCAACACAAAGTGAACACTTGGTATAAGGATGACAGAACATAAGAGAGACATCAAAAACAGAAGAGAAACAACTGGAATATCCCAACCATAAACTAATAATGTAAGGACCGGAAACCTCTGCTTTAATTTGACATTTGCCTACAAGCTGAAACACGCACACAAGTAACATTTCTATTCCTCTTCCAATAGACACATTGATAGAAACGCACACTAGAATCTTTTCTGTTCCTCTTCCCATAGACACATAGACAACACCGCCCTAGTAATTTGTTTTTGTTTTGCTTTTCGATTTTCATCTATTCATGGATAGAGTTTCAAAGCTACAAATACAACAATGTAAACAAATGGGTTTTGGAGGGTGAAACGTACGAAGGTTTCCGATCTTAGTATGGCTTATTTGTGATCCCAACACATGCTACACACTGCACATGAACCAGGAGAGAAATACAGGGACGAGGTATACATTGAAGAGCCTACGAATTCAACAAAAGAGAACAACATCAATGAACCTAAAAGAAGACATTGACTGAACAAATTCAATATACGATATTGCCATCTTCATGATTTGTGTTAGTCTAATTTTTGGTAGATGTTAATTTTAAATCGTTTTTATTTATTTATTTATAAAATCATTAAACTGTGAAACCAAAGATGTTAGATGTAGGGACGCGCAATTTAAAAAACTTAAATATGCTATAAATATAAAGTAAGTTTTTAAATAATTGTAAAAATTAATTTCTTGTCATGTTTCGTTAGTAGCCTTTTTTTTTGCTTCTAAAAATTATGCACTGAAAAATTGTATTCTATATATATTGTTTTATATATATACATACAAAAAAAAAAAAAAAAAAAAAAAAAAAAAAAAAACGACCCCTGAAGATGCTGAGAAACTCCAGCGAAACGTCGGGATAGAATTTATGTACGTGTTTTCATTTACATATTCAGAGAGAATTGACCATAAAAGCCCAATCAACGCCATTTTGATTTTGATTTGATTTAACAACTATTAAATTCAAAAAGAATTGGTCACATAGATAATCTCATATATAATTTATATAGGTATATATATGTACACATAATACAATAGATTTAACAACCTTTTTTGCCATTTCAACCAGTTAGTAAGGCAATAAATGCACGACGATAAATTTCCAAGCGAGACAAACAAGAGAATGAAGTAAGCTTTCAAAACGGCTAATAAATGAATTATTGATATTCCATAGAATCGATACAAGCGCTTGCTGCAAATGTTCGCTGCAAGTGATTTGTTACTGCGTGTTTTTTTAGCGGGACGGATGACCTTGGAGTGAGTTAAAATCCTCTAAAACCGATAAGGGTCACCTTCCGATATACCACCACAATGTTACCCTTCCCCCAAAACACAATAATTGTAGACTTATGATACACTTCCTTTATAACATAAAGGAATTTGGCACAGCAATTCAGGTAAAAAACAAACATTCGTTTTCACGGAAGCAACACACTTTCACCAGCAGATTGTGAAAGCTGAAAGCGCTTTATAAAAGTCGGGGAGAGTACGATAACTCAGGCACCAAGAAACAAAAAAAATATATTCTTGTATAACAGTTAGTTACAAGTATTTTTTAATACGGGGCGGGTCTGTCTCCCCGCGTTTAGGAGACGGGATGGGCAATTTCCTAAAAAATTACTTAAAATGAAAACAAAATTAAAAACAACGGCAACACTTACTACAGAAAAATTATAGGTTTTCTGAAAGCCAGAAACCTGGTCTTTTACATTCTGTTTCCATATAGTTATTTGTGTTAACAGTTTTTGAAAAAAATACTTTCAAACTCAAAATTTAACAAAAATAATTTTTTTTTAAATGTTACTATTTTTTATTCAAAGTTGTGAAACAAATTACTGAATTGGATTTAATTATTTGATGTTCCTATAAATTCTTAATAGAACACTGAAAACTAGATGGTTTTATGTCTTCTAGTTTATGAGAAAATTGAAAATTACCAGATCTAATTTTATACTTAATTTGTGTTCCTTATAGAAAGTCATTTAGCGTTATCCAGAATGCACCGCGAAGAGGTAGACTTTCATTGCATACCACGTCTGAGTCAGCCAGTTCGTGTGTAGTCGGTGTCTGGGTGAGTCAGCCAGTTAATTTGTTAAGTCTGTGTTCTTAAATGTCTGAAAAATGTATGTCAGTTTCATCAATGAAGTCATCATCAATAGTTTTGTTTCTGTGGTGTTCATTCAGTTAGTCGTTGATGGTCAGAAGTCTGGGTTGTTTTGGAGGAATTACATCCTCTAGATTTGCACTTTGAACATTAGATGGATCAAAGTTTTTTAGGTATAATCCCACACTTTCAGCTCCATCGATTGTATATGGATTTTAATGTCTATTAAAAATTGCATGATTTGAGAGCCCAGATCGTTCTTGTATTCTCTCTTTATTTTATTTTCGGTAGAAAAAAGGGCCATGTGGTAAGTGTGGTTTGTCGTTCTTCGGCATAAAATATTTTCTTTTTAAGTTTATTCTGATTTTCGAGATCATTAATGGTGTTGCTTCGATCGGTTTCACTCACATATTCACCCTACTATGGTTCGTGGTTTTATGGACAGTATCCCTTTGGAATATTTGTTCAATACCTGCATACTGGCGAGCACTGTCTGTACAAATATAGCTAGTGTTGGGGCTTACGAATCTTTGAATATAAGGCCACAAATCTGCCTTGCATTTTGAATTGACTTTAAAGAAGAGTCCTATTTTGTCCTCCTTACAGTCAGTACAACCCCAACACCACTATTGTAAATTGCTCTGTTATACGCCCTCGGTGATATTTTCTTTTTGTCAAAAAAGTTTCATCGATTTGCACCGTTTTCCCTTCGCCTCCGATATTAATATCAGTGTGTGAGGCAATAAGTTCGGTAATAGTTATAACAGTGTACTTTTATCGCCGTGATGACGCCAGGCGATTAAATGCTACATTAAATTAAAAGTGATAAAATAATACAAAACTTTAGTAATTTTAGTTTATGATTAAATTTTTTGTATTGACCGAATCTCTAGCCGAAATTTTAGCCCATGAAAAAATGTGCCTCACCTTTTTTTTGTACTTTTTGTTGAGCACCGCCAAATCTAGCCGAATTTACTTTGCTTATAATTTTACACTTTCATTGGTAAGTTGCAACATGATGGGGGAGTTGAGATCTTTGATGGAATTAGGCCAACTTCTTCTAAGAAAGTGAGGCTTTTTTCATGTAAAGTTTATTATTCTCAAAATAAAATTTCAATTGCATCATGAATTCAATCACTATGCAAAATAAAATAATAACTATTGTTTATAACCGCCTGCAGATAAGCACTTTGCTTTGTGGGTAAACTATTAAAAATCTTGAATATTTGTGAAAATAAAGAAACCTTTGAACCTTTGAATCATTGGTGGATACCAAATCCTCAAACGAACAAAATATTGAAAAATTGTTGAGTTTGGAATGAAGTATTGGATGTTATTTCGCAAAAGAAAAATACCTTATTCATTCAAAGGTTGAACAAAGAATGACCTAAATATAATATGTATACTACATGTGCACGAAAAAATAAGGGTACAATATTAGAATGTTTCTTCTTTTTTTTAATGATTCAAGTAGGTATATACATACTTTGAACATTACAGTTGCATTATATAGGTATGTTACATAAATATGGGTTAAGTGAATTTTTTATAGATTAGATTTAGATTAGATCTCTCTTGATGATTCAAAAAAAAAATCTATTTACAATTTTCGTACAGATTTTAAGCATAGCTATACGCCGTCTGTCGTTTTCTTAGTTTTACTTTAAGAGATTGAACATGAAAATTTAATATAAAATAACTTAAAGAGTAAACTAACGATTTCAAATAATACTTTTGATTTAGGGAACAATTGAATAAAGTCACAAAATTATTTAAAGAAATAAATTTAAATATTGGTTTTTATTTTATTATAATGAAGATATAAGATCATATTAAATAAAGTAGATTTGTGCTTTATTTTTAATTTTTCAAAGAATATAATTGTTATTAAAAATAACTTACAATTTTACAAATTTACCAAAAAAAAAAACTAATTTCAGGTTTTTCGAGTTGCGAAAAAAAATGCAAAATATTTAATAAGAAAGCTTTTAGTTTAGCTAAAACAATACAGGTTGTATAGAATGTTTGTATCTCAATGGTAAAAAGGGTATTTTAGTTTGGTTAAAACGATAGAGTGTGATACAATTGTGAAGATATGCTTTTAGTTTAGCTAAAACAAAAATTGTATGAATGTGTATTATTGACGAAAGGTTCAAATATGTATTTCGGTAGTTCATAGCGTAGGAAATATATTTGCATTACATTTTAACGTATGAGCATTTTAAATGTGCAACTTTGGGCCACGTACCTATGTATGTATTTATAAAACAGCTGTTGACATTGAATATATAGGATAAATTGAAAGTTTCTTTTAATTCCGATTCTTTAAATGTAAAAGAAACTTTGCATACACCCAAATTCGTACATACCCCAAATCCTATAATTCGGCTAAGCTTTTTATACGCCGTAAGCCTTATATTCCTATATACCTATGTGGCGGACAAAACAATAAGACCAGTAAGGATGCCTTAACAATTAGCTCTCTCTTTCTTAAAAAAAAAATAGTTATAATTTTTTTCTTTATGTAAGTCCAGCTAATAACGGTTAATTCTTGGTGCTAGCAACTAAAATTAAGAATAAACTGCTTATTACTGTGAAAAGGTAAGCAAATAAAAAAAAAATATCTATTAGACCTGGACAAAACAAAAGGACCAGGTGAGTTTTGTTTGTTTTTAGGTTGAAATTAATAAGATTTTGATAAAACATTATACAGTACTCCATTCTTGGAATATTATACATATTGTTTATTATATGTGAATTCACAAGAATAAACGCAACATGGGTCGCGGCATACATTGTTCCGAAACTATGAGGGAAACTATCATCAAACTGGTGCAGGATGGAAAATCGCAGCGGGAAGTGGCCAGAATAATTGGGAGATCCAAAACATTTGTGTATAACGCACCACAACCCCAAAAAGCAAAAGAAAAAACAGGCAGACCACGGAAAACATCCCCAAGACTTGATGCTCAGATTAAGCGCCTGTCCAAGAAGGACCCATTTAAATCTTCTAGGGATATAAAAAAGGAACTGGACTTGCCCATCAGTGAAAGAACGGTTAGGAGACGGCTTGAGGAGCAGCATCTTTTCGGAAGAAGCCCTAGGGAAGTACCACTGCTTACCAAAAGACATCAAAAAAATAGAATCTATTTTGCAAAACAACATTTAGATTGGGTGGGCCCAGATAATGGAAAAAAATGGCGAAACATTCTATGGTCTGACGAAACCAAAGTAAATTTGGTTTGATCAGACGGTAAGAGGTGGGTAAGACGTCCAAAGAATGCTGCGCATAAACCACAGTACACAACCAAAACAGTGAAGCACGGAGGTGGGAACATCATGGTTTGGGGATGTTTTTCGTGGTACGGGGTAGGTCCAATTTTTCGGATCGAAAAAAATATGGATCAGCATTTATACACAAAAATATTAGAGGAGGTCATGCTTCCGTATGCCGTGTATGAAATGCCTTTAAGGTGGAAGTTCATGCATGACAATGACCCGAAGCATACATCTCGCAAAGATAAAAGCTGGTTAGAAGAGAAAAGGATTGATCTAGTGACCTGGCCGGCTCAATCGCCCGATTTAAATCCATTGGAAAACTTATGGGCAATTGTAAAAAAATCTCTGGCTGGTGAAAAATCAAAAAATAAAGATGAACTGTGGAACAAATTCAAAAAAGCCTGGTACGCTATACCGCAAAGTACCTGCAGCAAACTTGTCGATTCAATGCCAAGGAGAGTCCAAGCTGTGACTCAAAACAAGGGTTATACTACAAAATATTGACTTTCGGTAGTGAAAACTTTTAAAAGTATAAACAAATTTACAAATAAAATTAATGGTCCTATTGTTTTGTCCATTTAAAAATAACCTTATTTTCTTATTTTATAATTAAGTAAGTAAGTATATATTTTTTAAAAAGTTTATGAATTAATTTAGTTTTAGACTCGTTAAAATAAGTCGTACAATAAAAAAAAATTATGAAAAAATATAAAAAACATATTTTTTGTACATATAATTAAGAACTATAAAAATGGTCCTATTGTTTTGTCCATCACTATATATGCATCTCTAAAAATTCTCTTTGAACTCTATTCCGTAATGCTTAGTGTTGTCACTGTATTTATAAAAGAAGGCTTACATAAATCCAAAAAAAAAAAATAAAAATTGAATGAGAAAGTAGTTTTGGTAATTTTCAATTTTCTCATAAACTAGAAGACATAAATCTAGTTTTCAGTGTTCGATTAAGAATTTATAGTAATATATAGTAATTAAATCCAATTCAGTAATTGGTTTCACAATTTTGAATAAAAATAGTAATTTGTTAAATTATATACAAATAACTATATTGAAACAAAATATAAAGGACCAGGCTTCTGACTTTCAGAAAACCTATAATTTTTCTATTGTAAGTGTTGCCGTTGTTACTTAATATGTTGTTTTTCATTTTAAATAATTTTTTTAAAAAATTGCCCCTCCCGCCACGAGGGGAGATAGACCCCCTCTTCCATAGTAAAAAATGCTTATTTTTGACCCCTCTAAAAAAATCCGTTATTATTTTGCGGGGCCTGAGTTATCGTACTCGTGTCTATTTCTGGGCAGATAGGAAATAGGAATGTTTCGAAGAATTACCCAACTAAATATTTCCTATTCTTTAAAAGATCCATTCCAATGATTTAAGTAAAATTGATGAATATTTGGTTTGCATTACTTTTGGTCAATTAATTTTTGTTGGAATTATTCGTTGATAAATTATCAATTGTTCCCCTAATCTAGATTTCAATTTTAATTTAAGGCATTTCACTGCTAGGGCCACTTTCGACATGTAATTTTTTTGGGACTCTGCTAATAATATGCGCACATGTAAAATTGAGGCATTTGATTGAATGAAATGAAGAAAGAAGGACCTCAGATGAAGAGTTGTTAAACAATTTTTTTAAAATAAGAAAATTTTCTCCTCAACGATTTTAAAGTTGTATGTATTATTCTCTCAATAGCTGGCTTCAGAAATAGCCAAATAGTTTTTCTGTAACGAACTAGTTTGAAGTGTTTAGTCTGAGACCTTTCGCAAATTTCTCTGAATTTTTCAACATGAACAGTGTAGAGATAAAAAATGAATAGTTCTTTAAATCGTGAGCAGCACAATTAACTCCAATAAGATCATTACCGGTAATGGCTTGAAGTTAATCAAAAAGTGTTGTTCTAGACTTTCCTTGCAAACCCGCCAAAATTACAGTTTATGTTGTAAGCACAAATTGCCAAAATTTTACCAAACTCTTATCTATGTATTTTGAAGTGATGTCCGATGTTTCCCTTGAAAGATTTTCAACCTCCAAAGTCTTGACAACGATACCTAGTTGTGGTGAAAAATAACGAACCGAGAGCGGACAGATTTGTACAGCCATGATTAGAATAATCAGAAAAAACTCTCACAAAACTTACTCTGCGCAGAGAAGTTTTAATTCCTTCGATATAATTTGGTTCAAGAACATTGAACACAATAGCGGACTCGCACTTTGACATAAAAATATGAAACACATATTTAAATTATTGTAAATAAAATTTTTTTAACGTTATTCAAATAGTATAAATATATCGTAACATTGGAGAAACCCAGGACAAACCAGGGACAAAAAATGAAATATGGGACAGAGGTTCTTCCCGCGATTTCTTAAAATTTACCCGGGATATTCGAGCGTAATACGGGACTGTCCCGGGAATTAGGGGGCGAATGGGTACTGTAGCCATAGGTCAAAATTTTACTATTGAGCGTTTAAGTAAAGATAGACATGCTATTCACTGCTTCACCATATAGCAGCACAAAAAAATAAAAGCATCGCTTAAAGAATCCACAACTGAATTCGTTAGTTTCACCCCTAAGGGCAAAGAGTATAAAATAGTCCTGTTGAAGGGCATAGATTCCTGCACGGACCAACAGGTGCTCTTGAATGAGCTCCGCCAAAAAGCGAGCGACGATATCGATTTTATAGGGGTCAAGCCGTTCGCTACAGTTAGAGCTAGGCGGGAGAAGCGGAATCTTCCCTTTTTCCCAGTACAACTTTCCCCCAGCAGCAAACTGGATAGTTTAAGGAGTATCTCCGTCCGCAACTATCAGGTTGTAACTTGGGATCAACAAAAAGGCGCAGCGACATGCCAAGGTTCGGACACGCCGCAGCAAACTGCGAAATTCAGCCACGCTGCATTAAGTGTGGAGAGAACCACAATGCAGATGAATGCAAGTTATGAAAGGAATGGGTCAAAGATAGGACTCAGCTTAAATGTACACTTGACCGAGGAGACGGACACCCCGATAATTATGGGTACTGCCCGGCGTTGCAGCTTATAAAAAATAAAAAGCAGCAAAGCAGACAGTGGTAGAGAAACACCCAACAGTGCATCCTCCTACAACAACGCCCGCTAACCCCCAAATTTCTTACGCCCAAATGGCACCAGGAAGGGGGAGCACGGTACAGCTTACACATTATGGGCATTTCGCTGGCCATTCAGGACCAATGGACAGGCCTTCAGAATAAGATCAGGGGCGACTAGGGTGGATCATCTCTACTCTGTTTTGCCTAGCTAAACGCAACTTAGAGTTTAAGGGCGCGCCGCCGGAGAGGCCCTTTAAGATCCTAGCTGTGAATGTAAATTCACTGATTAGGACCGAACGAAGAGCGAACTTATTACAATTGCTAAAAGACCTAAGTCCAGATGGCTTTTGGCTAGCTAAACTAAGCTTAACTAGAAACATAAATTGACTAACAACAATTACAATATCGTAAGAAGAGACCGATCCAACTCCAGAGGCGTCGCAATCTTTATACGGGCATTAGTCCTAAGATAATATATTATAGTAGTGATGTGCGAAAATTTCGGACGTTAGAGGTATGCATCATATGCATTCATCTCCAACAGGGGACCCGAATGTATGTGATATCTACCTATGCGCCGGAAATACCTCAACCCACCCAAATTATAACAGAGCTTTGAAAGCTTTTCGAATGCTTAAAACTGAGCTCGGAGGAAAACTTTTATATATTGGCTGGTGAGTTAAACGCCAAATACACAGATTGGGGAAATCAAATACAAAATCCTCGAGGTAACCATCTGTATAATTGGATGGGCTGATACAACCTGGAGTATCGCATTGACCTTCTCACTACATACAGGCAATCGTTTCCAAGAAGCGGTGCCTACCTGGATCTATTGGTTTTTATTTATAGCTTAATGCAAGCAACTATTGCTGAAAAATGCAAGACTTACAATTACTGACCCTGTGCGTCAACGGACAAGAAATTGTTTACAAGGGATCAAGTACGACAGTGACCACTGTGGACTCGCCGCCGTAATACAACTTTCGAACGATCTTATGGAGTTGGAGGAGCATGTGCCTGCGCGCACTTAAATTACAGTAAGGTGCGCTGGTAACGCTTCTCCAACGCCTTATTGAGCGAATTACGCTCAAATGGTATATCCCCACCAAATTAAAGGAACCTGACAAATACGGAAATCGACAGATACTTAGAACGAATGGACGAAACGATTTTACGAACAATGAACAGAACAACACCGAAATACGAAGAACGTAACGCAACTGACACGTACCGTATCGCGACCATTAGCGAACTTCACAGACAAAAAATGGGCTACTGACAAGACTAAAATGATCATACAGACGGTTTTCTGACACACGAGATCTGGAGGTTAGGACATTGAAGTCGTCGATCAAAAACATCAACCAATTGATCAACGAAAATTATAGGTTGTCCATTAATTTGTTTTGGGACAATAAAATTCGTGCCGTTAACTCTAGCGACCCAAGTATGTTCCCACAAATTAATAAGATTTTTAGAAGAAAGGATTAAAACGATCTTCCGTGTCTTAAGCTCCAGAGGATGACGGAGAACAGATACGTACTTCTGACAGCAGGCATATACCCAGATGATGCCGTCTTGGACGATGACCTTTTTATAATCGAGGATCCGCAGGAGAAGGTGGAGGCTGTCGGGGCTGATTGCCAGCAAGTTTACAAGGTGAATGCTAGCATTCGCCCGCATCATGACCTGAAGAACAGAGCCCTGCTTCATCACACCTGGCTGCGGAACGATATATGGCGATCTGAGAACCTTGGTTTTACCGTTTTAAATGATGAAGATTTGGCAAAAGCCATAATCGCTCCGCCAAATGGGCCCAGTTCCCTGTTAATTTCGAAGGTCAGGCTCCAGTTCATCTTCGATTCATTAAAGAAAAAGCAGTCAGCAGGAGTCGATGGTATATCCAAAGTTGTACTACGACATCTGCCTCAGGAAGTAGTTGACATTTATACCACACTGCTTAACAACGCGCTGAATAATGCATATTATCCCGTGCAGTGGAAGACAGCTGTGGTACATCCTCTCCCCGAAAAGAGAAAGGACAACTTCAATCCGGCGAATCTCCGGTCGATAAGTCTCCTTCCGAGTATCAGCAAGGTATTTGAGACGATTATTAATAAGGCTCTGTTCAAGTGGGCAGAGCACAACAATATCATCCCGGATAATCACTTCGGTTTTAGGACGGGACATGACACAATTCATGCCGCGTCTAAGCTGGTTTCTGATATCCAATGGAACAAAACTAAAAAGCTGTATACGGGTGCCAGTCTGGTGGATTTGGAGAATGCTTTCGACACCGTATGCTTAGCAGGTCTCTATCTTAACCTTACCAGACTAGGGATAAGTAAACCTCTGTTGTATATGCTTTCTGACATGCTAAATGGTAGAAAGTTTGTTATCAAGAGTAGCAATGTAACTTCTACCGCCGTTTTTAATATTAAAAATGGTCTTCAGCAGGGTGCGGTTAACTCGCCGGTTCTATTCAGCATTTACACGAGCGATCTGATAGGTAGTCTAACTCAGGCAATTGCGTACGCCGACGATCTAATTGCGTAGAGAACAGCTAATACAGTTGAGTTCATCAAAATTCTTTTGCAGAGTGACTTCGACAAAATTCCGCGACATTGTGATGACTGGAAGTTGAAAATCAACTTCCAGGAATCAGAAACTATTCTGCTTAGGACTGCTTTGACTATTGCTTCAAGGGATACGAGAAAGAACTATCGCAAGCTGGTGATTGTAGTGCCACATGGTCATCCACTGGCGAGTAAAAGTGTTGTAATGTACCTTGGCATCGGGTTGGATCAGTATTTGTATTTCGACAGGCATATAAGTGCTGCTCTGGCCAGGGCTAGGGGAGCCTTTGCCCTGACGAAACGACTGTTATATAGCAGCCGTCTTGACAGCAGGGTGAAGTTGATTTACTATGTGGCCCTCATCAGGCCGATGATTGCCTATGGATGCCCAGTGTGGTTTAACGTTGACCCATCTCAATTGGAAAAGATTCGGGTGTTTGAGAGGCAGTGTTTTAGACATTGCCTTGGATTACAAAGATCATCAGAGTCGGAGTACGAACGATATTATTCCAACCAGGTTCTATACAACGAAGCCAACATAAACAGAATAGATAATTTTTTGTTTAAGCTGATTCGGGGTCACATTGCAAGAGCGATGTTCTCAACAAATAGCTTAATTTTTGGGGCTTATTACCCCAACAATGAATATTATGAGAGTGCAAGGTTAAGTGGCTACAACCCTCTCGAGGCATTCATTCCTCTAGTAAGATAGTCGAGGGCTGATACAGGATAGAATGGCGGTTCCGCTCATCTACCACGTCAGCCGGAAAACTGTTGTTATATTATTATTAATCTTCTTTATTAATAAAATTAGATTTAAATAATTACAATTTTTATAAAAGAAAAAGCATGGCTTTATTTTGACGTCTGCCGATCGGTTGACAATTCGAAATGAAATAAGACGTTTAAAATAAAAAAGAAATAAAAAAGTAACTAGACAGATTGTTACAAAAAAAAAAAAAAAAACTAAATTAGTTTGACGCACGAATCGTGCTACAAAAATAAAATGTAATAACTTTTTTCAGTGTGAGTAATCGGCTTATTTTTTTTTATTTTATAGGCTATTATTTAGATTTATCAAAATGAATGCTTGGGATACTGAAAAAAGGATTTGGATAGTGCAGCAATACCATTCTTTGCAGTACGTCATTTCCATCCAAAGGGAATTTAGGCTGGAGTTTGGCGGTACTCCCCCGAGAAGATGGATCACTATGAGGCTGGTGAACATGTTTGCCGAATCTTGAAGCATGGAACGAAGACCGTATCATCGAGATCCCAATGTTCGGGTTCAGGATACAATCGTGGCTGTTGCATCGGCAATACAAGCATAACCAAGTGTTTCGACTCGAAACTTATCGGGCCAAATTGCAGTTAGCAGACGGTCATTACAACGGATACTTCATGATGACTTAAACTTGGTTCCGTACAAAGTCCAAATTACAAGTTAAACCCTCAGGATTTGCCTGTTCGCCTGGAATTTTGCCGAAAAATGATTGCAATGGCCGGAGAAGACAACACATTGATAAATTGTTTGTTCATGTCTGATTAGGCCCATTTTGACTTAAACGGCAATGTTAACAAGCAAAATTTCCGTATATGGAGTGAATCTAATCCAGAAATGCTCCATGATGCGGAACTGCATCCAGAACGAGTCACTGGTGCGCAGTTTCATCTAGGTGTATTGTCGGGCCATACATCTTTTAAGAAACCGGTGTAACACAAACTGTCAATGGGGACTGTTATTTAAAGATGTTGAAGGAGTTTTTTTTAACCAGAACTTCGCCGAAGACGTATCCCTTTCAGCAGGATTTGGTTTCAACAAGATGGAGCAAGCGCACACGTAGCCACACAAGTTATGGTGGAGCTCCAACGAAAATTCACAAACAAATTGATATGCAGAAACTGTACTTTCCGCTGGCCCCGCAGGTCACTTGACCTGACTGCACCAGACTTTTTTATGGGGTTATGTCAAACGGGAAGTGTACAAAACTAAACCCAGGAAATTGACTGAATTGAAACAGTCCATTAAGACAATAATTGTGGGTTTCAATGGCGCAGTGGATAAAGTGCTTGATTTCTAACTTAGACGTGTGGGTTCGATCTCCACGCTAGGCGCATTCTTTTTTATACCTCCAATTTCAATTGAATGCCGCCCATGGATTAAAAACGAGACAGTCAATACCTGGTTCTCAAATCCACTGTGCCAAACTGGGCCATGCAATTCACGTTGCATTTAAAAGACCTTAGGTCTTACAGGCATATAGTTAAAATTAAAAAAAAATAAAATTAATTGGAGCGATCCCAATTTCAACCCTTCAGGCCACAATGAACAATTTTCTGATCAGGTGCCGCATATGCGTGGATGAGCGTGGAGGTCATTTGGGGTCTATCATCTTTAAAAACCATTAGTTATTTAAAATAAAATTTAATTTTTAATCCAATAAAAAAAAAATAATGAAATACATCGATTAAAATAAAAGTTATTTAAATTTCTCAGTGTAGCACGATTCGTGCGCCACCCTGTATTCATAATATGACATGTATATATATGTATGTACATAATAATTAATTTGTTCCAAAAAACTGTTGCGATACTTATAGGCATTAATACAATACTGTGAAAATATCTTCCAACCGTGAATACCATTTAAATAATCCGAATCTTCTTGAAGCGTGAGAAGGCTTTGGGAGATATACAGACTTCTTAGTTCAAGTAAAATTGGACATTCTGCTATGAAATGGAAAATGAGTGGAAAATGCCTTCAGGTACATTTAAATTACAGAGGCTACAAGATATCCTTAGATCCTGTCTGTGCGGCTTAGAATTGAGATATAGAGTTTAAATCCTCGTTTTAAATACAGTGCTAACTTCGTTGTTTGTCAAACTGTCACTGAAATAATTATTTGAGCCTAGAGAATGATTTATTGTTCTATACAGATATATTGATATAAGACAGCTTATAGAGTTAAATAAAGTTCCACTCCGTGTTCCTCAGCCAAATCGATCCAATCTTTGAAAGGCATATCGAATTAGAACACTTCATTATTTTGACTATAAAGTCTGCATTAGCTTTAAGGTTTTTCAAGTAAACTTGAGGCATACTGGTTTCTACATACATAGAATACGTGGGGATCGTAGTGGGGAGTTTGAATATGCGCTTGAAGAAAAAACATTGCAAACGATCGAATTCTTCGACTTGTTTAAATCCAAAAACATGACTTGCATAGCCGAGGCATGCATTGATAGTGGCGTTGAAAACTTTAAATTTAGATGCATTGTCTACATTTTTGTTGCAATAAAACCTAGGTCACATCAGGTTTATTGCGGTTTTTGCATTAATCACCTTTTTTTCTACATGTGGTCGCAAATTCAGATTGTATGATAGCAAAAACACTAAATACTTAAATTCACTGACAACCTCTATTGCCTCACGAGATAGTTTCCATTTTTATGTCGTTAGCTTGCAGTGTGCTGAAATATCATTATTTTCGATTTCGCGATGTTGATTCTAAGGTCCCAGGTGTCGCAATACTTGCATGAGCTTATAAATTTGAAACTGGAGTGTATGTGGGCTATCGGTAAGAACAACTAAATCATCAGCATATAAAAGTATTTTCACGAAAATATCTCCCGCAACAACCCCACCAGGCAAGTTTTCAGGCACATCGTCAATAAATAGCGCGAGGAGAATTGGGCTGAGGACGCAACCTTATGGAACTCCCTTTTCGGTTTCAAAAGCGATTGATATATCGCTTCCGTTCCAAATGGACGCTGAAGTGTTGGCAATCAATTCTCTGTAGACGATGAGAAACTTCGTAGAGACACCCATCAGGCTCAGTTTATATATAATTGAGTTTCTGTTGCCAGTGTCGAAAGCTGCTTTAAAATCTACAAAAAAAGCATTAAACTTTTTTTTCTTGCTATATATTTTCTAGCTATTAAATCCAGTACAACAATTTGGTCAACCGTTGAAAGTCCTGCACGAAAACCACCTTGAAACATACTTAACCTATTGTTTCTTTCCACCCATCTAGATAAGCGGTTATAGAAAATTTGAGCAAAGATTTTCCTTAGACTTCAGAGAATTGATATACTCGTACCTCTATAATTTTCGACAGATGAATCACCCTTTTTATAAATTGGAAAAATAACAGACTTTAAGAAAACTTCTGGAACATTTTCATTCAAAAACACTTTATCAGTGCTATTTTTGTAAAACTTGACCGGGATACCGCCAAGTCCACACGCCTTGGTGTTTTTCATATTTTTCAAAGCTTTTTCCACCTCAGCCATTACAATAGGGGCATCGAGTTCCTCAGCTACAACATCCGGCAGTACGTACCGAAATAGCAGTGGCGTTGTTTAATTAGCTAACAGTTCTGCAAAGTATCTAGCAAAAGAATCTACTCCGACTGCTAAAGCAGATGTCGATTTGCAGTGGCTTAACTCTCGGACCCTATACCAGAACGATTTATAGTCTTTATAACTGATTAACTCATTAGCAATTTGTTTAAAATAGATGATTCTATTGGTTGCACAAATAGTTTTATATTCTTTATTACTTAAAGTGTAAAGTTTTCTAAAATGTGTATTATTAGTTTTGCGGATAAGATTCAGGAGAGAGAAGGTCTTTTTCCTGTATTTAATGCATTCCCAATCACACCATTCTTCTTTAATTTCTAGCAAAATATTCATAATTTTTTCGCTGGAGGGGGTTTGAAGAGTGGGGCATAGAGTGTTTTCCTCGAATAATTTGCGTCTGTAAAGCTCAAGCTTATTGACGTTCCATTTAATTTTTTGTATTTTCGCAGTTGGAGCAGGTGATGCTAACTCTGAGAACTGGATCTTAATTTTATTTTCTTATTATTATTATTTATTTATTTACTGTAGAAAATTACTGTCGAAGCTTATTATAATTGGTTTACATAAATATGCCATTAAATTTTTCCGTCAAAGAAGTATAAAATTATAACCCATCACCAAAATGTCCCAAAGGATAGCACTCGAAGAATAAGTGGGGTTTAATCCACTCAAAGATGGGGGTTTTATTCACAACAAGCGCCGCTAGTCACTCGTTGTTGTCGCTTCTTATGTTCTCCATATTTTCTTAAGTTCTATAATTTTGTGGTATTATGGAATGTTAAATTTACAGAAAGCTATTTCGATAGAAGAAGGCGTGTCGGCAGTAATTTGCCAACGTTTTCCAGGACTTGTCTCCATTAAGAATTTCCAAACATTCGTATCTAGTCAGCATACTTTTTCCGAAACAGAGGCTCCTTATTTCTTGCAAAATTGGAAATATACCCAAAAGGTGGAGCATATCTTCTCGGACGTTGAGATTGCAAAGGCCACAACTTCCTGACAGATCTTCGCTGTAAGGTATGCAATTTAGATTAATGATTTCTGTCCTAGCACGTACAATTAAACTTATATTTTCAACACTTAAAGCATCCGTAAAATAATTACCAACCCCTAGTCGATGGTTAAGATCCTTAAAAGTTAAACGGTAGAATGAAGATTATCCTTTGTTGACATTGTTCAAATAGATCCTTTCGTCAAGAACTGCAATCAAGTCATAGAACTTCCCTTGCCATTCATCAAAGTTATCAGTCAGGTTGAGCGAGTAATTGTGGTCTGCTGCTAATCGTAACCAGTCTTCAAAAATCCCTTTTTTAACCTTAGCAATGACAAAATAACACTTTTTTGCAGGTTGTTGTTCTTTAGTACTGTCTTCACGATGTAATCTGAATTTGCCTTTAAGTTACGCAGAAATATGTTTCGCAGTCCAGATTCTACATATATTGCATAAGTTGGGGTCGTGTTCGGAAGCCGAAACAAATGTTTTAAGAAAAATCTCTGTAGCTTCTAAAATTTCTCTACTGGAGTGCAACCATAAATCTCACTCCCGCAGCATGCATTTACGGTGGCCTCAAACACTCTGTATTTGGCTGAAGTGCAAATTTTGGTGTTGCCGTAAAACGTCTTCCACATCGTATTTATGGTGATTTTCGCAGCAGAACATTTTGTATTGATGTGAATATTCCATTTCAGATTTGAAGTGAATGTCACTCCCAAATATTTGTATTCTTGAACGACTTGAAGTCCCTCGTTATTAAGAAACCAAACTTCATTCTTAACTCGTTTCTGGATATTTTTGGCAAATACCATGACCTTAGATTTAGCAGTGCTAATCTGTAGGTCCTATAGTCTGCAGTACTCGGCTATTTCTATTAATGCTGTCAAAGGCTGCCTTGAAATCCACAAAAAGACAGTGCAATTTCTTTGTATTATATATAAAATTTTTAGCAGTACTTTGCAATAAAAAATTTGGTCGATTGTCGAAAATCCTACTCTAAAGTCTGCCTGAGAGTTATTCACGATATTATTCTTTTCGACCCACGAAGACAGCCTTTTGTACATTACTTGTGCAACTATTTTTCTTATTGAATTTCTGGCATACTGCTGTCACCTTTTTTGTATATGGGGAAAATTAATGCATTTTTGAAATATACTGGTATAAGACATTTTTCGAAAATTTCGTTGAATAGTTGTGTTAATTGGCAAAGGAACGCATTAGTTGAAATTTTGTAGAATTCCACTGCTATACCATCGGACCCTGATGCCTTACCATTTTTCATTTGTTTCAAAAATCTTTCAACTTCAAGTATTGTTATTCTAAAGTCCAATTCTTCTATATAAACATTGGGTAGTGCATATTGATAACTGAGTTGATTTTTATTATTATTTAAAATACATTTAAAATGCACAGTTAGTAATTCTGTTACTGTAAATGCGCTTGGTGTTGATTGTAAATCACCTACTTCCTTGACGATTTTCCAAAATTCTTTCGGATTTTTTGTAAACTCTAGGTTAAGCGTAAGGGTGTTGTAATAATCGGATTTTTCTCCTTACATAGTTGTTTGAATAAGGCATTCTCATTTAGGTACTGTATTATGTAGAAATATAAATTTGTAGCTCTAAATAGTTTTAAAAAAGCAAAACATTTTTTTCTAAGCTTTCTACACTCACTATCAAACCTCAAACTTTTTCGTTTAGTCTTATCTAAGGGCTCATTTTTAGGTGCTGCTTTTGTGATAGCGTTTTCGATGTGCTTGAAGCACACTTCCGTACTTCGCGCTGACGTGTTCGATGTGGGAATGACTTCTAATTCTTGATCAAGCTTTCTCCTGTTCTGCTCTTTAAAACCAACTCTTCATTTCAATTTTGAGGTAATAGATGGCTGCCTGCATTTAATTTCGTGTGATGTTTCAAAAGTGATTGCTAGAGAAAGATGTGCTGGAAACGTTTTACATTTAATCTTAAAATTCGTCACATGGTTCATCCATTCAACATTGATGGCAGCGTAGTCAATAAGTGACTTTCCTTGACCTCCGATAAAGGAGAGTTCTAACTTTCAGTTCTTTTTTGAAACACCATTCAGTAAATAGAGTCCATAACCTTCAAGCATTTCTATTAAACGTTTGCTCTGACTATATAAAATTGCATCTTTTGATTCCCTGTGCTCGGTAAAGTTGTTACTCCGAATTGCCAAGGAGAGTGTGTGTTTTGAAAAGACCCAACTGTGGCATTGAAGTCCCAAGCAATCATAATATCATTCGAGCAGCCATTCAATAAAAGATCATTAAGCTCTTTGAAATCATTTGTGCAATTGGTGCAGTTAATATAGACCGGAACAATGCTTAGTTTTTTATATGGAAGTACGAGTTCACTCAATGGAGTGTTTAAATATTGGGCAAATCTGGCAAGCCTGCAACATGTACTATTTTATATACCATAAAGGATACCACCACTTGCCCTACCATATCAACTATGTCTTTTCGCCGGTAACCATTTCAATGTGAATCCACTGAAATATTTTACATAGTCAATTTGTTTTTCTTCTTCAATAAAAGTTTCAATTAATATAATAATATCGTATTCATTTACATAATTTAAAAAATCTAGGATTAAAATTTTATTTTTAAGCCTTGTTATGTTATAGCTTAAAATATTTAAAAAAGTTTTATTTTGGCAGATGACGAGTTCCTATTGCCAATCACTAGCTGAAACTCTTTGCGTGTGTAGCATCGACTTTACCGACATTAATGTTCTTGATTGTTGTGGCTTGTGCATACGTTTGGCAGATGAAGGAATTGTCATCGGTTGACATGAGGCGTATACCACTTCCCGATTTGTAAACAAATTCGCGTTTATTTATTATTAATTTATCATTTTTCCAAATATTCTGGTTTATTTGGATTTGGGTTAAATTGTTTTAATTTATTCTTAACAATAAATAGTGCCTGTCTAAGCTTTCGGTATTGTGCGGTTTGTTCGCGGTGAATTATTATCCCAGAGTTCTTAACACTGCTGGCCTCATTGAGTACTTTTCCTACCACCTACCCCGATCGCATTTCTACCGAAACCAATTATTTATTGGGATTTCGCGTATTTTCTTTGCTGGCACATCGCTTAGGTTTTCTAATTTCAAAAGATCAGCAAAAGTAAGACAGACTTGCCAGTTCTTCAGCTTCAATGTTTGGATTTCGCGGGATATGCATTATTAAATTACATTCGTTTGCCTTACGAAATAGTAATTCAAATTGTTTTTCAAGTTCATCACACCGCTCACGCATCGCTGTCAGCTGACCGCTAAGTTCTTGGTTTTGGCATCGAAGCTCCTGTATAGCATTTGAAATGGCCGCTACGTCCTTTTTTGTTGCAAGACCCTCAATGGAATCGTTAATAAGAATTTTTAGTTCTTCAATAGTCATATTACCCACAACCATTTTCGGAGATTTTAATTTAGGTAATAGTTTACACTGTAGACTATTTGAATTTAAAATAGGGGATACTGGATCAGCTTTTTTTTGTTCATAGAAGCATCAACTTACATTGTCCTCCGAAATTTTTGAAGACAAATAGTTCGTACTTGTTGTTTTGAAAAATCGAAATTTTATGTCTCAGTTTAACACCAATGCTTTATCTTCGAAATTATCCACTTTTAATGATTTTTTAATGGTTTTTTATAAGAAAAAAATTAATTTAAAAACTTGAATATATACTTTTATGTTTACCAAAAATGACAGCCAAATCAATTTAATCTTAATTGATGTTGGCAAATGAGTAGAAAAGCTCGAGGTACGCACGTGAAATTCCACTAGAACACCATTCACCCTTAGCAACTGAATAATCTATAACGATTATTCACCATTTATGTCACTCTTAGCTATCCCGTTTAGAACCACAAATCCATTATCTTCAAACATACTGAAAAGGCGACTTCCACAACTATTGACGGCTTCGTCCTTAGACTCCCTCACTGATCCGAAAGCTTCCGGACTACATACATACGTTTAACTGATTTGGATTTTGGTATAATCCAATTCTAGTATTTAGGTCACCGAGTAACATAATATTAGAAATGTTAGGTAAATTCAAGAAATCGAGTAGCTCTGCAAAGTGATGACTCCTGTTATTGCAATTTAAACAAATTGGTACAATATAGTTGTGCTTATGCCTATAAAGTATTTAAATTACTAGCCTACTACTTAGTACGAGTATTTTAAAATTAACAGAGTTCTTTAGATTAAATTTAATAGCACATAAGATCACTCCACTTGCTCTACCATAATTGCTAATTCTAGTTGCAGGAATGTATTTAGTGAAATAATTCTTAAAAACTTTGAGAAATCGGTTTCTTAACCTTCTTCTAAAAAGGTTTCAATTAGAAAAATAATATCAAAATTAGTAATAAATAAAAAAAAAATCAGGAATCAAAAGTTTGTTTTTAAGACCCGAGCAATTATACGATAAGACATTCAAATTTGATAAATTATTAGTTTAACAGACGGCTGAGTTCTACTACGTTGACTACCGCATGCAAGTTGACGTGAAGATGTCGCTTTCATCGGTAGGGAATTATCAAAGTATTGCAGGCCGGGTTCACCAAGCACATTTTTGACAAGTGACTGCTGATCGGTTGTTTTGATCAGCACGCCTCTTACCTAATTGAAGTCAAATAAGTGTCCATTAATATCTAGTTTAACACCTTTTATTGTTATTTTTGCGATTGATGAGAGTCTAAGAAGTTGCGTTTTGGTTTCGTAAAGTGTTTTTCTCTCTTGGCAATTAATGAGGGATTGTTCGCGGTGAATAACAATTTCAGAACCCCTGAGTTGTGCGGTGGCGTCCAAAATTTTGTTCGCAATGTCGCGCGGGTGAAAGTTCAGAACTACAGTCGACTTATTTGTGGTGTGGTTAGTTAATTCTTGTGCGCTTTTAATTGACAAGGCCGCATCTTCTTGTAGCTGGATAAGGCCCATACATGTTTGTTTAGCAAATTCAACATTATTGGTTTTATCTGCTGCTGGAAAACACACAACAACTGTATTTTCATTGGATTTACGTAAAAGTAATTCAAGTTGCCGCTCTAGAGTTTGACAATAGTTCTCCATATCAGACAGACGGCTTACAAGATGGGAATTTTGTGAGCGAAGTAGCTGGATTTCGGTTGATACTGTTAGGACATCTTGTTTCGTAGCAATGTCTTTCAGTATTGATGAAATGCAATTATCTAACATCGATTTTAGCTCTTCGGTGGTCATGTTTCCTACTGCCACGTCTCGAGATATTTGGATATTATATATATTTTGTTGTTGTGGCATGGAAGATTCATCGATTGGCTTAACCAATCTTTTAGGAAAAATTCCATCTTGTTTATCAAAAGTAATTAAAGATCTAACAAAGGAAAATAATAATAATGAAATCTCAACTTCAACATCAAGAATATCCGTCAGTTTGAAACGTCAAAAACATCAAGGTGCACACACAATTGAAGCAACCGCTGTACTGAACGCAGTTCATGGGTTAAGTGGGAGTTTAAACAGTACTTCATTTAATTGATTCATTCCCGTCGACCAAATAAAAGCAAGGCTCTTAACGTAAAAAATGTAGATTTTTTGAACCATATTAATGATTTCGATGTTTTTGTTTTTATTCTTTTCCGTAAGCACAACAACAGCGAATTCCAAGCAAAATATGCGGTAACCAACAGCAGATATAAGTTCATTTGCTATGAAAAGAAAAAAAAAACGTTTGACCAAAAAAACATCGACTACGTTAACAACGCCAGGTCTCCATCTGAGTTTTGGAAAGCAGTTTAGATCGTAACAGGCAAAAGAAACAATATTACAATGGATCTTCCCGCAGAACAGTTGAAAGATCACTTCATGGAGCTTCTCAATTTGAACCAAACTTCATCATCGGTTTTATATGCAGCGCCCGTAAACGTGGATGAGTATTTGGACTCGACTATCACAATGCTCGAGTCAGAGGAGGTCATTTACGATACCAAAAATAACAAAGCACCATGTGAAGATGGAATTCCGTTTGAACTTTACAAAAGCTGAACGACAAGCTTAAAAACTTTTCCCATGTCAACATTCAACTTAGCACAGAGATATATAAGAAAAGAAATAAAAGCTGTATGCTTTCTTTGTCGATTTTCGAGCAGCGTTCGACTCAATACCTCGTGGAGATCTGTTCTATAAACTTTACAAGATAGGTATCTCAACTAAAATGATAAATGTATTAAAGGCATTGTACAATAATTATGCAGCTCGTGTTTAGGATGGAAAGTGTTTTTCCGATGAATTTTAAACGACCATGAAAGTGAAGCAAGGGTGTGTCCTTAGTACACTACTTTTCATCTTATATATGAATAATATGACAGATGCTTTTAGAGGTGGAATTGAGCTTCGTCGAATAAGGATTCCTGGTTTACTATTCGCTGATGATATAGTCTTCCTTGCTGACACAGTTCAAGGTATGAAGCTTATGATCAACAGATTGGAAACTTACTGCAAGAAATGGAACTTGTCTGTAAACCTGCACAAATCTAAGATAATGATTTTAAGAAATGGTGGAGGCAGGTATTCAAGAATGGAAAAATTGAAGTTTCAGGGAGAAGAAATAGAAATTGTAAAAGAATACAAATAACTTAGGGTTTTGATTACATGAAAAAACACTTAAAAGCCAAACTAGCAGAGGCAAAGAGAGCTATGTGTTCCGTTTGGGGAAGCTGTACAAATAGGAAAGCTATTTCAAACACATCAAAGCTAACCATTTTTCGTGCAACTGCATCTGCCATACTACTGTATGGATCGCAAGCTTGGGAATACTGATCATTTGAAGATATAGAGAAGTTCCTTCGATTCTTCGTCAAGAGGTTTTTTAGATTACCACCTAGTTCACTAAACTATATATTGCACTTAGAGACTGGAATGTCTCTTATGTTTTTAGATACTCTGAAGCTTCATTTTAACTATGTGAATAGAATATTGGAGATGAATGAAAAACGAAACCCAAAAATAGTATTAATGCATTTGTTGTCGACAGAAGAAGGTTGTGTCCTAGAATGGAAGAAAGCTGGAGTTGATGGTGGACATGACTTTCAGATTCCAAATGAAGAACAGCTGGAGTCATTAAACCCGAAACTTGAATAGTTGCTCATAAAAACGGGAAGCAGAATGTATGACAATTTCATGGAGGAAGCGCAGTATAGGCTATACTACAGTAAATTGAACCACTAACTAAATGGAAATACTTTCTTTCTATCCAAACATTCAACGGACCTGATAAGCACGATCTTCCGTCTAAGGGGAGAAATAATTAATCTTAACTTCATACCACACCGCCCACAGTTACCTATTATATGCACCTTATGTAATCTTTTTCGCTGTTTGCCCCATTTTGAAGGAATTTCGAGTTAAATTTTTGGAGCTCAGTCAATAAGCTTGGAGGAAACATAAAAAATTTTAAATGGAGAACGAGGCTGGGACGTTCTGTACCAGTATACTTCTATTACTTTAAAGTATCGAAATTGCATTATAAAAGAAATATTTTAAACAAAAAGGACGTTAAATTTTAGCAGTAACAATCGTGTCTTTTTTTATTATAAAAATTATGTCACTCTTGTAGACGGCTTTGGCCAAACCAAAATGAGAAATTATAAACATGGTTATTCATATTATAAAGCCAAAATATATATATACATATCTTGTTAGATATAATGGTTTCAGGAGAAGTTTCTGATAATTTGCGCTTATACCTCATATACAACTTTTCTGGGTACTTATATAGATATTGACTTACGAATTTTGTGGAAATAAAGCATACCTCGTTCAGAAAACCAAAAGTAAATTTGTTTACAAATTTAAGCAGTACTTAATGAAGGTAATCCACGCACTTTACTTATTTTGTATTTCTTTATTATTACAAAATTAACTTTTTAATGAGGAGCAGCACAGATATTTTACTTTCACTTTTTGACAGCTGTCAATGCAATCGGAAAACTGTAGATAGGCGACTCCTGCATGGTCGAGACGTCATCGCTCACGGTGGAGAGGAGCGCCTTCGGTTCAGTAGGACTGTGTCCGATCGGGACCGAAGGGATAGGGGGAAACAAGAGAACTAGTTCTGGTGGCTCTCTGAACGGCATCATGATATTTAAAGTCGATTAAGACGCTAGTCTTGGCCGACTTACATAGATTTAAGGTAATTAGGTATAGGGAATAGTCGGGGTGGCACACAAAAAAATTAAAAATATGTATGTATGCGGAGGCATATGTGCATGGTAACTGCGTTTCTGTTTATGTATGTGCGTATGTATATGTGTGTCCGTATGTACATGTATATGTGAGTTGCATGTAGCTGTGTCTGCATGCGTATACAAAATATAAATAATCAAAAATTTAAAAAAGCCAAAAATGCTGCTGTGGCTGGTGAAATAAAAATAAATAATTAGAATTAATTAAAATAGATTTTAGGTCGAAAGACATTAGTATTAAGAGATATAGTTTAGTTTAGAGCGTTTTACGGGCCAGTAAATTAGTTGTAAGTTATTGATAATTTGGCTAGTTTTATGAATTTTTGTCTAGCTTTAAGATAGTTATAAGTTAATAATAAATAAAAATGAATTACAAAAATGATTAATCGGTGAATGAATTAGTTGATGTTGAAAATAAGAAGAAGATAGTTTGAATTGATATACTGAGGATAGAGCTCAGTCACGTTGGGCACCAGTTGATACAAATGTGGGTGGCATAACTTGTGTACATGGCTGTGCTTGGCGCTATTCCCTTTCGACACGATGGGTAATGGGTATATCTCTTTTTCAAACAAATAAAGAACGAAGCAAACCAAACATACTTCTTGTTTACAAATTAGGAATCATACTTCTTTGGGCTGACCGCAAAAGCCAATGATGTATAAATACAAATATTGAATTTAGAGAAACACCATAAATCACAAATATCTATATTTTTGTTATTCTGACTAACTCACAGTTCGATAAAAAAATTTAAAAGTCAAATTTCTTTTTTGCGCAAAAAGTATCCCCATACATATGTACATTACTAAGATTTCTTGAATAGGTATTCAGTTTGAAATATTACTTTTATGTGTCGCTAGGTTAAGTACATATTCCACTCAGAAATTTTATTTAAAACAATTATGTGTCTGCTTACACATGAATTTCAGTAATTATGAATTTATTCCAACAAATAAAAAATTGCATCGAAATTCTTTACGATTTTATTCTTTTTTTTTTAAAGAAAATTATTTTTCTTTTCACAAGTCGATAAAGTAAGGGTTTTGTTGTAAACAAAATATTTTTCAGAATAATGGCGTCTTTACAAACGAATACAAAATTTTCAATCTGTTTTCTCTAAAACGAACAACAATAATCTTCAAAATTAGAAACAACAATATCCATAATTTTGCAGAAATTTACACAAAGGTATATGTCCGAGAAAATATAGAAACAAAAATGATTCAGCTACTGTGCTTTTTTAATATTTTGCTTACGTTCAACATTCAGGCTGAGTTTTACTTGCTATATACCTAGATAGGTACTATTTCTAGATTAAACTTGACATTACGTTAAGAGAGAATACCTAAAAAGTAGGTCCACCAATTGCTGTCTGTCTATTTGTCTGTACTACAACCTAAACGGCTGTATAAGAACTAAGACTTGATACTTTAGCGTTTTAGGGGATTGTCTAAAATAGATTTTTGAATATATTTTAAGGCTCAAAACTAACAGTACTCGTACCTGCCATACAACTTTTGCTACCATCTTAATTATCTCGAAAAACGGCTCTAACGATTTTAATAAAAACAAAAACTCTGTGCACTGTTCTATAATGGTCCTATGTCCAGTCTACGATTTGGTTCAAATTTTGTTTACATATTTTGTTATTAACGGTACCTGCGATACAACCATTTTTTAATGTGGACTTTCTCATAAAGGGCTCAATGGATTTCGATCAAAATTTTTGTATGAAAGGTCCCTCGAATAATAAATAATAATGCATAACAAATTTTGCGAAAAATATTTTTTTTAATTCAATATTTTGAAAACGGATGGATGTATTTTTTTTTCTTAAATCTATATTAGCCGTGTTTTATTTTCCCCGTGATCCAGATGAGATCATCTATTTATTTGCGTTACAACAACAAAACTAAATCCTCTTGTTGTTGTAACACAAATAAATAGATGATCTGATCTGGATCACGGGGAAAATAGAACAGGGCTATTGTTAAATACTAAAAACTTAACTTAAAATAAGCAAAATATGACCATAAAATATATTTAGCCGTTTGTACTAAAACTAAAAATCTTGTGCTTATGATGTGATCGAACAGAAGAGAAACGTGCGATCCAGTCGTGCATTTTATTTTTTTTTAAAATAACCCCACAATTGCTTAGACTCAAGTCACTATTTCATTTATATCTATTTTATTTATGTCTAGGATATAACCTATGGAATAAACTGATTGAAAATCGTATTATATACATTTCTATATATTTTCTTTTATCACTATTTATTTTATTTTTATATTTGTAGTGGATGACGCATCTGGGCATTATACTTCGGGATTTTTTTACGGCAACAACTATTGGATGGGATCGATGTCACTTTGTGAATCAATTACAAAAATTGAAAAATATAGAAAGGATGATAAGAACATATCAAAAAACAGTGGCTTACCTTTTGCAGCAACGCAACAACATTTGTACAGTTCAGTGCACCACGAAAATCCGCCGTTTCAACCAGGATTTTTTATTTTAAAAGTGTTTTTGAATAAGACTTTCGTTACTCCGGTGGTAATTATTACATTATATTATTTTTTTGTACCTACTGCTTTTAACTTCAATATATATGTACATTATAGTTAGATACCTTATAAATTTAGAAGTTATAAGGATCATATATCACAAAAATCAGACAAATCTGACTGCACCGGAACGAAATCAAAAGCAGTTGATTAAACGCACTTTTAAAAATACACTTTTTTGATAGAAAATTGCACGAAAATTCATTAGAATCCCAATGTTCACTTAATAAACTTGAAATAATCTTATAATTTATTTGAGTAGGTACAGTTAAAATTATCCGCTTTGCCTTCCCTGGGGCCAAATACGAATCCATCGAGCTAACAGACGGACGATATTCTCTACATGGAGATTTAAATTTTTAGAATTTTATGGCCGATTGGCGAATTGATTCAATACTTTCTGTGGAAGAATAGATTATAGCTACTGACTAAAATTCCGAGGAATTTTGAAGGCACTAGATTGAAAAACTAATTAATTCATCTAGGAGGAGTTTAAAGTTCTCTGATAAAAACTGGAGTAAGCTGATAAAAACTTTAAGCTTAAGGAAAAGAAAAGATTTAAATTTAGAAAAATTTTATTATTTATATTTTAGCTAAGCTAATAAAAATAATGTTCGGCTTTCAGTTTGACTACAATGGAAAAGTGATGCAAAAAAACATTAAGAAAAACAAAAAGTATATGATTTTAGTCTAGCTAAAATTTTGCTTTGATAATACATCGCGTGTGATAAAAGCCCTAGAAGTAAATTCTATCGTAACTGCCCGTCTTAAAACAAATAGAAACAATGGATAAAAGCTAATTTAAGTTTGTGTGTCAATTTACACAAGTTTTATTGTAGTAATAACAATCAAACCAAAAACATAAATGTTAAAAAAGTAGCCAAGTTCTTTTATATACAAAAACCATTGCGTAACAAGTCAGCCGTGAAAAGTAGTGAGATCTAAAATTACGCTAAGTTCTAAGTTTATTAATTTTAAACATCAAATATTTTAATAAGAGTAATATGGAAGAACCTCAAAATTTCAGAGATATCTGTTATTTATTGATAACTGACTTAAATTGTGGTGGTTTACTTGGCAAACTATCTTTTATTATAACAAATTACTCAATCTTGAAATGAAAAGTTGCCAAGTAAACCAAATCAATTTAAGTCAGTAATCATTAATAACAGATTTCTCTGATAATTTTGAGGTTCTTCTATATTACTCTACTTAAAAGATTTGATATTTAACATTAATAAACTTAAAACTTGGCGTACTTTTAGATCTCACTACTTTTCACGACTGACTTGTTACCCAATATAACAGAACTTGGCAACTTTTTTAACATTTATGTTCTTGGTGTGATTTCACTAATTTTTGGAAAGATTCTTTTATCAGGAAAGGTGGGTAGAATAATCGCCCAATGAATGCCTCATATAAGGTAACGTATGTTTTTAATTTAAGCCGTTTGTATGTACTACACGTCCACCCCTTTACCAATTTTTATTAGTTAGATGTACTCTATTGAAACGGTAATAATTGATAAGAAGTGGGTGGATGAAACGCATTAAAATTTCATAATTTCAACCTTTTCTTTGTATATTGTATACACCTGAAAGCTGACTGCTCTAACAAACATAATCCTGCCCCAATCGGAAGTGCTCTCAATATATTTAATATTAATTCTGGGAAAATGGGTGATTATCGCTATCCTATCGCTCTACCAAATTTCATCATTCTACGACAATCAGTACTTCTCTACATAGTTGATATCAATTCTATGCAAATGGGCCCTGTACCAAATTTAATCATTCCATGATGGTCAGAACTGCTCAAAATAATGTATATCAATTCTATGAAAATGGGTGGATACCACGCCCCCTGAATGAAAAATCTTAAATTTTAAAATGTTGTCCTTGCATACACTTAAAGCCCTACCGCTGTACCAAATTTCATCAATTTACGACAATCAGAAGTGCTCCAAGTAATGTATATTAATTCTATGAAAATGGGCTGGTACCACGCCCCCGGAATGGAAAATCTGATTTTTTCGTTTGTATACACCAGGCCTACCCTTGTGCGAAATTACCAGATCTTACGATGTCGGGAAGTGCTCCGTAATATTGATGATCTGTCAGTGAGTGAGTGAGTCAGTTACGGTTTTTGCGATTTTTGCAGACTTATATCTCGGGAACCACTAAAGCTAAAGAATTGGAATTGGGCCAGTTGCCTAAGCCTGGTGAGCTTAGCAAATGCCGAGAGTGTGAAATTTCTGACTTTACTGGTACTGAAGTTAGAGGGGGGGGGGGGTCGAAAATCGCCTGAGTTTGTTCATGTAAATAGGGTGTAGTGCCAGAACTTGGCTGGGCACTACCGTGTCATTTGATAAGTATGTGTAATAAAGATAAAAAAATAGGTACTTATGTATATTGTATGACACTTGAATAAATTGACACAGAAACATAAATTAACTTTTATCTATTGTTGTTATTTATTTTAAGACTAGGTAAATAAACTTAACCCTAAAGAGACCGGTAAATAACAAGACAAACGTCCATCGATAAGAGCATTTATTGGTTTTTTAATTAATTCCATAATTTTTCACTGACCATTCAACCCAAATTTTCTCATTAAAAAAACTCTTGTTCAACCTACGGATTCCTTACTGCATTAAACATAACGTTATGAGATGTAAAATAATTTCTTCTTGTTTTAAGTTATGGCTGCAAATAGGATTGTAACCTACCTATTGTGATCTATGAGTTCCAACATCTCTGTACGTGCTTTAAAAATCTAACTTTTTTCTTTAACGGAAAATTCAACGCTGATGTAATTAAATTCTGCAAGATTAAAATTGAGTAGACTACCAACACATCTTGTTATCCACTCGATTGCACGATTACCACATGCTTGGATCGTTTTTACTTGCGATTATAGGTAGGTACTTTAGTAACTATAAGGAAAGTTATGCATTCATGGAAAAAAAAGTTTCGAGATAACATTCAAACATGACATTACGGTGATAGCGAAGACGAAAAAAGATGGTCCAGAAATTCTGTCCGTCTGTATGTTTGTCTGTCTCTCAGTTTGTCTGAATGTATGTATAGAAACCTACAGCCCCAACGGGTAGGCCGAATTGCTTTAAATTTGGTTTATAGAGTTTTTTAGGTATTGTACAGAGGGAAAATTGAATTTTTTTTAGCCCCATAAATATAGGTTTCTGCCATATAGCCGTTACCTTAAAGCCTATTTTTCGCGGAAACGGCTCCAACGATTTTGATTTAAAAAATCAGTGCAGCTTTTAAGGTACGACCGATCATATGGTTGAAAAAAAAATTAAAAATGTCTAAAAACGGTACTTTAATTAGGACAGTTTTTTTTTGCTTTCAACTATATCAAAAACTGCTTACCAATATTTGTAATTAATATTTTTTTGTGCAAAAATTAATTTATATTTTGAAAACAGCTCATTAATTTTTGTTTTCAAAAATTATAGTTACATATATTTATTGGCTGAATATCTATGAATTGGCGTTTTTAAACTTTTTTTTGAAAAATATTTTTAAAAAAACTTTTTTTCTCAAAAACATTTTCAAATAGGTTTAAAAAAAACGTTTTTTCTCAAAAACTGCTCCACAGATGTAATTTTTTTTTTCTCATAAATTTAAATTTATCCAAGAAATAAAATGGCGTAGGTACTATATTTTGAGCTCAAATTAGTTTAAGTTTTTATTTCAGAATTTTGATTTATTTTTTCTTTGATTAATTCGATTTAATCTTTTGTTTCTAAGTTTAAATTATTAATTATTTAAGATTGTCATACCAATTTGTTTCTAAAAAAAATAAAGTAAAAAACGACTTTAAAAATATATTTAGATTTTTAATAGAAATTTTTGCATACGATGTGATCGAATATAAGAACAAGTTCGTGCGATCCAGTCGGGCATTTTAATACTTGCGATATAGGTACTATAGGGCTAGTTTTGCATTTGGAAAAAAGATCGAACTCGAGTTTTTAATCAAAGTTGACATTACGATGATAGGGAACACCAAAAAAGTGTGTTCCGCAATTCCGTCTGTCTCTCTGTCTGTTTGTCTGTACTACTCTCTACAGCCTAAGCGGCTGAAACGATTTTCTTCAAACTTCATATTTAAGCGTTTTATGTGATTGTCTAAAATAGGCTTTTGAATCGTTTTACCATCTTAATTATCTCGAAAACGGCTCTAACGATTTTGATAAAAACAAAAGCGTGTGCACAATTTTAGATATACGCTACATTTTGGTAAACAAATTTGTCTAAATATTTTGTTATTAACGGTACCTGCCATACAACCATTTTTTTTCTTTTGAAATTTCTCCTAAACGGCTAGACAGATTTCGATAAAAAAAATTTATGTAGGAGCTCCTTCAAATTATAAATAATACTGCCTACCAAAATTTTCGAAAAATATTTTTTTGGATTTTTGAAAAAAAAAAAACATTTATTTTTTTAAAAATTCAATATTTCGAGAACGGGTAGATGCTTTTTTTTAAATTTTGTTCGTAAGTTTATATTATAAAATATTTAAAATTGTTATACCTCGTTCTTTAAGCAAAAAAATTGTATATGCAAAATTAAGTAAAACACGACTTTGAAAATATATTTAGATTCTTAATAGAAACCTTTTGCATACGATGTGATGGAACATAAGCATTTTATTTCAATTACGGATACACAGGCATAAAGAAATAAAATGATCGACTGGATCGTACGAACTTGCTCTCGTAGCTAACAACTTTAATGTAGCTAAACATTGGCGCTGTTTATTAGGTATAGGTAGTCCAGTTATTCTATTCAGGTTTAAAGCCGATATAAGTAATATTACCTTGATTCTTAGTATAATGAATTGTCGAATAGAAGATTCAAAGAATAGTAACATAGGTTCCTACAAATGTATATTTGAATCTAGGTTATAGATTTTATTTACATAAATTAGCAGAGAAATATGTAATTACATATGTACAGGGATGGAACCTAGGTATGTAAATATATACTTAATGAAAATGAAGCATTTATGTAGGTAGCTAGCATATAACTTCATATTTTAGGTGTAATATGCATACATAATATCCATGCCTTTTTTTTAAGATGTATATATAAATGTATGGGGGCCTACATTGTATGTAATATTAAGTGACGTACGCAAAAACTCGTAAAATGGTTATAATAATGTGGTAAGAATAATTGGAAAATGCAAATAATAAAATATTTTATATTGCTTAGTTGTTATAGTTTGTCGGAAAACCATTAGAACTCCTAGAAAAATATAAAATATCAAAAAAAAATTCAAGAATCGTTGTAGCAGTTTAAAAAAAAATAATTTTTGTATATAGGTAGGTATAAAGTTTTAAGAACATTTTCAGAAAAAAATTTTGAAACGCCATTTTGAAGATATTATTAATATACATACAAAATTTAAATTTAAAAACAAATCAGGGACTGGTTTTTGAAAACCGATTTTTCAAAAAAAAAATGTATTTAATTTTTAAAAATCGAAAAAATATAGTTTTGAAAATTTGAGTATGCAGTTTTATTAACACTTCTAGGGAACATTTGCATAAAAAATAATTTAAACCGGTTGATGTATTAGTGAGAAAGTAGAAAATATAAAACTAGTTCTTATATTTTTATACTTAAAAATGGATTGTACTAATTAAAGAACAGACACATTTTTTTATAAAAATTCTGGGAGCCGTTTTTGAGTAATATATTTTTTTCTTAACAGTTTTTAACATTTGCATCCGTTGTTTTTGTTATAGGAAAATAGTTTTTCTAACTGTTCAAGCTTTTGTCAAAAAAATACCAAACGCGAAGTTTCGAAAAAAATCTATTGAGTCGTTTTCGGTATTTTAAGTGTTCAAAAAACAAAATTTGTTTGGAAAAATTTTGGTTTACAATAGTGTTTAAACTTTCTAGACTCGTAGGCTTTCACACATTTATATACATATGTATATCTTTCAAAAATCACATAAATATTATGTATATATGTAGTTATATTGTACCTACATACCTACCAATCATATGAAGTTATATGCCTATCTTGTCTTGACCAACTACCTGCATACTACGCTTTAATTATATACACATACATATGTATGTATACATTTGTATTTATTTGCATACATATAGCATATATAGATGTGCCATCTATGTATTCTAATTTAATAATCAATATCTATAATCTAGATTTAAATATATCTTGTAGGTACCTATGTAACTATTCCTTGAACCATCCATTCGACAATTCATTATGGATCAGTTGGGTCGTTAATGTATCCTTTAAGACCATTCGAAGCCAATCATTTTCAGTATATTTATGCAACAAATTTAAGGCATCAATATTTAAATCTACAATTAAAATTAAGCTATTTCTTATTATTACTACTTTTGTTTATACTAAGAATACTGCCTAGTTCATCTATGAACATGTTTCACTAAGCCGATGAATTCGTATATCCACAAAATAGTATAGTTTTCATTATTACTTGCGATTATAGGTACTATAAGGCAAGTTATGCAGTCGTAAAAAAAAATCCAACAATCAAACATGACATTACGATCATAGAGACGCCCAAAAAAGTGATCGCCAAGAAATGTCTGTCTGTAAGTCTGTCAGTCTGTCAGCCTGTCAGTCTGTCCGTCTGTATGTATAACGAGCTACAGCCTAAACGGCTTAATCGATTGCCTTCAAATTTTGTATGTGTGATTATTTTTGCATTCCTCAGAGGGGAAATTGAAATTTTATTTTTAGGCCTAAGAATAACGGTACCTGCCATATGACCTTGAATGAAAATCTTATATTTCTCTAAAACGGCTCCAACGATTTTGATAAAATTTGTTGGGAATTTTTTTGTTGGTAATAGCTGTCATTTGATATGAACCAAGTTTACAGGAAAAATCAATTGACGATACCTTTTCTACAACGGTTTTTTAATTTTTGGCTTTCTCGGTAACGGTACGTTGGATTTCTGTCAAATTTTATATCTGAGAAGATCTAAATTATTTTTCATATCAAAATTTTGAATAACTTTTTTTTTTAAATTATAATAATTTATTAATATTTTTTTTTTTTTGAAAAATCAATAATTTTAAAACTAATCAAAAGAAATAATTTCAAATTTTATATTCACATGAACATTAATAGTCTCTAAAAAATTGCATACCAAAATTTTAAAAGAATTAAAAACAGGATTTCATCAAAATCCGTCCTACAATTTTCGAGATACTTTTTTATAAAATTTTCATTGATCCGTGGCATCTTATGGCGTTCTTCGTTTTTCCGAAAAACTGATTAAAGTGATGGTTTTGGCAGTTTAAATATGTTTAAAAAACGATTTTTCCCACCTATACACCATTCACTTTTATTATATACATACATGTATGTACTTGTACATATTTACATTATTACCCTCCTAATTTACATAATTAAAATCCATTTAAATATACATTTGTAGGTACCTATTTAACTATTCCTTGAATCATGCATTCGACAATTCATTATACTAAGAATCAAGGTAATATTACCTACATGGGCTTTAAATCTGCATAGGGTAACTATAATAGACTAGTTACCTACCAACGGCGTCAGTGAGTAACACTAAAGTTGTTAGCTACAAGAGCAAGTTTGTACGATCCCGTCGTGCATTTTATTATATAAGAACGACAATTTTATTGCAACCGTTGTATACCGAGATTTAACATAATATAGGTTTCAGTATTTGATTAAGAACTTAAGAGAGCAGACAAAATGTCAGTAGGTATATAGTCTCACAATTTTAAATAAGTACAATATAAAAATCTTATTTTTTTCATTTGTTTGGAAATATTTAGTTATAAATTAGTTTTTTCTTTTTTAAACTGTTCATAGAAATTACTAGATCTTAAAAAATGATTATTTTGTTGGCTTAATTGTATTTTTAAATATTTTTTTTATTTGAAGTCTTTTCTAGAACATTGGCCCTCCCGCCCAAATGAGGCAGACACATAGACTCTACTCCCATAGTAAAAAGTGTTTGTAAATAACTGTTCTTTACAAATCCGTTATTAAACTTTGTCGCCTGAGTTATCGTATTCTTCCCAATATTACTTCGGGCCTTCCTAGGCAAAAAAATGATAAACGATAATGATAAAAAACATATCTTACCTATATTGTTTTCAGGCAAATTACCCTTGGTGATACAAACATATCCCTAAAACTTATTATTTACCAATATTTTCAGATGCGAACAATTTACGTTGGTGTGTGTCTTCCATCAGCTTGTTCCAGAAAAGATGTGCGTCAACTGGTCGTAAGCTCTGAATCTGAAATTTCACATCGTAAAGTGGAATTAATTGACATTCGAGTTCCAACAGCTAATATATACAGTTTATTTCATGACACAACATTTTGGATTCTCGCGTAATATAGATTTATTTAATTATAACATTTTTCTTCCAGTTACAATTTTTTTTTTCAGAATCCTTTCAACTTTTGTTTTCATATTAATAACTACTGGAACACTCTATGAAGCGTACTTGACCAACAAAATACATAAAGCCCTGCGGCAACAAAATAAAGAAATGATGAACAACAGTGAAACCTCTTCTGGTATTGGATGTGCGGCGTCTGAATACAGTGACACAGGCACAAATGATATAAAGAAAGATCTTAAGGATTTAAATATCGTACTTAACGTCCATCATAAAATACCTTCAATAAATAATAATAATTCTGATCGACTTGAAAACCATATTCATGAACAGGAAAATCTCAATATTTTCTCGGATATCTTACTGTCATTTTCAGTCATAACAAACTTCAATGCTATTTGCGATCGCAATGTAGGCCCAGATACTATCCCATCATTTCACGGCCTCAAAGCATTTTCCATGGCCTGGATCATTTTGGGACATACTTGTATCGTAGTATTTAAGTATTCCGATAACATGGAGATGCGAAAAGAGGTGGAGAAAAACTTTTTTTTTCAGGCAATTACTAATGGGCCTTTCAGTGTGGATACATTCTTTTTTTTAAGTGGAGTTTTGGTGTCCTATATTTATTTTAGGACAAATGCTAAGGGAAACCTGAATAAACTTACAAAGGGATCAAACGAGTTCACTGCCGGTCTGGTACATTTCACGGGATTGGTTGGATATCGGTTTGTAAGGTAAGAGATTTTTGTTAAGTGTTTTTGAAACTTCTTACACATTCAAAAGTTACAAAGGTGATTGCCTATATTACAAAAAAAATAAGTATATACATATACAAGCTCCAGCGCATTATAGGACTAAAGTTTGTCTCTATGTGATACAAATTTAAGAAAAAATGAACTACATACGTAAATATTTATACATAGTTTTTGGCTCTTCCATTTACCTTACGTAGTTATCTCTAAATAACTGAAAAAATCACAATTTTAAAACATAAAAACAAAAGAAGTTGTATGTTCTAATCGGCGGTGTTATTTGTATATTATTAAAATGAAACGATTATCATTTCATTTTATCCATATGTGTATTTACATATTCGGCTTAACCGTTCGTAAGTTTGCTAAATTTGAATCGACCCGACAGCCGTGAGTTGGATTTTTTTTGATTCAATCGTCACCCAGGACAGTTGGTAAAAGTCGATCTCGAACTGTGGAAATGTGTGGACGTTATCGGCTTTCGCAGAATCTCCAAATTAAATACCGCGTGTGAGCTTAAGTTCAAATTTAATTCAACTTTTGTCAAGTAGTGCGATAGTACAGGGATAGAGTGGCCGAACGTAGTGTCGAGGGTCACGAGTTCGGTTCCCAGCCGGACATAAAAAAATTGGAAGCTTTTTTTCATAACCGGGAGATTGAACATTTTATTGTCTGGGAAAACCAGATCAGGGGGAAGAGTTTAAGTATCGGGGCATCGAAAGGAGTTCTAGGGCCAATGAGGCCAACAATGGCATCAGCTGAGGGAACATCGAAAGATGTACCTCCTAAGGCATCTACATCAGCCGAGGCAATGGCAACAACAACGATATTACGATATTACAACCAAAAGAATGCGTGCCGAATTTGGTAAAGCGACGAGCGAAGCCTAGTTCAGCAGATCTGCCAGCTGGGGCGAAGGAGACGTCGGAGTCAGATGCAGCAAAGATTCAAACGCAATTAAATACGTCACCCTGGGACAATGAGGAGGGATTTGACTTTATGTCAGATGGCGGAGAAAGGCACTTCACGACGGGCGAAAGCAATGCGTTTGTGAATCTGTCCATATCATAGGCGTCATCTGAGGAGGACGATAACGAAGAGCAACGAATGATCGTACAAAGCTGTAGAAGCAGAAATTCAAGGACTTAAGAACCAACTCGAGCCTCTTATACTCGCCCTTAAGGCCAAACAAGAGGCGCGCCGAGCCAATGAAAATAAAGAGCTTGAAGAAAAAAATCGTTTCAGGGCACATGACCGAAGCTCAACAGCAGCAAAAAAAAACAACTGCAAAAACAACAGCTACAGCAGCGGCCGAAAAAATAACGACAACAACAACAGCAGACAAAACAGCAGCAGCAGACACAATCCCAGAAACAACCGCAACAAAAACAACAGCAGCAGAATCAAAAGTAGCAGAATCAACAGCAGCAAACTCAGCAGCAGCAGAATCAGCAGCAGCAGCCACAGCCGAAGAATAATAAAAAAAGAGAAAGTGCCACCCATCAACACGTATAAAATGGAGATGCAGGAAACCATAAATCTATGTAAGTTGGCCATAGGTCAAAACTTTACTATTAAGCGTTTAAGTAAAGAAAGACACGATATCCATTGCTTCACAGTGGAGCAGCACACAAAAATAAAGGCACCGCTAAACGAATCCACGACTGAATTCTTCAGTTTCACCCCTAAGGTCGAAAAGTTGCAAACAGTCCTATTAAAGGGCATAGATTCCTGCACGGAACCACAGGTGCTCTTGAATGAGCTCCCTCAAAAAGCGAGCGGCGATCTCGATTTTATAGGGGTCAAGCCGTTCGCTAGAGTCAGAGCCAGGCGGGAGAAGCGACATGTTCCCTTCTTCCTAGTACAACGTTTGAGGAGTATCTCCGTCCTCAACTACCAGGTTGTAACTTGGGATAAATAAAAAAGGCGCAGCGACATGCTTTAATGCATGTGCTGCCAAAGGTTCGGCTCCACGCAGCAAACTGCGAAATGCAGTCACGCTGCGTTAAGTATGGAGAGAACTACAACGCAGACGAATGTAAGTTAAAGAAGGAACGAGTCGAAGATAGGACCCAGTTAAAATGTGCACTTTGCCGAGGCGGCGGACACCCCGCAAATTATTGGGGCTGTCCGACGTTTAAGCTAATGAAAAATAACACAACAGTAAAGCAGAAACGACCAACAGTGCGCCCTCCTACATCAACGCCCGTCAACCCCCAAATCTCTTACGCCCAAATGGCGTCAGGAAAGGGGACCACGGTACAGCCTACACCAAAGGTAGCCCAACAGGCCCCCGTATTTAAGGCGCCTCCGGCACAGTCATATATTATGAGCATTCTGCTGGCCATTCAGGGCCAGTTGACTGGCCTTCAAAATTAAGATCAGGGAGCAGGCGCCTAGGGTGGAACATCTCTACTCTGTTTCGCCGAGCTTAACGCAACTTAGAGGTTAAAAGCGCGCTACCGGACCGAATGTAGAGCGAATTTATTCTAATTGCTTAAGGACCCAAGTCCAGATGAGTTTTTGGCTAGTGAAACTAAGCTTAACCAGAAACATATATTGACTAACAATAATTATAATGTCGTAAGAAGAGACCGATCCAAATCCACTCAAGGAGGAGGCGTCGCAAACTTTATACGTAAAGGCATTAGTCATAAGGTAATATATAATGGTGATGTGCGAACATTTCGGACGTTAGAGGCATGCATCATATGCATTCATCTTCAACAGGGGAATCGAATGCATGTAATCGCTGCATATGCACCGAAAACACCTCAGCCAACTCAGTTTATAACAGAGCTTGAAACGCTTTTTGAATGCTTAAGACTGAGCTCGGAAGACAACTTTTACATATTGGCTGGTGATTTAAACGCCAAACATATTGATTGGGGAAATCAAATACAAAATCCTCGAGGTAACCATCAGGATAATTGGCTGGGTCGATACAACCTTGAGCATCGAATTGACCTTCTCGCTACAGACAGCCCATCGTTTCCAAGAAACGGTGCGGAAATTAACCGAATGGCGATCTGAGAACCTTGGCTTTACCGGATTTAATGATGAAGATTTGGCAAACGCCATAACCGCCAAGCGAAATGGGCCTAGTTCCCTGATAATTTCGAATTCTGAGCTCCAGTTCATCTTCGATTCATTAAAGAAAAAGAAGTCAGCAGGAGTCGACGGTATATCCAACGTTGTACTACGACATTTGCTTTAGGAAACAGTCGACATTTATACCACACTGCTTAACAACGCATAATGCATATTATCCAGTGCGGCGGAAGACAGCAGTGGTGCATCTCCTCCCTAAAAGGGAAACGACAACTCCAATCCGGCGAATCTCCGGTCGATAAGTCTTCTTCCGATATCATACCGGATAATCAGTTCGGTTTTAAGGCCGGACATGACACAATTCATGCCGCGTCTAAACTGGTTTCTGATATCCAATGTAAAAAAACTAAAAAGCAGTGTACGGGTGCCTGTCTGGTTGATTTTGAGAAAGAGTTCGACACCGCATGATTAGAAGGTCTCTATCTAAAGCCAACCAGACTAGTTATAAGTAAACCTCTATTGCATATGCTTTATGACATGCTAAATGGTAGAAAGTTTGTTTTCAAGAGTGGCAATGTAACCTCCACCGCAGTTTTTAATAATAAGAATGGTGTTCAACAGGGAGCGGTTAACTCGCCGATTCTATTCAGCACTTACACCAGCGATCTGATAGGTAGTCTAACTCAGGCAATTGCGTACGCCGATGATCTAATTGCCTACAGAACAATTAATACAGTTGAGATCATCAAAACTCTTTTGCAGAGTGACTTCGACAAGATTCAGCGGTATTTTGATGACTGGAAGTTGAAAATCAACTTCCAGAAATCAGAAACTATTCTGTTTAGGACTCCGTTGTCTAGCGCCTGAAGGGATACGAGAAAGAACTGGCGCAATCTGGTGATCGTAGGGCCACGCCGACATCCGCTGGCGGGTAAAAGTGTAGTAAATTACCTTGGCATCTGGTTGGATCAGTACTTGTATTTCGACAGACATATAGGTGCTGCTCTGGCCAGGGTTAGGGGAGCCTTTGCCCTGACAAAACGATTGTTTTATAGCAGCCGCCTTGACAGCAGGGTAAAGGTGATTTGCTCCATGGCCCTCATCAGGCCGATGATTGCCTATCGATGCCCGGTCTGGTTCAACATTGCCCCATCTCAAATGGAAAAGATTCGGGTGTTTGAGAGGCAATGTCTTAGAAGTTGCCTTGGATTACACAGAACGCCAGAGTCGGAGTACAAACGATATTATTCCAACCAGGTTCTATACAACGGAGCCAACATAAACAGAATAGATAATTTTTTGTTTAAGCTGATTCGGGGTCACATTGCAAGAGCAATTTCCTCAACCAACAGCTTAGTTTTTGGGGCTTACTACCCCAATAGCGAATACTACGACAATGTGCGGCTAAGTGGCTACATCCCTCCCAATGCATTCCTCTATTAAGACAGTCGAGGACTGATGGAGGATAGAATGGCGGTTCCGCTCATCTACCACGTCAGCCGGAAAACTGTAGATAGGCAACTCCTGTATGATCGAGACGTCATCGCTCAAGGTGGAGAGGAGCACCTTCTGTTCAGTAGGACTGTGTCCGATCGGGACCGAAGGGTTAGGGCGAAACAAGAGAACCAGTAATATTTAAAGTCGATTAAAATGGTATAGGGAACAGTCGGGGTGGCACCAAAAAAAATTAAAAATATGTGCGTATGCCGAGGCATATGTGCATGTATCTGCGGGTCTGTACATGTATGTGCGTAGGTATATGTATGTACGTTTGTACATGTATGTGTGGGGTGCATGTAGCTGTGTGTTTGCATTCGTATGCAAAATATAAACAAAAAAAATTAAAAAACGACAAAAAAATGCTGCTGTGGCTGTTCTAGTTTTTAAGTGGTTTTCAGTATTTTTAGGTATTTTAAGTAGTTTCAGTTATTTTTAGTTAGTAGTAGTTAGTTGTATCTAGTTTTACTTATTTTTAGTCTAGCTACAGCCCAAACGGGTTGGTCGAATTGCTTCTAACGGGGTATATAGAGCTTTCTAGGTATTGTACAGAAGGGAAATTGAATTTTTTTAGCTCAAAAAATAATGGTACCTGCCATATAACCATTACGTTAAAGCCTATTTTTCTCGGAAACAGCTCTAACGATTTTGAAAAAAAATTAAAATGTCTAAAAACGGTACTTTCTAGAGCACCTTTTTTTTATTTCGACTATCTCATAAATGGCTAAACCGATTAACAGTTTATTTAAAATGGCCGGCGTTACGAATAACTACAGTTATTCTTTGCTGGTGCAAACGTTTAAAAGAGTTTAATAAAAACCTTTGAAGTTATCCTGATAATAATTGAAAGCCTGCCATCGAGGAGCAATCAAATGAGAAGGTCATCCAAATTCAACAAACGGTACCGGCTCACTTAAACGTAAAGGACAAACAGAAGGAGAATCAAACCAAAGCTGTCGATGCTTAAAAGGAAGCTAAAAAATAAATCATTGCAAAACTTGTTTTAGACTGATATTTTAATTTATTATTTGCTTTTTTTCGTTGACGGTTTTTTTTTATAAAGATTCTCTCGAAATTTCACACTTATATAGGTTTAGGTTGCGCAATTTATACTGCGTACCAATATTTGTAATTAATATTTATTTGTATTTTTAAAAGCATTTAAAAAAATATAATTTATATTTTGAAAACTGTTCAATAATTTTTTTTCAAAAATTATAGCTATATGTATTGGCTGAATACCTATGAATTGGCGTTTTGAATTTGTTTTTTAATTTTTTTTCAAAAATTTAAAAAAAAACTAACTTTTTTTCTCAAAAACCGCTCCACAGATGTTTACATTTTTTTTGTCATAAGTATAAATTAGTTTAAGTATTTATTTCAGAACTTTGAATTACTTTTTCTCTGATTAAGCCGATTTAATCTTCAGTTTTTAAGTTTATATTTTAAGATTATCATACCAATTTTTTTAGAAAAAAATTAAAGAAACTTTGTATATATAAACAATAAAGTAAGAAACGACTTTAAAAATATATTTAGATTTTTAATAGAAATCTTTTGCATACGATGTTATCGAACATAAGAGCAAGTTCGTGCGATCCAGTCGTGCATTTTATTTTATTTTTAAGTAGGTGTATATAATAATTATCCATTTTCGTATTTATTTTACATATAAGTTTTGCTTAGATATGATTTACACTTTTCTGTTATTTTAATGTTTTATTTTTACATGAAGCAATATTTTTATTTATAAAGCCCATATTTTTTGCTTGAAGCTATTAATGTAAAATAATTACATTTTTCAACTATTTTAGGGTTCCTATTTATAAACTAAAATTAATAAATCTTTAGTAAAAACCGTAAATATATTATTATTGGGATTTCCGTATGCGTATACTTAATAGCAAATTTATTGCTCGTTTTGACCTATGTTCTTCTAATTTTTTGATAATATTATTGTTTTTTTCGATCCAAAATTCTTTTTGCGTGTAGATTTGTATACTGAGTTTTCAGGACGTACTTCAAAAGTTGCGATTATTTCTGTTAAATTAGTTATATGATATAAATATTCATAAATATTAAGTAGATTTAAATCATCAATTGTGTTTAAATGAGACTTTTTTATCTACGATATTTATTTATGCTTTGAGTTGAATGGACAGTAGTACACTCACGAGTAATGTCAGAAAAATAAATCTTTTCATCTTTCTTGAATATGTGGTTTCTTATGTTATTTTTATAAATAATTATTTATATGTTTGGATGTAAAAATAGTCTCACAGTTTTTAAGTCGTTCTCTGAAGCTTAAGTCAGGTTTTGGATGGTTTATACGTTATTCTTATATCTTGATTGATTAAATAAAACTTCATTAGGTTTTGAATTGAATTATTTAATTCTTTTACCGATTTATAAAACTTCTTTATGAAATTAATATTAGTATTTTTAGTACTTGTCTTTTGCGTCAGCCAAATTATCAATTTCGTTAAAGTATATGTCCATATGAATATGCGTTCCTACATGTGTTGGAATATCGCTATATTTTAAGGGTTCTTTGGGTGGATTCCTTTCGTATCTGTCATATAGACATGCAGTACATTATTTATTCAATAGTCTTGTATCACTTTCCAGCCCAGTTATATTTTAATAAAACTTCTTGTACATTATTTCGATACCCTCTTTGCATAGATGAAAAATCGTGTATCAAAAGTTTTAAAAAAAGTGTACCGAATTGTACATTCTGATTTTTTTAAGAACTTATAGCTGGTTTTTTATAAAAACTAAGTTTTATTTATAAATTAAATAACAAAATGAAAAATATTAAAATCTTTTATTTTGTAATTATTTTACCTTTCATATACCCACACAACTGGAGAGGATTTGGTCTTTCTGTCAAAAGATATGATCTTTTTGAATTTTAAGGGTTTCATTGCAACAAAAAGAGCAAATCTAGATCAAATCTCAACACGAAATATTTGATAGCTGATGGGTTGGCAGATTTAATCTGAATGCACACATACATGTGAAAAGTCTTTTCTGTCGAACGTCAAATGAAAAATTTGTTGTCATTAATTTGTTGTGAACTTGTGCTGTTCCGTGCTAAAAAAAAAAAATTAACAAATAATGGACGAAGAAGTTATTAATTTAGATTTTATAAATTTAATGGAGTTTTTAATTGCTTCGTAATCGTCTTCCTCGACATCTGATGATAAAGACATGTTTTTTTTCAGAAATGTTTTCGAATTATACAATTATACAATTATACAATTAAATATGGAAACAAGCTTTATTGAAAAGATCATATATCTTGATTATGACAACTATCTTTCAATTTGAATTAAACTCGCTGTTAGTCTTCATTAATTAATAAAAATGAATACTTTACAAATAATATTTTTCAATAAAAGAAAAAATAACACTAACCTTATATGTATGAAAGCAAAACCGATGCATAAACTTTATCTTCTTCTATATATATTAAAAAAAATGTTGTCAAAAACGTATGACGCTAATGATCTCAGTTGGCATTCGACCATTTTCAATATACTTTTTTTTATGAAAGATATGGTCGAGAAGAATGTTTTAAGATATGTGCTATGGGCTTATGTATTGGTTTTCGATTTATGGTTGTTTTTGTGAGCTATTAAAACTTTAAAATGCTTACTAAGAATATTAAATCTCATGAACTAATACACATAAACATAAAGAATAAGCATAAACGTAAACAAATATATATATAAAAAATGTTGTCAAAAACGTATAATTCCTGATTTCGCTTTTGTTAGTTCAACCCGTGTATTTCTTTGACATAAACTACTTTGCGTTTGTTCAATACGCATCATTTGACCGCTGAGTGAAAATTCGTTTTTTGGTGCGTAAAAAATTAAAACGATTTCTAAATAATACGTTTACACTGATTCCGATTTGATTTAACATTGTTCGACACACACGTCTTGCAATAATTAATCAGAATGTCAAGAGGTACTTGCAGAGGAAATAAATGGAGACGTCTCCATATTGCACAGCTTTAAACGACACCGCAAATTCGACAAAAAGTTATTAGAAGAAGAAATGTGGTAAATGAAGACTTCAATCGCGCTGCTTTGGAATACAATTCCGCAATCGCATTTACTTGCTCGATGCTCCCGGTGGGAGATGCAATACATTCGTCATTAAGTTGTCTCTAGCAACAATTTGGCCAAGATTTCTTTCGTTGTCTGTTCCATCCGATGGCATCTATGGCATTGATACCACACAGTTTGAAGGGGGTCGAACTGCACATTCCGCTTTAAAACTGGCAATGAATTTTTTCACGGTTGACAAACCAAGAACGTGGACAATGACCAAGGATTCGGCGACAGCGAAGTTGATGCGAGAATGCAAAATCACAATTTGGGATGAATGCGCGATGGCGCATAAACGAGCTATGGAGGCAGTTGACCTAACAATGAAGGATTTACAATGTGATTCGAGATGATTTGGTGGGGATATGATATTGCTCAGCGGAGATTTTCGTCAAACGCTTCCCGTTATCCTGAAATCTACTGCTGCCGATGAATTTAATGGATGCTTAAAATCGTCGTCTTTGTTCCTGCATGTCAATAAGTTGAAATTGAACACAAATATGAGTGGCATTGCAGAACGACCCATCGCCTGCTGAATTCCCAAGACAACTGCCGGCGCTTGGCAATAGCCAAATTTCTGTTGATGTCTCCACTGGATTTATATCATTCCCGACAAATTTTTGCGAGTTAATAACGTCGCAGCAGAAACGTCGCCAATAGGTTGGTGAACGGTTTTTGTTGTTTGTTTTTGCGCCGGAAAAGAAATCGAAGAACATTGTCCTTATATTTATTCCATTCAAATAAATCAAATTGAAATTTGAACTATCTGTATTTTATTATAGCTCTGCAGTTGATTTGAAGGCATTAAATTAGGGCGAGATGAAGTTCGGTTGGTCCGCTAGTAAAGTATAAAAGAAAACTTATGCAATACTTTTTCAAAATTTGTAAATATACAAAAACAAATAATAAATTTTCTTAAAATTTGTTTCATTCCAGAAGTTTTTTTGGTTCAAGAGAAGCGTTTTGCACATTTTTTGTAAATAGAATATTAACCAGTTGCATTCCACCCATACATTATTCAATCATTAACTCGCACTTCTGGGAATTCTCATTAGTTTAGTTTACCCTTTACCCTAACCCTACCTCTTTTGGTCTTTTGTAAAAAATAAAGTTTGTAATAATTGTTAACTTTCTCAAAATATATATTGATGAATAAAATACTTATTATCTTAAGCCGCAGCCCAAAAGTGTATCGAATTTTATAAAAGTGCATTTGTGTACTTCAACAAAGTCGAATGTATCGAAAAAAGTACAATTGTATCGACGTTTATAACCATGTCTCTTTGTGCTCGATTAGGTGTTTCTTTGATAATTCGAAGCAAATCGTCGCTCTCATAATATCTTCGAGTTTATTCTGCGTAGGTATAGCTAAGCTATACAAATTTAATTATGTTCGAACTTTTTCGCCATGATTTGTTCATAGTATAAATAACTTCGCTTATTGGCATACAAGTTCCGTAACTTTATTAGGTTTTCATGGGTGACTTGAGATCGTCGCTATTTCGGAGCGTGATTTCATGTCGATATTTTTTATTAAATGTGTTTCTTGTAAAAACATTTCTATTATTTAGCTACATATGAGCTTTATTTGCGTCACATATTATTATAGATTAAAAAATAATCGGAGACAAAACGGAGCCCTGGGGCAAACCAGCATTTATTTTATGAATATCAGACTTGAAACCATTTAACACAACTTATATTGAGCGGTCCAAAATTTATTTTATAATCTAACTAAGAAGAGATTCGTCAAAACCAAATGCACGCATTTTCGATAAGATAGCTTGATGCCAAACTCTGTCAAATGCTTTTGAAATATCAAGGACAATAATCTTATTTTCTCCAAAACGTTCTAAAATTTGTTTCACTGTTCGGTGAGATATATGTTAGGTTAGGTTAGGTACTTGGGCTGACAATTGATGACGTTATTGTCACACTTATATCATGGTAGCTCCATTGTTTTACCCGCAGTGTAGTCACTCTTTTCCGGTATAAACCTATGTCCTCAGAATCAACCCAGCCATTTGGAGGCATTGACGAAGTTCGATATGTTAATTCCTGAAATATTAGAGAGCTCTTCCAAATTATTAAAGAAGTAACTGCCTAACAGATTCTTTCTCTGGTGACAGTGCAGTGTAGTGGCAGAGAAAGTGTGAGGTGTACTCATGCACCTCTTCATCACCACATCCCCTGCATAGCTCATTTGTACTGAGTTTCATTTTGAATTTATGATATCCCATCAGGTTATGTCCAATGATTGTGCTTATAAGAGAGCGGAGTGATCTCTTGTTGAGTTGCATAATTTTGTCTGTCTTCTGCTTGTGAAGCATGGTCATATTTTCCTGGTAGTGTTACAAGTGTCAAGTATGCGCCACCTTGTGTTGGATTTCTTTATGATCATGTCAGTAATTTTCTGTTTAATGTAACAGGAAGGGGTATTTACCAGCTCTGCTTGACTTACGTCAAGCGCTGATTCCTGTCTCGCCAACTCATCGGCATTTTCATTACCCGGTATACCGCTGTGTCCCGGGACCCAGGTATATCTTTTTATATTTCTTGCTTTTCACGGCAGCAAGAAACAAGTTTCGATTTTATCACAGTAGCCGAAATCGCTTTTATTGCCGCTTGGCTATCTATATAAAAAGTGATATCAGCCCGTAGTAGCGCCATCATCGTTAGCTGCCTAGCAGCTGCTTTCACTGCCAGGACCTTCGCTTGGAAGACACTACTATAATCTGGGAGCCTAATTAAGTTGTTTGACTCTAGGGATGCCGAGAAAAAGCCTGCACCAATACCAGTGCAAATTTTGGAGCCATCAGTATAGATTAGATTGGATTCTTCTCTGCTTGGAATGGCAGTTTGGAATGGTTTATGAAAGTTAAGTTCGGGTGTTTTATAGTATGTAATAATACTATCGCCCAGATGTTTCTGAAGAATCCGTGCGTGACCTATTGTGCTGTTTTTCCAGGTATAAGTCTGGCTAAACCTCAAGGCGCTATATGCTGCGGATTCTTGTACGAAAAGATCTAGGGGTTTCAGGCTGAGTATCGCCTCTAGCCCTGCGGTTGGCATGGATCTCATGAGCCTCGTAATTTCAAGTCTCTGTACTTTTGTCAGGGTTTTAAGATTTGTTCTTTTTTCAATTATATTCCACCAGAACAAATTACCATATGTTAATATTGGTGTGATTATCAATCATTCCTTTTTTAGCTCTTTCCCGAGTGTTCTGACTCCAGTTTAATTTTCTATCCAGAATCACACCAAGATACTTTGCCTGATTTGAAATTTTCAACGGTGCACCTTCAATTGAAGGCATTCTTAAACTTGGTATTTTCCTTTTGTTTGTAAAAAGGACCAATTCAGTTTTTGAAGGGTTAACCATCATACCACACTTTCTAGTCCATCTACTAACCTTAGAAAGGCCATATTCGACCTGTTCGCTGATAGTGGATAAGAATTTACCAGTCGCTAATAACGCAAGGTCATCAGCATAGGCTACTACTCTCTCGGTGAGATATACTATTACATCACCAGTGGACCTATTGCTACGAAAACCATACTGCCGGCCATTGCGGAGATTTCGTTCTTCAAGATATTTCCTAAGCTGATAATTTATCAGCGTTTCCACAGTCTTGGAAAGAAGAAAAGTAAGTTCAATTGGTCGATAGTTAGAGGATGCTGAACAGGGGCGAACGCATAAGGGAGGGGTTTAGAGGAAACAAATTTGGTATGTCAATGGGGAAATTAGTGTTGGGTCATAAATAACTGTGCCTGCGACTGAAATATACAAAAATTCACTTCCCTATTTGCAAATACATTTATTATAGTCCAGTCCCCAAAGGAACCTAGATAATTACGAAGGTGATCGTGAAAAATATTTTCGTCGGTCTATCTATGTTCCTTTCGTGGACCATTTACTCATGAAATTAATAAAAAAAATTCCCGACCATCGTGAATACCTATCAAAAATTCAAAATATTTTGCCTGAAAAATGTGGCAAACTTGAAGAAGTAGAAATAAAAAGATCTGCTGAGGTATTTGCCGAAGAATTGAATTGAATGGAAAGTTGTTAATAGTATTTTAGGGAAACAAACTAATTCTAATGAAATTTCAAACATTGTATGAAATGATATTACTGCGTCTGATTCGCTACAGTAATAGCATGTAGTTTCAATTAATATTCTGCTAACATTACTGAAACTTTGAAAACCTGTGCCAAAACACGAAAGCTGTAACTGCAGTATTGAAAATAGTTTAATAAAACATAAAATCAAGGAAATAGTTTTTGATTTAAGGATATCTCGTCTAGTGAAATCCATCTTCAAAGTTTACAAAATAAAAATTCCTCTACCAGTGAAAGCATCTTATGTAATGTTAAGAATAATATCTTGGGAAGTTATGGATATCTTAATTAATATAATCAACTTAAGTGTCAAAGTTTCCTAATTCATTGAAGATTTATGAAGTTATTCCTCTTTTCAAAAAAGGCAATCGTAAAAACATAGCTGATTACAGGCCTATCTCGCTGCTTCCTACGTTTTCGAAACAATTTGAAAAACTTATTACATCACTAATGATTTAATTTCTTGAAAACACGATTTTTTTCTCCTTAGACCAATTTGGTTTCAGATCAGGAAGGCGCACGAAGGATGCATTTTTAAAAGTTCGTTGTGATCTATATAAGGGTATTGGTGATAGTACAACAACGATGGCATTATTTATTGACATGACAAAAGCATTTGACATGATCAACCATGGCATTCTCTTCAGCGAGCTTTATAACACAGATTTTAGAGGCTTAATTTATGAATGGTTGAAATCGTATTTGACTGGAGGGAAACAAAGGGTGTTAGTGAATGGGATTTTTAGTAATGCGCTCAAGATAAAAAATGCTGTTCCTCAGGGTTATGTTCTGGTACCAATACTATTTTTAATTTACTTCAACTCACTATTCCACCAGAATTTTTTTGGAAATCGAAGAGCCTTTGCGGATGACATAGCTGTCCCATATACTGGATTGTCATATCCGCAATGTATTGCAAATATTGATAAGGATTTCCACTTGCTGAGAAACCATAGACTGAGTATTAGCGAACAAACTAAAATTATGTGTCTTAACCTGTGCAATTATATTTCCACGGAATATGAGTTGTTTTTTCACTCGTATAATTGTCAAAAATTTGTTTTGCCTTTGCATGTATGTTGCAGTTCCAATTCTTTTATACATAGTCAGTGCTCTCCTAACTGCTATAAAATTGAGCGTGTTAATTGTTTTAAGTACGCAGGAGTCCTCTTCGGCCCAAACGTCAACTGGAAAATGCATGCTCAGTCAATTGAAGCGTATATGAATCTCATAACGCGTAAGATGTATCTTTCTAGGCTGCAATACGCTATAGTGAGCTGGGCAAAACGCTATATGAACACTTCCGGATCACTTCTGATTGCCCAAAAGCATGTAATTCATTTTATTTGTGGCAAAAATCAACGTACAGAAACCTGGCCTCTATTTTTTTAGTTGAAAATACTACTATTGCGTCATCTTTATATCTTTAAAGTTTTAAAAGAGTTATATAAGCAAAGCGCTACAATTGTTAGCATTTAAGGGCAAATTGGAATAAAAATTGAATGAATTGAATTGAATTGAAGAATTGCCAGATGATTGGGGTGGGCGTGGCCCGATAGTTGTGTGTTCGCCTGTCAACCTCATGGTCACAGGTTCGACCCCTCCATAGTCTATGTCCTCTTATTTTTCATTTAAAAACCAATTCTAAAATAAATGTCGTACAATGAGTCGCTGGTTTACTCATTACATGCTGTTTATGCATAGCACTAACAACATATGATTGAGCGTGTTGGTATTTTTACGACTTAGAGTTCCTTCGAGACCAAGAAGAGGCATCGGAAACCTTCTCAACAATAGACTTAGATCTTGAGGTACATGTTACGGGTAAATATTTTTAAAGTTTATAATTCCCTTACGATTCAATTTTTTAAGGGAAATCTGCCCAAAACGCATACGGAACAATCCAAAATAAGATTTTCTCCAACAAGCCTGTGCCCAACTAGAGTATGTGAATAAAAGTGATGAAGATGATGCAAACAACCATGCAAAGTCTTGGACATGCTCCTGCAGAAAACTTGACCTTCAGCAACGGATTTATGCAAAAAAAGGCATCGAAGAAATTTTTATTCTTGGTGAACTCAAGCAACTAACATTTCTTTATCACCATCAATGCCGCCCGGGCGGCAAATTTGAAAATTGAGGACTGAAAAAATCGCGCGATTTTTTAATATAAAACAACTAGTTTTTATTGCAAAGGCGGGATAATAAGAAATGGGTTTTTAAAAAACGGGATTATAAGAGACGGGATTATAAAAAGCGGTATTTTAAAAAAGTGGTATTTAAAAAAAAAAGAATTATAAAGAGCGGAATTTAAAAACGGAATTATAAGATACGGGATATCGAAGATAACCCTATTACATTCATACGGGTGGGAATGATAACCTTCATTGTTCAAAAGTCGGTCAAAATTCACATCATATCTGTAAAAGCAATTTTAAAACTTATATTTTCATTGCGTAGGGCAGCAAATTAAATGTTTGCCCAGGGCGGCGAAAAGGCTGGATCAGGGCCTGCTCTCATGTTTCAATAACAATTTCCTCTATAGCTTGTGGAGAAAATGCATAAAAAAAACTTTAAATTTTCGAAATCGTTACCCTTGGCAAGGTATCTGAGGGTTATGGAGAGTCGCGTTTCTGTCGATATTGCTCATAAAAGTGTCTTGTCTTTTGATCAACGGAGTTACTTGAAGTAGGAGTTCATCAAAAGATTTCGCATTCATCCTCGTAAAATTTGCAAAGTAATTTGGTGCACCAATTTTTATAAATTTTCATTTGAAAATTATTTTTTATTATTTAACCGATTCTTTGTCCAAATTCTACGCTTTTTAGCACTTTTTTCTTTATTTTCATTTGTAATACACAACGCTATGATCATTAAGGCGAATAATTTTCTTTTTTCCATTCTTTTCCAATTTTTAAAATTCTACCAAACCAAAAACAAATAATAAGGGTATTCATGCACCGACGGAAAACCCAGATAAGCCTCAGAAACCATATAATTTTATCTCCACAGAAATGAACTGTCAAAGTTTGTCTGTGAAAATATTCTACAAACCAGATAAAATTATTTTACGAATTTGATGTAGAAAGAGAATATACAAACCTCATAAATTTATTTCAATGAACATCTGATTATTTCCTACATTTAAGCAAGTATTTTTAAGGGGATTTTCATGCAAACGTCTGGCCGAAAATTATATCTTTCTGCAAAGCGGAAAATTATCTCGTTGCATGAATACCCTTAATTACCCCGGGTATATGAGTGAAATGGGTAATCGAATCAAATCCGAATTGAGATTTCGATTCAGGTTTATGGCCTCGTGGGATCGGAAGATTGAATTAAAATGGAATCGAAGTGACAATCTGAGTTTACAGAATAAACAACAAAAACATGCAACAGAAAAAATACAGATAAAACGGAAACCCACTGAACATAAAAAAACACTATTTGTGCACACACACAAAAGATGTGAATTCGATTCTTCAATTCCTCGTTTTGTGGGATTGGATCGAGTAATCCAATTTTAATCCGATTCAAGTATACATCGACCTAAATCGTGATTCAATACCGATTTAATTCTCCATATAAACATAGTAAATAATAACTTTTCTACGACACGAATTGCTTTTTTGACAGTTGAAGAAAAGCCTTACAACTCTTTTTATACAGTGTGTGCTGGAACACAAATCAGTTTACAAACGAGTTGAACTGTGTTCCGGTATCTGTGGCGTCAAGCGAGCGATCTTTTTCATGCTTGCGCCGATTAAAAATCTGTCTCTGTGAGGCAAAACCGGAGAGGAGTGACATCTGTGGGGTAATTGAGGTTGACTATGAGGAAGTTATAAATAAATGGCAAAAGTACCAAGGCACATGGACTTTACTTTATAAAATATTGTACCGAACTAAGAAAATATTTATTTATGATATTTTTTCATATACGTGTATCCAAAAAACATATTAGTTATTACTATTATATAAAGACTAGGACTGGCAACGAGACCGAGACACGTGAACCTTTAAAAAGTATGCTCAATGGAGCTCATTCACTATCTAGAAAATTCCTGGATAATTTAAAGATTAAGATTAGAAAAAGTGTATTATATGATCTTAAATTATCCAGGAATTTTCTAGATAGTGAATGAGCTCCATTGAGCATACTTTTTAAAGGTTCACGTGTCTCGGTCTCGTTGCCAGTCCTAGTCTTTATATAATAGTAATAACTAATATGTTTTTTGGATACACGTATATGAAAAAATATCATAAATAAATATTTTCTTAGTTCGGTACAATATTTTATAAAGTAAAGTCCATGTGCCTTGGTACTTTTGCCATTTATTTATAACTTCCTCATAGTCAACCTCAATTACCCCACAGATGTCACTCCTCTCCGGTTTTGCCTCACAGAGACAGATTTTTAATCGGCGCAAGCATGAAAAAGATCGCTCGCTTGACGCCACAGATACCGGAACACAGTTCAACTCGTTTGTAAACTGATTTGTGTTCCAGCACACACTGTATAAAAAGAGTTGTAAGGCTTTTCTTCAACTGTCAAAAAAGCAATTCGTGTCGTAGAAAAGTTATTATTTACTATGTTTATATGGAGAATTAAATCGGTATTGAATCACGATTTAGGTCGATGTATACTTGAATCGGATTAAAATTGGATTACTCGATCCAATCCCACAAAACGAGGAATTGAAGAATCGAATTCACATCTTTTGTGTGTGTGCACAAATAGTGTTTTTTTATGTTCAGTGGGTTTCCGTTTTATCTGTATTTTTTCTGTTGCATGTTTTTGTTGTTTATTCTGTAAACTCAGATTGTCACTTCGATTCCATTTTAATTCAATCTTCCGATCCCACGAGGCCATAAACCTGAATCGAAATCTCAATTCGGATTTGATTCGATTACCCATTTCACTCATATACCCGGGGTAATTAAGGGTATTCATGCAACGAGATAATTTTCCGCTTTGCAGAAAGATATAATTTTCGGCCAGACGTTTGCATGAAAATCCCCTTAAAAATACTTGCTTAAATGTAGGAAATAATCAGATGTTCATTGAAATAAATTTATGAGGTTTGTATATTCTCTTTCTACATCAAATTCGTAAAATAATTTTATCTGGTTTGTAGAATATTTTCACAGACAAACTTTGACAGTTCATTTCTGTGGAGATAAAATTATATGGTTTCTGAGGCTTATCTGGGTTTTCCGTCGGTGCATGAATACCCTTATTATTTGTTTTTGGTTTGGTAGAATTTTAAAAATTGGAAAAGAATGGAAAAAAGAAAATTATTCGCCTTAATGATCATAGCGTTGTGTATTACAAATGAAAATAAAGAAAAAAGTGCTAAAAAGCGTAGAATTTGGACAAAGAATCGGTTAAATAATAAAAAATAATTTTCAAATGAAAATTTATAAAAATTGGTGCACCAAATTACTTTGCAAATTTTACGAGGATGAATGCGAAATCTTTTGATGAACTCCTACTTCAAGTAACTCCGTTGATCAAAAGACAAGACACTTTTATGAGCAATATCGACAGAAACGCGACTCTCCATAACCCTCAGATACCTTGCCAAGGGTAACGATTTCGAAAATTTAAAGTTTTTTTTATGCATTTTCTCCACAAGCTATAGAGGAAATTGTTATTGAAACATGAGAGCAGGCCCTGATCCAGCCTTTTCGCCGCCCTGGGCAAACATTTAATTTGCTGCCCTACGCAATGAAAATATAAGTTTTAAAATTGCTTTTACAGATATGATGTGAATTTTGACCGACTTTTGAACAATGAAGGTTATCATTCCCACCCGTATGAATGTAATAGGGTTATCTTCGATATCCCGTATCTTATAATTCCGTTTTTAAATTCCGCTCTTTATAATTCTTTTTTTTTTAAATACCACTTTTTTAAAATACCGCTTTTTATAATCCCGTCTCTTATAATCCCGTTTTTTAAAAACCCATTTCTTATTATCCCGCCTTTGCAATAAAAACTAGTTGTTTTATATTAAAAAATCGCGCGATTTTTTCAGTCCTCAATTTTCAAATTTGCCGCCCGGGCGGCATTGATGGTGATAAAGAAATGTTAGTTGCTTGAGTTCACCAAGAATAAAAATTTCTTCGATGCCTTTTTTTGCATAAATCCGTTGCTGAAGGTCAAGTTTTCTGCAGGAGCATGTCCAAGACTTTGCATGGTTGTTTGCATCATCTTCATCACTTTTATTCACATACTCTAGTTGGGCACAGGCTTGTTGGAGAAAATCTTATTTTGGATTGTTCCGTATGCGTTTTGGGCAGATTTCCCTTAAAAAATTGAATCGTAAGGGAATTATAAACTTTAAAAATATTTACCCGTAACATGTACCTCAAGATCTAAGTCTATTGTTGAGAAGGTTTCCGATGCCTCTTCTTGGTCTCGAAGGAACTCTAAGTCGTAAAAATACCAACCCGCTCAATCATATGTTGTTAGTGCTATGCATAAACAGCATGTAATGAGTAAACCAGCGACTCATTGTACGACATTTATTTTAGAATTGGTTTTTAAATGAAAAATAAGAGGACATAGACTATGGAGGGGTCGAACCTGTGACCATGAGGTTGACAGGCGAACACACAACTATCGGGCCACGCCCACCCCAATCATCTGGCAATTCTTCAATTCAATTCAATTCATTCAATTTTTATTCCAATTTGCCCTTAAATGCTAACAATTGCAGCGCTTTGCTTATATAACTCTTTCAAAACTTTAAAGATATAAAGATGACGCAATAGTAGTATTTTCAACTAAAAAAATAGAGGCCAGGTTTCTGTACGTTGATTTTTGCCACAAATAAAATGAATTACATGCTTTTGGGCAATCAGAAGTGATCCGGAAGTGTTCATATAGCCTTTTGCCCAGCTCACTATAGCGTATTGCAGCCTAGAAAGATACATCTTACGCGTTATGAGATTCATATACGCTTCAATTGACTGAGCATGCATTTTCCAGTTGACGTTTGGGCCGAAGAGGACTCCTGCGTACTTAAAACAATTAACACGCTCAATTTTATAGCAGTTAGGAGAGCACTGACTATGTATAAAAGAATTGGAACTGCAACATACATGCAAAGGCAAAACAAATTTTTGACAATTATACGAGTGAAAAAACAACTCATATTCCGTGGAAATATAATTGCACAGGTTAAGACACATAATTTTAGTTTGTTCGCTAATACTCAGTCTATGGTTTCTCAGCAAGTGGAAATCCTTATCAATATTTGCAATACATTGCGGATATGACAATCCAGTATATGGGACAGCTATGTCATCCGCAAAGGCTCTTCGATTTCCAAAAAAAATCTGGTGGAATAGTGAGTTGAAGTAAATTAAAAATAGTATTGGTACCAGAAAAATCGTGTTTTCAAGAAATTAAATCATTAGTGATGTAATAAGTTTTTCAAATTGTTTCGAAAACGTAGGAAGCAGCGAGATAGGCCTGTAATCAGCTATGTTTTTACGATTGCCTTTTTTGAAAAGAGGAATAACTTCATAAATCTTCAATGAATTAGGAAACTTTGACACTTAAGTTGATTATATTAAGATATCCATAACTTCCCAAGATATTATTCTTAACATTACATAAGATGCTTTCACTGGTAGAGGAATTTTTATTTTGTAAACTTTGAAGATGGATTTCACTAGACGAGATATCCTTAAATCAAAAACTATTTCCTTGATTTTATGTTTTATTAAACTATTTTCAATACTGCAGTTACAGCTTTCGTGTTTTGGCACAGGTTTTCAAAGTTTCAGTAATGTTAGCAGAATATTAATTGAAACTACATGCTATTACTGTAGCGAATCAGACGCAGTAATATCATTTCATACAATGTTTGAAATTTCATTAGAATTAGTTTGTTTCCCTAAAATACTATTAACAACTTTCCATTCAATTCAATTCTTCGGCAAATACCTCAGGTAATATTTGTTTAGTATACCTTAATGATGAATTATATTTTGTATAGTATACTCTTAGGCTTCTCCAAAACCATGAATTACTCTTTAGAATTTCAATTCACACTGTGTCATTTTTAAAAGGCTTACTAATAAAGGTACTCAACCTATTGAGAATATGGAAAATGGAAGAAAAGTATTTTCATTTGATAAGCAAGTACTAAGAATTAAGAATAATAGTATTGTGTACGGTTCCCGGACCAATACTAATTATTACAGCATTTTTTAAAATTGAAAATAAAAGTATTATTGCGTACGGTTTCCCGGACCAATAAAAAGTCTTATTTAGTATTGTCTGAGCGGGCAAAAAAGTAAGCTCGCTACAAAGTATTATTGCGTACGGTTTCCCGGACCAATAAAAAGTCTTATTTAGTATTGTCTGAGCGGGCAAAAAAGTAAGCTCGCTACATTTTTATTTATTATTACTTTATAACTATCTTAAAGCTAGACAAAAATTCATAAAACTAGCCTAATAATGAATAACTTACAACTAATTTACTGGCCCTTTACCGGCGCTCTAAGCTAAACTATATTTCTTAATATTAATGTCTTTCGACCTAAAATCTATTTTAATTAATTCTAATTATTTTATTTTATTTTTGTTTAACCAAGAAAACTTTTTTTTTAAAACTCGGTTTCGTATCATTTTTCAATTCCGGATAACAAAGACACGGATTGTAGAGCATGGGGTTCATTTGGTAACTTAAAATAAGCTTAGAAGTTTTTTCTTTGCTCCATTTAAATTCGTCAGCCATTTGGATTGGTATTCATTCATCTACAGCGAAAATTAACTGAAGCAAATCCGAAAAAGAAAGTAAAATTAGAAAGAGAAACGTCAAAAACACGCAAGGAAACTCCTACCCGCTCGTGTTCAGATAGATTTATTTCTGTTTCATCGTTGCGTTCTTTCTTTCTCTTTCGCACTTCATTCACGGACTTAGGAATTCAAAAGTAATCAGATAGTACAATTAGTTACAATAGGGCTCTTCTTTTGGTAAAATGGTATCGGCAGCAAAGCAGAATTTACATACATTACAAATACAACAACCTGCTTCGATAAAACTAAAAGCAGAAGTCTGGTTTGGATAGATTTGTGGCATTTATCCGAGTATCGAATGTTATTATGGTGTTAAGTTGGTAGTTCCGATGACTTTAATGAATCTCGAAGGGCACGTTCACATATTTATTAGATAAGTTATCTCGGAAACCACACAATTCGAATATATTTGTGAACGATTCGGAAAAAATAGTTGAAAGCAGTCAAAAATCAATAATTTATGGTTAATTATTATCTGTATTTATTTCGATAATAAGAACTTAATATTAAGTTATACATCTTTTAGATAATCAAGCCTTGAATGGAAAATTTTAAAGTTTAATACAATTTAATAAATAAAACAAACAAAATTTATAATAAAAAAAATATATACAAAAATAGAACACAAAAAAAATAATATAAAATAAAAATAAGAGCGGAAAAGAAAAGCGGAAAGAAAAAGAGAAAAAAAAAATAGGAAAATACAAATAAAAATAAAAATAAAAGCAATTTTAACTCTATGTAGAAAAGTTAAATTAAAAGATCTGAACCCGACGCAACAACGATTAAAAATATTCAAAATATATTGGCAATTGATTTAAATTTTGGTCAATTTTAGTGTTTTAAAAGACAAAATGGTTTAATTTAAATGATTTGAAACATACATTTTTTCAACTTAATGACTTTATAATGAATAATGTTTAGTTAAGTCCCTATGAAATTGTTTCAGATTTTTTGTTCTTCTTAATTGACGCGGCAGTGAATTCCAAAGGCGAGTCCCGTAAATAAAAAACTGTTGCTCAGAAGTAAGACAAGTGAATCTAGGAATTAAAATTTGGTTGGCTCTTAAATCGTAAAAACTGGATATTGCTGTAGAGATCAGGTGGCTCTTTGTTATGAATAATCTCAAATAACATGGTCAATGTCATTAATCTCAAACAGTTGTGGCGACACTGCATCACCCGTCGCAACATCTAAGTGTGAACACCAAGTTCCAGAAACTTGACTCCAAGTGTAATTCAACAGGTTGACTCCAACTGTACCAAAGAAGGGAACAAATAATAATCCTGAATTCCAAACGTACAAAAAGTCCCAAAAGGGAACTTCCCAACTTTCAAATAAATTCCTGCCTGGCTTCCTCCAACGATTTGGGGGGTCTATCGTCTGGCGTCCAACAGATCATACGCAATTAACTTTCATTCTCTTTACTTTAATAAATACTTTTGTATATACTCTTACTATCATTAAATCAATTAATCATTTAATAATCATTTAATATAAATTGTCTTTCATTTTATTGCTTCATTTTGTTTTCCATCATCTTTTCATTGGCGTTCAGAAACTTCTTAGTTGGCGTCAAGGAAATATTCCTATCAGAAAACGTGATTGGAAATTCTACTGCGTGGTTGCAAATATCGAACAAATTAAGTTGGTGTCAAAATTATCTGAGACACTACATTGGTGACCCCGATGTGATCTTGTAGCCACTCTGCAATCAACGCAACCTACGAAGCTTCCATTTCATACCATACTCACGTGATCTACGCAGATTTTAACTCCACACCACGTGATCTATGCAGTTACATTTCAACTCCGCACCACGTGATCTACGCAGTTCAGCACCACAAAGGATGCCATTCGATTTCATCCACATGGGCACAAAAGCAAACCTCAGAACTTCTGGTTTGCATTTGCCGAGACACTGGCTCATTACGGAGGCAACAAGCACAACAACTAATTGTAACACGGCTTTACCACCTCCACAATATAAATTGTCTTCCATTTTATTGCTTCTTTTGCTTTCCATCATCTTTTCAGTGGCGTTCAGAAACTTCTTAGTTGTCATGAAGGAAATATTCCCATCAGAACGCCTCATTTGAAATTCTACTGCGTAGTTGCAAATATCGAATAAATTATGTTGGTGTCAAAATTATCTGAGACAGTACACAGTTAACAAAACTAATGCCGTACAAGCTTTTTGAGTAATTCGAGACAAGATCATATCTACGCAACCCGAAGATATTACAACGTTGACCTTATCCTCGGATACACTGAATCCAAATCACAACAAATTTCACATCCATAAGTCAGAATTGGAACTACTAAAGTTTTGGCCAACATTCTTCTGGTTTCAAACGGTATGAACTTCTTTGCGATGGATAATGTTCTTAAAGCACCATACGCTTTTCCTACCGCAGTATTAATGTGATTATTTCAAGTTAGAGTCCGATTGAAGTACATTCCTAAGTTCCTAGCCGTCTGAACGAATTCTATGGGAAAATTATTAAACAGCACCTTCGGGGAAGCATGTTAAATCAAGCACCTTCTTTGAGATGACTAGACATTTGTTTTTGGAATCCTAAATTCAAGACCAGACCGCAGTTGTTTGACCATTCCAAGATCGCATTTAAATCTTCATTTATATTGTATGCATAATTTTAAATGAGCCCCAAGGTAGAACTCTGAATATATTGAATATCGTCAGCGAACATGCGCACGACGCCATGCCTTACAAGGTTAGGAATGTCATTCACATAAGGAGAGAACAATAGTGGTTCTAGGATGGATCCTTGGGGAACACCACGTAAAAGCGAAACGAACTCGGGGACCTGAGTTCCAGATCCCACTGCTTGCTTCCTTCCAGATATAATGGGTGATTTTTTTGAGGTTAGGATTTTCATGCATTAGTATTTGACAGATCACGCGGGATTTCAGACATGGTGTCAAAGAGAAAGATGCTCAGTATGCTTTGACATTTCATCATGAATAGACTTACTAACGAGCAACGCTTGCAAACCATTGAATTTTATTACCAAAATCAGTGTTCGGTTCGAAATGTGTTTCGCGCTTTACGTCCGATTTATGGTCTACATAATCGACCAAGTGAGCAAAAATAAATAAGCAAAATTGCCGCATTTGGAGTGAAGAGCAACCAGAAGCCGTTCAAGAACTGCCCATGCATCCCGAAAAATGCACTGTTTGGTGTGGCTTGTACGCTGGTGGAATCATTGGACCGTATTTTTTCAAAGATGCTGTTGGACGCAACGTTACGGTGAATGGCGATCGCTATCGTTCAATGCTAACAAACTTTTTGTTGCCAAAAATGGAAGAACTGAACTTGGTTGACATGTGGTTTCAACAAGATGGCGCTACATGCCACACAGCTCGCGATTCTATGGCCATTTTGAGGGAAAACTTCGGAGAACAATTCATCTCAAGGAATGGACCGGTAAGTTGGCCACCAAGATCATGCGATTTGACGCCTTTAGACTATTTTTTGTGGGGCTACGTCAAGTCTAAAGTCTACACAAATAAGCCAGCAACTATTCCAGCTTTGGAAGACAACATTTCCAAAGAAATTCGGGCTATTCCGGCCGAAATGCTCGAAAAAGTTACCCAAAATTGGACTTTCCGAATGGACCACCTAAGACGCAGCCGCGGTCAACATTTAAATGAAATTATCTTCAAAAAGTAAATGTCATGGACCAATCTAACGTTTCAAATAAAGAATCGATGAGATTTTGCAAATTTTATGCGTTTTTTTTTAAAAAAAAGTTCTCAAGCTCTTAAAAAATCACCCGTTATAAGAAGATATAAGTTTAACTGCTTCCAGAGAAACTCTAAAACGGGATCAATTGTGTCGAATGCTTTGGAGTAATCAAGAAGAACCAAGAATTTGACTTTATCATCATCCAAGGCTCTCCTTATCTGTTTCTCCACATCTTAAAGTGCGGTGGTGCGGTTAGATCGAAATCACGACTGCTTGGGTGATAAAAGACTATTCGATTTGAAAAGTCGAATTATTTATGCATCAGTTTTTCAACAACTTTCGACAAGAAAGGTAGTTCCGATATTGAACGATATTCTGTTCCACTTCGATTCTTAGGTACTGGGATTATTTTGGAACATTTGCACTGAAAGGGAAAGCCGCTTTAATAAAGATTGAATTAATGGTAAACGTTACAAATGGTTAAATGAGTGGCATTACTGCTTTGACAAATAAGGGATGCAATCCAATTGAATTTGATTTGGTTGAAATTAAAGACTCTACTACATCTTCAGGTGATACTGTTTCGAAACTGAAACGAGCTTGAAAGTCGAACGAAGGTAGGTTGACTTGGATGGTAAATTGACCCAAGGATGTAGGCTGGGAAACGGAGGATATAAATAACTTGTTCAAATCATTACAATCAACTTCTAAATTCAATGGCCTTTGATGTCCAATTCCAATTCCACGTAAGTTCTTCCAAAGTTTGCGGCCATTTTGTGACACATTTAGGTGATATGTATACCATCTGGTTCTCGCAGCGTTTATGAGGCTGACACATCTGTTTCGAAGCTGCCGGTAACGTTGACGAACCTCGGCTATTCTAAAACGTTTCCAATTTGTGTATACCCGATTTCTTTGATTGATACAGTTGCGAATTTCTGCTGTGAGCCAGGGGTTATCACTATGTTTTATGGTCTTTGTTTTAAGAGGAACGTGGACGTCGAATAGTCTTGACAGACGATTTTCAATAAACTTGACTTATTCATATGGAGATATTATGTGATATACATCCGGCCAACAGATTGCTCGGATATCAGACTCAAGGGCACTCGGGTTTAAATTCTTGAAATTTTGATACTGAAACATTGTTATAGGCCTAGAAGGCGAAAAATCAAAGGAGAGATATATGAGGCCATGACGCGAAAAACCAGATGCTGAAAGCTGATCATACAACTTCACTATATTAATATCGGTAACGGAAAAAACATCTAGAAGAGTGCTTGAGTTACGAGGAAAATGTGTTGGACTACTTACATTCACGGGATGAAGATAGAATGTTCTCACACTATCTATCAAACTATTGTCGACTAATATGTTGCTATTAAAATCACCACAAAGAATAATATTTGGGAACAGTATACAATTATCTTCTAGAAACGTATTAACAGGAGATAAATCGATGGATGAGTAGGGTCTCTACACGACACCCAAGAGAAGCTTGTCGTTGTTGCTGGACATTTCAACGCATAAACATTGAAACCCACAATCGGGTAGAGAATAAAACTTAACTTTGCCTTTCAAAGAGTCCGTGATATACAACGCTACACCTAAATTAAAGATTTTGTATGATGAACGATTGAAAAAAGAAGAGAAAAAAATACGTGAGAAGGAAAAACAAGGTATTGATAAAAAGTTCTTACAATTTATAAATATGGCTTCACTACGTTCTCGGCATTACTTCTTTATCGGCTTTATTGTTGATGGTTTCTGGTAACATTCTTAGGTCCTCGATGACATCTTGAAACTCCGCTATCAAGCTTTCAATGCTTACGACAGCGTATCCATACAATTGTTGTTTTATGTGCACGATGCCGCGATTAGTAAAAACTGATGAAATAATTTTTTTTTAAAATTAAGTGCTGCATGAATTATTTGTTGGATTTTTTTGTAAACATTCCCGCATATAAATGGGGTTATCAGATTCAATTCCGAAGTCGCGAAGTATAAGTTTTCGTTTGTGTGTCTTCGGAATTCGAAGATTTTTCCAAGTAAGAGGCTCCTTTCGTACGATGAAATTAATTTTATAATTACTGGGCAGGTGTTGGATCTTTAATTCTGACCAGTGCGAAATATGCTTCTAAGTGTCGGTACCTTGATATCAAGTGAAAGGCACAAGTGGTTGAAAATACTAATCAGATTTAGTTGGTCGGCAGGTATGTATATATAAAAAACAGCATCCGCTGAAATGCTATTATTTTCCTGTGCTTCTACGGATTCCTTAATTAAAGCTATCTCTGATTAGATAATTCGTAGTAGTTGTGCTTTCATTGGTGGATGTTTTGGATTTAATAATGTCAACATCAAAAATGACAGTAGCAATATTTTTATCAATGTTTCTTAACTCATTTTCCATTTTGTTATTCTGCTTTATGAGGTTTATATATTCATCTTCAATTTTTGTTAAACGTGTACCAACATTTTAAAAATCGGCTTGCATTTCACATATGTGAAATCAACAAATATTTGTTGATTGATATTTGTTATAGTTGAATCAATTTTGGACATTCCTATTGTGATAGATTTGATATTTTCATTAAGTTTTTTTAGTTGATGTTGCATATCCTTAAACAAAATTGTGTTGGTGGCATTCTCAGTTTGTGTACGCAGTCTAGGTAAGGGGGAAGTTCAAGATATTTTTGGAGTCCATTGCAGTTTTGGTGCGGCAACTTGTTGCTGTTCCAATTCGATCATAGTCTTTATTCCTGATATTGCGGTGGATTTATGAATATATGTATGTGATATATCGAAAAATAAAATTAATTATATGATGATAATGCACTTTATTGAAAATTGAAAGCAAAACCGTATCTTTAACCGCGTTGGAAACTTTTTAACTTAGAAAAAACGTATTCAAAATTAGCAAGAAACACTACACTACTTAACTTGGGTTTGTTCTTAAAAAAATTGTTTCACACCTATTTACGTACAGGAAATAAAAATGTTTAACGCAACAAACTTAGCCAAAAATACGTTTTATTAATGTTTGTTGCTTTATAAATCATATTAATAGGCATAGGTAGGGTCGTTCTTCCAATTTAAATAAAATTTAAAGTTAGCTTCTTCGTGCGAAACTGCCAGATAAAAGATACCTTAATAAAAGATGTTTGAGTGGCTTTGTGTCAGCTGCTGTTAAATTTTCTAAGAAATAGCTAACTAAGACTAGAGCAGCGCCCCCTACCAAAGCTCTGAAATTAGAATAGCAACAAGCATTTAAAGTGGATACCCTTTATTTAGTAATAAATAAGCACTCATTAGCAGCACGTAAGCTTATGTTATCGATATAGCACTTATAACACGTGCAAGACATAACTGTCGAATTCGATTGTGAAGATTTTATCTAAAAAATCTTAATTTGGTTATACCAACAATTGTAAATTATCAGATTTAATATCACCTGCGGAAAAGAGTGATGATTTAAAGTTTTTCGGCGAAATTTGGCAAGAAATACGTTCTACATATTTCAAAATATAGCTTATTGCCTATTCAAAAAATTTCAAATTGTATTGATGGATGTCGTAGATAATTAACTTGACCCTAAAATTCATACCGAAACAGATTTTGAAGATCTTACGTCATTTTGAATTCGGAATCGAGTTGACCGTTGACCAACCAGTGAATATAAAAGTGGACATAATGGTCTTTTTTCCAGTGTTAATTTCTTGCGACGTTAATAATTCTTACCAAAACACGACTATTTACCCCAATTATTAGATTTAAAAAGGGGATCTCTGTCTATATTTCATACAACTCGTTGTGAATTAACCTCCCTACTTTTGAGCCGCTTGTAAACGAAGTTTAAAAATAGTTAATAGGTAAATAATGAATGCGATCATTTTTGCAAGGCAACGCAATGCAAACGTACCCTTTCATTGCCAATAGATCTGATTTATTGAAAAGAAACGTCAAACACATAACATAATTTTAAAATGAACATTTTGGAACACACAGGTGTAGAAAATTCAACTTTTTGTTATTTCTCACTGCTGTATATATATTTCATTTTATTTGCATCTTTTAATTCAAGTTGTAGTAGTATTTTTAAATGCCTTTAATCTTTAGAAATAAAAACAAATCAATTTTAGATTTTTTGCATTTAGTTATTAGACACAAGTTCGGTAATACCAACTTAAAGATACAAAAAATCAGGCTGCTGCGGATCGTTCTTTTGGAAAATCCTGCTTTGCTGCCGATAAATATACTAAAAGAACAGGGCTAATATGAAGCAAACCAGCTTAACATGAAACCACAGAAACCTGCAGAGTGTAGTTTGCTTAGAAGAATGCCGTGATCTACCATGTCGAAATCTTTTGTAATATCAACAAAAAGTCTAGCGCAGCACTTTTTTCCATCCAAACCCTTATTTATTATGGACCAAAATAACAAAATGGCGTCTTCAGTTGAAATCCCCTCTCTAAAACAAAATTGTAGTGAGCTGAAAAATTTATTTTTTTTTAAAGATAATTCAACATTCTTATTTGAATCGCTTTTGAAAAATTTTGGAGATGGAAGAGAGCAAGGAAATTGGCCTATAATTATTTTTGTCTTTACGCCTTCCCTTTTTAAAAAGCGGTAGTACGTTAGCATGTTTAAATTTTGAAGGCAAAAATTCAGTTCTAATGGTTTAATTCAAAAGATGCAAAAGAACATCTATTATATTCAAAGAAATTGGTTTAAGGAAATAATTGGAAATTCTATCAAAATTACATGATGAGCTGTCTAAAGAGTTTATAAGACACAAAATTTCATGACCTGAAATGTTTTCAAAGAAGAAACTACTACTATAGTGCAAACAATTTATAAGCGACTTTCTCGTGCATATACCACATCTATTTCCACTACCACTATCCCTGGTGAAAGATGATTCACCTACGGATACAAAGAATTCATTAAACATATTGGCAACAGAAACCGGTCATCAATGTCGATTCCTTAGTTATTTAGAGGGTATATCCGAAGCAGTTTCACAAGAAAGGATTATCCTATATTTCTGCCGTCTTAAGGCAAAACGGCGTATCTCCACTTTTTGAGTTTTCAGATAAATGCGATTTACTATTTTTGGATTTCGCACTTTAAAACTTAATGCTTTTCAAAATTAAAAAAAACTATTAATTAATGAAAAATAATGTATTATTTACTATTATTATATTACCTATTGTAAAAATGCCATACACTCAATTTTTGATTTTTGGCTTTTAAGCCCTTTTTCCTTATGACGGCAGATTTAGTTCGAAATTATCCTACCTGAGTAAAAATTATCCTACCCAAACAAATTTTTGAGAATTTCATCCAGGAACCTCAATTAATAATGCTCCAATTTTTTTATCGGTATTCGTACTATCGCAAAGAATAGAGTTCATTTCTATTTTCCGATTTAAAGGGAACATCCTTATCTTTTACTTACAAATCAGTTTTTTAACGAAATAGGTTATGATTAAATTTGCCAACATTCAACTTCAAATACATACTATACTTTTCCTAATTAAACAGAAAAAATACTTACCCGCCCATGTTCTGCATTCCACTTTTTATGAATTCACACAGGAAAATGAATTTGGTTGTAGCACAATTCGTTCGAAATATGAACAAAACTTTCACTATGTGAAGTTGAAAAGTAAATTCTTTAAAACTTAAGCTTATAAAATATTAAATTCCAGTTTTTTTTAACTCATTAGTCTTTTGTTTATTTTAATCAATTTTTTTTTAATTAGTTTTAAAGCACGAATTAATAACTTAAAAATATTTCTTAAAAAAAGAATAAATATATCTTTCAATTAAACAATATACAGCAAAAATATTATTCTAGAAAGCTCATTAAGGACAAATAAATCAGTTCTTTAAATAAGTAAATCTTTTTTTATTATTAAAGGACAAATTTATTTTATTCTGATTATAACAAATTAAAAGCTTAAACTCATCAAAATTAAATTTCAGTCGTTTTTTTAATGTATTAGTCTTTGGGTTTTTTTTTAATCAAGAAAGTTTTTTTTTTAAATTTGTTTTAAAGCATGAATTAAAAACTTACAAATATTTCTTAAAAAAGAATAAATATATCTTTCAATTAAACAATATGCAAAAAAAAATATTACTCTTGAATTGTTACATTACTTTTAATTTTTTTAAAGAATTAATTAAATTTACAATATCATCTTTTGTATGATGTTCGTTTGTCGAACTTTCGTTCATATTATTGTTTAATTTAGCTTTCATCACGGAATTTGGTGCGGAATGTGTGCAACCGCCACAGGAATTCATGTGCTCTTTCGCGAGTAAGATATTTGTTACTGAATTATTATTTAACGAATTTCTCAGTTTTGGTTTGAACAGACCAATTTGACTGAAAATTCTTTCGCAATCGGCGTTAGCATGAGGCAAGCACAGTGTATTTAATACAAATCTAGACACATTAGCCATGTTTTATTGGGAATCTATCCCAAAAAAATGCATCGACCGTAGCCTTTATTTTAGTTTTGTAAGAATGGTACTCCTGCACAGCTATCACAAGCAATGAAAGAGTTTTGTGCAAAGAATAACTAAGAAAATATCAAAAACATGACCAATAATTTACTTTTAAATATATACCTAAAATAGAAAGAAGAAAAACTTACTAATATTAAATAATGTTTGAAAACCATTTTTTGTTTGCCTTTTTTCTCCATTTTCAATTTTAAATTCGAACATTAATTTTTCACCAATTGAAAGGAAATAATAAGTGAATGCGTTTGTTCATAGACTATGGCCAGAGTGCGATTTTACACAGGAAAATTTTGTATTGCTTTAAAAATCGTCTACACCGATCACACGAGGAAACAAAATTGCTGGAGATTTGTTTGTTTCCTTTTAATGTTTCTTGGTTTGAACGCACACTACACGCAGTTTAAATTGTACACTCCCCTTTTTATTTCATGCTTTTACTTATTTTCTCAGTAGATAGATAGATAGAGTTTTATTCTTCAAGTCAATTTACAAAATTTATTTTCTGAGTGTGTTTTGCATTCAATTCAATAATCACTCATCAGACTTCCCTAAACATAAGCGGAGTAAAGAACAAATAGTTAACATTTTGCTATTTCTATGTCCAGAAAAAAATAACAATGGGATCACAAAAATGTAGACCCATTCCATGTAGTGAAGCGAAGTCCGTACAAGGCCAACGTCCATTAAACAGTGAGCAAAAAGCAAATTTTGTGAAGTTCCGTTGCCGCTTAGTGCGTTATCTTATAGCTCATATAATTTCATACGAATAACTATTTTGCAGCGCAGTGTCGAGCAGTTCCTCTGTAGTGCAGTTCCACCCAGTGAGGCTCTACCTTAAATCAATATTTCGACCCATCCAAACTTGTCAAATAGCTTTTTTGTACAACTAAATTAAAAATGATTTTTTTTTTACCAAACTCCATTTATTTATAACTACCCATAAATTGACTTCAAAACGAAAACTGATCTTAATTAGTCAAAAATAAAAGTAAAACGGAATTCATTCACCAGCGATTGATTTTTTTTTTTTCAAAATGGAAATAGAAATTTGTTAAAATTGATCAGCCGACGTTAGGGGTATACAAAATTCCAGATATAGGTGACATTTTAAACTTACTCCAGAAAATAATTGAGCAAAGAATACAAAAACTTTTACTTACATTTTTTAATAGGAAAAGTGAGAAACTTTTCACAAGAACAGCTTATATATTTATTAAAAAATGGAGTTATCTAAGTTCTTAGAAATATAAACTGCCCAACTACAAAGAAATTAGAAAAAAAAATCAAAAAGAAAGATTTGTGTTACGAATGGAAATTAGTACTTATAACTACTTTATGAACACATCCATTCGAGATTCAATCCAACAATCAATCGTACCAACAAAACTAACAAAATCAAATTCGTGACTCGAATAAACGTCAACCAGTCATCCGTCGTAGCTTCTACTTTAGCTTTTTATCAACCGTAGCGAATTGTATGTAAAATAGCACGATGGATAAATTTACGTTGGATAAACTTCCCAATAAAACACGGCTACTTTTTAGAGGCATTTCATCGTTGTCATCCATATATTCAAAATTCGCCATTCCTCGTCTATTGATTGAATTTCTATATTTATTTCTTTGCGACTAGATATAAGCTGGGCTAAAAGCTAAACCGATGGAGAAAAATAGGCAGACTTTTTAAGACTGGATCACAAAAATTATACCTTTGCTTAAGTTGAAAGCAAACTACTTTTTGCTGCAGCGATCTTTGAAATATGAAATCATTCCATTATCATTATTCCTTTTGTGTTGGTCAGAATGAAGGCTAGCGCTCTTATTAAGAATGTACTGTATTTTCTGGCAGCTGATATGTTGACAGATAAGGATCAATATTATCTAATAGCGAGTTTCATTCAAAAAAAGATCTGCTCTTTCCGACACAAGATTTCATCTTATTTAATTTTGAGAGTTTCAGTCCAACAAAAAGAGCAAATCTAGATCAAATCTTCACACGAAAGATTGGATCTCGGTTGGCAGATTTGATCTGAATGCACACATACATGTAAATGTCTTTTCTGTCAAGGATCATATGGAAAATATTTTGTAATTAATTTGTTGTGATCTTATGGTCTAGTGCCAGTCCATAAGTCCGTGCTAAAAAATAAAGAAATAATGGACGAAGAAGTTAATAATTTTTATTTTATAAATTCAGTGGAGTTTTTGATTACTTCGTCTTCGTCTTCCTCGCCATCTGATGATGATGTGTTTTTTAAGAAATGTGTGTCTGTCATTCACCAATACTAAAATTAAATCTGGAAAAAAGTTTAATTGAAAAGTTCAAATCTCGATTTTGAGAGGAGATATTTGAAATTTGAATGAAACTCACTATAAGCTAGTGTAATTTATATGACGGATATCTATAAATGAAGAAATTACTTGCTTATAGATGGAACACATCTATAATTATGCATTTCTCAGATTGGCAGAATTCATATATTAAATTTGGGAAGAACCCATTCTAAAAATAAAAAACTAATTTTATTTGAGGATATTGCAAATTTTGCAAGATCCTCTCTATTCTTAAAAGCTTTTATTCAATGTTAATTTCATTAAAAAAAGAATTAGCGCTTCCCACTGTTCTAATATTCTTTTAAAGACTTGGTGCAAAGAAAGCCAACGTGCTTAGGCTGGGGGCAAAATTGAATGGGGCTTCAATTCCAAAATTTGTTGGTACTTCAAAAAGATTGCCTTTCGTTTGGCACTATTTTTAAAAAAGGCATAAATATCTCACGGCATCGGCAGGTCTTACATCTACGAGGCAACATTTTTACCACTTCACTAGCGCAGATAGCACAAGAGTGGCACACACATTTCGCAACATAAATTCCTTCACAATTTATTTCAAATCTTGATTTTACTGAGTTTATATCCCCATACATCATACTATTACATCCGTCGGAACCAAACCCAACAATGTTATCCATAAGGATATTACATCATACTATGGCATTTTTAAGTGCTTCGTATGTTACTTTCGCTGCTGCCTCTTCGATATCTCCTTGGAATAAATCAATTAAATCAAAAAATTAGCTGGTCATTTTGGAAAGCTATAGATGAAAGTAACGAACAATAACGCAAGTTGATTTGTTAGCGGTGATATCCGTCGATTCCCCAGTCATTATACTAAGTTTATTTTACTTCAATTAAATATTCTTTTTGTGATAAACCAATATTTTTAGTATTTGCAGCAGCTTTTGTTTTTTTACAAGAAACTTTTAACAAAGTCTTAAAATAAGGTAAATATGGAATTTATATAATATTGTGGAAAGTTGGCTTAAATTCATTTTATTTATTAGAAGCTTAAGATAAAATATAGAAATCGTAAGGCCTATACAATTTTATTCCAAGAAAATTGGCTTAGAAAAGATAAAAAGAAAATGTTTTTTTCAATCTAAGAACTATTCCCTTTGAAATTTATCATACAATAAAAATTTGATCAATAAATCGCTCTTCCGGCGAACAACTTTAATGGTGCTAAACATTGACGCTGTTAGTATGTAAGGCTAGTTATCATATCATTAGGTAGATTTAAAGCCGATGTGGTTAAGTCCCTTGTACAATTCTGTTATCTAGGAAGGTAATTACCACTGTATGTATGATTCTACATAAAGTGGTTTTCAAAAAAAAAATATTTTTTTATATATACAGCATTGGTAACATATTTAGGAAAAAAAATTGAAAAGCTATCAATTGTTAATATATAACGTATAAAATTTTAATTTCAGTGACTGGTTTCGAAATCGAAAATCGATTTTTCAAAAAAAAATATTTATTTTTTTTAAATCGAATAAACACTTCAATCTACGATGTTATTTATGCTCTTTAGGAGCATGTGCATACAAAATATAACTTTAACCAGTTCATCCGTTAATGAGAAAGTCGAAAATATGAAAAATAATTCTATGGGAAGTACCGTTAATGAGAACGCCAAATAAGACATTTTGTTTTTAAAGAAGACTGTCTTAATCTAAGAATGCACACATTTTATATCAAAACTTTTGGAGCCGTTTTTGAGAAAAATTTCGCAACTGTTTTTAACATTTGTATGGGAAATGGGAAGTGCCATTGTTTTTTGTTGTACGAAAATAGTTTTTTGTAGTACATATTTAAGATAATGTTAAAATACTACCAAATGCAATGTTTCGAAGAAATCGACTGAGTTGTTTTCGAAATATTGAGTTTTTAAAAATAAAGTTAATTTTTTTTTATAAAAAAATATGAAGGGTAAACGATATGCATTGTAAAATATTCTGTTATAATTTGTATACAAAAGCAAACATAATTTTGTTTATTTGCTTATAATATCTATATATATATACTTTTTGAAAAAGGAGTTGAAGAGCGGAGCTCTTCATATATGCGTTACTTATGAACTGAACTGTGCTATCGCAGATAGCCAATGTCTTTCATATAATATTCATCTTTGGTGCTTGTGACTTTGTCAGCATTTTATTTCTTTGTTCTTTATCTCAGAATATTAACGTAATGACAATAAAAGGAAATGGTATCATTAATATTTGATAGTTGAATATGAGTGTGGTTTCATTTCTTTTTTTAGAAATAAAATGTAGAGCTTAAACATTCTTTTACCTTCTTCCGTGGTTATAACCTATATATATATATATACATATATACATATATATAATAATGATAATAATAATAATAATTTTAGTAATAATAATTTGAAAACATGAAATTCTGAAGCTAAACTAATAACGATTTCAAAAATCTAATTCTAAAAAGAATTTTGAAAACTTACTTTTGAATCAGGTAAACAAGATTTAAGGAGAACCATGTGGTCCATTGCTTTGAAAGCAATATTGTGTCCCGCCAGAAGTCACACAAGTTTATTTCAGCTATCTCGACAAATAGTTTTGCTTGATAAGTGTTGGGGTTTGCAGAAAAAAAGCTAGTCATTCTCTGGCGTTGTTTTTCTGACATACATGGCAAAGATAGATACTGTTGTTAATGCAATAAGAATCTAATATTTAAACTACTGCAGTACTACTACATATTGATTAAAAATAAATACTTGCTTGATTTATGCACCAATGTGCCTTAGTTTTTGAAGGGTTCGATAGCACCGTTTTAGTCGCCTTTAAATTAAGCTTACAAAATGTGCATTTTGCATTATAGGGGTCGCCTTTTATATTTTCGACTTCGACCCAACCCTTAAATTCAGGGAGCTGCAGCCATTCTCTTCTATATTTTTTGTAGCCGGCAATTGCTTGGCGTTGATTAGTAATCCAAATTCAACTACTTGCCATTATCATTACCACCACACTCATAACTCGAACTCGAATCTGATATTGGCATTATATCACTTTCCGTTTTACCTGTTTAATTAAATATTTTATTAATTATTTTTCTTACAAAAACAAGATACTTACATTAATTAAATATTAGATCGTTTCATATTCGCGATCACGACAAGATTCACAATTTACGATGAGAAAGAGTCGAAAGTCGACAAGGTTGTCAAACGATGCAGTTAAATGTTCACGTTCAGTTCAATAGAAATTTTTCACTTTGCATTTAGTACATGGAATTAGGAAAAAACATTTCTGTAACCCTGGGGCTCAGGATACAACATGTGCGAAAATATTGATAAATTTACTATTTAAAAATCGGAAGCTCCAAGAATTTAAGCATATACCACTAGTTTTCAATAGGCACCACACGATTTCGAAGCATTTCTATTGATAATGATATTGCTGACATTCCAGTCTTTTTCAGGATTACCTAAAGAATTTTCTACTTTATTGTGATAATAATTGTCCCGGTTATACTTTATTTCTTTTTTAATTTTGTGACACATTTTCTTAAAACGATTTTTCAGATTGGAATTTACTGGATGTGTATAGCATTTTTTCCTCAATTTATTTTTCAAATGGATTTTTTTTAACCAAGGGCTTGGTTATCCAGGGTTTTAATCTAAATTCAGACTTCTTAGCTAAAAACGGAGAAGAACACACAGTTATGACCTTGCAAAATATTTAGAAATAAGTCGTAAGTTATATTGATATTTTCCTCTGTGTAAACTTTAGACGAATCTTCAAAGCGGAGTGCATTGTTAAATTGTACATATACTGAATCTTGTTAATTATATGCATTGGCATGTCTTTTATGTTTCTTATTACTAAGATCATTGAACAGTAGCCAAAGGAAGGGATGCTTGGTTGCTCTTTTGTAAACCAAATTAACAATGTAATAATAAAAAATGTTTGTTAGAATTCCAATTTATAATACGATGACTAAGATCTTATTATACCTACCTTTAACATGCTAACCTTGTACAATAAAACCTATCAAATTGGACCAATCTTGAGACAGAAGAAAAGCGGTCCAATCAGGAGGTGGTCCGATTGTAGTGGTTCCTTTTTAATCGGACCGGTCCACTTAGAAAGGATTTCTCTTATGCATACATGTCCATAAAAATACGGCTGCCAGTGCATATACCACCTATAAATTTCCAAAAAATATGCAATAAATTAGATTTGTTAGTATATAGCCAGTAGGTCCATTCATGTACTCCCTAAAACTGCGAAAATCCACGAGTTTCTACGAAAAACAGTCAAATCCTGTTCCCGAACTCCAAATTTTCGTAGTTTTTCACAGAAGAGAGCCCTCATGAGAGAGCAAAATATTTCCCCAGGCTGCGAATTTTAGTCCAAGAAATTTCTTTGGACAAAATTATGAACACTGTCAAATGAATGAAAAAAAAACAATACATAAGCTGTTTGTTGCCAAGTGTATCGTTACAAAAGTTTATAATAATGGAATTTCTAGACTGGTCGGGGATATCCGTGCAATACATTGAAATTCGTGATATTAAATTGGTTATTTTAAGAAATAATTTCACGTAAATCTTTAATAAACATTTTCAAAAATAAACTTTTACGTTGACGTTTAAGAAATGGCAAAAATTGTTGTTCAAAGCGTTCCCGTACTTTTGTGACACTTTGTTGAGCTCTGAGAGATTTTTACCCTACTCTTGCAAAAATGACAATCTTCACATTTTTGTGCACAAAGAACGGGAACACACTCAGTGCTTTTGCTTGGAGAATTGCATGTACCAGAAATTGGCGCATTCTCTTGCCTAGCTAAGCAAACCCATTTGAATGTCAAGAAAGACATACAAAAATAGGACTAAAGTAACCCGCGGCGGCCGGCGGTACCAACAATTAACAAAAAAACAAATGCTATGCTTACATATTTCGTATTTCCTAAGCTTGACCCAATTAGACAGGTGAATACATTAAGCAATGCATGTTATCTTAGTGTTCCATGGTCGCATTAGCAGGTGCCCCGATTATAAGGGGAAATTTGTATGAAATATAACAGAGAATGCATAAGGTGCGGTCCGATTATTAGGTGGTCCGATTATAGAGTGCCCCGATTAGCAGGTTTAACTGTATATCTATATTTAGGTATTAAGCCTAGTACGCTGCTGATGCTAAACGAAATTTTTCGGTGGTCTCCACTAGGAGAGCGAAATGCTAACGAAAACCACAGCGGAAAAATATTTGCGGAGAGTTCTGTAAGCTGTCAAAAACAATTGACAAGTTGTAAAAAAAAAGTAATTTTGTCACCAAATTATTTTTAGATGGAAAATTTTTTGTCGCCAAATTACTTTTAGATGTAATTTTCTTGAAATAATTCTTGGATTTAAAAATTGTTCTTGTTACACATAGAGGATTTAAAATAAAACTCAGAACCGTTTAACTGATGGAAATTAAGCAAATACTTTGGGACTTATTAACTGGTTTATCTGCCGATTTGATGAAATTTCTATCAATTTTAAGAAAATCAATGAAATAGGGAGGTAAACCACTCTATAATTCGAAAACTACGTCCTTCATTGGGATGGTGTAAGCGGTTATGAGTTCTAATTTATGGTTTCTTACTAATTCCGGAAACCATTTTCAACTTGTTCATCAGTGAGTTTTCTTAGTGGGTTTGTACTTGACCGCTCTGCTACGCTGCGAATGCTCTTTGATCGATTCCCATTTTAACTATAGGTCTTGCTTCCTCAATTAATACTAAAATCGAATGAATAGTAAAAATGCATGGCCTTATATGTCGAATCCCATTGACAAGTGACCAGCTTGCAAGCAGCTTGATTTGCTATCAAATTCACGCGCAGGGCATCTGCCATACGATGGTTCAATTACATTAAAAAAAAAAAAACTTCGTCCAGAAAGGAAAAAGAAGGTAGCGATGGCAATGCGAGGTAAGTGATTTGTCATCATCTTCTTTCTATCAACACAACAAAGGACTAGCGAGGTCATCACCTGAAATTGTAGACTAAATAACAATGTCCATCCCGTGCCGATTTTCACGAAAAGTCGATAGTTGGTTATAAAGATCAGCTATATCTTGTTCGCCGATAAGATATGTGAAGGGTGTGCTTCTTTCCAACTTCCCATTTTCATTTTGCAGATTTAGTTTAGTCGATTTTGAAATTGGTGTTGATACAAAATTAGAATTGAATGTATTTTGAATAATTTAATACAGGAAATGCACAGAAAAAGCAGACACTAGAGAAAACACAAAGCCAAAGAAAAATCAAATAAGCATTACAAGAGCTTGACTTTTTTTTTATAAAAAAAATGAAATGTCAAAATTTCGCAAGCAATTAATGTGCAGGTCAATTAAATTGAGAACGAAAATAGTGGAGAATTGTACTAAGAAATCTACTACAGCTATCCACTAAAATTACACATTTCGTCGTTCAGCAGCGTACTGGAAAACGAAAAGTAGAACGAAATTTTTCGTTCATGATTTCGTCGTCTCAATTTTGTATGGGATTTTTCGTTTCGCATCAGCAGCGTACTAGGCTTTAATGTATGTAGATATATAAATATATATACATATACAGGGTGTAACGTAAGTCAACGTCAATCGGGTACAGGGTAGTTTGCACCTGTATTGGGAAAAGTAAAAAAAAATCCATCTCGCTTGGTTATGTGATAATTGGAATATTTAGTAAAGCAATGAAAATCAATACAATCTTCCACATTTTTAAGTACTGTGGTCACAAATTTCAAATTGTTGGGTTTTTTTTTTATTTTTTACGTAATTCTAAACAATCATGCTATTAATTCCAATAACAAATTCAAAAATAAATATTGTCATTTTCGTACAAAAAATAGATATTCACTAAGTCATGGCTCGAAAAAATTTTGTAATCTAACTTTGACACTTGCTACTTATTCATTTGTAAAATATATCAATATTTAAACCGTTTTAGAGCGCTTAGAATTCTGTATTAAAATTGGAATTTTAAGCTAATTATGATTAAAGTTTTCTCTTATACCTAATTATGGTAAATTTCCAATTTTTTGTACAGAATTTTAAATGCTCCAAAAGGTTTTAAGTGTTAATAATATTTTTACGAATGAATAAGTAGCAAGTTTTGTACCATTTTGGAATCTCGATGAAAGGGCCAATTTTTTAAATAAAGTAGTACATTTTTCTAAAAATATGAATTTTCAATCATAGATTACAAAATTTTTTTGAACCATGACTTAGTAAATATTTATTTTTCCTACGAAAATGACAATATTTATTTTTGGATTTGTGATTGGAATTAATAGCACGGTTATTTAGGATTACGTAAAAAATAAAAACACCCCAAAAATTTTAAGTAACTAATAATTGATACAAAAATCAGAATACAGAATCGAAAATCTCCAGTTTTCATTATATTATATCTATAGTAAATATGAACTCAAATCATATCACTTTACCACATTTCATTTTTCTACAGCAATCCGTGCTTTACAATTGATATCGATGCTTAGAGAGTGAGTGGATACCAAGCCCGGAACGAAAGTCCTAAGCTTTTCGATTTTTTCTTTTACATCGAAATAAGAAAGAAAAAACCCTTTTTTAACAGAAATGCCGTTAGGCAATTTCGCCCAAATCGATTTAGGAATATCACCAACTAAAAGATCTTAGGAAAATGTTGTTGCATTTTTTTCTCCTTTTGGGCGTTATTTCTCATCTTTCTATTTTTTTAGGGCAACAACGCCCAAAATTTAAATATGAAAATATACATGCAAAGAACAACCACAATTGCAAATATCGCCCAAACAACATATAATGTCCAAATATTAAGAAAAAACGCCCACATAAAAATCTTGTTAATAGTGTGTACTCCTTTTTAAATCAAACCGCGCAATTTTCGGAATGATTTTATTTGTGAGATTTAGATGTGAAAGTTATTGCTGACATTGACATATTGTCCACATTGTCGACCGATTGTCTACGTTGAAATGTAGACAATTAAAGTCGACACGTAGAGGAACAACACTGGTACCCGCTTTAATTTAACTTACCGGACACACATATATATATATATATATATATTATATACATATATACAATCAACCTTTTCCAGAGCAAAAAAAAATCGATTTCTTTGAGGTAAAATTTGAATTTTTTAATCCATCTAAATCGGAGCCATCCTTCAGTGGATTTTGATAGTTCATGACTTGAGATGAAGGCAATATACTATGTTATATATAGATAATATTTCCTTCCAAATGTCGCCCAAAAAGTCTAAAATCACAATGGAAATAAGTATATACATATTTATAAGTGATATAAAATTATTAACTAATTTGAAAAGTACAACATTAAGTTATTTTTTAATGTGAGTCTACTTAAATGAAAATTAATGTCAATATTGTTAGAAACAAGATTGGTTTTTCTAACGCAGCGAATATACCCTAAAATAGACCTCACATAAATGAGCTATAAAGGGTTTTAAGCGTGAAGGGATTCTTAAAGTCTTTGGAGTTACGTGTAACAAAACCTGACATGGAGTTTGCTTTGGCTACAATATATTCCACAATTTTGTAGAGTTTCTTTAATCAATTTAAATCGGAGCCATCCTTCAATGGATTTTGACAGTTCATGGCTTGGCAGGTAGGCAACGAACTAAATTTTGACGATCTGATAATATTTTCTTTCAAACGTCACCCCTTCACGATGTTTCCACGTTCTATATTTTATAGTATACTATCTGCCATTTTGATAGAAAGAAAGAAAAATAGAATGCTAGAAAATTTTACATTAGGCATTTCATAGCATACAATTTGAATTGCACAAATGTCGCAAAGGTAGACGTATCGCTGTGTTCTTGCTCTAGGGGCTTTACAAGAATTAAAAAAACGTTCAACAAAGGGAATTAAACAAAAAAAAAACAAGGAATAACAGCAATAACACACACCACAAACGTTCACCAGCCGCAAACGCGAAACGTCAAAGTGAAAATTGTAGTCAAATAGTATACTATCGATAGAATGCTATGAGCTGAGTAATGTCTAGTACGAAATTTCTCATAGTATGCTATTTGTGGTCTCCATGAACAATTTTCACAGAATACTATCTAGCTTACTAGAAAATCTTGCTCATGGAGACTCCATGTTATAATTTCGAATTTTCCGAGGTAAAAATTTAATTTTGATGAGGTTTTTTAATCCATCTAAATCGGAGTTATACTTCGATGGATTTTGATAAATCATGGCCTGACAAAACCAGTTGGTTTATTTTAGAAAATCGAACGTTGTATGTACTCTTTTTTTAATATTTTATTTGTGTTTGTTATGATACATATTGATTAACACCATTATTCCAAAATGTTATTTCCAATTAACTCAAAAGACAAAACCGAATCGCGAGTTTATTTTATACATTTTCTTCGCATAACACTCCACACCTAGCATTTTTCCTACCAACAAACTGCTAAGATATCGTACTCTATCTTTGCAATCTAAGCAATGCATTTTATCTTAAGACAGAGACGAGACTCCGCATTAAAATTTTCTCGAGAAAAAGGCGAGACCGAGGCGAGACTTGTTTAGGCGAGACTGGGACCGAAACCGAGACGAGACTGAAATTTTTCGATTTTGACGAGACCGAGACGAGACTAAAACAACTCTCGCCTAGTCTCGTATCTTTGCCAGCCGTAACCATTGCTAAGCATTTCTGTTGCTTCGATTACAAAAGGTTTTACGATTCTAAGCTGGAAGGTTTTTTTTTTGCAACTGTTAATAAGCACAGCTCAAGGGATTATGATTACCCTTTATATTTTTTTAACACAGCGTGGGCGTCAGGTGAAAGAAAAGAAAGAAGGATAGGAAAGATGTGATGCCCGATGTTCTGAGACTAGAGCTGGTTGTTGTCTCAGATTTATCCACAGGCTTGGCGGCTGAACTAATGCGTAGAAAATGACCGTGTCTTATTTATTTATGTCTCTTATAATTCGCATTAGTTCAGCCGCAGTCATATTTATGGGTATACCTGTTTACTCAATCATATAATTTTTTTTTTTTTAATTCATTTTTATTAGCTAGACAAAAATGTTTAAAACTAGCCTAATTATAAATAACTTACAACTAATTTACTCGCCTTTACTTAAAACTTTTTTTAAGAACTCGGTCTCGTATCATTTTTCATTTTTAACTTATAAACTACCTAAATCTAGACTAAAAATAATTAAAACTAGATACAATTAACTTATATACTAACTAAAACTAACTTAAACTACTTAAGATACCTAAAAATACCCGAAACCACTTAAAACTACTTAAAAACTAGAACAGCCACAGCAGCATTTTTTTCGTTTTTTAATTTTTTTTTGTTTATATTTTGCATACGCATTCAGACACACAACAACATTCACCCCATACATACATGTACATACGTACATACATATACGTACGCACATACATGTACAGTTACGCAGGTCCATGCACATATGCCTCCGCATACATACATATTTTTAATTTTTTGTTGGTGCCACCTCGACCCCTATACCTAATTACCCTAAATGTATGTAAGTCGGCCAAGACATACCATCTTAATCGACTTTAAATATCACGATGCTGTTCAGAGAGCCACCAAAACTGGTTCTCCTGTTTCGCCCTATCCCTTCGGTCCCGATCGGACACCGGCCTACTACACCGAAGGCGCTCCTCTCCACCTTGAGCGATGACGTCTCGACCATAGAGGAGTCGCCTATCTACAGTTTAACGGCTGACGTGGTAGATAAGCGGAACCGCAATTCTATCATGTATCAGCCCTCGACAGTCTAAATATAGGAATGGCTCGGGAGGGATTTAACCTCTGTAACCGCGCACTCTTAAAATATTCGTTATTGGGGTAATAGGCTCCAAAAATTAAGCTGTTAGTTGAGGACATCGCTCTTGTAACGTGACCCCGAATCAGCTTAAACAAAAAATTATCTATTCTGTTTATGTTGGATCCGTTGTATAGAACCTGGTTGGAATAATATCTTGTGTTCTCCGACTCTGGTCTTCTGTATAATCCAAGGCAACGTCTAACACATTGCCTCTCAAACACCCGAATCTTTTCCATTTGAGATGGGGCAACGTTGAACCACCCCGGGCATCCGTAGGCAATCATCGACCTGATGAGGGCCATGTAGCAAATCACTTTCACCCTGCTGTCAAGACGGCTGCTATAAAACAGTCGTTTTGTCAAGGCAAAGGCTCCCCTAGCCCTGGCCAAAGCAGCACATATATGTCTGTCAAAATACAGGTACTGATCCAACCAGATGCCAAGGTACTTTACTACACTTTTACTCGCCAGTGGATGTCCATGTGGCCCTACGATCAGCAGCTTGCGCCATTTCTTTCTCTATCATCTATCAGCCCTCGACAGTCTAAATAGAGGAATGCCTCGGGAGGAATGTAACCTCTTAACCGCGCACTCTCAAAATATTCGTTATTGGGGTAATAAGCTCAAAAAATTAAGCTGTTAGTTGAGGACATCGCTCTTTTAACGTGACCCCGAATCAGCTTAAACAAAAAATTATCTATTCTGTTTATGTTGGCTCCGTTGTATAACCTGGTTGGAATAATATCTTTGTTCTCCGACTCTGGTGTTCTGTATAATCCAAGGCAACGTCTAACACATTGCCTCTCAAACACCAGAATCTTTCCCATTTGAGATGGAACAACGTTGAACCACACCGGGCATCCGTAGGCAATCATCGGCCTGATGAGGGCCATGTAGCAAATCACTTTCACCCTGCTGTCAAGACGGCTGCTATAAAACAGTCGTTTTGTCAAGGCAAAGGCTCCCCTAGCCCTGGCCAAAGCAGCACCTATATGTCTGTCGAAATACAGAATCTGAATCTTGTCGAAGTCACTCTGCAAGAGATTTTTGATGACCTCAACTGCATGAGCTGTTTTGTACGCAATTAGATCGTCGGCGTACGCAATTGCCTGAGTTAGACTACCTATCAGATCGCTGGTGTAAATGCTGAATAGAATCGGCGAGTAAACGGCTCCCTGCTGAAGACCATTATTAATAATAAAAATTGCGATTACATTGCCACTCTTGACAACAAACTTTCTACCATTTAGCATGTCATAAAGCATATACAATAGAGGTTTATACTTAGTCTAGAAAGCTTTATATAAAGACCTTCTAGCCATACGGTGTCGAAGGCCTTTTCCAAATTAACCAGGCAGGCACCCGCACACTGCTTTTTAGTCTTGTTCCATTGGCAACTCATTTTATGACAATATTTAGAATTAGTTTTTAATGGAAAATAAGACGACAAAGACAGCGACTGGAATAGAACCTGCGACCACGAGGTTGACAGCCGAGCACACAACTATCGCGCCACGGCCAAAATGGACAAAAATTCTTGTTTTAAGCTGTTAAATTTTGGCAACCCATTGGATCATTTAAATCATGAAAGCATTACTTTATTCAAAACCCAAAATCTTGGTGGCAATACTGGCCTTCAAAACCTAACGGTCTAACTGTTATTAATATTGGTCTTAGGGTTTTAGGGTATTTTGGCAATACAATATTGGGATTCCGTTTATAGCATAGCTGTAATAAAGTTTTCAATGCTAGATGGCTAATAAGTCATTAAGTGTATTCCACAAGTATCATTTTCTATGAATTCATCCATTAAAAAATTCTGCTCATTATTATTTTGACTTCATTGCGTTTCATTTCTAATTGGGATATTTTAAACAGAATCACTAAAATCTAAAAAATTCATACTTTGCATTGTAGAACGTCATTATTCAATGCAGCAAATTTTTGTATTTCTTTTTGCTTTTTTCGTCACATTATATCTTTGTATGTATAAGCTTACTGAACTTTTCTCTTAAATGATGTTGAGCTTTTCCAAGCTAAAAAAAATAAATCAGTTTTTTTTTAAGATGGCAGTATTTCCCTTCTAGAACCACTCACCCCTTTCCAAAACCAGATCAGGGAGCAGGCGACTAGGGTGGATTATCTCTACTCTGTTTTGCCGAGCTTAACGCAACTTAGAGGTTAAGGGCGCGCTGCCGGAGAGGTCCTTTAAGATCCTAGCTCTGAATGTAAATTCACTGATTAGGACCGAACGTAGAGCGAATTTATTCCAATTGCTTAAGGACCTAAGTCCAGCTGTGTTTTTCGCTAGTGAAACTAAGCTTAACCAGAAACATATATTGACAATAATTACAATATCGTAAGAAGAGACCGACCTAACTCCACTCAAGGAGGAGGCGTCGCAATCTTTATACGTAAAGGTATTAGTCTTAAGGTAATATATAATAGTGATGTGCGAAAATTTCGGACGTTAGAGGCATGCATCATATGCATTCATCTCCAACAGGGGAAGCGAATGTATGTGATCACTGCCTATGCACCGGAAACAACTCAGCCCACACAGTTTATAACAGAACTTGAAAAGCTTTTTTAATGTTTAAGATTGAGCTCGGAAGAAAACTTTTACTTATTAGCCGGTGGTTTAAGCGCCGAACACATAGATTGGGGAAATCAAATACAAAATCCTCGAGGTAACCATTTGTATAATTGGATGGGTCGATACAACCTTGAGTATCGCCTCAATCTTCTAGCCACAGAGAGGCCATCGTTTCCAAGAAGCGGTGCCTATCTGGATCTATTGCTGAAAGACGCAAGACTAACAATTACTGACACTGTGGGTCAACGACCAAGAATTGTTTACGAACGATCGAGTACGACAGTGACGACTGCGGATTCGCCGCCGTTATACAACTTCCGAACGAGCTTATGAAGTTGGATGAGTATGTGCCTGGGCATACTTACAATTACAGTAAGGTGCGCTGGCAACGCTTCTCCAATACCTTATTGAGTGAATTACCTTCAAAAGTTATATCCCCACCAAATGACAGGAACCTAACAAATACTGAAATCGACAGATACTTAGAACAAATTGACGCAACGATTCTACGAACAATGAACAGAACAATACCGAAATACAAAGAATGTAACGCAACTGACTGACATGTAACGTAACGCGACAATTGAGCACTTCACAGACAAAAAAGTGGACTACTGACAAGACTAAAACGCTTGTGCAGACGGTTTACTGATACACGAGATCTGGAGACTAGGACCTTGAAGTCGTCCATCAAAAACATCAACCAATTGATCAAAGAAAATTGTAGGTTGGCTATTAATTTGTTCTGTGACAATAAAATTCGTGCCGTTAACTCTAGCGACACAAGTATGTTCCCAAAAATTAATAAGATTTTTAGAAGAAAGGACCAAAACGATCTTCCGTGTCTTAAGCACCAGAGGACGACAGAGAACAGAGATGTACTTCTGACAGCAGGCATAGAACAGCTATATAATCGAAGATCCGCAGGAGAGAGTAGAGGCTATGGGGGCTGCTTTCCAGCAAGTGTACAAGGTGAATGCTAGCATTCGCCCGAATCATGCCCTGGAGAACAGAGCTCTGCTTCATCACTTGTGGCTCCGGAACGATATAACCGAATGGCGATCTGAGAATCTTGGTTTTAACGGGTTTAATGATGAAATGGGCCCAGTCCCCTGTTAATTTCGAAGAATGAGCTCCAGCTCATATTCGATTCATTAAAGAAAAAGAAGTCAGCTGGAGTCGATGGTATATCCAACGTTGTACTACGAAATTTGCCTCAAGAAGCAGTTGACATTTATACCACACTGTTTAACAACGCGCTGAATAATGCATATTATCCAGTGCGGTGGAAGACAGCTGTGGTGCACCCTCTCCCAAAAAAGGGAAAGGACAACTCCAATCCGGCGAATCTCCGGTCGATAAGTCTTCTTCCAAGTATCAGCAAAGTATTTGAAAAGGTTATTAATAGAGGCCTGTTCAAGTGGGCGGAGGACAAAAATATCATCCCAGATAATCAGTTCGGTTTTAAGGAGGGACATAACACAATTCATGCCGCGTCTAAACTAGTTTCTGATATCCAATGGAACAAAACTAAAAAGCAGTGTACGGGTGCCTGTCTGGTTGATTTGGAAAAGCCCTTCGACACCGTATGGTTAGAAGGTCTCTATCTAAAGCTAACCAGACTAGGTATAAGTAAACCTCTATTGCATATGCTTTATGACATGCTAAATGGTAGAAAGTTTGTTGTCAAGAGTGGCAATGTAACTTCTACCGAAATTTTTAATATTAATAATGGTCATCAGCAGGGAGCGGTTAACTCGCCGATTCTATTCAGCATTTACACCAGCGATCTGATAGGTAGTCCAACTCAGGCAATTGCGTACGCCGACGATCGAATTGCCTACAGAACAGCTAATACAGTTGAGGTCATTAAAAGTCTTTTGCAGAGTGACTTCGACAAGGTTCAGCGATATTGTGATGACTGGAAGTTGAAAATCAACTTCCAGAAATCAGAAACTATTTTGTTTAGGACTCCGTTGTCTAGCGCCTCAAGGGATACGAGAAAAAACTGGCGCAAGCTGCTGATCGTAGGGCCACATGGACATTCACTGGCGAGTTAAAGCGTAGTTAAGTACCTTGGCATCTGGTTGGATCACTACCTGTATTTCGACAGACTTATATGTGCTGCCTTGTCCAGCGCTAGGGGAGCCTTTGCCTTGACAAAACGACTGTTTTATAGCAGCCGTCTTGAAGCAGGGTGAAGGTGATTTGTTACATGGCCCTCATCAGGCCGATGATTGCCTACGGATGCCCGGTGTGGTTCAACGTTGCCCCATCTCAAATGGAAAAGATTCGGGTGTTTGAGAGGCAATGTCTTAGACGTTGCCACGGATTACACAGAACACCAGAGTCGGAGTACACAAGATATTATTCCAACAAGGTTCTATACAACGGAGCCAACATAAATAATTATTAATAACATTAATAATTTTTTGTTTAAGCTGATTCAGGGTCACACTGCAAAAGTGATGTCCTCAACCAACAGCTTAATTTTTGGGGCTTACTACCCCAACAATGAATATTTTGAGAGTGCGCGGCTAAGGGGCTACATGCCCCCCGAGTATTCCTCTTAAGACAGTCGAGGGCTGATACAGGATGGAGGGGCGGTTCCGCTCATCTACCACGTCAGCCGGAAAACTGTGGATAGGCGAATCCTGTACGGTCGAGACGTCATCGCTCAAGGTGGAGAAGAGCGCCTTCGGTTCAGTAGCACTGTGTCTGATCGGGACCGAAGTGATAGGGTGAAACAAGAGAACCAGTTCTGATGGCTCTCTGAACAGCATTATGATACATAAAGTCAATTAGGAGGGTATGGCTTGGCCGATTTACGTAGATTTAGGTAAATTAGGTATAAGGAACAGTCGGGGTGGCACAAAAAAATATTAAAAAGTATGTATGTTTGCGGGGCATTTGTGCATGCAGCTGCGTGCCTGTGTATGTATGTACATACGAATATGTATGTACGTATGTACATGGCTGTGTGGGTTGCAAGTATCTGTGTGTCTGCATGCGCATACAAAATATACAAAAAAATATAAAAATAACCGAAAAAAGCTGCTGTGGCTGTTTTAGTTTTTAAGTAGATGTAAGTAGTTTTAAGTATTTCTAGTTAGTATAAGTTAGTTGTATCTAGATGTAATTATTTTTAGTTTAGCTTTAGGTAGTCTATAAGTAAAAATTAAAAAAAGCACATGTTACTAAGTTTTTTGTTAAAAAAGTTTTCTTGGTCATAAAAATAAAATAATTAGAATTAATTAAAATAGTTTTTAGGTCGAAAGACATTAGTATTAAGATATATAGTTTAGCTTAGAGCGCCCGTAAAGGGCCATTAAATTATTTGTAAGTTATTGATAATTAAGCTAGTTTTAAACATTTTTGTCTAGCTTTAAGATAGTTATAAGTCAAGATTAAATAAAAATGAAAAAAAAACCACTCGCCCCTTATGTGGGTGACAAGGTACCCGGATGCCTTTACAATTTTCAAAGAACAATTAAATTAATTTATTTTTAAGCTATTTATATTCAAGTGAGATTAGGAGAAGACATTCTATTTTCTTCTTTTACATATTCATAAAATTAAAGTAAGTAATGGAAAATCCTTGGTAACCACAATATCTTAAACAGAGTGACAACAAGTATTTTCAGTATTTTGCTACGTGGGTAACCATGAATATTTTAAGATGTCAACGGCCTTGGCTCCGATGAAAACATCGCTTCCCATAGATCAGCGAAATCAAGCATCGTTGCGGGTGGTTATTACTTCGATGGGGGGCCGTGGGAAACCAACCACGTGCTCTTGACATGTGTTTCTTCTGTTGTGTGTTCTTTCTTTCTCTGTCTCTCTCAGTTGTATTAATGTATGTGATGTTTAAAGCCAATGGTCTCGTTGCCAGTGCTTCAGTGTCTCTAATTCGTAGATTTATCTATAAGATTTTGTTGGGGGAGGCTTTAAGTGTGATACAATTAACTGCCCAAAAAAAGTAGAATTTTCAAAACTATAGTAAAAAATAATGAGTGCATAGTGTTGTCCCGAGCAATAATGTATTTCTGATCCCGTTGCCTCCCTTGCAGAATGTGCCTATTTATTTTTCGACAACACGGGCACAATTATGGAAAAAATTAGCTAATGTTCGTCATCTGTTTTGCGCCCAGTCAGTGAGAGGGGAGGCAATTGCAGATACATATTTTTGTGACGGAAAGTTTCTTAGGGCTAATTTTTCAGTGTGAGATTAAAGTTAAGCCCGAGTTAGCTCATCTAATATATTGGTTTAACCTTGGGTTAACTTAAAAAAATCTGCGTTTTTTGTATCATGATAGTTTCTCTTAGGCATTTCTACAATCGTACCTACCCCTCTAAAATATTGTTTGGTGAGTTAGCTGTTGATCATTTAATTTGCAGGATTAGCTAAAGCTGACTTAACTCACTACTTAAAACTTTGTCTTAGATGTTTAACCTCACCCTACGAGTAATCCATGTCATAAATGATAAGGTAAAATCGAATATGTCTTGTTTTTGGATGAAAGATGTGATTGATCTGTCGACGGTAGTTCCTACTAGTAGTAGTAGTTTTTTATTGCTTAAATATGTGAAGCTAGTTAAAATATATTTAATTACAAAACGTTATAAACGAGTTGTTGTATTATTTGTACATAAATATAGGTACCTACCTCACCGTTTTAATATTTTCAACAACTGGTGGAAGTTGCTACTGATGAAAAAATTATTTATTTATTTTTCCATTAATTTGTTATTGTGGAAAAAACTGACATCACCTGTTAATTATTATGCAGATATATTTTTTTGGAACAAATTATCATATCACAAGTTTTCAGTGTATATAGAAACCAGTTTTTTTCCAAATGTATCAGCCTTACCCGGATTTTCACCTTGCGACATACACCAAAAGTATTTTTTTCTGTGATTGTTTGTTCAATGATAATAGTGTTTAACAAACATTACATTTGGGGTGGTGGTGGCGCGATAGTTGTGTGTTCGCCTGTCAACCTCATGGTCACAGGTTCGATCCCTGCCGTAGTCTACGTCTTCTTATTTTTCTATTAAAAACAAATTCTAAAAATAAATGTCATACAATGAGTTGCTGGTTTACTCATTACATGCTGTTGAGGCATAGAACTAACAACGTGTGATTGAGTAAAACTTGTATACCGATAAAATATGACAAAGAATAAAAAAATTAATGCGAATTATAAGGGACATCGATAAGACACGGAAATATCTCCGCATTAGCTCAGCCGCCATTCCTGGAGATAAAATATGAGATAACAACTACCTACAGTCTCCGAATATCGAGCCACACATCTTTCCTATCATTCTTCCTCTTCCTTAACCACACTCTCACGCCCGCGCTGTGTTGAAACATTTAAAGGGTATTCATAATCCCTTCAGCGCGTGTAGATTTAAAAAAAAAAAAAGAAAAAAAGTGTTCAACAAACATTAGTTCTACTTCTGACGGCAGCGAAATTCAAAAAATTACACCATGGAACGAAAAAAAATGCACAAGGCACATATGGATTAAGGTATTTTTTTTTACCAAGCACATAAGGGTTCTTGTTTTTTTTTATACAAAATGTTTTTCCAACCAACCAAAAAAATTAAGCTATCCTCCAAAATACAGCTTTGTCATTTTTTTTCGAAGAAAGGTAATTTTTTTTATCTAAACAAATAATAGGTACAAATTTATTTAACTTTTTTACCGTGATTATCTCAAATATTGCACTTCTGTTCTCAATACATCATATAATTATAATAAGCTTTCATTATTATAATTAATTTTTTTATTTAATTTTATTTACGGACTTACCACGTAAGTCCGTATTTCCATTTTTTTTAGATTAACTGTTCCCTACATGTATGTTCTTTTTGTTGTCCAAGTCACAATGAAGTATTTAGATGCATTTTCAATCTTTGACCCACCAACTATGGATCATATCACATGTCCCAAATATTGGTGGAGGAACCTGTTGTACATCAATACCTTATTCCCTGTTGACCAAATGGTAAGTATTGTATTTAAATCTAATAACTTATTTAAATCGGACGATATTAGACATATGCCAATTTATAACAATTATACCTAAGTATAACAGTTTCTTGCAATTAAAGTGTGAAATATTAGCGTTTATAATTTTTTTCTTCGGGATATGGCGTTTTTATTTTGAAATCCGGAATCCCTCTCCGATCCGGAATCCCAACTGAACACCTTTGTGTAATTCTGATGGTTTTAAATTTAAATGAGATTGTATATGTCAAAATAATTGCGTATACGTGGAAATATTCAAAATAAAAAAAAATGTTTGTTGCACAATTATGATACAAAAAATGACAACAGTTGAGTTTGACGTTCAAGTATTATGAATGTGTGTGTGCTTCTGGTTCCGATTCTGATTTCAAAGCCAGAAGCAAAATTCTCTTCTTTTCAGAATCACAGCTGTCATTTTTTTCTAATTGAACACTTTCAGAAGAGTCCAGAAGGCTTCCAGATTGCCAAATAAAAACGACATTAGTGCACAGTTTTAGTGTAGGTAAAATAATTTAATTAAAAGATATGTATGTTAGTTTTGATCTGCAATAGGTCAATAATTTATTAAAGATATTAGGTGTGTTTTGTTGAGAAAAAGAAACTCAGTCAGTCAAAATGCAACAAGAGATACAACAACAAAACCCCACTGGGATCTAATTTACCTTTTTATTCCAGTGAAATGTTACTTGACATTTTTCGTTTGTGCTGCTCAAATTAAGAGGGCGCTGATCTAATTTTGTGTATTTACTATGTTGGTAAGCAGGATAATAGATGTTTTCGACTTTTGATCTTTAGGCTTGCCACGCACGTGACTTTTTAAGTAGGAGTTTATAAAATAGTTATTTAGAGTTAAATTATTTTCCATTGAGGAATTCACATGTTATATCGTTTTGCACAATATTTGTTGTTTTGTATTATCAGAATTGAACCATATTATGGAATACCAAAAAACATGCATTACAAAGGATCTTGCACTTAATCAAGAACACGTTAAATGGTAAAAAAATTTAGGTAAAATAAGATATTTCAGAACAAATGTGAAACAGATTTTGACATTTGCTTCAGTGTTGCTACAGATTAGTAAAGGTGTGTTCACAGACTGTTGTAAAAAAAATAAAATTTTACAATTTCACAAGACTTGTTACACCAGATCGTGAATACTCCAATTGAGTTGGTAATTTTTTTTCACAATTAAATGGTATATATTTGTGAAAGAAGTAATTCAAATACATTTTTAATGATTACTACAGTTTATTTTTACACAAAACAACAACAAATTTTATAAACCTCAAAATGACGAACGAAATGACATACATATTTCCACGAACAGCGTAATCACGAACGTATGTGCCTGTCAAAATGACGAATAACGAAACGAACAAATCGTGTAATCAGGCTAATGATCTATATGGATCATTAGCGGTAGTGAAGTACGGCAATTGACTAACGGAACGAACGGATTGTTGATGGTGAATTTAGTATTCATTATTTAATTCATAATTTTAATAATTTAATTTTAAAACTTGGTAGTATTGCAAAAAGCACTAAAATTTACTGCACAAGATGTAAAAAATAAAAAAACACATGTGCGTCTCGTGACGTCCGACAGAAGTGATAACTTAAACTAATCTAAGTTGAACTATTTATAATTCAAAGTGTTTAACTTAAGAAAAGCTTCAAAAGCTCTCCGTTAATTTGACTAATTTCAAAAATTCTCCGTATGCGTTAGAGAAAGGGAAACCAGACAGACTGGCGCCGTAACGCGTTACGTAACAAACCAGTTTATCCCATAAGAAGTTCACTTCAAAAAGTATTTTTTTTTTCAAAAAACTTTTTTCAAATATTTTGGAATTTACCATTATTTAGAATTTGAAGGACATCCTATATAATTTTTTTATCGCAATCCGTTTACCCGCTAATGGAAAGCTGATAATCAAAAAAAAATTAAATAGTTGTGTGGCAGGTACCGTTTATAAATAAAATGCACGACTGGATCGCACGAACTTGCTCTTGCAGCTAACAACTTTAATGTAGCTAACCATTGAGATTAAGTTAGTTAGGTGTAGTTATCCTATGCAGGTTTAAAGCCTATGTAGGTAAGATAACCTTGATTCTTATTATAATGAATTGTCGAATGGATGATACCAGGAATGGTTACATGGGTAACTACCTACAAATGTATATTTAAATAAAAGTTATGGTTTTTAATTATGTAAGTTAGGAGAGTAAAATATACCTACATATATATATACGTATTGATGGAACCTAAGTATGTAAACATGTACATATAATAATGAAAATGAAGGACGTAGGTGGGTAGGTAGATATATACATACAACTTGATCATTTAGGTGCAATATGCATGGATTCATGGGATTTTTAAAGACATATATGTACATATAAATGTATGAGGGCCTACATTGCATTTAGTATTAAAATAAAAAGGGAATAATAATAAGGTAGAAATAAATGGATAATACACATAATTAAATGTTTTTATATTTCTAAGTCGTTATAGTTTGGGGGAAAACAAAGATGCAATTTGAATTCGTGGATAAATAAAAATATATGAAAAAAAAATCAAAAATCGTTGGATCGGTTTTTTAATAAATAAATTTTTTATGTATTAAATTACGAAAACATTTTTAGAAAAAAAATTTGAAACGGCATTTTGAAGATATTATGAATATACATATAAAATTTAAATTTCAAAAAAAATTCGGTGACAGGTTTTTGAAAAATCGATTTTTCAAAAAAATATTTTTATTTATTTTTTAAAAATCAAAAGACGTTTTTTTTTGAAAATTTAAGTACGCAGTTTTATTAACACTTTTTTGTGAGCATTTGCATAAAAAAAATTTTTTTAATCGGCCCATCCGATAGTAAGAAAGTAGAAAATATGTAAAGTGGTTCTATGGGAGGTACCGTTAATAAGTACGCAAAATATAATATTTGTATGCTTAAAAGTGGACTGTAGAAATATAAGAACACACACATTTTTTTTATAAAAATTCGTGGAGGCGTTTTCGAGAAATACATTTTTTTCTTAACGGTTTTTTTAACATTTGCATGGGAGGTACCGTTGGTTTTTATTTTAGGAATACATTTTTTTAACTGTTCAAGATAATATCAGAAAACTCCCAAGTACGAAGTTTCGAAAAAAATTCATCAAGTGGTTTTCGAAAGTTTGAGTTTTCAAAAAAAAAAGTTTTTTTTTTTTAATTTCGTCTGTATAAAAAATTTTAATAAAATCAAATCAACCGTTTTGTAGAAAGTCGGAAACCAAAAAAATGGTACTACTAGAGGTACCAGAACTAACAATGTGTTTCCAAAAAAACATTACTAAAATGTACCCCTTCCCTTCCTTAATGAACAGATTTTTTTTTATAAGAATCGTTGGAGCTGTTTTTGAGAAAAATAAGATTTTTGTTTTTTCCCAAAAAAATGTATGGGAGCTACTGTTATTTGTCATCTTAAAAAAAATGAAAAAAAAAACGTGTGGGCATATTACCCAAAAAAAAACAATATGTACAAAGCTTGAAGCAAATCTATCAAACCGTTTAGGTTGTAGACTCGAGGACAGACAGACGGAGTTGGGGGACCCACTTTTTTGGTGTTCCCTATGATGGTAATGTCATGTTTGATTGTTAGAATTTTTTTCTTGCACGAATCCATAACTTGCCTTATAGTACATATAATCGCAAGTAAAAAATATGTAAACAAATTTGTACCAAAATGTAGAAGATGTCTATAATGGTACACAGATTTTTTTTTTAATCAAAATGGTTAAAGCGGTTTTTGAAATAGTTAAGATAGAAGAAACAATTGTACGGCAATTACCGTTATTTTGGGGGTTAAAAAACAAAGTTTGAAGAAAATCTTTTCAGTGGATTAGACTGTAGAATTGCGGGAAACACTTTGTTGTTGTTCTACATCATCGTAATGTCAAGTTTGATTAAAATCTCGAGAACGATTTTTTTCCTAATGCAAGCTTGCCCTCAAGTTAATCTCAATGTTACAATTGGATATAGATAAGAAAAGAGAGGTGGCCACATTAGATGCCACCAAAAGTCTTAATCTCTTTCCTACATATTATTTTGTACACATGTGTAGGTATATACATATATGCTAGAAAACCTACCCATCATATTGGAGATACCAACTCCATTTGTAAAAATCTAAGCATTTACATACATACATATGTGCGTATACTATACACATAAGATACTGTCTTGATTTTCAACAGCTTAATTTGCTTTAATTTAATTGACACATTTGTAGGTATACTACTTAGAAACCTCCTTACGTCTTTTCTGATACATATATCTAAATGCTTACGCCAGAACTTTTGTAGACGATGACTGGGGCAATAACTTTGTAAAACACTGGTTTTAAAAATATTGAATTTTTTTTACCAACTTTGGCATTTATAATGTCAAATAAACGAATAAAAATCGAATAAATTTGTTCTTTTAACCCCTCTAAGATATATATATTGTAGTGTTGTTTTTATACCTCCACATAGCTCCAAGTCTTACCTCAATTTTTAACCTTAAAGATTGGACTAATAGAACTGACGATATAAGTTCAAAACAGCCACCACATCTTTTATTTTTAATGAGTTCTCAAACATAACTGTTGTTCTACAATGAACATAGCTGATAGGAGTCGAACTAAGCAGGCAATTTTAAATGTTTTTCTCCTGTTTTGAAATTAATGGGGTTTTCGCTTGGTAACAAAAATCAATTTAGTTTTGATTTAGATCTGTCAAAAAACTGATGTTGACAATTTTTTCCTTCGATTGGTCAAACATATTGATTTATTGTTTTTTTTTTCAAATTAATTTTGCATTTCAGGATTTTCCGGCAGATCTACCCCCCCATAACTAACACCAATATGTATCATAATTGACAGCCATGAGTCTGACAAAACAGCTGATACCGCTAGTTGGTTCACAGGCATATATATACACAATTACTATAGCAAATAAAAATCAATCTGAAAACGTCTTCGATTCGTTACGAAAAAAATAAATTTATAGATCAAAATTTAAATTCACCAAATAAGATTGCCAAGCTTGTATAGCTAGCTCTCAGAGTAATGTTTGATACATCAAAATAATTGTTATATTTTCTACTTATTAATTAAATTGCTAAGTAGAATAAGAAACACCTTATTGACCACAAACGATTAGAAAATTAAATAATAAAAACAAAACAAAATTTGTAGGTATTACATTTTAATTTTTTTGAAACTTGAATGCATTTCGAACCAACTGCGGTTCATCATCAGCAATACACTAATTTGGGAAAAGAACGAAGAAAGAAAGGAAAGTAAAAATCAAAACATAACAACGAAATAGAAGACAGCTTTACATTTTTGAAAAAAAAAATTAGAGTAAAAGAGAACATTAAACAAAGTTAAACAAAGATGTTAAACAAAGTGTTGTTGTTTTTGTGGATATAGAGGCTTTCATATGCATCAAGGCGTCGGTGGTTTGTGACGTGTTTAATGAGCTTTACATTTTCCAGACTTACGTTGAAATGCTTGTTGGTGAGGACGTGTGCAGCGACGGAGGATTTTTCGGGTCTGTTGACCTTGATGTGATTCGAGTGTTCATTGAAACGGACACCAATGCTCCGCTTTGTCTGGCCGATGTAAACAGAGTTACAATCTCCACATTTAATTTCATATATCCCAGATTTGTTAATAACTGTGGATTTGTTTTTGGTTGAACCTAGCATATTTTTTAATTTTCCATTACTCGAGAATACGCATTCTATATTTTGTTGTTTTAATTTTGTGTATATTTTGTTAGTTATCGGTGGGAAATACGTCATCGAAGCTCTTTCTGGGTTGTTGTTTTCGTGAAGTTTTTTGTTTTGTCTGTAAAAAGTAGTTAATTCTGATTTTTTAAGTTTTTTGGTGTGTTTGTTTATGAGATGGTCTATTACAGATGGGTTGTATCCATTGATGGTAGCAATATCTTTTAGAAGGCTGTATTCCGCGGCATATATTGCGATTGAAAGTGGGAGTTTACACAGGCGATGAACCATTGAATGAAATGCAGCGAGTTTGTGTTGAATTGGGCTGTAAGAGTCGTTTGTGATGTATCGGTTGGTTGTTGTTGGTTTTCTATATACAGCAAATTCAATTTTTCCATTTTTTCTTGACAGGGTTAAGTCCAAGAAATTCAGCTTCTGATTTTCTTCTGGTTCATAGGTAAAGTTTATGGTGTCGAACTCGGAATTGAGTGTATTTAAAACTGGATCTACTTCTACACTTTTTATCACCGCAAAAATATCATCTACATAACAAAACCAAATTCTTGGGAGTAATCCTCTTTCTTTTAAATTTGCTTCGAAGGAAGACATGAAAACTTCCGCTATAAGTGGCGACAAAGGGTTTCCCATACATGTTTCAGACTCAATTTTGTAGAAAACATTTCTGTATTGAAAAAAGTTTTGAGACATGCATACTTTAGCTGTTTTTAAATATGTAAGTTTCTTGTTTTCGTCGATCTCAAAATTTTCAAGATGTTTTTGGAGAGCCATTATAGCTTCAGGAATGGGAATACTCGGGAATAAAGCTTCGACATCGAATGAAATCATAATTTCGTCTTCTTTTCACGAAATCAAAGGTATTCTTGACTGAGCAGCTTTCTAATGGGTATTTTTTCATCTCACTTACCAGCCATTTGGATATTTTAACCGAAGGTGAAGTTATATTTGAGATAATGTGTCGCATTTTGTTTCCCGGTTTGTGTACTTATATATATATATTTGTTTTATTAACGATTTTGATTCGCGAATCATTCCGGGCAACGGTGTTTTGTTTAGAATTTTAAAATTACTGGATTTTATCGAATCATTCACTCTTTTATCATAATCATTTTTGTTCATTATTACTAGTTTGTTACCTTTATCTGCCTTCATAAAATAAACTTGTTTTTGTTTTAATTCTTGAATAATGGAATGTGTTTTTATTGATTCGGAATCACACTTAAAGTTTTTCTTTGCGTTTTTTAAAACAGGTTTTGCAAGGTTAATAATTTTTTGTTTTATTTCTGGTTGTTTAAATTTTAAGCACGTCTCCAAATCAACAACGGATTCAATTATAGGAATTTTTAAAGGCTTCGGAGTGTAGTTTAAACCTTTATTCAAAACAGTAACTTGTTCTCCGGTAAAATTTTCATGCGATAAGTTAACAATTAGATCTTCAACGAATTTAGGTTTAAGAGCACTTTTTGTTTGAGGTTTATAATTTTCTCTTTGTTCAGATTTAAGTTTTTGTATTTTAAGGTTTTGAGACTCTCGTTTCTTAGTAAAAATATTATTACACTTCTCTTTTACTTTGTCTTGGAATTCTAACCACTCCAGAAATTCGAAACTGTTTGTGTTTTTTGTGATTAAGAGATGTAAATTATAGTCTAACTATAATCTAAGTCTAATTTAGTTAGTTGTGAGTAATGGTATATTATCTCCAAATTCAGCCATATATACTTTGATTTTTCGATGACGTCATGAGTTCGCGAATTTGTTACAGCACATTTTATTTTGATGAAGTGGGGATAGATACGAAACCGCCGGCACTCTTTTAGGAATATTATATTTGCTTTTATCCTTTTTGCTTTTTCCACCAAATTGGAATATTTGTTCAAGATGGTTTTGGTTGACATTTTGATTTAATTAAGGTCTTTTAAGAAAATTGTATTTAAAGGGAAAACCCCAAACAAGGATATTAAAAAGGCTTGAACTTTCAAGCAAGAAATTTACCAACGCGAGCTTAACATTTTTACCCATCCCAAAAAAAGTGCTCAACGCCGCTTAAGAAGTTTTCACTTCAAGCTTATGCTACACGACAGAAGGGCATAACTGATGACTTGTAGCGACTGAAGAGGAAGTCCAATACTGATACAGATAATCCCGACCGAAAAACACATGCCAAGACTTTACGGCCACTAGAAGCTCTCTGGTCAGAGTTTTCTAATAATCATGACCAAGTATATCTCAACAGTGGCACAAATCTTTACATCGTTTTGGAGAAAGTAAGATTATTGCCCTTGATATTTCAAAAGCATTTGATGAAATTTGGCACCAAGCTTTCTTATCGAAAATGCGTGCATTTGGAATGAATTTCTTCTTCGTTGGATTAGTAATTACCTTTAGGACCGCTCAATACAAGTCGTATTGGATGGTTTCAAGTCTGATATTCATAAAATAAATCCTGGTGTGCCCCGGGGCCCCTTTCTGTCCCCGACTCTCTTTCTCATTTTCATTAATGATCTTTTGTCTAAAACTTCTAATACATTATACTGTTTTGCTGACGACAGCACCCTCAGCTTTTCATATTCGTTTTTAGATTCACACCCATGTCCTTCGGTTGTGGAACTTGAACGGCAGCGTATGATAAGCCCATTAAATTCTGATCTAGACAACATTGTCCGATGGGGACTAAGACATCCCGTACCCAAAGCTGTCTTCTGTCGTTAAAGCGGGACCCTTCGCAATGCCGTTGTCCATGAGCGGCGCTTATATCGAGGAAACCGAACATTTTTCAGTTCTGCGTATGTGCATCACCGTTCACCTTTTATGCAATGACCACATATTCGACATCGCCAAGAACGCTGCAAGGTGTTTGGGTTTTCTGAGACGATGCAAGAAATATTTCTCGCCTTCTGATCTGGCTGTAATCTATTAAGTCTATATTCGTGCAAAGCTTGAGTACAACTGTCACATCTGGACAGGTGCTCCCATAACTCACTTAAAAGTCTTCTAGACAGAATCCAAAAAAAAGCGTTCAAAATGATAGGTGATGAAACAATAACGAAAATAATTGCACCTCTCGGAATAGTGAAATAGCCAGTTGCATTTCTCCCCTTAAACAATTCAACCGAACACTCGTGCTTCTAGGAAATCTCATCAGTTTAGCCTTGAGCCCAACTTCGGACGTACTGTCAAGTATAGAGATTTCTTCTTTAGCCGTACTACACGAATGTGGAATTCTTTACCCGACAGAATTTTTCTCTCGCTCGCTGGCTCTGTGTTTAAACATTATAAGGGTAGTCATAACCCCTTGAGTGCACGCATATTTAAAAAAAAAATAAATAAAGGCGTATGTAAAGGCCAACACATAGGAGAGGGTGAAAAGATCATACATTAATAACGGGTGATTTTTTTGCTACTTGGTTTTTGACGTTTATATTTTTGACAGATCACACATGACAAATTCCACGAACATTTGACATTTCAATTCAGTATTGTTTGCCATTTCATCATGAATAGACTTACGCCTGAACAACGTTTGCAAATTATTGAAATTTATTATCAAAATTCGTGCTCTGTGAAAAATGTGTTTCGCAAGCACAATTGTCTTCAGCGACGAGGCTCATTTTTGGCTAAATGGATACGTGAATAAGCAGAATTGCCGTATTTGGAGTGAAGAGCAGCCAGAGGCAATTCAGCAGCTACCAATGCATCCCGAAAAATGCACTGTTTGGTGCGGTTTATGGGCAGGCGGCATCATTGGGCCGTACTTCTTCAAGGACGATGAAGGCCGCAGGGTTACGGTCAATGGAGAAAGGTACCGCTCGATGATAACAGATTTTTTTTTGCCGAAAATGCAAGAATTGAACTCGGTCGACATGTGGTTCCAACAGGACGGTGCCACATGCCACACTGCACGCGAAACCATGCATCAATTGAGAGGCGAATTTGGTGAGCAGTTGATCTCACGTTTTGGCGCAGTCAATTGGCCACCAAGATCATGTGATTTGACCCCGTTAGACTATTTTTTGTGGGGCTATGTTAAGTCTATTGTCTATGGGGACAAGCCAAACACGATTGCTGCCTTGGAAGCCAACATTGAACGCGTCATTGGTGAGATTCCGGCCGAAATGTGTGAAAAAGTTTGCCAAAATTGGACCTTCAGAATGGACCACCTGAAGCGTAGCCGCGGGCAACATTTAAATGAAATTATTTTTAAAAAGTAAATGGCAGAAATTGATTTATCGATCCAAATAAAAATTTCATTTACTTTTTACAAGTTTCTGTGTTTTTTTGAATTTTCAAAAACCAAGCTCTTAAAAAATCACCGTTTATAAAGCAAATCTGAGAATCAATTTTACCTATAGATTTCGTGAACTTTAAAAACCAGCCCGGGTTACAAGCTTAACAGGCCAAACAAATGCAGACGGCGCATATACAGAGCGTAAATTTTATAAAACTACCCCTCTCGCCTAAACGAGGTGAGATATTATTATTGTATTAAGCCCCTCTACCAAAAACCGTTATTATATCTTGGCGCCAAAGTTATCGTACTCGTGCCAGTGCCCACATTAATTAGTATATATATATGTACAATGTGCCCTCGATAAAAGCAACTAATAGAAATTTGATCGGTTGCGTTTATTTGAGTTTGTTGCAATCCGAGTCACAAAAAATTTGATCCATTCATTCAAATTTGACTTGAAAATTAAAGTATCAAAAATTAGAGCAAATTTATTTTATTTACCTGATCCATTTCAAAAGAATATCATAACGAAATCAATACATTTTCTGCTAGAATGTTTTTAAAAAATATCGTAAAATAACTTATGGTAATTTCAACAAAAAAAAATCTTGCAAAAACAATATATGGCTTCGTTTTTTTTTTTTGAAATATTGAGAAATGAATAAACTCCTGTCAATGCCAGCTCCCTGAGTTTTTTGCACAGTTAGTATGTCTTCAAGTGAAACTGAGCGCTCTTCAGTCCACCATTCTGAAAATGGTTGATTTGTTTCATTTATAAGTTTCACAAAGCGATTGAACAGGTTCACCACAACTCAGTTTAGTTAAAATCTCGGCTTCTGCCTAATTGACAGTTTGGGAACTTTTTTAACAATGGTCATGGCTTCTTAAATAAAACTACAATTAGTTGCCGACCCGAAAAATGCATAAAACTAAAAAAATACATCCCAAATGCAATGCACGTATGATCAAGAAAAGTATAAATTTCAAAGAAAAGAAGCTGTAAAATAACTGCTAGTTATAGTTTTACCAAATTCGAGAAAATAGAAGCGTAAAATGTAAAGATCATAGTTGGAAGGCTGCGATTACTGAATCACAATTTTTTGAAAAGTTGCAATTACTGAGTCACTAATGGTGAAATTTTGGGTGTTGCCTTAATGGAGGTTTTGCGTTTATCGAGGGTTGCTTTTACCGAGAGCGCACTGTACATACATACATATGTACATAATTGCAAAGCTGTAAGAAAAATTAACACAGCAAGTGTAAAAAGCGGTAATTTCTTTATTTCCCTTGTCCCTTCTCCAGTTGTATTAGCTTAATCATTGTAGGTAATGTGTGAAGCTCATCAAACAGAGCATGCATTGATTAAGTTAGTATAACGTCGGACGAATTATTGTCTGTTTTTTATTTCTATTTAACCAGGTGCGGATCCATACAAATTGTCAAGACGAGTGACAATTTGTTATTGAAAAGTTTCAAATTGGAATTTGGAGGAAACATTCATTATACGTAATCGTCTGACTTGTGTTTTATTTGTTTTTGAATTTTAAAATGGTTGGTGTGTTTAGAGTCGATTATACCAATATTCGCGGGCTTAGGAAAATTTCTTGTGCTGCATATGTCCATACTATTAACAAAAGGCCAGCTGTTTTGGCACTGAGTGAAACGCAAATAAGTGAAAATTTTGATCAATCGTAATTTCATCTGTTTGGTTACAACTTAGTGCCACTACTCTTTTCCCACCATGGCTTCGCAGTATATATAAGAAATTATGTCGCGTCAGGGCCGGTCCGAGCTAAATGAGCGCCCTGTGCAAGCTCTACGTTTAGCGCCCCATTATTTAATTTATGTATTCAAATTAATAACACTTTTCACAACACACACTTTTTGTTTTCCACCTTTAACTTCACGTTCCTAAAAAATAAACCGCGACTTTGAAAGCCTAAAATGTTATGTATTAAAAGACACAATCAATATTAAAAAGCGTATTCTCTATTAAACAGCAACTGAACTTCGAATTATACAGACGAACTAAAACAAAAACAATTGCAGAAGGGCAAGACAATAATTCACCGACGCTACGCACAGTTATTTGTTCTTTTTTTTTCATTATTTTTACTTGCCATTTTAGGTAGGTACTATAAGGCAAGTTATCCATTCGCAAAAAAAAATTCTAACAATCAAACAAGTCATTACGATCATGGAGAATACCGCCTGTCTGTCCTAGAGTCGGCAGTCTAAACGGTTCGATGGATTTGCTCAAACTTGGTACATACTGTTTTTCCGGTAATCCACAGGTTTTTTCATTTTTTAAGACGACAAATAACAGTAGCTCCCATAGATTAATTTTCTTGGGGCAACACCAAAAAACTTATTTTTCTCAAAAACGGCTGCAAGGATTTTTCTAAAAAAAATCAGTTCATTAATGAACGAAAAAATTGTTACTTTTGGTTACGGTAGTAGAACCATTTCTTGTTTCCGATTTTATGAGAAACGGTTAATCTGATTTTTTGTATGCAGAAGCTCCTAGTAAGGTTAAACACTTTTGTAAACCAATTTTTTTCAAAAAAAATTTTGTTTGGAAATTAAATATTTTTTTTTTAATTTCGAAAGCGACTCAATAGATTTTTTCCAAACTTAGCATTTGGTAGATTTTTGATATTATCTTGAATAGTTAAAGAAAACTATTTTCCTAAAATAAAAGAAAACTTTACCTACCATACAAATGTTAAAAAACCGTTAAGAAAAAGAAATATTTCTCAAAAACGGCTAAAAGAATATTTATACAAAAATGCGTACCTATGTTCTCAAATTAGTACAGTCCACTTTGAAGCATAAGAATATTTTATTTTGCGTACTTATTAACGAAACTTCCCATAGAAGCACTTTTCATTTTTTCGCCTTTCTCACAATTGGATGAACCGAATAAAAACAATTTTGTTTACGCTAATGCTCCCTTAAAGTATTAATAAGACTGCATAGGTACTTAAGTTTTCAACAAAAAAAAAAACGATTTCTAAAAAATAAATAAAAATTTTGTTTTGAAAAATCTATTTTTCAAAAACCAGTCACTGAATTTTTTGATATTTGAATTTTATAATATACATTAAAAATATCTTATTGTTAAGTTATTTAGGCCTATTCTGCCACATCTGTTATTCTGCTATGAATTTTCTGTTATGGTGCATAACAGATCTTCACCATAAAAGATATTTTATAATTGTTATTCAGGAGTTCGATCTTTTATAAAAGTCTGTTATGTAACTTCGAAAAAGAAACATTAATACGAACAGACCTAAAATCTGCTATCAAATTATCAGCTGTAGTAGGTAAATAAAAACTCGGCGGTCGGCACTGACGAATGACAATATAAAATTAACCTACGGAATTATCGTGTTTTGTTTCACGTAGATAAATATGTAATAATTAATCTTTGTCTAATCCAATTTCTCCAAAACAGTTCCTGATCCTGAATTTAATATGTATACGTTGTACAAAACGAACTCCGGCAAGATAAGCGACACTTTCTTTTACGTTTCATCCATCAAATGTGTTCTGTGCTTTCGTGTATTGAAATAATTAGTTTGAAATTATTTACATGTTTGTGCTTGTTATTATGTATTTTAATATTTTGTTATATCTGTCCTTTTACAAACAATTCATTAACAAAATAAAAGTTTTTACTTCATATATTGAAATCTTTTATGATAAAAGTAACAAAAATGTGTCTTTTATTCTTTTATGATTCATAAAAGATTCCATAACAGATTGTGGCATGCTGAATACCAAAAATGCAGTTCGTAAAAGACTTGTTGAGAATTTCGAAGTTTTGACAGCTCACTAGCAGATTTCTTAACAGATTTCATAACAGATTTAGCATGCAGAATACCAAAATTATAATTCATAAAAGATTTTTTGACAGCTTAAACTTTTGTATGAAAATTCATAAAAGAATAGCAGATTAACAGAATAAAAGATCTCGCCGAATAGACCCAATTGACCAATTGGTTGAATTATTATAGGTGTTCGAGATTTAAAATATATCTCTTTCGGCTGTATTTGTCGTAATATTTTTTTAATGAAACAATTTCATTTCCTTTCCCGACGTTTCGACGGTGGTTGCCGTCTTCTTCATGGAATCTTTTATTTATAAAAATAAATTGAACATATTATACACTTAAGAACATTTAGTGTACAATTTTATTTACTTACATTTAGTAGGTATTACAGATAAACATAAATAATACAATGAAAGACAAATATAAGGCAAAGCTTAAATTTTTTTTATGATATAAAAAACACTTCGATTGATGTTTAGTCGGCTTTAAATTGTCACGGATTCTCCCTAGTCACCAAAGAGCAGTAAACCGATGAAATATTCTGGCTGTCTTATTTACGATTCATATTGTTTTTGTTATTAATAATATGAAGCGTTTCTATTTGTAGAGTATACCGTTTGGAGACATGTTTCTCCCTTTCCAGGATTTCCACTCTGTCAAAATCTGGTTTGTGTCCACGCTCAAAGGAATGCTGTCTTCCCAGTGCTTTTTAAATTAATGTCGGATTTGTGGTTTGAAATTCGTTGACGAAGAAGTTGTTTCGTTGCGTTGTAACGATATAGGAAAGATTGCAATTTTCTTCCGCATTGCCACGACAGTTAATTATCTTGCACAACCTTGGTGCGATTTTTTGTTTTTGATCATATGAACTTTTTTCTTGTATAAATGGTTAATAAGCTGATTTGTATGGATTTTTGTTGGGTTTTTGTGGATGAATTTACCTTGGGATTTTTTTATTTTATTCACACTATGATGTTTCTCATGTAATTATATGAATGGCCTTTCGTGTGAGCAGATAAAATGGCTTAATTTTAATTACTTATTGGAAGATAATTATTGCGTTCAAATAACTTTTAGAAATGCATAGACATAGGTAGCTGGTTAGACGAACTTAAATTTGAAGAATGAAATTAAAACATGGTTTGTGCTCAAACACATATTTTAATTTCAAGTGGATAAAATTCTCGGTACACAAGCGCATCATAGGCACATGTTTCATTTATCGGAACCCAAATTTGGACAGAAATTCAACTTTTCACGTTTTGATGCTCTGTCCGACGCCATTCAAAGAATTGTTTCTCATTATCCTCACACTGAAATCGCCATTGCGTGCGATTTCAATGTACACAATCCTAGTAACGAAGTTGTTAGGGTTAGAGAAGTAAGTTTCCGAATTATAAAGCCAATTCCACTGAGGAAAACCGGAATAAGTTTCAACAAGCTTTGAGGTAAAACAAACACTTTTTGCGCGTTTTTGCGACATCCACACAATTATTTCGAATTTTCAGAATGGCCTCCCTAATATCGCGAAAGCAAATTTTTGAAATTTGGCGGCAAATGGATAAAACAAAAAGAGTTGATGTGGTTAGAGCAATTATTATAGATAAGTTTAAGCTTCCTCAGCTGTCTGAAGATTCTAATAAAAACTTTATACTTCCGTAAAAAGTTTGCTGTCGAAAATTGATGAAAAACGGTAGGCAGGTTAACCGATTTTTAGCTGCAAATTCAGCCTGGTAAGAAGAAACTTATACGTTGCCATATTGGACAGAGAAATTTCAAAAAAAAGGCCGGAAGAACTAGAAAGTCTTTAGAGGAATGCTGTGAAAAATCTAGATAAATAATAAAAGCTAGTGAAATTGTGCTTCGAAAAATGGGTGAACGGGATCTATCAAATATAATAAGGGAAGCTTCATCCAGTAAAGGTACTGAGGGAAAAATTTTATTTAAAAATCTCATATACCTCTCTCTCCCGATGAAGCATTGGATTTAATGATTGACATACACCTTTCCAAGCATCAATATCAAGTCATATGCCAAAAAATCAACTCTAAATGCAAATATATGTCTTTTCTTATAAAACAGTGCTAAACACAAAAAAGGAATGTTATCCCACAGAAATTGAGGTCACTGAAGCATATGCTAAGAGTACACTTCAATCCTTGGTTAATCATACCATACAACGACTTTGCTTTGGTCGGGAATTGCAAGCAACTGAACTTCAAGGTGGTGAAAGATATTTTGAAATGTGATCAAATGGGTATGCGATGGATTTCAGCAATACAAATGATGCCAACACTGCAGACAAGCTGCACAAAAAAGTTCAGAAATAACTGGAGTAAATCGGGAACTTATAGCACGTTTTCACATTATTTTAGAAACACTAGGAAGTGGACATTCTATAAATAAAAATGCATTTGAAAACTATGTATCTGAAACAAGAAGCCTTTATTTACAGGAGTATTCATGGTACACTATTCCAGTGAGTATTCACAAAGTGTTTTTTCATGGAAAAGACATCATTGCATCTTGTATTCTTTCCATAGGACAACTTTTAGAAGAGGCCAGAAATAAGGACGCAATAAAATATAAATAGAGACACACGGAAAAATTCAAGATTGCACACAAACACAGATCTTTTAAATCGGCTGTAGATTTCTTCAGATCCATATATCACGTTCCAAAACGAATACGTGGCATGATACTATAACACAATTCCGTTCTTTGTTATCAATCGATAACAACCAAGAGGAAGTTTTGGCGAATGAAGATGAAAGCAAATAATTTAATAACAATTGTATAATAAATTATTTAAGGAATATAACATTTTATTTTTTTTTTATTTTATTTTTTGTATTGTGTGTATAATAATGGTATAAAAACAATGTCTTAAAATATAATTCCAATGAATTTGAATTGAATTGAATCTTAAGACACAAAACTTATTTTACAAAAAAACTCATCTTGTTTTTCGTATCATGAAATCGATAAAAGTTTGATTATTTTTCGTTAAACCAATATTATTTCTAGGAGGAATCGTACAGTTTATCTATTATTACCTATAAGACATCAAATCATTAATTTAAAATATGATTTTCATATTCAAAATAATTTTGTTGGTGAATACGACCACTGTGCGCTGTCGGAAAGTGTTATGAATCCTTCAGTACTTGAGAGCGTAAACGATTTTATGGGACGAATCTTCTTTCGCACTAGTGCAGTTGCTAGTCCTCAAAGACCTTGATGTACACAAACCCGCTAGCCCGGATGATTTCCTACTCTACTTGTTTTTTTTTAATTAATTTTTATTTATTATTCACTTAAAGCTAGACCAAAATATTCAAAACTAGCGTAATTATCAATAAGTTACAACTAATTTACTGGTCCTTTGCGGGCGCTCTAAACTAAACTATATCTCTTAATACTAATGTCTTTCGACCTAAAAACTATTTTGAGTAATTCTAATTTTTTATTTTTATTTCACCAAAAAAAAAACTCGGTATCACATCATATTTTAAATTTTTACTTATAAACTACTTAAACATAGACTAAAAATAATTAAAACTAGGTACAACTAACTTATACTAACCAAAAGTAACTTAAACTACTTAAGATACCTAAACATATCCTAAACTACTTAAATCTACTTAAAAACTAGACAAGCCCCAACAGCATTTTCGTTTTAATTTTTTTGTGTATATTTTGTATACTCACGCAGTCACACAGAGACATGCAACCCACAGATACATGTACATACGGGCGTACATACACGCAAGCACATATATATATACAGACGCCCAACACATGCACTTATGTCCCCGCATACATCCATATTTAAAAAATTTTTTTTGTTGGTGCCACCCCGACTGTTCCTTATACCTAATTACCCTAAATCTATGTACGTCGACCAAGACATACTAACTTAATCGACTTAAGGTTTTATTGTGATTTTCAGAGACCCAGCAGAATCGAAGGGGATCTTCCCCACCTTGGGCTATGACATCTCGACCATACAGGAGTCGCCTGTGTACAGTTTTTCGGCTGACGTGGTAAATTATCGGAACCACCATTCTATCGGAACCGCCATTCTATCGGAACCGCCATTCTATCCTCTATCAGCCCTCGACTATCTAAGTAGAGGAATGCCTCGGGAGGGATGTAGCCACTTAACCGCGCACTCTCATAATATACATTGTTGGGGTAGTAAGCCCCAAAAATTACGATTTCCATGTAGCAAATCACCTTCACCCTGCTGTTTGTCAGGGTAAGGCTCCCCTAGCCCTGGCCAGAGCAGCACTTAAGCAGCACAGGGAAAATGTACAAGTACTGATCCAAGCAGATGCCAAGGTAATTTACTACACTTTTACTACGATCAGAAGCTTCGCAAGTTCTTTCTCATATTCCTTGAGGCGCTAGACAACGGAGTCCTAAGCAGAAGAGTTTCTGATATCTGGAAGTTGATTTTTAACTTCCAGTCATCGCAATATCGCTGGTGTAATGCTGAATAGAATTCGCGAGTTTACCCCTCCCTGCTGAAAACCATTTTTAATATTAAAAACTGTGGTAGAAGTTACATTGCCACTCTTGACAACAAAATTTCTACCTTTAGCATGTCATTAAGCATATACAATACCTAGGTATACCTAGTCTGGAAAGTTGTAGATAGAGGCCTTTTAACCATACGGTGTCGAAGGCCTTCTCTAAATGGACCAGAGAGGCACTCGTACACTGCTTTTTAGATTTGTTCCATTGGATGTCAGAAATCAGTTTAGACGAGTCATAAATTGTATCATGTCCTGCCTTAAACTGCCGAACTGATTATCCGGGATGATAGTGTTGTCCTCCGCCCACTTGAACAGAGCCGTATTAATAATCTTTTCAAATACTTTGCTGATACCTGGAAGAAGACTTATCGACCGTAGCTTCACCGGATTGGAGCTGTCCTTTCCTTTTTTTAGGAGGATGCACCACAGCTGTCTTCCATCTCACTGGATAATAAGCATTATTTAGCGCGTTGTTAAACAGTGTGGTATAAATGTCAACTGCTTCCTGAGGCAAATGTCATAGTACAACGTTGTATATACTATCGACTCCTGCTGACTTCTTTTCCTTTAATGAAACGAATATGAGCTGGAGCTCAGTCTTCGAAATTAACAGGGAACTAGGCCCCTTTCGATCGGCGATTATGGCGTTTGCCAAATGATCAACATTAAACCCGGTAAAACCGATGTTCTCAGATCGCCATTCGGTTATGTCGTTCCGGAGCCATAAGTGTTGCTGCAGATCTCTCCTCCCTAGGTAGGACATGATTCGGGCGATTGCTAGCATTCACATGGTACACTTGCAGCCTCCACTTTCTCCTGTGGATCTTCGATTATATAGAGTTCATCGTCCAAAACGGCGTGCTCTTGGTCAATGCCTGTTGTCAACAGTACGTCTCTGTTCTCTGTGGTCCTCTGGAATTTAAGACATGGAAGGTCGTTCTGATCTTCCCTTCTAAATATCTTGTTTTTGGGAACATACTCAGGTTTTCGAGAAATACATTTTTTTCTTAACGGTCTTTTATCACTTGTGTGGGAGGTACGGTTGTTTTTATTTTAGAAAAATAGTTTTTTTTTAACTATTCAAGATAATGTCAAAAAACTACTAAATACGAAGTTTCAAAAAAATCTATTGAGTCCTTTTCGAAATATTGAATTTTCAAAAAAAAATTAATTTCCAAAAAAAAATGCTTTGAAAAATTTTGGTATACAATAGTGTTTAAACTTTCTAGAAGCTTCTACGTAAAAAAAATTCCAAAAAAATCCGATTAACCATTTCCGAGAAAATCGAAAACCATAAAAATGGTTCTACTAGAGGTACCAAAAATAATTTTTTTTTTCAAAACAAAAATTATCAAAAGGTACCCTTTCCCTTCATTAATGAACTGATTTTTTTTTATAAAAATCGTAGGAGCTCTTTTTTAGAAAAATAAGATTTTCTTTGGCCAAAAAAAAAAGTATGGGAGCTACTGTTATTTGTCGTCTTAAAAAAAATAAAAAAACGTGTAGGCATATTACCGAAAAAACACTATGTAGCAAGTTTGAAGCAAATCCACCTAACCGTTTAGGCTGCAGACTCGAGGACAGACAGACGGAATTGGGGTACCCACTTTTTTGGTGTTTTCTATGATCGTAATGTCATGTTTGACTGTTAGAAAAAAATTTTTTTTTACGAATACAATAATAAAATAAAATACAAATGCTTGGGACCAGAAAAAATAGGTAAATAAAAAGGGTCAATTTGTTTATTGATAAGTAGGCCAACTCTTTGCGTTTGAGTTGTAATTAGTTTTCAATATAGGCTATATAGGCAAGAGTCCATGCGTGCCAGCTAGTGGACTGATGAGGGCCGTGGTTTTACTCAGGTTTGAGGGAAACTAAATATTCAAGGAAATGGATGCTATACTCGCCATCAACAAAGAAATTGTATTGTTATTGATGTACCATATATAACCATATATTTGGCAGATCGGAGTCTGCTTCATAAACTTTGTACATGGCGGAGGAAGATACATCATTGTTGCTTAATATTTCTGCCAAGATGTGTTGATTAGGCTTTTTGCGGCAGATATTTTTTTCCAGATGGGTTTCCAATTTCATATTTGGCAAAATCCAACTTATTGGAAAAAGAACCTTTTTGTAAACCAGTTTCTATTTACTTATGTAATAAAAATCAATCCAATCTAATCTTGGAAACAAGTTATATTGTTGTTTAATTTTTGATTGTTAAGTTGCTATGAGTAACTCTGTAACTTCGAAGGTCAAAATTAAATCCGTGGTGTCAATTATTTCAACAAATAAAATGCACGACTGCATCGTACGAACTTGCTCTTGTAGCTAACAACTTTTGTGTAGCTAACCACTGCCGCTGTTTAATTTATTTAAACTTAACTAATTACTAGCTATAAAAGTTTTATTTACAATTTATGTGATTGAAAAAAAAATCATTTAAATTTTTTAAAAAAATTTACACTTTGATTAAACAGGTATATATATATTATTGAAAACATTGAAAAAAATAAAACATTTTGTTTAAGGAAGAAAAATGTCCATAATTGGTGCGATAGTTAAGAATGTTGAAGTGATCACAGGACAGAATGTGCAGAGAGTCTACTTTCCAGCTTATTAATTTTACAATAAAGGCAAAACACAAATAAGAACATCTGCTCTCAAGACTAGGCATGTCAATACGTTTCCCTCTATTATGGTAAGGTGGGAGATCTTAAGGATTCGCCCAGCCTAAACCCCTAAGCGCAAACTTAAGAATCTAGCTTTATGACACTCATAGTGGGGAGACCAAACTAGACAAGCATATTCAAGGATGGGACGAACAAAAGTTATACAAAAATTGTAAGAAGAGTTCCCCGGTAACGCCAGATGCGCGAGTGAGATGGACTCAATGAAAACAGAAATTCTTGAGAAAGATAATAATGAACTTCGTCAAAAACTTGATGAAGTAGTAAAACTTTATCAGGAGTTAAAAAAGAAGTTGATCTTCTTCGTAAAGAAAATGAGGTGCTCAAGAACAAACACAACAATGACTCGAATGCTGGCTCTTCGCAAGCGAAAAATTTAATTTATGAGACTGATGAAGAAGAACTAGCACGCGAAACAGATAAGTCCTCAAACAAAAGGCAGAGCAAAAAACTCAAGGTTGGATCCTCATCTGATGGCACCTATTTTTTTGAAAAAATTGCATCACCAAAAGATGCCACCAAAGATGCCAATAATAAAGAAAAACCTATTAAAATTAGGCCTCCGCTCCCAATTAATGTTGTCGGCATTGCGGAGTATAACCGGCTGCAAACTATCTTAAAGACGTTAACACCATAAGACTTTAAAGTTATTTCACTTAATAACATCAAATGGAAAGTTTGCGTGAAAGATCCTGAAAGTTATCGTCTCCTGTCGCGAAAACTAAACGAAGAAAAAGTAGAATGGTACACTTATGAGAATAATTCGGAAAGACCTTTACGTGTTGTAGCAAGAGGCTTGCATCCATCAGGTCCAAAAGACGATATTATTAACGATCTAAAGTGGAACTATAAGATCTTAGATGACTCAAACGGTGTTAAGTTCTTATTGCCAATGTCCTTCAAAATATTTTTCACGAAATACTCACCAATGTTTTGGCACCACAGCGCAATTATCCCATTCAAATAAAATACCAGGGTTTTCATCTTCTATTTTCAAATGTTTTTTTTATTTTGTCTAGTTCTTGAAAGAATTACACTACACCGGCTTGGTACTTAAGCTATATCTCGCAGAGATTTAACAACCTATTATTATAAAGGATTTGACAAACTATTAGGATCCTGACTTAGAGAGCTGGCCCCTTAGGCGATCGCCAGCTGCTATTTTTCGGAATCTTTATCAAATCGATCAAATTGCTGTGCCACTTGCCTTGTTTCCGAAAACGGAAACCATCTATTTTCGTTATCAAGTCACAGAAAGAAATTGTTGGTATAAGGGGCACCATTTAAATTCAATTCGTATCTTTTTTCATATCTGCACAAACAATCTAATAAAAAACAAGAATAAATATGAGCCTTCTTATTTCCTTTCACTCATTAAATACTCACACTATCAGCATCCACAAATATAGTTTTTCTAATATTAAGCGGGAACACTACATCTAGGAAAAGGTTTTTGTAATTTTATAATTTAACAAGTTATTTAATTAAATTTTAAATATCAAAAAACTGTCAAATGAAATTCAGCCAGATGTCAAACGAAATGAGATAACTTGTAATGAAAACATTTTTTCTATAATTTGCCTAACTATCTAATTTGGGATCTAATGAAACCGGGCTATTAGATCCTCTGAACCTGAATATCCTCAAAAGAGAAAAACAAGAAAAAGATAGCGAAACAAATGTGTTATCTACAGCGCGGTCTTCTACTATTTATTCTTACTTTCGATAAGACAGAGAAAAATTAAAACAATCCTAAACATTGTTAAGATCGAACATTTAAGAAGAGTTCAAGACTGATTCCGCAGTGTAAACGCTGTGTAAATTGCGCCTGAAATCATGTTACTATAGACTGCACCTCAGATAGCAAAAGTGCTGCTACGTGCATCAATTGTAATAAGCACCAAGTTGAATCAATGCAATTAATCGGTGCATAGGTTAGAACTCAGAATGTTGTACTGAATGTATCTTCCATAAACTGTCCTCCACGATGTAAATTGAAAAGAATGAATTTATGAACGTGCTGAAGTTACTTAAACAAAATTTTATTCTTGGTGGTGACTTTAATGCTAAGCACAGCTTTTGGGGATGTAGAGTTATTTCTCAAAAGGGTCGATTGCTCTACGAAGCGGTAATGGAAAATAATTGCGATTTTCATTCGACTGGCAACCCGACTTACAGGCCGGCTGATCCATCGAAAATACCTGACCTTATTGATTTTTTTATGGTCAAAGGAATACCCTCAAAATCTTGTTAAAAATGAAAAACCACCCACGCTAACCAATGGGAAAACCAATTGGGAAGGTTTTAAGAAAGATATAGAGGATAACGTTGAATTAAGGGTTTTACTATAAACGCCTCTCGAACTTGTAGACGCAGTAGATAACTTCGTCAATATCGTACAACAAGCCGCATGGAAAAATACCCCATACCAAAGAGAAATGCCGCGCTTTAAAAACCTAAAATACCCGCAGAAAATAAAAGATTTAGTAAAAGAGAAACGAAAAGCACGTAAGAAATGGCAGCAAACTTGAGCTCCTTAACACAAGGTAAATTTAAATCGCTTGTGTAATTTACTAAAAAAGACGATAGCAGAATTCAAAAATTCTGAAGTTGGAAATTATCTTGAAAGCTTGACAGCAGGAAAAGAAGCCAACTACTCACTCTGGAAAGCTGTTAAAGTAACGAAGAAACCAAAGCTCCCAGCGCATCCGATTAAGAATGATCAAAACGAATGGGCAAAAAGCGACAACGAGAAAGCAAACTTTTACCTTTTGATGGGCAAGCACTCAACGAAAATTTAAATATAAGTTCTAACTCAAGCGAAAATTACATAACAAGAAATGTTACCCTTGCTGAATTAAGTAGAGAAATAAGAAAGCTTAAGTATAAGAAAGCTCCGGGATATGACCTAATTACGGCCGAAGTTCCCAAAATGCTTCAAAATGGTTAATTAATCTTCTTTATATAATAAATGCCACTCTAAGGCTAAAGTACGTTCCGAGGCAATGGAAGGTTGCGGAAGTTATAATGGTTCTCAAACCAGGAAAACCATCACATGAAAAGAAATTTTATAGACCTATTTCGCTTCTGTCGCAAGCTTTTGATAAGGTGTGGCACGAAGGCCTAAATTTTAAATTAAGACAAATTCTGCCTAAAGCACTTTATACGCTTCTTAAAGCATATCTAGAAAATAGACTTTTTAGAGTAAGACATGGAAACGATTACTCGCATCTCAAAGAAATAGTGGGTGTGGTACCACAGGGAAGTGTTTTAGGTCCAATATTGTACCTTTTATTTACACGTGATATACCTCAAACAGAAGACACTATCGTAGCCACGTTTGCTGACGACATGGCAATACTAGCAGTTGGCCAAACGATAAATGATTCTACGACAAAATTACAAAAAGCTCTGAATAATGTCAATGATTGGCGGATATCGCTCAACGAAGTGAAATCAGTCCATGTATAAGAAAATTAATAGATTACCGGTATTTGTTAATACGGTTCAAGTTCCGAAGTTTACGAAGCAAAATATCTCGGAATGAATCTAGATGCGAAATTAAAATGGAAACCGCATGTTAAAAAGAAATACGAAGAGTTAAACAATAAACTCACTCAGAGATATGTACTTGTTGCTCGGGAAACACTCTAAGTTTAGTATCGGAAACAAGCTAATTTTGTGCAGGTAGGTGCTTAAGCCTGTCTGGACTTACGGTATACAACTCTGGGGTTGTACGCGAGATTCTAATTTAAATACCTTACAAACATTTGAAAATAAACTTCTAAGATCGTTTATAAGCGCACATTGGTACATTAGAAACGAAGATCTCCACAGAGATCTCGGGATTCCAACGGTTCGCGATAAAAAAGACAAAGCCTTCCGATCTGGTACACTAAACGAGAATCCGCTTTAAAATCGCGGTATAAGCAGGTACTATCACCGGATAGTTACCTGCAACACGTTCAAAATAAATTGCTAGATAAGTTTCAACTTAGCTGCAATCGGGAGTAGGATGTGTTCTTAGTGCAGTAAGAATCTCACAATCCTATGAGCACGCGTTTTTCGGTCCTCATAGAGCCTTTTGAAGGTTTGACACCTACCCACGGAAAAAAAAGTTGTGTTATGACCCGAGGGTCATGGCTTGAAATGTCATTTGACTTGAGTACAGACGGTTAAGGTCAAGATTTCCTTTTACTATTTATAAAGTTCCAAAACTGCTTTGGGTTCATTTTGAGATTTGTTTGCACATCCTGAATATAATTCAAATACTTCAAACTTGAGATTCCGTTAAGTTCATCTTTTGCTTCACAGTAATTATTGAAATTTATTTCACTTGGAGAAATTTTGTATTTGGCCTATAAATTGTTTCTTCGATTCTGTTAGTAGGCATAGGAAGTCTAGTTATCCTATGCAGGTTTAAAACCGATGTTGGTACGAATACCTTGATTCTTAATGTAATGAGTTGTGGAATACATGATTCAAGGAATGGTTACATAGACACCATAGACACTACCTACAAATGTATATTTAAATGCATTTGCGTTAAGTAAATTACTTACCTACATATAGTGAACCTAGGTATGTAAATATGTACATACATATGTATATAATTAAAGTGAATAATGTATAGGTGGTTAAAAATCGTTTTTTTTTTTTCAACTTATAAAAACTGTCTAAACCACCACTTTAATCAGTTTCTCGACAAAAACGAAGAATGTCATTAGATGGAACGGATCAATGAAAATTTTATACAAAAGTATTTCGAAAATTGTAGAACGGATTTTGATGAAATCCTGTTTTTTATTTTTAGTTTTTTGAAAACAATTATTTTATATAATTTTGAGTTTATTAATATACAAGTGATTATAAAATTTAAAATTATTTTGTTTGCTCAGTTTTAAAAATATTGATTTAAAAAAAAAAGTCTTAAAAATTAATTTTTATTAGAAAAAAAAAGTTATGAAACATTTTGATATGCAGAATTAGTTTGGCTACTTAGATCTTCTCAGATATAAGATTTGAAAGAAATCCAATGTACCATTACTGACAAAGCCAAAAATTAAAAAAAAAACGTTATATAAAAAGTTCCGTTAATGGACTTCCCGTAAACTTGGCTCAGATTAAATGATAGATATTGCCAACAAAAAAATTCTCCAAATTTTTTATCAAAATCGTTGAAGCCGTTTTCGAGTAAAATAAGATTTTTCGAAACGGTTATATGGTAGGTACCGTTATTTTTAGGCCTTAGAATAAAATTTCAACTTCTTTCAACCCCTCTGAGGAATGCCAAAAGAAACACACATACCAAATTTGAAGGTAATCGCTCAAGCCGTTTAGGCTGTAGCTCGTTATACATACAGACAAACAGACTGACAGACAGACAGGCAAACATTTTTTGCCGATTATTTTTTTAGAATTCTTTATGATCGTAATATCAAGTTTGATTGTTAGAATTTTTTTTTACGAATGCACAACTTGCCTTATAGTACCTATAATCGCAGGTAAAAAGCCAAATTTCATCGTCACAGGGAATTAAATCACCGATCATTAGAGGTAAGTACATAGTAAAAGTTAGAATTTCACGTGCTGTCATTTTTAAATGTTTGGTTTTTAGGTGGCTCATTGTTAGTTCGGTCGAAAAATTTCCAGTCTCCGCTGGACCATAGTCAAAGGTTTGTTTTCTTTTATTAATGATTTCCAATGTCAAATACTGCATTTCCTGTGTCAGATATAATATTATGTGACACAGATAATAATGGAATATACCTTCACATAAGTCATTTATTGCATCTACACTTTGTTTTTCGATCCTAGTTTTCAGCATCACGCAGAGATACATCATAATCATAGTTCTCGACGGTTCGAATATTCTCTTGTACTTCAACACCAAGCAACCTTCCTTGTACAATTTACAAAATCTGCAAAATGAAGTGCTCGAGAATGATTTTGAAAAGTCAAGAAGCGAGCTTACTCCCAAGTTATCCCCGAGAAAAAGAGCCATTATAAAATGAACCAGATCCACTCCTCCATTGCCAATTAATATGTCTACTCCGGTCTCTTCAAGAAATACCAACTTTTCGATTAAATATTGTAAATAATCCTCGTTTCCGATAATTTTAAAATCTTTGGATCTCCCGTTTGGAAAGCAAGGAAATGAGTACTAAAAATTACAAACGGAATGAGTTGTGGCATGTGCACCTAGTGGATTATTTAACGCCGAATCATCGGCATACAAAAAGTAGGGTATCAAAGTTTTGGCTGGATACATATCACGTTTCTTTTTCCAAACCGGCCCTTGAATTAAGTTTTTGTACGTTTGTAAAAGTATAAGCAGTTCATATATTTCAATGTCTCAAACAGTATATTTTCTTGCTCAAAAACTTTTCGAAGTTGTGACCTTATTGGTAAGACGGATATCGCTTTCTATATTAAACTCCTTAATGTCATTCCTATACCCTATACCTGTAAGTGTTTGGTATAAATTATGGTCCGTAGAACAATTTTTAAATGAATCTCGGCAGCTAAAAACCATACTCAGCAAATCAGTAAGAATTTGAACGTTATTGTTAAGACGCAAAAGTTTTGAAATGATCTAGCGAATTTCATAAAATTTTTTCCTTGGAAAATTAAGATTCCCATGTAGGAGAATTGAAAATTTTAATGCTTCATCAAAAATATTAGGTAAAAATTTATTTGAGCTGACATTTGAAGATAGCCATTAGTTTTACTGCCACTAACACCAAAACTACTATTTTAATTTGATGATGTCGGTAAAATTTTAGCCGAGACATTTACATTTACATTTTCTTCCTCCATGTATTTAAAGCCTTTGGTAGGACAATGTGATCTCAAAATATGCCGTTTGTAATTGGAAAGATCTATGAAACACTGGGCGCAAGAAGTAACATAGCAAATAAATGTGCTGTTTTGTTCCAATTGATGTTTCTCTCTAAGATGTTTGCCTAAAGCAAGGACGTTATCAATATTTATTCGGTACAAGAAACATTGCATTTTAATTTTGTTCAAATTATGCAAGAAAATGTACCGTTTTTTGTTGTTTAACTGTGAATTAAAAACAAGTCATATAAAGTCTGCTGTAAAATGTCGGAACAAACATTTTATTTATGAGAAGTCAATACGAAGAACATTCATTAAGCGTTCATCAATATGAAGAACATTGATAAAGCGCCCTTCAATATGAAGATCAATGATGAAGCGTTCATCAAAATGAAGGACAATCATGAAGTGTTCATCAATATGAAGAAAATCTCTACGAAATGCATACATACATATATATATATATATTGCTCAAAATCATCAAGCTTCAGAACTTGCTTAGCTCACAATTTAATGTCTTAAATCTTGACTTTCTTGAGAAAAGATAATTAGTACAATAGTATATTTGTGTCCATCAAATTTATTAATGAATACATTTTAAATTAAATCAATATAATGTACATGAATAGAAAGTTATTTCGGGAACGCGTCCTAATATAAGAATTTGTTAATACTCGCTCGTAGTAAAGTAACTTTTCTTCTAATTTTGTTGGTTATAATTTAAATATTTCCTTACTTATACTTTTGATGTCAATATAATCATTTCGGCAACATTTTTGTCATTCCGGGAACGGTTCATCATTTCCGGGAACATTACAATATTTCAATAAAATACGCATAAATTGAGCTCTTTTTTTAGAAAAAACATAATTTATTACAAAATCGATTATTAAATTCCTGAATGTTTTCAAATGTTTTAAATTTTATGTACGATAATATCAACTTCTTTAATTTTTTGACGTATTAGTTATAGAAGATTAGGTATTTATAGTTTTCATTATTGTTTATATAATATAGATAGAAAATATACCCATGTAACCAAGCAAGGCTTAAATTATTATGTACTCTGTTTTGTTTTTGCTCATTTTATCAAACTTAGAAAAACGTTCCCGAATCGATGGTTTTTTTGTAAAATATACACTAAAAAGCAATATTACAAAAAAAGTATAGAATTCTGTGCCCTGCCCTGTCAAAATTTGCAACAGTATGAACTAAGAGTCATCATTTTAAAGTTAGTTTGCAATTTTTTTGTCATAAATCCAATCTTGAAATTTGCAACTTTGAAGATTTTGAGCCATAAGCGTACATGGCTAGACTGGCCCCTAATATCCCATTAAATGCATGCTGAATACAATCATTGAAATTATAAAATTATTACATATTTAAATTGTTAACTAAAACTTTATTCGCAAAGGAAATACAAAGAAATTAATTAAATTCACACACAATTTATTTGGGTGCAAACTCTCGAAAACGAAAACTCAAATAACGCAAGGAGTTTGTACACTTTTAATGTGATGCAGACAATTGATAACAAAATAATAAACACATGAAATTTATAAAACAATAAGAAAACATACCTCCAATTTCACTAATATATGTTTATAACTCGAAACCCAATATTTTTTAAACAATTTGACTTTTTTTTAATTCATTTACTCCGACTTGTTTGAATCACTTCGTTCTTTAAGTTTAAAATGTATACTGATGTGAGTATAAGCAAATGATTTTTGTTTTTGATGCAAGATTTTTCTCGCTTTCATCAATATAAAGAACAATGATGCAACGTTCATCAGTATGAAGAACAATGATGAAGTGTTCATCAATATGAAGAACAATGATGAAGTGTTCATCAATTTGAACAAAATTTCGACGAAATACATACATATATGTGTACAAGGCTAGACTTGACCTTAATATCCCGTTAAATCGATGCTGAATATAATCATTGAAATTATAAATTTATTATTTAAATGATTAATTAAGACTTTATTCGCAATGGAAATGCAAAGAAATAAATTAAATTGTACACACAATTTATTTGGATGGAAACTCTCGAAAACGAAAACTCAAATAACGCAAGGAGTTTACAAACTTTTAATGTGAGGCAGAAAATTGATAAGAAAATAATAACCACATGAAACTAAGCTATTGCAAATTCATCATGCGTGAAATGTTCCAAAATAAGTTTACCTAACAGTTTCGTAGCCTATCTCAAAATGTTTGCTCCCAATTCTCTCTTCGAAACTATATGTAGTAGTTCTCGGAAAGAAATCTAATCTAAATTCGGCTTCTATTTTAAATTTAAATTTAAAAAAACTGCCCAGCTTCTGTCACTACTACTAAAATGTAGGAGGTCTTCGAAGCAAAACTTCCAAAACTCAAAAAAATTAATCCTTTAAAAGCGTATCGTCGACCGGGGCTACAAAAAGCATCGAAAGAGAATGCTGCTATGATTTTGTTCCACTCAGAGTCGGCGCTTTTTCCACCATAAATTTCGCTGGTTACATTCTCACGATTTGTACCTGTTGATGTACTTCACAAAGAGTCTATAGGTAGAAGGTAGATTAAGTGTTTCTTGTGACATGGTACACCTCGGAGTATCAATAACTCCTGAGCAGCTTCTTGAATCGATTGGAACAGCTGAGACATGTGAATGACTGGCTTGACAAGTGGCCCCAGTAAAGGTGGAAATAAGTGATGGTCTCTGTTGACATTTGTGCCCATCTGCAGCAGTGAATGATGCTGCGGTCGCCTTACGGTTGGTATGATCGGATCTAGTTTGTTCTGAAACGGACTCTTAAGATAAGTTATTAAAAGAAACATTTCGATCCGACATTGTTTTACCATAATGTTTCTCTTTGAGGTCCAATTGCGGAGTTCTCCAATAAGTCATTGAATTGGTGAGCAATAATACCAGAAAACGATATTTCATTTTTGTTATAGGGATAATATTTTTTTGCTAACTTTGTTAAAATAAATGGCATACGAACAATGTAAACGGTGATTTTTTAAGAGCTTGGTTTTTGAAAATTCAAAAAAACACAGAAACTTGTAAAAGTGAATGAAATTTTTATTTGGATCGATAAATCAATTTCTGCCATTTACTTTTTAACAATAATTTCACTTAAATGTTGCCCGCGGCTACGCTTCAGGTGGTCCATTCTGAAGGTCCAATTTTGGCAAACTTTTTCACACATTTCGGCCGGAATCTCACCAATGACGCGTTCAATGTTAGCTTCCAAGGCAGCAATCGTGTTTGGCTTGTCCCCATAGACAATAGACTTAACATAGCCCCACAAAAAATAGTCTAACGGGGTCAAATCACATGATCTTGGTGGCCAATTGACTGCGCCAAAACGTGAGATCAACTGCTCACCAAATTCGCCTCTCAATTGATGCATGGTTTCGCGTGCAGTGTGGCATGTGGCGAAACACATTTTTCACAGAGCACGAATTTTGATAATAAATTTCAATAATTTGCAAACGTTGTTCAGGCGTAAGTCTATTCATGATGAAATGGCAAACAATACTGAATCGAAATGTCAAATGTTCGTGGAATTTGTCATGTGTGATCTGTCAAAAATATAAACGTCAAAAACCAAGTAGCAAAAAAATCACCCGTTATAAGGGTGTGCAATGAGTTACAACTAATTGAAAAAGATACGCATTTCCCTGGCTATTCTCGACCATTCCGTTGAAAGACGATTTTCAAACAATCCGTAGAGGTTAAAATGCTGACTATAACAATGATACACTTCCTCCACTACCACTACCACTACCACAAACTATTTTATTACCACTAGCTCCGTTACATCTACCACCAACTTCCCTACCTATCATGCCTACTTCTCAACCAGCCCAGATCAAAGTGCTTGTTTAACTAAAACAAATTTATATAACTACAAAACGCAGAATATGGAACTACGGAGACTGACATCATCATTTTATTGGAAAAAATTTTAAATGTTTTTATGTTGTCTGTAATTAAATTGTTCCTTGAATTACAAAATATCCGAACTCCAACACCTTAATTTTAAGGTTAGTGTTCCTGAAGACAATATTCGTGAGCTTTTATACTCTAAGAAATGGCCAAAAGAATGTTGAGTTCGTGAATTTTCAAACCACTTGCCTGGCGAGCGCATACAGAATTTTTGGACAAGCAGACGCAGTTAATGATTTTTATCAGAACATATCAGGAATGAGAGTAACGACCTCATTTGAATATAACGTAATTATCCTTGTTGAAACCTGGCTAAAAGGGGATCACCTTGATGCTGAGATGTTTGATTGTTCGTGGCAAATATTTCGTTGCGACTGCTTTCTTGCTCCCACATAAAGCAAAGGCGGTGGAGTACTGCTTGCAATTCATACTTCTCTGCCCTGCTTTCCAACTGCCTGCCCATCATCATATAACAATAACTTAAACCAACAAGTTCGGTGCAAAATTATTTCCGACAGCAAAAATATTTACTAAGGATGTGCCTACATCCATCCTAACCAACCCACAGAAGTTTATGAATCTACTACGTGCCTCGGATATCTTATCTACATTCAATGAATCCGATGAGTTTTTCTTCTTTGGCGACTTCAATCTGCCCGGACTGGACTGGCTGCCCTGTGATGACAATGACTCTTTTTTCGATCCTGTTAATATTGTAACTGACCAACAGTATATTGTTATTGATTTTTTAATGAGCATGGTTACAATGAAATATGTTGTTTAAAAAAAAAAAATTTCAAATGTTCTTGATGTTGTTTTTACCAATATTTGTGATAATTTTGTTTTAGAGGAAACTTTATCTATCTTGGCTAACAAAACAAGTATATTTCATAAAATATTTAAGATTCACTATTTTTATCGCGACAAAGCACGACCAAAAACAAATGATAGAAAATTGGTCTTTAATTTTAAAAATGGTGATTACGGGCAAATTAACTTTGTGCTGAATAACATCGACTGGTTTACTGGCTCACCACCGGTAGAGGATAAAGTTCGGAAACCTGAATCAATTTTGTATTCAATTTTTGAAAACTATATTCCAAGAAAAGTAATAACTTCTAAAAATGATCCGCCTTGGTTTCTTTAAAGGTAGATCTACCACTACAAATTTTGCTGATTACACCTCGTACATTCTTATGGAAATGGAGAAAAAGAACCAGATTGATGAGATATACTGTGATTTAAGTAAGACTTTTGATAAAGTAGCCCACAACCTCGTTTTTTTCTTATAATTTACACGCGCCCAAGCGATTATGATGTTACTCTTTATATGTTTTTATCACAGTGCGGGTGTGCGAGAGAAGAGATAGAAGGATACGAAAGATGTGTGGCGCGATGTTCTAAGACTAGAGACGGTTGTTGTCTCAAATTTATCTCCAGGGATGGCGGCTGTAATAATGCGGAGAATATACCGTGTCCTATTTATTTATGTCTCTTAATTCGCATTATTTTATTTATTAAGTTGTTATATTGTATGGGTAGACTAGTTTACGGGGGGCCAGAATCATGACCTGGAGAACAGAGCCCTACTTCATCACAGCTGGCTGCGGAACGATATAATCGAATGGCGATCTGAGAACCTTGGTTTTACCGGGTTTAATGAGGAATATTTGCCCAACGCCATAATCGCCGAGCGAAATGGGCCCAGTTACCTGTTAATGTCGAAGATCGACCTCCAGTTCATCTTCGATTCATTGAATAAAAATAATTCAACGGGAGTCGATTCATATATCCAACGTTGTACTACGACATTTGCCTCTGACTGTTTTACAACGCGCTGAATAATGCATATTATCCAGTGCGCTGAAAGACAGCTGTGGTACATCCTCTCCCCAAAAAGGGAAAGGACAACTACAATCCGGCGAATCTCCGGTCGATGAGTCTCCTTCCGAGTATCAGCAAGGTATTTGAAAAAGATTATTAATAGGGCTCTGTTCAAGTGGGCGGAGGACAACAATATCATACCGGATAATCAGTTCTGTTTTAAGGCCTCACATGACACAATTCATGCCGCGTCTAAACTGGTTTGCGATATACAATGGAACAAATCTAAAAAGCAGTGTACGGGTGTCTATCTGTTAGGTTTGGAGAAAGCCTTCGACACCGTATGGTTAGAAGGTCTCTATCTAAAGGTTACCAGACTAGGTAGAAGTAAACCTCTATTATATATGCTTTATGATATGCTAAATGGTAGAAAGTTTGTTTTCAAGAGTTTTATGATAATTTAAGAATTAGTTTTTAATGAAAAACAAGACGGCATAGACAACGGAAGGAATCGAAGTAGACCACACTTACTTACTTATGATGGCGCTACCAGAGCGTGGTGCTCCTGGGCCTTGCTTAGTATGCCTCTCCAGCCGGCTCGATCTCTAGCCTGCCGTCTCCAATTTTGCACTCCAAGTTGTCGGAGGTCTCCCGCTGCCTGGTCGCTCCATCGAAGATGAGGTCTATCTAGCATTCTGGCTCCCTGTGGTTTGGCGTTTTGAAGACTTTACGAGCTGGAGCGTTAATGTCCATCCGCTCTACATATCCCAGCCATCTAAGTCGTTGAATTAGAATTTTTCTGGCTAGGCTTATGTCGCTGTACAGTTCGTATAGTTTGTCGATGTATCTTCTTCGCCAAATGTTGTTTTCTTGATTTACGCAGACAGGACCATAGATCGTACGCAGAACTTTTCTCTCAAAGACTCCAAGTGACTTTTCGTCCGCTTGGGAGAGGGTCCATGCTTCTGCACCATATAGCATTACCAGGATGATAAGTGTTCTATTCAGTGTCACCTTGGTTCTTCTCAATAGGGATTTAGTCCTCAATTGTTTACTCAGCCCAAGGAAACAGCGATTAGCCAGAGTTAGCCTTCGTTTGATTTCTGCGTTGTTGCCTGTGTTTACAGCAGTACCCAGGTAGATAAATTCACTGACTACCTCGAAGTTGTGCCTATCAATGGTCACGTTCTGACCAAGTCGGTGGTGGTATTGGACTTTTGTTGATGAAAGCATATACTTCGTCTTGTCCTCATTTATCTTCAGTCTCATTCTGCTTGCTGCTGACTCCATAGTAGTGAAGGCACCGGTTACTGCTCGCTTTGTTCTTGCTATCACGTCAATGTCGTCCGCAAACCCAAGTAATTGTGTCGATTTGTTGAAGATAGTGTCCGATGCGCTGGCATGGGTGTTTCGTATGACATTTTCAAGCACAATATTAAAACAGTTGCATGACAGTGTGTCACCTTGTATTAACCCTCTGGTGGTTTCGAAGGATTTAGTAGAGCCCCTACCAACTTTGACGAGCATTTTACAATGTCATCCTGATAAGGCGTACCAGTTTAGCAGGGATTCCAAAGTTGGACATGGCACGATACAGTTCAACTCTATTAACACTGTCGTTGGTTGCTTTAAAATCGACGAACAGGTGGTGGGTATCGATGTTATATTCTTGGGGTTTCTCCAGGATCTATCGTAATGTGAATATTTGGTCGGTTGTAGATTAGATCATCAGCGAAAGGCTTGAGACGTTCACATAAAACGCTAGATAGGATCCTATAAGCGATGTTTAGAAGACTTATGCCGCTGTTGTTGGCGCAGACTAGGCGGTCTCCGTTTTTGTGGATCGGGCAGATGGTACTGAGATTCCACTCATCGGGCATACTTTCCTCCGACCATGTTTGGCAGATGAGTTGATGTATGCTCCTGACTAAGTCATCCCCACCGCGCTTAAAAAGCTCCCCTTGCAGACCATCGCATTCAGCTGTTTTGTTCACCTTTAGTCTGGTGATGACTACTTTGATTTCATTTTGGTCGGGTGAATGTAGCTCATAGTTGTCATCTAGATTAACTGGTACAAGTTGAAGGATTTCTCGCAAGCTCAAGGGATACGCGGTCGGCATAGGCAGCGGCGGTCTCTTTCGATTGAATTTCCTCGACGAAGTCGGTATTCGCCTAAGAAATTTTGCACCGACTAGGTAGTGGTCCGAGTCGATATTTGCTCCCCGAAATGTACGAACATTCGTAATGCTAGAGGAGTGTCTTCCATCAATCGCAACACGATCGGTTTGGTTGCAGGTTCGACCGTCTGGGGATCGCCATGTGCCCTTGTAGATGTCGGGGCGTGGGAATCTTGTGCCGTTCAGCACCATGTTTTTCCCGCTGCAAAATCGATGAGCCTCAGTCCGTTATCGGTGGTAGTGTCGTGCAGGCTGTGTTTTCCGATCGTCATACCAAATATGTCCTCCCTCCCAATTTTGGCATTAAAATCTCCCAAGAGGATTTGCATGGGTGTCGTCAACATTATTGGTTTGGTCATCCGAGGCATAATTTGCGTTTTTCATCATAATTTCGTTTCCCTTTCATAACCGGCTTGTGAGGCCTGTGCATGACGTGTAGATCGTGTAGACCAGAGCCTTCTTTTATTTAAATTAGAAAAATATGGTATTTCTGGTAGTTTATTGAAATGGATAGAACTTGAACAGAGTCCTACTAATAATCTTTTCAAATACCTTGCTGATTTTCGGAAGAATACTTATCGACCGGAGATTCGCCGGATTGGACTTGTCCTTTCCCTTTTTAGGGAGAGGATGCACCACTGCTGTCTTCCACCGCACTGGATAATATGCATTAGGGTTATTAAACAGTGTGGTATAAATGTCAACTGCTTCCTGAGGCAAATGTCGTAGTACAATGTTGGATATACCATCAACTGCTGCTGACTTCTTTTTCTTTAATGAATCGAAGATGAGCTGGAGCTCAGTCTTCGGATTTAACAGGGAACTAGGCCCATTTCGCTCGGCGATTATGGCATTTGCCAAATCTTCATAATTAAACCCGGTAAAACCAAGGTTCTCATATAGTTATTCGGCTATATCGTTCCCCAGCCAGGTGTGATCAAGCAGAGCTCTGCTCTCCAGGCCATGATTCGGGCGAATGCCAGCTTTCACCTTGTACACTTGATAGAAAGCGGCCCCCACAGCCTCCTCTTTCTCCTTCGGATCTTCGATTATAAAAGGTCATCGTCCAAGACGGCATCATCTGGGCTTATGCCTGCTGTCAGAAGTGCGTCTCTGTTCTCTGTCGTTCTCTGGGGCTTAAGACAAGGAAGATCGTTTTGATCCTTTCTCCTGAATATGTTATTAATTTTTAGGAACATACTTGGGTCGATAGAGTTAACCGCCCGAGTTTTATTGTCCCAAAACAAATTAATGGACAACCTATAATTTTCTTTGATCAATTGGTTGATGTTTTTGATCGACGACTTCAGTGTCCTAACCCTCAGATCTCGTGTGTCAGTAAACCATAAATTCCATAAGCTCGTTCGGAAGTTGTATTACGGCGGCGAGTCCACAGTGGTTACTGTCGTACTCGATCGTTCGTAAACAATTTCTTGGCCGTTGACCCACAGTGTCAGTAATTGTTAGTCTTGCGTCTTTCAGCAATAGATCCAGATAGGGACCGACCGCTTCTTGGAAACGATGGCCTCTCTGTAGCGAGAAGGTCAATGCGATACTCAAGGTTGTATCGACCCATCCAATTTTACAGATGGTTACCTCGAGGATTCTGTATTTGATTTCTCCAATCAATGTGTTTGGCGTTTAAATCACGAGCCAATATGTAAAAGTTGTCTTCAGAGATCAGTCTTAAGCATTCAAAAAGCTTTTCAAGCTCTGTTATAAACTGAGTGGGCTGAGGTGTTTCCCGTGCATAGGCAGCGGTCACATATATTCGCTTCCCGTGTAGAGCTGTGTCAATCGTTCATTTTTAAAGATTCAATCGTTCAAATGTCGTTCATTTCAAAGATTCGGTCTTTTCAATCGTTCATTTTTTCAATCAATCATTTGTTACAGTTGCGACCCATATGGAAACATTTTTGAATTGAAACTATCACATGGTTTGATGTGTGTGAAGTCAATCAATCTATTACTTTCATTCAACAGATATACATATGTATGTGCATATGTAATGTGGTTGATCCGAATGTTTGTGAAATTTAACTGATGCTTTAAAAAAAAATTAGGAACAAAATTGGTAAAAACACACCTACATTTGTTTAAAGGTATTTCTTTAGTTTCGAGTAAGCAAACCATTAACCCATAAACATTATGGGAAAATAAAGAGAATATCTAATACATACATATTTCATTTCCATTCAGTTTCGTTCGTTCTTTAGAACGATAGAATGTAGTGAAAAGTGAAACCAATCAATGCAATTCATTTTGATTGTAAATAAGTGGAATGAACGAAATATGATTGCCTTGCGTTCAATCGTTTGATTGAAACTGTAGTATAGTGTAAAACGGTTGGTATTGAAATTGATTGATTCGATTTACTTACTTTGATTGCAATCAATCAATCTTTTTAATGAACGGGTCATAGAGATCGAATCAATCACGATTGACACAGCTCTATTCCCCTGTTGGAGATGAATACATATGATACATGCCTCTAACGTTCGAAATTTTTGAACATCACTATTATAACTATTGCCTTTATGTATAAAGATTGCGACGCCTCCTCCTTGAGTGGAGTTGGGTCGGTCTCTTCTTACGATATTGTAATTATTATTAGTCAATTTATGTTTCTGGTTAAGCTTACTTTCACTAGCCAAAAACACATCTGGACTGAGGTCTTAAGCAATTGGAATAAATTCGCTCTACGTTCGGTCTCAATCAGTGAATTTACATTCACAGCTAGGATCTCAAAGGGCATCTCCGGCAGAGCGCCCTTAACCTCTTAGTTGCGTTAAGCTCGGCAAAACAGAGTAGAGATAATCCAACCTAGTCGCCTGCTCACTGATCTGGTTTTGGTAGCCAGTCAACTGGCCGTGGATGGCCAGCAGAATGCCCATAATATTTGCCTGTGCCGCCGGCGCCTTAGGCATGGGGCCTGTTGGGCTACCTTTGGTGTAGGCTGTACCGTGCTCCTCCTTCCTGACGCTATTTTTCGTAAGGGATTTGGTGTTTGACGGGCTTTTTTGTAGGAGGGCGCACTGTTAGGCGTTTCTCTACCACTGCCTGCTGTGCTGCTTTACTGTTTTGTTATATTTCATTAGCTGAAACGTAGGACAGTCCCGATATTTTGCGGGGTGTCCGTCGCCTCGGCAAAATGCACATTTTAACTAGGTCCTATCTTCGATCCGTTCCTTACCTAACTTACATTTTTCAAATGAAATAGAAAAGAAGGAGCATCCTGTTGCCTAAAGGCAAGTGGCGGATGTCACCTTTATTAACAACAACTCAATTGATGTGAACATTAATACAAAATGAAAAATTCAAGCAAAATTCAAGCAAGCAAATCAAGAACAAAATTTAAGCGAGAAATTATAATGTTTTTTTTTTATAATACTCAAGTAATTACATGCAATAATGCATCTATATATATAAAAAGCTTAATATTTCTTAAAAACGTTGTTTCGACTCTCTCGCATTTAATATTTTCAGACAGGTTATTGAATAAACGAAGTGCAGTAACTAAATAAAAGTGGCAAAAGTATGCACTTTTAATATTAAGAACAGTGACCAAATTCAGGCTGTTGACACGTAAGCTATGAGATTCATATAATCTAGCAGCTGTTGTTGAACACAAGGATCGATTCAACCCAAGTTATCGAACGCGTCCACTAAATTCTGCATGCGCCTAATATAAACCTTGCATAAAATGTCAAAGGAAAATTGTCAATAAAAACGTCATTCCAAATTATCGTCTAAATAACTAACTTCTTCAAGAAAAAATTTAAAAAATGTGTGCTCGCAAAATATAAACGTGTTGTGTTTTTATTTCAATTCTTTTTTGTTGAGTTTAATTTATAAAGATGAATTAAAATAATCCAAAGTCTATTCAGCCAACCAGCTGTATATCCATTATTTTCAAAAAATATTTTTAAAACTTTATAGAAATATAAGTGCTTTAGTGGCAGAATTTTAAGATTCTTGAATAGATCAAAACTTGGAGTTCTATGATAAACCCTAGCAATAATTCTGATATTTGCTTTATAAGTAAAGGCTCAATTTTGCTATAATGCGTACCTCCCCAACAATACAGCCCATATTGAAGCATAGATTTAAATAAACTATTATAGACCAATTTTAGAAGAGGCAGACTACATTACAGACTAAGACGGTAGATTTGCCTAACAGCTTTATTTAGATAATCTTTTAAGATAGAAGTGCGGTTTTTCCAGCTCATTTGTAAATCAACCAGTATACCTAAGTACTAGAAACTTTCAACTCGTTCAATTCTAAAACAACAATCAGAACAAAGCTGGTTTTCATTAAAAGAAGTAATAGAACCGAAGTAAAACAATCATTATTAAGCCGATAGCGAAGACAAAAAGGTGAATGGTAACTATGGAAATATCTTCACAGATATTTCCCTTTAAGTTAAAAATCATAAATTTTGTTTTGTCACTTATGATGAGTCGAAGAATATAAAACCATTTACGTAAAATCTCAAGATCATAATTTCAATCAATAATTTCAATCAATAAATAATTGGAAATAATTTTTTGTAGAATATGACAAAGAAGTATTGTCAGCAAAAGCTGTTATACTGCCTTTAAAAGGTTGGATAAAAAGGGAGTTCACAAAAATCAAAAAAAGGGTAGGCACCAAAACAGATCCTTGGGGTACACCCATTTTTATTAACCTCACTGCGCTAAGATTATCCCGAATCTTTACTCTTTGTTTTCTATTCATTAAATATGTTTCAAACCAATCATACACGGTACCTCTAAAGCCGGTTCCATACAATTTATCAAGCAACAAAACATGATCCACCGTATCAAAAGCCTTAGTTATATCAATAAACAGAGATGAAGTTAATGCAGAATTGTTCAAGCTGCTATAAATTTCACCACAAAGTTTTAAAACGGCATCCTCCGTAGACCTACCTGTCATAAAGCCGTATTGGTATTCACTAAAAAAGTTTGTTTTATTTAAAAAAGTGCAGAATGCTATGCACTTCATCCCTTTTTAAAATTTTTTGAAAAAAACTATTGGAGGGATATGGGACGATAATTATTTAGTCTTGAGGTGGTACCTTTTTTAAGGCATCAGGAAAAAAACTTTTTGCAAGCTGAGATTAAAAATGTAAATTAATATATCGTAAATGTAAAATGCTATTTTTTCAGAGTTAGATTAGAAATCAAGTCATCAGAAGAAGAGTTTGCATTTTTTAACGACATTATGATTTTATATAATTCTTCGGAACTAAAATTATTAAAGAAAAAATTCTTGGTTGAAAACAATCATCAATGATAGGTTATTACAACACCACGTATTTTCAAACGATGAAAAATTTGATAAATTATCACTAATGTTTGAGAAAAAAATTATTAAACAGGTTGGCAACTTTTTCAGAATCTGTTTCAGTAGAGTTTTCAGTTTCTATTGTGATATTCACTTCGGCTTTGTTACTGTTAAGGATACCATTTACTATTTCCCATTCTTTTTTCGAGTTACCTTAATTTTCAGCAAGTTTATTCCCATAAAAAGTGTCTCTACAAAGGGGAATTTCAGTTTTTTGCTCAAGACAAAGTTTTTCATAATACAGCTTTAGCCTTGTGTTACTCGGATGTTTTTAAGACAGCCAAATAGTTTTTTTCTTTTATTTACTTTTTTTAGTAGAGAGAAATTCATCCAAGGTTTACGGCATGCTGACTTCAAATCTTTCATTTCCTGAACATGACTATTATTAGAAATGTGAAATTGAAATTTTTTAAAAAATAAGTCAAATACAACGGATTCTCCGCTACAAAAACTTCATCCCAAAACTCAAAAGTTAAAGCAGATTTAGGAGAAGCAAAATTAATTTTTGAATTTTTTCGAGTAAGTCTGACTTGGCCTGCAACCAGAATTATCAAACTGAAGACTTACTAAACTAAGGTCAGTTATTTTAAAATAAAATACATCTGCTTTATAATTCATATTGGTATTTCTATGTAGTCTTATGAAAATCTGATCCATGTGATCGTTCGTTTCTCTCCACACTTAACGAAGCGTGACTGCATTTCGCAGTTTACTGCGGCTTGGCCGAACTTTTGGCAGCGCATGCATTGAAGCATGTCGCCCCGCCTTTTTAATTTATCCCAAGGTACAACCTGGTAGTTGAGGACGGAGATACTCCACAAACTATCCAGTTTGCTGCTGGGTGAAAGTTGTATTAGGAAGAAGGGAAGAATCCGCTTCTCCCGCCTAGCTCTAAATATAGCGAACGGCTTGACCCCTATAAAATCGAGAAAGTCGCTCGCTTTTTGGTGGAGCTCATTCAAAAGCACCTATGGTTCCGTTCAGGAATGTATGCCGTTCAACAGGACCGTTTGATACTTTTCGCCCTTAGGGGTGAAACTAAAGAATTCAGTAGTGGATTCTTTAAGTAATGCTTTTAGTTTTTTGTGCTGCTCCACTGTGCAGCAGTGGATAGCATGTCTATCTTTACTTCAACGCTAAATATTAAAATTTTGACTTATGGCCGACTTACATAGATCTATGGTATCTGCAACTCCATTTTATAAGTGTTTATTGGTGGCACCTTTTCTTTTTTATGACTCGGCAGCTGTGGCTGCTGCTGCTGATTCTGTTGCTGCTGTTGATTCTGCTGCTGTTGATTCTACTGCTTTTGTTTCTGTTGCTGTTGTTTCTGCTGCGTTTGTGGCTGCTGCTGCTGCTGTTGTTGTTGCCGTTGTTGTTTCGGCGGCTGCTGTATTTGCTGTTTTTGCAGCTGATATTTTTGCTGCTGTTGTTGCTGTTGCGCTACGTTCTAATGTCCCTGTAGAGACTTCTTTTCCTCGAGCTCTTTTTTCTCCTTTGCTCGCCGCCCCCTTGTTTGATTCTACGGGCAAGGACTAGAGGTTCCAATTGCTTTTTGAGGCACTGAATGTCAGCCTCCACTGCTCCAATTTTATTTATTATTCTTCATCCTCATTGTCACCCTCCTCAGCTGACGCCCCTGATGTGGAGAGGTTCACAAAGACATTATTTTCGCCTGTGGTGTAGTGACCTTCTCCACCCTCTGACAAATAGTCAAATCCTTCCTCATTGTCCGAGGGTGACGTGTTCAATTGGGTTTGAATGTTTGCTGCTGACGTCACATCTTGTGCCGATATCTCCTTCATCCCAGCTGGCAGCTCTGCTGAAGTGGGATAAGTGCGCCCCTTTACCAGATTCGGCACACATTTAATTTGTTTCCTTCGCTTCCTTGCCACATCGGCTGATGTCGCTGTTGTTGTTGCAATTGCTTCTGCTGATGTGGATGCCTTAACAGGAACATCTTTTAATGTTCCCTCAGCTGATGCCATCGCAGGTTTCATTGGCCCTAGGACACCTTTCGATGCCCCGGTGCTTAAACTCCTGCTGCTTTGCTTTGTTTTCCCAAACAATAAAGTTTTCCACTTCACGATTGTGAAAAAAAGCTTTTAAATTTTTGATGCCCGGCTGGGAACCGAGCTCGTGACTCTCCGCACTACGGTCGTCCACTAAACCTCTGTGCTATTACACTACTTGAAATCACTTTAGTGTACTTACACACGCTATTTATTTGGAAATTACTGTGAAAGCCGCAAACGTCTAAACACTCACTCATTATTTATCGGTACTATAAGGAAAGTTATGCATTCGTAAAAAAAAATTCTACCAATCAAACATGACATTACGATCATAGAGAACTCTAAAAAAGTGATGGCCAAAAAACTTCTGTCTGTCTGTCTGTCCGTTATATATAACAAGCTACAGCCTAAACGGCTTGAGCGATTACCTTCAAATTTGGTATGTGTGATTCGTTTTGCATTCCTCAGACGGGAAATTGAAATTTTATTTTTAGACCTAAAAATAACGATACCTGCCATATAACCGTTTAGGAAAATATTATTTTTCTCGAAAACGGCTCCAGCGATTTTGATAAAAAAAATTTAAAATATTTTTTTTGGCATTTAATCTGAACCAAATTTACGGGAAAAGTCTAATAACGGTACCGTTCATATAACGGTTTTTTAATTTTTGGCCTTCTCGGCAACACGGTATATTGGATTTCTTTCAAATTTTATATCTAAAAACATCTAAGTAGCTTAAATTATTCTGCTTATCAAAATTTTGAATAACTTTTTTTTCTAATACAAATACATTTTTAAAACTTTTTTTTTTTTCAAAAATCAATATTTTTAGTACCAAAGTACCAAAATTTCAAAAAAATTAGTTTTTAAAAAACTAAAAATAAAAAACCGGATTTCATCAAAATACGTACTACAATTTTCGAGATACTTTTTTCTAAAATTTTTATGGATCCATTGCATCTGATGGTTTTGGAAGTTTTCATAAGTTTAAAAATCGATTTTTACCACCCTAAGCAGCATTCACTTTCATTTATACATATGTACATATCTACATACCTAGGTTCTCTATATATAGGTAGGAACATCCTCCTAATTTTCATAATTCAAATCCATTTAAATATACATTTGTAGGTAGGTACCTATGTAACAATTCCTTGAATCATATGTATTCCCCAATTCATTATATTAAGAAACAAGGTAATGATTACCTACATCGACTTTAATCCTGCAAATGATAACTAGACAACATATACCTACTAACAGCGTCAGTGGTTAGCTACATTAAAGTTGTTAGTTACAAGAGGAAGTTCGTATGATCCAGTCGTGCATTTTATTCATTAAGTGTTTATTAGAATTTTGAGTAAATTAGTAAAAATGGCCGGTATGGGCTATAAAATATAACTCTAATTTTATAGAGAATTCTTTTTTATTTTAAAATTAATTAAGCACATTTTATACATTTTAGTTAACGATAACTTTAAAATAATCAATTAATATTTCAGTGTATGCTTTGGAGTTGGTACCTTGCTAATGATACTCAGTTCTACGTCATCGGAGCCATTATTTTGATTGTTGCTGTACGTCACTTTAAAATTGCAGCGGGCACCTTGTTCATTTTTATATTCTCATCCTGGATAACAACAGCTATTATTGCCTTCAGAAATAACCACAAGCCCAACACTGATGACCCCCTTGCTCTTTTTGACAAAATCTATGATAAGCCTTGGACTAGATTGGGACCCTACTTAATTGGCATGTCTGTGGGATGGATACTTTTTAAGACAAATTGCAAGATTCGTTTTTCTAAGAGAATAGTTTATGTGGCTTGGACGCTGGCTATTATAAATTTGCTTGTACTTGTTTTTGGTTTGCATAATACAGAGCTCTCGCAACTAACCGCAGCTGCTTATAGCTCCTTAAGCCATTCAGCGTGGGCGATGTCACTGGCGTGGATAACTATAGCATGTTCCACTGGTTATGGAGGGCTCGTCAATTCTATTCTTTCAGCCCCCTGCCTTTATCCGTTTTCGAGGGTAACATACTGTGCGTATTTGGTTCATCCAATTGTTATTAGAGCAATGGCACTCAGCTCAGATTCGCCAATGCATTTAGGAGCAGAATCAATGGTAAGCAAAATAAACACATAACTACAATTTACATATTTTTTGTTTAGCCCTTTGAAACATTTCGAATTTTGAGAAGAAGAAAGTAAGACTAAAAAATAAATTAAGTATGTATTCATTTCCTTTTAAGTTTTTTAGAGAATACAATTTAAATTTGGATTCGTTTTTTTGAACGCAGTGATATCTATAGCTGTCGATCAAAATCTTACCCGGAACTTTAAAAACGCTAGAATCCAAATTCATGTTAAAGGGGCAATAAACAATATAATAATTATAGTTGGCAGACCGCAACTTAAAAAAATCGGGGCCGCTTTCCATTAGGACATCCCGCCTAGAATTCGGAAATTTTTTTTACAGTGAGCTAGTGGTCTCTATAGAATAGCTTTAAAATACTACGGGGAGGAAACACTGTTAAATATGATTAAAAAATTTTTTAATTTTTCAATTTTGTCCTTTTTAGTAAAATACTTTTTTCAATTTGTCTTTAAATTACAACGAATTTCAAACACACTGATGCTTTCATTAAGTAGATTTATCATTAAAGATAATAATTAAATCGATTTTAATATATAAATATTAGTTTTTTTTTCTATTTTTAACAAATTTTTAAAGATTCCAATATTAAAACACGATACAAACAATTCGCGACAACGAAAAACTGTGTTGACAGTTCTTGTTAATACATCCGTATGGTTTAGTGTTCTAATAGGTCTGTTTCTTAACTCACCCTCGGGATCCCGCGGGATCCCAAATTTACCCAAAATGTGTTTCTCTACTTTTTTTCTGGCACGAAAATGCCAGAGCTTTTGACTTTTCTTCATTTTTTTTTCATTTCCCCTCCTGTAAGAATCTACCCGAACATTTTAACTACTGCACTTTCTTGCTTGTCAAACAAGAAATCAGCTGATCGAATAATTTGAATTTGAATTTGTGGAGTAATGTAATTAAAACCGTTTTTTACAATTTTAAGAAAAGAAAACCAAACGACTGAATGTCCTGGTCTTTGGTAGAGCTCAAAATGATAAGTACCTGCAAATTGGGGGTGGCCGTGGCGCGATAGTTGTGTGTTCGCCTGTCAACTGCATGGTCACAGGTTCGATCCCTGCCGTAGTCTATGTCTTCTTATTTTTCCATTAAAAACCAATTCTAAAAATAAATGTCATACAATGAGTTGCTGGTTTACTCATTACATGCTGTTTAGGCATAGAACTAACAACATGTGATTGAATAAAACTAGTATACCGATAAAATATGACAAAGAATACAAAAAAAATTAATGCGAATTATAAGGGATATCGATAAATAAGACATGGAAATTTCTGCGCATTAGTTCAGCCGCCATCCCTGGAGATAAATTCTGAGACAACAACCACATACATTCTCCGAATATTGCGCCACACATCATTCTTTCTCTTCCATAACCTCATCCTCACACCCGCGCTGTGTTGAAACATTTAAAGGGTATTCATAATCTCTTGAGCGCGTGTAGATTATAAAAAAAAAATTGTATTTCGTGAAAACATTTTCCTACATGTTGTGTCCACCACATTTAATTTCTGTTAATAATGTAGCAAGTACCCAGAAACAACCCAAATGTGTTTCTTTACTTTCCATTTCTGGTTAAAAATTGCAACAACAACATGAAAAAGCTCAAGCCCAAACTTTATCCCAAAAGTAAAGAAACAGACCTAATAGTGTTTTTTTGGTACTTTTTTGGGGGGAAATTTTAATGGAAACAATTTTTGGATTAAAAGTACAAGTGTTGTTTTTCTGTCAATAATAAAACATACTTGAAAACATTTAACTAAATGAAATTTTATATTTTTCGAAAAGTATGCATCACTTTTGATATATTTTCTGTGAAAACCAATTTCAAATTAAAAAAAAAACACATTTAAACTAAAGATATACATAGATAAAAACCTACTTGTGTTCCCGGCGTACAAAAAGCACAGCGTATAAGGGGGCATGTTGCCCCCTTGCAACCTCCCTGCTTACGCCTATTATAGGATTTGGGGTGGGGTAGAGGTTGGGTGTATGCAAAGTTTTTGTGGATTTAAAGAAACTTCACCTAAACTAAATAACTGTTTGATACTATTTCCTTGGCTGTGTATTGGCTATTGGCTTCTGAAATATTTACTTAACAAGATTTCTTTTTTTTTTATTAAATAAAACAAAATAAAACATTTGTTTGAAAATATTCTTATTTTTAACTATTATGACAAAATGCTATGATCTCCATACAAATTTCTTATTGCTTTTTTAAATTTTCAAATGGATCCTCCACTTAATTTATGAATTTCCTACGCCACTGCTATTCCATTATCCAGTCAGAGAAACAATTCAATAAACAATTTCTTTAGGAATTCAACAAAAAAACATATACGAAGTATAGATCTAAAAAGTCCCAAAAAATGCACATATCAAAGCACTTTACCATACCAAAGTAGAATACACTCATATGTGTATGGTAACGAACTGTCAAAACAGAGAAAGGTAGTTGTTGGCTGTAATAAATTGCATACATTTTGTAAGAAAAATGTTAACCTTAAAAATTAATTTAATATATAAATAAAAGTTTCCTCGCCTAAAAATTGTGATATTTATTACTTTTGACCATAAATCTACCGAATAAAAGTATCCGAAATTCACGGTGTCATAAAGGAAAGTGGAGCCAAAAAATCTATATTTGAGACCCAGATAATACCTTATATAATAATTATCTTAAAAATTACTTTTAAAACGAAAATTTAAAAATAATTAAATAATAATTTCATCTATTTTTAAGGGTATACAAATTGAAAAACTGATAAAGTTTAATTTTTACATATATGTAAATATTTTTTTTTTGGTAAAAAATCCAATTTTGTGTAACCAAACGTGATATTGGATTATAAAACTACAAAAGTAAGACATTTATCTAAAAACTTTTCATTTATGCATACATTCAAACTATATTAGCCGTGTTTTATTGGGACAATATATCCCCAATAGAACAGTATTTACACATATTACAAATACTAGAACCTCTTGGCGATAAAAGTAAAAATTAAATCCTGTTGGGAATAGAGTTGTAAAATTTTTATTCAAGTGTCGAATGAAATTATAGTTGTTTCGTTCATCGTGTTCGCAGAGTTCTTGTTTCTAATAAATGATTATTTTGGTGACCTTTGCATTTCGCAATATGATATTGGTGCGCCTTAGGTCAAATGAAAGATGTTAATTATTTATCGAAGCTTTAAACATCATTATGCTCATCATCATGCAGAACTAGTCAAGACCATTATATCAAAAGCATTGACAAAGTTAAATAAATGACAATATATTTTTTATATAGTTATGTATGTATATAATGTCGTTTAAAATTATGAGCCTACATTTTTAATTTTCTGACGTCCGATTCCTAGAGAGAACTTGTCCTTAAGCTTAAGTCAACTACATTGCTGCACTGATCTGTAGACGCGTTTAGATTGGGAAGATTGAGTTGAAGATCGTCTTTAGAATATGCCTGCTGTATATGGAGCCCGTTGTATAGGGTAGGTATAAATAGAATCGATTCAATACAAAGAAGATTTGGGCTGCGAAAATTCAGATGGGTTAACTCTACTTTGCCTTCTTATAGCCAACGGTGTCTTTTAATTGATTTAAAATCACTTGAAGCAAGGCGAAAGTATTATCTTATAATGTTAGCTCGGGATACTTTCTGTAATCAGTTTGATTGCCCGGAACTGTTTTGTCTTTTTAACTTATACGCTCCACCAAGACACTAAAGGATGAGAGAAACATTCTTTTTTGTTCCAGTACTAGATCCAGTATTGAGTTTAATTCTGTTTGCCAAAATGTTGACCTTTGCCTTAGCAGAGAAATTTTGAAAAATTCTGTTTTAAGTTTGTTGTAATGTAAGAATTCTTATTTATTTTCACATTCAAAATTTGTAATGATCATATTGTTAAATTAATTGTTTTATAATCATCATACATCATATTGTTAAATTAAAATTTAAGTAAAAATATTATAATGTTTAGTCTAAGAGAGTTTTACTCGATAGATGGTAATACTAAATAAATATACATCTATAGTTTGGGCTCTTGCTGAGTATGGCTGGAGTTTGGATTCTGAAGTTTACTAAGAAAGACCCCGTTTCATTTAGCGGTGGACTAGGCAAGGTGTATGCCCAATTATAACAACCAATTTGAGAACTGGTATTAATATATAAGAAAAAACGAGCATTCTGTTTTAAATTATATATAAAATAACCGGTGGAAGATATGACGATTAAGCAACACAAAAATGAGCTGCAAAATAGAAATCTTTCTACTCAAGCATCGAAGAAGATCCTTTTCAACAAACTGTCCAGTTTGACAAACATCAAGGAGATCTGCAAATAATCTCCAGGAGGTTGGAGAATAGACGGGTATCAGGAGGTGGTGTCCCAATTCGGGCAAGGATCAATTGCAGCATAAGAGAGATTGATGACGCTCTGCCAATTTTTTCACTAGTTGGCATTCCATCGATTGCAGCAGAAGGCTGGTTAAATCGCTTAGAGGCCCAAGTTAAGATTTATATAGGGCACTCTTATAGTGCGCGATATTGGTGGGATAGTACACAGGAAACCACTGCAACATGGGCACACTTTGATTCTGTACTGCGAGCACGCTTTACTCATCCCAATAGTGAAGTGGACTTTTATCAAAAACTTGTTAGAAAAATAAGAGAGCCAACCTATTCTATAGAAAATTACTGCTTTACAGTGAACATGTTAGGCAAAAGAATCGAGCTTTCTGACAAAACGATCATCCCATATATATTCACTGGCCTCAATGAGTCGCAAATGAATTCTCATTTTCAAGCAGGAAACTTCAATAACAACAGAGCTAAGGGGCAGTTCACACACGTCACGCTAAAATTAGCTCTTTTCCTCCAAGTAAAATACGTCTGAATTTGTTCACTGGTGAATGACGAATAAATGGCGCGATCGGTGCGAGGCCGATAGGCTATCCAAGATACCATTGTAGCGGGATTGCTTTCCAACGATCCGAAAGCTTACTCTGTTATGTCAATTGTATTGCATACACATCTGCAGTTTTGATTCTGCTGTTCTTCGCATTTCCAAACGAATCGCAACGAATCCAATAATTATTTTGAAGCTTGAGATTTGTGTTTGACAACTTATGTTTAGTTAATCAGCTGTTTTTTCCTTAGGCGTTACAATAACACGAAGCAATCTGGGTTGCTGAACGAGGCCAATGAAAAATATAATAATACAGTAAAAGCTCTAATACGCGGACACTCATGATCGCTCAATTTTTGTCCGGTTATGAGAACTGTTCGGTTAAGTGAAAGAATAAGAAAGCAAATGACTGTACAAATTAATAACAGAAGTAAAGGCAATAGAACGCCACCAGAAATGGGAACCAAACACTTTCAAAATTATACCAACTTAGTTACCGGGGAAGTCCCCTAATAAGTTTTCAACAAAACATCGCTCTGTCCGGTTATTAGAGCTTCGCGTCCGGTAATCAGAGATTCTTACGTACCTATTAAAAATCAAAAATAAATATACTGAGAACGGTCCTGTCGTTTTTCGGTCGTTTGATTTGTTAATAAAAAATATAATCCCTCAATAAAATTATGTGTATGCGTATGGGCTGTTTTCCCAATAAAATGATCATGAAAAAATGTCCGCTTATGAGAGTGTCCGTTTATAACAAAGTAATTTGTATGATAAATTCAAAAAAGAAGTTTGTTCCCAAAAAGGTATCGGTTTAAGGGGATTGTCCGCATTTCAGAGCTGTCCGCAAGAAGAGCTTTCACTGTAAATACATTGGAAAAAGTATTTTCATTTGTTGCTGCGTCGAGAGCGCAGAGTACGTAGAGACATTACTCCCTCAAGTATTGCAAAAACAAAGAAACCGATTTCGACAGATTGCAACGCCAGCCGCTAAAACCAAGTCATAAGGTGAAGACGAAGAAAAAACCTTTGAAATTAAAAAAAACTCTTTAACAAGCCAGCCAGTGCGTATGACGCTAGTTCTAGAGAGCAGATAAACAGGCGTACCCGGTAGCTTATTTCAGTAGGAAGACATCAAAGGAAGAAACTAAGTACCAGAGACTGTTTTAGGTGGTAATTGTTATGTTTTCTGGTAATTACTATTTAAAATTGGTAATACTAAATCATGGTTCTGGTAATTACTATTTTGCCCTGCACCCTATAATTCGAAGCGGAAACATTGGCGGTGGAAGAGTCTACGGATACGTTCTGACAGTACCCCTTGGGTAAACATTTTGTTTTGATAACGAACTGCATATCATTAAAAATAGCAACAAACAGAAAAGAACTGATCCCAGGAAATGATGTTAGTTACGAATGCAAAAATTCGACTAGGAAGTCAAATATCGCTCTGGAAAAAAGGTAGCTATATTTAGTTTCATTTTAGACCAAGATCATAAAGCAGCAGTAGACACGGCCATTTTCAAGGTGAATGTAAGTGAAACGATTGGATTTATTCCTTAGAGTTACAGAATGAATGCCCAGCCACCGAAAATGAAAAACAGATACATAACGATTTTGTACTTCAACATGATTGTGTTTACCATTCGGTCGAGAGTGAGTTAAGATTTTTCGTACCTAAACGTGTAAGAAACTGAGTGTTGTGACTCTTCATGTGTAATTTTTTTAATAAAATAATTTTTTACATTTACATATTCTCTGCCCGCTGGTTGATTAGTATTGACCCATCAGACTTCTGATTAATTTCAAATCCCATGAAAAAGTTAACCTCAGAAACTTTTATTTCAAACTCCTTCTGCAAATGCTGAACAACTTGAAGAATATTAGTTTCGTTCTCTGCTATAAATCCATCGTCAACGTAAATTGCTTAAAGGATTATCCCATCTGCACCATGGTGAACGAAAACATAATGATCCGAAGCTGTTGTTTTGAAATCAAATTTGGATATAAAAACTGTAAATTTCTTATTCCAGCCACGCGAAGCCTGCTTCAAGCAGTATTAGCTTTTATTTAAGTTGCACACATTTCCACTATGATCATCGAACACCATCGGCTGTCTCATAAACACATTCTCGTTCAAGTCTCCATTTAAGAATGCGGTCTTCACATCAAGATGCTTCAACAACATACGTTTTGATGCTGCCAGCATAAGTATGGTTCTTAGTGATGTAAATTTCAACACAGGACTAAAAGTTTCTTTATAATCGACGCCGCGCCGTATTGCTGTGTAAAACCTCGCACAACCAAACGTGCTTTAAAGTGATCGATTCTTCCATCAGTTTTCTGCTTCAACCAATACACCCAACGATTATTATCAATTATCTTATGGTCCTTCGGCAGTTCAACCTCCAAGATTAATTTTTGGAAGGGGATTCAATCTCTTCGTCCATCGCCTTCTCTCACTACTCTTGTTCATGTGACGCAATTGATTCTTAATACGAGTTTGGTTATTTGTTAACTGCCATAAATGCTGCTGCATGATTAGCCGATTCATCAAATGATAAACGACGGCGTGGTGGTGACAAGATCTGATTTCTGAGACGTCTTTTGATGATGTTTTTGTTGTCCAAACTACAAACAGCACCATGGTATATTTGGTTTACTAGTGTCTTTTTCGAATCAAAATAAGGTTCTTCTGCCTCAACACCATCTTCTGACTCCAAAAGCACTTCTTCGCCTCCCTCGTCTTTAATAATTACCTCAACGCTACCAGTATCAACAATAGCCACTGCTTCTTCTACGAGAGAAACCACAGCACGTGCCACTTCAATGCAATTCGTCTAAGGATTCCAAACTCTATATTCCTTGTAGTTGTTATCATACCCAACGAAAATACATTTATTTGCTTTTCGGTTCAATGAATGCCTCTTTTCTTTTGGAATGTGTATGAGAACTTCAGATCCGAAAATTCGCATGTAGTCAACTTTCGATTGCATGTTGAACCACAACTCGTACTAAATGTCATCTTTTAGCCACCGAAAATATTTTGATCCACCAAGAGACTGTTATTCCATCGGGACACATACATCAGCATGAACAATTTCCCCGCAAGTTTTAGACACCTCGTCCCTACTCTTATGACTTCCACAATGATTTTTTTCATAGCCGCATGCTTCACACGTGAATTCCTCATCAACGAAATCAGTACCTTTTCGGAGCAGGAACTTTCTAACATGCGTCAAAAGTTTATGCCCGAGTCGGATATTAATCATGCGTTCACATATATTGGTTTTGTTGGCCGTCCGCCAAACAAAATTTTCATTTTCAATCCAAGATCTAGCTCAATAAACAAATCAAATTATTATTTTTCTTATTCCCTACTGATAAAGATTTAAGAATGAACTAACTGACAACTAAAATACTTGTTGAATATTGTTCGATGAATGATTTTCATACACATAATCGAACACGAACGCTGCTTGACAGTTTTGTGAGCAGTCCTTCATGATTGTCATGCCATCATGCAAGTGTACGTATTCTGCCCTAATGAGGTAACCGTCGCGTCGGAGCGGAATTCTCTACGATTTACTACGAATCGGAGACATTTTGCTTCGAGGTAATTCTCCGATCGGCTGATCGGAAATTCTGTCCAACGAAATGAAACGCATGACATTTGTATGCGATGAAGTACTTTAAATGGTTTAATTTATGACAGATACAAACAAAATATTCTCCGAAATCCTCCCACAATTTAGGTTTGTAAACAGTTTTAAATCACATTTATTCGCTTATTCGTCGGTCGCTTCCATGTAAATAGTCCTTTAATATTCATGTATCGATTGGGCACTTATTAGTGTCATATAATAAAATTAAAACAAAAATAAACTATTTGACAAACGTTGAATCAGATAAGTGCCGCTGGGGTGGAGAAATTTACGAAAATGTAGGTATTGTGCCCCTTATATCACTAATTATATATTTTGGTATACTACTAATCACAAAAATTATCGACAGGTTGTCTTACAAGACTATTTATGAATTTACAAACTTTGAGCTTTTAAGTATTGTCTTACGATTTGTTTTGAACATTGACTTTTCATGAACCACGTTCAATTTTTTATGTGCCGAAAATGGAGAAACAAAAAATATTAATAATTATAGGGATTAAGATTAAATTATGCAAAACCAAATGCAAATTATTAAATCAAATGTAAAATGTAGGTACATATAAGAATGTATTCAATACAGTATTCCATATTTAAGAAAAAAAGCATTATCATAGAACATAGATAATTGAAATTGAAATACATTTCAAAACAAATCTTGAACTTAAATAATTATTTTATGTCGAACTACGTTTGTCGGGTCAGCTACTTTACTATATTTTAGATTGTATATTTAAATATAATACCACTTAATAACAACACTTTTTTTTTATTTATTCAGATTGTGACCTTCTTCGGCCTCGTGGTTTGCTCTTGGCTGTTATCATTTGTAATATCGCTGTCATTTGAAGCTCCAGTTGTAACAATGCTCAAATTATTAACACCAAACAGAAAGAAAGTCATTGGAAAGTGATACAGATTTAAATGGCATCAACAAAATATTACTCATTTGATTAAAACAACTTTGTATGTACATATTATATGTATATACATAGTGTATGTACATATTATATGTATATACATAGCATCGTATAAATATACATACATATATATTGTCAGAAATTGTCTAGAAAAATATAAACCAACATTATTTATTCTTCGAAACCACTTCAAAAAACTCACTTTTTTAGATTGCTACAGTATTTCATGAGTGTAATACATTAGTGGTTGGTTCATGAGTGTAATACATTATCATTTATTTATCGAAGATAAAAACTGTATAAGCTATTAACACCATGGTAAGTTGCTTCCTCACCATCTGCGGCTCAGACCGTGATACCAAGAAATGAGATACAATTTTTATTTTCGATTTCCCATTCAATACATTTCCCATATGAGAAGAAAAAAGGTCTGAAAAACATTGATTTTACTAATTTCTTATTTGATCAAGTGTCTATATTATTAATGTAATATAATAAGAATATAGATGGGAGTTTGTAAATCAAGAATAATATAAAATATCGAAAATTACTACAAATTTGCTTTATTTGCCAGATTAAAAATGATGTAAAAAAATCCGCGTTGTTGTTTTTTTTTTCAAAATAAGCTGTGTAGTGAAATCGATACCAAGTGCGTAGTATGATGCTGCTGTTGTTTTTGTTGATGGTGATGATGATTCTGCTTGTTGATGCTTGCCGTTTTTCTTTTTTAGCTCCGAGCAAAGAACTCAGCTGCCAAGAAAAGATCTGTGTTTCTTTTTTAGCTCAGACACATTTAATCACTCAACTCGTGTTTCTTTTTTAAATCAGAGCTAAATCGGGGCATGAACCATTAGCCCAGAATAAAATGAACGATCAAACGGAGCAAAGTGCTGGGCGCGGCTAACTTTACTCATAATTTTAACAATAATCACTAAAGTAAAACCAATTAAAAACAAAAATGAATTCGGAAAACTAAAGCTTTGGATTTGCTGGTAAATAAGTTTTAATAAAAACAATTATAATAATATATGACAGTTCTGCGCTTAAGTTTATTTCAAAATTAAATCGGAGATATCTGACCATGCTCTACTCAGATCTAACTCGGTTTACTCAGGCTCTGCTCAGAGATCTGCTCGGAGATAAAAAAGAAAAACGCCAGCTGTTGTTATTGCTATGATGCACGTATGATTCTCACTTATAACTCACTTATAATTTGTACTTTACATTCATATTTAATTGCTCTATATTAATTGTACTTTAACTATTGTTTACTTCTATTTCATTTATTTTCTTTTTATTGCTCTCATTTAAAATTGAATTTCTTAAACAGAGTTAATTCTTGCAATATGATTGCCTATATGTATTTTTATAAGGGCCTCTTATTTGAATCACACTTTAAATTTAAACAATTTTTAAAATTATTTATTTTATATACTTATTGTATTTATAAATTAATTGAATTTTCTTTTTCTTATATTTCTAAAGAATGTCTTTCTAACTTTATTATTTTAGTCCAAATTATTATTTTAGTGCAAATTAGTTCCTCTTTAACGTTGGTGATGGTTTTTTATAATCATTTATTTGTTAAATATGGTCTTTGGTACAGATCCTGATAATGTAAGGAGTGTTCTAAATGTGATGTGTCGTGCGTTTGATGGGCTTAATGTTTGTTGTTTGAATGCTGACAGTATAAGAGCTAAATATTCAGTATTTTATCAAATGCTTAGCACCTCTAGAGTGGATGTCATTATGGTATCGGAATCATGGCTGAGTGCCCATAATACGAATGCTCTTGTTGCTTTACCTGGTTTTAAATTGCACAGAAATGATCGTAAAGACAGAGTTGGAGGTGGTGTGTGTATGTATTTGCGTGAGCATATTCCGGCTTCTACAGTCTATAGGTGAACTCCTGCTAATATTGAATTTATTTGTGTTGAAATCAAAAATGCAGTTGAAAAGTGTTTACTTGTTTCTTTATATAGCCCACCAAACATGTTAGAGAAGAAAATCTATTTGAACTAAAAGAAACATTATTAAGACTGAGTTCTAAGTACAGTGGCATTTTTATTGGGGGTGATTTTAACGTAAATATTTTACTTAACAACAATATAACTAGATTAATTAACTATTTTTGTGATGTTATGGGACTGTCAGTTATAAATTCCCTTTGGCCAACTTGTTTTAAGTCAGATTCAAATCCTTCCTTACTGGACATGTTTTTGACAAGTTCTAACAGGAGGATTTTAGGAAATGATCAAATAAGGCCTACATCTGATTTTATTCATGATTTTATTTTTTGCCCCTATCAGTTTGACGTGAATAGAACAAATAGGATTAATACAGTTAGTTACAGGTCGTATAGTGGCGAGTTTCGTGAGTTCAGAATTGAATGGGATTTATTTTTCATCAGATGTTAATTCTAAAGTCTCTATTTTCAATAATGTTGTTACCAGGCTGTATCATGAATATGTTCCAATTGTTACTAAAGAATTTAAAATTAAAAAATGTCCTTGGTTTAATGATAACATAAAGGCTATGATTCGGGAAAGCTAACGTTTCTTCCGGAGGTTTAAGGCTAACAGAACAGAATACAATAGAAGGCAATATACAGTAGCTCGTAATAAAGTTATTATAGGGGGTGGCCGTGGCGCGATAGTTGTGTGTTCGCCTGTAAACCTCATGGTCACAGGTTCGATCCCTGCCGTAGTCTATGTCTTCTTATTTTCCATTAAAACTAATTCTAAAAATAATCGTCATACAATGAGTTGCTGGTTTACTCATTACATGCTGTTTAGGCATAACACTAACAACATGTGATTGAGTAAAACTAGTATACCGATAAAATATGACAAAAGGATAAAAAAATTAATGCGAATTATAAGGGACATCGATAAATAAGACACGGAAATTTCTCCGCATTAGTTCAGCCGCCATCCCTGGAGATAAAATCTGACACAACAACCACCTACAGTCTCCGAATATCACGCCACACATCTTTCCTATCATTCTTTCTCTTCCTTAACCTCACGCCCGCGCTGTGTTGAAACATTTAAAGGGTATTCATAATCCCTTGAGCGCGTGTAGATTATAAAAAAAAAAAAAAAAAAAAAATTCTCTCATTCGTAACTCCAATCGTGAATATATATCAGCGAAGCTTGATCCGTCTCTGGGTTCAAAAGAATTATGGAATAATTTAAAAAAACTTGGTGTTAAAAAAGACAAAAATGAAATCAAATGCCCTTTTAGTGCTCAGTCTATGTCTAATGTCTTGATCCCACCTTCTTCCGGTTCATGTATCCCTCATGATTTGTTTAATGTTTCTGGTGATGGTAGTACCCTCTCATTTGTCTGCATTAGTCTTTACGAGTTATTTTGCTCTATGAAGTCGGTTATTTAACCGAAATTCTATTGGTCCTGACGATATTTCACCAAAATTCTTAAAGCTTATACTCCATATCATAATCAACCGTCTTCTTCATTTAATTAATTTCTGTATTTATAGTGCTCAGTTTCCTGATGCATGGAAAAAAGCTAGTATAATACCAGTCCCTAAAAAAGCTAATCCTTCTGATTTCAGGCCTATCAGTATTTTATGTTTTTTATGTAAAGTGTTTGAAAAAACTATTCATGACCAAATCCAAGCTTATTTAACTGAAAACAACTTACTGTCTCAATGGCAATCTGGGTTTCGAAGCAAACAAAGCTGTGAGTCTGCGGTAGTTAAAGTTACTTCGGATTTTAGATTTGCACTCGATTCTGGCAAATTCGGTGTCATGGTGTTACTAGATTTTTCCAAGGCATTCGGCTGTATTGACCATTCCATCCTACTATCTAAACTTAAGGTAAAATTTAATTTTGCTATCACTTTGCTTAGGCGTCCACACAACTATTTACTTAATCGAATTCAACGTGTAAAAACGGATGTGGGTACACCGCAGGGTTCAGTCTTGGGTCCACTTTTATTTTCCTTATTTATCAATGACCTTCCCAACGTAATTAAAAACAGCCAAATTCATCTGTATGCTGATGATGTTGTACTATACATTTTTCGTTCAGTTGGTCTGATGGAGGATTGTACAGTAAGGTTAAATGTAGATTTAAGTTATGTTTTCAATTGGTCGAACAACAATGCAATGAAACTAAACCCTGCTAAATCTGTCTCCATGCTATGTTCTAGGGATCAATTGAGTCTTGAAAAATTTCCTCCGGTAATTCTTGACAATGAAAGAATTGTGTATGTGAAAGATGTGAAATATCTAGGATATAAAATAAACAGTAATTTAAGCTGCTGTGGAGCAATCTCAGATACAATTAGGAAAATTTATTTTGGTCTCCGATCTTTGAGATCTTCGTCTGAGTTATTGTCTTCTGATATGAAATCATACCTTATAAAATCGTTGATTTTGCCATACTTTAGTTTTAATTGTTCGGTCTATCCCATTCTTGATTGTCTATGTAAGCGTAAACTCTATGTTGCTTTTAATGACTGCATTCGTTTTACAAGTATATATGGTATTCAGAGACATACCAGTGTCTCACAGTTACAACATTTACTGGTTGGTATGAGTCTTGAGAATTATTTGAGATACGGACTTATTTTAAGGTTCCATAATGTCATCCACAATAGATCTCCTGCTTATTTAAGTGAATCGCTTCAGTTTACCAATTCTCAACGAGGATTGAAACTAATTGTACCGCATTTTTCGCACATCATTGCAGAACGCTCCTTCTATTTATCTGCAGTTCGTTTGTGGAATTCACTTCCGAACGAACTGAAGAGTATAACCTCACCTATCACTTTTAAGAGGAAACTATATTTGCACTATTCTGGTCTTTAAGTACTATTGTTTTTGTTTTTGGTTTTCATTTTTGAATACTATTTTTCTACTTACTAAAGTTAATTTCTTTAATTTTTGTTTCATTTTTATATTGCGTAATAAATAAATTACTATATTTACTTCTCTTGAAAACATATTATATTACATTTTACTCTTATTTTTGTAATGATGTATATAATTAAATTTAAATTAAATTAAATTCATTATTGAAACATTTTGTAAATTTTATTCTAGATACTCTATTCATATCTTAATGTGTCATTGTTAACCTTATATTTTGTTGAAATAAATTGAAATTGAATTGAAATAGTAATGGATACGAAATTAAAAACGAAAATAAGTCCCCTTTCTCACAGGGAAACCAGTTGCTGGAGATTTTTTTGACGTTTTCCTTTAATTGCCCTATAGCTTTTACACGAAGGGAACTGGCTCCAAGAAGCTGAAGAGGAAACTGGGAAGATTTTGTTGGGCTAATTGGAATGCAAAGCAAAACGTCAAACAAATCTCTTCAAATCGTTGACCGGAGAGATTTTTTTCATTTCCCTTACTTCTTGCCCTTCTCGCCATCAAACTCCCAGTTGCCGGCAACTCAGTTTCCTTGTGCGAAACGGGGACTAAGATACTAAAGTAACAGAGGGTTTAAATGAATTTGTATTTTCACATATTTTATAATAGCGAATTTCATTTGTACAAATAAAATTTGAATTAACCTTAATGTATATACGATTCCATCTTGGAAAGAAGAAGAATTGTTTTTTATATATAAAGGAATAAGAAAAGTCACATATGCAGATTCCTACAATTGTGAAGCTATTCCAACCGATTATCCTTATGCCACACGGACAACTTCTACATTATCACTTCAGCTTCACTTTCTTTGCCTGCTACTACAGCTTCCGCCGATGCTTATATTGATAAGAGGATTGATTTGCTAAAAAAGCAGGGACTTTCTTCTGGGCCAGACGCAACAGAATGTAGGGGAGACCGCGAAAAAAGTAAGATTTTTTTTAATTTTGGGGTTCCTGCTCTTGAGACTGTGGGAATAACAAAACACAAAATATGCCATCTAAGAAATGGGTTAGTTATCTATAATGCAATTATGTTTTAATAAATTGACAAATTCACATAGCTGCGATAATTTTTCTAAAATCCTGCCGTGTTACTTTCGTTATATGTCCAGGACGAAAGTAACACCCTTTGGGGACAAAAGTAAATGATATTAAAAACACAGGTAAGAAATTATTCGTTTATTATATTTATTTAACTGTGTTAAATAATTATTTCAACTAAAGCACATAACAAATAGTTAAAACTCAAACATATATGAAAGCCAAACTAAATAAAAACGGAAAGAATAATAGAGTAAATATAAAACCAATACTTTAAACTAGAACGACACTCGTTTCGCGAGTAACATAAGATCATACATTATTTTCAGCTCATCTTATAGATTATCATTGTACCTGAGATCATTTTAAAATACGAAATTCTCTTTAATAGAAAAGAAATAACAAAAATAATTTTCAAATTCATACTTTAGCAAAACAAAACATCAACATTCTTTAAAATAAGAAGTCTTCTATTCCGAAAGACAGTTGTGCCACATGTAAAAAACATCACCCTTTGTGCAAGCTTCATGGGCCCAACCCTTACATTCATGACATTGAAACCATTTTTCATCCCCATAATTTCTACTAAACCACTCTAAGCATACAAAGCATAAGCAATTGTTTTTATCGTCACTTGAAGAAGTGTCGTTCTCTGAAGGTTTCCTGGATAGTTTTTTCCCCTTCTTTTTGGTCTACCCACTAGGCGTTTTCAATGCAAGAACAGTTTTATTAGCTTTGATTCGAGTTTGGCATTCAAGCTCGATTTCTAATTTTTCTGGGGTATCTTTGAGGATAGCCGTTTTGCGCTTCTTTCTTCCTGACCTTGCGTTGAGTGTTGGTCCAGCTTTAGGAAAGGGAAGAATTTCTAGAGGTGACAAATGGATGGATACCGATGTACTTGGCAACTGCATAGGTGATGTAGGTAGGATAGTTTAGAATGCAATTTAGTTAGTAAGAACCCATGATCAAAAAAAGTGTCAAATGAAGGAATGATCTATATACGACTCAAATCTGTGTTATTTTGTTTTTCACTGTTGTTTGGAAGTGGACGGTTCAAAATCTACAGACAAAAAAATACATCTGTTAAATGGACTAATTTCAGTGCAAGTGAAACCGGCGATTGCATTTGTATCCGTGATAAAAAGTGGAAAAGCTTTTCTTACAATAAATGTGACTCATGGTTGTCGAGTAAACATTTATTTTCTAGTGTTGGTTTAGCTTGATTCGTAAAATGCTACATGAAAAACAAAAACTCTGTTTCTTATATCCATCCGCTACCGTAACCTGCTCCAACTGATCCCACCGTCCAATCGCTAATCATGTGTTCATGATATGGTTTTAGTGGGAATACAAAAAATGGTGTTGTATGAACATGTGCATTTATTGCGATGGTGACTAAAAACTAATCTTCCTCGCTCAGCAGATGTGATGGAACAACGTTTGGCTAACACGCGGTTTGGTTTCTGGAATGTAGTAACTCCGGTCGCGTCTACGTTCCATATGTCCCTTGGCTCAAATTTATATCGGTCCATTACATCAGCCAACTTATCAAGAAAACTTTTGACATTAGTCTCTTTAAAACTTGCATGAGCTCAGCATGTTGCTTGAGGAGACCGAAGAGAGGTAGGATGCCTTCTTAAAAAGCCCCCAAACCACTCTATGACAGCTTGCTCATTTTCGTTCCACGAAGTTGGGAATTACTTGTTATGTTTGACTGCCAATTGGTACGACAAGAACCTTACCTCTTTTGGTGAAAGTCCATAAATTATATTAAATGAAGAAATAAGGTAGTTCTGGAGTTCGTTTTTTCCTCTTCAGAAAACACCCTTCTTATTCATCTATAGCCAACAGTAGCAGGCGGATTACCTGTTTTAATTTTTGGTATGAACCTCGCAAGAGTAACATGGCAGATAGCTAATTGTTTTGCGGTGGTCCTGACGCCCTTCATCTTTTGAACTTCCTCAGCTGCCTGTCTATAAACAGATGAGTCAATCGTTCCGCGATTAGTTTTTCTAACTCGAGTACGAAGCATTCTAAATATGAAAAAGAAAGACCAACTTTTGTATAAAAATTTAGAAACTTCTTGTGGACGAACGTAACTTGTTACTTTCGTTCCCATGGTCAAGTGTTACCTTTGTTCACATGCTCTCATTTTGCTGGATAAGACTAAATATGTAATTCGCTCAGATTCTAAAATTTATTTAAACTGATGAGCAGGTATCGAGAAATTGTGATTGTGTGTATTTGTACCTATCTTTCAAAATTAAGGCTGGGTTGTCTATGCAAATTACTTTCGGGCGCTTACAAATTGTTAGATAACTTCTACGGTTCAAAGGATAATTAATTGAAATAAAATTAAATATTCAGGTTATAAATACAGCTTATTTGATTTTGTCTGTTGGCCATGAAAATAAAAATTCCGACTAAATTTTGGTAAGCCTAGACTGACTTTCATTGGGAGTGTGATTTTGCTAAGCCACGCAACTTCTTATTTTTATTTCTAAAACAGATTAGACAAATAAAGAGCGAGGTTACCTTTGATTTTTTTTTAAATTTGTATTCATGCAAAAGAAAATTGTTCATCTGATGCCAGACGTATGAAAACAAGTGTAGATGCTTCAATTTTGAACATAATTTAACAATTTAAAATGATTAATAGATCTTATGTTTAGGGTTTTCTAGGTGCAAAAGAACGATCAACTTTTTTTTTAAATTGGAAGCTTTGGTACGGGAAAAACCTCAAAATGTCGCATAGTTCACCTTTTTACAAAGCCATGGCCACTAGATTTTATTTTTTTATATTTTTCTTTAAATATATAGTTTACTTTATTGCTTTGTGTCCTATTATTTTATTTTATTTTTTTTTTGTTTTTTATTTTTTAATTACTTGAAATATTAATTCAAAATATATATTTATTTAATTTTTTTTATTTTTGTTTGTTGTTTTTTAAAACAAATTCAATTTACAAAAATTAAATTATAACCACGGGTTATAATAGGTCTTTTTCGTGTTTCTAAACAACAAATTCCTTTGCAAACGCATACAAAGAAGGTCGTAGTTCCCAAGAATAATACTGCAATATTAGCGGCGCGCGATTAGGAAGAGAATTCTTTGCAAGTGATTTTCGCCCGCTCATCCTCTCTCAGAGTTAATATGTTGTTGTTTTTACTTGCGATTATAGGAACTATAAGGCAAGTTATGCATTCGTCGAAAAAAAAAGTTTTGAGATGACAATCAAACATGACATTACGATGATAGCGAAGACGAAAAAAGATGGTCTAAAAATTCTGTCCGTCTGTATGTCTGTCAGCCTGTCTGTATGTATGCATAGAAAACTACAGCCTAAACGGGTGGGCCGAATTGCTTCAAACTTGGTCTATGGAGTTTTTTAGGTATTGTGCAAAGGGGAAATTGAATTATTTTTTTAGCTCAAAAAATAACGGTACCTGCCATATAACCGTAACGTTAAAGCCTATTTTTCTCGGAAACGGTTATAACGATTTTGATTTAAAAAAATCAGTACAGCTTTTGAGACACAACCGATCATATGGTTGACAAACATTTTTTTAAATGTCTAAAAACGGTAATTTCTTACACTTACCCGATTCTTTCACACGTATATAGCCTTAGGTTGCCCAATGTATTCTGCTTATCAATATTTTTAATTATTATTTTTTTGTATTTTGAAAAGCATTTTTAAGAAAAAAAATTATATTTTGAAAACTGTTCATTAAATTTTTCTCAAAAATTATATTTATAATGTATTTGATGAATACGTATGAATTGGCGTTTTTGAATTTTTTTTAAATTTTTTTTCAAAAACTTAAAAAAAAACTTTTTTCTCAAAAACGGCTCCACAGATTTTTAAAATTTTTTTCTCATAAATTCAAATTTATCCAAAAAATAAAATGGCGTACTTTTTTTGAGCTGAAATTAGTTTAAGTATTTGTTACAGAATTTTGAATTATTTTTTCTTTGATTAATCGATTTAATTTTTGGTTTTTAAGCTTATATTATTAAATATTTAAGATTGTCATACCAATTTTTCTTATGAAAAAAATTAAAGAAACTTGGTGTATAAAAAATAAAGTAAAAATGACTTTAAAAATATGTTTAGATTTTAAATAGAAATCTTTTACATACGTTGTGATGGAACATAAGAGCAAGTGGGGGTGGCCGTGGCGCGATATTTGTGTGTTCGCCTGTGAACCTCATGGTCACAGGTTCGATCCATGCCGTAGTCTGTCTTCTTATTTTTCCATTAAAAACCAATTCTAAAAATAAATATCATACAATAAGTTGCTGGTTTACTCATTACATGCTGTTTAGGCATAGAACTAACATGTGATTGAGTAAAACTAGTATACCGATAAAATATGACAAAGAATAAAAAAATTAATGCGAATTATAAGGGACTTAGATAAATAAGGCACGGAAATTTCTCCGCATTAGTTCAGCCGCCATCCCTGGAGATAAAATCTGAGACAACAACCACCTACAATCTCCGAATATCGCGCCACACATTCTTCCTATCATTCTTTCTCTTCCTTAACCTCACCCTCACGCCCGCGCTGTGTTAAAACATTTAAAGGGTAATCCCTTGAGCGCGTGTAGATTATTAAAAAAAAAATCGTGTGATCCAGTCGCGCATTTTATTTTTATTGTTTTTGGTGTATTGGATCATGTAGTTTTTTATTCTTTGTTTTTAGTGCTTGCATATACAATAACAGGAAATATTAAAAAAAACTTCTTAGGTAGGTATATAATGACGCAAGGTCATGGAATCGTGATTTGAGTGTGACGTAGTCAAGCATATATGGCAGAATTAGTTTTTTGGTTCAACTTTCGGCAAGTTTTGTGGTTGCACGTTGTAAGTATAAAAAAGTGTAAATATAGTCGTAGGTATCGCAAATTCGCTGCCATTTAATTAGTTTTCTTGAATTTGTTTGCTAACCATCACTTCTAGCTAGGTAGGTATTGTTTTTTTTTATTTTTGTTGTTTTTTGTGATCTTTCTTTAGAAAGGTGCAAAAAAGAAGTCATATAAAAAAGGACATGTATGACCATTTTTTGTCAACGCGTATACATGAAAGTTCGGGCTCTATTTGCATGGTGGGATCGTTATTTGGTTGAATATTGTGTAATTCGTGCGTATGTACATATATACATATACCTATATATTTTTGTTGGCTTATCTGTTGGATATTTTTCTGCTTCTTTTGCGAAATTAATTATATATAATAGATTGCGTGTTGTTTTTTTTACGATAGGTAATGTTAAAGTTGGTAGGTATCCATTTCAGAATGGGGGACAAAATCAATCACTTTTTGTTTTCTGTGGTGGAACGTGCCATAAAAGACGGTTTAGAGTGAGAGATAAGTCAAACTGTGTAGAAAAAATATGAATGCCTTTTATTTATTTATTTGTTTGTTTTTGTTTTACATCGGAAGAGTAAAGTGTAGAAAAATCTCCATAAATTAGGGGTAGATATTCACGATCCGATGCAACGAAAAGGTGTAAAATCGCGAAATTTTATTTTTTTCTGTAAACTTTGAACGCACCTTTTCTATGGTATTACAACGCTGGAGTAACAATGCAAAATCAGTTTGACCACAAACATTTCTGACAAAAAATAACAGCTGTCAAACTATCAATGACACCAGACAAATTTTGCACCATTGTTAGCCGGATTTACACGAGTGACAAATTGCCATTATTTCTTCCATTTTATTGACATTACTGACAAAATCGTGTAAATGGTTTGAAAATTTGTCATTGTTTTCGTCATTAAAAAATGGCAGGGAAGACTGACATTAAATATTGCCATTATAATGGAGTCATGTAAATCCACAATGATGCCATTTTGAAAATTATGGCACACCGCGAGGAAGAATGAACTTGCTCATTCTTTAATGGCAGATTGCCATTATCAATCAAATAGTCATTATTTTAACCCGTGCAAATGCTTATCATTATTGATTTTACATTACATTACATTTAATACTACTCCGCAGATAAATCTACGAAGTAGAGACACTGAAGCACTAGCAACTTGACCATTGGCTTAAACTTTTTACATACATTAATACAACAGAGAGAGACAGTGATATGAAGAACACACAACAGCCCACAATACAAACACCTACTAGAGGGGAACGGATTTAAAAGCTTTTAACATATGTATGATCTTTACAATAGAGTAACTTTAATTTTCTTTCTTTCTTCTTCATGCTTGCTATTGTCAATTTAAAGTTGTACAGTGGAGTCTGGCTTTGAAGCTCATTTTATTTATTGTTGTTTTCAAAAATTTTGTATTTACTATATATGTAATTTAACAAGTGTAAGTAATTTTTATTGTTGTTTGATGTATTATGTTAAAATATGTAACCTATTATTAATGTTAAAATACAGATTCATTGACACCTGATGATGTTCATAGACATGAACGAAACGTCGTGACAAAGATTTAACTTGTTTCATTGACCTAAAGCCCATTTTCAAACAAAACCATAACTATTGACGCCATTGGTGATGAAGGCTCAACACAGGAGGAAATACCAATGCCAGAAAAACGACAAAGTGCACAGGAAAACATTGAAAGATGTAAAGAAGCGTGGAAGATGCGTTATGACCAAAAGCACTCCAAACCGCAAAAAATCATAGAAGATGACATCGTACTCATCGAGAATGAACCACCGTCAACTGGTACGTCTAAGAAGCTAGAGCCTAAATACAAAGGACCGTATTTGGTAACGAACATTTTTATGCATGACAGGTATGTAATCCAGACCATCCCTGGTATGCAGAGATCTACGAAACAATTCAACTCAGTATTTACCGCAGAGAAAATGAGACCATTCTGTTTCGCTGCACCACACCTAGATGAAGTTGTTGTCGAGAACGGTGATGCAGGAGATAACACCGAGGACGATGGTGAGTCAGGAGAGGCCAAACTGTAAACTCCATTTTCAACTGATACCTGGTGGAATACATCCATCATAAACAATGCAGCTGAACACGGTCGCACTAAAATCAGAGAAGGCCGCCAAAGGGCAGCTATAGAGTCACTCAAATTTCGGACGTTGACAAGGGACGCTACAAATATCTTTCGCCGTCTAGTAGATTTCTATTTTACATATATTAAATTCTCACATTCACAGATACATAACGATTTTGTACTTCAACATGATTGTGTTTACCATTCGGTCGAGAGTGAGTTAAGATTTTTCGTACCTAAACGTGTAAGAAACTGAGTGTTGTGACTCTTCATGTGTAATTTTTTTAATAAAATAATTTTTTACATTTACATATTCTCTGCCCGCTGGTTGATTAGTATTGACCCATCAGACTTCTGATTAATTTCAAATCCCATGAAAAAGTTAACCTCAGAAACTTTTATTTCAAACTCCTTCTGCAAATGCTGAACAACTTGAAGAATATTAGTTTCGTTCTCTGCTATAAATCCATCGTCAACGTAAATTGCTTAAAGGATTATCCCATCTGCACCATGGTGAACGAAAACATAATGATCCGAAGCTGTTGTTTTGAAATCAAATTTGGATATAAAAACTGTAAATTTCTTATTCCAGCCACGCGAAGCCTGCTTCAAGCAGTATTAGCTTTTATTTAAGTTGCACACATTTCCACTATGATCATCGAACACCATCGGCTGTCTCATAAACACATTCTCGTTCAAGTCTCCATTTAAGAATGCGGTCTTCACATCAAGATGCTTCAACAACATACGTTTTGATGCTGCCAGCATAAGTATGGTTCTTAGTGATGTAAATTTCAACACAGGACTAAAAGTTTCTTTATAATCGACGCCGCGCCGTATTGCTGTGTAAAACCTCGCACAACCAAACGTGCTTTAAAGTGATCGATTCTTCCATCAGTTTTCTGCTTCAACCAATACACCCAACGATTATTATCAATTATCTTATGGTCCTTCGGCAGTTCAACCTCCAAGATTAATTTTTGGAAGGGGATTCAATCTCTTCGTCCATCGCCTTCTCTCACTACTCTTGTTCATGTGACGCAATTGATTCTTAATACGAGTTTGGTTATTTGTTAACTGCCATAAATGCTGCTGCATGATTAGCCGATTCATCAAATGATAAACGACGGCGTGGTGGTGACAAGATCTGATTTCTGAGACGTCTTTTGATGATGTTTTTGTTGTCCAAACTACAAACAGCACCATGGTATATTTGGTTTACTAGTGTCTTTTTCGAATCAAAATAAGGTTCTTCTGCCTCAACACCATCTTCTGACTCCAAAAGCACTTCTTCGCCTCCCTCGTCTTTAATAATTACCTCAACGCTACCAGTATCAACAATAGCCACTGCTTCTTCTACGAGAGAAACCACAGCACGTGCCACTTCAATGCAATTCGTCTAAGGATTCCAAACTCTATATTCCTTGTAGTTGTTATCATACCCAACGAAAATACATTTATTTGCTTTTCGGTTCAATGAATGCCTCTTTTCTTTTGGAATGTGTATGAGAACTTCAGATCCGAAAATTCGCATGTAGTCAACTTTCGATTGCATGTTGAACCACAACTCGTACTAAATGTCATCTTTTAGCCACCGAAAATATTTTGATCCACCAAGAGACTGTTATTCCATCGGGACACATACATCAGCATGAACAATTTCCCCGCAAGTTTTAGACACCTCGTCCCTACTCTTATGACTTCCACAATGATTTTTTTCATAGCCGCATGCTTCACACGTGAATTCCTCATCAACGAAATCAGTACCTTTTCGGAGCAGGAACTTTCTAACATGCGTCAAAAGTTTATGCCCGAGTCGGATATTAATCATGCGTTCACATATATTGGTTTTGTTGGCCGTCCGCCAAACAAAATTTTCATTTTCAATCCAAGATCTAGCTCAATAAACAAATCAAATTATTATTTTTCTTATTCCCTACTGATAAAGATTTAAGAATGAACTAACTGACAACTAAAATACTTGTTGAATATTGTTCGATGAATGATTTTCATACACATAATCGAACACGAACGCTGCTTGACAGTTTTGTGAGCAGTCCTTCATGATTGTCATGCCATCATGCAAGTGTACGTATTCTGCCCTAATGAGGTAACCGTCGCGTCGGAGCGGAATTCTCTACGATTTACTACGAATCGGAGACATTTTGCTTCGAGGTAATTCTCCGATCGGCTGATCGGAAATTCTGTCCAACGAAATGAAACGCATGACATTTGTATGCGATGAAGTACTTTAAATGGTTTAATTTATGACAGATACAAACAAAATATTCTCCGAAATCCTCCCACAATTTAGGTTTGTAAACAGTTTTAAATCACATTTATTCGCTTATTCGTCGGTCGCTTCCATGTAAATAGTCCTTTAATATTCATGTATCGATTGGGCACTTATTAGTGTCATATAATAAAATTAAAACAAAAATAAACTATTTGACAAACGTTGAATCAGATAAGTGCCGCTGGGGTGGAGAAATTTACGAAAATGTAGGTATTGTGCCCCTTATATCACTAATTATATATTTTGGTATACTACTAATCACAAAAATTATCGACAGGTTGTCTTACAAGACTATTTATGAATTTACAAACTTTGAGCTTTTAAGTATTGTCTTACGATTTGTTTTGAACATTGACTTTTCATGAACCACGTTCAATTTTTTATGTGCCGAAAATGGAGAAACAAAAAATATTAATAATTATAGGGATTAAGATTAAATTATGCAAAACCAAATGCAAATTATTAAATCAAATGTAAAATGTAGGTACATATAAGAATGTATTCAATACAGTATTCCATATTTAAGAAAAAAAGCATTATCATAGAACATAGATAATTGAAATTGAAATACATTTCAAAACAAATCTTGAACTTAAATAATTATTTTATGTCGAACTACGTTTGTCGGGTCAGCTACTTTACTATATTTTAGATTGTATATTTAAATATAATACCACTTAATAACAACACTTTTTTTTTATTTATTCAGATTGTGACCTTCTTCGGCCTGGTGGTTTGCTCTTGGCTGTTATCATTTGTAATATCGCTGTCATTTGAAGCTCCAGTTGTAACAATGCTCAAATTATTAACACCAAACAGAAAGAAAGTCATTGGAAAGTGATACAGATTTAAATGGCATCAACAAAATATTACTCATTTGATTAAAACAACTTTGTATGTACATATTATATGTATATACATAGTGTATGTACATATTATATGTATATACATAGCATCGTATAAATATACATACATATATATTGTCAGAAATTGTCTAGAAAAATATAAACCAACATTATTTATTCTTCGAAACCACTTCAAAACACTCACTTTTTTAGATTGCTACAGTATTTCATGAGTGTAATACATTAGTGTAATACAACAGTGGTTGGTTCATGAGTGTAATACATTATCATTTATTTATCGAAGATAAAAACTGTATAAGCTATTGACACCATGGTAAGTTGCTTCCTCACCATCTGCGGCTCAGACCGTGATACCAAGAAATGAGATACAATTTTTATTTTCGATTTCCCATTCAATACATTTCCCATATGAGAAGAAAAAAGGTCTGAAAAACATTGATTTTACTAATTTCTTATTTGATCAAGTGTCTATATTATTAATGTAATATAATAAGAATATAGATGGGAGTTTGTAAATCAAGAATAATATAAAATATCGAAAATTACTACAAATTTGCTTTATTTGCCAGATTAAAAATGATGTAAAAAAATCCGCGTTGTTGTTTTTTTTTTCAAAATAAGCTGTGTAGTGAAATCGATACCAAGTGCGTAGTATGATGCTGCTGTTGTTTTTGTTGATGGTGATGATGATTCTGCTTGTTGATGCTTGCCGTTTTTCTTTTTTAGCTCCGAGCAAAGAACTCAGCTGCCAAGAAAAGATCTGTGTTTCTTTTTTAGCTCAGACACATTTAATCACTCAACTCGTGTTTCTTTTTTAAATCAGAGCTAAATCGGGGCATGAACCATTAGCCCAGAATAAAATGAACGATCAAACGGAGCAAAGTGCTGGGCGCGGCTAACTTTACTCATAATTTTAACAATAATCACTAAAGTAAAACCAATTAAAAACAAAAATGAATTCGGAAAACTAAAGCTTTGGATTTGCTGGTAAATAAGTTTTAATAAAAACAATTATAATAATATATGACAGTTCTGCGCTTAAGTTTATTTCAAAATTAAATCGGAGATATCTGACCATGCTCTACTCAGATCTAACTCGGTTTACTCAGGCTCTGCTCAGAGATCTGCTCGGAGATAAAAAAGAAAAACGCCAGCTGTTGTTATTGCTATGATGCACGTATGATTCTCACTTATAACTCACTTATAATTTGTACTTTACATTCATATTTAATTGCTCTATATTAATTGTACTTTAACTATTGTTTACTTCTATTTCATTTATTTTCTTTTTATTGCTCTCATTTAAAATTGAATTTCTTAAACAGAGTTAATTCTTGCAATATGATTGCCTATATGTATTTTTATAAGGGCCTCTTATTTGAATCACACTTTAAATTTAAACAATTTTTAAAATTATTTATTTTATATACTTATTGTATTTATAAATTAATTGAATTTTCTTTTTCTTATATTTCTAAAGAATGTCTTTCTAACTTTATTATTTTAGTCCAAATTATTATTTTAGTGCAAATTAGTTCCTCTTTAACGTTGGTGATGGTTTTTTATAATCATTTATTTGTTAAATATGGTCTTTGGTACAGATCCTGATAATGTAAGGAGTGTTCTAAATGTGATGTGTCGTGCGTTTGATGGGCTTAATGTTTGTTGTTTGAATGCTGACAGTATAAGAGCTAAATATTCAGTATTTTATCAAATGCTTAGCACCTCTAGAGTGGATGTCATTATGGTATCGGAATCATGGCTGAGTGCCCATAATACGAATGCTCTTGTTGCTTTACCTGGTTTTAAATTGCACAGAAATGATCGTAAAGACAGAGTTGGAGGTGGTGTGTGTATGTATTTGCGTGAGCATATTCCGGCTTCTACAGTCTATAGGTGAACTCCTGCTAATATTGAATTTATTTGTGTTGAAATCAAAAATGCAGTTGAAAAGTGTTTACTTGTTTCTTTATATAGCCCACCAAACATGTTTAGAGAAGAAAATCTATTTGAACTAAAAGAAACATTATTAAGACTGAGTTCTAAGTACAGTGGCATTTTTATTGGGGGTGATTTTAACGTAAATATTTTACTTAACAACAATATAACTAGATTAATTAACTATTTTTGTGATGTTATGGGACTGTCAGTTATAAATTCCCTTTGGCCAACTTGTTTTAAGTCAGATTCAAATCCTTCCTTACTGGACATGTTTTTGACAAGTTCTAACAGGAGGATTTTAGGAAATGATCAAATAAGGCCTACATCTGATTTTATTCATGATTTTATTTTTTGCCCCTATCAGTTTGACGTGAATAGAACAAATAGGATTAATACAGTTAGTTACAGGTCGTATAGTGGCGAGTTTCGTGAGTTCAGAATTGAATGGGATTTATTTTTCATCAGATGTTAATTCTAAAGTCTCTATTTTCAATAATGTTGTTACCAGGCTGTATCATGAATATGTTCCAATTGTTACTAAAGAATTTAAAATTAAAAAATGTCCTTGGTTTAATGATAACATAAAGGCTATGATTCGGGAAAGCTAACGTTTCTTCCGGAGGTTTAAGGCTAACAGAACAGAATACAATAGAAGGCAATATACAGTAGCTCGTAATAAAGTTATTATAGGGGGTGGCCGTGGCGCGATAGTTGTGTGTTCGCCTGTAAACCTCATGGTCACAGGTTCGATCCCTGCCGTAGTCTATGTCTTCTTATTTTCCATTAAAACTAATTCTAAAAATAATCGTCATACAATGAGTTGCTGGTTTACTCATTACATGCTGTTTAGGCATAACACTAACAACATGTGATTGAGTAAAACTAGTATACCGATAAAATATGACAAAAGGATAAAAAAATTAATGCGAATTATAAGGGACATCGATAAATAAGACACGGAAATTTCTCCGCATTAGTTCAGCCGCCATCCCTGGAGATAAAATCTGACACAACAACCACCTACAGTCTCCGAATATCACGCCACACATCTTTCCTATCATTCTTTCTCTTCCTTAACCTCACGCCCGCGCTGTGTTGAAACATTTAAAGGGTATTCATAATCCCTTGAGCGCGTGTAGATTATAAAAAAAAAAAAAAAAAAAAAATTCTCTCATTCGTAACTCCAATCGTGAATATATATCAGCGAAGCTTGATCCGTCTCTGGGTTCAAAAGAATTATGGAATAATTTAAAAAAACTTGGTGTTAAAAAAGACAAAAATGAAATCAAATGCCCTTTTAGTGCTCAGTCTATGTCTAATGTCTTGATCCCACCTTCTTCCGGTTCATGTATCCCTCATGATTTGTTTAATGTTTCTGGTGATGGTAGTACCCTCTCATTTGTCTGCATTAGTCTTTACGAGTTATTTTGCTCTATGAAGTCGGTTATTTAACCGAAATTCTATTGGTCCTGACGATATTTCACCAAAATTCTTAAAGCTTATACTCCATATCATAATCAACCGTCTTCTTCATTTAATTAATTTCTGTATTTATAGTGCTCAGTTTCCTGATGCATGGAAAAAAGCTAGTATAATACCAGTCCCTAAAAAAGCTAATCCTTCTGATTTCAGGCCTATCAGTATTTTATGTTTTTTATGTAAAGTGTTTGAAAAAACTATTCATGACCAAATCCAAGCTTATTTAACTGAAAACAACTTACTGTCTCAATGGCAATCTGGGTTTCGAAGCAAACAAAGCTGTGAGTCTGCGGTAGTTAAAGTTACTTCGGATTTTAGATTTGCACTCGATTCTGGCAAATTCGGTGTCATGGTGTTACTAGATTTTTCCAAGGCATTCGGCTGTATTGACCATTCCATCCTACTATCTAAACTTAAGGTAAAATTTAATTTTGCTATCACTTTGCTTAGGCGTCCACACAACTATTTACTTAATCGAATTCAACGTGTAAAAACGGATGTGGGTACACCGCAGGGTTCAGTCTTGGGTCCACTTTTATTTTCCTTATTTATCAATGACCTTCCCAACGTAATTAAAAACAGCCAAATTCATCTGTATGCTGATGATGTTGTACTATACATTTTTCGTTCAGTTGGTCTGATGGAGGATTGTACAGTAAGGTTAAATGTAGATTTAAGTTATGTTTTCAATTGGTCGAACAACAATGCAATGAAACTAAACCCTGCTAAATCTGTCTCCATGCTATGTTCTAGGGATCAATTGAGTCTTGAAAAATTTCCTCCGGTAATTCTTGACAATGAAAGAATTGTGTATGTGAAAGATGTGAAATATCTAGGATATAAAATAAACAGTAATTTAAGCTGCTGTGGAGCAATCTCAGATACAATTAGGAAAATTTATTTTGGTCTCCGATCTTTGAGATCTTCGTCTGAGTTATTGTCTTCTGATATGAAATCATACCTTATAAAATCGTTGATTTTGCCATACTTTAGTTTTAATTGTTCGGTCTATCCCATTCTTGATTGTCTATGTAAGCGTAAACTCTATGTTGCTTTTAATGACTGCATTCGTTTTACAAGTATATATGGTATTCAGAGACATACCAGTGTCTCACAGTTACAACATTTACTGGTTGGTATGAGTCTTGAGAATTATTTGAGATACGGACTTATTTTAAGGTTCCATAATGTCATCCACAATAGATCTCCTGCTTATTTAAGTGAATCGCTTCAGTTTACCAATTCTCAACGAGGATTGAAACTAATTGTACCGCATTTTTCGCACATCATTGCAGAACGCTCCTTCTATTTATCTGCAGTTCGTTTGTGGAATTCACTTCCGAACGAACTGAAGAGTATAACCTCACCTATCACTTTTAAGAGGAAACTATATTTGCACTATTCTGGTCTTTAAGTACTATTGTTTTTGTTTTTGGTTTTCATTTTTGAATACTATTTTTCTACTTACTAAAGTTAATTTCTTTAATTTTTGTTTCATTTTTATATTGCGTAATAAATAAATTACTATATTTACTTCTCTTGAAAACATATTATATTACATTTTACTCTTATTTTTGTAATGATGTATATAATTAAATTTAAATTAAATTAAATTCATTATTGAAACATTTTGTAAATTTTATTCTAGATACTCTATTCATATCTTAATGTGTCATTGTTAACCTTATATTTTGTTGAAATAAATTGAAATTGAATTGAAATAGTAATGGATACGAAATTAAAAACGAAAATAAGTCCCCTTTCTCACAGGGAAACCAGTTGCTGGAGATTTTTTTGACGTTTTCCTTTAATTGCCCTATAGCTTTTACACGAAGGGAACTGGCTCCAAGAAGCTGAAGAGGAAACTGGGAAGATTTTGTTGGGCTAATTGGAATGCAAAGCAAAACGTCAAACAAATCTCTTCAAATCGTTGACCGGAGAGATTTTTTTCATTTCCCTTACTTCTTGCCCTTCTCGCCATCAAACTCCCAGTTGCCGGCAACTCAGTTTCCTTGTGCGAAACGGGGACTAAGATACTAAGGTAACAGAGGGTTTAAATGAATTTGTATTTTCACATATTTTATAATAGCGAATTTCATTTGTACAAATAAAATTTGAATTAACCTTAATGTATATACGATTCCATCTTGGAAAGAAGAAGAATAGTTTTTTATATATAAAGGAATAAGAAAAGTCACATATGCAGATTCCTACAATTGTGAAGCTATTCCAACCGATTATCCTTATGCCACACGGACAACTTCTACATTATCACTTCAGCTTCACTTTCTTTGCCTGCTACTACAGCTTCCGCCGATGCTTATATTGATAAGAGGATTGATTTGCTAAAAAAGCAGGGACTTTCTTCTGGGCCAGACGCAACAGAATGTAGGGGAGACCGCGAAAAAAGTAAGATTTTTTTTAATTTTGGGGTTCCTGCTCTTGAGACTGTGGGAATAACAAAACACAAAATATGCCATCTAAGAAATGGGTTAGTTATCTATAATGCAATTATGTTTTAATAAATTGACAAATTCACATAGCTGCGATAATTTTTCTAAAATCCTGCCGTGTTACTTTCGTTATATGTCCAGGACGAAAGTAACACCCTTTGGGGACAAAAGTAAATGATATTAAAAACACAGGTAAGAAATTATTCGTTTATTATATTTATTTAACTGTGTTAAATAATTATTTCAACTAAAGCACATAACAAATAGTTAAAACTCAAACATATATGAAAGCCAAACTAAATAAAAACGGAAAGAATAATAGAGTAAATATAAAACCAATACTTTAAACTAGAACGACACTCGTTTCGCGAGTAACATAAGATCATACATTATTTTCAGCTCATCTTATAGATTATCATTGTACCTGAGATCATTTTAAAATACGAAATTCTCTTTAATAGAAAAGAAATAACAAAAATAATTTTCAAATTCATACTTTAGCAAAACAAAACATCAACATTCTTTAAAATAAGAAGTCTTCTATTCCGAAAGACAGTTGTGCCACATGTAAAAAACATCACCCTTTGTGCAAGCTTCATGGGCCCAACCCTTACATTCATGACATTGAAACCATTTTTCATCCCCATAATTTCTACTAAACCACTCTAAGCATACAAAGCATAAGCAATTGTTTTTATCGTCACTTGAAGAAGTGTCGTTCTCTGAAGGTTTCCTGGATAGTTTTTTCCCCTTCTTTTTGGTCTACCCACTAGGCGTTTTCAATGCAAGAACAGTTTTATTAGCTTTGATTCGAGTTTGGCATTCAAGCTCGATTTCTAATTTTTCTGGGGTATCTTTGAGGATAGCCGTTTTGCGCTTCTTTCTTCCTGACCTTGCGTTGAGTGTTGGTCCAGCTTTAGGAAAGGGAAGAATTTCTAGAGGTGACAAATGGATGGATACCGATGTACTTGGCAACTGCATAGGTGATGTAGGTAGGATAGTTTAGAATGCAATTTAGTTAGTAAGAACCCATGATCAAAAAAAGTGTCAAATGAAGGAATGATCTATATACGACTCAAATCTGTGTTATTTTGGTTTTCACTGTTGTTTGGAAGTGGACGGTTCAAAATCTACAGACAAAAAAATACATCTGTTAAATGGACTAATTTCAGTGCAAGTGAAACCGGCGATTGCATTTGTATCCGTGATAAAAAGTGGAAAAGCTTTTCTTACAATAAATGTGACTCATGGTTGTCGAGTAAACATTTATTTTCTAGTGTTGGTTTAGCTTGATTCGTAAAATGCTACATGAAAAACAAAAACTCTGTTTCTTATATCCATCCGCTACCGTAACCTGCTCCAACTGATCCCACCGTCCAATCGCTAATCATGTGTTCATGATATGGTTTTAGTGGGAATACAAAAAATGCTGTTGTATGAACATGTGCATTTATTGCGATGGTGACTAAAAACTAATCTTCCTCGCTCAGCAGATGTGATGGAACAACGTTTGGCTAACACGCGGTTTGGTTTCTGGAATGTAGTAACTCCGGTCGCGTCTACGTTCCATATGTCCCTTGGCTCAAATTTATATCGGTCCATTACATCAGCCAACTTATCAAGAAAACTTTTGACATTAGTCTCTTTAAAACTTGCATGAGCTCAGCATGTTGCTTGAGGAGACCGAAGAGAGGTAGGATGCCTTCTTAAAAAGCCCCCAAACCACTCTATGACAGCTTGCTCATTTTCGTTCCACGAAGTTGGGAATTACTTGTTATGTTTGACTGCCAATTGGTACGACAAGAACCTTACCTCTTTTGGTGAAAGTCCATAAATTATATTAAATGAAGAAATAAGGTAGTTCTGGAGTTCGTTTTTTCCTCTTCAGAAAACACCCTTCTTATTCATCTATAGCCAACAGTAGCAGGCGGATTACCTGTTTTAATTTTTGGTATGAACCTCGCAAGAGTAACATGGCAGATAGCTAATTGTTTTGCGGTGGTCCTGACGCCCTTCATCTTTTGAACTTCCTCAGCTGCCTGTCTATAAACAGATGAGTCAATCGTTCCGCGATTAGTTTTTCTAACTCGAGTACGAAGCATTCTAAATATGAAAAAGAAAGACCAACTTTTGTATAAAAATTTAGAAACTTCTTGTGGACGAACGTAACTTGTTACTTTCGTTCCCATGGTCAAGTGTTACCTTTGTTCACATGCTCTCATTTTGCTGGATAAGACTAAATATGTAATTCGCTCAGATTCTAAAATTTATTTAAACTGATGAGCAGGTATCGAGAAATTGTGATTGTGTGTATTTGTACCTATCTTTCAAAATTAAGGCTGGGTTGTCTATGCAAATTACTTTCGGGCGCTTACAAATTGTTAGATAACTTCTACGGTTCAAAGGATAATTAATTGAAATAAAATTAAATATTCAGGTTATAAATACAGCTTATTTGATTTTGTCTGTTGGCCATGAAAATAAAAATTCCGACTAAATTTTGGTAAGCCTAGACTGACTTTCATTGGGAGTGTGATTTTGCTAAGCCACGCAACTTCTTATTTTTATTTCTAAAACAGATTAGACAAATAAAGAGCGAGGTTACCTTTGATTTTTTTTTAAATTTGTATTCATGCAAAAGAAAATTGTTCATCTGATGCCAGACGTATGAAAACAAGTGTAGATGCTTCAATTTTGAACATAATTTAACAATTTAAAATGATTAATAGATCTTATGTTTAGGGTTTTCTAGGTGCAAAAGAACGATCAACTTTTTTTTTAAATTGGAAGCTTTGGTACGGGAAAAACCTCAAAATGTCGCATAGTTCACCTTTTTACAAAGCCATGGCCACTAGATTTAATTTTTTTATATTTTTCTTTAAATATATAGTTTACTTTATTGCTTTGTGTCCTATTATTTTATTTTATTTTTTTTTTGTTTTTTATTTTTTAATTACTTGAAATATTAATTCAAAATATATATTTATTTAATTTTTTTTATTTTTGTTTGTTGTTTTTTAAAACAAATTCAATTTACAAAAATTAAATTATAACCACGGGTTATAATAGGTCTTTTTCGTGTTTCTAAACAACAAATTCCTTTGCAAACGCATACAAAGAAGGTCGTAGTTCCCAAGAATAATACTGCAATATTAGCGGCGCGCGATTAGGAAGAGAATTCTTTGCAAGTGATTTTCGCCCGCTCATCCTCTCTCAGAGTTAATATGTTGTTGTTTTTACTTGCGATTATAGGAACTATAAGGCAAGTTATGCATTCGTCGAAAAAAAAGTTTTGAGATGACAATCAAACATGACATTACGATGATAGCGAAGACGAAAAAAGATGGTCTAAAAATTCTGTCCGTCTGTATGTCTGTCAGCCTGTCTGTATGTATGCATAGAAAACTACAGCCTAAACGGGTGGGCCGAATTGCTTCAAACTTGGTCTATGGAGTTTTTTAGGTATTGTGCAAAGGGGAAATTGAATTATTTTTTTAGCTCAAAAAATAACGGTACCTGCCATATAACCGTAACGTTAAAGCCTATTTTTCTCGGAAACGGTTATAACGATTTTGATTTAAAAAAATCAGTACAGCTTTTGAGACACAACCGATCATATGGTTGACAAACATTTTTTTAAATGTCTAAAAACGGTAATTTCTTACACTTACCCGATTCTTTCACACGTATATAGCCTTAGGTTGCCCAATGTATTCTGCTTATCAATATTTTTAATTATTATTTTTTTGTATTTTGAAAAGCATTTTTAAGAAAAAAAATTATATTTTGAAAACTGTTCATTAAATTTTTCTCAAAAATTATATTTATAATGTATTTGATGAATACGTATGAATTGGCGTTTTTGAATTTTTTTTAAATTTTTTTTCAAAAACTTAAAAAAAAACTTTTTTCTCAAAAACGGCTCCACAGATTTTTAAAATTTTTTTCTCATAAATTCAAATTTATCCAAAAAATAAAATGGCGTACTTTTTTTGAGCTGAAATTAGTTTAAGTATTTGTTACAGAATTTTGAATTATTTTTTCTTTGATTAATCGATTTAATTTTTGGTTTTTAAGCTTATATTATTAAATATTTAAGATTGTCATACCAATTTTTCTTATGAAAAAAATTAAAGAAACTTGGTGTATAAAAAATAAAGTAAAAATGACTTTAAAAATATGTTTAGATTTTAAATAGAAATCTTTTACATACGTTGTGATGGAACATAAGAGCAAGTGGGGGTGGCCGTGGCGCGATATTTGTGTGTTCGCCTGTGAACCTCATGGTCACAGGTTCGATCCATGCCGTAGTCTGTCTTCTTATTTTTCCATTAAAAACCAATTCTAAAAATAAATATCATACAATAAGTTGCTGGTTTACTCATTACATGCTGTTTAGGCATAGAACTAACATGTGATTGAGTAAAACTAGTATACCGATAAAATATGACAAAGAATAAAAAAATTAATGCGAATTATAAGGGACTTAGATAAATAAGGCACGGAAATTTCTCCGCATTAGTTCAGCCGCCATCCCTGGAGATAAAATCTGAGACAACAACCACCTACAATCTCCGAATATCGCGCCACACATTCTTCCTATCATTCTTTCTCTTCCTTAACCTCACCCTCACGCCCGCGCTGTGTTAAAACATTTAAAGGGTAATCCCTTGAGCGCGTGTAGATTATTAAAAAAAAAATCGTGTGATCCAGTCGCGCATTTTATTTTTATTGTTTTTGGTGTATTGGATCATGTAGTTTTTTATTCTTTGTTTTTAGTGCTTGCATATACAATAACAGGAAATATTAAAAAAAACTTCTTAGGTAGGTATATAATGACGCAAGGTCATGGAATCGTGATTTGAGTGCGACGTAGTCAAGCATATATGGCAGAATTAGTTTTTTGGTTCAACTTTCGGCAAGTTTTGTGGTTGCACGTTGTAAGTATAAAAAAGTGTAAATATAGTCGTAGGTATCGCAAATTCGCTGCCATTTAATTAGTTTTCTTGAATTTGTTTGCTAACCATCACTTCTAGCTAGGTAGGTATTGTTTTTTTTTATTTTTGTTGTTTTTTGTGATCTTTCTTTAGAAAGGTGCAAAAAAGAAGTCATATAAAAAAGGACATGTATGACCATTTTTTGTCAACGCGTATACATGAAAGTTCGGGCTCTATTTGCATGGTGGGATCGTTATTTGGTTGAATATTGTGTAATTCGTGCGTATGTACATATATACATATACCTATATATTTTTGTTGGCTTATCTGTTGGATATTTTTCTGCTTCTTTTGCGAAATTAATTATATATAATAGATTGCGTGTTGTTTTTTTACGATAGGTAATGTTAAAGTTGGTAGGTATCCATTTCAGAATGGGGGACAAAATCAATCACTTTTTGTTTTCTGTGGTGGAACGTGCCATAAAAGACGGTTTAGAGTGAGAGATAAGTCAAACTGTGTAGAAAAAATATGAATGCCTTTTATTTATTTATTTGTTTGTTTTTGTTTTACATCGGAAGAGTAAAGTGTAGAAAAATCTCCATAAATTAGGGGTAGATATTCACGATCCGATGCAACGAAAAGGTGTAAAATCGCGAAATTTTATTTTTTTCTGTAAACTTTGAACGCACCTTTTCTATGGTATTACAACGCTGGAGTAACAATGCAAAATCAGTTTGACCACAAACATTTCTGACAAAAAATAACAGCTGTCAAACTATCAATGACACCAGACAAATTTTGCACCATTGTTAGCCGGATTTACACGAGTGACAAATTGCCATTATTTCTTCCATTTTATTGACATTACTGACAAAATCGTGTAAATGGTTTGAAAATTTGTCATTGTTTTCGTCATTAAAAAATGGCAGGGAAGACTGACATTAAATATTGCCATTATAATGGAGTCATGTAAATCCACAATGATGCCATTTTGAAAATTATGGCACACCGCGAGGAAGAATGAACTTGCTCATTCTTTAATGGCAGATTGCCATTATCAATCAAATAGTCATTATTTTAACCCGTGCAAATGCTTATCATTATTGATTTTACATTACATTACATTTAATACTACTCCGCAGATAAATCTACGAAGTAGAGACACTGAAGCACTAGCAACTTGACCATTGGCTTAAACTTTTTACATACATTAATACAACAGAGAGAGACAGTGATATGAAGAACACACAACAGCCCACAATACAAACACCTACTAGAGGGGAACGGATTTAAAAGCTTTTAACATATGTATGATCTTTACAATAGAGTAACTTTAATTTTCTTTCTTTCTTCTTCATGCTTGCTATTGTCAATTTAAAGTTGTACAGTGGAGTCTGGCTTTGAAGCTCATTTTATTTATTGTTGTTTTCAAAAATTTTGTATTTACTATATATGTAATTTAACAAGTGTAAGTAATTTTTATTGTTGTTTGATGTATTATGTTAAAATATGTAACCTATTATTAATGTTAAAATACAGATTCATTGACACCTGATGATGTTCATAGACATGAACGAAACGTCGTGACAAAGATTTAACTTGTTTCATTGACCTAAAGCCCATTTTCAAACAAAACCATAACTATTGACGCCATTGGTGATGAAGGCTCAACACAGGAGGAAATACCAATGCCAGAAAAACGACAAAGTGCACAGGAAAACATTGAAAGATGTAAAGAAGCGTGGAAGATGCGTTATGACCAAAAGCACTCCAAACCGCAAAAAATCATAGAAGATGACATCGTACTCATCGAGAATGAACCACCGTCAACTGGTACGTCTAAGAAGCTAGAGCCTAAATACAAAGGACCGTATTTGGTAACGAACATTTTTATGCATGACAGGTATGTAATCCAGACCATCCCTGGTATGCAGAGATCTACGAAACAATTCAACTCAGTATTTACCGCAGAGAAAATGAGACCATTCTGTTTCGCTGCACCACACCTAGATGAAGTTGTTGTCGAGAACGGTGATGCAGGAGATAACACCGAGGACGATGGTGAGTCAGGAGAGGCCAAACTGTAAACTCCATTTTCAACTGATACCTGGTGGAATACATCCATCATAAACAATGCAGCTGAACACGGTCGCACTAAAATCAGAGAAGGCCGCCAAAGGGCAGCTATAGAGTCATTCAAATTTCGGACGTTGACAAGGGACGCTACAAATATCTTTCGCCGTCTAGTAGATTTCTATTTTACATATATTAAATTCTCACATTCAAATTGTTAATTTGCAAATTATTGTTTTTTTTTTTATTTAAAACTCGCGTTTTAAACTATTGTTTCACAAAACACGCACAAGAACTGAAAAGCATTTAGGTAGGTATAGGAAGTTCCCATTGCTATTTTGACATGTAAATTATTTTAAAAATAATACCAACATAGGTATTAGGTATATCTACAAAATATTTTTTTTTACAACTTTAGTGAGGTATGTTATTTGAAATTTAATAAATTTTTTAGTTGAGAGCTATTTTTGAATTGCAAACTTTTTCTAAATTTAATTTTCTACATTAAAACAATTGTTAACATCGGAGCCAATTTCCGGAGTTCGGAAATGTAATACCTACGCGCCCCTTTTCTTTATTTTTAATATTTTGAAAAGTAAGACTTATGACGTAACAAAATATGTATTTTAGATTTGTCCAATAAATAAAATAGGTAGATACCTACATACCTATGTGACCATTAAAATATCCGACAATTTGAGGAGAGTAAGATAACTCAGGCGCCAAAAAAAGGATTTCTAGTTTCAAATATTTTGTGACATGTGGATTGGGTCTATCTCTTCCTGTTTAGGCAGAAGGGACAATTTTCTAAAAAAAAAATGACTGAAAGTGAAAAAAGATACTAGATACAACAGCAACACTTACAATAGAAAAATTATGGGATTTCTGAAGCCAGAAACCTGTTCTTTTATATCTTTCTTCAGTAAAGTTTTTTGTGTTAACAGTTTTTGAAAAAAATACAAAATTTATCAAACAAATTTTTTTAATGAATATTACTATTTTTACTTGCAAGTTATGCATTAAAAAAATTCTAACAATCAAACATGACATTACGATGCTAGAGAATACCAAAAAGTGGATCCAGCAATTCCGCATGTCTGTCCTCGAATCTACATCCTAACCGGTTGGATGGATTTGCTTTAAGCTTGGTACATTGTTTTCTTGGTAATATGCCACAGGTTTTTTTTTCAAGACAAAAAATAACGGTACCGGACATACATTTTTTTTTTTGGTCAAAAAGGTAAATCTTATTTCTTCAAAAACGGCCCCAACCATTTCAACAAAAAAAATCGTTTCATTAATGAAGGGAAAAAATAAATACTTATTACCTACAGAAGAAGAACAACCGACGTTAATCTCCATTTGATTGTGTTTTTCCCCTTCTGTCTCTGTGATATCACATAAAAAAAGTTTACTTAATCTTTTTTGTATGTTTTTTGTTTAATGTTATGTTCTTTATTGATTACAAAACGTTTTTTGGTTAAAATAACGTTTATATAAATAAAAGGCACGAAATATATTTTTATACGATACGCTTGACAAATATTTTATTCATTAGACGTTACAAATTTTACAAAATGCATTTCGCACGATTTGCATACTACCATCAGCTTCACGCTTTAAAATAAAACAAAGAAATGCAATTAAAATAGAAAAACAGTCATTAATTTGTTGACAAAAGAAAGGAAGAATTAAGAGAAAGTTACATATTATTTTATTTTACCCCATCTGCTCATCTGTACATTCTATTCTGAGCTTATAGCTCGCATCTAGCTCTGTTTGAAAAAAGAAACACAACTTGAGCGCTCTGATGGGTCTAATGTAGTTTTCCATTGGTAAAATAAATTAAACAAGTTTACATCTAGACCTGTCAAAATACCAATTTCCCCTTTTTGTGTACCATTAGGCATAATAAATTCACTTAGTTTTGAATCTAGATCACTTTTGCAAATCTGGACTTTTCGACAGATTCATTTCTCTTTGTAATAATCCCATTACAATATTCTGCTGCCAAGTTGCAAATATTTAAAAAATCGCAACTGAAAAAGTAGCTTTTTCCTCAAGGAAAAAAGTATCACCAATGAATTTTCTGGGAATCCTAACATGAATTTAACATGGGGTTGGTCTATTAGGTAAGTAGGTGCACCCATTCTCGATTAAGATTTTGTAATGAAATCACCGGTTACATGGAATCGTGAAATTCCTGAGTACATTTTCATGGAGAAAAAACTGATGTTTGAGATGTGATGATTTAATGAAAGAATATTTGAAATCGCTGTGGTCTTGAAACATTCGAATTCATTAGTTCTTTTTCTTGGTTGGAAATACAGATTCTTGAGATATAATAAATTAGTCACAGAAAAGGATTACATGTCTTTCAAATAATGTATATATACATCCAAAGTATTTTAAATAAAGCATTAATTCATTTGTTAGTTGTTTATATTCATATACAATTATATTATATTTTATTTTTCATAACAGAACATGTTTTGGATCCCTGGTCCGGCAGCCCAAAACAGGAAACTAAATTAAAAAAAAGAAAAAAAATTAATTCCTATGCAACTACAAAATGCATACTACTTACCCTTCTGGCGGTCCCTTCGACGAGTTTGAAGATCCCTCTTCGAGTTTGGCAAGGACATAACAAAACCTGAAACGAAAAAGAAAAGTAATTATTAACCTATCGCAAAGAATTTTTATAAAGAAAAACCTATAAAATAAAGGGAAAGGTATCGCAGTACCCAAACTTCACCGATCGCATTGTTTTTTTGTTTTTTTTGTTTTGTTTTCTTTAAAATTGAACTTGACATTTCGATTTTGAAGAAGGAAAAACACAACGAGACAAAATTTCCCTTCCATTAATCGGAAATGGTTATTTTCATTCCAGAGGGAAGTGTCCAGGGACTGGAAGTGGAGGCATAATGCATCCAAGGTGAATAAAGATGGAATTAGATAGCAAACCTGTCAACGAAATGCATAATTTAATTTGAGCGTAATACTACGTTCCCAACAAAGCGAAATCCGAGATTTCAGGAAGAAGCTTTCGAGATTTCAAATTTATGTTCACACCGCCAAATCCACGTTTTCGTCTCTCAGTAGCACAAACAACAACCATTTTTGTTTATCTAATTCATCAACCCAAGCAACCCTGTCAAATAAAAATTCATACTCTCTCTTTTATCTCCTTATCGTTAGAGTGAAAGATCGTAATTTGCACATAAACAGTTTTTCACCTAAGTATGGTGAGGTTTAAAATGGACTCGTTCAGTATGAATGGCTCGCAATGGGATTTCATTGTGTTTTCAACGAAATCTCGGATTCCGAAATCCCAAAACTATATGGTGAAATGCGTAGATTTGGATTGAAATCTACGAAATCCGAGATTTCGCTTCGATGGGAACACAGTCTTGGGATTGAATTATGCTCACCGATGGCGATTTGCTCGGCAATTTAAATTGTGCTTTAACTGTCTTAAGGTGGGGCATCAGACAAATACGTCAACGAATAGTCACCAGTGTAGCTCGACAAACTGTACGCGAAAAATTCACAACCTTTTGCATGGGAATGAGAATAGAGTGCCAAATCAACAAGTTACCTCTGAATCGACACAAACACTCACAGGTACAGCTCTTCATTTTGAAAACAAAAGGCTGCTTTTTAAAATTCTTCCGGTTAAATTGTATGCGAATGGAAAAGTTGTGGAAACCTTTGCTTTCACCGATGAAGGTTCATCGATATCATTAATAAATAAAAAATTAGCCGATCGCCTTGAGTTGAGAGGACCTTACGAGACCTTAAACATGCAATGGTTCGCGAACAACACCATTACGGAACCATCAGGAAGGGTTAGCGTAAAAATTTCGGGAGTACGACGTGGCAACAAAATATTTGAATTGAAGAACGTGAGAACAGCAACGGATCTTAGGTTGCCAATACAATCAGTAGAGATAGGAGAGCTACGCGCAAGATGTCATTTGCCAAAAAATCTTCCAATCGACGAATACACAGCTGCTAAACCGGAAATTCTCATCGGCCTCGATAATATAAGCCCAGGAGTGTCACGTAAAATCATCGCCGATGGCTGGCAGGGACCAGCCGTGGTTTCCACGAGACTTGGATGGGTAGTCTACGTAGTAGTGAACATTGTTCGAGCATCAGTAGACCCAAGTACTACGCTGATATTGGTTGCCAAGATGAACTGGATGATTTAGTGAAGAGTTATATAGCAAACGATAGCCTTGCAGTGAAACCTGTCGAGATGGTTGAGTGGGTCAACATGTCCAATGCGAAGGAAATGCTAGAACGAACAACAAAATGCGTAGGAACGCATTTCGAGACGGGGTTGTTGAGCAGCGACGATGTTAGCCTGCCACCAAGCACACAGATATGGCAGAGAGAATATTCTTTACACTGGAAAAGAAGTTTCAGCTAAATGAAGAGTTCCGCCGTGAATACTCGCGACTTATTGAAGATTATGAAAGAAAGGGATACTATAGAAGGCTCAACTCGGTTGAGGCTCAGGCAAGATATGAAGGCACTTGGTATTTGCCGCATTTTGGGATTATTAATCCGAACAAACCTGGTAAGCTGCGAGTAGTTTTTGATGCCGCAGCGGAGGTAAATAGAATGAGTGGTCCAGATGGTAGTCAAACCTTAACAGAAGTTCTAATGAAGTTCAGGCAGGGAAGAATTGGAGTATGTGCAGGCATAGTGGAAATGTTTCACCAGGTGAAAATTCGCGAGGAAGTTCAGATGCCACAGCGTTTCTTATGTCGGAATCATAACCATGAATTGATAAGAGAGTATGTTATGACGTCGATGACGTTCGGGGCTACTTGTTCGCCGTGCTCAGCACAGTTTGTGAAGCACAAGAACGCAGAGGAGTTCAGAGCCAGATTTCCAGCCGCGGTGGATGCAATAATTAACAATCACATCTTCGGAATCAGAAGCTGATGAAATTTCTTGGGAGATAGTTCGGATCCAAAAGCAAGCTGTCTTTGATCTTAAACGATTTGTATCGAATTCAGATGTGGTTTTACAGTGGCTGGGTGATCCAGAAACGAAAACTTCCGGCTTGGACTATATTGGGATACCAAAGCGGATGTTTTGAAGTTCATGCTGGCTTTTGGGAAAATCCAGTTTTGCTGACAGGTGAACAGAGACCAACAAAACGTGAAATGCTATCAAACTCTATGTCAGTTTTCGACCTGTTTGGATTAGCTGCCGAGTATTCTCTCATCTCTAAATTGGCTCAGTCTGTATGGCGTAAACGGGTAGATTGGGATGAAACAATTCCTGATGAGGGTAACGCCATGTGGTTAATATGGATTCAATGCTTGAAAGATATTCAACAAATCAGAGTTCCTCGTTGTTACAGTAACGCTTTCAAATATAAACCAGTTGAAGTACATATCTTTGCGGATGCTGGCGAGCAAACCGCGGCTGCCTACTAGAGAATTCTTGAAGAGCTTGACAGAGTGCAGGTAGCGTTCGCAGCGGGAAAGACCAAATGTGCACCTTTAAAAGCAACATCGATACCGCGACCTGAACTTCAATCAGCAGTGGTTGCCATGCGCTTAAAGCAGATGGTTCTGCAAAGCCACGATGTTAAGCCGATTAGAGTCGTGATGTGGAGCGATGCTAGTACCGTTCTGGCATGGATAAGTTCCCATCATAGACGTTATAAGCCATATGTAGCTCACCGTGTAAGCGAGATTTTAAGCGGCAGCAAGATTGAAGAATGGAGGTAGCTTCCAACTGGCCTCAACCCAGCAGACTTATTTGGGACTGGGCTAAGAAATTAGAAGCGCGAATCCTTCTGGCTGAGTGGGCCTGAATTTTTGAAAGACGAAGAATTGAATTGGCCTGAAAGAATCCACCACTTGAAAACTAAGGAAGAACTTAGGACAAGAGCAACATTTCTGTTCGTCAACTCAAACAACTTTTTTGCGAGATTTTCTTGTTTACAAAGAATGAAAAGAGTCTTTGGCTGGATAAAACGTTATCGGCAGGAAGGACCCGGATCTCAGAGAAAACTGTGGTCTTAATGTGTACGAGTTGAGGAAAGCGGACCTAGCAATGTGTCGCTGTGTCCAGATGACTGTATATGCCGACGAGTATCGACGACTTTCACAGGATTCGAGTTGATGGTCGAATAAACCTAGCTAAACCTAGTTCCCGTTGGTGTTCCAATTATAATGCCGCAGAACCACTATGTTACCGACCTTATCGCGGATTTTTACCGTAAGATCTGGTAACACCAGGCAACAATTGTTAATGAAATACGACTTCACTACTGGATACCGCACATACGAACAGTTGTTAGACGAGCGTTCAAGAAATGTCCGGATTGCAAAAGAAATCGAGCTGAGCCTCAAACTCCGCTTATGGGACAACTGCAGGAGGACCGATTGACACCGTTTGTTAGACCATTCTCAAATGTTGGACTTGATTATATACCGTTCTTAGTTGTCATTGGTCGACGAACTGCAAAGCGATGGATAGCGTTGTTTACGTGTCTTACAATTCGAGCGGTGCACCTGGAAATAGTTATAGACCTTACCACTGATGCGTGTTTGATGAGCATCCGCAACTTTATTAACCGACGTGGAATTCCAGTGCGCATCCGGTCAGATAATGCCAATACCTTTGTATGAGCGGATAAAGAACTTAAGCGGCAGCTTGACCAGTGGAACCATGGACTCGTTTCGGACACACTTGCCTGCTCGAACATTGAATGGATCTTCAATTGCCGTGCTGAATACTCATGCCGGTGGATGCTGGGGCGGCTAGTTCGAAGTGTAAAGAGAGCCATGGGCTGGGACCTGTACCGTGAGAATCTTCAAGAGCATAGTCTTTTTAGCCTAATATGTGAAGCAGAAAACATATTGAATTCTCTACCCCTGACTAAAATTCCGCTAGACACACCCAATTATGAACCTTTAACTCCTAATCACTTTCTTTTAGGTGTACCAAACTCACAAGGCTTAGTGCAGCAAGCGCAGCAGCGCTTCTGGAACAAATTGATTTCCGAATATTTACCAGACCTATGTCGACGAACAAAGTGGTACAAGCAGTTGAGCTACTAGCTTCGGATGACGTCGCTCTGATATGTGACAGCAGCGTACATCGATCGAGATGGCCTCTGGGAAAAATTATCAAAGTGTTCCCAGGCAAGGATTCGCAGGTCAGAGTCGCAGAGGTACTGACAAAAACTGGCGTTTTGAAGCGACCGGCGTGCATGCTGACAAGACTTGATGTGTCGACTATATATGCAGATAATACAGGAATTTATTCTTCTGATATATTTTTTTCCGTTATTGAAACCAACTTACAATCAGGATTGGATATAATCTTATGTATAGTCTTAAGCTATCTTTTTCACAAGAAAAAGGAAGGCTTACTTTCTTCCTAGCAACACTCTTAAGATGGATAATTTTTATATTACCTGGAATAATAGTGTTGAATATCTTGGCATAACTTTAGATACACAATTAACCTATAAGAAGCAAATCACAAACACCACAAGGCAATTAAAATAAATAATGTACCCACTTATAAACAGAAAATCACTGCTAAGTAAAAAAAAACAAAACAAAACAAACTCATAATTTACAATCCAAAATAGGTGCCCTGTTTGGGGAAAGTGTGCTAAGAGACACATTAAGAAACTACAAATAGCACAAAACAAATTTCTCAAGCTCATTTTTAAGCTACCTTGGCATTTTTCAACACTTGAATTACATGATAGGGCCAACATCGATACTATTTCCCTAAGAATTTATAGACCGTATACAAAATATTCATGTAACTGCTCTATGTCAGATAATCCTTTGATTACAAGTCTTGTGGAATAACGAATTACTGGTTCATACCATAATTGTTATATATTCATGTACGTTTATTTATTTTCTTATGTATACATTTAATTATCAACTTTTTTGTTTTCTTTATTTTTTGTTTTGTAGTTATTAATTTGTTTATTTATTTATTTATGTAGTTATTCATTAATCTATTAATTAATTAATTAAATAATTAATTAATTAATTTATTTATTTATTTTTTATTATTTATTTATTCTTTCTTATTTATTTATTTATAAATGTATTCCACTAAAATATTTTTTGATCTTACAAATTAATTTACTATTTTTTTCATAAGCTGTTTTGATTTAATTTATTTATTAAATATTCGATAAGTTATTTGCATTCTTAATATGTCAATTTTCATTCACATTTAAATATCATATGTATAATAATTGTTTATGATATCATAATCTTAAAGAACTGTGATATTAGTTTTAATTCAAGATTTGTAAAATATTTTTTTTCTTATCAAATGAAGGGTTTTATCAGCTTTTTCTTTCAAATACATCTTTAACTATAATTATTGTTTATTAAATATTAAAACATTTTTTCAGTAGCAAGATATTATTATCATAACTCTGTTTGTAAATTGTGCGGTTACAACCAAAATGTTAAAGTTATGCTGTTAAAAAAACGAGGTGAACATTATATGAAATGAGAGGAAAAAAAAACAATTTATTCTATCCAGCGAGAAATTTTATAACCCAGAGGTATTGCGGGTTATTTGCTTTCTTTATAGTCTTATGTTTGTTTATGAGTGAGTTGAAAAGCAAACATGTGTGTAGGGAAGCACTGAAAGAAGAGAGGTTATATTAATGTTGACAGTGTGTGCTGGTGTAGGGTTAAGCTAGATTCATGTTGCTAGAAGCTTAAGTCGTTAGGGATGAGATTTTCAAAAGGTAAGACGGAAGAAATCGAGTTATATGGACGTTTCGCGCCTGCTTCCGTGCAAGGGAATATTGCACCTCTTATTGCCCTGGACAACCCGTATAGGAAAGGGCTATGTGGAACCGTGGAAAAATGGTATCACCGGTTCCTTGCCGAGGCGATATCCCCGCAGAAAGCCAGGAATAAGGTGGATGCGAGGAAAGATGCACTTACCAGTGAGAGCAAAAGCTTGACCGAGGGCAAGAGGAAAAGTAGCCCAATAACTTTTCCCCAAATTCTAGAAGCCCAATAGCGAAGCAACGTCAAATGACGGACCCAAACTCGCTAATACAATTTCCGTCAATCGCACACAGCCTCTTTTCGAGGGAATATCATCAGGTCACCCTGAATGCCGAAGAGTTTTCGGCTCTTGAAGAGGCATTATTAAGGAGGTTTCACTTGGATGGAAGCACAAGCCCGTTGACCGTTGTCAACAAATAAGCCACATGATAGCCAGGTAATATCAATGGTAAGTATTAGATTGGGTCCAACAGACACACAAAAAGATAGCGGGCATAGACCTCTCAGAGTCGTATGGACCATGACGGAGTGCTTCCCACCGAAGAGGAGGAAGAACACCTGCTGGCAGATGATGGGGCATTCGCCCAATCTGCTATACACAACAGGGTGAATGGACGCCGGATCAGCACAAAGCTAGCCCAAGTAAACATCCTTCACACAAAAGAAGCTTCAGCGGTCTTGGCGAGGAAGTTCACTGCGGACAACTTAGCGTTAGCACTGATCCAAGAACGTTGGATATACAAGGGTCAGGTAGTAGCGACTCTAAACTAATATGGGACACGAGAAATGACTCACCCAGAACTTGCATAAAAATAAGAAATAATATAAATTTTATATGTCTTTCATAACTTATGGCGAACGATCTGATCCCGATACGGGCCCAAATAAACATCGAGGGGAAGTATCGGACAGTCGTTGTAGCAGCAGCCTACTTTGACGGTGACGAGGCCAACATTCCATCGACCGAGGTACAAAGACTATTGGACTACCAGCCACAAAAAGCTAGCATTACTGGTCGGATGTAACGCTAACACCCACCATATAACATGGGGTAATACCAGCATTAACCAAAGGAGAAATATTTAATGTAGGGAATACACCAAGCTTTGTTACAAGAACAAGAAAAGAAGTGTTAAACATAACATTCGGAACTCCGAACGTAGGTTGTCTTATAAGGGTTTGGAGAGTATCCAATGAACCCTCAATGTCTGATCACAGAATAATAGTATTTAGCTTGGAAAGCCTTCTCACAGAGAATACCTCTGGAAGGAACCGCAAGAAAACAAACTGGGACCTATACAAAAATGTTCTTAAATCAAATCTAGGGAAAATAGGCCAGGTAACAAATATTCACCTTGAATTAGAATTTATAGGTAATGAGGCATTTGAACTCAGTTGCACATTAAACCGATTAAAAAGCAGAAAGACGATCTATGGTGGAATACAAAGCTGTCCAAACTAAGATCCCAGGTTAAAAAGCTTCTCAATGAGGCCAAACACCAGGGAGTGGTATAATTACTCCACAGAACTGACTAATTATAACAAAGAAATAAATAAAGAAAAAAGGAACAGTTTCATGTTTTTCCTCAACCCATGCTGCGGCAAGACTACACAAAGCTCTTGCAAAAGAGAAGACAGTAACATCATTAGCGCTTCGCTATAATGATGGGAGCTTCACAGAAAATCAAGCGCAATGGTGGACACTGCTACTTAACACGCATTTTTCAGGCAGTATACCAATATTAGAAAACTCAATAGAGAGAATACCTCTCAAACCAAACAAAGAAAACTAGAAGATTAGCTACTTTCAACCCTTTAAGTCGCCAGGGGTAGATAATATCTTCCCAGCCCTTTTGCAAAAGAGCAAAAAGATCTAATGCCCTACCTTATTAGTATTCTCCGAAGTAGCATTGCTCTTGAGTACATAGCAAGCCTGTGGAGAAGAGCGTTAGTAATCTTTAATCCAAAAATTGGAAAAAATGACACATCCCATCCAAAGTCTTTCAGGCCAATAAACTTAACATCCTTTATACTGAAAACTTTAGAGATAATATAGACAACTGCAAAAGATCGAAAGTTTTAGTAAAACGGCCTCTCAATCAATAAAAACATGCCTATAGAGCGGGTAGATCTAACCTCCCACGATGCAGTCAGCAAAGCTCTTGTTAGGAAGTGTGTTCCCATCATAAAGATGGATTAGAGAAATGTTAGTCAGCAGAACATCAGAGGCAATAGCATGAACTACGGTTCAGAGTATACGCACTGCAAGAGGATGTCCTCAGGGAGGGGCAATATCACCAATATTGTGGAGTCTTGTAGTAGACGAACTGCTATAAAATTTGAACTCCCAAGGTATACACTGTATTGGCTTTGCTCTAGGGAAGTTTGAAGAAACTTTATGTGATATAATCCAACGAGGATTAAGAATCACAAGGAAATTGTGTCTTTCTGTAGAACTAAATATTAACCCTACAAAAACGGCGATTATTCCATTTACAAGAAAAGAGTTCTACCACACATGAAACCTAACCGGGTAGCTGAGGGAAGAGGGAAGTAAAATGACTAGGTATCACACTAGATAGGAAACTCCTCTGGAACAAACATGTAAAATCAACCGACGGGAAAGCCACAAAGGACCTAATATTATACAAGAGACTTGCAGGCAAATTTTGGGGTTGCAAGCCGAACTTCCTCAGATGGATGTTCTCCATGATGGTAAGACCCATCAATACCTATGGTGCGGTCCAATGGCACAAACGAACCGAACTATTAACAACAAGAAAATCACTAGAGAAAGTACAAAGGCTCGCTTAGTCATAACTGGAGCAATATGAACCTGCCCTACATCAGCCATAGAGGTTATACTTCATCTGTCTCCTCTATATTATTATTATGAGATTTGCCAAAGAGGGAACTGGGACTGGCAAATGAATAGGTCTCAGGGAAAGCGACAACGTTCAGAAGTCTTCAGTAACATACCTTATTGACATTCGAATAGATGGTATGATTAAAAAATATAACTTCGAGAAAAACTTTCAAATGAAGTTAAGTAGCAAGAAAGAGTGGGTAAGGAAATTGTTAACTACACTCTGAAAGCAAACACCATCAAGTGGTACACTGATGGATCTAGATTGTTGCAGGAATGTTTGGCCCAAGAACCAAACTTTCTATACCGATGGGACATTCTACTAGTATTTTCCAAGCTGAAGTACAAGCTATAGGAAAATGTGCAGATCTTAACCTCGAAAGAAATTACAATAAACAAAATATTGCCATCATATCAGATAGCCAAGCCGCACTCAAAGCTTTGACCTCCTACTTTATCAGTTCAAAACTGGTATGGCAATGTGTAGGAAGGTTAAATTAACTCGGCAAAATTAATAATGGAGGCAGACTCCTTAGCAAAAATAGGTGCGTCGAATACCTTAGTGGGGCCTGAACCATAACGCGGAATAGGTGAAAATGTGATTAGAAATAAAATCAAAAAAGAAGGGGAGGCTATAAGATCCAACATAACATCCTTGACCTAGTAAGTAGTGCCACATGCAGGTTCTGTGATACAAAAGAGGAAACGCCGGACTATATTGTGGCTATATTTTACTTGTTCACCAAAGGAAAAAACACCTGCAACGCCATCCGGTGGAAGAGAGTGACTTACCATCTCCAAAAATACTCCAAATTTCTCAAGAAGATGACCATCGAGAAACTATACTACATAGAGGCACTACTCCGGGGGTTGGCTCTCTTTCACCCTACAATATAAATTGAGATCAAAATAGCCGTTTTGAAAAATATGTGTTAGTAGCCTGTGCATTTTAAATGCGACCGATCACCAACATTGTATCAAAAATTCGGACATATGCCCATTGCTCAAATTTGGTGGATACCTGCTCTCAGATATTCAAAAGGGAAATCCGTTAAATTCAAAAATTGAATAATTGATTGCTTTTTCGTTAAATTTTTGTATACGCTTTTATCAATCAAAAAAGTTATTCTTTAAAGTTTTTTTTATTGATTCTAGCTTACAAATTCAGTATTATTTATAAATTTTATGTTCAAAATGAAGAAAATCCAATCAAAGTTTGCTCAAAGAATTTTCAAACAGAAATGTATCTACTCCCAGAGTGTTAGTAACAAAATCTTTCGCTCCCAAATCATTCATGTAAAAGGTAAAACTATTTATGTAAATATTCTTGTATGTCATTTAATAAGTGTTTCTATATTAAAGATTACACCTTCGACTGTGATTTAGTACTGGGTGATACGTACACTATAACTGGACATTTAGATTTTAAAACTATTGATTCCGTACCATGGAGTCTAGTGAAACTAAAGCAGTTCGATTTCTGCTGTAAAATCATTACCTGGCAAAGACCTTGATGATCTACTTTTTACCCAAAAACCAAACGAAGATGCCGACTTTTCAGATTTTCAATATCACCAAATAATGGAATTTCTGCTACACACAACCGACCTTTTTCGTGATGATTAAAAAGAATGAACGTCCATCTAACGAAAAAACCCAACAGTATCCCTTAGAATTTAATCTGTCGTTCTGTTTCCGAACTCCATATCAAACCTTGGTATTAATCTCATAAAACAATGATAGAGTTGAGCTTAGCTGCGACATACATTGGAAAATTCGTTAACATTATTGTTTAAGCCAACAACTTTTAATTTATTACCATGTACCTGCAAATGCAAAACACCCTATATAAATTTCAAACACCCTGTTCCTTAATAAAGCTTACCATATTGCCAAATAAGCACTTTTTATACGTGCTCACCTCTCCTATTGCATATATGCTCCCATAAAATTATTCAGCTTTCTTAATAGGTGCTCGCCTATCCAATAGCATTTATTTTCCCACAAAAATTATTGCGAAATTGCATCTATGGTAATTAGTATAAATAGTCTTACAAATTTATAATAAAGTTACTTATATTTCGAAAGCCAAACAGATTGCTTGCCCCTCCTGGGGGTAAGCCTTGACGTGGCGGAGGGGCTTACGGTGACTACTACTGTGAAACCTAGAGCTATGCGATCGCGGAACTTGATTCTGCAGTAGGGCTAACTAAGTAAGGTTAACTTAGACAAGAAGTTATGTATTTTAAATACGTTAGCGAGCGCCTTGTCACAATCCGCATCAGGGCCAAATTTAAAAACATCTCGCTGATCTGTGTCCACGCCCCAACGGAAGAGAAAGATGACTCGATCAAGGAGGAATTCTACGAACTTCTCGAAAAGACGTACGATAAGTGCCCGAAGTACGACGTTAAGATTGTTCTTGGCGACTTTAACGCCCAGATCGGAAAGGAGGGTATCTTTGGTTCGACGGTCGGATTTCACAGCCTGCACGACGAAACTTCTGAAAACGGGCTTAAATTAATCGACTTGGCGACGGGGAGAAATATCACTCTGGCAAGCACTCGATTCCCCAATCTCAATATACACAAGGAAACTTGGAAGTCTCCAGATCAAGGCACTGTTAACCAAATTGATCATGTCGCGATAGACGCCAGGCATGCATCCAGTCTCCTGGATGTCCGAACTTTCCGAGGGGCCAACATAGACTCGGATCACTACATGGTAGTATCTAGAGTCCGGATGCGGATATCCTTGGCGCCTCAGTGAAGAGAGAATATTAGGAGAAAGTTCAACGTCGGTAAACTTTTATCACCAGAGACTGACACAAATTTTGCCGACCGCGTCGCCCTCAATCTCTCAGAAAACGTACCAGCAGCACCAACTATAGACGAACAGTGGAATCATTGCCAGCTAGCCATTAGAAGTGCCGCCTCTGATGTGCTGGGTTTCAATCGACAACCAAAGCGAAACCTCTGGTTCGATGAATACTGTCGGCAGGCACTTGAAGCCAAGGACGAAGCATATGAGTCAATGCTGCAAGCTAGGACCAGAACTGGTGAGAGAGCAGCCCGCGAGGTCTATGTGCAAAAAAGAAGAGAGGAACACCGACTCCTAAGAAGGAAGAAGAGGGAGCACGAAAAGGAAGCGGTCGAGTCTATTGAGGGATGCTACAGCAGGGGTAACGCTCGAAAGTTCTATCAAATGGCGAAACGATCTACCCAAGGATTCCAGCCCAGAATAGAAGCCTGGCGTGATAAAAATGGTAATGTCGTAGGAGATACGCAGACGGTGCTGAGAATTTAGAAGGAACACTTTTCCAAGCTGCTAAGCGGCGAAGACTGCCAACCATCCGTTGCTATGCAGAACAACCCATTCAACTTGGACGATGATGGTCAAAATATCCGTCCTCCTGACCTAGAAGAAGTAAGAACGGCGATATCCAAACTTAAGTCGCACAAGGCCGCGGGTTCAGATCGCCTGCCAGCTGAACTGCTTAAGGCAGCGGGAGATGACTTGGTCAGGTACATACACCAACTCATTTCTAGAATCTGGTCGGAGGAAAATATGGCCAATGAATGGAAGCTCGGCATAGTGTGCCCTATCCACAAAAAAGGAGATGCTCTGAACTGCGCCAACTACAGAGGTATGAGTCTCCTCAACATCGCATACAAAATTATGTCGGCTATTTTTTGTATCCGCCTAGAACCTTTTACCAACGACTTGATTGGATTTTATCAGAGTGGCTTTAGGCGAAGAAAATCGACTAACGATCAGATTTTCACACTCCGGCAGATCCTGGAAAAACCCCAAGAATTCCAAGTCTATACGCACCATCTCTTCATCGACTTTAAAACCGCCTATGATAGCGTTGATAGAGACGAGTTATATAGAGCCTTGTCACATCTCGGCATCCCTGCCAAACTTGTCCGCTTGTGCAGAATGACAATGAAGGAATCTCGCTGCTCCGTCAGAGTCGGTAAGAACTTCACCGACGACTTTGATGTCGAGAAAGGTTCGAGACAGGGTGATGCGCTATCATGCAATCTCTTTAACATCGTGGTGAAAGCAATTGTGCGCAACTCAAATGTCAACACCAGAGGCACAATTTTTCAAAAGTCCGTTCAACTCCTTGCTTATGCGGATGACATTGACATCATAGGCAGAACAAAGCGAGCTGTCAGTGGAGCATTTGCAAGTATTGAAGCGGAAGCGGCGAAGATCGGTTTGACTGTTAACGAGACGAAAACTAAGTATATGCTGTCATCGAGAAGAGAAGTCCGGCACCATCAACTGGGACAAAACGTCACGATTGGCGGTTATAACTTCGAAGTAGTCAGAGACTTTGTTTACCTGGGATCCACTATTACATCGCACAACAATATCAGTGCGGAGTTTAAACGAAGAATCACATCGCTGTTTCTTCTTCACGTTGATAAGATTTGCGAAACGTAACATATACTTTGAGTATAAGCATTGTCGAGTCCAAGCCAGAGATCCACGTATCCAGAGTTCCAGGTATCCAGTGTTCCGGTGTTCTAGAGTGGTACCAATCGTCGCATACTTTGACATTGGTATAAACATTATCAAGTCTAGGTGTCCCGTGTTCCAGAATACATCATCAATCAGAAGCAACTCATTTTTACTGAAATGGCTGAATTGCAAGTGTTCACAATTGTTGCTAAGCAGAAGGCCATAACCGACAAACTACTGCGGCCTAAAACCCAACATTGGTAAAGACAGCTCTAACCGTAAAACAATGGCATATAAGGCGAAAAAAATGCAAACACTAGAAAGTCTTTGGTTGATTTTCTCGCCTATGTAAAACCAGACACGCCTTATGTACAAAATAATAAATATGACAAGGCAAAAAGGGCATACCTTGAGATCAAACAAATTCTAGAATCTATTGTACCTATAGATGCAAATCCTAATGTAGATATTCCCCCAATATCGGAAATCACCAGATTTATACGAAGAAAAAACACAGTCGCACAATCTCTACAATGGTTGCTTTCCAGTATCAAAACTACAGAGACTTGGAGTTCTACTTTTTGTACAGTAAAATTAAATAGGCTACAAAATTATGGAGGGATCTAGAAGAAATACATCGCATGATAAACGAGCTGTCGCAATATCCAGTCCAGGATGGATACAACGTAAACGAATATTACAAATTAGAAGATGAAGTCTCACAATTTATTATTTCATTGACAACCAAACTCTAAGAAACCATCAGACAACCCTTACCATCAGTTATGAGTCCTGGTTCAGAAAGTAGTCCCAGGCAAACTTTAGAACTACCAAAGATAACCTTACTCAAGTTCGACGGAAACTACATTAAATGGAAACAATACAATGATCTTTTCAGTGAAGTTATTAATAAGCAAGACTTAGCTAACTGTCAGAAGCTGTTCTATTTGAAGACGCCGTTAACGCGGGTGAAGCCGAAAATCTAATAAGGCACTTTACAACATCAGATAGTAACTATATAGTGCAGTATGGCAAGTGATTAAAGACCGGAATGATAATCCCCGTCCAAAATGAAAGTTCGAAGTACAATCAAAGTCTTGCACGATACAACACAAGAGTGCATGCACAGTTTGAAGGGTCTCAACATCAACAATACTAATTGGGATCCTCTTATTATGAGTGTTCTGATCAAGAAGTTGATATTAACCCTTTGGGAGCAGTCGCTAAAGCAAACCAAAGCACTGGTTATTGGGAAAAGACAATTTATTTATATTTTCTAGTCTATTTAAACCTTAACTTTACACAGAATTCTTAACTTATTTCTTATTGCCTAATCAACTATTTATTCTTAACCTACTTATTATTATTTATTTATTAATATTTCTTAACCTACTTATTATTATTTATTACTCAACATTCGCATATTGCTGACGACGTATCTGCCCTCATTACTTTAATTAACTGTATGGAATGACACATAATTCTGAATGCATTTTAACTACATGTATGGAATGATGACACATAATTCTGATGCGGAAGCGGATAATGTGTCGTCGGTCGCTGTCGGTTGCTGCACCTCACCTGTATGTATGAACATAGGTACATTGTTTTCTTTTGTATCTGCACATTCCCCCCACCAAGAACCTAATGGTTCTTTAAAGCGTTGGCTTGCTTATTTCGTGCGCTGTTGATGCCTCCTACCATCTTGCTGGAAATTTCGGCCCCCGTTTTTTGTGTACATATTTCCACATCGATAATATCATTAAGACTACCGCAATGGAGACGATCACAGATATTGTTGATGCGATTGCGTGTCTTTGGATTGGTTTCCAAATCGCGTTGTCTACTTTCTCTTCGATGTATAACGCTTCTTCAATTAGTGCTGAGAATGAGTCCCATGGCTGGAGGACCTGAAACTTTTTTAATTTAGGAAACCAAAATTGTGAATGTTCGATTACTGAATAATTGGAGAGAACGAACGATGATGGTTTGATAGAGGCTTGTACCGTCCGTGTAGATTCTTGATGTTCTGCGGTTATTATGACTTCTTTTGTTTTTATTACGCAATTTGACGTTGTTTGAATTATTCCAGACTCCTCTAGGCAAATTTCGTTTAACTGTCCATTACAAACTGCTTGAGCTATTGTTTGAGTTGGACTTACATAGAGCCATGTATTTGTGTGATGTAATTGTTTCCATAGCACCGCATGAATGGAGATTGTCTTACTTGGGCACCTTATTCCACAAAATTTTTGATAAATTTCCAGAATTATACAGTTTGGTTTTGATTGAATGTTGCATAGAGCTTGTGTTGGCACTATATATTTGGTGTTAGGTAATTCAATACTGTTGTCCAGCATTTCTTCTGTGCATTTGAAGTACGTTTGTGAATCAAAGTGAATACCTAGTAATTCAGTTGGAATGTTTTGAACAGTGTATATAGAGTTACTGATTGTTGTTGGTATTGATGTTGCTTTTATTAATTAATAAGGTTTGGTTTCGTAAATTGTAAGCCTTTCTATAACTAAAACGTTTTTCATATTTGCATTGATTATTGTTTGACTGGACTTTTAGTGTTGGCAGTAAAGATTCTTAAGTTGTGTTAAATACAATGGTTAATTCAATTAAATGTGTACATTTGACCTATGCAGTCATATTTATCAGCAATCTCTTCTAAATATTTTTTGCTTGTTGGTACATGCTCATATTTCTTCTGTATGCCATTGTGATCTGCCTCTAGAATCCATCCTGCTGCGAATTTATTAATATTCTCGTTTGATTCATTCATTTGAATATTAAAACTTCTTAATCGCTGCTCGATTCTAGTGTTTGTGTCGTTTAGAGTTTTGACTGCCTTTAGCATTAATTTTCCTTGATGTGATACCGTATTGATAAGGGTTTGTTGGTTGGTTGATAAGTTGTCTATGTCATGGTATACTTCTTCATTGACTCCGAACATTGCAGTAAGAACTGTTCCTAATACACCTCTCCGTGATCTTGGCCGTAAAAATTGAATTGATTCAATCCGATGAGTAATGCCTGTGCTTATAGCTTGTAAGTGGTGATTGAGTATGTCGATTGTATTTTTGCGTTTATGTATCTTCCTTTAAAGCAAAGCTTTTCCATCCATTTGGTTGGTGCTATAACTTGGTGTTTGTCTTGTGAAAATTCTGTAGCTGGAATACTGATTTAAATCCGTAGTGTTCCTCTGCTTAAAAACCCATGTCATAAATTTTCTACATATAGTCCTCCACTGATGTTCGTATTGGTTACCAGAGCTTGAGTATTTGGCATGCTTATAAAACACGCGATCATTACGCTTAATATTATTGCTGGCCCTGTTGCAATACCTAATGATTTTGTTACAATTTTAGGATTTTTATTTTTTCTGGGGCGTTCTGCTTCGACTTCTGGTGATTGATGTTTCCTTTTGAGAGCCCCTTTTGACATCTGTTCGTCGGCTTCTTCTACTGGTAATGGACATAGTTTTACAACTGGTCGTTTAGTTATATTGCCATTAAGTTTGATGGTGGCTACTCTCATTTGGTTTGTGGTGTGCTCTCTTTCTGAACGAGAACTAGTTGTCCAGGTTGTAGATTTTTCTTTGCTGATATCCATTTGGGTCGCTCTTGGAGCCTTGTTAGGTATTCTTCCTTCCATTTTTCCAGAATTCGGTTGCAAGGCGTTGGGTCAGTTGCCATCTCCTGAGCAAGTTTTAAGTTGTCTGGAACTGCATTCGGTACTGCAAACATGGAATTTCCAGTGAGAAAGTGTCCAGGTGTCAAAGGCAGAACATCATTAATATCGTTACTGATTGGTGCTAATGGTCGGCTGTTTAAACAAGCTTCAATTTGTGCTAGCACTGTGTACATCTCTTCTATGCTTAATAAGCTTTCACCAAGTGTATTTACAAGATGTCTTTTGGTAGATTTGACTCCCGCTTCCCAGAGTCCTCAAAAGTGTGGACTGCTTGGAGAAATATGGTGCCATGTGATGTTGTCACTATCAGAGCTTGTATTTCGTATGTCATTCTTTCGAATGCCCTTGAAGCTCCTTGTTCGCTCGAACGAAATTTGTACCACAGTCACTGTCAATTGTCTTACACTTGCCTCTCTGTGAAACAAATCGTTGGATCGCTGCGATGCAAGCTGCTGAAGTTAAGCCACTCACAAATGCCAGATGAACTGCTTTGGTTGCCAATGATATGAAGACAGCTATGTATGATTTTGTAGTTTTTGTTCCCCTGCCAATTGACCATTTTATCTTAATTGGACCTCTGCGAAATCTAGTCCCGTATTCCAAAAGGGGCAATTTAGCGTTACGCGATGTGCCGGTAGATTTCCCATTAATTGCTGTTGATTTGTCTTCGCATTGTGTTTGACGCAAGGGATACACTAATGAATGCATATTGTTACTAACTTGTTTGCGTTTAAGATCCAAAGCTCCTTTCTTATTGTATTAAGTGTAAGCTGTTGCGAACTGTGGAGAGTTTTTTAATGAAAGTGCGATATTATTAGCTTAGATAGTTGACACTGGTTGCTTATTATGATTGAATGTTTCTCTGCTTCAGTCAGTTTCGCCTTGTTAAGCCTTCCGCTCACCCTGAGGACTTTGTCAGTGCCCAAATATGGACAGAGCTGAAATATCCTTTATTTTTTATCGATTGGTTTCCCTGCTAATAGGGATTGTATCTCACGTGAGAAAGATCGTTCTTGTGATATTTTGATGAAACTAATTTTAGATTGTTGTATCTCATCTGTTGTTTACCATTTTGGAGTGTCTTTCTTACGGCATTCATGGTGAGGCAGCATTCTCTTACAATATGCTACCACTCTTATTAACTTTGAGAAATTTAAAAATCTTTCAAGTTTGTTTTCTTCGGTTATATTGTGGTATGCCTTTACTTTCTTCTCTAAAGTTGTGTAAATTATTGGAGGCTGTTTGGGTAGTCCATGAATTGTCGTAAAATGATTCGTGGTCTATTCCGCCACAGGCTGTGATCCTTAAGAGCTTGTGGAGAAAGGCCTCTGGTGGCAAAATCTGCCGGGTTTTCATTTGTTGGTATGTGATAACACTGTCTGCATTTGATGTTTCCATGTATTTGGCTTACTCTGTTCGCCACGTATGTATTCCATCGGGCTGGATGGTCATTAAGCCATGAAAGTACGACTGTTGAGTCGGTCCAATAGAATGCTTGGGTTTCTGCTGGAGAGTTAAGGGCTGATTGGATGGGTTGCATTAATTTAACTAATAAGACAGCGCTATTCAGCTCTAATCGTGGAATTGTTTGAACAACTATGGGTGCTACTTTCGTTTTGGAGCTTAGTGGCATTGCGGTTGGAGCTCATCCTGGTGTGCGTATGACGATGTATACTACAGCAGCCATGGCCACCTGAGATGCGTCACCCGTGTAACTCATAAGTATCTTTAGAAGTGGTTCCTATCCACCGTGGTAGCTTAATTTGTTGAACGTCTTTTAACTCCATTGCATAGCGTATCCACTCATGTTTAAGGTCTGGTGGAAGTTCTTCATCCCAACCTAAATTCTTTAGCCAAAGCTGTTGCATGAACATTTTGTTACTTAGGACAATGGGTTGCAGCCATCCCACTGGATCAAAGAGGCTAGCCATAAAGGAAGCTATGGTACGTTTCGTTACTTCTTGTTCCTTGGTTTCCCAACCAACAGCACTAAAGATGAATTGATCTACTCGAGGGAGCCACTGGAGCCCTAGTGTTTTTGTTGCGCCATCCTCCTCATCGAAAATGTAGCCTTTTCCTCTATGTGTTTCTGGTATTTTGCTTAGAACTGTTCCATTAGCGAAGGTTGAAGCCTCCCTTATCTAAGAGTTGCGATAGTTCGAAGTATAAAGCGTTTGCTTCCGCAATGGTGTCTGTAACTGTTAGGAGATCGTCTATATAAAAGTTGTTTCTCAGGTGAGTTGATGCTGAAGGGTATGCCTTTTTTCATCCTTTGCTAGTGGCTGCAGTTTACGAATGGCTGGAAATGGAAATTTTCGGATGGTGTCTGATTTGTTTGGACGCCAAAGGATGCGGTAGAAGTCTGAATCGTCCCTTTCAACTGCTATTTGCCTGTACATTTTTTCAATATCTGCTGTGACGACGACTGGGTACGTCTCCATCTTAAGATCAGGCTAGTGAGTGTGTCTTGAATGGTTAAGCCGACCATCAGGCAGTCATTGAGTGATTTTCCTGAAGCCGTTTTTGCTGAGGCATTAAATACTACTCGTACTTTGATAGTTATGCTATCTTCTTTGATCACTGCATGGTGCGGCATGTCGTAGCCAGGTTTGTTAATTTCATTGATGGGAATCTCCTCCATGTGTCCAAGGAGATAATCATTGATACAATTGTTGTATTCTGTGTAAAGATCTGGAATCTTTAATAGTCTCCTTTCATTTGAAATATATCTGGCTATGGCTGTTTTTTCGGAAAGACCAAGTCTGGTCCTAGGATCATCCTTCCAAGGCATTTTGACTTGATATCTACCATCCTTCGTCCTTTTTAAATTTTTGATGTAGTGCCTTTCGGCATTTTTCTGTTCTTGAGACATAAAGATTTTCTTTTCAACTTCCTCTTGTTCCCAAAATCTGCCCAGTTGTTGATCCAATTCTGCTGTAGTAATCATGGTTGTCATTGTATTTGACGCCCTTCTTGCTATTGTACCAGAAAAAATCCAGCCCAGTTTTGTCTTCTGAGCGGTTGGCATAGCTTTCTTTAGTCCATCGATCAATATTCCTCCATAGACGTCAGCTCCTAATAGTACATCTACTCTGGATCTTGTGCGAAATTTTGGATTTGCTAGTTCTGGAATTTTGATTGGTAGATCCATATTACAGTCGATGGTGGTTGATGGAAGATTTTGAATAATTCGTCCCAGGATTAGAGCCACTGTTCGTGTGACCTTATTAGACCATTTTTTCTTGATATCCAATGAGATTTGCCCAGCACTTCGGTTCGTAGAGTTTCCTAGTCCCTTGATTATGACGTTTGCTGGTTCTCGCTTGAGCCCTAGTACTTGGGCGCAGTGTTCAGTAATGAAAGAATTTTGTGACCCTTGATCTATTAGTGCTCTTAACTTTATGAATTCTCCTCTTGCATTCTTCACTTGGATAGTCGCCGTTGCCAATAGGATATCCCTGGTAGTGGTTTTAACTAGCGAATTGAAAGTTTTTGTGGTGTTGTCTTTAATTTCGGATTGATTTGTGTTGATATGCAGCAAGGAGTGGTGTTTTTTTAGAACATATCTTCCATGTGAGTCAGGTTTTGCACTCAAAGCCTCAGTGATTGCCTATGCAATTGAAAAATAGATTGTTTATTTTTTCTTTCGAGTTCGATTCTTGGATTTTGTAAAGTGTAGAAAAAATCTGAATACAGGGGCTTATGAAAGAAATGTTGTCTTATGAAGCAATGGAAAAGCATTTATCATTTTCTGAAGTGGTCTTGAAATCAGAAAATCATTCATTTGGGGTATTTTTCATTAATTCTGAGTTTATTGACTTAAAAAGTATTTCCTCTGTATAATTATTTTCATTATCAATATCTAAAGCAGTGATATATGCTATCGCTATGGTTGATTTTGAATCAAGAATATTGTTATTACATTCACTGAAATCAAATATTTTTGGTAAAGGCGAATTACAATTAATAGGATTCTTTTTATTATATTAATTTCTTAAAACAATATTTTTTTTTTTGAATTATTATTATTGAATGATTTTTAATTATTAATTTAATGACAAAAAAATAGTAAATACTAAAGTATTTAACAATAAAAGGAAAAATATAAAGTATAATTGTAACGAGTACTCTTACAACTCGGCCATCCTGACTATATTGATCTTCTCGATCAAGAAATTCATTAAAAAAAAAACAATAATAATAACAATATTAACATGAAAAACAAAATCATGAATAATAACAATTGGTGGTGGCCGTGACGCGATAGTTGTGTGCTCGCCTGTCAACCTCGTGGTCTCAGATTCGATTCCTGCGGTTGTCTATGTCTTTTTATATTCCATTAAAAACCAATTCTAAAAGTTTGCATAAAATAAGTTTCTGGTTTACTCATTACATGCTGTTTAGGCATAACACTAACAACATGTGATTGAGTAAACTAGCATACCCATAAATATGACAACGAAATAAATAAAATAATGCGAATTATAAGGGACATAAATAAATAAGACACGGAAATTCTCTCCGCATTAGTTCAGCCGCCATCCCTGGAGAGAAAAATGAGACAACAACCAGCTCTAGTCTCAGAATATCGCACCACACATCTTTCCTATCCTTCTATCTCTTCTTTCACCGGATGCCCGCGCTATGTTAAAAACATATAAAGGGTATTCATAATCTCCTGAGCGCGTGCAAAATAAAAAAAAAAATAAAAAAAACAATATTAATAATAAATTAATTAATTATAATAGAAGTAAACAAACCCGGGTTACATGAAGTTAAATACAAAATATTAATACAGGTAGTACCATTTTGAAAAAAGCTTTTTAAGTATGAGAATCCGCCAATCAAACCAGGAACGTATGCGCGAGGTTGCAATTATGCCATCATAAGGAATTTGAGTTAATTGACAATTTTCTTTGTCTCTTATTACGTATCGATCATTAGGGAGAACCTTATGCACTTTGTATGGTCCACGGAATTTGGGCATAAACTTTTTGTTAGTGCCGGCTGTTGTATCTGTATTTCTTATCATAACAAAATCTCCTTCTGAAAATTGAATTTGTGGTTTATGTGTGTTAGCATGATATTCTGAAGTTTTAGACTGATGGTATTCAATATAATCAGAAGCCTTTTGTCCTAAAGTTCTTATATCATGAAAAGAAAACAAATTTCGTTTATTGTCCAAATATTCTGACAAAGTATCAACATCACGACCACGTTGTTCTACACCAAATAATAATTGACAAGGTGTAGCACGAGTTGTGGAATGAACAGAGTTGTTAAGAGCGTATTCAACTCCTGTTAAATGTTTCGACCAATTCGAATGTTGAATTGGTTCCGTTATTTTAGATAATATCGACTTAAGCATCCGATTGACACGCTCAACTTGACCATTACTCTGAGGTGAGGCTGTAGATATTTTCACATGTTCAATATTATTTTCAAGTAGATATGATTCAAAATCAAGCGATGAAACAAGAACCACGATCACTTATGATTCGACGAGGTCGACTATAATATTCAAAATACTTATCTTGACAAACACACACTTCTTTAGTACTTGTTGAATTTACGGGATAAAGTTTGACATATTTTGTAAAAGCAACTATTAAACGGTGATTTTTTAAGAGCTTGGTTTTTGAAAATTCAAAAAAACACAGAAACTTGTAAAAAGTGAATGAAATTTTTATTTGGATCGATAAATCAATTTCTGCCATTTACTTTTTAAAAATAATTTCACTTAAATGTTTCCCGCGGCTACGCTTCAGGTGGTCCATTCTGAAGGTCCAATTTTGGCAAACTTTTTCACACATTTCGGCCGGAATCTCACCAATGACGCGTTCAATGTTGGCTTCCAAGGCAGCAATCGTGTTTGGCTTGTCCCCATAGACAATAGACTTAACATAGCCCCACAAAAAATAGTCTAACGGGGTCCAATCACATGATCTTGGTGGCCAATTGACTGCGCCAAAACGTGAGATCAACTGCTCACCAAATTCGCCTCTCAATTGATGCATGGTTTCGCGTGCAGTGTGGCATGTGGCACCGTCCTGTTGGAACCACATGTCGACCGAGTTCTTGCATTTTCGGCAAAAAAAATCTGTTATCATCGAACGGTACATTTCTCCATTGACCGTAGCCCTGCGGCCTTCATCGTCCTTGAAGAAGTACGGCCCAATGATGCCGCCTGCCCATAAGCCCCACCAAACAGTGCATTTCTCGGGATGCATTGGTAGCTGCTGAATTGCCTCTGGCTGCTCTTCACTCCAAATACGGCAATTCTGCTTATTCACGTATCCATTTAGCCAAAAATGATCCTCGTCGCTGAAACGGACGTAGCTTGCGAAACACATTTTTCACAGAGCACGAATTTTGATAATAAATTTCAATAATTTGCAAACGTTGTTCAGGCGTAAGTCTATTCATGATGAAATGGCAAACAATACTGAATCGAAATGTCAAATGTTCGTGGAATTTGTCATGTCTGATCTGTCAAAAATATAAACGTCAAAAACCAAGTAGCAAAAAAATCACCCGTTATAACCAAAATGTGTTTTCTCTTAGAAATAATTGACGGAAGAGGGCCAAAATGATCTACATAAAGAGTATCGAATGGAATATGTTTCTTTTGAATTTGGTGGAGAGTACGATTTTAAATATGTTGTGACACAGAATACGTAAAACACTGAATACAATTTTGAATATACTTTTCAATTTTTTTCTCTCATACCTGGGAACCAATAATGCAATTTAATTTGTTCAAGACATTTCATAACACCCATAGGACAATTTTTCTCATGTGCCACTCTTATAATTTGCAATTCCATTTCTTTTTGTACATATAACAACAGATTTCCGTTTTCTAATTTACTATAAGCTAAACCATCATCAAGGACAAGATTTGGAACTTCGTCTATTTCTAACTTTTCTCGTAATTTAACTATAGTTTCGTCTCTATTTTGGGTTATTTGTAATCGCATATCTACATCATCTGCATTAACAACTGTAATCATTTGTTTAACGTCTTTGTGACTCTGAACGCGTGTTACTGGGTATCTGCTTAAAGCATCAACATGACCCATTAACAGACCACTTCGATGCTGAATGGTGTAGTTATAATTCTCAAGCTCAAATGCCCAACGAGGTGTTCGAGCACTTACACTTTTACGATTCAAAGTCATCGTAAGGGAGTTACAATAATCCGTTATAATTTTAAATAGTCTACCTTCTAAATAGACACGAAACTTTCACTTCGAAAGTATATTATAGCTACAGTTTCTAATTCAAAACTGTGAAATCGAGATTCAGAATTAGTTGTACGTTGTGAAAAATATGCTATGGGCTGAAATTTATTATCTTCCTATTTTTGCATTAATATTCCTCCAAAACCCTCAGTGCTTGCATCACAATGCAATCCTGTGTCATGTTTCGGGCTATATAATGCCCAGATGGCCGGAACAGATGAAAATACCGAAAGAAATAATTTATCGAATACAAATTTAGCATATTTTTTAAGAAGATGGCATAGCAATATGTGAAAACGAAGGGACAAATCGACGGAAATATGAAAATTATCCTAAACATTTTTTAAGTTGATATTTCGTTTTTGGAATAGAGAAATTCTTAATTTTTTCTATGTGTCCATTGTTAGCATGGATCCGTTCCTTATTGATTTGAAATTTTAAGAAATCAATTTCGTTGTAGCAAAATCGACACTTGTTTAATTTCAGTTCAAGTCGAAATTCAGCAAGTCGTCGAAGTAATCGCTGGAGTACGTCTAAATGTTTTTAAATGGTTTTGGTTGCAATTGTAATATCATCCATGTATATAACAACCACACATTCTTCGTTAAATGAGTGTAATATGTTGTTGATAAGCCGCTGAAATACTGCTGGCGCTTTTTTCAATCCAAATGGCATTTGTAAAAATTCAAACTGTCCGTCTGGAGTAACAAATGCTGTATACGGAATTGAATTTTCAGAGATCTTAACATGGTAAAATCCGTGTTTAAGATCTAAGGTTGTAAAATATGTCTTTCTTTCTAATCTTTCCAAACAATACTCTATATGATGTAATGGGTAGTTAGATCTCGCACAATAATTTTATTGAGCGGTCGATAGTCAACCGTTTTTCACCTGATTATTTAGAAACCAAGACAATTGGAAATGCATAAGGAGAATTACTAGGTCGTATTTGTTTGTTTTTCAAAAGGTCACTAATTATATCTCTGACAATACATCTAACTTAATATGAAAGCCTTCGAGTTTGCGAACTTATTGGTATGTCGGAAGTTAAGTAAAATTCATTTCATATTTTTGTTCGTTAGAAATTGGAATATTTGAAAGTTCTAGATAATTATTCTGAATTAATGTTTTAATCTCTTTCCGGTGCATTGGGCTTAGAACAACATTAATATCAAATTATTCAAAAAGTGCATCTTCCTCTATTTCAAAATTATCCGGAACAAAATGATCGATACAATTTGACAAATCAGGTATTTCAACAACGTTAGAGAATTGACATTTGTTGCAATTACTCAAACAGATTAAATTCTCATTCTCAGTGGAATCATGTACACAATGTAATACTTTATTTGTATTTCATTTTTATTTGGATCATGTAAAATTTTAACATTTTTTTCTGGAATTTTAATTAAGGTTAAATAAACTATCATAAATTTTATGTTAAATGAATTCAAAAAGTCTCGAGCCAATAAGCGGGGATATGGAATAACCGAATCGGGTACAACAAAAATATTAATTTGTTATTAAAATTCCGAAAGAAAATTTCAATTTTAATTTTTCCGAAAGAATATAACTTAAAGTGTCCCAATCCTTTGAAACCATAATACTGAGTCCATTGATTGGTTAAATAATTTGGAACAGCAGATTTTTTCATTAAACTAATTGGACTATCCGAATCAAAAATTGAAAGGAAAGTATTACATTTATGCCTAAAGCCATTAATCAAAAAGGTAACACTTATAATTTAACTCGGAAATAGGGTCGTTTTATTTTGTTTCTCCATTTTCGATGTTCTCAGAGTTGAATTCTTCTAAAAGAGCCACTCGATTAGTAGGTTTTTTGCTGGCAATTTCTTAAATTATGCTGCTTGAAACCACATTGAAAACATGAACCTTTTCCACATTTGGGATAAGGACATGAATTTGCAAAATGTCCATCATTTGACCAATTGAAACAATAAATTGTTGTATTTTTACTCGGATTCGTATTAAAACCTATTTCCTTATAACGACTTCAAATTATTTACTTCACAATTAATTAAACATAACTTTTCTTGCTAATACACTTTACACCGCTTTATTGAAAAGTCTCCACCAAGGGGAATAGGTATGTAGTTTGTAGCATACTTCAGTTGTTGTTTTGGTTTTGTAGCATACTTCAAGTATTATGTTTTGTATGAAATAGTCCGTTCGGTATTCAAAAGTATTCAGATAGTACAATTCGTTACAATATTTTGCAACCATCAATATTTAGTTTTGAAAAAGTTGGTCTTGTAGAAAACACCCTCGTAGTTAATGAAGATTTAAATGCTTTATTTGCTTCACGTTTGCACCGCAATTTACTATATTGATGAGACAATTGCTTCAGATGTTGTAAACTGCAAGCTGGATACAATACAGCAATGTTTACTGAATTATCTTGAAAACCTTCAATTATGAATTGAATAACTCTTGATTCGTCAATATTGGCACGTGCAGCCAACTCTTGCATTTTAAGAATATAACCCATAACAGATAGCTTCGATGATTGGAAAGTTGTTTTTCGTAGAGTATCGATTACTTTGAAAATAGAGTACGAATGTCCAAAGTTTGACAAAAAATTGTTGCGAAACGCCGCATAATTTGTTGAATTATCCACCCGAAGAAAAATTTCGGCAGTGGAATCCGTTTTCATCAACCGTCGAATTGAATTTAAACGAAATATATCACCACTTACCGAATTGCAAGCTCTTTAAAAAATGTCAAGCCATTTACGGGTACCATAAGCTTCATCATCAGCAAACGGTATGATGGTATGTTGAATATCTTCAAATTTTGAGGAAAGAAAAATTTTCGGACTGAGAGACAGTTCTGATTATTGTTTCCAAGTTCTTTTTGGCGTATCAAAGGGTTAAGTGCATCTCTTTGACTATTTCCGGAATTGTTGGAATTTTCAAAATTCTCTTCTGGTTCAGAAAGTTTGTCTTCATATAGCATTTTTAATTGTTTATAGTGCCAGTTGATGAAAATTCTATTTTGTGTTTTACAAGCCAAATTTGAAACTCTGTACTGTTCATATTAAGTCGTTTGTTAGTCGTACTGATGTCTTAAAATTCAAGCTTTGCAAAAGAGTCCCACTTCTGAAGTTGTTAGGATGGTTTTTATTATAAAATATTAATTTCTTAAAACAATCTTATTTTTTTGAATTATTATTATTGAATGATTTTTATTTATTAATTTAATGACAAAAATAATAAATACTAAACTATTTAACAAAGTAACGTAAAATATAAAATATGATTGTAACAAGTACTCTTACATAATGGAATTTTTCGCAATCATTAAATGATTCTTTCAAAATAAAATATCCAAGAACTTATTTTAAGAATTATGGAATAACAAATCAGCATTTAAGTTGATTCGACTAGGTTTGAAATGAATTTTGTAAACGTATTCCTCGAGTTTCAATCTCTATCTTATTATTGGCAAAACTGGTTTTGGTGATAAAGGTTCAAGTTTAATCTACACTCCGTCACATATAATATTTTATTAATTTAACAGTCGAAAAGTTTAAAGTAAAAAACACAAAAAATTTCCTCACGTTATTTGTTACTTGTTAAAAATTAAAACAAGAAGGTGAGTGCCATTTTGTAAACAAAATAGTTGAAAATAAATCACTTAATCCACTGCAACGGAATGCAAAGAAAAATGCAACGGTTACCAATTAACAAAGATGACGACAAACACTGCAAACAACGACTTTCTCATGGAATGTCAAGCTCGAACACACCAGTAGGTAACATGAACGCTGACGCATTAAATAAAATGATTAAGCACACAATGGCCAACTTATTGGATATTAAACTGAGGGATATGCCTACTAAAACGGATATCGCAGGGATATCATCTAAAATCAGCACGCTGCAAAAGAACAACGAAAAAGTACAAGAGCAGCTTAAACTGGTAGAAAATCGATGCAACGCTTTAGAACGACAGGATGAATTCATGGAAATGAAGGCGAATGAGAAAAATATCGTCATGCATATACCGGCGGAGTTTGGAGTTAATCCAGTGGATAAGGCAAAGAATTTGTGTTTAGGTCTTCTTGAAACAAATGATGTCAACTTTGTGCCGAAACACAAGTGCTACGTACGAGAAACAATGCCATGACAAACGTCATCGTCAAAATGCAAAAAAAAAAAAGATGAGCGGCGTGTGTTGAAAGCAAAGATTAAACTCCGAAACACTGGCATATCACTACACAAAGATTACCCGGCGAAATCGCGATACAGAAGAAGGCTTTTGTACAAGCTCAAAAACGATATTTTTGCTAAAAATAAGAAGCTGAAAACTGAAATACGTGGTAATTACTTAATAATTGACGAGAAATCTTTTTACTACGATCAAAACAACATCTTGAAATGCGAAGGTGAATGCGGAATGTCATAGTTGACAGAAATGATAAGTGACAACTCTATGGGGTGTGCTCCGAAATATAACCCACAGGGTGGATACACAAGAACGGTGGTGACGAACTTGGCGACAGCAACAGGTGTTGCGGAATCTGAGCAAAGTATTTAATTATAATGCTGACTGCCCAATTATAGTAAAAGTAGTATAAGAAATAGTCCTTTTGATTTGAAACCCTGTAAAATCTTATCATATAATTTTGCAGGTTTAAGTAATAAGTCCCTTTTTAATGATTTTATGAGTTTGTTAATCGAGTACTGATCAGCTTCCCATCGGCTGCACAGCGGTATGTTAAGTGCTCGAGCAAAAGTGAAAAATAACTAATTAAAATATATTTGTGTTGTGCTGTTTGTGCATATTTACTTAAAGCCCCGATATCCCAAAATAGAAAACAAAAAATAACTACAATCTATCCTCTACAACAAAAAAAATCATATGTGCCGCAATAAGAAAAAATAATTAATACCTACCATCAAATTAATAAATATAAATTAATTATAATTCAGTGACAGTGTGCTTTACAACATAAACGAAGTTGAAAGAGAATAGACAAACTAAACAAGCACAACGAACGGTAAACCTTCCTTTTCCTTCACTTCTCGCAGTTGTGTTAGCTTAATCATTGTAGGTAATGTGTGGAACTTATCACACAGTGCATACAATGATTAGGTTAGTACAACGTCAGATGGATTATAGACTGCTTTTTTTCTGCTTAACCAGGAGCGGCTCAATACAAATTGTCACTAAGGCATAACACTAGTGACAATTTGTTATTGAAAAGTTCAAATTGGAATTCGTCTGACTTGTGTTTAATTGTTTTTTTTAATGTTAAAATGGTTGGTGTTTTTAGGGTCGACTATACCAATATTCGCGGGCTTAGAAAAAATGTTTGTGCCGTGTATGTCCACACTGTCAAAAACAGGCCAGCTGTCTTGGCACTGAACCAAACCCAAATAGGTGAAAATACTAATCAGTCAGAATTACATCTGTTTGGGTATAACTTAGTACCATTATTCTTTTTCCACCATGGTCTCGCCGTATACATAAGAAATTATGATGCGTACCAACTTCAACCCCAATATGGTTTGTGCTCAAACACAAATTTCAATTTCATGTTGTTGAAATTCTTGGTAAACAAGCGCATCATACACATATGTTTCATTTATCGGAGCCCAAATCTGGACAGAAATTCAACTTTTACGAATGCTCTGTCCGACTCCATTCAAAGAATTGTTTCCCATTACCCTCACACTGAAATCGTCATTGCGGGCGATTTCAATGTACACAATTCTAGCTGGCTCCGCTTTTCGAGCCAGACAACACCGGAAGGAAGGTATGTTGAGGTCTTTGCTGAGATAAATCAACTGACTCAGCTTGTTGACGAGGCAACTCGAATCCCTGACCTTGTAGGTCAAACAGCCAACACACTAGACTTGTTTCTTACCTCTGACCCCGATAAATACACGTTAAATGTATTGTCGCCACACCAGACCATTGTGTCATATCTGCAAATTTCTCATGCCAACACCTCTCAGTTAAAGAAAAGCCACCTAAGAGAACCGTTGGGCAATATGGGAAAGCCAACGGGCAAACGGTCTCAATAACTTCTTCAGGAACTTTAACTGGTCAGTATGTTTCCTCGGTAGTGACGTAGACTCCAGCGTAGATATGATAACAAATTTAATTTTTCACGGAATGAGAAATTTTATCCCGAATAGGGTGAAACCTATCAAACCGAAAGAAAATGCATGGTTTGATTCGAGCTGTAAAAAGGCTATTAGGGATAGAGAAGTAAGTTTCCGGAAATATAAAGCCAACCCCACTGAGGATAACCGGAAAAAGTTTCAACAAGCTAGAAAGACTTGCAACGTTCACATTCGGAGAACCGAATTTTTGCATGACCAAAAATTAAGGCAAAAAATAATACAAAGTCAGAAAGGTAGTAAAAATGTTTGGTCTTTTGTAAAAAACATTCGGAATTCATGGTCGAATTCGGTTCCAACGCTCGTCTTTAATGACATCCCTTTTGTCAGCTCTCGTGAAAAAGCCAATTTGTTTGCAGCGCAGTTCGCTGTAAATTCGACGCTGCCAGAAAGTGTAATGACTCCTCCTGTACTTAAGAGCGTTAACGATTTTATGGGACGAATCTTCTTTCGCACTCGTGCAGTTGCTAGAGCCCTCAAAGACCTTGATATTCACCAATCCGCTGGCCCGGATAGTATCCCTCCCATCGTTCTGAAGAGGTGTTCTTCAACGCTGGCAAAACCACTGCGTAAGCTTTTCCATCTGTTCTTCTCTACTGGTCTCTTTCCGAGTGGATGGAAAACAGCATTTGTCCAGCCTGTCCCTACAAAAGGACAGGAATCTTCTTCACCCGCTAATTACTGTCAAATTGCACTTACGTCCCTTCTTTTCAAGGTCATGAAACGCTGATTAATTATCAGCTTAAGAAATATCTTGAAGAACGAAAGCTCCTTAATGGCCGGCAGTATGGCTTTCGTAGCAATATGTCCACTGGTGATCTGATGGTATATCTCACTGAGCAGTGGCACAAATCTTTACATCGTTTTGGAGAAAGTAAGATTATTGCGCTTGATATTTCAAAAGCATTTGATAGAGTTTGGCATCAAGCTCTCTTATCGAAAATGCGTGCATTTGGTATCTATGAATCTCTTCTTCGTTGGATTAGAAATTACCTTTCGGACCGTTCAATACAATTTGTATTGGACGGTTTCAAGTCTGATATTCACAAAACAAATGCTGGTGTGCCCCAGGGCTCCGTACTGTCTCCGACCCTCTTTCTCATTTTTATTAATAATCTCTTATCTGGAACTTATAATCCACTAAATTGTTTTGCTAACGATAGTACTCTCAGTTTTTCATATTCGTTTTCATATGCGCCTCAATGTTTTTCGGATGTAGAACTGCAACGGCAGCATAGTATAAGCTCATTAAATTCTGATCTCGACAGCATTGTCCAATGGGGAATAAAAAACCGCGTAGAATTTAATGCTTCAAAAACTCAGTGCTGTCTTCTGTCGTCAAAGCAGAACCCAACCCCCATGCCGCTATGCATGTGCTGCACTTGCATTGAATAAACCGATCAGCTTTCAGTTCTTGGTGTGTGCATCACAGACAACCTCTTGTGGAACTACCACATATTCGATTTCGCCAACAATGCTGCAATGTGTCTGGGCTTTCTTCGGAGGTGCAAGAAATTCTTCTCCCCGTCTGATCTGGCTGTAATCTATAAGGCCTTCATTCGTCCAAAGCTATAGTATAACTCGCACATTTGGGCAGGAGCTCCCAAAACACATTTGATTCTTTTAAAAAGAATTCAGAATAGAGCTCTAAGAATTATAGGCGACATAAATATAGTAGAGACATTTACATCTCTAGAACACCGTCGAAATGTTACATATCTGTCATTATTTTATCGCTATTTTTATAAACACTGTTCCAGCGAAACAGCCAGTTGCATTCCTCCCCTTAAATTTTTCAACCGTAATACTCGCGCTTCTAGGAATGCTCATCAGTTTACCCTTGAGCCCAACTTCGGACGTAATGTCAAGTACAGAGATTCTTTCTTTAGCCGTACAACGCGAATGTGGAATACTTTACCCGGCTCTAATTTCCCCTCCCATTCTGATATTCAGAAATTCAAAACCAATGTGCATCGCTATCTCCTCTTGTATCCTTTCCTAATTTCCTAACGCTCGCACTGTGCGTGTTCATATTAAGGGAAGTCAAAACCCCAAACGTTTAAAAAAAAAATATGAATTATTCTTCCCATATGAAACTTATATAGGAGAGCAATCTAGATTTCTTTGAAAATAAATTTGTGAATTATAAACTGAAAATAATACCAGCGGTGCGAACACACACGAGAGGGAGAGCGAGTGGAGGGTGTTGCTTTGGGTTAAAAAAAATAATTAAAAAATGTCAAGTGTAAATTTGATTTCTATGGAGATACGGCTTATGTTACAATGGAAATAGATAAAATTAAACTACGTATATTACCTACATACCTCAATTGTAATAACTGGGAAAGTGACTTTGGGAAACTTAAAGAAGTATTAATGTGTGAAAACAAATTCAACACGTTACTAATAGGAGATTTGAATGCTATAGTAGGGAAAAGAGAAGGAGCTGCAAATACATTAGCCGGATATAATCGACAGTCTAAGGATGAAATAAACAATGCGAGGGGTAATAAGATATTGGCACTATGTGACTCATTTGGGCTTAGACTACAAAACGGAACAAATGACGGGGATCCATTTGGTGAATTCACATTTGTGGGACGTCAGGGTACTTCAGTGATTGACTTCAGTTTTGTATCAGGAGAATGGAATAATTACGCTCTGACTTTGAAGTTTCACAAGTTCCTTACTCTGATCATATGCCTGTTGTGGTAATCTTTGATATCCAGGAAACAACAAACGGGTGAATAGTAGATTTGAAGCTGCTTCCTAAAGTAGTGTGGAAACATTCCAATGCAGAAATCTATAGAAGCCAACTGGATGATATACTGAACAATAATGAAACAAAGGACTTACATCAAATTGAACAAATAATACATCAGATGAACTCTGGTCAAAGTCAACAAAGGAAAACACATAATTATAAGGAACCGTGGTTTGACGAAGAATGCATGAAGGCGAGAAAAAGATAGTATGCTTGGCTTAGTACATTTAGAAAAACCAGTAAGATCCGAATTAAGCAATTTTATATCGAACCAAACGCAAAATTCAAAAATTTATGTTAACAAAAAAAAAGAATTTTTACGAATCTGAGGCTTTAAAGTTATCACGAACTAGAAATGCTACAGATTTTTGGAGTCTGGCAAAAAAATTCAACGGTGAAAGGTACGTGATTAGCAGTGACTTAAGCCCAAGAGTACTTAAGTCCCATTTTCAAAATCTTTTAAGCCTAGCAGCAATAAATAATATTGAAATACATTATGCAAAACCTAGGTTTGAAAATGATATTTTGGATATACCGATAACCCACAGAGAAGTGTTGGATGCTTTAAGTGACCTGAAGGATAGTAAAGCTGCGGGGTCAGACAGGATACCGGCTGAATTCTACAAATACGGAACTTTTAATTTGAGCAAACTACGTACTTCAGCTCTCAATGAAATTTTTGATAGTGGTATAATTCCTCGGCAGTTTCAAGAGGTACTTATTTTCCCAATTTACAAAAAAGGTGATACAACATATCCGGCAAACTATCGAGGCATTTCATTTTTAAATTCCTCATACAAAACTTTTACAGCGGTGCTGGTAAAACCCTTAAATGAATGGGTATCTTATAATAATCTCTTGAAGGAAACACATTCGGGTTTCAAGGCGGGATATTCTACAATAGATCATATCTTTGGGCTGAGAACCATTGCTGAATCTTTTATTTCCCGTAATAAAAAACTGTATGTCTTTTTTGTAGACCTGAAAGCTGCTTTTGATACCAATGATCGTGAATTACTAGGGTATAAATTTCTCACTTTGTAATTTGAGATTATTTGTTCTAAGTCTCTCGAATAAATCGTACTTTTAAATTATAATTAGAGATCGAACTTTCATATATTAAAAAGTCGTCTAAGTAAACGAAACACTGAAGGCCTTCAAAGCCTGTTAGAATCGTATTCATGAGTCTTTGAAAGCAGGCTGGGGCGTTTTTGAGGCCAAAGGGCATACGAACAAATTCGGAGTGTTCTGTTGGTGTGGAAAAAGCAGTGGTTTGAGAGTCATTAGGATTTGATGAAATCCAGACGCCAAATCTAACGTTGTGAAATACTTAGCATGACCCAGTTGGTTAAGGATTTCACTTATATTCGGTAATGGATAAGAATCTGTTACCGTGACATTATTGAGTTTCCTGTAGTCTATGGCTACTCTCCATTTTTTCTCACCTAAAGCACTGGGATTCTAGGGCACAATCCATAAAGAGGCTGACCATAGTGATACTGAATGTCTAATGACGCCTTGCTTGAGCATTTTAGAAATTTGACAATTAACTTCATTTTTGTGAACTTCCAGATACCTGTATGTCTTTGCGGCAATAGGCACATTATTTCCAGTAATTATTGAATGCATAGTAGCATTTCACCATCAAAATTAAAGATATTATTGAATTCTTTGCCTAAAGCGTAAATTGAATCTCTTTCATCATTATTGGGATGTGACGCACGTAAATTTTTTCGTAATGTTTCTAATCGTTTCGAATACGAAACTGAATATTGTTTTTCGCACTAAAAACGAAAGAAGATTAAGATATAGAGGTCTAAGATTAAGAGAAAATTGTTTAACTGCATATTTTTATTAGTTGTATTAAGAATTGAAGCATAAGCTTTATTGACGTTGCTTACTTTCGTAATGGCTCTAGATAAATAAACACCTTCGCAAATTTCTGTTTGGGTAATATTCCTTCAAATATTTAAGGATTAGTTATATCAATTTCTACTAGGGTTTCACTTCTAGGATTTAAGTAATACATTGAGCTTGGATATATTTCTAAGCAGTTGGTTTCACTAAAACATAGGGTGTTATTATCGTAATCAACTTTTTTCATGATTTGCTCTTAAGAAATCGTTACCCAGAATACCGTCATGTGGTATGTTCGAACTTTGATTAATAATGATGTGGAAGTTTTGTCTTAGCTGAATTGGAAGTATATTCCCTATATCTAAGATACAAGATCCGATCATGTATATTGTATTCCCTACACTAATACCATTAAGGTTCAATTTATTATTATTATTGATATTAATATATCTAGTAATATATCCAGTATATATCCAGTAGTATGTATATCCAGTAAGGAAACGTTTACTGGAGTATTCGAGTTTGTTTGAAAGTTACTTATAATCTGGTGGTTATTGTAGCCATTTTGATTACGGTTATCATTGAATTGTCGCTTACGACATTCTTCTATATGATGGCCAATTTTCTTGCAATACTTGCAACATTTAATTTCCTTGGAGTTTGGAGAAGATTTTTGAATATTCGTAGAAGAAGCAACGTTCACATTCCTTCTTTGGTTCCTACAATTAATAGTATTAACGTATTGATTTTACATATAGAGCAATACAAACGTTTATTATTACACATATTAGTAATTCGTTCAGAAGTTATGGCTTCATTCAAATTTGTTGGTACTTTCATTTTTAAAGACGGCGAGATATTTGGACTTGAAAAGTATACAATTCTATTAAGAGCTATCTCTTGAAGCATTTTTATTTTAGCCGCCAATTTAATTTGATCTAGAGTTGAGGAGTTTGTAGAGTTTATGCATCGCTTAAGAGTACTTTCTATTCGACAGATGAATTTGCTTACCGCTTCATTCGGTGCTTGTTTACAATTAATGTATTCATAAATTAATTGTCAATGGTGTTTTGAATCTTGATATAAAACTTTGAATAATATTTTTAAGTCATCCAATTTAAAAACAAACTGTTAACTCAAGCAGTTTTCGCTTTCCCAGTAATTTGAATACAAACTAATAATCGAGGAGTATGTATTTTTGAGTAGGAGTATCCAATGCAAACGCAAGGTTACAGTCACTGACGAATGTCAAACGTTTTTACAAATTTGACCAGAATAGGAATTTCATGGTTTTCAGGAGGGGTAAAGGATTCAGAGTAAGTGAAGTACACGGTTTTCGCAAGTGCTCTAGTTGAATTTTAAAATTATTAAAAAAGCATTTAAAAGACCTTAGGTCTTACAGGCATATAGTTAAATTTAAAACAAAAAATAACAAAAAAAAATTAAAACACTTATTAATTATTTAAAAAGTTAAAACGCCACAAACTCTAGTTAAAAACAATAAGCGAAACAAAAATTTAAGGTAGGATAATTTTTAATTAAAAATTGAATTCAGAACGCCGATATTTTGCACCTGCCCCGCTACATGCCCCAAAAGTAAAATCAATGGAAATATCCCCAATAAATACACCGAACAACAAAAAAACAAGAACTCAAACAGAAATGGCTCTGAATGCGTATGATATCAAATCAATCGTTGACCAATGTTTAAATCATCATCTCAAAAACATTGAAACGAAAGAGGATATCTCGATAATTTCAAAAGACATGCAGCTACTCCGTTTGCAAAAGACTCAGCTTGCAGAGCAACTCTCTACACTTGAAAGCTATTGTCTCAAAGAAACGAAAATTCTGTCGTCATGCATTTCCCTTCAGATAAGATGGAAAACAAGCATAGCTTTGCAACACAAACTTGTCTAAGCCTTCTTAGTCTCAACGAAAATACAGAGTTATCACTACACAAAGCACAGGAATACACAAACCGGCAAACAAAAAAAAACCACAATGGTTCTTAAATTCGAAAGCGCCGACACCGTCTCAAAAATTATGGACGCTGCTCCTAAGCTCAAGAATACCGGGGTGTACATACATCGTGAGCAATCACTAATTTCCCGCTCCAAGAGAAAGCAACTATTTGACATAAAAAATAAATTAAGCACAAGAAATCCGAACACCAAATTCTTTGTTAAAGGTGCTAAACTACATATTGGCAATTTCACTTTTGCGTATGACAGCTTTCGAGGTGTGCAAATATCATCAATACAAGAGCTTGATTACATCAAAACAAACTTTGGTGATGATTCAGCAACTTTCTCTGATGTAAACAACATAGACGTCAACTCCTACAAAACCAGGAAGTATGTGACGCCAGCCAGCGCCATCTGTGGGTGGTCACGTATATAATGAAGGTGCAGGCCCTGGCCAAAGATAGGATTACATTGCCGTCTGCCAAGATTTTAATTCTTACACAAATAATTTTAAATTTAATATTTTTTGTTATAACATTACGGGTTTTAACAACAAATTAATTATGCCCGAATTTTTTAATCTTATAACTAAATATGACATTTTTATACTTTTGGAAACTTTTTTGGAAAACGAAAATAACCTGCATTAAACTAAATATTTTAAAGATTTTAAAATAAAATGTATACCAGCAATCAGAAACCATACACTTGGAAGAAATAGTGGTGGTCTTATGTTTGGTATTAAAACTCTTATAAAAATATTAGTATACATTTTAAAAACTTTGAAAATTATATAACTCTTATAGAGATTATTCATCAAAAAAAAACATTTTCGAATACGTCCGGTGTACTTGAATTATAATGATTGGAATACGAAATATAATGAGCTATACAATTTTCTTAATAGTAACAATTATGAAAATTTGATGATAATTGGCGTTTTAAATGGTCGTCTAAGTGACTACCCGCTGGTTGGGTGTGTATGAAAAGGGCAGGCCCTGATCGGCGTCAACCAGGCGATGCCCAGTGTTGTAACTATCTCGTACACATCAATTGTGCTTATTTTACCTACTTGCTGTAACCACCGGGTACTGGCTTGTCCATCCGGGCATTCCTGCTACACTTATAAGCGCGAGTGTTGAACACAGAAAAGAAAGGAAAACTTATAATGCTCTGTTTTAATGACTGTTCTGAACGACTCGCAGAAGTTTGCATGAGCTCCTCAGAAAGAGGAAGTACGGCGGATGAGCCCAAATAATTGGACCAACGGCGGCTTCAACAGTCAATAAAGCAGATTCCCTAATGAGCTACTACGACGTATTTGGAGATAAGGTCATTAGGACAATTCAATGCAAGTCAGGGTATTTAAATAGAGATGGTGGCGGATGAGCCCTTAATGGGCCAACGGCAGCGCTCATATGCCTGAAGCAGACTCCGGACTTTCCGGCTCCTTTCGCCCAAGGAGTCCAACAAAGGACATGACCCTCTAGGTTGGGAATTGTGCGTGGGGTTAACAACCCCGCTATGTAAAAAAATATAAGTTGCGAAGCGACCTCGGAAAAGGACGTATTAACTGTTGACGACCCGGCAAAATGCATTAAGGACAACGACCTTCGGATCTGCACGTGGAATGTTAGAACTCTTAACAGACCACGTACAACCGAACAACTAGCCGAGGCCTAGACTGCTACAGAGCAGGAATTACCATCCAGGAAGTGCGATGGAATGGGCCGGGCTAAAGGAAGTTGAAAAACTGTGACGTATACTACGGTGATTGTGGAAGAAGACCACAGCGTCTATTTGGGTGCGGATTCGTCATAAGCGGCAGACTTAGGCAAGAAGTCGTTGGCTTTCGACACGTGAGTGAGCGACTTGTGACAATCCGTATCAAGGCTTAATTCGCCAACATTAGTCTAATATGCGCTCACGCCCCACAGAAGACAAGGATGACGCCAACAAGGATGACTTCTACGACCTCCTCGACAAAACGTATGAGCAGTGCCCTAAATATGACGTTAAGATCGTACTAGGCGATTTTAACACCAAAATAGGTAAAGAGGAAATCTTTGGTAGGACTGTCGGAAAACATAGCCTACACGACATAACGTCTGAAAACGGACTTAGGCTAATTGACTTTGCGGCGGCACGTAACGTCTCAATTGCAAGCACATGGTTCCCTCATCTCGACATACACAAAGGGACTTGGCGGCATCCAGATCAAATAACCGTCAATCAGATTGATCAGGTTTTTTTTTATAACTTTGCACGCGCTCAAGGGATTATGAATACCCTTTATATGTTTTTAACACAGCGCGGGCATCCGGTGAAAGAAGATAAAGAAGGATAGGAAAGATGTGTGGTGCGATATTCTGAGATCAGAGCTGGCTGCCGTTTGACATTCGTCTCCAGGGATGCCGGCTGAACTAATGCGGAGAGAATTACCGTGTCTTATTTATTTATGTCCCTTATAATTCGCATTATTTTATTTATTTTGTTGTCATATTTATGGGTATGCTAGTTTACTCAATCACATGTTGTTAGAGTTATGCCTGAACAGCATGTAATGTGTAAGCCAGAAACTTATTTTATGAGAATTTTTAGAATTGGTTTTTAATGGAATATAAGAAGACATAGACAACGGCAGGAGTCGAACCTGAAACCACAAGGTTGACAGGCAAGCACACAACTATCGCGCCACGCCCCCCCCCACGTTGCGATCGATTCAAGGCACGCCTCCAGTTTTCTGGATGTTCGCACCTTCCGAGCAGCTAACATCGACTCGGATCACTACCTTGTTGCAGCCAAGGTAAGAATGTGAATAACCCGAACGTCCCAACAACGGAGTAATACTGTGAGGAAGTGTGACGTCGGAAAACTGCAATCGCAAGAGACCGCCAGAACCAATCGAATATTACGTAACCTCTCAAGAAATCTTTTGCCGCCAGCATCAAGTGCCGAAGACCAGTGGCAACGCTGCCAACAAGCCATCAGACGTGCCGCAACCACGAAACCTCTGGTCCGATAAAGAATGCAGGCAGGTATATGCAGCTAAACAAATGGCATATAAATCGGCACTGCAAAGAAGGACGAGAGCTGATAGCGAGATCTACGAGCAGAAAAGACGGAAGAACACCGGCTTCCCCAGAAGAAAAACAGAGAGCATGAGAAGCGCGCGTTCGAAGATATTGAGAGATGCTACCTCCAGGAACAACGTGCGGAAGTTTTACCAACAGGTAAAAAGAACGTGTCAAGGCAAAAAAACGCGCACAGAAGCCTGTAGAGATAGGAATGGAAACCTCGTAGTAGAGTCACAGTCGGTGCTGAGTATATGGAAGGACCATTTTTGAAGACTGTTAAACGGCGATGAAGACCAAAATCCCGCTGTCAGGCAGAATGAACCATTCAACATGGGCGATGACACACAAAACTTTCATCCACCTGAACAAAATGAAGTGAGGATAGCAATATCCAAACTAAAGAACAACAAAGCTGCTGGCCCCGAGACTACCAGCCTATCTCTTTAAAGCAGCCGGAGGTGATATGGTACAGTGCATACACCAACTCATCTCTAAAGTCTGGTCAGAAGAAAGTATGCCTTATGAATGGAACCTCAGCATCGTTTGCCCGATCCACAAAAAAGGAGACCCTCGAAACTGCGCCAACTATAGAGGAATAAGTCTTCTGAATATCGCGTATAAGATCATTTCTGCTGTATTATGTGAACGTCTGAAACCATTTGTCAGCAACTTGATTGGACCATATCAGTGCGGTTTCAGTCCAGGAAAGTCCACAATCTATCAAATGTTCATGCTACGGCAGATCCTGGAAACTAACCAAGAACTCCAAATCGATACCTACCATCTCTATCGATTTTAAGGCCGTGTACGATAGCATTTATAGAGAAGAGCTATACAGAGCCATGTCTGGTTTCGGTATCCCCACAAAACTCATCCGACTATGTAGGATGACGACGGAGATCTCTCGTTGCTCCGTCAAGGTTGGTACTGACCTGACAGAAGCTTTTGATGTCAAGAAAGTATTCCGAAAAGGTGATGCGCTATCGTGCGATTTCTTCAACTTAATACTTGAAAAAATTGTAAGAAATTCCCAAGTTAACTCTACTGGAACAATTTTTCAAAGTCTGATTGTTAGTATACGCTGATAACATAGACATTATTGGCAGAACCAAGCGAGCTGTCACTGGAGCGGCTAAGATGGGACTAGCAGTCAATGAGGCCAAAACTAAGTACCTTCTGTCCACAAAAAGGGACACACAACACCGGCGGATTGGACAAAACGTCACAATAGACAGGTACAACTATGAGGTAGTTAGAGACTTTGTCTACCTCGCATCCGCTATAACATTTAACAGCAACACCTCGTTAGAAATAAAGCGAAGAATAACTCTTGCCAATCGCTGATCCTATGGGCTAGGAAGGCAAGTGAGTAGTAAAGCCCTCTTTCGAAAAACAAAGGAGACTCTTTATAAGACTCTAATCATCCCAGTCCTGCTCTATGGCGCGGAGACATGGACTCTATCGAAACCGGATGAAGATATCCTTAGTCGTTTCGAGCATAAGGTTCTTCGCAAGATTTTCGTATATACGTTAACGGGCTTTGGAGCAGAAGGTTCAACCACGAAATATACGAGCTCTACAGCGACATTGACCTGGTACAAAAAATACGTATGCCACGTTTAAGATGGCTAGGTTATGTAGAGCGTATGGACAACAATGCTCCGGCTCGCAGGATCTTCGATCCCAACCCTGAGGGAAGACGCAGTCAAAGGAAGACCTCGCCTAAGGTGGCGCGCTCAAGTGGAAGATGATCTCACCCAACTTGGACTTACAACTTGAAACTGGAGGCAGCTAGCCAAAGACCGAGCTACCTGCGGAGGCATGTTGGTTGAGGCCCACGTTCGTTCCGAACTGTAGCGCCACCTAAGTAAGTATGTATAAGTGACTACCAGAATCCAATTAATTTAAATAACGGCAATTTTTCAATTGAAAGAAAATCTTTAGATACTTGTCTCAATCAGAATGGTAAATATCTAGTGGAAATGATTGAAGACTTTGGATTTCTTCTATTAAATGGAATAAGTTCTAACGACTCAAACGTTAACTTTACATTTCCTTCTGCTCAAGGTTGCTTTGTAATAGATTTATATTTTATCAAAGGCGATTGGTTAGACATATCAGGAAACTTTGAAATTCTTCCAGAAAATTTCTCGCAACACCTCCCTATTCTCGTAACTTGCAATTTAGATAATAACTTTATAAGCCTACAGTCGACAGAAAACACTCTCAGATTGAAATGGAGAGATAAAAACTTAAGCAATTATATTAGAAAGCTTAATCTACATATAGCAAACTTACCATTCAAAGAAGCGACCAATTAGATTCCTCATTTACAATGATGGAATTAAAATCATCTCTAATGAAAATGAAAAATAACCAAGCATCTGGCCCTGATGGTATTCCAGCTGAATTTTATAAACATGCTACTCCAGAGTCTTGGTAATACATCTTAAGTTTCCTCAATAGGTTATACAACGAGGAGGTAGTTCCTGCTAACTTTAGGTGTTCCAAAATATCAGCTATCTTTAAGAAAGCTGATCGGGATCAGCCGGAAAACTATAGGGGTATTGCTGTGTTAAACTCATTGAGACTCACAATTACTTTACTTAATACTACGTTTCCACCGACCACTAAACCGAGATTTAAGTATATTTAGCTAAATCTACTACAAATCTTCAGGATTTACCATACAAATTTTAATCTTCTCAGATGAAGATTTAAAATAAATCTCATTTAAATCTTCAATCGAACTACCCCATTTAGATATCGAAATGAACACATTCATCGGGAAAGTGAATTTTTCTCTTCGGTTGACACAGATGAAGCTGCCTATCTCACTTCTACATCATAAGAGAAAATGAAAAGATATATGTATTTTGAATAGTGCTGTCAAAATTTATCTACTTTTGGAGCGGTGGAACCACTTTTTGAGATTAGTAAATCTACAAGACATTAAAGTTCGGTGGAAACGTAGTATAAGGCTTACAAATTGGGTTGAGCAAAACAATATAATCAGTCGCTGCCAAGTTGGCTTTCGCGTAAACCTTTTGACTATAGAGCAAATTTTTATGTTAAACATAGTGATTTATTGATAAAAAGAAATTTTTGTATGCTTTTAAAGGCTGCATTCGACACAGTCAATAGAAAGTCATTGATCAACAAGCTTTCAGTAATAGGTTTATCAACAAAGTTCATAAAATTCTATGAGAAGATACTTGAGAACTCTAATGCTATTGTTTATAACGGCCCTAGGAAATCGAGAGACTTCAAATATCGAACTGGCGTTTCCCAAGGCTGTGTTTTAAGTCCTTTGTTATTCTCTCTTTTTATTAATGTTGTTGAAAATCACATCCCAAGAGGTATTGTAATAGGTGATGTAACTATTAAGGTTCTTCTTTATGCAGACGATCTTGTCCTGTCAGATAGCCGGTTTACTTTACAACTTCAAATAAATAAGCTAAAACAATACTGTAATAGTTGGGATCTCAAAATTAACAGCTCGAAGTCGAAAATTATGATCTTTAGATCACACAACAGATCTAAACGTTATGGCCGCAACTGGACTCTAGGGAACGATATTATAGAAGTCGTGGATAAATTTAAATATCTGGGATATGTACTAACATATAACAGCATGTGGTCTAATTTTTTTTAGCAATATTTTTGTAGACTTAGTTTCAAAATTCAAAGTATTCAATGCTACAGTGAATAGCTGCCTCTGCTATGGAAGCAAAGTATATGGGTATGAACAGCTAGAAGAACTAGAAAATGTTCAAAGATATTTTTTTAAACGAATCTTCCGGTTACCTAAGAACACCCCAAATTATGCCATCCATGTGCAGTCTGGCTTACCTCAAATATTTCTGAAAAACTTAAAGGCAAATGTAGATTACATTGTTAAGGTAATAAATAGATTAGGCCAAAACCTCCAAAAACGAAACCTTAATATTTGTTTTAATAAAGTTTACAGTCCAGTAAGAAATTGGTACGATCTAGCTGTTACAAACGACTTTCCGATCTCATTACGAACTGATAATAACGAAGAATCAAAATCGTCTTTGTACGACTGCATAGCTTGTATAGATGAGACACTTTTTTCACAAATGTATAGAACGTGGTTCTCATTCAGTTTCAAGGAGTGTTTATAGGCAACTAAGTTTTACTCCAGGCGAGGATAGCTATTTTAGAAACGAGTTTTCAGTTTTCGAAATGAGCTTAATTTTCAAAGCCAGAACTGAAATGCTGGATCTGAATTGTAGACCATATAGATCTGACTTAAATCCTATCTGTTCTCTTTGCAACCTTGGTACGAATGAAAATGTCTTACATTTTATAGCGTTTTGTCTAATTTTACAAGGGATCCGTAGACTTCACTTTTCCGCAAGTTTCCTTTCTTTAGAAGAATGAATAAATATGTCGAATGGTGGCCGTGGTTGAAAATCTCATGTAGGATATGTTTCGCCCGCAAAAAAATATTGAGATGAGTATTTGAAGATGTTTTGAAGAATAAAGTCACCACTACTATTTGAATAGGTATTTTAAAAAGCTCATGTTGCAGATTATTTTCGTTTAAGCTAAACTAAAAGCGACTTTTCACTAATTTATATGTTTTTGTTTTGACTAATCTATAAGTCCAGATTAATTATTTTTTCTTTCTTACTTACTTTTATATAAAAAAAGGTTCAAAGCTTTAAAAATATCTTAACAATTTAACCAAAATTAATTTATCTTTGTTTTGACTAAACTGAAAGTCACAGTTTTCTTATTTATTAATCCCAAATTAAATATATGTGTATAAAAATAACTTATAATTGACTTTAAACTAGAACGACTTTGTTAAATCAAACTCTCTTATTATATTTTAAAATTTTGTATTGTATTTGTAATTTTTTTACGGCAGACGGCATATTTGCCATGCTTTGTAATTATTTTTTATATATATATATAATTGTATTCTATGATTTGAAAAATAAAGAAAGAATTGAAGAAGAAGAAAGGATTCTATTTGTTTTTTATCTTTGTTTTCACTTTCAATTGGCATTTTACTAAAATAATTATTATTTCGTTCTTAAGGATTTTTTTTAATTTAACAATGAAAAGATACACATATTTATATAATAATTATTTTCGTGACGATATTATAATAAAAATTGCCAACTTAATCTATATATCTAATTATATTAAAAATATAAAATGCACGACGCAATAACACGCACTTGCTCCAATATGCAATCACCTTATATGCAACAGATTCTTAATAGAAACGGCTAAATGTATTTTTAAAGTCGGTTTTCACATAATTTTGTATGTATAAAAATATTTAATTTTTTCTCTACAAAAAATTGGTATGCACATTTTAAATATTTAATAAAATAAATTCAAAAACAAGAAAAAACTGAAAAAATCGTCCACCAGTTTTCAAAATATTGAATTTTTTTTCAAAAATCCAAAAAAACTATTTTACGAACATTTTGAAATGCAGTATTATTTTTATATATATTATATTCATTATAATTCTTTTGAGCTCCTGTATAAAAATTTTGATCGAAATCCGTCGAGCCGTTTATGAGAAAGTCGAAAATCAATAAAATATGATGTGTATGACATGTACCGTTAATAACAATGGCGCAAAATTTAAAACAGCCTGATGTTAAGGGCTTAGCATGATACTACTTCACAGTTTGCTAATACTAAACCACTTTACTAATATTTTCCTAATCTTAAACACTTTTTAACTAGCACCATACTAAGTCCATTTTCTTAATAAACTACATGCCTAAACATGCCTAAAATAGTGCAAAATAGTAAGCGAACGTAAATTTTTGACATTTGTAAATGTCAAAGTGGCATGTGGATTTAGTACGATATTAAGAAAATAAAGTAGCCGTTTTGTGAATTTAACTTAAGTAAAATGTTAAGAAAATAGTACGATACGAAACTGGTTTAAAATTAGCAAAATCCCCTTTTTAGCCTAGTAGCATACTAAAATGATTGAACTAACATATTACTAAATCGACTAAAATTTTGCGCCAATATATTTTAAAAAAATGTTTGGCCCAAATGTAGACCATACCCAAAGTAGTACAGACACCAATTTTTCTCAAAATCGTTAGTCGTTTTCGAGATAAATAAGGTAGTAGAGAAATTTGTATTGCTAGTACCGGCATTTTCATCTGCACCATAATTTGTTCCGTTCAAATAACGAATTTTCAATTTTTTTTACTTTTTCACCTCAGTTTCCTTAAAAACAACGAAAATAGCGAAAATTTGCTTCTCAAGACTGCATACCTGAATGCTAAGAACATGTGATTGTGAGATGTGTCAAGAAAGTTATAGCAGTGTTCGAGTAATTTATTAATGTGTACCCTGTCTTACGTTTATATTTGTTTTATATTATGGTGCCGCTCTACTTTTCTTCAAGTCTGCAGATGCTGATCTATGTAAAGCCTCCTAAATTATTTCGCAGATAGGTGTCGCACCCCTCGTCTGGGAAAGGCACAAACTGAAGTATTAGAAATAAAAGAAAAGTGCGCCTGTCTCACTTTTCTTTTTACAGAATTCAATTCGAAAAAAACTGCAGGCATGCGAGGAACGATTTTCTATCCTCTAAAGAGCTAAAAATATAAGTAAAAAGATTGACGAAAAATTAAATATTTATTGACTAAAGGGTTAAAACTAGCTTATAATTCGCTTTACCATTATTTTCTATTTTGATAATCTTGCCAAAAAGTCAATTATATCCTTGTGTTGGAATGGTCAAGAGTCGATCACAGATATTTGTCACAGTTTGGAAACGTTTTGCTTCAGTTTCCCTTTTGCATCCCACAATTTGTTCGATCTGAATTCCGCATGCAATTATTGCTCGTTCAAATTGCCATAGAACACTGATCTCTATAATACACTGGATAGTTTATTCCATACAAAGTATAACAGTTTTTTTGACTCCAATTGAATTTGACAGTAGCACCAATGAAATTGTCTATCTCGTTTCATTTATATAAAGAAAGAAAGAGACAGATTACTCTTTTTCAAAAAAAAATTGCCAAACAATTTATTTTTGTTGTCAGTTTCAAGATAAGAACTACAAACCAGAATAAAGTAATTTTCTGAAATAATAAGAATTGAAACATTTTTGTTAAATCTTCTTAAACTTTCAAGGTGATTGAGAACTTATTCATCAAAAAAATAGGACAAATTGAGGAATTGGCATACACGAAAATCCACTCTTCTATGCTTCAACAATGCAAGTTTTAGTTCTTGATGAAGCTGATCGTTGCCTCGATATGGGATTTGATCAAACAATGAACGGCATTATAGAAAACCCTACGCCAGAAGGACAAACACTTTTTTGTTTTCTGTGCTCCAACTGAACAAAAAACTGTCACACCAAACAATCTAAAGCAGATCTATGTCGTGGTTAATCTTGACGATAAAATCACAATGCTGTGGTCATTTATCAAGAGCCATTTAAAGCAGAAATGCATAGTGTTCCTCTCCAGTTAAAAACAGGTTAAGTACATTTACGAAATCTTTTGTAAGTTGCGTCCTGAAACAAGATCCTTGCACTCTATGGAACTTTCCAACAGGATCGCAGAGTTGCTATCTATCAGGATTTTTGTCGGAAGAGTAAGCTGGTGTTGCTTGCAATAACCGATATCGCCTCACATGGCCTCGACTTTCCTACAGTAAATTGGGTAATTCAATTGGATTGTCCTGAAGATGTCACGCAGTATATCCATCGGCAGGTCGTCATAAAGCTCGAATCATTATTAAGCTTCGTCTTAAATATGTTTAGTTTGTTGTTATCCATTGTTCTATACTTTAGTTACCTAAAACTAGATACCAGGTAATAACGACATCGTGCAAAACACCCCTACAAATTCTTATGAATCTATTATTTTTTTAAGTTACACCTTTAAAATTTCATATTGAACTATTGCCATCGATAAATATATATATATATTTATATATATAGTCTAATTTTTGTTTAAAAAATGAACATAAAAATGTCGGGAAACTTGTTAAAGCGTCTTCTCTCAATTCAGAGCCATGTAATTCACGGATATATAGTCGATCTCGTACTGTGGAGGTGTTAACACGTTTTCGGCTTCCCAGTTTTTTCCAAATTAAATTTCGGGTTTGAGTTTAAGTGTCACATTAAATCAACATTTCATATGTGGTGCAGTAGCATAGTGGTAGAGTGGCCGACCAAGAATCCGAGGGTCGCCAGTTCGATTCCCAGCCGGGCATCAGAACTTTGCAAGCTTTTTTTCACAACCGTGAAGTGGAAAACTTTATTGGTTGGAAAAACGATCAAAAGAGGAGGAGTTTAAGCACCGCCGGATCGAAAGGTGTCTTAGGGCCAATGAGGCCAGCGATGGCATCAGCTGAGGGAACATCGAAAGATGTTCCAATTACAAGCAGTGATTCTGCAGCAACAACATCAACAGCAATAACAACAATGGCAACATCATCCGATGCTAACCAAAAGCGCAGAAAGAGGATCAAGTGCGCACCAAATTTGGTAAAGAGGAGATCCACGGCCACCTCAGCAAAGCTGCCAGCTGGGGTGAATACGTCCGATATAGACGAGACGTACTTGACATTTGTCGAACTGTCAAATAAGTTGTGTAAATAAGATCTCCTTGAAAAATTATAAGAAAAACGAAATAAAAACAATTTTAAGTCTATTTAATATTGAAAGTGATCGCTTAAAACTTAACCACATTGAAAACATAAAAATCTGAGTTCTAGAGATTAAGACACTAAATCGCAAAATAAAAACAATTGCATAAAACCCATAACTCTAACCTAAACAAATGAACAAGAGAGGACTGTCAGACACCTCTCCAGAAAAATTCGAAGCAGAAAAAAGAGGATCTAGCTACTACCACACCATGGCCAAAAATAATATTATTTTTAATAGGGACTTATTGAAAGAAATCCTGCGCAAAAATAATGCCGAGCTTGTCAGAGATCTTCCCACCAAAAATGACTTCCAGCATCTTTTCACAGAAATAGCAAAATTAAAAACGAACATGGAGAACTTTCAGCTAAAGTTGTGCAATTGGAGTATAAAAACAAACAATTACAATCCCAAATTGATAAACTGATGCAAGAAAATACTGAAAAAAATCTGATCGTACGCTTACCTGTTGAGAACAATATTGACATGACAGAAAGAGCTAAATCCGTTTGTTCGAGTCTACTCAATCTTAATACAAACAGCGAAATTGAAAGCGCCTTCAAAGTACAAGGCAAATCAACAATAATTGTGCAAATAAGAACCCGTGAAGCAGCTTCCAGCGTATTGCGTAACTCTGGTAAGCTGAAGTCAACAGGTATCTCCATAAGCAAAGACCTCCCTCAGAACGTGCGTCAAAGAAGTTTAAAATTGTATGCACTAATGCACTGATGAAACCATTGCGACTGCAAAATCCAAAGAAAAAGATTGTCTTGATGGATGATAGGCTGCATGTTGAGGATAAGATATTTACTTGGGATACATCAGAGGGATTAAAATGTGGAATTCAGATGTGCAAATTTTCTGAGAACCCGCCGTCTACCTAAATCAAGAAAATAAAACATTTAAAATTTTAAGTTATAATACTGCTGGAATGAAAAATAAATTACCTAATATCGATTTTTTTAATTATTTAAAGGAATTTCATATATTTCTATTATTTGAAACACATTTATTAAATTTTGAAGATAGTTTAATAATTTTTTTATGAATTATCACCTCAAATGGATACATGCTGTAAAAAGAAACTTATTTGGAAGAGCGAGTGGTGGAGAGCTTTTTGCTTTTCGTAAAAATATTGGAATAAATTTGGAGTTTGAAATGATAAGTGATACTTGTATAGTAAGACTTAGAGTAAACATGGAAAATTTTTATATATTACCTATTTATCTTAATTGTTCTCATTGGCAACGTGACTTTGATATCCTAAGCGAACTGCTATACACTCTAAATTGAACTAATCTGATATTAATTGTTGACTTCAATGGTCGAATAGGACTTTCACAGAACAACTTTATATCCGGGGCAAGCTCAGCACTTTTATATTTGCAGCGTCAGTCCAAAGATGAATTAAGTGATAGTAAAGGATGCAAAATAATCGAGCTAATAGATGCTTTCGACTGCCAAGTTTTGAACGGAAGTTGTGATGGAGATATTCGTGGTGAATATACATTTCTCAGAGGCACATCATGTTCTGTCATTGATTACTGTTTTGCTGCTGGAGGTTGACATGATCTGCTTTCGGATTTCCGAATAGGAAAACAAATCTTTTCGGATCACATGCCATTGGAAGTAAAGTTTCAATTGGCAACTAATGGACACATAAACAATAAATGTGAGCTTACTCCCTTACCAAAATTGTTCTGGAATGAAAAAATGTTAAACTCTTATCAAACAAATTTAAACTTCGAACTCCTCCATTTGTACATAGTCGAGGAAACTCCGAGCATTGATCAGTTAACAAGAATTATCAAAAAATCTGCAACGATTTCAACACAGTTTCGAGGAAGGAACGGACAAAGTAAACAAAAGTGGTTCGACAAGGACTGCATGAAGGCAAGAAGCCAATCGATTGCTTTTCTTAAATTGCTTAGAAGATACAATATAGTTATTTTTAAAAGCCTCTACGGTAAGGCGAACAAAAACTTCAAAACTATCTGTCATGCCAAAAGATTAGCGTACGAGCAACATAATACTTCAATTATAAATTATTCCAGATCTTCATCAGACTTTTGGAAACCTGTAAAACGATTAAATGGAAGAAAAAATCAGATTGCAGCAAGTCTTCAAGCACACGAATTACACGTTCACTTCAGAACACTTTTAAACTCCCCACAAACATATCCCAGTATTCACCTCGCGGAACCTCAAATAATTGATGAGTATCTAGATGTGCCATTTGAACTAGTAGAAGTACTTCAAGCTATCAAAAATGCGAAAAGTAACAAGGCACCCGGAGAAGATGGAGTGCCTTTCGAATTTTACAAAAACTGTTCACTTGAATTCACCCAAGCCCTTACGGATGTGTTTAACCGACTTTTTCAGAGTGCAGATTTTCCACAAAGTTTTAAGAAAGCTATTATATATCCGATTCATAAGAAGGGAGATTATACAAATCCTGCAAATTATATAGGGATATCCTTCCTTAACACCGTATCCAAATTATTTACCGCTCTAGTCTTGGGCAGACTTACTAAATGGATTCAAAATAAAAACATTTTGCACGAATTTCAATCTGGCTTTAGAAAGAATTATTCGACGTTAGACCAAATTTTCACGCTGCTAAACATTGCGCGAAAACGTAAAAAACTTTATGGATTGTTCGTAGACTTCAAATCAGCTTTTGATTCGATTCCTCGTGAGGCGCTTTTTTACAAACTCTTCAGGATGGGCATAAGCAGTCAATTGATAAAAATAATAAGAGCCTTGTACGAGAACAATAAAGCTGCGGTATGTGATGGACACTCCTTGTCCGATGAATTTTAAACGTCGATGGGAGTGAAACAAGGTTGTATTTTAAGCACATTGCTTTTTATACTGTTTATTAATGACATAACCGATGATATTGCGATTGGAGTGGAAGTTAGCCACATAACAATACCAGGCCTATTGTATGCTGATGATATAGTCTTCCTATCTGATACACTTAATAGTATGCAACTTAAGATTAACAAACTTGAAATGTACTGTAAAGCCTGGAATCTAACGATAAATCTGGAAAAGACGAAAATTTTGGTTTTTAGAAATGGTGGAGGAAGATTCTCGAGGAACGAAACCTAGACTTACCAAGGGCACCCTGTCGAAGTAGTTAGAGAGTGTAATTATCTCGGTGTTTTAATAACAGCAAATCTCAATATGGAAAAACATCTAAAAAGCAAATTATCTTAAGCAAAGCGCGCTATAAATTCAATTTGGAGAGTATGCATTCAAAATAAGTATGCAACCCACAGCTCTAAGCAAAAAATCATCGCTAATCAAACTGTTCTTTTGTATGCTGCTCAAGTTTGGGGATATGCTTGTTTTGAATCAGTCGAAAAGTTCCAACGGTATTGTATAAAACGGATGTTTAGACTACCAAATAATACGCCAAATTATATGATCCATTTGGAAACAGGTTGTTCACCCCTTTTTCTATTAACGTTAAAGCTGCACTTTGACTATATAATAAAAGTTATGGAAATGATAGAAAATCGATTACCGAAAATTGTACTGAAACATATGCTAGCAAATAATGCAAACTGCGTCAAGGATTGGCAAGAACTTGCGAATTGTTATGGATGTGACCTCAATTTTTATCCTAGTGAAGGAAGCATTACATTGAGAAGAAAATTTCAGAACATCAAAGAAAAATCTATTGCATTCCAATACAACAGATATGTTAATGAAGCTCGGTCTTCACAACATAGGACTATAACCTATATGAAAATACATACTTTGTGGATAGGAATAAGACTGAGATGATAAGAACTATCTTTATGATAAGAGGCGGACTTTTAAAATTAAACTATGTGCCGCACCAACCTGAGCTGCCTATATTGTGTGATCTCTGCAACCTTGGAGAGAGGGAGGACATTTACCATTTTATTGCTGTGTGCCCAGTTTTAAATGCAATTCGTATGATGTACTTTGGTGTAAGGACGATTGAAAAAAGGAGGACCTAATAAGAATATTGAATGGCGATCTTGGTTGGGATGTTATTTACCGATACACTGCAATTGCTTTAGACTATAGAAAGCGAATTAGAGCCACAGCAGCAGCCAAAACAACAACAGCAAAAACAACAGCAACAGCAGCAGACACCAGCCCAGAAACAACCGCAAAAAAAACCGCAGCAGCAGAATCAAAAGCAGCAGAATCAACAGCAGCAGAAAAGTCAGTCTCAGCAGCAGCAGCCACAGCCGCCGATTACGAAAAAAGAAAAGGTGCCACCCATAAATACTTATAAAATGTAGCTACAGGATACCATAAATCTGTGTAAGTTGGCCATAGGTCAAAACTTTACTATAAAAAGATTAAATAATGATAGGCATGCTATCCATTGCTTCACACTGGAACAGCAAAAAAAAATTAAAGCGTTACTAAAAGAAACCACTACTGAATTCTTTAGTTTCACCCCTAAGACCGAAAAGTTTCAAATGGTCCTTTTGAAGGGCATAGATTCCTGCACGAAACCACAGGTGCTCTTAAGTGAAAATATTTAAAGTCGATGAAGATGGTGTGCCTTGGCCGACTTACATAGATTTAGGGCAATTAGGTATAGGGAACAGTCGGGGTGGCACCAAAAAAAAAAATTAAAAATATGTATGTATGCGGGGGCATATGTGCATGTATCTGCGTGTCCGTGCATGTATGTGCGTACGTATGTATGTGTGTATGCACATGTTTGGGTGGGTTGCATGTTGTTGTTTTTCTGCATGCATATAAAAAATAAACAAAAAAAATTTAAAAAAACGAAAAAAATGCTGCTGTGGCTGTTCTAGTTTTATTTAAATAGTTTTAAGTGGTTTTGGGTATTATTAGGTATTTTAAGTAGTTTAAGTTATTTTTAGTTAGTATAAGTTAGTTGTATCTAGTTTTAATTCTTTTTAGTTTATCTTTAGGTAGTACTTAAGTAAAAATTTAAAAATGATTTGATACTGAGTTTTTTAAAAAAGTTTTCTTGGTTAAATAAAAATAAAATAATTAGATTTTATTCAAATAGTTTTTAGGTCGAAAGACATTAGTTCTAAGAGTTATTGCTTAGTTTAGAGCGCCCGTAAAGGGCCAGTAAATTAGTTTTAAGTTATTTATAATTATGCTAGTTTTAAACATTTTTGTCTAGCTTTAAAATAGTTATATATATATAATTAAAAAATAGTTATATATATATAATTCACAAAAAAAAAAGAAGTCTATCAAGGGCCGAATTCTTGAAGAAAATGATCTAAGTAAGTTGAAAATTAAATTTGTTTTATTGTTAACTAGGTATGTATAATCTTTCATTTCAGAATACCTCTATGAAGGTCTTCAAGGGAATGATTTATTACAGTATATACTATTCTCACCTTCTGACCGGATATTTTGGGAATTCGTCTGTCCTCGGGCGAATAAGGTCCATCGTAAAATAATTGAAAGAGATAAACTTGTTTACGGTAAGTACAATAACAATTATTATTACTTTGCCGTTACTAATTGCCTATTATATCTATTAATACGCTAAACTGTCTCAAATGTGTTTCTTTCACACCCGGATAAATGTATCTATTGAAATATTGTTCGATTACAGCCTGTAACTATGTAACATTATATATATATATGTATAAAAGTATAAGGTGAGATCAAAATAAAACAAATTTTAAATTTTGAAGTTTTTTATGCACCGCTTTCATTTAAAGCGAGTTTCAAAGATCTCCTCTCAAAATCGATATTTGATCTTTTCAATTAAACTTTTTTTCCAGATTTAATTGTAGTAGTGGTGAATGACTGACACACACATTCCCGATAAAACACATATCTTCATCATCAGATGGCGAGGAAGACAAAGACGATTCAATCATAAACTTAACTAAATCAATAAGATCTAAATTATTAACATCTTGGTCCATTATTTGTTCATTTTTTTAATTTATTTAGCACTATTTCACAAGTTCTCAACAAATTAATAACAAAATATTTACCATTTAACCGTTGACAGAAAATACTTTTACATGTACATATATGTGCAGGTTACATCAAGGCAATCAATTTAATAAAATTCAATCCACTCTTCCACTAGAAAGACAGCTTAAAAATACATACATATCATTTAATAAGACTACATTTATAAGGCTTTATGTATTTATTTTGTTTTTGATTTAGTATATTTTTAAAGACGTATTTGTATTTTATTATTAACTTTCTTAACTTTCACATAAGTGCATCTTTATCGTATTTTGATATTTAAAAAATTCAACATACCTTAATATATTTTTTTTATTCGATAGTTTGAGTTCAAGTTATGGGTGACAACGGCCAAATGTACGTTCCAAAAGAATAATTTCCAATACACCGAGACAAAATTATTCCACATGCCGATATTATCACACCAAATCAATATGAAGTCGAGCTTCTAACTGATAGTAAAATACTTACTGAATAAGATGCAATTCAATGGATTGATTTCACAATAAAATAGAGAAACTGTGGATTTATCGAGCACAAAATTCGGGCTCACCCGGAGAGCTTTTGGCATTTCTAAGCAAACAGAATGGTCCTGGTTATATACTCAGCATTCCACTGCAGGGAAACGATATATATTTTACTGGTACTGGTGATCTTTTTGCATCACTTTTCTTAGCCCATAGCCATAGCTAGCTTGCAAGCTGTAATCAGACCCACAACTAACGCTATGCCAGATGATGTGAAATCTGGCCAACGAAAAGTCACTTCGCACTAACGAATTGATTCAGAGTAAAAGTGATATTAAGAATTCAAAAATTATTTTAAAGGCCATATATCTATGTCGTTAGATGCATTTCAAGAAATTTCCATATTATTAAACTATTATAATGGTGTTATAAAATACGCCTTTTATGAGACAATAATGCCATTAAACCGTTTTATTTATTATGTATAGCCAATAGGCTTTTTTATTGTTGTTTTTATTTAGAAAAAAATATAAATATGTAGTATCTATAAGATGCATTTTTTGTATTTATTTTTTTGTAAGTATAGTTTCTAAGTATATTTGACATTATAATATCTATCATGTTAACCCGTGTCTCTATAAACAGCCAGCCACTCCAATATATGGCTACATTTCAGTCAAATTCAACATTTAATGGGCCCTATAGGGAATCGGGGTTATCGTGAATATAAATTTCTAGGGAAAGTGAATGATGCTCAAAAGTTTCCAAATGAACGGATGCCTTTGATGTGGACCCCTTCTGATGACACTGCTCTCGGAACATTGAGTTGACTTTTTGCCGAAGTGGAAATCGGCCTTGCGAATGACTTTTTGCCCTTCGAAATATTCACGCGATATTGGCATATTTATTACCTACTTCATCGTTGTCTGGCCAAACGATAACATGTTTACCTCTAAGCGGAGTCCAATCTGTTCAATCAATAGGCGCATTTGCTCCAAACATCGCAGTTGTAGCTGTAATTCCTTTCTCTATAAGTGCTTCTGCGCATTTTTCTCCTTCTACAAGAACAACTTTATCGGACTTTAAAACACCCGGAATGTTGTAGAGTGGCCTTATCTCTGGCTCTTTGAATCTTTGTTTTTTAACATCAAATGGTTTAAACTGTTTTTTCTCTAAAGGAGGATCATAACGGTAGACTATTACAATCAATTGGTTATTTTCATCGTAGTAGTTCCAACTACAAGTCAGGTATTGTTCTAGATCTCTAATATTATTTTTTTCTTTGATGCCAAGCCATTCACTTATTGAGAGCATTACTTCAGGAAATTCTGTTTTCGCATTCTTCCCGTGTACTGCCCAAAGGTCAATAATGTCACCACCTTCTCTTGTTGCAAAATCGTTCCATAATCCGGCTGTTTCACCTGTTAACTCTATTACAGTGCTTTTGCTTTGTTACCCTGTACATCACCTACATAAAACTTATCGCCACGAAATGTTCCTCTTGGTAGTAGGTAAATCCACACAGTCCACTAAAACAAAAACAAAAATAATATAAACATATTGTTTGCGTTTTCTTCAATTTTCTTCAATTAGTAGGTGAAAAGGACAAGATCTTTGAAAGTCTATTTTTCATACATGGCATGTGTCGTAGCTATCACCGCAACAAAAGCAAATATCCTTTTTATGCATGTGCAAAGATTCCTTTTCAATTTTATCAATGTTCTTTAGCATCTCGTCCCTTCGTGATACCAATTCAGTAGAAAAAATACAAAATGCAATGTGTCGCTTTAGACCCTATCATTATTAAAAATATACACAATTAAATATATGCACATAAAATTAACAATATTTTACCTTTAGTGTACTAAATGATTTAAATTTCTTGCGTCCTTACAACTACTGCATCCACATCATCTGCATCAATTTCATTCTCATCTATCTCTTCATCGATTTGAATTTCTTCGGTGCATTCGGGTACTGGTCCTTCATTGCCAACACTTAAATTATGCGTTAGTACAAAGTTAATCTCATTCTCTTGTTTCTCGTCATCATTTTTGAACTCGGTTAGGACATAATGTTCAGTTGGAGCTTCGGTTTCAGTGAGTATACATTCTACATCATCATCTAATTCAGCACGAATTATAAAACTAATAATCGAAGGTGCTTGATTGGCCACTTCACGCTTGTGTAAAAGTGTTGAAATGGGTTCCCTAAATTAAAGAATTTTTTTTTTACACATTTTTTAAAGTAAATTAAATCGATTTTGTTATGTGAATACACTATCCTGTGTATTATAGAGATCAGTGGTGCCCTTGCTATGCTTGATTAAACAATATTTCAAACATAAGCAACCATCTTGACATGTCACTTTGGCAACAAAAATGTTATACTGACATGGACCCACTACAATTATAACAGTTTTCTATTGGGGTCGATTTTGTTATGTGAATACACTATCCAGTGTATTATAGAGATCAGTGCTATAGAATGACTTCACTGTTGTCATCTTGATAAGCTTTTAGACTGCTTTCACACAAGAATACTGCATTGCCGACAACTGTGACTTGACGGCGAGAATGGCAAATAATAGGGGTATTCACGATCCGGTGCAACTGGTCTAGTATCATTATAAAATGCAAAAGTGCAACTTTTTTTTGCACCACAAGAACAACTTACAATGACTAAGGACTTTTGCAATACCCTAACCCCATTGCAACAGAAAAATACAATAGTGCAAAATTTGATCGGTGTTGTTGACAGTTTTCCAGCTGTTATTTTCTGTCAGAAATGTTTGTGTTTAAACTGACTTTGCATTTTTACTCCAGAGTTGCAATAGAATAGAAAAGGTGCGTTCATGATTTACAGAAAAAAATAAAATTTCGCAATTTTACACCTTTTCGTTGCATCGGATCGTGAATACCCCTAATGAATCCAGAGATCGACTGAGAATGATATTGCTTTAAGGCCACTTTCGAACACCTATTTTGCGATCAGAATATGTTTGTTTCATGTGGATAAAGATAATGGCAAAACAAATAAAAAAGAAGGGAAAGTTGTGCCAAATTTATTTTAACCAAATGAAATTCAAAGCACACTTAGCTCTTAATAAGGAATTGTATTTTTTGTTTTGTTAATAGACACAAGGACAAAACTTATAATTTTTAAATTGTATGCACAACGTAGCAAACGCATTTCAACTCATGCGGAAGTTTTCTAGAAATCTTCCCCGGATTCGGGCACTTCCTTTTCCCAAAAAAGGCTTTCTCGAGGCAGTTTGTGTCAAGGAGAGATCTTGTTTGGAAATATTATATATGTATGTAATTACATTAATCCAGAACCTTTTAGGATTTATCCAGCTTGAGATTACTTCTGAAAGAATGCAAATTCTTAACTGCTTACATTTCATTGCCGCCTTCTTTGCTGTCGGTGTCGGGTAAATTGAACCCACCTTCTTTGTATACTCTTTGTAATCTGATTTGAAATTTAATAATTATTCTGGATAATTAAAATAGTTGTTTCTAATTTAAAATGTTACAATTTGTTGTTTTATGAAATTTTAAATGTCAAAGAACTGTCAAATGAAATTCAGCCCAATTCATCGAGATGTCAACCGAAATGAGATAATTTTTAATGAAACCACTTTTTCTGTAATTTGCTCTGGAAAAGTTATATACGTATATGTATATACCTGCATACATTCATACATACCTACAAGGTTAGCATGTTTAACAGGCGACCCCACTGTAAATAAACTTTCTCATGATGCTCATCCTGACATGAAATCACCAATGGAGTCGCGTTCTTTCTTGTTGTCTTGGAATGTCAGCGAGCTCTCTCCTGTGGTTTGTCTTCATATCGATGCCTGACATCATACTTGACGGATGTTTTTTTTTCCTTTTTTGTGTGCTGATGATATTAAGGAAAATATGAAGAAAAAAGTAATCAGATACAATTAAGTTGGCGAAAGAAGTTGATCGCTTGTTGATTTTCTGTATGTGGTATGTATCATTGTACAAAAAGTGGGTAGGTTTTGTGTTATATTGCTTTTTATGGTTAAAATGAAAATGTATTTTGATTTGTGTTGTTCAAGTGTGTTTGAAAAACATATCAGTGTTCAGAACTCGCTCTATTTGGAACAAATTCAGGGTATAATATATGTGTTGGAACCCTATTCAGTACTCTGATCCGATCCAAAAAAATGCCTAAAGAAAGGCAATTGCATTACGTTACAAAGTAAACAAATAAGACTATATTTCCCATATCTGCATTTGAAATTTGAATTTTATTTCATTGTTTTTTCTGTCCGGTGAATTATTACACCCCAAAACAACACACACAACCATTTTCAAATTTTAAAATTCACTTTTTAAACGCGAAAACAAATGAAATAACGAAAAAAATACAATTTATAAATTACAATTAATGACTTCGCTTGTGAAACTAGCAGCACACGATGGCGTCACATCATAAGGAAGATGGCAAAATGGGTGAGCATACCTTATTATCTGTTTATCGTGGTTTCACATATGACATCATTAAAATTTAAAAACCAAGGAGTGTCGTAAACTTGTTTATTTTATTCGTGGGTTTCGTGTTCTTTGGCAGCTTCGGTGCAGTTGAGAAATACCAGGATGGGACACTATTGTATATTTCACCCTTTAGTACCTATTTTTATAGTCGTATTTGTAAATTTGACTTTAAATCCATGAATAGATGTGAAATCAACCAAGAATTATGTGGTGTAATGAAACTACCAGTTTGAAAAGGATCAGTTTTATACTACACCGATGCAAAAATACCAGCTTTGTCAAACTATACAAGCTTGTAGCCAAACAAAATTAGCTGTCGAAATTTACCATAATAGTATTAATCATCTGTGACTGGTACGCTGAAAACTATCACAAATAAGCCATAATAAAGATTGGAAACCTCCGTACGTTTCACCCCCCAAAACCTATTTCTTTACATTGTTGTATTTGTAGCTTTGAAACTATCCATGAATAGATGGGAAATCGAAAAGCAAAACAAAAACAAATTACTCGGGCTGTGTTGTCTATGTGGCTATAGGAAGAGGAACAGAAAAGATTCTTGTGTGCGTTTTTATCAATATGTCTATTGGAAGAGGAACAGAAATGTTACTTGGGTACATGTTTCAGTTTGTAGACAAATGTCAAATGAAAGCAGAGGTTTCTGGTCTTTAAGTTATTAGTTTATGAAAACTATATCAGTATCAGAAAGCCGCAGTCGCCATTGGTTTCTAAAAAAATTCCTTTTTTTTTGGTTCGTTTTCAGTGTTAATAAATCTCTTTGAAGCATATTGATGTCTCAGCGATTCACATCGGCTACACCGGGACAGGCTTCGGTTCCGGGTCAGCCTAGATACCAGCCGCCGCCGGCCCAATCTACTGGAATGCGACCATACACTACTAGCAGTAGTTTTGTGGTAAGAAGATAATAGCTTTTTACAAAAATATCTAAAAGTTGTTTGTTTGTAGCAGCAAAGAGGATTTTCTTTGCACCAGACTCCCTCTCCTCCAGTCGGAAATGCAACATCTCCAAGTGGACCATCAATGCACACGCGTACCTCACAACCTGGTTTCCAGGGTGGACTTCGTGGTAGTGGTTCCGTTACTAGCGGAAAACGCTCACAAGAATCGAGAAGCATAAACCAAACACAGAGCAAAGGCGACTATATCGCTGTCAAAAAGAAAAAAAAACTTGCCGACAAGATTTTGCCTCAGAAAGTTAGAGATTTAGTTCCTGAATCTCAAGCATATATGGACCTTCTGACATTTGAGAGAAAGTTGGATGCAACTATAATGCGAAAGAGACTAGACATTCAAGAAGCCCTGAAGCGTCCCATGAAACAGAAACGAAAACTGCGTATTTTCATTTCGAATACATTCTATCCTAGTAAGGAACCAACGGCAGAGGGAGAAGAAGGCGCCGTTGCTTCTTGGGAGTTGAGAGTAGAAGGAAGATTACTCGAGGACAACAAGGGTGATCCCACCACTAAAATCAAGAGGAAGTTTTCTTCATTCTTCAAGTCACTAGTGATTGAACTGGATAAAGAGCTGTATGGACCCGATAACCACCTGGTCGAGTGGCATCGTACACATACAACTCAAGAAACGGATGGATTTCAAGTGAAAAGACCCGGTGACAGGAATGTTCGCTGTACAATTCTACTTTTGCTTGACTATCAACCTCTGCAGTTCAAACTGGATCCAAGATTGGCTCGTTTGCTTGGTGTTCACACCCAGACCCGTCCTGTTATTATTTCTGCCCTTTGGCAGTACATCAAAACTCACAAATTACAGGATGCGCATGAACGGGAATACATAAATTGCGATAAATATCTTGAGCAAATATTTAATTGTCCACGAATGAAGTTTGCTGAAATCCCTCAACGACTAAATCCACTCTTGCATCCACCAGACCCTATTGTTATTAACCACTTCATTGAAAGTGGTGCCGAGAACAAACAAACAGCTTGCTATGACATTGATGTAGAAGTCGACGACACCCTGAAGAATCAGATGAACAATTTTTTGGTCAGCACTGCCAGTCAGCAGGAGATTCAGGGATTAGATTCAAAAATTCATGAAACGGTGGATACGATAAATCAGTTAAAAACTAATAGGGAGTTCTTTTTGAGTTTTGCTAAGGACCCACAGACATTTATCCATCGCTGGATTCTAAGTCAGACCAGGGATCTTAAGGTAAGCATTAGTTTTTGTGTTAGAATTGATCAAACTGAAAGTATCTGATCTAGTCTATGACGGATGTCGTGGGTAATCCCGAAGAGGAACGCCGCGCTGAGTTTTACTATCAGCCTTGGACTCACGAGGCCGTTTCACGTTATTTCTTCACAAAAGTAAATCAGAAACGTGCCGAACTGGAACAGGCTTTGGGTATTCGTAATTCGTAAAATGATTCATTTAGTATTATTATTCTTTACATTTGAATTTTCAAAAGTATTGAGTTTGTAGAATGTTGTATTCTATTAATATATACATACAATAATTTCTATGGTAAGAACGAAGAATACGTACATATATAAATAAAAATATCTGATATTAAAAAGTATGATATTTTAGTAATACATTTTTAATAATTAAAACAGCCACCAATAACAAAACAGGTTTATTTGGTCTTAAATTTTGCGGTGAATAGGTTAAGATGGTAGTCTGTTTTCTGGTGTCTGGTTTTTCTCTGCATTTTCTGTATTAAATTATTCAAAATAAATTCTATTCTAATTTTTGTATTAAAAAACAAATTAAACATCGACTAAACTAATTCTGCAAAATTTTGTACACAATTAATAAATATCGATTGAAATGACGCAAGATCAAAGCCACTGGTGCTTCTAAAATGCCACATACGGGAAATGTGCGTTACATGAATATATATAGGGACCAGTTGCGTTCGGAATTCCCAGAGAAAACCTCGATTGAATATACAAAAATGATCGGCGAAGAATGGTCAGCAATGACGGAAGATAAAAAGTCACCTTTTATTAAAGAAGCTGAAAGTCAGATATATTTAAGAGAACTTAACGATTTTCTTAAAGATCGTCCGGATATATTACCATCCGAATTGGCAAAAAATAAAATTCGGAAGCGCTAAGAGAAATCATCATTAAAATTGATAAATATATACTTATAAATATAAAATGGCAACAACAAACATACACGGTCCAGCTAGCCTAAGTTAGACAAAGTACATAATTCGAAAACTTTGATGATGTGCTACTGCATGTTACACTCATAATATGAAACATGCATTTTGAAATGAAGTATCAGTAAGTTGTTTTCTAAGTTTTTGTTTACCTTTGTAAATACTACATGAATCGTTAGATTACAATTTTAGTTCATCTAATTTTCATTTTAGAAATTACTGGCGAAATCGCTCCGTTATGTTTCATTGTCAGTTGCATTATTTGTTGTCATTTTGTTTTCAGTAAAGATACATGTGTCCGTATAGTGCACTTTTATTTGGAGTGCCTATTATCACCAACTATCGACTTTTCTTTCGTTCTCTGCCACAAAGAGAGACAGACCAAATAATTGTGGTAGATGTTATATTAGAGACAATTTGTCGAGTCATCCTCTCCCCAAAAAGGGAAAGGACAACTCCAATCCATCGGAACTACGGTCGATAAGTCTCCTTCCGAGTAACAGCAAGGTATTTGAAAAGATTATTAATAAGGCTCTGTTCAAGTGGGCGGAGGACAAAAATATACGGGATAATCAGTTCGGCTTTAAGGTGGGAAATGACACAATTCATGCCGCATCTGAACTGGGTTCTTATATCCAATAGAGCAAAACTAAAAAGCAGTGTACGGGTGCCTGTCTGTTGGATTTGGAGAAGGCCTTCGACACCGTATGGTTAGATGGCCTATATCTAAAGCTTACCAGACTGGGTATAAGTAAATCTCTATTGTATATGCTATAGACATGCTAAATGGTAGAAAGGTTGTTGTCAAGAGTTGCAATGTAACTTCTACCGCAATTTTTAATATTAGAAATGGTCTTAGCAGGGAGCTGTTAACTCGCCGATTCTATTCAGCATTTACACCAGCGATCTGATAGGTAGTCTAACTCATGCAATTGCGTACGCCGACGATCTAATTGCAAACAGAACAGCTCATACAGTTGAGGTCATCAAAAATCTCTTGCAGAGTGACTTAGACAAGATTCAGCGATATTGTGATGACTGGAAGTTGAAAATCAACTTCCAGAAATCAGAAACTATTTTGTTTAGGACTCCGTTGTCTAGCGGCTCAAGGGATACGAGAAAGAACTGGCGCAAGCTAGTGATCGTAGGGCCACATGGACATCCACTGGCGACTAAAAGTGTAGTAAAGTACCTTGGCATCTGGTTGGATCAGTACCTGTATTTCGACAGACATATAGGTTGTGCCTTGGCCAGGGCTAGGGGAGCCTTTGCCTTGACAAAACGACTGTTTTATAGCAGCCTCATCAGGCCGATGATTGACTACGGATGCCCGGTGTGGTTCAACGTTGCCCCATTTCAAATGGAAAAGATTCGGGTGTTAGCCTAGATACGCTTGAAAGAATATCTTTGAATAGATTCAATTTCTTCCAATTGCCTGTACCAATAAACTTCATTGCCGTAACAAAAACAGCTTTTAATGGTTGCATCAAACACTTTAAACTTAGAAACCGGATCTATTAGTATGTTATTGAAAAAATTTCCCCACATACAGTTGACTGCTGCTTTAGCTACACCCAATTTGCCTTTTATATGGGCTCGAAGATTTAAGTTGTGTGTTATAGTGAAGCCTAAGTATTTAAACTCTTTAAATACTTCTATATTAGAATCATTGATGGTCCAAGTACGGTTATTTATAGCGCTACGAGACTGTGATCCAAAAACCATAATTTTTGACTTTGCAGTATTGATTTTGAGATCCCACAAATCACAAAACTGTTTCAATTTGTTAATCTGAAGTTGAAGTGTAACAGGATTTTCAGTTAAAATAGCAAGGTCATCTGCATAGAGCAAAACTTTTATACGTAGATTGCCGAACAAAACACCAACTGGGATATGATCTTCTACGTCATTTATAAAGAGGGCAAATACCAACGGGCTCAACATGCATCCCTGTGGGACACCTGTATCAGACCTAAACTAATTCGAAGTTGGGCTTCCCTTTGAAACCACAGCAGTCATATTTAAGAGAAGGTGCTCATAAATTCTAATAAATTTTGTTCTCATGTTTCATTTGTAATTCCGGTTACCATTTTGAAAGTCCAAGAATTATTTCAAGAAAATTTTATCTTAAAGTAATTTGGTGACAAAAAAAATTCCATCACAAAATAATTTGGTGACAAAACTACTTTTGGATGTAATTTTTTTGAAATAATTCTCGGACTTGAAAATGGTATCCGGAATTAGTAAGAAACCATAAATTAGAACTCAGAACCGTTTACACCCTCCCAATCAAGCACGTAGTTTTCGAATTATAGAGTGGTTTACCTCCCTAATTCATTGATTTTCTTAAAATCGATAGGAATTTCATCAGTGCAGATATACCAATTTATAAATAGAAAAGTAATTGCTTAATTTGGATCATTTAAACGGTTCTGCGTTTTATTTTAAATCCTCTGTGTAACCAGAACCATTTTTAAATCCAAGAATTTTTTTTTTTTAAAATACATCTTAAAATAATTTGGTGACAAAAAAAATTCCATCTGAAAATAATTTGGTGACAAGATTACTTTTTTTTACAATTTGTCAATTGTCTTTGACAGCTTACAGAACTTTCCGCAAATATTTTTCCGCTGTGGTTTTCGTTAGCATTTGGCTCTCCTAGTGGAGAGGATAAGTCCGAATAAGCAACTCGTGTCCACTAATATGTCACCAACAGTGACCGTGGAATGGAGAGCACGAATGGGGTAGTTTTCAAGAGGTTGAATTCTATGTACCACTGTATTTGTGAAAATTAAATTAAAAGAAAATCACATCGGCTACTTGGTCGTTTTTTTCAACCAATTCCCCCGGGAATGCTAAAAATGTGCGATATTCATCCTTGCTAAAGAAATATCGACTTTAAAAGAGAAAACACAGATCTATCATTCAGATCTATTCATACAAATATGGTGTAATTTTATCGATGTTAAGTCATTCAAAACATCGATATCACTATCCACTGCCTACTGATCAGGTGACCTATTCCAAACAATGAGAAAATAAACAGCAAAATTACAATAAAACATAGAAAATAAACAAGTAAGCTTGAACCAAATTACTTGGCCAACGTGTCTGGTCGGTTGTGCAAAAGAGAATTCAAAAGAACAAAAATTGTGCGCAAAAGATAATGAGTACAATGCCAGAGATGTAATACTATTTTGAAAACTGCACAATAAATCACGATCATATCTCATGTAAATAAAGTTCATCACTAGAAAGTGGTTGTGTGTATGCATACCTATCTTTCAAAATTAATGAATTGAGGAAAGAAATGTGAAGAGAGTTGCGCAGTAGAATGGCCAAGCGAATTGGTTCAAGTTATATATCGGTAGATAAGTATGACGTAACTATATAAATAGTGCGTTTCTTTATTTATTCCGGGAGATAAAAAGAGAAAGTATTCTGCCCTAACGAGGTAAGCGTCGGAGCGGAATTCTCCGATTTACTACGAATCGAAAACATTTTGCTTCGAGGTAATTCTCCGATCACTGATCGGAAATTCTGTCCAATGAAATTCAACGCATGCCATTTGTATGCGATGAAGTACTTTTAATGGATTTATTTATGATAGATATAAACAAAATATCCCCGAAGTCCTCCGAAAAGTTCTCGTTGCGGAAAGTGTTTCCTTTTTAAAGAAATTGTTTATTAAAATGTAAGTAATGAAGAAATAAACCTTATGTACGTAAACTTGTTGGCTTTTCGTTTTTAGGCAGAACGAATAAACAAGTTCACAGCAATATAAGCGGATGATAAATCTGCCCAGCGAATATCCCGATATTGCATTATCTAAAATTACACAAGGACACCAGGCAGAAGTTGTGGCTGTGTTTTAGTTTTGAATACATCATATATTTTTTAAAGGTTTGGAGTGACACCATTAGACCGATAATTTGTTTTGTATTTGTGTTGAATCTGCTCCAAAATAAAAGCAAACGCATTTTTATTTAGGCGAAAGTTTTTCTTCAATCTTGAAGGGAATTATAGAATTAAAGCTACGTCAGGTAGTCAGTGTATATTGTTTTCGTTCTTGCAATGTTCTTTTATTTTCTAAATAAATAATATTGAATTTTAAAAGTTTTTTTTCTTCAAATTATTCTTTTGTTGACAGTTCAAACGGAAACAAAACATGTGTTTGGAAATAGGGGGGGGGGGGGGGGGCTTTATTCGATAGTTTTGATTTTAAAATAGGTGCATCTAATTACATTTCTTAAGAATTCAGCGTATTATAATTGAAAAAATACTTTCGATAAACAATAAATTACACTCTCGCCAATTTTTATGGTTTAAAACGTTTATAGGGTATATTTAATAAGAAATTATCGAAAATATATGACATTTTCGATCATCTCTACCTGAAGTTTATATCCATCGCAATGCGTCGTCGTATTTCTTTAAAATTTCTTCCGATGATAGCTACTTCGATCTGAAATTGAATTTCCCACGAAGAAGCGTCCGCTCCGACGGTTACCTCGATAGGGCAGATTAATTTGTTTGCCAACCTGGCTTGGGTTGATGAATTAGATAAACACAAATGGTTGTTGTTTGTGCTTTTGAGAGACGAAATCCTGGATTGGTGTGAACACCAATTTGAAATCTCGAAAGCTTGGTTGTTTTTTGTGCTTCTTAGAGACGAAAACGTTGATTTGGTGGTTAAACACCAATTTGAAATCTCGAAAGCTTCCTGCTGAAATATCGGATTTCGCTTTGGTGGGAACATAGTAGTAGCCAATGAGTACCCTGGCTCTTATATTGCTTCTGCAGTTCCTCCACATCAAGTTTTACACATAGCTACTTCGCTTCGGTAAGCTCGACGGTTCCATTTGTTCCACTAGCCTTTGATATTCATTCTTATTCGAGGACGAAGTTTGTGCAATATTTTTCTTGCGAGCATCCTTCTTGCTGGTCACTAAAGAAATTAAAACAAAAAAGAAGCATTAATTCCCAATATGAATAAGGAATGCGAATTAAAATAAATATTTAATCATTAATTGTCGCGGAGACAAAAATAAAAAAAAAACACCAAATACTCGTAGCAATAGCGAAAGAAATTATTTTTCAATGCCATCTTGCCTGCGTCTTGACTTTTGTAAAAGTTATACAGGGAATGGGAGAAACGCAATTATAAGTCTTCAAATTGATTCATCATTTTCCCGATCTGTGAAGTGATAAATTTCATCACGCTTTCACGTCTAATTCGATTCTCGATTCGTGAAAAAGTGAAGTTAAACGCCAAACATTTTTCATATGATATTTTTTTTATCACAGTCAATTGTTTTGCGAAAAAAATGTTTCTAATCGAATATTAAGAAGAAAAACAGGATTTGGCACATGACAAGTAAGCAACAATTATATTTATACACAAATTTATTTTGGTAGTAAGTTATATTTGTGTTAATTCGAGTAAATAACGAAATTGTTAAATCAGCAGATTCACAACATTCGACGCGACCGACGACGGTGCTCATTCCCGCGACAGATTGTTGGAAACTACCCATTGCAAAAAAATGGAGAGCATTTTATCATATTTAAATGGCTTTGAAGCGCACTTATAAGTTGAGTGTTTTTCAAGAATGCTCTCAATTCACGTATTAAATCCATGCATAAATGTTTTGGGAATCTAATATAAAGTCCAATAAAGTGCTCCTAGTTGTAACTTCGAATAGCTTCTGCCCATCTCGAATGGAAAGCCTCAATATCCTCACATGAAAAAATAATAAATCTTACTCAAAACAGAGATACTATTGAATATAATATAAAACCCACAATTGTTCAGTACGACGTCTTTTTTTAATTTATTAATCGAATTACTATTCCGGACATTATTCTTAAGCAAATTTAGCAACTGAAATGAAATATTTACCTTTCCCAACAAAAAATTTAATCAGAAACGACATAATTTATCATTTAGTACTTTTTAGTACAAACTTTATCACAATGAGTCTTAGAATCGCATTAGGCGTGTGCGTGAAGTTGGAAAATGATAAACAGAGGTTTATCATTTTCCAACTTAACGCACACGCCTAATGCGATTCTAGAACTCATTGTGATAAAGTTTGTACTAAAAAGTACTAAATGATAAATTCTGTCATTTCTGATTAGATTTTTTGTTGGGAAAGGTAAATATTTCATTTCAGTTTCTAAATTTGCTTAAGAATAATGTCCGCAATAATAATTCGTTTAATAAATTAAAAAAAGACGTCGTACTGCACAATTGTGGGTTTTATATTATATTCAATAGTATCTCTCTTTTGAGTAAGATTTATTATTTTTTCATGTGAGGATATTGAGGCTTTCCATTCGAGATGGGCAGAATCTATTCGAAGTTACAAATAGGAGCACTTTATTGAACTTTATAGATTCCCAAAACATTTATGCATGGATTTAATACGCGAATTGAGAGCATTCTTGAAAAACACTCAACTTATAAGTGCCATTTAAATATGGTTAAGTTCTCCTCATTTTTTTGCAATGGGTAGTTTCCAACGATCTGTCGCGGGAATGAGCACCGTCGTCGCGTCGGCTGTTGTGAATCTGTTGATTTAACAATTTCGTTATTTACTCGAATACACACAAATATAATTTATAACCAAAATATATTTGTGTATAAATATAATGGTTGCTTACTTGTCATGTGCCAAATCCTGTTTTTCTTCTTAATATTCGATTAGAAACATTTTCTTCACAAAACAATTGACTGTGATAAAAAAATTATCATATGAAAAATGTTTGGCATTTAACTTCACTTTTTCACGAATCGAGAATCGAATTAGACGTAAAAGCGTGATAAAATTTATCACTTCACATCTTCACAGATCGGGAATTGACCCTCTGGTAGCTTTCTACATTAAAATTAGCAACATTGCCAGATTTGTCGCAACATTTTGAATATACACACCATTTTAGAAAGAGCAGGGTATATAATGTACATTACCTATATTAATAAAGGAGTAAGAGAGTTCTTTAAAAAATATATTTTTTTGTCATATCAAGGACAAAGAACAGATAAATTGCAAGTAAATAGAAAAATATTCAGTGCGTGTGTGTGAATTTTCCATTTAGTTTCGTTTTGTTGTTATGTTTTGTTTTGATTTATTTTTGGCAATTTTTTTTTTACATTTTTTTAAAGTTTAAGTTCAAGGTGTTTCAAGGTCTTTCGATAAAAATAAGAAAAATAACATCTTAATAATAATGAAATAGTGAAAAATGTCCAGTTGAATATGGGCAGATTACATACCTACATAATTGTTTTGTGAATTTCAGTTTGTGCTGTAGGTAGTATTTTGTGTGAATTTCGTGGATAAAATTTAGATATAATTAAAACACCTACAATGCAATTCTATTTGCAAATGGAATTTTATTAATTTTAAGTGTTGTGAACATATAAAATCTGTGAAGTGTCAATAATTATATATGTACATACTTACATACCTTCTTTGGTATCTTTAATGTGGAGTGAACATTTATTTTTGTTTTTTTTCGTATAGTGCTTGTATTAAGTGTTTTTTTTTTTAAATAATAATAAAGAAAGGTGTGTGAATTTATTGGAAGTATAGCCTGTACAATTAAAAGCCGGCTGTTCTTTTTAATAAATACATATAGCCTTTTAAATTACATCAAACAGTATCTTATAATTTATTTAAAACGATTTAATTTACAAAAACGTGAATTTGATTTGCAAAAAGTTGAACTTGATTTGTAAAAACGAGAATTTAATTTGGAAAGGCTATATAAATCGACATTATATTTTTTGATTGGCTAAAAATTTTCAAATAGTTTTTTTTTTTTGACAAAAGTGAAGTTTCTGATTAATGTTTTTCTTAATATGAAATTTGAAAGACAAACATTTTTGAAAAAAATATTAAACATCAAAGATAAGCTAAGTTTTGTTACAATACAAAACGATGTGACGCTAAAACTTCATTAAAAACGCATTTTTTATCGACTAAAAATAAATGGATAATACCAAATGTAAATATTTTCATTTGCTTAGTTGTTAAGGTTTGAGGGAAAAGAAAGATGTCATTTGAATTCCTGGATAAATAAGAATATATGAAAAAATGTCAAAAATCGTTAAAGCGGTTTTTTTTTAAATTAATTTTTTATGTATAAAATTTTAAAAACATTAAAACATTTTTAGAAAAATAAAAAACCATTGATTGGTTTTTGAAAAATCGGTTTTTCAAAAAAAAATTATTTATTTTTTAAAGATCGAAAAACTCGTATTTGAAAATTTGAGTAAACAGTTTTATTAACACTTTTAGCAAGAATAATTTTAGGAGAATAATTTTAATCGGCCCATCGAATAGCGAGAAAGTCGAAAATATTAAAGTGTGTTAATAAAAACTAAAAGTGGTTCTATGGGAAGTACTGTTAATAAGTACGCAAAATAAAATATTTTTATATTTGAAAATGGACTGTACTACTATAAGAACACAACATTTTTTTTATAAATATTCTAGGAGCTGTTTTTAAAGTACCGTTGTTTTTTATTTTAGAAAAATAGTTTTTTTTAACTATTCAAGATAATGTCAGAAAACCATCAAATACCTACGTAGTTTCGAAAAAATCTATTGAGTCGTTTTCGAAATTTTGAGTTTTCAAAAAAAAAAAATATTTTTTAAAAAATATTTATTTGAAAAATTTTGGTTTTGGTTACAACCTTTTTGGGAGCTTCTGCGTAAATATTTCAAAAAAAAAATCAGATAAACCGTTTCCGAGAAAATCGAAAACCAAAAAAATGGTTCTACTAGAGGTACCAAAAATAACGATTTTGTTCCAAAAAAAATTATCAAAAGGTACCATTTCCCTTCATTAACGAACTGTTTTTTAAAAATCAAAATCGTTGAAGCCGTTTTTGAGAAAAATTAAATTTTTGCTTTTGGCCAAAAAATGTATGGGAGCTACTGTTATTTGTCGTCTTAAAAAAAATGAAAAAAAACGTGTAGGCATATTACCGAAAAAATAATATGTATACCAAGTTTGAAGCAAATCCACCGAACCGTTTAGGCTGCAGACTCGAGGACAGACAGGCGGAATTGGGGGACTCACTTTTTTGGTGTTAGCTATGATCGTAATGTCATGATTGATTGTTAGAAAAAACATATTTATGTAACTTGCCTTAATACCTACCTACAATTGCAAGTAAAAATTATTTAAAAAAAACCGCTCCTAGATTTTTGGAAATTTTTGTATATAATCATATCTACCCTAAATAGGTATCAGAATTCAAATTTAGATTAGAAATATTATTATTATTATTATAAGTATTATTATTAGAAATATACCTTCCTACACAAAAATTCAAAAATGCAAAAATAGGTAGGTACATATGTATGTACCTATATGCATAACTACAAAAAAATCTGAACTAGAAAAAAATGTTTAACCAAAAATGTACGTATAGTATGCCTAGGAGTACATACAGTTGTATCTTATAAAAAATTACTATCTAAAATCAGTTCAGAAGTTAAAGGCTTTTGAACTTTTTCTCGATTTTCTGTTGACATTTTTTTTTATTCTAACCGACAACCATTTAATAACATTACAACTATACCTACATCCCACATTTATGTAGTTATATCTACAACGTTGCTGGATTTCGCACCAAAATTCTAAATTCTAATGATATTACCTACAAAACTATCAATGAATTCGTAAAAATCTATACACCCAAACCAAATTTACATCTACAGAAAAACACTGTATTTCCCCAGCAAACATTTTAATTTAGAAATGAACGATAATTAATTCATAAAAGTGAAGAAACCGGCCGAAAAAGAATTCACTTATGATGCAATTTGAATCCTTTTACCTGGGCTCTTAGACACCGATTTGAATCATTGTATTGATTCATTTATTTTTTGAAAATTCGTCATTTAAATGAACGTATATAGGGGTTCCATATATTTATTTAAATGATTATTGCCTGGATCTTTTCGTAATCATAAAAATAATTCCAATAAAATTAATTTAAGTGAAGGATTTCTAAGCATATACCATCACTTTAATTAATCGTATAGGAATCATTTTTGCGATTCAGAAAACTTTCAGGGATTAATCATTTTAAGGAATATATGGAACCCTTATATACGTTCATTTAATTGCAGAATTTTTAGATCATAAATGAATCATTAAAATGATTCAAATCGGTGTCTAAGAGCCCAGGTAAAAGGATTCAAATTGCATCATAAGTGAATTCTTTATTTCTTATTCATTTACTCGTATGATTGAATATTTTATCGGTGAACCTCTGGAACATATTTCATTTGCCTCTTGGTTGGCTTTTATAGCTTCCTACGACTTCTTAATTGTAATATGATACTATAATTAAAGAAATGATTTATATGTTTTTAAGAAAATTTAACACAATTTTTGTACATACCTTTATTTTTATGGTTTTTTGTTTATATTTATTTTTGAAAGTATAAGTAGCTACCTATTTACTACAAAACACAGGCTGGTTATATACCTATTATTTTTACTTTATTTTTATTTAGCTATTATGTATTATTTATTATACATATTTGCTACGTCCGATTTATCGGAAAACTTTTCCGAACTTATAATCGACTATGCAAATGAAACTTTCGTCGCGACAATGACCCCTTATCATTACCCCTTTGTAAGAAGAAAAAATAAAAGGACGAACAAAAAAGTTCTCCATATGAAGGATCCACCAACAAGATCTGAGTGTTTTTTTTTTATTTTTTGACATATAAAGAATGCATATCCCTTTACATGTCCCCGGTAAGAATTTGTAGGATCTTTATATACATTCATAATTCATTCAAAAAACTGAAGGTTTCTTGAATATTATTCTTCATTTTTGGTGATTAGAATCTGAACCTTCAGATAAATGTTTGCTGGGTCTACTTTCTCGCTTTTAAACAAAAAATATCTTTTTCATTCATGAGGAACTACACACCCAAACCAAATCCACATCTACAGAAAAACATTGTATTTCCATTTTCTCGCCCTTAAGCAAAAAAATATCTTTTTCATTCATAAGGAACTACACACCCAAACCAAATCCACGTATCTACACCTACAAAAATTTATTTCTATGTTTCACATATATATTTAGGTATATGAATGCAATACAATACCGAAAAATACCGCTTTTTTTGCCTATAATGTTCTATTTTTTGTTCACTCGCACTCTTAAACATTTTCTATATAATGTTCCCATTCTCGCAATTGTCAATTATTCCACCATATATTCACATACATGTTTCCCAATCTGAAAATTTCCTCAACATTAAACATTTTTTCCGCAACTTTTAGTGTTGAGAGAAATTTTTGGATAAGTACACTAGGTGGCTAACATACGTAGACACCACATGATATTACTATAGATTATATATTCAAAGGCATTGTATATACAACCTATAGGAATCTTATGGAGTCATTTTTTTGTAAAATCTTGTAGTCCATGTGACGGCGCTAGTGTAGTGATAAATTATACTTTGGAGACTGAAAAGAACACAGCAAACATTTTAATTCAGAAATGAACGATAATTAATTCATAAAAGTGAGGAAAGCGGCCGAAAAAGAATTCACTTTTTATGCAATTTGAATCCTTTTACCTGGGCTCCTAGACACCAATTTGAATCATTGTATTGATTCATTTATGATCTGAAAATTCGTCATTTAAATGAACGTATATAAGAGCTCCATATATTCATTTAAATGATTAATGCTTGAATCTTTTCTAAATCATAAAAATAATTCCAATAAAATTCAATTAAGTGAAGGATTTCTAAGTATATACCTTCACTTTAATTAATCGTACAGGAATCATTTTTGCGATTCAGAAAAGGTTCAGGGATTAGTCATTTAAAGGAATATATGGAACGGTTATATACGTTCATATAATTTCAGAATTTTCAGATCATGAATGAACCATTAAAATGATTCAAATCGGTGTCTAAGAGCCCAGGTAAAGGGATTCAAATTGCATCATAAGTGAATTCATTATTTCTGATTCATTTATGATTGAATATTTCATCGGTGAGCCTCTGGAACATTTTTTGATTTGCCTCTTGTTTGGCTTTTATAGCTTCCAGGACTTCTTAATTGTTACACGATGCTATAATTAAAGAAATGATTTTTATATTTCTAAGAAAATTTAACACCATTTTTTACATACCTTTATTTTTTATCATTTGCTGTTTTATATATATTGTTTGTTAAGTAAGTAGGTACCCATTTACTATTAAAACACAAGCTGATTGTTATATACCTATCTAAACCGATCTTTCGAAAAACTTTTCCGAACTGATAATCGACTATGCAAACGAAACTTTTGTCATTACAATGACCCCTCATCATTACCCCTTGGTAAAAATAAAAATAAAAGGATGAACAAAAAAGGATCTCCATATGAAGGCTCCAACAACAAAATCTGAATGTTGTTTTTTTTGACACAGAATACATATCTCTTTGTGTCTCTCTGGTAAGAATTTGTAGGATCTTTGTATATATTCATAATTCATTAAAAAAAACTGAAGGTTTCCTTAATATTATTCTTCATTTTTGGTGATTAGAATCTGAACCTTCAGATAAATGTTTGCTGGGAAGAAACAGAGGGTTCTATTTAACAGTTTTGACAATATTAGTGCGAGTAAAATGGATTACCAAAACAGCATTGTCCGCCATTGTTACGAAGCGAATTGGGGGAAAAAAAGAAAAAAGGGAATGTTTCTATGTGTATGTAATTTACGAATATCTTTTGGTTTGAAGGTATTGTGTATATCAGCCTAGGTTATTTTGTACCCTATTTTTATTTTTAAAGAATGCTTACTGATATTTGTATATAATCTTGAAATAAGAAACATTTTCGTAAAAAAGATGTTTTAAATGTTTTTTACGAATAGATTTCTTGTTTCAAGTTCAAGGACGAATGTGAGTAGACATTATTAGTTTATTTATTTACTATTCCCTATGTATAAGCTACGTGACACGTAGCAGTAATTCACCATATCTATGTAGATATGCGATATATGTGGGAAAAGTAGGTAGGAAGGTTGCAATTCGTAGGTTTTTTCGTGCGATACTATACCTATGTAGGTAGGTACTAGGTATACCTTTGCCAAGTTTTGCATTTGGAAAAAAATCGAACTTGAGATTTTAATCAAACTTGACAGTACGTATAATATATAAATTAATAGACCAATATCAATGTACCAAAAAAAAAATCAAAAATCGTTGGAAAGGTTTTTAAAAAAATTTTTTGTAAGCATAAAATTTTAAAACATTTTTAGAAAAAAAATTTAAACGCCTTTTCAAAATAATTATTAAGATGCATATAAAATTTTAATTTAAAAAAATTCAGTGACTGGCTTTTGAAAAATCGATTTTTCAAAAAACAAAAATTTATTAATTTTTTAAAAATCGCAAAACCAATTTTTGTAAAATTTGAGTATGCAGTTTTATTCACTTCTAGGGAACATTTGCATGAACAAAATAATTTTATCCGGCTCATCAAAAAGTGAGAAAGTCGAAAATATGAAAAGTGGTTCTATAGGAATTACCGATAACAATTACGCAAAATAAAATATTTGTTTTACTTAAAAGTGGACTTATCTAATTTAGTCCACTAGTCATCAACTGCTAACAGCTTAGTTATGTTTGACCCGTCGAAATACCAAACATATTATCATGCAGATGAAACAAAAGAGGAGAGCGGCATTAACAACACAATTATTTGGCGATTATTATGATGGTACAAATCTACATCAACAACAGCATGACCTCTCATACACGTAAACTCGATAGGCGATTTTCTTTTTTAGTTCAGACCAGAGTCTGAGTTGTCAAAACATTTGTGTTTGTTTCTTTTTAACTCAGATCATGCAGAGCACCAAATGTATGTTTCCTTTTTCGTTCTGAACATGTGTAGATCGCACTCGACGTGCTCGAACATAATTGACTGAGCATATGAGTAAATTGCTGAACGCACCAAATGCCATGTGTGTCAAGAAGGAAAATGTGAAGAAAAAAATTATTAGATACATAACTTGGCGAAAGAAGTTGATTATTTATTGATTTTTTGTATTTGGGTGTGTATCAGTGTACAAAAAAGTTTAGGTATTGTGTCATATTGATTTGTATGTTTAAAATAAAAATGTGTTCTCATTTGTGTGGTCCAAGTGTGTTTATAAAATATATCAGTGTTCAGAGCTCGCTCTGTTTGGAACAAGTTCAGTGCATAATCTATGTTTTCGAACTCTGTTAGGGGCTCTGCTGTGAACGAAAAAAGAAAAACGCCTTATAATGCAGCTAAGAAGGTGAAGATGACAAAAAGTATACGTTTTTATGGATGAAAAACAATATAAGTTTCTTGCGCAAAAGTGAAGGAGATAGTGTTGTCAGAGTGAGTTGCTCTGATGACTTAAATGTTTTATAATTTGATTTAAAATAATGTGTACTAAATTCTTAATTAATGCAAAAAATTATAATGTTAGTAGTATTGAAAACTTGTCACCTTTAATAATTCATCAAAACATTCGTAGTATGAGGAAATATGTTGATTCTTTTTTGAAGTCTTTAATATAAATAAATATAATTTAGCGCTGTTTATTGACATGACTTAAGCATTTGAAATGGTAAATCATAAGTTACTTTTCGACAACACTTTACAAAACTGGCTATTCTTAGTGTATGCTGGTGCTATATTTAAACAATCTTTTAAAAGCAGTATAACTGCATTCGCTGATAACATGGCTTTGACTTTATGTTTTAAGGTTTGCCAGACATGACATAATGAGTGAAAAAACAAAAGGTATGTCCTGCAATCTAAAAGAAACATCACATTTTATTAACTGTAATGTCCTGTTTCATTCCGCGACATGTAACAATACTTAGGAGTATTTATGGATCAAAATTTAAACTGGAAGTTGCATACTGCAAATCTTAAAAAATATATTATGTTTTTGACACGCAAAATATTTCTATTAAAACGTACATGCTCAAAAAATATTTTAACAAAAATATACTTTGTTAATTGATTCAAAACTTCAGTATTGTATAACAAGTTGGTGCGGTGCTTACCACAATACGCTAAACCTAATTATTGCAGCGCAGAAGCATGTTGTCCGAATTGTATGTAAGAAAACTAGACTAACAAGTAGTTAGCCTTTATTTCAAGAACGTTTAATTCTGCCGTTAAAACACTTATATGTATTTAGAGTTCTCAATATTTTTCATGCGAAAAAACTGCGGATACTGGACTGTTTTTAATTTAAATTCAAGTACATATAGTTTAAGGGTAAACTTAGATCTTTGTGAACGTCCAAAAATGTAATAAAACACAATTTTAATTTTTTTACTGCATCAGCACCTAAACTCTTTAATAAATACTATTTGATTTAAGAAGACAAAATTAACTTCATTTGTTTTTGAAAGCAGTTGAGAAATGTCTCCTTGAATTGGAAGTTCGATTGTCAAAAATCTCTTTTTAAATGTAGTCTAAAATTTTTCATCTGATTTTGTTGGTATATTTTCATTTTGTCCTTTTAATCCTTAGTTATTGTTTTTGATATTTTGTTTCTTTATTGTTCTTTTATTTTTTTAATTTTACTTATAATATTTTCCTATCTTTCCACACAATTTTATCATTTGCTATGTGTTAAAGTTAATAAAACACCAAACATGCCTAATGTTATTTTATGTCATTCAAGAACATATGTATTTGTCTCTGTCTTTTATGTTAACTTTTCATGTTTCTTTTATACTTATATAAATACATTATATAAATATTTTTGTAGGTATCCATTTTCTGCACTCCCTGCACCGAAATTTTTAAATCGTCGAACCAATTTCGCCCCAGCAGATTCGAACCCCTCTCACCAGCAACAACAGGCAACTCCCTTAAACTTGACATGCACTAACGCCTCCCCACGCAACTTCACACGGTCTGAATTCCATGTAGTAAGCAGCATCTCCACAATGATAACATTTCGGATACCCCTGCTCATGCTTCTTGGCACTACTCACTGCGATTAGTTCTTCTTTGACCGCAATAGTATCTCGAACTTTAGCCACATTCATTCCCGCCGTCTCGGCAGCCACACACAATTCCATTGTTTTTTTTTTAATGTGAGAACCGTTTCAGCAAACAGACGCCTTTGAACGCTCTCATCGTAGACACCACATACTATGCGATCGCGTAACATCTTACCGAGTTTTATTTATTTTTTTATTTATTTAGCTTTTATTTTTCTTAATATGGTTTTACAATAGTATCTGCGAAGCCGAAGCTTGTCTGCAGAAGAATATTTTTCAATTATATAAAAATAAAAGTAAGCAAAGTTTCCGATTTTATATAAAGTTCAATTTTAAAGTTCCAATTTTTTTTAATTATAAAATTTTAATTTGTAGAATTAATGAAAAAAAGTTTTGAATAGTGATAATTTCTCTCGGTAGTCCGTTGATTATACTTGGTACAATGTGTTCAAATTTACGTCTTCCGTAGTTGTTGTAGTTTCTTGGTATCTGTAACATTCCTTGTGCACGTCTTCTCGTGTTGAGTTGGTGTTGGATTGGTTGCTTAAATCGGTTATCATCAAAGTATTCTATTATGGTAGTCATCTTAAAAATATTTTCAACTTGTAGTGGCTTAAAAAGTGCATCATATGATTGTCGATAGTTGTTGTTAATTAGTTTTATAGCTGCATTTAGGAGTTTTTGAATTTTGATAATGTGGGTTTTAGCTGCATTGCCCCAACTAGTATACCATACCGTATCCTGGATTCCATCAATGAGTAATAAACTTGTTTTAAAACATCGTGGTTAGTGTGGTATTTTAGATGAGATAGTGCAAACATCGCTTTCTTTAGGTCCATCCTCAATTTGTCTATGTGTTTTTCCCATAAAAAGTGACTGTCTATTACTACTCCCAGATACTTGTAGTTGCTTACTAATTCGATGCATTCTTTTTGCGTTTTAGGGCAGTCATCATTCTGTAAATAAATCCTTTGATTTGTTGGTTTGAACTGCGGACTTCTGATATGCATGCCAAGCCATTGTCGTGACACCATCTAACTGCCATGTTGAATTCTTCTTGAATTATCTTTGTTGCCGTATCAAGAGAACTATGGCGGACGACAATAGCAGTATCATCAGCAAAAGCGAATGGAATACTCTGTTTGAAAAGTCGTAGCAGTTCGTTAGTGTATAAGACAAACAAAATTGGACCCAGTTTAGATCCCTGCGGGACTCCATGTCTCATCACTTTTTTCTCGCTCACAGCATCTTTGATTTTAACACAAAATGTTCTGTTTTGAAGATATTCTGTCAGCCAATCAGCCATAGAGCCCCGAATTCCAATTCTTCTTAGAGCTTCAATGAGATTTGAGTGATTTAATGTATCGAACGCCTTACTGAAGTCCATGAAGATTACTAATACGTGATGTCTTTTATCTAAGCTTTCGTTGACACAATTCGCAAACTCACCAAGTAACTTTCCTGTATTTGTACCCTTCTGAAAACCGTACTGGCTTCTATGAATCAGTGCATATTTGTCAACAAAACCTTGCAACCTGTTGGCAATCACACCTTCCAAACATTTTTCAATAACTGGAAGAATTGATATAGGCCTATAGTTGTTTAGTTGGTCCTTTGCTCCTCCTTTGTAAATCGGCCTTACAACTGCTGTTTTCAAGGTAGATGGAATTTTTGATTGAGTTATACTCAAATTAATTAATTTGCATAGAATAGGAGCAAAGACATCTTTATAGCTTTTTATATCAATTGCTCTGATTCCCTCAAATCCTGGGGCTTTATTTTCTCCAAGTGTATTGAGAATACTTTCAATCTCAGTGACGTTAGTTGCATATGAAAATATTGAATTTTCCATTGTATAATTGATGTTGTATGACGTTTTCATATTGCACTTATGAATTATTTTTTCTGTCTGAGAAGAGAAAAACTCCGACAATTCCATTGATAGTGTTGTCATATCTGTTTTAAAATTTTTTTCCAATGTTTCGTCGATTAGTTAGTTCACTAAAATTGCAGTGTATACTCAATCTACGTAGATCATTTGTGAATTCCGCAATTGTTTCTCCTTTCTTCTGGACTCTGTGATGAAAATTGTATCTTTCTACAATTTCGTTAGGTCCGGGATCAAAATATTCGGACAATTTCTGGCATAACTCAGAAAACGAGTAATCCATCGGCCCTTTCGGTGTCAGTAATGAGACTAACACTTCGTAGCCTGCATCCCCAAACTGCACCAAGAACATGGCTCGCCTCTTTCGTCCACAATATCATTAGATTAAAAAAACTTGCAAATAACTCGCCTATGATTATCTTATATCAAATGGCCCAACCTGCCCAATCATATTTGTGGTACCTAAACCCGTAGTAGCAGCAGCAGAAGATATATTATTTTCAAGTGGATTCATCTGATTCATCCCCGTGACAACACTAAACCCCCACCAGATAAAAAATATAAGATTTTTTTTCTTCCTTACCCACCAACAGCAACAGCAGACAATCTTATCTATCCGCGTGCCACACCCAATTGATGCAGCTGCAATTTTTTTAGAGGACCACAAAATCTCCCAACGTGAATTCGTCTCTCGTCGCCAATTTATATTAGATATTGTCTCAATTATATTTAATGAAAATTACTGTCTATTTACTACTTCAAAATACTACAACTTATTAATACATCTAATACTTTTAGGTTTCTAATCGTTTTTTAGTTTTGGAACTTTTGATCTGTTGTATTTGCTGTTGGATATCGGAATGAATGTGTACATCTGCTGTCTGGCTTGTTCGTTGTTCTTTTCTCGTTTTTGCATCAGTGCCAGCATCTCAATATATTTACAACATTTACATTTTCTTAAAGCTTGCTTCTAATTAACTTGCTTCCTTTTATGTCATTTTACCAGAAAAGTAGTTTAAATTCAATAAATACATCGAAATTACTCAAAACAAATCAATCCGATGATTTTTAGAAGGCTGGATGACGCAAAAACTGTGCGACGCCGACACCCCCATTGAATGAACCATTTGTTGGCAGACGATAGTGGCCTCGTTCGGTGGCACAAAATAAGCGACCCCGATTGCTTGGTGTTGTTGTAATGCCTAAGGAAATAACAGCTGACGAACTAAACATATGTTGTCAAACACAAATCTCAAGCTACCCAAAAATTATTGGGTTCGTTGAGATTCGTTTGGAAATGTGAGGAAGAGCTGATTCAGAACTTCAGATGTGTATGCAATACAACTGACATAACTAAAAAGCTACCTAAAGGCGGCTTTACATGGATCTGCATCTGCAGACTTGAAGAAAAGTATAGCGGGCCAATAATATAAAACAAACATAAAAGTAAGACAGGGTACACACTAATAACTTACTCGAACTCTGCTATAACTTTCTTGACACATCTCACAATCAAATGTTCTTAGCGTTCAGGTATGTAGTTTTGAGAAGAAAATTTTCGCTATTTTCGTTGTTTTTAAGCAAACAGAGGTGAAATGGTAAAAAAAAACTTGAAAATTCGTTATCTGAACGGAACAAATTATGGTGCAGAAGAAAATGCTATAATGAAGATGAACATGTTCATCTTCACTATAATCTGCAATCTTCAGGTTCGTACTTCCTATAATCTTCATACATGAAGATGATCTCCATTTTGGTTTTCGCTCTCTATCGCACAAGTATGAATTTTTTATTTTGTTTCCTCTTTTTTTGCAGATGACAATGCAGATGAAGATGAAGATGCAAGTAAAGCCTCCTTAAATCGTTCGAAAATAAATCCGCTACAAAGTTAACTTGGATAGCTTAAGGACCGTGCACCGAACGAGGCCAATTGCTCCCAAAATTTCGTACTTTTGTATTACTCATCTGTGGTGTTGACGGAAGTTATAGTGTATTATGTTAGTTTTGTCATTTGTGGTGATTAAATGTTCCATGGAAATATAAAGGCTGCTTACTTATGTTTATCCCATCATTTACCAACGTTTTAGGATGTATATTCCTAGTTTATATTGCTCATTCAATGTGGACAATGGCACAGCTGTTCACGAGCTTAAAATGTTCGTCTGTACCTTGTTACCAGTCGTTTTTATCAAGGAAACCTAAAATGCAACTGGCGGTCTTTACATCAGTATCAATTAATCCAATTGCAACAGAAACCACAAAAATTTTGAACTTAAACAATTTCAATTATTTTGCACCTTTCCAAAAGTAAGTCTGAAATAAATCATTCTGTTTATGATAAAAAGAATTGAATATACACTTTCGCAGGGATTTTCTCGTGAGTATTCCACCAAGAACACGTAAAAACGGCACACTCTTTATGCAAGTTGTATTTGCACTCGATGGTGAACCATTAGAGTGGAAAACTCTAAAGAGAGACGGACCAATTGTGATACAAAGTATAAGCTTGACGGAATATTTAGTCCCAAGAATCGAAACGTTTAATTTGTTGGGTGAAAATCTAAATGTAAGTAGTGGACGAATAGCTATTTTCATAATGAAAAAGTAGGTTTTTTGTTATCATTACTGTAGAATTAATTTCCACACGCCGGCCAGCGGATACTTTTTACTGTTCTAAGTAATATTTACAATCCTTGGAATCATTTTAACACTTATTTTCAAGTGATTGGTTCATTAAAGAAACTATTCCTGTAGCAAAAATGATTATCCGACTAGGCAAAAATTGCATTATTTGGATTGACAATCCGAAAAGATTTGAGTTTTTGTTCATTAACCAAATTAATCCATTTTTTTAATTATTTCCCCAGAATGTTTACTATTTTAATTTTAAAATATTTATATTGCACAATTTGGACGAAATACTAAAAAATAAATTAATCTAACGAGGGTTACAGATTTTAACCCTTCAACTTTTTAGTACAATTAAGTCGGGGTAGGTAGGGTTTAAATCTTTAAGACTTGCCTTTCTTTTTTAATGTTTTCGCTGTGTCTATTTATTTATATTCATTTAAACCGAATATTCAAACTTAAATTCAATGAACAAGCATTTTTACGAAGTTTGTTTTTAATCTTAATTTTTTTGATGAGTCAGTTTTATCCAAGGTTTAAGGCTACTTTCAGATTTCTTTCATATCAAAATTGAATAATATTGTGTTCTTGCAAAATATTTAGAAAAATATTATACACCTTGGACGCATTATCTTCGAACATAACCCAATTTTCGTTTAATCACGCTAATCCAGACTTCTAGACCCATAACTAATAGGCTGCCACTATCCTTATGTGATACTGAAAAATACCTTGCCAGTTCATCTGGTATATCGTACCTTTCTATATTCCTATGTACAGGAATCCAGCAGAGTTGTGAGTTAGGTTAGGTAATTGGACTGACAATTGATGACGTTATCGTCACACTTAGATCAATGTAGATCCATTGTGTTACCCGGAGTGTAGTCTCTCTTTTCCGATATAAACCTGTGTCCCCTGAATCAGTCAATCCATTTGGAGGCATTGACGAAGTTCGATATGTTAATTCCTGACATATTAGAGAGCTCTTCCAAATTATTGAAGAACTAGCTGCCTAACAGATTCTTTCTCTGGTGACAGAGTGCAGGGCAGTGGCAGAGAAAGTGTGCGGTTGAGTTTCATTTTGAATTTATGATATCCCAACAGGTTATGTCCAGTGATTATGCTTATAAGAGAGCGAAGGGATCTCTTGTTGAGTTGCATAATTTTGTCTGTCCTCTGTTACTTGAAGCATGACCATATTTTCCTGGTAGTGTCACAAGTGTCAAGTAGACTCCACCTTGTTTTGGATTTCTTTAGGATCCTGTCAGAAATTTTTTGTTTAATGTAACAGGGTGGGAAATTTACCAGCTCTGCTTGACTGACGTCAAGAGCTGATCTCTGTCTTGCCAACTCATCGGCGTTTTCGTTACCCTGTATACCGCTGTGTCCCGGGACCCAGCAGAGTCTAACATTGTGTTGCGTACCAAGAACCTTTAGCTCTTTACGGCAGCAAGAAACAAGTTTCGATTTTATCACAGTGGCCGAAATCGCTTTTATTGCCGCTTGGCTATCTATATAAAAGGTGATATCAGCCCGTGGTAGCGCCATCATCCTTACCTGTGTACCAGCTGTTTTCACTACCAGGACCTCTGCTTGGAAGACACTACTATAATCTGGGAGCCTAATTGAGTTGTTTAACCCAATAGATGCAGAGAAAAAGCCTGCACCAACACCAGTGTCCATTTTGGAGCCATCAGTATAGATTGCTATGGCTGACTCACTGGTGTAGGGTTGGTTGTTCGTCCATTCTTCTCTGCTTGGAATGGCAGTTTGGAATGGTTTATGAAAGTCCAGTTCGGGTGTTTTATAGTCTATAATAATACTATCACCCAGATGGATGTTTCTGAAGAATCTGTGCGTGACCTATTGTGCTGTTTTTTCCAGGTATTAGTCTGGCTTAGCTTTAAGGCGCTATATGCCGCGGATTCTTGTACGAAAAGAGTGAGTATTCCACCAAGAACACGTAAAAACGGCACACTCTTTATGCAAGTTGTATTTGCACTCGATGGTGAACCATTAGAGTGGAAAACTCTAAAGAGAGACGGACCAATTGTGATACAAAGTATAAGCTTGACGGAATATTTAGTCCCAAGAATCGAAACGTTTAATTTGTTGGGTGAAAATCTAAATGTAAGTAGTGGACGAATAGCTATTTTCATAATGAAAAAGTAGGTTTTTTGTTATCATTACTGTAGAATTAATTTCCACACGCCGGCCAGCGGATACTTTTTACTGTTCTAAGTAATATTTACAATCCTTGGAATCATTTTAACACTTATTTTCAAGTGATTGGTTCATTAAAGAAACTATTCCTGTAGCAAAAATGATTATCCGACTAGGCAAAAATTGCATTATTTGGATTGACAATCCGAAAAGATTTGAGTTTTTGTTCATTAACCAAATTAATCCATTTTTTTAATTATTTCCCCAGAATGTTTACTATTTTAATTTTAAAATATTTATATTGCACAATTTGGACGAAATACTAAAAAATAAATTAATCTAACGAGGGTTACAGATTTTAACCCTTCAACTTTTTAGTACAATTAAGTCGGGGTAGGTAGGGTTTAAATCTTTAAGACTTGCCTTTCTTTTTTAATGTTTTCGCTGTGTCTATTTATTTATATTCATTTAAACCGAATATTCAAACTTAAATTCAATGAACAAGCATTTTTACGAAGTTTGTTTTTAATCTTAATTTTTTTGATGAGTCAGTTTTATCCAAGGTTTAAGGCTACTTTCAGATTTCTTTCATATCAAAATTGAATAATATTGTGTTCTTGCAAAATATTTAGAAAAATATTATACACCTTGGACGCATTATCTTCGAACATAACCCAATTTTCGTTTAATCACGCTAATCCAGACTTCTAGACCCATAACTAATAGGCTGCCACTATCCTTATGTGATACTGAAAAATACCTTGCCAGTTCATCTGGTATATCGTACCTTTCTATATTCCTATGTACAGGAATCCAGCAGAGTTGTGAGTTAGGTTAGGTAATTGGACTGACAATTGATGACGTTATCGTCACACTTAGATCAATGTAGATCCATTGTGTTACCCGGAGTGTAGTCTCTCTTTTCCGATATAAACCTGTGTCCCCTGAATCAGTCAATCCATTTGGAGGCATTGACGAAGTTCGATATGTTAATTCCTGACATATTAGAGAGCTCTTCCAAATTATTGAAGAACTAGCTGCCTAACAGATTCTTTCTCTGGTGACAGAGTGCAGGGCAGTGGCAGAGAAAGTGTGCGGTTGAGTTTCATTTTGAATTTATGATATCCCAACAGGTTATGTCCAGTGATTATGCTTATAAGAGAGCGAAGGGATCTCTTGTTGAGTTGCATAATTTTGTCTGTCCTCTGTTACTTGAAGCATGACCATATTTTCCTGGTAGTGTCACAAGTGTCAAGTAGACTCCACCTTGTTTTGGATTTCTTTAGGATCCTGTCAGAAATTTTTTGTTTAATGTAACAGGGTGGGAAATTTACCAGCTCTGCTTGACTGACGTCAAGAGCTGATCTCTGTCTTGCCAACTCATCGGCGTTTTCGTTACCCTGTATACCGCTGTGTCCCGGGACCCAGCAGAGTCTAACATTGTGTTGCGTACCAAGAACCTTTAGCTCTTTACGGCAGCAAGAAACAAGTTTCGATTTTATCACAGTGGCCGAAATCGCTTTTATTGCCGCTTGGCTATCTATATAAAAGGTGATATCAGCCCGTGGTAGCGCCATCATCCTTACCTGTGTACCAGCTGTTTTCACTACCAGGACCTCTGCTTGGAAGACACTACTATAATCTGGGAGCCTAATTGAGTTGTTTAACCCAATAGATGCAGAGAAAAAGCCTGCACCAACACCAGTGTCCATTTTGGAGCCATCAGTATAGATTGCTATGGCTGACTCACTGGTGTAGGGTTGGTTGTTCGTCCATTCTTCTCTGCTTGGAATGGCAGTTTGGAATGGTTTATGAAAGTCCAGTTCGGGTGTTTTATAGTCTATAATAATACTATCACCCAGATGGATGTTTCTGAAGAATCTGTGCGTGACCTATTGTGCTGTTTTTTCCAGGTATTAGTCTGGCTTAGCTTTAAGGCGCTATATGCCGCGGATTCTTGTACGAAAAGAGTGAGTATTCCACCAAGAACACGTAAAAACGGCACACTCTTTATGCAAGTTGTATTTGCACTCGATGGTGAACCATTAGAGTGGAAAACTCTAAAGAGAGACGGACCAATTGTGATACAAAGTATAAGCTTGACGGAATATTTAGTCCCAAGAATCGAAACGTTTAATTTGTTGGGTGAAAATCTAAATGTAAGTAGTGGACGAATAGCTATTTTCATAATGAAAAAGTAGGTTTTTTGTTATCATTACTGTAGAATTAATTTCCACACGCCGGCCAGCGGATACTTTTTACTGTTCTAAGTAATATTTACAATCCTTGGAATCATTTTAACACTTATTTTCAAGTGATTGGTTCATTAAAGAAACTATTCCTGTAGCAAAAATGATTATCCGACTAGGCAAAAATTGCATTATTTGGATTGACAATCCGAAAAGATTTGAGTTTTTGTTCATTAACCAAATTAATCCATTTTTTTAATTATTTCCCCAGAATGTTTACTATTTTAATTTTAAAATATTTATATTGCACAATTTGGACGAAATACTAAAAAATAAATTAATCTAACGAGGGTTACAGATTTTAACCCTTCAACTTTTTAGTACAATTAAGTCGGGGTAGGTAGGGTTTAAATCTTTAAGACTTGCCTTTCTTTTTTAATGTTTTCGCTGTGTCTATTTATTTATATTCATTTAAACCGAATATTCAAACTTAAATTCAATGAACAAGCATTTTTACGAAGTTTGTTTTTAATCTTAATTTTTTTGATGAGTCAGTTTTATCCAAGGTTTAAGGCTACTTTCAGATTTCTTTCATATCAAAATTGAATAATATTGTGTTCTTGCAAAATATTTAGAAAAATATTATACACCTTGGACGCATTATCTTCGAACATAACCCAATTTTCGTTTAATCACGCTAATCCAGACTTCTAGACCCATAACTAATAGGCTGCCACTATCCTTATGTGATACTGAAAAATACCTTGCCAGTTCATCTGGTATATCGTACCTTTCTATATTCCTATGTACAGGAATCCAGCAGAGTTGTGAGTTAGGTTAGGTAATTGGACTGACAATTGATGACGTTATCGTCACACTTAGATCAATGTAGATCCATTGTGTTACCCGGAGTGTAGTCTCTCTTTTCCGATATAAACCTGTGTCCCCTGAATCAGTCAATCCATTTGGAGGCATTGACGAAGTTCGATATGTTAATTCCTGACATATTAGAGAGCTCTTCCAAATTATTGAAGAACTAGCTGCCTAACAGATTCTTTCTCTGGTGACAGAGTGCAGGGCAGTGGCAGAGAAAGTGTGCGGTTGAGTTTCATTTTGAATTTATGATATCCCAACAGGTTATGTCCAGTGATTATGCTTATAAGAGAGCGAAGGGATCTCTTGTTGAGTTGCATAATTTTGTCTGTCCTCTGTTACTTGAAGCATGACCATATTTTCCTGGTAGTGTCACAAGTGTCAAGTAGACTCCACCTTGTTTTGGATTTCTTTAGGATCCTGTCAGAAATTTTTTGTTTAATGTAACAGGGTGGGAAATTTACCAGCTCTGCTTGACTGACGTCAAGAGCTGATCTCTGTCTTGCCAACTCATCGGCGTTTTCGTTACCCTGTATACCGCTGTGTCCCGGGACCCAGCAGAGTCTAACATTGTGTTGCGTACCAAGAACCTTTAGCTCTTTACGGCAGCAAGAAACAAGTTTCGATTTTATCACAGTGGCCGAAATCGCTTTTATTGCCGCTTGGCTATCTATATAAAAGGTGATATCAGCCCGTGGTAGCGCCATCATCCTTACCTGTGTACCAGCTGTTTTCACTACCAGGACCTCTGCTTGGAAGACACTACTATAATCTGGGAGCCTAATTGAGTTGTTTAACCCAATAGATGCAGAGAAAAAGCCTGCACCAACACCAGTGTCCATTTTGGAGCCATCAGTATAGATTGCTATGGCTGACTCACTGGTGTAGGGTTGGTTGTTCGTCCATTCTTCTCTGCTTGGAATGGCAGTTTGGAATGGTTTATGAAAGTCCAGTTCGGGTGTTTTATAGTCTATAATAATACTATCACCCAGATGGATGTTTCTGAAGAATCTGTGCGTGACCTATTGTGCTGTTTTTTCCAGGTATTAGTCTGGCTTAGCTTTAAGGCGCTATATGCCGCGGATTCTTGTACGAAAAGATCTACGGGTTTCAGGTTGAATATCGCCTCTAGCCCTGCGGTTGGCGTGGATCTCATGAACCCCGTAATTCCAATGCACCATAGTCTCTGTACTTTTGTCAGGGTTTTAAGATTTGTTTTTTTTCAGCTTCCTTAAATTGTTGGTTTTTTATACATTTTTTAATAAAGGTGTATTAGGTCTAACATAAACCTTTTTTTTTAATAAAAATTGAATTTTTTCGTCGGCATGAGCAGTGCTGACGGTCGTTGGTTGGTGTGGTTGAGATGGGTTTGGAGGGCATTAACTCCTGTTGCTTCTTAGTTGGCTTGGTCCTTTGGTGGCTTCAGCCTCTGTTGTACCGCGTTTCTGCCGCTACGTAGAAGTTTCCGAAGCTGTCATCTGACCATATTCCAAATGCTGGATCCATCATGGATAGCACCTGGAGATACCGGTCTTCTGTAATTAAATTAATATGAGGGCTGGGATGGGATGGTATTTTTTGCAGCATCTTTACGCTGAGGTTGTACATGTATTTGTCTATCGGACAATTCCTGAGGCTTCGTATAGCTTAGAGTTACTGTTAAACTTAACAGAGTTTGGTTTGCGGAAAAGGGATGTGAAATGGCGAAGAACTTTTCGCTCGAAAATTTGCAGTTTTTTTATGTACGATGGGCTTATAGTGTACCATATAGGAAAGCTATAAGTTAAAATGGGACGCATGAGTTGCTTATAAAGCAGAAGTTTCGTCTTTGTTTGGAGTCCGCCTCGTACTTTCATTAGAGGTCGTAATAGAGAAAAGGCATGGTTAGCCTTACGAAGGGTGAATTTGGAGTGTTGGTTAAATTTGAACCTTTCTCAGAAGTGAACTCCTAGGTATTTAACCGTTTCCTTGGGCTTGATAACAGTGTTATCTGGAAGGGTCAGCGAGAGGTTTGTGCATCTTTTGGCTAGGCCATTGTGCGAAGGCGTCCTAAAACAGATCAACTCTGTTTTGGTAGGGTTAGTTTTTATACCCTATTGGTCGTAATACTCACAAAACTTAAGGATATGTTCCTTTACTCTTCGGAAGGCTAAGTCTGGGGTGGAGGATGCGCTATAAGTGATGGAGTCATCAGCAAATAAGAGGGTATTTGTCCTGGATATGTTTTGTGGTTGTTTAGAAGTATATAAATTGAAAAGGTCGGGTCCAAGGGGAAATCCCTGAGCAACACCAGCGGAAATGTTCATGAGGCTTGAGTTAGAATTCCCCATTCGCACGTAAAATTTACGGTTAGTAAGGAAACTATGGATGATTAGGATAAGATGCCTGGGCATGTGAAGAGACTTCATCTTGAAAACCAGCCCATCTATCCAAACCGAGTCGAATGTGGAGTGGGATGCCTTGAACCCGAATTTGTTATGCTGCACCATCCCATGGATGAGCAAAATGAGCGAAGTTTGTTACGGATCAGCATTTCAAGGCGTTTTCTGAGGTTCGGTCGAAGGGAAATGGGTCGATAATTGGTAACACAATTTGTACCAGATTTTTTTTTTTTTGGTATTGGGAAAATTTCGGCGATTTTCCATTTGTTAGGGAAGTAACTGTTGTTAACACAGTTATTCAGAATAATCGTGAGGATTATAATGGCTGTCGGGGGTAATTTCTTTATTAGAAAGTTAGAAACCTTATCAGGTCCTGAAGATTTCTTTGAATTACCGTTTTGGATAGAACTAGAGGTCTAAGCGGTTGGTAAAATATTTATCAGTTGTCGTGTATACTGATGAATTTTCCTGTGGAAAGGTGGTAAGCGTGTCATTGTTCTGAGATGTCAGTCCCGTGACTTCGCCTTTTGCGCTAGAGGGAAAGTCCGGTAAGTGGACTGAAAGGTTAGGTTTATAATAATAATAACAGAGTTTCTGGAACCATCTCAGCTTACGCCAAGAGTACCTATCTCTGCATTGCAGGAGATTAGGCTCTGATGTGTGCTCTAGATTCTAAAATACTCAATATATAAGGTCAGACAAACCTTTACAATAAAACATCTATGTATTATTAATCACTATTTTTTATATACAAAATAAGTTTATTTTTAAAAACATTTATACTTAGCTCATTCTTCAATTCACTTGGAAGTCTATTAAAAGAATTTATTCCCATATACATAACTGAGTCCTGGGTGCTACTTCTGTTACACCTATTGGGCCTCAAATTTTCACTGTTGCGTAAATTATAAGGTTGTAATTCTCCAACGTTGATAATATTAACTTTTAAGTATTCAGGAACCATATTGTTTTTCATTTTATATATTAATAACATAGCGCTATATCTAAGTCTCTGTTTAACACTCATCCAATTTAAAACTTCCAACATCATTCTTATTGGGGTGTAGACATTCACTCTCAATATCATTCGCATTGCTTTATTTTGCAATAATTGAAGCCGATTTACTATTTCTTGTTGACAACCATACAAAAGAGTTGAACAATAATTAAAATGGGGTAAGACAATAGTATTATATAGAAGCAAAGTACTTTCAAATGTTAAGTTTCTTCTAATTCTTTTTATAAAACCAACTTTTTTAGCAATTTTTCCGCACACATATCTCCCATGCTCTTTGAAATTTAACTTCGAGTCCAAAACAACTCCGAGATATCTAAAACTATCCACACACTCAATAACTTCCCCATCCATACATACATTTATGGGTTCATTTACTTTAAGTTTCATACATTTCGTCTTTTTTACATTCAATTTCATTTTATTCATTTGAAGCCACCGGTTTATGCTCTCCAAGTCCTCATTTAAACATTGTAACAACCATTCAACATTTTTTCCACTTATATATATCAGGGCATCATCCGCAAACAACACAACTTTGCAAAATTTCAGCACGCATTTAATATCATTTATGTACAAAAGGAAAAGCAACACACCTAAAACTGATCCCTGAGGGACTCCAAGTTCCACTCCAGTCGCATTTGATGTAATATCGCCAATCTTTGTTCTTTGGGTCCTCCCTGTAAGGTACGATTTAAACCAGTTTAGTTCATTTTCCTTAATTCCATACATTTCCAACTTTCGCACTAATATATTTCTTTCAATGGTCTCAAACGCACGCTTAAAATCCAAAAACACTGCTATTACCGAATTATTGCAATCAATTTCTTTTTTCCATTCATATATCAACCAATTTAACGCAGTTTCACAAGAGTGACCTTTCCTAAACCCAGATTGCTCTTTTATTAAAATGTTGTTATTTTCTAAATAGTCTTGTAGTTGGTTAGCTACATAACGTTCTAGAATCTTTTCAAATGTAGGCAGCATATTCACTGGACGAAACTCTTCACATTTTACGGTGTTTACCACCTTCTCTACCGGAATAACAGTGGATTCTTTCCAACTGCTTGGAAATATCCCGAAGCACAATGAATTATTAACAATTTTGATTAACACAGGGCCAATGATTTCAATTGATTTTAAAATTATGTCTCTGTTAATACCTCGTAAGTCCTTTTTATTATTTAATTTTTTAATGAGGGCATATAACGATTCCACGCTTGCATAACGAAATTTAAAAACACAATTTATGTGTATGCTTGGTGGAATATAATGTTGAAAAGGAATTGAATAATTAATTTCGACCACACTCTCAACAAAATACAAATTAAACCTATTAGCAATTTGATTTTCATCAGTTAAAGATTCTTGCCCAAACTTAACATTAGTGATATCTTTACTTTTATTGTTTTTCATAATAAGAGACTTAATCGTTTTCCATGTACCGACTTGATTACCACTGTTCGATTGTATCTGCGTGCGAATATGTCGATTTTTTGTTGCCAAAACTTCTATTTTATACTTATTTCGAATCATTTTATATCTCCTCCAATCTTCAACATTGTTGCTGTAAATTGCTGTTCTAAAAGCCGTTATTTTTTCCTGTTTCATTCTCCATAAATTACCATTGTACCACTGACAATCAACTTTCACTCCAATCAATTTTTCAATAGTCATAGCGTCACAGCATCTTCCAATACAATCATCAAATCTCATACGTAAGATCATTAAAGTTCCGCTCATAAAACAATTCAGGAAAGCCGTTATTATTCAAAAGATTATCTAATTTAGATTTGGAATACTTAAGAATCTTTTTCTTCTGCAAATCATTTTTATAATTATTACCCTTTATTTCAACTCTTATTGTCTCATGATCAGATACTTTAAAGTTCTTATCCACACACACATTAAATTCATCTTTCGCGTCTATGTTAACACACACATAATCAATCAATGTTCGAGAATGTTCTGTAATTCTTGTAGCCTCCTTAACAAGTTGAATGTCACCTTGATCAATAATTAAGTCTAACATTCTCACTTTATTAGTATCATCCGTTAGCAAGTCAATATTAAAATCTCCCATTACTACTGTGTTACTTTCACTTTCCAAATTCTCAGCATACCAATTTTCATAAAACCGTAAAAATTCATTTACCGATGAGCTCGGCGATCTATATACACCAACAAACACCCATTTTTTACTTTCAAACCATACATACAATTTTAAAATCCATACAAAATTATTATATTGTGTAGTATTCACCACTTCAAAACGTAATCCTTTTTTAATGTACGCTATTACACCTCCTGTATGCCTTGAATGCGAAAAGCAGTTAATGTGGGAGTAGTTACTTATTTTATATTCACATTCTTCAATATCTGTTGTTATTCGGGTTTCCGATAACAACAATATATCAGGTTTACAATTATTTACCAATAACTCAACATGGCTTTTGTTATTGAGAAGACTCTGCGCATTTAAACAATACGAAATAGCCTTCCTCTTATTGGTGGGTTGCTACAAGTGTCTTTTTCTTTCTATTTTAAGTTTGCGAAGATAAACCTCACAACAATTATCCAACGCATTATGATTCACATCTAAATTTAGCTTTAATTCTTCATTCATTTTCACACAATTCACACAAGACAAAATTGTCGTCGTACATTCAGAACCAGTATGTTGCCCTCCACATTTAAAACAAACCATTTTTTCATTTACACAGTCTTTACTAAAGTGCCCAAAACCCAAGCACTTGTAGCATCTCTTAACATAAACAGCTTCACTCACTTGACATTTGTCCCATCCAACACTGATCTTACCAACTTTCATGATTTCATTGTAGCTTACTACATCCACTTCTATCACTGCAGTATAGTACACCGATGTTTTACCCTTTCGCTTCCACATAGTTTTGAATTCTATCTCCGAGTTCTTTAAAAAATCATTTTGTCTACGAATGCAGGATAAAAACTCTTTTTCTTCAAATTTATCCGAGATATATGATATTTTAACTCTTGGTTTCTTATTTATCACATTTACACAATAATTATCTCCAAGTTTATCTCTAACATCACTTGATAATTTTTCAACCGAATTCTCATTATCACACGACACTATTATTGCCCCACTATTGAGCTTTTGTATTCCTGAAACCTGAATACCACTTGTAGATGGATTTACTTTTGATTTCACTTCCGATTTTGTTTTCTCTGCACTTTGACTTAACTCCTTTGGCACAACTTTAATTTGAGAATTTTTCTTTAATTCACCTGCGTATGTTTTCTTTTCAACCATACCGTCAGCACTGTTGTTTTTCTTTTTAATTTCTACCGAAAGCTTATTTACCGATTTGGTTATAGTGTTAACACTTTCCTTCATTTGACTATCCCTCTCACTCGCGTTATTCACAATTTGATTGTTTATCTCCGTTAGCGAATCTGTTGCATTAATTATTTTATTAACACCATCACAAATCTTATTACTTTGATCCTTCAAACTTAAATTAAAATCATTAATTTTTTTTATTTCATTAACACTTTTTTCAATTAATTTATATGTATCGTTAAATGAATTTAACTTTTCACTGTGCCTTTTTTCCATTGCTTCTAGAACATCTCTAATCTCGGCTCTGTTTTGTTTTAAAGATTCCGTAAACTGTTCTTTGTAATGATTTAAACCCTTGTTGTTTTCGTCTATAACTTTTTTAATATTATTTATTACACTGTCCACATTATAAATATGATTTAAACAATCATCACAAATAAATTTAACCATTTTCACTGATTGAATAATACCACTGCTATAGCTGTCCAGACCACAACACTTTGGCGATAGATGCCACACTTTTTTGCATATACCATCGCATTTAATGGAAGACTTTCCTACTATAGCAGTATTACATTTTTGGCATTCCATCTTTAAAAGATTTCGGCCAAATAATTAATACTGCCCAAATTAATCACACAAACACTTGAAGCGTATCAAATATAATATATAAAATTAAACACGATTATCAGAGCGAATAAAAAGCACGTCCGCACTCGACAAATGTCTATTGTTTCAAATTACCTTCGAAGAATTCTTCAAAAGCGTTCGTTTTTTTCTTGGTCTGATGAAAGAAAAGTGTCATTATATTGCAAATGGCCAACTATAGGGGATTTTCTTCCTATGATTTGGTTGATTTGTTCGTATGTGTCCGGTCCATGTTTTATGACGTTAAGTCTTCCTGAATTGGGAGTCGATGAATGCTTTTGTGTTTTGGTCAATAAGGGTGTTGAAACACTTGAGTTGAGAGAAAACACTCTGGTATTCATCTCCGTGTGTACTTAGAGTACGGTGAAAAATTTTTTTGAAGAATTCTCCGAAGCTTTTGCCTGTACTTATACATATTTTGTATATGTTGGGAAAGGTCTTTATATTTTGACTGAGTAGTTCTTTGTTGTGCTTGTTCAGCAATTGTTACAGCAATTGAACATTCAATAGTCTCGATTGTGGAATCGATTGCTTGATTGCTCAAATTGTGTGAAGTGCTGGGTGTGTTATTCCGCAGATTATCCGTTAAGGAGCTTTGGAATACTTCCCAATTGATCTTTTTATAATTAATAAATTCTTGCTGAGGAGTAGCAAGTATATTAAATTTTAAGACAGGTTGCTAGTTGAATCTGATACAATCGCAGTGCACGTGAAGTTGTTGAGTGTAGGAAGTCTACAAATCAGGTTAGGGGAGCACAGGAAAAAGTCAAGTGTCGAAGGAGTCTTCGGGTATGTTGGGATTGGTTGAGAAACAACCTCAAAAGAGTGGGTATGGGAAGAGCCAGAGCCAGTCAGACATAACTACTCCTTGGTAAGAGCTTGAATTGTCCATCCACAATTGGTGGCGAGCATTGAAGTCACCACCAATTATGCAGTGAGTGTAGTTTTGACAGAATGGGTTTAGCAAGTCGAGGTCGTGATTTATGTTAATTCGGGATGCACCACATTGATTGTACAAAGATATCAGAAGGATATTTTCGTTATTTTCAAGTGCGATGACTAGGCAGGTTACTTCAAATGTAACCAATCCTTGTATAATGAATGATCTTGCGGCACTGAAAAGGAGATCTTACCAAAATAGCCGTACCAGTTTTGCCAAGATCTACATCTGTCCGGAATAAGGTGCACTTTTCAAAGTAATGCCGATGCCTCGAAGCTAGTCTAGTTTCGGAGAGCAAAACGGCGTCGGGTTTTCAGAATTTTACTACTTTTAGTTTTAGTCACTTGAAAGAGTCAGAATTACGGAGAACGAAGGAAAAAAAGTGTAAAATGAGGAATGATTCCGGAAATCTTCAGTTCTTTTTAGAACTCGGTAGCGGCAAGATCTAAATAAGAGATAAAAATAGGTTTCAAATGGTAGGTTGATGGATGGTTGGCTGGGTGGGTGGGTTAGGTAGGTAGGCGGGCGGATTATGTGTACTGCTGCAGAGTTACGTTTGCTTATATACTTTTTTAATGGACAGGGAATTTCATCTGTAAAAAATTCGTCGTCTAATAAAAGTACTTAAGCAGGTCAATTAGCCGATTTTTTTTGCCCTAGATGGAGGTCTAGGGCAACTTTTCTTAAAAACTTCTTTTGAGAACTTCAAATTTTCTTCAAAAATATATAATTATCTTAACTATAATAAATAACAATTATTGATAATTCGCAAAAAAAACACTTCACAATTACTTTTGCTCAAATACTTTTTTATTGGAAGGGTAATTTCATTGCTTCTGTAAAAAAATTGTCTTCTGTTGAAAGTACTTAAGCAGGCCATGTAGACCTCCATCTAAGGCAACTTTTCTTAAAAAGTTCTTTTCAAAACTTTAAATTTATTTCAAACAAATATGTATATCCTTAAACTCAATTTGCGGCCAAACTAAGAGGCATTAAAGTTTACACATTTTGAACTCGAACTTTGAACTCTCTAAACGGCTTGTCCTAGCGATTTAAGAATTGTATATCCGTGATCTATGGAGTACCACCTTTCAATCGACCAATCTTTAAACTTGATTTGCAGCCAAACTAATCGTCCTAGAGGCATGAAAATTTACACTTTTTTCTCTTTAAGCGCTTGCTGCTTGACCAAATTATAGCATTTGGGGTGGGTTCAGGTTGGGTGTATGCAAAGTTTTTTTTTTGGAATTAAACATTTTCTTTTGGGCTTAAAGAAACTGCATAAGGGTTTACCGATAATTTTTCAAAATTGACATATTTTTTCTTTAAACATGATTGCATTTAACTAAGCTTCCTAGGTAGTTAGAACTGTCTGAAATCATTATATATCTCTTTGTAATTGTTTCGTCGTCCTGAAAAGGACGGATTAGGATTCGTCAGTTTTTTGGTAATCATACCGTTTATATTGGGCAGTGTCATGCAACATTTGTCAGGAATCCCAACGGTGGAAGTGTTGCTCTCTGTCTCAAGACCTATAAAAGCTGTTTGTTTTCCCGCATTGCCCTAGTTGTAGATAGCTCATCTCCTCGGCGAAGTCTTTCGATGTCCACCCAAGTCACAATGGACACCTTCGCCAGGTTTCCTACAAGCTTATATAAGTCAACATGTGTGTGCCCTACGACAACTTTTAGGCGTCTGTACCATGCCTCCACACTGTTGTGTGTCCTCGGGAAGTTGGTTTCGTTTGATGAGTCTCCAGTGGTCCTAAATTCTGGCCTGTACCGCGGTAGTAATGATGCGATACTAACATATTTCTGTTTGAACCATGTGACCAAGTTTTTTCTCAGCGTGCTTAAGCGACGAAAAGAGGGCCTCAAAGTAGCTGCCCACTTCTTGGGCTGGCACAAAAGCCAGTGTTTTTAGCATGTGCACTTCCATTCAGAAGTCTTCCTCCTGCCCATATTTGGTAGCCAGTCCAAGGCTCTGAACTTTTCGCCAAATTATTTGGAAAAATTGGAAAAGGCACCCATGTAAATAGGCTTGTTGATTTAATTTTGGTGGGGGCAAAACCCCCATTTATTCGGCTTAATACAAGCTAATTCTTAATCTAACTTAAAAACTAAGAACTTATGCTAAGGTTAGTGAGGGGGAGGACGGTTCAGAAGCCGGAGTTTTAAGGAAGGAGTACTCAGGTTAAAGTCGAAGAAACTTATGTTTGAATTAACAGCCCGTAGCATGCGAGAGACAGGTTCGTTGGAGCCGTAAGATGTTCGGTGGGGGGGTATATAAAAGAGACGAGGGTGACGTGTATTACGGGGATTAGTATTAAAAGAGATGGAGTTGTAGAGCGACATGCAGTCAACGGAACCGGAGAGTAATCGATGAATGAAGAGAATGTCTGCTATCTCTCTTCGTTCTTCCAACGAATTCAGGTTGATTAGTTTAAGTCGATCTAGATAGGGAGGCAGAATCAGAGGATTGTTCCATGATAGACCTCGAAGAGCAAAGCGTAGGAATCGACGCTGGATGCTTTCGATTCTGGAGATATGAGTAAGTTGGTAAGGGGACCAAACTTGAGAGGCGTATTCTAGCAGTGGACGAATAAATGATATGTATAAGGACCGGGTTACATAGGGGTTGGAGAATTCTTTGGACCATCTTTTGACGAAGCCGAGCACTGAGTTTGCTTTGAGAATGATATCGTCTATGTGAGTGAGAAAATTAAGCTCAGGGTCACATAAAATGCCAAGGTCACGAATATTATCAACGGTGGGTATAGGTTGATTATGGAGCAGGTAGAGACGGGGAGGAGATTTGTTACGTTTGCGTGAAAAAGTAATTGATTGGCATTTGACGACGTTAAGCTCCAAGCTATTTTTTAGACACCAAACTGAAAAACTGTCTAGATCCTTTTGAATAAGGGAAGAGTCATGTGTTGAGGAAATGGTCTTGAAAAACTTGGTATCATCGGCGTACAGAGAGACAGAAGAATGTTTGATGACCCTATCAATATCATTAATAGCAAGAATAAACAAAAGTGGGCCGAGGTGGCTGCCTTGGGGGACACCGGAGGTAGCTAAGAAAGGGCAAGAAGTGGCAGATCTAAATCGAACGCTGTAATAACGGTTTTCAAGGTAAGAAGAAATCCACTGTAACAAAGAGGGTTCAAAGCCGAGAGTGGACAATTTGAAAAGAATAAGCTTATGGGAAATTTTGTCGAAGGCCTTGCTGAAATCGGTTGAGATAACATCGACTTCGTAGCCTTTTTCTAAGGCTGAAAGGGTGACGGATACAAATTCAACAAGGTTAGTGGTTGTAGACCGGCATTTGAGAAAGCCATGCTGTGAAGAGGAGATGAGTGATTTGCAGTGGAAACTTAAGGTTTCATACAAAATACTTTCAAAGATTTTGGGTAAGTGTGAAAGCTTGGCGATGGGACGATAATTGTTAACATCGCTCTTCGGACCCTTTTTGTGAATGGGGGTTATGAAAGAAGATTTCCATTTGTCAGGAAACTCTCCTTTACTAAGGGAAAGGCTGAAAATTTTTGAGAGAGGGAGAGAAAGGATGGAAGAGCATTTTTTTAGAAGTATGGCAGGGAGACCATCTGGACCAGGGTTGAATTCATCGTTAAGTTGATTCAATTTATATTCGATAAGATGGGGATCAATGGAACGAGGGAGAAGCGGTCCAAGAGAAAAACTTTGTAAATAATTGAAATAGGCTGAATCAGGAACAAAGCAGTCATCGGCAAAAGATTGTTTGAAGAATGTGGCAAAAAGGTTGGCGATAGTGTTAGGATCGTTTGAAGTTTCGTTATTGAAAGAGAGAGAGGTTGGGTAGCCATCGGATTTTCTTTTGTAGTTAACAAACTGAAAAAATGACTTAGGGTCTATGATAAGGTTGGATTGCGTTTCCATTAGATACCGCTGGTAAAGGGAGTTGTATAGCTCGGTAAAATGGAGATAAGAACCAAGATAGTTAGAGTAGTCAGTAGGAGAACGAGAGCGGATGTAACTTTCCCACAAATTATTTCTTTTATTTCGCAGAGAACGAAGTTTGCGATTGTACCAGGGTGGGGAAGTAGTCGAGGTTTTGTGCCGGGAAAAAGGAACATAAAGAGAAATAGAGTTAAATATTTCTCTGTAGAACAAGGTTAAGGCATCATTAACGGTTAAGTTTTCAAAATTGAAGGAGACTTTGTTGAGGTATTCATTTATTAGGCGATAGTTTGCTTTATGGAAGTCGTAAGAAAACAGATCCGTAGGAGGGGTGGACTGTAATGGAGAATCGTGAAAGAATGAGATAAGAAGGGGAGGGTGGAAGTTATCGATGGTTGAGAGAAAAAGGGGACTAGGTGATACAGATGCGTTAACAGGGTCTGTTGTGAAAATAAGGTCAAGTTGCCTACCCATGAAATTTGAAATGCCACTAACTTGGCAGAGGCTTGAATCAGCAAGGCTATCTAAGAAAAGACATTCTTTGGCAGATGTGGGATTGGAAGCAAAATAAAACGAAAGATCATCTGATGGAGACCATTTTAAATTAGGAAGGTTGAAGTCACCGAAAAGAATGATCTCATCATGGGGGTCACTCAAATCGGTGATGTGATCAATCATTTTAATTACAAGTTCATAGGATGCGATAGTTTGTGAAGGTAAGATGTAGCAACAGACAACGTAAAGTGACTTTCGGGGTAGTGAAATCTTAATTGACACATAATCAAGGATAGGGGAAGAAGATATGGCAATAAGGGAAGAGTCGATAGTATTTTTTACAGCCAGAAGGACACCACGGTTAGGGCAAACATTGGTGGGTCGGTTAAGATCGTCATCGCGATAAACGTTAAAGGTAGAAGGGAACAATTCTTGATTTTTGATGCTGGGGATAAGGTTCGTCTCAGTCAGTGCGTATAAATCGAAGGGTAAGGCATGAGTTTGTTGCAAAACTGACTGAGTTTTGGAACGAAGGCCTCTTACATTTTGATAGTAGAAAGAAAAAGGGAGATTTTTGGAAGAAGGAGAAGCGGAGGTTGGGAAAATATTAGAAGCGAAAAAACTTATCTTGGTCAGCTCTGCTACGTTGAAGGTGCGAGATCCGCTTTGAGTGAATATATTGCCCCAAGGCCTCAAGATCATTCGCCACTTTTTGGGGAGACAAATTAAGAAAATCATGATATTTCATGAAGAGGTTCTTAAGACTGTTGACATCGGTGGGGAGACCTTCCTGTTGAATCGAGACCATTACACTTGTTTTCGTTTTCCCTTCAAAGCAGACGGAGTCAGGTTTATTGAAGAGGAGATGAGTGATTTGCAGTGGAAACTTAAGGTTTCATACAAAATACTTTCAAAGATTTTGGGTAAGTGTGAAAGCTTGGCGATGGGACGATAATTGTTAACATCGCTCTTCGGACCCTTTTTGTGAATGGGGGTTATGAAAGAAGATTTCCATTTGTCAGGAAACTCTCCTTTACTAAGGGAAAGGCTGAAAATTTTTGAGAGAGGGAGAGAAAGGATGGAAGAGCATTTTTTTAGAAGTATGGCAGGGAGACCATCTGGACCAGGGTTGAATTCATCGTTAAGTTGATTCAATTTATATTCGATAAGATGGGGATCAATGGAACGAGGGAGAAGCGGTCCAAGAGAAAAACTTTGTAAATAATTGAAATAGGCTGAATCAGGAACAAAGCAGTCATCGGCAAAAGATTGTTTGAAGAATGTGGCAAAAAGGTTGGCGATAGTGTTAGGATCGTTTGAAGTTTCGTTATTGAAAGAGAGAGAGGTTGGGTAGCCATCGGATTTTCTTTTGTAGTTAACAAACTGAAAAAATGACTTAGGGTCTATGATAAGGTTGGATTGCGTTTCCATTAGATACCGCTGGTAAAGGGAGTTGTATAGCTCGGTAAAATGGAGATAAGAACCAAGATAGTTAGAGTAGTCAGTAGGAGAACGAGAGCGGATGTAACTTTCCCACAAATTATTTCTTTTATTTCGCAGAGAACGAAGTTTGCGATTGTACCAGGGTGGGGAAGTAGTCGAGGTTTTGTGCCGGGAAAAAGGAACATAAAGAGAAATAGAGTTAAATATTTCTCTGTAGAACAAGGTTAAGGCATCATTAACGGTTAAGTTTTCAAAATTGAAGGAGACTTTGTTGAGGTATTCATTTATTAGGCGATAGTTTGCTTTATGGAAGTCGTAAGAAAACAGATCCGTAGGAGGGGTGGACTGTAATGGAGAATCGTGAAAGAATGAGATAAGAAGGGGAGGGTGGAAGTTATCGATGGTTGAGAGAAAAAGGGGACTAGGTGATACAGATGCGTTAACAGGGTCTGTTGTGAAAATAAGGTCAAGTTGCCTACCCATGAAATTTGAAATGCCACTAACTTGGCAGAGGCTTGAATCAGCAAGGCTATCTAAGAAAAGACATTCTTTGGCAGATGTGGGATTGGAAGCAAAATAAAACGAAAGATCATCTGATGGAGACCATTTTAAATTAGGAAGGTTGAAGTCACCGAAAAGAATGATCTCATCATGGGGGTCACTCAAATCGGTGATGTGATCAATCATTTTAATTACAAGTTCATAGGATGCGATAGTTTGTGAAGGTAAGATGTAGCAACAGACAACGTAAAGTGACTTTCGGGGTAGTGAAATCTTAATTGACACATAATCAAGGATAGGGGAAGAAGATATGGCAATAAGGGAAGAGTCGATAGTATTTTTTACAGCCAGAAGGACACCACGGTTAGGGCAAACATTGGTGGGTCGGTTAAGATCGTCATCGCGATAAACGTTAAAGGTAGAAGGGAACAATTCTTGATTTTTGATGCTGGGGATAAGGTTCGTCTCAGTCAGTGCGTATAAATCGAAGGGTAAGGCATGAGTTTGTTGCAAAACTGACTGAGTTTTGGAACGAAGGCCTCTTACATTTTGATAGTAGAAAGAAAAAGGGAGATTTTTGGAAGAAGGAGAAGCGGAGGTTGGGAAAATATTAGAAGCGAAAAAACTTATCTTGGTCAGCTCTGCTACGTTGAAGGTGCGAGATCCGCTTTGAGTGAATATATTGCCCCAAGGCCTCAAGATCATTCGCCACTTTTTGGGGAGACAAATTAAGAAAATCATGATATTTCATGAAGAGGTTCTTAAGACTGTTGACATCGGTGGGGAGACCTTCCTGTTGAATCGAGACCATTACACTTGTTTTCGTTTTCCCTTCAAAGCAGACGGAGTCAGGTTTATTGAAGAGGAGATGAGTGATTTGCAGTGGAAACTTAAGGTTTCATACAAAATACTTTCAAAGATTTTGGGTAAGTGTGAAAGCTTGGCGATGGGACGATAATTGTTAACATCGCTCTTCGGACCCTTTTTGTGAATGGGGGTTATGAAAGAAGATTTCCATTTGTCAGGAAACTCTCCTTTACTAAGGGAAAGGCTGAAAATTTTTGAGAGAGGGAGAGAAAGGATGGAAGAGCATTTTTTTAGAAGTATGGCAGGGAGACCATCTGGACCAGGGTTGAATTCATCGTTAAGTTGATTCAATTTATATTCGATAAGATGGGGATCAATGGAACGAGGGAGAAGCGGTCCAAGAGAAAAACTTTGTAAATAATTGAAATAGGCTGAATCAGGAACAAAGCAGTCATCGGCAAAAGATTGTTTGAAGAATGTGGCAAAAAGGTTGGCGATAGTGTTAGGATCGTTTGAAGTTTCGTTATTGAAAGAGAGAGAGGTTGGGTAGCCATCGGATTTTCTTTTGTAGTTAACAAACTGAAAAAATGACTTAGGGTCTATGATAAGGTTGGATTGCGTTTCCATTAGATACCGCTGGTAAAGGGAGTTGTATAGCTCGGTAAAATGGAGATAAGAACCAAGATAGTTAGAGTAGTCAGTAGGAGAACGAGAGCGGATGTAACTTTCCCACAAATTATTTCTTTTATTTCGCAGAGAACGAAGTTTGCGATTGTACCAGGGTGGGGAAGTAGTCGAGGTTTTGTGCCGGGAAAAAGGAACATAAAGAGAAATAGAGTTAAATATTTCTCTGTAGAACAAGGTTAAGGCATCATTAACGGTTAAGTTTTCAAAATTGAAGGAGACTTTGTTGAGGTATTCATTTATTAGGCGATAGTTTGCTTTATGGAAGTCGTAAGAAAACAGATCCGTAGGAGGGGTGGACTGTAATGGAGAATCGTGAAAGAATGAGATAAGAAGGGGAGGGTGGAAGTTATCGATGGTTGAGAGAAAAAGGGGACTAGGTGATACAGATGCGTTAACAGGGTCTGTTGTGAAAATAAGGTCAAGTTGCCTACCCATGAAATTTGAAATGCCACTAACTTGGCAGAGGCTTGAATCAGCAAGGCTATCTAAGAAAAGACATTCTTTGGCAGATGTGGGATTGGAAGCAAAATAAAACGAAAGATCATCTGATGGAGACCATTTTAAATTAGGAAGGTTGAAGTCACCGAAAAGAATGATCTCATCATGGGGGCACTCAAATCGGTGATGTGATCAATCATTTTAATTACAAGTTCATAGGATGCGATAGTTTGTGAAGGTAAGATGTAGCAACAGACAACGTAAAGTGACTTTCGGGGTAGTGAAATCTTAATTGACACATAATCAAGGATAGGGGAAGAAGATATGGCAATAAGGGAAGAGTCGATAGTATTTTTTACAGCCAGAAGGACACCACGGTTAGGGCAAACATTGGTGGGTCGGTTAAGATCGTCATCGCGATAAACGTTAAAGGTAGAAGGGAACAATTCTTGATTTTTGATGCTGGGGATAAGGTTCGTCTCAGTCAGTGCGTATAAATCGAAGGGTAAGGCATGAGTTTGTTGCAAAACTGACTGAGTTTTGGAACGAAGGCCTCTTACATTTTGATAGTAGAAAGAAAAAGGGAGATTTTTGGAAGAAGGAGAAGCGGAGGTTGGGAAAATATTAGAAGCGAAAACACTTATCTTGGTCAGCTCTGCTACGTTGAAGGTGCGAGATCCGCTTTGAGTGAATATATTGCCCCAAGGCCTCAAGATCATTCGCCACTTTTTGGGGAGACAAATTAAGAAAATCATGATATTTCATGAAGAGGTTCTTAAGACTGTTGACATCGGTGGGGAGACCTTCCTGTTGAATCGAGACCATTACACTTGTTTTCGTTTTCCCTTCAAAGCAGACGGAGTCAGGTTTATTGTGCAGATATACCAAAAACAGACGAATGTTTTCGTAGGTTTTTTTATCTCTAAGCTTAGAGAGAGCATAGCGACATTCAGTGGATTCACTAGATTGTTGGGTGCATTTAACTGTAGGGGGTAGAAGGGGGTCAATAAAGGAAGATGAAGGTGACATTGCCGTTGGGAAAGTTGTAAAAGACTGAGTGGTGATTAAGGGAGGAGTAATTGATGTCGGTGGAGAGGTGGAGTAGACTGAAGAGTTAGAGACGAGGTTGAAGTTTGAATTAGAATTTGCTGGGGGTAAGATATGAGTTGAGGGAGTTAGGTTAAAGGAAACCCTTTGACTTTTAGGTTTAGATGGATTACCGGAAAGAGATGAGTTCCGAAATAGGGATCGAGACAAGTTAGGTATGATGCCCATATTGAAGGACCAATTATTGGGGTTTTGTTTTTTTCTGGGTGTCAACGGCTGCTGTGGCTGACGAAAACGGTTTTGGCGTTGCTTTGGAATAGAGGTGGGGTCTGGTATGGATAGGTTAGATGAGACATGTTTATTAGAAAAATGAGTACGCTCGCGGGAACCTGATGGTTTGTTGTGGTTAGAGGGAATATAATTTATCTTAGAACTAGGATTTTTATGTTTAAAAGTTGAAAGGCTGGTCTTCCATTTGGATAGCATCATGTTCTCTAGGCGAAGCGATCCACTAGGGTGGTGAAATATCCAGGCGTACTTTGAAGAAAACTGGATTTTATAACATCTGGACGATATCCGATGACATTCAGAGACAGCGATGGAAAATCGACGCTTAAAGTAAAACTTGACCCATGTTACATTGGCAAAGTGGGGAGTGTTTTTCAGGCAAAAGTAGCTATTATTGGCGGATTCCAGTTTACTTAATCGATTATTCCATTCAGAAAGGTTCCAGGAGACGCCAAATTTTTGTATAGTGGGTGAGGACGGACGTGTAGAAGTGACATCAGTGACTATTGATGGGACGGGTGATAACTCACGAACAGGAGGAGATGTTACATCAGCAGTTTGTGATATTGAAGGAGTCACAGCGTTGATTTCAGCGTTCTGGATTTCCTTAAAGATAGATAAACTGTTGTGCACCATTACTGGTTGTGGTGCGGGGTATCTGGGTTCATCTAAAATATCCTGCAAGAGCATCCGTAGTTCCCTCGAATGGTTGTTCAAGCAACCCATGTCCCGATGTATCTCCATCGTCCGTTGACTATTGCTTTTAACGTCATACCCAATAGAAATCACCTCTGCAGAGACTCTAGACATCAAAGTTGTGACACTATGAAGTTCATCATAAATACCGTTGAGAAAGGTTAGATCCGGTGTATAAAGGGGGGACACTGTTTTAGAAGAGGTACTTTGCATGCAAACCTCAATATCGGACCGCAGGGAATCGAATTTGGAAGATAGATTATTGTAAAGTTCAGTTATCGCGTCATTGAAGGAATCTGGCAGTTTATTTAAAGAGTTTAACTGCTTTTCAATGCTCAAAAGCTTGGAAAAGGATTGAGAGGAGTTTTGTTGCAATTGTTGATAGAGTTCTTCAACACTTTTAATAATAATATCAAAGCTTTTGGAAATGTTTTCGATCTTTTTGATGCAAGCGTCATTATCATTAGATGAAGAGTCACTAAGGCATTTGATGGCAAGCATGATATGGGAAAGAGAGATGCCTTTACATTCGTCACAGAAAAACAAAAAATTTTTTTTGAAATCATTCTTGGAAATGAATGATCTCTTTCCAAGGCCAACACAAGGGGGATGAAATACGTTACCACAAATGCCACTACAACTTATCCATTCAGCATTGGAGTCGGTGTTGGCACAAATTGGATTTCCGCACTTGGATGACATAGTTATTTTATTTTTGTTTTTTTTTTTTTTTTACTCTTTTTTTTTTTTTTTTTTTTTTTTTTTTTTTTTACAGAGTAGCTGCAGTGACGACAGTAGGAAATTCACTTAAGTGGGACAGTATGTAGTCAGTGAGAGGTGAATCACACGCGATTACAAATATGATATATGGGTCGGTATGAAAATGTAAAATGATGACACACGAGTTAGTTGATTATTGTTTTATTTGAATTTATTTAAACGGGGGCAACTACTTGAAAGCAATCTACAGCTGTTTTTCTGATCGCCTGCTCAAAATCGCATATTATGGCATTGGGCCTCAAAAGGTTCTCGCATGCAAATTTGGGAAGTTGCAGCCAGAATTCATTGTATGCCTCTGTTGACTTGCGACTCATGAGGCAATAACGTAAAGGGACTACTGTCCCTTCAAGGTAGCCATGGACAGAAAGAAGCTGTCCCATGATTATAGGTACCACTGCAAATGTGCCATCGACGAGCCACTTGGCTTCCGAGAGTAGTTGGACAGTGCTCCTGGTGCCCAGCAATATATTCTTGCCACCCGAATATATTTCTTCGTACAGCACAAAAAGCTGTCCGTCGATATACTAGTTGCGGAATACATATCTCCTCCAGTCTCATTCATAAAGCTGGCTCGCACCCGATGAATCATCATTTTATGGGCAGCTTTTTATGATAACCTCATACGGCACACTCTGGCAATACAATCTCTTATAATTGTGCTGGGGTGAAGGGCCTCTTTGGCTTTACATTTCAAATTGAAATTAGGCTTCGCAACTTGGTTTTGGAATGACATAGAAGGGCGGCTATGTTCATTAACATATTTCTGCACTACGACCTTATTTTCCAGCTCCAGGGTGTGGCAGCGTGCAATGTAATAATGCACATACTAAGTTGAGTATTTTCTACATTTTGGCTAAAAAAAATTTAAAATATTTTGTTATAACGGTACCTGCCACGTACGTTTCCATTAAGAATCTTTTGCATATAATGTAATCGAACATAGGAGCAACTACATGCGATCCAGTCTTGCATTTTATTTCTATCGGCGCAACACCAAATGGTTTTTTGGCCAATTATCTTTTCCAAATAATAGATATATCCAAATTTTTCCAATTTGGAAAATATTGGAAATCCCGCTTTATAGGAGCGAAAATCTCGATATTTGTCTGTACGTGTGTAATTCCAAAAAATTCAATTTTAATCGGCGGGCTTTAATTACGCGGGATTTAGTTACGTTCCCCTTTAAAGAAAATCATTTTTTTTTTTGAAAATTCATTTTTCGAAAACGGAGGGAAGATTTTTTTTATAATTGAGCGCGCATTAATGGCTGTTTGATTAGCCTTAATATGTCAAGCACAGTGCGAGCTTTAGGAAAATATGGAAGGATTTAAAAGGAAAAACCGATGTACATTGGTTTTGAAGTTCAGAATATCCATTTTTGTTTTGTTTTTTTAAGTTATATTATTAAATTCGTAAAACCGTTCCAAATATTTTATTTATTAAACTTTATTTTTGTATTTTATATTTTATTTAGTATTTTAAAAATTAAAGAAGTTTTCTATTTACAAAATTCCGCTAAAAATCTTATGCCTACGATGTGATCGAATATAAGAGCGAGTACGTGCGATCCAGTCGTGAATTTTATTTTATTATTGCTTTCATTAGAATTACAGTAAAAACAATTCTGTCACCAAATTATTTATTAGATAATTTATTTTGCAAGTCGGTAGCATTGTATTTGAATTCATTTTGTGTAGGTATAGCTCGAATTGATTTCCATGAGTAAAGATGTGTATTTTGTATTTTATTAATTATTCATTTTGTTATGTACAATACATTTAATGATACATTAAAATTAGAAGACAATAAAGATTAATATATAAAGCAAAATTATTACAAAAATACTCAGGCGAAATTAGACAAATCTAGAGATTTTAATTATAATATATAATATTAAAATATAAACAAAATGATGCAATAAAGTAGAAAACAAATAGTGTTCTTCCGAATAAAAAATTTGAATGTAACCCTAACAAAACAAAATAAGAGACGCTTTTTAGCTTAGCTTTAAGCTAAAGCTAGTGACGAATGCAAGGTGAGAAGTTGCATTTTAAAAGCAGATTTTGTAAATAGTGTAATTGATTAAAAAAAAATACGAGTATGTTCTACAAAATACGAAAGCCATTCAAATCCTCTTGTGATCAAGACGTAATTCCTGCCAATTGTAGTTTACTTAACTTAATATTTAATTGTAATTTAGATCTAAGATATTTATAATTTATAGTTTTACTTATGCTTGTATTAAGCTTCAAATTAAAATCAAATTGTTTAAGGTGTTTTTTTTTGGGAATTTTCCCACGTATATATGTTTCAATAAAACATTGCAAGTATGATGATACAAAAACTGTACAGCTATACATTTTTGCTTGCTATAAAGGCACTATAGGGCATGTTTTGCATTTGGAAAAAAAATCGAACTCGAGATTTGAATCAAACTTGACATTACGATGATGGAGAACACCAAAATGTAGGTCCTGCAATTCCGTCTGTCTGATCTACAGCCTAAACGGTTGAACCGATTTTCTTCAAACTTGGTACTTAGTGTTTTAGATGGGGTTGGAATCATTATAAAAAGATTTGTCGTCAGACGAATTCCATTTAAAATGAGGAAGATTGAAGTCACAGAAAATAGATATTTCATCGTGGGGTCACATACAGTGGTGTGCAAAATAATAGGTGCGAAAAAGAATGTTTGAAAGCTTTAATTTTCTTAAGAAAGAGTGATACAAGTGCTACTAATATGACTTATAAAATATGCCGCACCACTCTTGTATTCTCTTGTTGCTGGTGCATGTGCATCCAGTCGTTACTTTTGATTTATTGTCCATTTAATAATTACTTTTGTTAAATTTCGCTATGTAAGAAAATGGTTGTATAATTCTAATACTCTCTCTTGGTTTTAAATTAAGAGAAGTAAGTTATTAGTTTTTTTATCACTGTAATAATATTTGTGTTAATTAATTTAACTCTTTTTAAACTGGTAGAAGGGTTAAAAATGGGTTGTAAATCACATTGTTCTCATCAGGTAAGAGAATTTATCAAAAAGCTACGAAGTGAAGGAAAAACCAATAAAACAATTCCGGTACAGGTTGGTTGTTCTAAAAACATGGTCACAAATGACCAGACATCCAGAATCCCGAGGAATACCAAAGAAAAACAACTAAAACCACTGATCGACAGATTACAAGAGCTGTTAAGACCAACCCAACATTTTCAATTTTTCAAACCTGTTTGAAGATTTTTTAGCACACACCTATTATTTTGCACACGAATGTATCTCTAAAACTTCATCAATCGTATTCATAGCGAATTCATATGAATCAAAAAGTTTTGATGGCAAATTTGCTGCTACAAATGACGTGACCGGACTTCACAAACTGTCAGTAGGTCGATTTAGATCATCTTCGCGATAAACATTAAAAGAATATGGGAACAATTCCAGACTATTTATGCTGGGGATCAGGTTTATTTCAGTCAGCGTGTAGTTTTCAAAAGGTAAATGAGATCGTTGCAAAACTGCCTGAGTCTTAGAACGAATACCTCTTACATTCTGATAGTAACCCGTTTTCTTTGAGGCATAGAAGGAGTACGCTTGTACGGGAGATTTTTGTGAAAGGGAACTACTCGTATGAAAAAGTTTTGTTTTGAAGCTCCAGTTTTGGTCAGGTCTGGGAGAATTTTTAGTTTAGAATTGAGTTTCCCCTTCAGAATACGGCATCGTGGTAGTATACATTGGTATTTGAATGGAATGTTGATTTGAAAGCAACTTGATGTCTGGCGCGAGGTGTTATGGTCAACTGACACAACCAAAACAGGTTAAATTTAACACCGCGAAATTTAATTAATAAAGTGCTTGACTACTATCATCTTAATTTTCGGCAAACAAATAAATATTAATATTATTAAGAACACCCTAGGTTCTAACTCTTCCCCCACGCATATCATTAACAAATGAATAGGCAGCTACAAAAGCGACTACAATGCCCCCGCCCCCCCCCCACACACGATCCATGCATAATGGACTCCGGTAAATTAAAGGTTGTAATTTACCGGTGTGCGTTATGCATACCATCTCTTTCAACCCGCATGATGAGGATAGCATTAAGATCTGCTAAAACTCTCAATTCTTTGTTATTTACCAATGCAAAAGGAAAAATAAACAAACTGGATAAGTCTGACGTTGTATACAGCATCAATTGTTTGGGTAGTAGAGAGGTGGACTGTCCATCTGTATACATATGCACTTCCAAAAAAAAGCTAGTGTTTCATATTTATAATTTATTCCTTATAGTACATTTTTTCAATATCTGTGTAAATGCTGTATAATTAATTTTATTTTTTGTTGCTGTAAGTTTAATTGACATCTGCAGTATAATAACTTTATTTGTATTATTTAATTTCTTTTAATAAAAGGGAGAGTGTATTCATGCTAGCAACGTTGTAAACCATAACACCCTGTTTTATTGACCTGGAGCCTTCTACAAAATATTTTATTACAATTAATTAATTAATGAAAACTCACATTTAATTATTATTGAAATAAAAATAATAAAAATATAAAATATGTTTGCTCGTCCATTTTGTTGGCTCACTTATAGCGAGTTTCGTTCAAATTTCAAAGATCTCTCAAAATCGAAATTGACCTTTCCAATGAAACTTTTTTCTAGATTTCATTGTAGTATTGGTGAATGAAACATATCTTCATCATCTGTTGACGAGGAAGGCGAATCAATCAAAAACTCCTCTAAATTTACAAAATCTAAATTATTAACGTCTTCGTCCATTATTTGTTCGTTTTTTTAAATTTTTTTTAGCACTAGTTCACAAGTTTACAATAAATTAATAACAAAATATTTACCATTTGACCGTTGACGGAAAAGACTTCTTTCATGTATGTCTGAATTCAGAACAAATCTGCCAACCCATCAGAGATCAGATCTTTCGTGTTGAAATCTGATCTAGATTTGCTCTTTTTGTCGGAATGAAACTTTGAAAATTCAAAAAGATCCAATCTTTTTACAAAAAGAGACAATCTTTTCTTGATTGAAACTCGCTATTAGTTTCCATCCTTGGCTGCTATCATTTTGTTTGATTGTTTGACATTGACACGTGTTTAACATAGAAGAAAAAGAATGCATTCCAAACGTTCCACAATGAATAAAGAAACAACAAAATAGCTTATCCGGAACGCACACAACAAAACTAATACACTAATAAATACAACTAATATAACTGTTATACATATGGTAATCAACTCATTGATGGTATTATTTTTAGGACGAGCCTAGAGAATTCCAAATTTTTAACAGTTAACAGTTTTATAACATTTGTTACCCATTAAAGGTATTAAATATTCTCCGCTGGGGGCCGATGAATCAAAAAACTAATTTCCGAAAGCTGACTGCACTTTTAACTCATAAAGTCTAGTTTTCTGTAACACTGTTGGCATGTCCCGAGGCACAAACAAACATACCCAATATTGCACTGAATCCTATAATACTTATAACTTTTTTTCTATAAATTGTAGTTAATAATGAATCTTATTCGTTGTTTATGTTTGCATATGTCAATTTCTTTTGTAAAAGATAGTCGTCAAAGTGAGCGCTGTACACCTAATATGTCATCTTCAATTAGAGTCTAGATGATTTGTAAATACTTATTGTTGATTTTACAGATTCATGAAATTTAACCTTTGCAAAAATTAAAAGTAGTTTTAATAAAATAGTATCTAAGCCTTTCTGCAACTCTGATTCGGTTGTAACAAGGCGCCTAAAGTAACAACACTCATATCTTAAAGCGTACAGGCTTCCAGCCAGTGAGTCAGATAGTCATTGAATAAAAGGAAGTGAAATTCTCTTTCTAAGTTAACAAACTTCATACTCAAATATTTCGAAATCCCCATTTGACGATTTTGGAAATATTTGAAGCACATAACTTTTCAATCTCACATTTCATTTGATACCACTTTCATTATTAAGCGCACTGGGCCAAATGTGGGCCATCTCCTTTCTTATTTGTTTGATTTTTTTTACAATTTTAACATTATTTAACAATATCCAAATTTAGGAATCTCCAGCAGTCAATCCATCGAAAATAGAACCCGCAACAAAAAAAATAACACACATCCAATCAAAAGCAAGCATATCAATACTTACCGATTTAATAAGTCTATCAGAAAAAGACGTTCCACCTGAACTTTCCCATTTAATTCGGGTAAATCGTAATGGTGAAATATTACCAATTATAAAATACGACTTTTTTGACACGCGGATTAAGAATCTGGTGAAAGTTAACAAATATACAACAGAAATCAAATTATCGCTAAAATATAAACCAATAGGAATTGGAAAGTTGCGTTTAATGCTACTCATTGAACATGCTACAAAGTCGATGTATGCGTTCGGTTTCTCAAATAAAGATGTAGACGATGTTAAAGGAATATTTTCAGACACAAATGTATATTTACTGTGCGGAACTCTGTTCGTTGGAAGTGTTCATGTAAGTTTATTTAATGCTTTTTTGAAAGATGTAAATGTAAATGTACACAGATAATTTATGTAAACTGTTTTTCTCTCACAGCTCCTATTTGATTTTCTGTCATTCAAGAATGATGTAGCATTCTGGCGTGGAAAAGTATCCTATGAAGGACTTTCAACAAGAACAACACTCTGGAGAGCATTCTCCCAAATTATCATCTTTTTTTATTTAATGGATGAAAACACGTCACTACTAATTCTAATTCCTTCTGGCATCGGGGCCTTAATTGAGATGTGGAAATGTAAAAAAATACTTAAACTGAACATCAGTTTCAACGGAATAAGTAAAATAGCAGCTAATTCGTGTGACAAACAAGAAAAAAAAACGGAATGTTATGATCGGGAAGCTATGCGTTATTTGAGCTTTCTTTTATATCCTCTTTGTTTAGCTGGGGCAGTATACTCTCTGATATATCGACCACACAAAAGTTGGTACTCTTGGACACTGAACTCTCTAGTAAAAGGTGTATATGCATTCGATTTCTTATTTATGTTACCACAATTATTTGTTAATTATAAACTCAAGTCAGTAGTTGCCTTGTCATGGCGTTCGTTCATGTATAAAGCATTTAACACCTTCATCGACGATCTATTCGCGTTTATAATAACGATGCCGACAGCTCATCGTGTGGCTTGCTTCAGGGATGACGCGGTATTCTTGATCTATCTTTACCAGCGTTATCTGTATCCTGTCGACAAGTCACGTTTGGACAATGGTGTGATTGAAGAGAAACTCGACACCGAAGTGAATAACGATAACTCAATAAAAAAAATATTGGACAAAAAAAATACGTAGAATATATACGTTCTTAGAAGAAAAACAATGCCTATGCGAAACTATAGACCAAGAGCTGAAAATATAGGAGTAGATCCGTAATTAATATACCTGTGTAGAAGATCTTAAATGATATTAGTGTAGTGAAATCGACGAAAAATATGAACGTTTTTGGTTTGGTAAAAAAATCATGAATCATTTTTTCCATGATGATCTAAATTTTTTTAAGTGCGTGAACCCATAATATTTATACATTTATGACGTTTTTATTTGGCAATCCGGAATCCCTCTCCGATCCGGGATCCCAACTGAACAGTTTTTTTTATTCTGACGATTCTGATTTTAATGTAATTGTATATTTGAAAATAATTGTGTACGTGGAAATATTCAAATAAAAAAAAAAAATGTTTGTTGCACAATTATGATACAAAAAATGACAACAGTCGAGTTTGACGTACAAGTATATGAGTGTGTGAGTGCTTCTCGTTTCGATTCTGATTTCCTAATCCAGAAGCAAAATTCTTTTCTTAATCAGAACTGTCATTTTTTTCTCAAGTGAACACTATCAGAAGAGTTCAGAATGCTTCCGGATTGCCAAATCAAAACGACATTAGTTTCCTTATGCACCCTCTTATTCAATTTGATGTCTGTTCTTAAGAGCGACTAACGACCTAACGAATTAACGAACATTCGTCCATTTCGAAATTTCGTTCATATGCTTAGTTTTATTCGTCGTGAATGAAGTTTTATAATTGAAATTATTTGATTTTGAAGTTAATTGCACGAATTAGGTCCTCATTATCAGTAGCGAATCGAACTAAAAATCTTGCGAAATCGCTAGTTTCGTATTACGAATAGCGATTCGCTCTAACTTAGCTCGCTTCAAATGTCAAAACCTTAGCGAATTTGATTATCGAGGGATTACAAATAGCGAATCTTCTCTAATTTGATCCATGTAAGTGCGATATACTATCGAATCAAATTATTTAGTGATAACGTTAGCGAATTGTTGTGCCGGGAAACATTTTCTATTGATTGTTGACAAAAGTTTCAAATTTTCTTGTATGAACATGTAGGTAGTTATTTTTCGTAATTACCGACAAAAGAAAAAGATATGTGCAAATTGTGAATTTGTTAAATAAATAAAATTATAACTTATCATAAGGGCCAATGCAAAGCAATTGCAAAACTAGTTAGTTTGATGGTATCGAATCCGGGCGTATGTAAAGTTATAGGTGTGTTTGGTTTTTCGAAGAAAAACTTCAAACACACAAAAATTACAAAGACATTCAAAAAAGCATCCTTGTTCAATCGGAAGTACAAAATAAATCTAATTGATTTTTTTGAATAATTAATTTAATTTTAGTGGCTTACAAATTGTTCGGGTGTTCTAAGGTATTAGAACTATAACGAATGTTTTTTCTCAGCCGGCCCATGCTAATTTTTTCTTGCATTTTCGTTTCAAACTCAATCACCTCAAAAAATAAAATGTTCCTTAACATAAATTGGTTTTATTTTAAATAAATCTTCGAAAAATACAAAATCAAGCACACAAAACAAAAATTCACAAACAAAGCGCAACACAAACAGCATTTGACGTTTAACATATGTTTTCTTATTGGAATTTATTTTTGGCAACATATATTTTTAAGCGAACTATGAAGTTCGCTAAATTGTTCGCAACTTATCGAATGTTCGATTGGCTATTCATAATGAGGGCCTTAATAACGCGTCATGCGCCATTTCATCTAAAAATAATTTTATTTAGTAGTTAAAATATAGCCGAGGCTAACGATTGCCCTCTCAGCTCTTTGTTTTCAAATGGCTTAGTTCACAAGTAGTATTTTTTTTGTTTTGTGCCAATTTTATCTTTATGGAGATGCTGATCATATCCGGTATGCATCTGTTAACTCTAGATAATTATTGATTTCAACTTGGGTTTTTTCCTACGGGGTTTGACAAAAAAAAATGTGAAAATGTGTACAAATTAGCACGAATTTTAACTTTTCGAATACACACCTATTGGATTATTTTGTATTTGTGTTGATTGTAGATAATATTGATTGCTTTGTTTTAGCGCGAACAATTTATTCTTTCAAGGTAGATTGTTTGTGGAACAATCAGATTTTTTTCCCAAATGTATCTTATTTTGAGAATTTAAAAGAAGATTGTAATATACAAACATTAATATAACTTATATTTCTACCATTTTGCTTAGAATTTGTGAATAATTATAAATTGCATTTATTCGTTCCTTTGTCGGTAGTTGGTTGCTCTTCAGTAAAATGGTGCCATAATTTTATATATGCATATATAAGTTATTGCCTTTTGTTTCTTCTAAATATTAAATAAGTAATCATTCAATTTTGTAATAAACTAAAATAGTGTTCGGTAAATAGAGAACGTTACATTACCATGCGCGCATTTATTAGAGCATATTATAAACCTAAAATAATGTTTGCGTTCTAATGTTTTTTTTTTATCAAAATATGATTCCAAAACGTTTTTAAATTTTTGTTTTGTTTTTAAGGAAATATCATTAAAAAAGGAAGAAATAAATAAAAATCGATTATACTATTTTTTTAGTTGGAGTTTGTTTGTGAATTCTTAGTGAGTTGATTCTGAGCAGTGAATGTTTCAAATCACATCCAAATATTAAATACGTTTAATAAAAATAATTGTTTTTTGTCATCTCATGGATTTGAAAACCTTTAAGCCCAAAATTCATTATACCGACGGTAAAGCAAACAAGCTTTTAAAGTAAAACCACACCATTACATGTTTGTTTAGTATTTTCTTCAAAAACACAAAACAGTTCAGCGGATCAAAAAACTACTTAATAATATTTTCTTAGATATGTAGGTACATACTTATGCTTATGCATGAGTGTATTTTATATTTAATTACATAAGTTGGAAAGTGATCACTTCAGATTGGAAGTGACAAACGAAATTATGTTTGAATAGCCCTTTTTTATTGGTAAACGTATAAGTGCCAATAATTTGGAGAGTAAAATTATTGCCGATAATAGTGTGAATAAGACTTTGGAATGGAAGGACTCGCTTCGGTTGCAGCATTGTATATAAAACCTATAGTACTACTATTACCCTTATTACATGCCGCGAAACTACCGATGCATATTGTCGATAAGGTTTTATGGTCGTGTGAAAAGGAGATATACCGACACAGTAGCCGTGTTTTATTGGGAAATTTATCCGGCGTAAGTTTATCCGTCGTAGCATTTTACATACAAATCGCTACGGTCGATAAAGCTAAAAAGTTAAAGTAGAAGCTACGGTGGATGGCTGGTTGACGTTCAGTCGAGTCTCGATTCTGATTTTGTTAGTTTTGTTGGTACGATTGATAATTGAATTGAATCTCGATGGATGTGTTCATGGAGTGTTATAATTATTAATTTCATTAGTAAGACAAATCGATCTTTTTGATTCTTTTTTTTAATAGTTGGTCAGTTTATATTTCTCAAATCTTAGATAACTTCATTTTTTAATAAATTATAAGCTGTTCGTCTGAAAAGTTTCTGACTTTTACTATTAAAAACTGTATTCTTTGCTCAATTATTTTCTGAAGTACGTCTAAAATTAAATCTACAACTGCAATTTTGCATACCCCTAATGTCAATTAAACAATTGTAACAAATTTTGATATCCATTTTGAAAAAGAAACCAATATTTATCGAATGAATTCCGTTTTACTTTTATTTTTGACTAACCAAGCCTAATTTTCGTTTTGTGTTCAATTTTTATTGATAGTTGTAAATAAACGCAGATTGGTGAAAAAAATCATCTTTTAATTTAGATCTACAAAAAGCAATTTGAGAAGACAAACCGCATTGGGTGGAACTGCACTATAGAGGAATTGCGCCGCAAAATATTTATTCGTATAAAATTCTATGAGCTATAAGGCCAGATGCACATATGCAACTTACAGTTTTGCAACAGTTTGGTTGCTAAAGTGAATTCCCTGGACTTATATGAGAGTGCGCGCACATGCAAAAACTATTCACTCCGTGATTCGAGCAATTTAAGAGTTTGTGTTTTGGCACAAATCGAACGATCTCCCCAAATAAGTTCTTCAGTTTGTATCACATCGAACTATAATGTAACTGCGCGCACATTAGGCGTGTTTTTTTTCTAAGCCCCCGGGAAATTGGACGAAAAAAACGATGAGTAGGATTAACAATTTGCATATTAAATCCAAGAACAACTAATCCCCGGGGGTGCTTAGCTTAAACCCAGAGAATTCTGGGGCTTAGCTATTGGAGAGGATAAAAACTGTGCTACCAAAAACGTTTTCACTAAGTTATCGATAAAATGTACAGAAACTTCAAAACTGACATTTTGACATGTCAGATAATTATCAATTTTGTTTGGTTTGGTTGAGCATTTGGTCTAAGTGTGTCAGTTGTTTTCCCGACGGCCATGTCAACCTAACCTAACCTACCTCTTAATATACATTCCGCAACACAACATCAAATGAATTTTAACATTGTTCGCTTTTGCATTGCCTCTATGGTTTTTCCAACTCGCCATGAGCACAACCTTCTACAGCGATTTTCATTTTTGCGTTTATTTTTATTATAGGTATATTAAAACTTGACTGTGAAATTATTATTAAATAAAAAAGCATTTCCTGAAGTTGATATTCGTTAAATTAACAAGAATTGAATGAACAATAAAACAAAGGTTTCTCTGAGAAGATTATTTTCGGCTGCGATTTGTTGTACACGGGAGCAAGCCAATACAGATTCTCTGCTACACCCTTGGCATACTTCAATCTTCTTGATCGTCGTCCGCTCTTGCCCAAACCTATATTCATAATGACATAGGAACTGAGCGTCCCGCCCGAATAAGCAACTCGTCTACTAATATCATGTCACCAGTGACCGACGAATGGGGTAGCTTACAAGTAGTTGAATTCTATGTACCACTGTATTTGTGAAAATTAAATAAAAAGAAAATCACATCGGCTAAAACCAATTTCCAAAATACTTGATTTCAATTTTCAAATTACTTGATTCACATTTTTTTTTATAAATAATAATTAACTTGTTTCTTTTTATGTTATTTTAATAGAAAAGTAGTTTAAATTCCATAAATATATCGAAATTACACAAAACAAATCAACCCGATGATTTTTATAAGAATGAGGATGAGGCAAACAGTGATGTTTATTTTTTCTTGCATTACAGCTGTTCTTCAAATGTCATCTTGCAAATTAATACTGCTACCAAGTGTTTCATTAAGCGCCTTGGTCGTTTTTTTCAACCAATTCCCCCGGGGATTGCAAAAAAACGCACCTATTAAATCAAAATGATGTTTGTGTGTTCGTTTATCTCGATGATTGATTTTTAAGTTGCTTATGTGCGCGATCATCGTTCAACTAGTGATTAAACTATTTCGTTTCGGCAAAATTGAATGTGCGCGCCTAGCCTAAACGCACTAAGCGGAAACTGAACTCACAAAGTGTGCTTTTTCTTCACTGTTTAATGGACGTTGGCCATGGGCGGTATTCGATTCACTACATGGACATGGACTGGGCATATATTTTTGTGATCCAAAATGGTGAAATGGCAAACCAACTTTTAACCTTTTGTTACTTACTCCGCGTATGTTAAGTGCAGTCTGATGAGTTAATATTGAAATGAAAGCCAAACATACTCAGAAAACAAATCTGTAAATTGACTTCAAAAATAAAACTCTAGCTATCGATAAGCTCAGAAAATAAATAAAAGCATGAAATATAAGGGGAGTGAACAATTTAAACTACGTTGTAGTGTGCGTTCCAAACCAAGAAACACTTAAAGGAAACAAGTAAATCACCGGCGCTTTTGTTTCCTCGTGTGAAATGCATAGACCATTCTTAAAGCAATACAAAAATTGTACTGTGTAAAAAGAGACTTGCCCATAGTCTATGAACAAAGCCATTCACTTATCATTTCCGTTCTATTGGTATTCCGAATATTCTGGACATCCTAGAATGAATAAAGAAACACATGGAAAATGATGTTCGAATTTAAAACTGCAATTGAAGAAAAATGAAAACAAGAAATGGGTTATTATTAAATATTAGTACGTTTATCTACTTTCTATTTTATATGAATAAAAGCTAATTATTGTTCATAACTTTCATATTTTCCTAATTTTACTTTGCAAAAGACTATTTCATTACTTGTGACTGCTGTACAGAGGTACCAATTTTACAAAAATAAAAAAGCTACGGTCCATGCTACGGTCGATGCGTTTTTTTGGGAATTACTTACGTTACAATGGATAGATTTCCAATAAAACACACCTATTATTATTTTCCAGCATTTATCTTCAGCTGAGCGCTCTGGGTATGAGGATGCTGGAGCGGAACCACTTCTGGAGGTAGCCGATATGGACAGGACAACTAAAATGGAAGTCGAAGAGTAAATTCAGGATCAGGATTTATACGAAGACATTTTTAAAGACGTCTTTAAATATAATAGGCAAGACGAAGAGGAAGAACAAACGATTGAACAAATTACTGTGGCTCAACAATTGCAAGACGGAGCTGCTGCATATTACGCAGGATTTGTAGCAGCAAAATTAAGGAAAGAGCTTTTTCCGGTATTTCATTGATGAAATGAACAAAGAAAGGGAAAAAACTTTGGTAATAAAATTAAGAGCCTACAACACGAAAGCCACAATTTTGGAGTTTGGCAAATTAACTGTTCCTTCCATTATTTTTGAAGCAACTGTCCAGAACGTGGAAAGGATTTTTAAGGAACAGTTCCCAAACAGACATAATAAGAAAAACATTGTTGAAACTTGGTTGAGTGAATTAATCCAGAACAATGAAATAAATGTATCAGCGTGCTGTTCACAACACAAGGAAGAAATTTTGAAATTTATATTGATCGGACTGATCATTTTCGAAACCATGAGGATGAACAATCAACTCAAGCTGCGGAAAAAATATATACATCCTACAAGTAGTTCAACAGTAGGACATTTTAGATGCAGGCCTAGCTCCATTGGGCTGTAGAGCCTTCACGAAAATGATTGTAATTATGGACTGGGGCTAAAGTCCTTTGGGCTGTAAGTGCCATTATTGTAATGGCAAGAATGAAGATCAAATTATCGTTATATATTTTATTTAATTTACTTTAATAATTTACTTTTACAACTTATTATTTCGCGTTTTAAAATTGATGTTGCCTTTACGTCGTTTCTACTTTCGTTCTTTTTTCTTTTTGGATGGTTCGTTTTTTCTCCCTCCTTCGTCTCTTTGGTTTTCACAGTTGTTGAGCTCGGGGTCAGGACTTGGATAAGTTCTCCTTCTTTAAATATTTTCGATATAATCAGTTTGTCATCTTAACAGCAATTTTAAGTGTTCATTATGTAATTAATCATGTTTTATATTATTTCATATATTTTTATGTAATATACTTAGATTATATAAATTATATAATTTTATGAAATATATACATTTTTTATATTATTATTAGATATATTATATTATATATAATTGTATGCAATATACATATTTTTAATTTTATAATTATATTATGTATTTGAAAAAAAAAAAATAAAAAAAAACAAAAAAAAATAGAATTATAATGAGGAATTGGCCGCCCGGAGGTACATCACTAAAAAAATACGACTCACAAATTCATGTGCAATATGTAGATAAAATTTAGTATTTATAGATAGAGAAATAGGCCTCCCGGGGAAACTTCTTTAAAAAAAAACGCGTCTAGTATTCTACCCCATGAATACATGCTATGGTATCAGGTAAGCTAGTTTTAAGGTACTTTTTCTTATTTTATCTTCAAAATGTCTTAAGCAACTTTCTTTGATAATTCAATATTTCAAAATGCCTCAACCCATTTTTTAAAACTTTGTATTTAGTATTTATGACAAAGAAAAATACGAAAAAGTACCTTTTCCCTTTATTTATTATGTTTTTTTTATAAGAATCGTTGATCCGTTTTTGAGAAAATTAAGATTTTCTCATGAAATTTTGTTGGTTGCTTTATGTTTCAATTAAACGCATGATATGTATAAATGTCCCTATACTTGCCATCGCTAAGCTACATACACATATCTTTGGTATCCTACAAAATTTCATTAATATCCATTCAGTCGTTGAGACGTAAACGGTAACAAACATCTAACTTTACAAACTTTTACAAATGTCTTTCAATCGCAACAGTTTATTTATCTTGTGATGAAAACTAATCATTGTGGGTTGGTGCAGTGTTTCAAAAAAGTAAAATAATTAGTTTAATTATAAAAAAAACACTCATCATAATATGCATTTTAGTATTTGATTCAAAAAGTGTTGCAATTTTTATAATTTTTCAAACAACACAAATTGAAAACTCAAATCAATTCAACATTTTTATGAACACAATTTTATTCATTTCTGACATTACAAATTACATATGTAATAATATTCAATATTTATAAATTATTTCTTTATTTAATAAGAAAAAATACTCATTTAGTCGATACAAAATGCATTTGTAATCAAAATAACAATTTGAACAATATTGATTTCTCGTCTATAAAACCAAAATGTGATACCTATCATATCATCTCATGTCCAGCACCGATTTCATATATTCTTTTCAAATTAAATTGACCTTTTTACATATCAAATTCAATTTTTGATGTAATTTAAAAGGCTATATGTATTTATTAAAAAGAACAGCCGACTTTTAATTGTGCAGGCTATACTTCCAATAAATTCACACGCCTTTTTATATTACTATTAAAAACAAAAAAACACTTAATAAAAGCACTATACGAAAAAAAAAACAAAAATAAATGTTCACTCCACATTAAAGATACCAAAGAAGGTATGTAATTATTGACACTTCACAGATTGTATAATATGTTCACAACACATAAAATTAATAAAAGTCCATTTGCAAATAGAATTGCATTGTAGGTGTTTTAATTATATCTAAATTTATCCACGAAATTCACACAAAATACTACCTACAGCACAAACTGAAATTCACAAAACATTTATGTAGGTATGTAATCTGCCCATATTCAACTGGACATTTTTCACTATTTTATTATTATTAAGATGTTATTCTTCTTATTCTTATCGAAACACCTTGATCTTGAACTTAAAAAAATGTAAAAAGAAAATACCAAAAATAAATCAAAACAAAACATAACAACAAAACGAAACTAAATGTAAAATTCACACACACGCACTGAATATTTTTCTATTTACTTGCAATTTATCTGTTCTTTGTCCTTGATATGACAACAAAAATAATATTTTTCATTTAACTCTCTTACTCCTTTTATTAATATAGACAATGTATAAATATAACTTGCTCTTTCTAAAATGATGTTTATATTCAAAATGTTGCAACAAATCTGACAATGTTGCTAATTTTAATGTAGAAACTAGAGCACTAACCAGTCGTTATCCAGCGTAAATAAAAGCTACCTCATGATATTACTATAGGTTATATATACAAAGCCGTATGTACAAACAATTGTTTCTATATTTCCGCCTAAATCTTTTCGTTGCCATGGCTGCCTTGGGCAATTTTGGTAATCTCCCTTCCTCGCTTTATTGTGGTAAGAATCAACATAATAGGTTTTCTCTCTCTTATTTCGCGTCTTTTCTCGTTCCGAATTCTCCAATAAAAAATCTAAGTGTTCACAGCGCCCTACATTCACATTGCCAGACAACCCCAACTCAAAATCATTCTTCATAGTACATAGTACTATTATAAGTTATATATTATACAAAGATAAAAGTACCTATCAGCTTGTCAAAATTCATGCTCCCCTAAATGAAAATTCACTATACCTACTACTGTGTGTATTTTCTTTTTTAATTTAACATTAAACTTAAATAATTCAACCCCTATATCATACCCAAGTACGTCCAAGTTTTTGTTAAAAAAACGCTAAACTGACTTTTATTACTATCTCTCGGCAACGCTAAAAGCTTTTCGTATCCAAAACAAAATTTCCCCTCATTGCTTAAAATTGGGCTACGTAGCTTATTCGCATTCAACAGTAAGTGAATATGAAGAGTGAATATCAGCGGTGTTTACGTCAAGATTCTGTGAATATTTGTAAGTTTATATCCATTAAAAAACATTAAGAAAATAATGAAAATCTGTTTTTGCAGTATAATTTAAGTGACCATGAAATAAGTTTAATTGCTGTTTGCTTAGTTTTGTGTCTAATCCATTCGAGAACCCAGTTATACCCTTTTTCGCTAATCAAGTAAGTTTAATATGATGCAAGGTATTTCATTCAAAAATATAGATACGCATTTGTAAATTTAAAGTTTGAATTGTTGATGATAATAAGTGCTAATTCATTTGAACAAAAAAAAAACTTGTGTTCAAGAATTATTATTACATTGGTTCATAAATAATTTTATTATTTTTCACAATACAAGTGTTTAAACTTTAGGTATTTATTGCAATGGTGTTGGTTGTGTAAATATATACATAAATGTTTTAATAAAAATATTCTTACGGGTTTTATTACAATCACACAAAAGTTCTAATGTTTGATTCTATTGAAGAGTGAAAATTGCATTTTGTGTTAGTATCATTGAGCTTTGCATACAACCTAAAGATATACATTTATATTATTATGTTCAGTGGTCATTCAAATGGCAGTATTTTAGTTTAGTTTTATGTGTCAGTAGAGTGAACTTTCTAGTGCAAACGCACTGTGGTGTGTTCTTTTTATCTACTTTAAGTTAACCCCCTTTCGTTTCAATAAATGGGATTCCCTACTAAAACCCATAATACAACTAAACAAGATAACGTATTCCGAATTTTCTCGTTCTGCGCATAAATGTCCCAAGGGCCCATTGAGTATGACATTTTGTATTAATTGTATTGAAACGATTGTAAACAAAAGATATCTGAAAAGAAAAGTGTAATAATAAATTTAAGAAATAAAAACAAATCACGTATATTGATTTAAACAAAAAGAAAAAATAAAAAATACATTTTAAATAAAAAACAACTTATTTTTCGGAAACTTGAACCAGCAACATCAATTTAAGAAGATGCAAGTTGCAAATATTCATACCGTGCAATTCAAAAATGAAGTGTTACGTGTGAAATATTGAGTTTTTTCTTTAACTTCTATTTATTTTTATTCATAGATAGTAGACCTATAATAATTGAAAAATGGATCAACATACATCAATAAAAGATTGTATATGAATTCCAAATGCTTGTTTTTATTTTCGTGTTTTTAATTTATACATTTTTTTGTATTTTCTTTTCCTTGAGTTTTTGTTTTATTTTATTTCTCGAGCTTTCGAAAAAAATTCGCGATCGGAAAAATAGGAACTTAATTCTGCTATCGTAAACGACGTATGAAGATATTTGAATCGTGTTTAATATACCTACTCAGTACAAATGTATTAAACATCGACTTCTCCGTTGACGGCATTGATACTATTTCCAAAAATAAAAGGTTAGTCATCATATTTTCTGACACGGTTTGGTAAGGCCACCTTCGTCCAAATCAAATGGTGTACCCAGGAATTCTCCTTACTCGAATAATCCTCCAAATAAATCACTTTGTTTCTTAAGTGATTGTAAATGTATCCGCCCAAGTTCTCTTAACCATTTTTACCTACATGTGCTTTAACCTTTTTGTTGATGGTTGCTGGTCCTTCGGAAACATTAGGTAGAGGATGGATAGTTGGAATCCCATCCGGTTTTAAAAACGTGCGAAGCCGCACGATAACAAATTGCTGGCTTGCAAATTTTCAATGAAATCTATGCTTATACATTTCATATTAGGTATTAAATAAAAAAATCGTCCTTGGCGAAATGCCAATCCAAAACCTTGTAGTTTAGGTATTTATTGTATCCTTTCTCTTATAAAAGGAAATTTATTTAATTAAACATTTCCTTTTGGAAATGTATGGAAGCTAGTTTTTGGTGCAGATTTTTTTCGAGAGTTATTACACTCAAACAGCGAACAAACTCCATTTTTCTTCTATTTTAATTTAAAAATTTCATTTTCCAGAATAAGATCTTTATTCAATTAAATATTTATAGGTAACTTAATTCTGAGATCAGCATAAACAATCAACATCAACAAATAAAAAATAATTACCTATATAAATCAGCTGTATACATCAAGTAATGTGCATATACATGTACAAAAAAAAAAATAAATAAAACACTAAAGCTTATGTCGTTTTTATTTGGCAATCAGGAAGACTTCCGGACTGTTCACTTGGTATAAAATGACAGTTCTAATTCTGAAAAGAAGAGAAGTTTGCTTCAGGATTTGAAAACAGAATCGGAAGTAGTAGCACTCACACATTCATATACTTAAACGTCAAACTCGATTGCTGTAATTTTTTTGTAACATAATTGTGCAACAAACTTTTTTTTGAATTTGAATATTTCCACGTAAACAATAGGTCTGATCCAGACTTTTTTTTGGACAGAAATTGGTAGATTGTCAAAACTTGAGGAGTGGGGATAAAATTCTCTTATTGAGAAATAAAGTCCGAAATAGTCTGGAACAGCTTGTGCACAATTTTCTGCCAATTTTTAAACGTCAACACATTGTTTTTTTTAAATTTCTTTATTTGATGTAAATTCACATTTTTTTCTCTTCAAACTAAATATTTTGTATTTTAGTGTTTCTAAATTAATTTATTTGTTCAACAAATATTTTTCCACACCAACTACGAACCGTTTTTTTTTCGTTTCTGACAAATGTCAGTCTAACAATTGTAAATTTTCTGCCCACAAAAATTTATTGGGCAGGAATTGGAAAGAAATTGTCAGGAAGGGGAAATATTTTACTCTCTCAAGAGCGTTCTCTTCTGCCAAAAACTACCAAATTTGTAAGTCTGGAACAGGTTTTGGCAGAAATTGGTGCCAATTTGTGCCAATTGGCAGAGTGTGGATCAGACCTAATTATTTTCACACATCCAATCTCACTAAGGCCCGTTTGCTGATGCACAACTTAAGCATTTAAGTTCTACTTAAGAACTTATGTGACGGCTTACGCAGAGGAAAAAGTAGCCTTTAAGCTATTTAAGTAGAACATAAATATTTATGATTCGTATGAGCAAACGGGTCTTAAATTCAGAATCGTCAGAATCACACAAAAGTGTTCAGTTGGGATTCCGGATCGGAGAAGAATTCCGGATTGCTAAATAAAAACGCCATTAGTGTACACGATTGGTAGATCTTACAATATTGTCAGATCTGGCAATAAAAAACATGCTTACTGTGTAAACTTACAATAATTTGTCAGAAAATGTGTGTTACAATTAATTGTCCAATTAATTGTAAGAAATCCTACAATCGTGTGAACGCTAGCTGACAATCGTGTAATCTTACAATAAATTTTCAGAAATTCTATCTGACAATTAAATTATGACGTGAAATTGTACATAACGTATATGATAATCGTGTACACACACAATTTGTAGTCAAAGTTGTACACCATTACAACTACATCAGCTACATTTTTCTGTCTCACAACTACAACTGGAAGTGCTGTATAATGTGGCTGGATTATGTAGTTGGTGTAGTTAACTTGGAGTGTCTTATGGGTGGTGGGTTTACATCTATCTTGATTTGATTTCTCCAAAGAAGGAAGATGTAAAATATTAAATGTATACAAGTTGGAAAATATTAATAAATATATAATGAAGGTACATGTTAATCCAGTACTTTTTTCTTTATTTCTTCGAAGCTAGACACAATTAAAAATAAAAAAATCGATCTTTGGCAGTATCGTATTTCCTTAAGGGCGTGTTAACGTACCAAACAAAATGCTTTTCGAAGAATAAAATTCCGTCAGAAAAGCGTGAGTTTTTCCTTGACTAAAAAATATGAAAATTAAATCTTATAATATTATGACTTGTTATGTTAGCACACAAAAATCAGTAACATTCCTATATTTTTTCGTTGCTACATAAACATTTTTTATTGTAAGATAATTGCAAGAATTGACTCTTAGTTGTACTACAACAATGTAGGATAAAAAGCTGTGAAAGAATCTTACATTTTCCAATAAATCTAGTACATTCTCAATGTGCCCTATGGCGGTTGTCGACCATCGTTCGATATTCGATAACGAGCGATCAACGATACCGAAAATTTTCATTCATTTTCATTTTATTGAATAATTTAAAAAATGTATCGGGAAGAAAATGTGAATGTTTTTAATTAAAAAAAGTTTGTTTATAAATAAAATAGTTTTAATTATTTATTTTTAATGCACGGCGAAACAAAAAAACAAATAAAAGTTCTCGTGTGTTTCGAAGAAAAAATTAGTGATATCGCCGGTTGTTATAAGCATGTTGTATTTCTTTTTTTTTTTTTTAGAGTTGAAATTTTGATGTAGGTGCCATCAATACACCCAATAACTCCTGGAAATCCATTTTTTTTTCAGGGAAATACATTTCGTACAATATGTATTTCACTTCTTCTTCGGTAGTATCCATTTTAGACATACATATAAGTGTTTCTATTTATTACACTAACACTTCCTTTAAGACGAATGATACAGTCGATTGACCCATTCCAACGGAAAAGTCATTTCCAACACTTAATTGATATGATCCTTGGCACAGAATCATAACGCGGCGCACAATTTAAGGGTGTAGGGAATTGATGATTTTCTTATTCTTGCCTTCAGTTTTCCATCGATTTCTTAAAGTAAATCCATAAAAGCTGACATCGATAATCGAAAATAGTTAACAAAGCTAGGTAGGAAAAAAAAAAAAACAAATTAATAAATGAAAAGAAAAAAAAACTACAGAATCTTGTTAATCCGTACAATTTATCACCTAACTCCAAGGAACTAAAAATTTCATTTCTTGTTTCTTCCGAATCTGTCACTAAACCACGGCTCAATTGTACCCATTTTTACTTGCGATATATGTAGGTATCTACTATAGGCCAAGTTTTGCATTTGGAAAAAAATCGAACTAGACATTTTAATCAAAGTTGACATTACGATGATAGAGAACACCAAAAAAAATGGGTCCCGCAATTCCGTCTGCCCGTCTGTACAACTGTCTACAGCCTAAACGGCTGAAGCGATTTTCTTCAAACTTGGTATTTAACAGTTTTAGTAGATTGTCCAAAATAGATTTTTGAATCGTTGTTTTAGCCCCAAAAATTACGGTACTTGCCATAAAAATGTTTCTGCCATCTTAATTATCTCGAAAACGGCTCTAACGATATTGATAAAAATGAGTGTACTACTTTGGGTATGGTCTGCATTTTGGCCAAACATTTTTTAAAAATATTTTGTTATTAATGTTACCTGCCATACATATTTAAAATGTTCGTACCATTTTTTTTAGAAAAAAATTAATAATTTTTATATATAAAAAAATTAAGTGAAAAACAACTTTAAAACTAAATTTAGCCATTTCTTTTAAGAATATTTTGAATATAATGTAATCGAACATAGGTGCATTTTCTTCTAATTTTTATTTTAAGTTATATTTTTATAAAAATAAACAATTGTAAACAAACTTCACGAAACGAAATAAATAAATAGACAATCCAGTCTGAGAAAAAAATCAATCTGTCAAGTCAGAAACATTTCTTTTTAGAGTAATTTTGGACGTCGCGAAGTGCTTCGAACCCATAGAAACGTTTATCAGAAAATTAATTGTTTTTTTTTTATTTTTTGTTAAAATGAATAGTTATTATAAGAAAAGGATTCTGACAATAAAAAATTATGAGTATTCATGAAACGGCGGAAAACCCGTATAAACCTCAGAAACCATATGATTTCAAATAAAATTTCTGGCTTACGGTGTTCTTACGGGCTTTCCGCCGTTGCATGAATACCCTTATTATATTTTTACTGTTATTTTTGTATCATAATTAAATAAAACACTTACCAAAAGTATCAAACGAACAATTTTTTTTCAGTTTTTTTTAGTGTTCTTTGAAAAGCTGTATCTCTGTGAAAAGTGGTTGTATTTAATTGGAACAAAAGCCTTTTAAAGTTTTGTTTTTTAATTTTGATATACAGGGTGTCCGCAGGGAAGGTATTCTACTTTGTTTATAATTTTTGATTAAATGAAAGAGAATGGATGTTATATTGATAAATGTTTTATTTACTGTCTGCAATTATGTATGGAATACAATATCAGGTAAATGTCCGCCTCTGTTAATCTCACAAATGCGAGCCCTTTTGCGTACATTTTTCATTACATTCTCACACATTTCACGCGGTATTTCATTAGTTTCATCACAAATATTTTGTTTGAGTTGCTCAAGCGTTTCTGGTTTGGTTGCATAAACCTTGCTTTTCAGATATCCCCACAAAAAGAAGTCCGGAGCAGTCAAATCAGGCGACCGTGGGCCGATCAACATCACCATTTCTTGAAATAACTTATTATGGAAAGAGGTATCGCAGTAATTCCATTGTATCCTGGCTGTATGCAATGTGGCACCGTCTTGTTGATACCACATGTTAATCAAGGCCAAAGCATGCAGTTGCGGCGTTTAAAAGTTTTCAATCATATCACGACATTGCTCCCCATTCACAGTTACCGTTACGCCGTTTTCATTTTCAAAGAAGTAAGGTCCAATGATTCCTCCTGCCCAAATTGGACACCAGACTGTAACTTTTAATGGATGCAAAGGTGACTGGTGAATAATTTGAGGGCTTTCCATTGCCCAGAACCGACTATTCTGTTTATTCACATATCGATTCAAATGAAAATGTACCTCGTCACTCATTATGATTTTTTCATGAAAATCTGGGCTGTCATGAGCTAGCTGTAACATCCTATTGGCACATGTAAGGCGGCGTAAATGGTGTTGTGGAAGAAGCTCTTGTGTCAACTGAATCTTAAATGCAAATGCAAATTCTTGTGCAAATTTGTGGTCAAAGTTGTTCTTTGAAGACCAAGCTCTTGAGCATGGCGTCGAATTGAGGTTGAAGGATTGTTTTGAAAACTTCCTTGAGCAGCAGTAATGTTTTCAGCCGATCTTGCAGTACGTTGTGGTCCATGATTGGGCATATCACCTATAAAGACCCTCTGCCCACACGTTTTTTCATTGTTTTTAAGACGAAAAATAACGGTACCAGCCATACATTTTTTTTTTTGCCAAAAAGCTAAATCTTATTTTTCTCAAACACGGCTCTAATAGTTTTTATTAAATAAATCAGTTCATTATTGAAGGAAAAAATTATATTTTGTAATTTTTTTTGGAAAAAATCGTTATTTTGGGTATCTCTATTAGAACCATTTTCTTGGTTTTCGATTTTTTGGAAAACGGTTCATTTGTTTATTTTTTAAATTATTTATGCAGACGCTCTTAGAAGGTTGAAGTGTCTTTTAGCGTTGTAGCTGACACACTTAGGCCACAGCTGGTCCTAGAAAGTTTAGATATAAATGTAAGCCAAAATTAAAAAAAAGAACCTTTTTTTTGAAAACTCAAAAACACGGTACTTTCCATACAAATGTTAACACAACCGTTAAGCAAAAAATTTATTTCTTGAAATCGCTCCAAGAATTTTTATAAAAAAATGTGTGAACACACACAATTAAATTAGTACAGTCTACTTTTAAGTAAAAAAAATATTGGCGCAAAATTTTAAACAACCCATTGTTAAGGGCTTAACATTTTACTAGTTGGCAATTTCCTAAGTGCTTATTGATTGAATAACTATTTCAAAATTTATAAAAGTTTTCTAAACTAGTAAATTGCTAATTAAGCAGAAAGCTGCGCATTTGTAGGGTTTGAATTTTGATGAACACAATTATTGTTAGTTATAGTTTTTTCTATTTTCATCATTTTAACTTCATTATTTACAAACAAAAATTGTGCACCAGCAGGACTCGAACCTGGGCACCCCGCGTGCAAGGCTGATATACTATCAGATTCCATAATGGATTTAGCAAATTGCTAAAAGTTAAAGTAGCTATTCCGTGATTTTAACTTTAGTAAAATGTTAAAATCGCTTAAAATTAGCTCAATCATCTCTTTAGCTAGGTAAATTGCTAAAAGTGGCTTAAACATTTTACTAAATCGTTTAAAATTTTGCGCCATTTTATTTTTGTGTACTTATTAACGGTATTTCCCATAGAACCACTTTTCATATTTTCGACTTTCACTATCGGGTGAATCGATTAAAAAAAAATATTTTTTTTATGAAAATGTTCCTTGATTGTTAATAAAACTGCATTTTTACTTTTTTTGAAAAATCGTTACTGAATTTTTGTTGAAGTTTGAATTTTATATGTACATATATTAATAATAGCTTCAAAATGGCTCCTCCAATTTTTTTTTTCTAAAAATGTTTTAAAATTTTATAAAAAAAAATATTTTTTTTAAACAACCACTCCAACGATTTTTGATTTTTTTTCGATATATTCATATTTGTCCAACAATTCAAATTGCGTTTTTTCCCTCAAACTTTAACAACTAATCAGTCGAAAAGATTTTATTATGTGTATCATCCATTTATTTCGACCTAATTATATTTCATTTTTGCGAATGTTTGCGTACGTCGCTGAATACCCACATATATACCATGTAGGCCTTCCAACATTTGTATATAGTACATATATTTAAAAATCTCATGAATCTATATGTATGCATATTGCACCCAAATTATAAAGTTACATATAGCTACCTATCCACCTATATCCTTCACTTTTATTATTACTAGCCGACCCAGCCCTCGAAATTCGAAGAAATGTCAAAATAATCCAAAACAATGAATTTAGAGATGGACATGATTCACACACCTCGTATTTTCACCTCACTTTACCTCTTATGAAATGCCACCACATATGAAATAAATAATGATTGTTTTAATTTGTATAAATTCTATTATATTAACTTCGAAAATGAAACTTAATTATTTTTTAAATTTATTGTGACGGGCTTTGTTCAAGTTTTACATAAGTTTTTATTAGAAATTAAATATTTATTTACACTTTTCCACCACTTTCCTGTATTCAACTATTCACCAGTATTGCCATCACTAACACAATTCAATAAATAAGTATGCGACGAACATTCAAGAGTTTGCAATTTCTAATTCCTTTTATATATTTCATTAAATTATCCAATACAAACCACTTTCTTTTTTCAGCAACAGATGTCGCTAGTGTAGGAGTGTATTTTTGCATTTTCATTAAATTATCCAATGCACAGACTATTTTCTTTTTTCAGCAACAGATGTCGATAGTGTAGGTGTGTATTTTGTTGCATTATTGTTTTAAACAATTTCTGTGTAGTATATTTATATAATTCTGGCATTCTGCGTCTATGCAAAAAATGCTTTCGTTTGATATATAATTTATGCCCCTTTGGTTTTTTTGGGCCGCGAAAAGTGTACCACAAACATCATGTTCGCCGTGTAATTATATGATATGTACATATTTATAAATACCTAGGATCTATCTATGTATGTACATAGGTACATACATATTACTCTCCTAATCCATAATTCAGATTTAAATATACATTTTTGGGTAACTATGCAACTATTCCTTGAATCATCCATTGACAATTCATAGCGAGAATCAAGTTAATCTTATCTACATCGGCTTTAAACCTACCTACTAACAGCGTCAATGCTTATACACATTAAAGTTGTATTGCTGAAAAATCCAATAAGTTGGGCAAAAAACCAATACTTCAAAAACACAAGTACTTGTAACTGTTTTCAGTCATTTTGACACTTTGCAATACCAAGTCAATGGATCCATAATAGTATATTGCTCCATATGTCATGATGTCTCCATCTTTGATGTGATTTTGGTTCAATGCAACTTTGTCGCTGTCAAATTATTATTGAAAAGTTCAAATTGGGAACTTTATTAAACATTCATTTTAGAAAATAATCCGGCCTGAGTTTTAGCTACATAGTTGTTTAATATTTTAAATGATTTGAAAATTTGTAGTGCATAATAGTAACATTCGTGGGCTTAGAAAACATTTGCCGCGTATGTCCACGCTGTTAAAAACAGGCCCGCTGTTTTGGCACTGGGTGAAACCTAAATAGGTGAAAATTCTGATCAATCGGAATTTCATCTGTTTGGGTATCACTTAGTGCCATTATCCTTTTCCCACAGTGGTCTCGTCGTATACATATATGAAATGGTGTTGCGCACCAAATTCAACTAAAATATGGTTTGTTCTCAAACACAAATTTTAATTTCATGTGGTTAAAATTCTCGGTAACAAGCGCATCATACACACATGTTTCATTTATCGGAGCCCATATTTGGACAGAAATTCAACTTTTAACGAATTTGATGCTCTGTCCGACTCAATTCATAGAATTGTTTCCAAATATCCTCACACTGAAATCGTCATTAAGGGCGATTTTAATTTATACAATTCTAGCTGGCCCGGGTAGTATATCTCCCATCGTTCTTAAGAGGCGTTCTTCAACGGTCATCTGTCCTACTCTACTGGTCTCTTTCCAAGTAGATGGAAAACAGGCGAATCTACGTCACCCTCTAATTACCGTCCAATGCACTTACGTCCCTTCTGTTCATGGGAGCGCTGATTAGTAATCACCATAAGAAATATCTTGAAGAACGAAAGCTCCTTAATGACCGACAGTATGGCTTTCGCAATAGTTCCACTAGTGATCTAATGGTATATCTCACCGAACAGAGGCACACATCTCTACATCGTTTTGGAGAAAGTAAGATTATTGCGCTTTATATTTCAAAAGCATTTGATAGAGTTTGGCATCAAGCTCTCTTATCGAGGATGCATGCATTTGGTAGCGATGAATCTCTTCTTCGTTGGATTAGAAGTTACCTTTCGGACCGCTCAATACAAGTTGTATTAGACGGTTTCAAGTTTGATATTCACAAAATAAATACTGGTGTGCCCCATGGCTCCGTTTTGTCTCCATCTCTTTTTCATTTTCATTAATGATCTCTTATCTTGAGCTTCTAATCCACAAAATTGTTTCGCTGACGATAGTACCACAGATAATAGATTTACATAGATATCGCAATCAGTGTAAATTAAATTACACAATTTTAAATTGTATAAAAACTATACAGCCTGTTTGAAAACAGCGAAATGCAACACGATATTTCTAAAGGCGGAACAACCAGTAAGTTGCAATCCTAATATGCAGATTTTCTTATTTGATTTCATGTTTCGATACAACACTTTGAAGTATAATACATGCTCGTTCGTTTTACATTTTTTTCCCTTTCACACACAAGAGAAGAGAGAGAATGAGAAACAAACAAGAGAACGAACAAAAATCAAAGAAACAAACGTGTCGCAGTACGTTTCAAGCAATATGTATCAAACTGAGATCTACTAGTAAGTCCCAAATGTGTCATTTTTATTTGCACTCAGTGCGATATCTATGTAATTCTATTATCTGTGATAGATGTGGAACTGCAAAGGCAGTGTATGATAAGCTCATTAAATTCTGATCTCGGCCGTATTGTCCATCGGGGAACAATAAACTTGCGTAAAATTAATTGCTACAAAAACGTATTGCTGTCTTCTGTCGATAAAGCAGAACCCATCCCCCATGACACTATCCACGAGCGGCACTTGCATTGAAGAAACCAATCAGCTTTCAGTCCTTGGTATGTGAATGACAGACCACCTCTTGTGGAATAAACACATATTTGGTGTCGCTAAAAACGCCACGAAGTGTTTGGGCTTTTTTCGAAGATGCAAGAAATTCTTTTCCCCGTCTGACCCGTCTGTGTAATCTATAATGCCGTCATTCGTCCAAAGCTGGAGTATAACTCGCTTATATGGGCACCAGCTCCCAAATTTCATTTGAGTCTCTTAGACAAAATCCAAAATAGAGCTCTAAGATAGATAGAACTACAATGGGGACATTTTTATCTCTATAACACCGTCGAAATATTGTATGCCTTTCACTATTTTATTGCTATTCTTACAAACAATGTTCTAGCGAAATACCCCCAGTTGCATTCCTCCCCTTGAACTATTCAACCATAATACTCGCGTTTCCATGAATGCTGATCAGTTTACACAATTACAGAGATTCTTTCTTTAGTCGTACAACACGAATGTGGAATGCCTTACAAGGCTCTATTTTCCCTCCCATTTCGAGCAATAACTGAACCAATTGAACCTCTGGAGCACTGTCGCAATGTTTTATGCCTTTCATTGTTATATCGCTATTTTTATAGAAAATGTTCCAACGAAATAGCCAGTTGCATTCCTCCCCCGAAACTATTCAACTGTAATACTCGCGCTTCTAGGAATGCTCATCAGTTTACCATTGAGCTTTAATTCGGACGTACTGTGACTGTCATCAAAAGAGATCCCTTTTTTAGCAGTTTTTAGTTTTTAAAAATCAATATTGGTAGTCGCGAATTGCATCTGATTATTCAACAGACAGTCAAACTCTATTCGGGTTCCACATACCATCCACCTTTCAACGAGTAATTTGTTCGTCGCGTCTAACGTCAAAATCAGACTTTCAACTTATATTCGTGACGAATAGAATTAGGGCCATGTGAATGAAATGTCATAATGGACGAATATTCGTCAATAAGTTGTTTGTTGGTCGCTCTCATGTGTATAGTACTTTATTCGGTTTCACGAGGTGTATTTGTGTATTGTATTTGTATTGTATTTATTTATTCAAAAATCACTTACAAAGTAAGACATTCGTCTTATAAGTTGTTGCAAGCCTTTATATTATTATATGAAATAAGAGTAAGTTTAATTGGATTTATGAATTCAATTGGATTCTATTTAAGTTTAATAAATTTAAGTTAAAAGATAATATATTTATGCATGTATGTGTAGCTATATGTTGAACCGAACTAAGAAACAAAAAATAAGAAAAAACAAAAATTTCAATGGTTTGCCAAATACGTGAAAAGAAAACATTTAAATCTTCCTGTGGCTCTGATTCCTCTCAATGCGATTGGCAGGGAGTTCCAGAGGCATATAACATGAATAAAAAACTGACGTTGAGTATTAAGATATTTATAACGAGACGGTATTAGAACGAGAGACTTTGTTGAATGAGGGAAATTCAGTCTGCTGTGAAGATAAACGGGTTCTTGAGTTTGAATGATTTGATGCAAGTAGCTCAGTTGACGAAGTTTCAGTAAATTATCCAGACTGCAATTGCAAAGTTGTGTTGAAAAGGCAGATACATGGTCGTATCGGCGTAGGTTAAATACATAGCGGGCAATATTATTGTATACAACATTAAGTTTGCGCTTCGTCGCATAGTCCAAGTCACAGAAAACTTCACATCCATACAGTAAAACAGGGAGTAACAGAGTTTTGGCTAGCAACATTTTAGTTTTTTTGAGAATGAACCTTTGAGTGATCTGAAGAGCACGAAGGCTAGCATAAACCTTCCCGTTCGCGCTGTTTATGTGATCGTTCCATGTGAGACTACGATTGAAAACCATTCCTAGATTTCTCACCGAGCCGACATAATCAATGTTTTCGTCATCCAGCTTCAACGGGTTTAAAACTGATAAATCAAATGCCTTTCGGTAGATGGGTAGGGTTTTCGACTTTACAGGATTTTAGCAAAGATTATTTTGTTTGGACCAATTGGAGATACGAAGCAAGTACTCGTTCATTAAAGAAACCATGTCGTTTTTAGCAAGGAATGGGCGACTTATCAAAAGTTGTACATCATCGGCGTATAGGTGAATGACACAATTTTTAACAACTAGAGGAAGCTCGTTGATGCATAGCCAAAAAAGGATCGGTCCAAGTATAGATCCTTGTGGCACACCAGTTAGTACACTCATTAAGCTGGATGACCGGTCATTTATAACAACGCGTTGTTGTCTTCCACTAAGATACGAGAGCATTAATTTGCAAGACTCGAAAGAAAATCCTTAGATATTTCTTAATTTTCTACATAATATTGAGTGGTTGACCGTGTCGAAAGCCTTAGAGAAGTCTAAGAGGGTTAGGAGTGTTAAGTGGTCACTATCCATTCTACTTCTTATTTCGTCTGTCACTAGAAGCAATGCAGATTTGCAACTTCGATGTGGCCGAAAACCTGACTGGCATGAGCTCAAAAGATTATTCAAAGATAAATAAGGCTGTACCTGCTTGAAAATTGCTTTTTCAAAAACCTTCGAAAGGAAAGGAAGTATGGCTATTGGACGGAACTCTGACACTATACCTGTAGTTTTTTTGGGAATAGGGATAATTTTGGCTTTTTTTCATTCCAAGGGAAATTCCGAAGTAGTCAGTATACTGTTAAAAATCTATGTTATAAATGGTAATAAGTACGGGAGCAGTAGTTTAACAAATTTTGGGTGTATAAGGTCGAGGCCAATTGCATTCGATTTAATCGAAAGAATTGCCTCAACAATATCTTCTTCTTGAAGTCTAACAAAATTGAAAACGCTGCTGACATCAGTAAGTTCATCTTCACTAAGAGTGTAATTAGGGGTATGTGTGGTTAGTGGCATTGAAGTGAACTTCCTGTTGAGAGCATCACAATCAATGTCGTCAGATGGCGCCTTAGTTTGTTTACAAATACCCATTTCTTTCAGATTTTTCCATACATTTTTGTTTGAGGCTGAAGAACCAAGTTTTTGTTCATAAAAAAGCATTTTTGCTGATCTTATCATGCTGACTACCTGATTTCGAAGTCTGCGATAAGTTTGGTGGAAATGTTCTACTTTGTATCGCCTCCACTGACTGTAGGCGGCATCTCGTTGTGACATGACAGCTGAAATGTCGCCATTCAGCCAAGGTGGAGCCGTATGCTTTACCAAACAGGTTTTAATTGGAACATGCAGATTAAACAAAAGTTGACATTATGCCCTAAGAAGGATACCTGATCGTTTACATTTCGCATCAGGTAAAGTGAGTTCCAGTCTATGTCATTAAAATCTCGCAACAATTGTGATCGGTTTATATTTTTGAAATCTCGATATGGAAAACTTTGCTGACCAACCTCACAGGCTATATCCAAACAGGTAAAGATCAAGTCGTGCTTGGAGAAACCAGAAGCTTGGAGCTGGCTACAAGCCAAAACCCTATCAACATCACTAGCAAGATATAAGTCTAGCAGAGAACTCGATGAATCAGTGAAGTGAGTAGGCGTGGAGCGGTTAATGGGATTCAGATTGAGGGCCTCAAATGTACCTAACAAATTTTCGGATAAATCTTTGTCCAACAAATTACAATTAAAGTCACCACAAAGTATTGTATAAGAATAGCACCAAGAAATTGACTCCAATGATGTAACCAATGGTACAGTGCTAACGTGGTTGTATGGTCTATAAACCGATCCGACCAGAACGGTTTCAGTGTTGCATATGATGCTAGCGAATAAATATTCAAATGGACAGTCGTCATCAGATTTTCCTACTAACTTGCATGTTAATCTATCACGCACATACAGGGCGGAACCTCCACCAGTCCTGAACAATCGATTGGCACGGAAAAGTTTATACCTCTTTAAACAATAAAAATCATCGCTTATATCTGGTCGGAACCATGTCTCGGAAACGGAAACAACATCTATTTTAGAATCTACAAACAAGTACCTGAATTCCTATAATTTATTAGTCAAACTCTGTGCGTTTAAATGACATAAACGTAAACCATTATTTTGAGCTCGTAAAATTCTAATCATATTATATAAATTAGTATTCATGTTATTTCCAGTGAACCCCCTGCTATTGTTAGCTGGACTCATAAGTCTTAAAGCTACAAGCGTAGCTGTAACATGAGTATGAAAAAGAGCCCATCAGTGTATAAATTAACAGAAGAAATATATTTTGGCAGACGAGAATTGTAAAAACAAAAGACAATATTTGGCAAAACACCGTTACAAGAAAAGAGAAAACTAATAGAAAAAGAGGGTAGATCGCAGTAACAAAATAAAAAAAGAAAGTAAAAGAAGGCAAAACAAAATAAAAAGATTTAAAAGGCAACAATTGCAAAAACAAAAACATATTAAAATTAATAATTGTGTTCATCATCATTTCTTACAGAAAATTTAGTTTGACGTCACGGCAGCTTCTAGATTCTCAATGCTGTTTACAACAAAACTGTCTCCATCAGCTGCAAGCTTAATCCAAACAGATCCGTGCATTGTGTGCGCACTATGCAGTTGGTGATTGTTCCTCAAGCGGATAGCATGTTGTAGCAGAGTGCGTGTGTTTTTCGTTAAACTTTCATTCAAGAAACAAGCATTATCAGACTCTATACCAAAGTCACGCAATGAGAGTTGATGGTTTTGTTGCTGTTTCTGAACTCAGAAGTGCACTTCAGTAGTTTGTTTCTCTCTTGAACACTGCTAAATTTTAATATAATGGGTGGAGAAGCTGAGCGGTTGGAGTTAGAATTTCGTGAGCGGGAGCGAAAAATAGTTTTTAGTGTTGGAGGTTTGCATTTGGTTGTCAAACATAAACGGTTGAAGAGCGATGTAAGATTTTCATCAGGTAGGCGAGGGACACCAAACAAAACAGCGTCAGCAGAGATCTCTTTTTTTTTCATTTGAATCAATTTGTTGTTGTAACGATGACAGCTTAGAGTTGAGTGTAAGCACATCAGCTGAGTTTTTCTCGATTAAATTAGATCTCCGCACAACACCCGCGATTTCGTCGTTTAATGAGAGCAATTTGTTCTCAAGAGTGGTTGTATTAACTGCATTGGTTTCAATGTGTTCGACTCGACGGACAGTTTCTTCTATAGTGGCGTTAACTATGCTCAGCTTCTCTAACCACATTTGTTCGGCTTGTTTTAATTTATCAGAGAGCTCGCTGCGAATTTTAGAAAACTCATCCGTTATGCGGCTGATAATCATGTCAGCATGTTTGTTCAATCGTTCATCAAGAGTTGTTTTTGTTAAATAAGAGGAGGCATCATCTTTGCTTAATTTGTTTTCCTTTGTGTTGACGGCTGGAGAATTAACCCTTGATGGTGTAAGTGCTGAGACAGGTGATTGTTGTTGTGTTTTTTTGGATCGGGAATTCATTGTATTAAAAGTGGAGAGATGCGAGTTTGATTGATTTACGAATTAAAATCACTAAAGTCTTTGTAAATATTAATCGGATCAATAATGCTTTCAGTTGTTTAGGTAGATATTTACATAGACTAATCAAGTTCGCGCACTTTAGCAATAAATGTTAGTGTTAAATACAGTACAAAAAAAAAATCAGCTACGGACGTCACTAAACTGTGTCTATTCTCTGCGATTATGCATTGCCATATGTGTATAAAACCTATAAGATTTTAGATTAGATTAGATAGTTTATTCATCGGTTTTTTCCAACAATACTTAAATACATAATTTAACTGATATTGAATAAGAAAAAGGCATGACATTAATGTCTTCTAAAACCTATAATATTACTACCGGCTTTCTACATATATGGAACCTAGGAGTACTATAGGCATAGTACTATAGGTACTACCAGGTTTCATATAGACACAATTTTCTAACTAGTAGTTTGGTCGTTAGGGGCGCTAACTGGCTGAACAGAATGGACGCACGGTCGTTCGCTCACATTAGTCGCTTCCGCGAAAAGCAACGCTTCCGAAAAAAATTGAACACAATGGACCGCGCGGTCGTTTTAAAACAGCGGTGAGAAATTCTTGTTTTTAAGTGATTTTGTAGTTATTTTTGCAAACTTTTAATTTGCAAATTTATTGTGAATGTGTGTTTTTGCGTCGGAAGCCCCGAGCCAACAATTGTGTGGATGCAACAACCAACAAGATGTGTTGTTTTTTTTTTTGTTATCTGTTAAACGACGCTCGGAAAAAGGGAAATAGTTAAAAGTTACTAATGTCTAGCGTCGCGAGTCGTGGTCGCGGCTACGTTGTATTCACTCAAACGAGTTTATATGCATTTTAACTTTGACAGAGCGTTTTTTGAAGTGCCGCGAGATTCACCGCGCGTCCATTCTGTTCAGCCAGTAATTTCGCTTTTCTTTATGTTGACCATTTGATGTGGAAGAATAAAAGGTAGAGGCAGAAAGGTAAAAAAACGAGACGTTCGACTTTTACTAGTTCTGACAACAATATAGAGGGTAAGGCAGAAAATCGTATAGGCTGTTTTTGCTATGGCAACTATCAAATATAATTATTTTAATTTTGGTGGGGGCAATACCCCCATTTATTTGGCTTAATACAAGCTTCATAACTTAACCTAACCTAAAGCTATGAAATTTAGGGCTAAGATCGGATTGAATTGGCCGGACGATTTAACAGGAGGAGTTTTAGGCTGGAAGTGTTGAGGTTGAAGTCGAAACAGTCTTAGGTTAGGTAATAGGTTCATTAAAGCCATAAAAGGTGCGATGAGTAGGCAGGTAGAAGAGGCGAGGGTTTCTTAGGTTACGGGGGTTAGTGTTGAGAAAGATAGAGTTATAGAGCGTTTCGGAGTCAACGGAACCTGAGATTTGTCGATGAATGGTGAGGATTTCTGTAATTTCTCTTCGCTCTTGCAGGGTATTAAGGTTAATTAATTATAGGCGATTTTGAAGGGGGTGGGCAGGATCAAAGTATTATTCCAATACAGGCAGCAAAGGGCGAATATTAAGAAACGGCGGTGAATGTTCTCGATTCTAGATATATGAATTTGTTGATATGGGGACCACAATTGGCAGGCGTATTCAAGTAGCGGGCGGACAAAGGTTATGTAGAGTGATCTGGTGACGCAGGGGTCGGAGAATTCTTTGGACCATCATTTCACAAAACCAAGCGTTGAATTGGCTTTAATACATTTCTAAATTGAATCTTGTGCATGAAACCATCTCTTGCTTTGATCTCTATGGCAACTTTACCGCCTTTGACTTCCAACATTTTGTTATCTGCTACCTTGATGCTACGAACTGGTGGATGTCCCATATCGTAAAGCCAACTTTGATGCTTCGTCTTGTGCGTAGATGCTCAGAGTCGACGTACCAGCTATTGTCATCAAGACCTATCCTATTGCTGCTGAAAAAGCCGCGAAAAACGTGTCATTGTCAGAATTACTTGAGGAATCGTTTTTCTTTTTACTGTAGCAATTTTTGCTAATGTGCCCATATTTGTTACATTTAAAGGACCGGTCTCCTTCTTGTAAGCTCTGTAGTTTTGACTTTTATTAAATATTTGATAAGTTTATAAGTTTGGTTATGATAGTTTTTATTGTGTTTAATGTAAAATGCCGACGAATCTGATACTTTGACCTCCTGAATTATTTTTGTTTTAACAGCATCCGCTTATAGTCACACCAGAACTTTCCATAACTTTCATCATACGTTTGTATGAGTCAGCAATACATTTCTAAATTGAATCTTGTGCATGAAACCATCTCTTGCTTTCATCTCTATGGCAACTTTACCGCAGCCTTTGACTTCAAACATTTTGTTATCTGCTAACTTGATACTACGAACTGGTGGATGTCCCATATCGTTAAGCCAACTTGTTGCTTCGTCTTACGCATAGATGCTTAGAGTCGACGTACCAGCTATTGTCATCAAGACCTATCCTATTGCTGCTGAAAAAGCCGCGAAAAACGTGTCATTTTCAGAATTACTTGAGGAATCGTTTTTCTTTTTACTGTAGCAATTTTTGCTAATGTGCCCATATTTGTTACATTTAAAGCACCGGACCCCTTGTTGTGAGCTCTGTAGTTTTTACTTTTATTAAATTGTTGATAAGTTTATAAGTGTGGTTATGATTATGGTGTTTAATGTAAAATGCCGACGAATCTCATACTTTGACCTCCTGAATTATTTTTGTTTTAATAGCATCCGCCGTTATAGTCACACCAGAACTTTCCATAACTATCACCATACGTTTGTATGAGTCAGCAATACATATCTAAATTGAATCTTGTGCATGAAACCATCTCTTGCTTTGATCTCTATGGTAACTTTACTGCAGCCTCTGACTTCCAACATTTTGTTATCTGCTACCTTGATGCTACGAACTGGTGGATGTCCTATATCGTTAAGCCAAATTTGATGCTTCGTCTTGTGCGTAGATGCTCAGAATCGACGTACCAGCTATTGTCATCAAGACCTATTGCTGCTGAAAAAGCCGCGAAAAACGTGTCATTGTCAGAATTACTTGAGGAATCGTTTTTCTTTTTACTGTAGCAATTTTTGCGAATGTGCCCATATTTGTTACATTTAAAGCAGCTGGCCCCTTGTTGTGAGCTCTGTAGTTTTGACTTTTATTAAATTTTTGATAAGTTTGTAAGTTTGGTTATGAAAGTTTTTATTGTGTTTAATGTAAAATGCCGACGAATCTGATACTTTGACCTCATGAATTATTTTTGTTTTAACAGCATCCGCAGTTATAGTCAAACCAGAACTTTCCATAACTATCATCATACGTTTGTATGAGTCAGCAATATATTTCTAAATTGAATCTTGTGCATGAATCCATCTCTTGCTTTGATCTCTATGGCAACTTTACTGCAGCCTTTGACTTCCAACATTTTGTTATCTGCTAGCTTGATGCTACGAACTGGTGGATGTCCCATATCGTAAGCCAACGTTGATGCTTCGTCTTGTGCGTAGATGCTCAGAGTCGACGTACCAGCTATTATCATCAAGACCTATTGCTGCTGAAAAAGCCGCGAAAAACGTGTCATTGTCAGAATTACTTGAGGAATCGTTTTTCTTTTTACTGTAGCAATTTTTGCTAATGTGCCCATATTTGTTACATTTAAAGCACCGAGCCCCTTGTTATGAGCTGTGTAGTTTTGACTTTTATTAAATTTATGATAAGTTTATAAGTTTGGTTATAATAGTTTTTAGTGTGTTTAATGTAAAATGCCGACGAATCTGATACTTTGACCCCCTGAAGTATTTTTGTTTTAACAGCATCCGCAGTTATAGTCACACCAGATATACGGGCTACTACTACATATTCGGAGCTCAGGCCTATAAGGAGCGGTTAATCCGGCTCCCCGCCCTTGGAGTTATATTGTAAGGGTCTGGTCCTGCAGGTTGGGGGTCGTGTCGTCGGCGTGACTTCCCGGCCACCTAAAGCAACTTTTAGTTTCGAAGCAACAACAAGCCTCGGATACGGACGGATTTACTGTTGACGAACCCTGCAAACGCAATAAGGACAACGAACTTCGGATTTGCACGTGGAATGTTCTGTCTCTTTATAGACCACGTGCAGCCGAACGTTTAGCGGAGGCCCTAGGCTGCTACAAAGCAGACATCACCGCCATCCAAGAAGTGCGATGGGATGGGTCGGGCAAACGAAAATTGAAAGACTGCGATATCTACTATGGTGACTGTTATCGACCACAAGGGCAACACCTTTTTGGATGTGGATTCGTCGTTAGAGGCAGACTTAGACAAGAAGTCTTGAGTTTCAACTGTGAACGAGCGCCTCACGACAATTCGCTTCAAGGCTAAATTCGCCAACATCAGCCTCATATGCGCACATGCCCCCACAGAGGAGAAAGATTACGATACCAAGGACGAGTTCTACGAGCTCCTGGACAAGACGTATGAGAAATGCCCAAGCTATGACATTAAAATTGTCTTAGTTGATTTTAATACCAAACTAGGAAGAGAAAACGTCTTTGGTGACACAATCGGAAAATATAGCCTGCACGACACCACCACCGATAACGGACACAGGCTAATCGACTTTGCTGCGGGGCGAAACATTGTGGTAGCCAGTACGCAGTTCCCGCATCTCGATATATACAAAGGGGCTTGGCGAATTCCTGGTCAATCAACTGCCAACCAGATTGACCACATTGCGATCGACGCAAGGCACTCCTCCAGTATCAAGGATGTACGAACGTTCCGAGGAGCCGACGTGGACTGGGACCACTACTTCGTTGTAGCCAAGGTAATGCTAAGGATATCCAGACCAAAGGCAAAACGGGAAAATACTGGTAGAAAATTTGACGTCGGACGGCTACAGTCGCCGGAAATCACAAGGTCCTTTTCCGATCAAGTCTCTTACGCCCTCTTAAATCGTCCTTTGCCGCCAACTGCAAGTATCGAAGACCAGTGGAAGAGCTGCCAGGAAGCAATCAGAGATACCGCCTCTAACGTGCTTGACCTCGCACGACCACCACAGCGAAACCCCTGGTGCGATGAAGAATGCCGGCAAGTACACACAGCCGAACAACAGGCATACAAAGCGGTGCTGCATAGAAGGACTAGACCTGCTCGCCAGCTCTATGAGCAGAAGAGGAGATAGGAACACAAGCTTCTAAGAAGGGAAAAGAAAGAGCATGAGAAGCGCGCGATCGAGGAAATAGAGAGACGCCATTGGGGGAATGAAATTCGGAAGTTTTACCTGCAAGGATGATCATGGAAAAATTATTTCTGCAAATTGTATAACGGCGATGACGAACCGAATCCCGCTATTGTGCAGACTGTACCATTCAACCTGGACGACGTAGGCCAACAATACCGTCCACCCGATCTCGACGAAGTAAAGAAAGCTATATCTAAACTTAAGTCCAACAAAGCTGCTGGAGCTGATGGTCTTGCGGCCGAGTTGTTCAAAGCGGCTGGCGATGAACTGGTAAGGTGTATGCACCAGCTCATCTGCAAAATATGGTCGGAGGAAAGCATGCCCGATGAATGGAACCTCAGCATTGTTTGCCTGATCCTCAAGAAAGGCGATCCTCTGGCCTGCACCAACTACAGAGGCATCAGTCTTCTTAATACCGCCTACAAGATCTTCTCTGGCGTACTTTGTGAGCGCCTAAAGCCTTTCGTCAACAACCTGATAGGTCCTTATCAGTGTGGCTTAAGGCCAGGGAAGTCCACTATCGACCAAATATTCTCACTACGGCATGTCTTGGAAAAAACCCAGGAATTTCAAATCGATACTCACCACATTTTTATTGATTTCAATTCCGCGTATGACGGCATCGACAGAGACGAGCTATATAGTGCTGTCATGCGACTTGTTTAACATCATTCTTGAAAGAATAGTGCAAAACTCTCACGTCAACAGTAGAGGCACAATCTTTCAAAAGTCCGTCCAATTACTCGCTTACGGTGACGACATTGACATAATCGGACGAACAAAGCGTGATGTCAGTGGTGCTTTCGTGAGTATTGAGAAGGACGCCAAGAAGATGGGTTTAACAGTGAACGGAAGCAAAACAAAATATATGCTGTCAACAAGAAAGGACACCCAGCACCGGCATCTCGGACAGAACGTCACTATAGACAGCTATAATTTTGAAGTGGTCAGAGACTTTGTATACCTAGGATCCGCTATAAACTCAGCGAATGATACCAGTGCTGAGATGAAACGCAGAATTACTCTTGCCAATCGCTGTTTCTTTGGGCTAAGAAGGCAATTGAGAAGCAAAGCCCTCTCTCGAGTAACTAAACAGTCCATATATAAAACGCTCATCATCCCAGTCCTGATGTATACTGCAGAGACATGGACAATGTTAACGGTGAATGAGAACGCGTTAGGTTGTTTTGAGAGGAAAATTCTCCGGGTGATTTTGAGTCCCGTCTGCATAGATGGGGAATGGAGAAAACGATACAACAATCAACTATACGGGCTGTACAGCGATACCGACCTAGTCACAAAATTGAAAAGCCAACGACTGAGATGGCTGGGTCACCTAGAGCGAATGGACACCAATGCTCCTGCCCGGAGAGTCTTTGAATCCTGCCCCGTGGGACAGCGCAGTAGAGGGGGACAGCGTAAAAGGTGGCGCACGCAAGTGGAAGAGGATCTCAACCAACTTGGAGTGCGAAACTGGAGACAGATAGCTAGAAACCGAGCCGACTGGAAAAAGCTTGTTGGTTGAGGCCCTGGTCCAACCCGGACTGTAGCGCCACCTTAAGTAAGTAAGTAAGTAAGTCACACCAGAACTTTCCATAACTATCATCATACGTTTGTATGAGTCAGCCAGGCCAGCGAGAAGCAAAGTTCCTAGCCAACTCGTCGCCTAGAACAAAGCTTATGTTTCGAAGTTTGTGTGCTGCGGACATGATTTTCGTAATATCACGCAATAAACCCACTTTTCTAGTAGGCCCAAAGTCATCAAACTCTTGTTGAAGATTCGCCCACACTTTTTTCGCGGTCTTAGCTTCCTGAATTTGGACAAAAATAGTTGGATCTACAAGCAGTATCAGCTCAGACTTGGCTTTCACATCTTTTTTTGGTGTCAACAGTTATATCACTTGGATGGTCAATCGTGTCCCATAATCCCACATGTTCTAGATAAGCCTTAATGACAAATTTCCAGGTTGAATAATTTTCTCTCCCAAGAAGTTTGTCTATGTTTGCAGTATGGCTTGTCATCATCTTAAATCTGATTCGGAGAATAAAAAAATAGCTGATGAACGTAGAAAAAAAAATGATGTTTTAGACAACGTGTGTGGAAGTGTGGACATTTATACATAGATATGTACTTAACGAGTTCACAGTTAAAAAACAAGTTGTTCCAGTACTACACATAAACCTAAAAACGTTTTGGTAGTAATGTGGTATATGACGACTTGGGATCTCGAAAAAAAACTTTTAAAAAAAGTTTTAAAACCCATCTTCTAAAATACCCTTTAAAATCCCTCTCATTCAACATCCCAATCTTTATAATCCCGCTTTCTAAAATCCCCAAATGATTATTTTTTATATTTTTTTTTCCTAAAATTATTTTAGATAATTTTGTCTGTATATATTGCTACTATACTTTATACTTCTTTTTTATTCCAGGCACTAAAACATAAATGAAAATTTTGGCTTTCCAATTTCAAGGATGTTTGATATTCCTATATATTTAAAAAAAAAATAATAAACCAAAATCAATTAATAATGCAAAGACTTTCAATATTTTTCCAAAACCAAATATGATAAGCAGTTCAGAATTGAAACTAATCGATCAAGCTGATCTTGTTCCAGATGAACATCATCAACAGTTCCAATTAAATACCTCCACGTATAGTAACGTAAACAATAATATCAACGATGTATTCAAAAATAAACACAAAACTTTGACACACATATCAGCAGATCAACGGCAAAGCACAAACCCTTTGGAATTTTACTCAACAAACGGTAGCATATCAACTAATGAATGTACTTCTACCATACAAAATTGTAGTAATGATTTCATCAAAAGTTCGAGTTCGCGAACAAGTAAATGCTTTAATTATGACTCTTGTAGTTTCCATAACACTACACAAGAAGAGGAGCTGACCAAGAAAAGTTTTAAACCTTTTCCTAAGGAAAGTGCCTTGAATGAATTTTCTAAAGTTGATGGTTGCGGCTTCACGGACCTAATCAATGAGACAGATAAATCAACCGGATATACTAGAAGTAGTATTATTAAAACAGGAAAATGCAGTAACAAAAGTAGTAACAGTGATGGACTGCCAAAGTGCCGAACCGAGGACCAAGAACATGCCTTTCGCCAAATAGAGGACGTCCACAACTATTCAAAATTAAATCGATATGAATATTTCAATAATGAAAACACCCGAGCTATTAATATGCCTTCATATAGTAGTAATAGTAGCAATCAAGATGACGACGACGATGATGACAAAGAAAGTGCTATGTTCGACATTGTGAATTATGAGCAGCTTGATGTAACTAGAAATCTCAATACAACTGCAAAGCAAAGCGAAATCGAAAACAATCTCAAAAGTGTTCCCATCAAAACAACTCAACGACAAAATAAAATACCAGATTTAATAAACCCATATATGTTAAAAACTGAAAGTGAAGTAAATACAACTCTACCGGATCACCATGCAAGAAGACCCATGAATGCGTTTTTAATATTCTGTAAAAGACATCGAGGTATTGTAAAGGATAAATACAAGAATTATGAAAATAGGTAAAAATTTTCAAATTTTGGTTTTAACCAAACTGTATGTACATACCTATGTTATGTTTCTATATTTTTTTTAATTTCTAGATCAATTACTAAAATACTTGGTGAATGGTGGGCCTCATTGGATGCAAACGACAAAAAGTGCTATGTGAGCCTTGCTAAACAGGTAAGAAATGTAACTGGCCAATGTTGCATTGGCAGAACTATGTAACAAAATTAAATCACATATAAAGCAATCGTAAAGAATGGTACAGCGAGAAGAAATCGAATTTCCTTGTGAAGCAATTTCACGAAATGGCTCTGGTTACAAAATTAAAGAGTAATCACAGGGTAGAGTCTCTTGAAAAATTATTTTGGAGGGTTGCGCTATTTATTCAATTGGAATATTTGATGGGACTAGCTGTTTCGTATATTTTTATTGTTTTTATGGTAATATAAAACATAATAAATAAAGTAGTAGGTTTACAAAAAAATCTGCCCTGGCACCAAATGTTTTGAAATGGTAATTATATCACTATCAACAAAAGTTTTTAAGCATAACTCTTGTACTTTTCATCTTTTTTGAAGTAAAACTTCTTTTGCGGCGTTGGGAGTAAAAAAATCCTATTTTCAATTAAATTTTTGTTTCGTAATTATATGTCAGCTACAACTGACATTACATAGCGAAATATCCAGTTGCATTCCTCCCCTTAAAAAACTATTCGACCGTAATAGTCGCGCTTCCAGGAATGCTCATCAATTTACCCTTGAGCCCAACTTCGGACGTACTGTCAAATGCAGAGATTTCTTCTTAAGTCGCACAACACGAATGTGGAATGCTTTACCTTGCTCGGTTTCCCCCCCCCCCCCCATTTTGATATTTTAAAATTAAAAACAATTGCTCATCGGTATCTACTTTCAAATCCTTCCCTATTTTCCTAACGCTTGCTTAAAGATATTAAGGGTAGTCAAAATCCCTTTAGTGCGAGTGTAGTGTTGTTATGTGCAAAACTTCTTTGCTAGATTAAACAGATGACAAAACTCTACATGAAAGTTTTCCTCTGCCTGTTATTACTTCCGCACCTTCACCACTATCAGTAGGCCAATCTCCTTCATCAGTCATAAATGCTACATCTTTACCTCCAAAGAATTTGGAACCATTGGGAACTTACCAGATTGGACTAATATACTAAGAAAGCTCAATTATAGCTACTTCTGTCTGAGTAACACACCTAAATTTTCCTATGAAAGCTGGGTTCAATCTTTTTTCAAACGCACTTTCTCCATCGCTCTATCTGAATGTTGCCGGAAGTCTTTCAGAAGTTTTAAAATTCAGTTTCCATCTAAGTACCACTGGTTGTTTCATCACGCTAATGAATCTTCTCGAATTAATAAGATAAAAATGTCTAAATGGAATAGCAGCCTATTTACGATAAGGAATATTAATCATAACCCCATAAATTATCCCAAATCCCTGATCAAGATCTCCCTAAGAAACAATATAAACAAACTAAATCCCATACTTCTGACCCCAACTGGACTACGTAGGTGGGTATCTTTCCAAACTTTATTCGAAACATTCCTAATATTTACAATTTTAAAATTTATTCTCTTTCCCTGAAGCGCGAACGGAATGTCTTTCAACTATGCCCGCACAACCCTTCCTAAAACATCATTTGAAAATCCTTCCCAACATAAACGTGTGTCTTTCAATCCCGTATCGCAACCCCTTCCTCTAGCAAAAGCCACTTTTCCGAAAACCACCCCAACCACAGGTAAATACCCAAATTTCATCCACTCTCATAGAATCAATCCTTCAAAGTCTAACACCATCTGCCCCATCTAAAAGAATCCTTAATTTCACTCCTACATCGATACGTTCTCCAATGTTCGATCCAATGACTCCCCCTGCTGTGAAACTTCTAATAGATTAACTGACCCCTCGCCCACAAAAAATGAACTCGATGGGCTGTATGTCATTGTCAGACTTCAAGATCATAAACTTTTCGAGAAAGTTCGCTTCTACCTTGAATACCTCCATGACAAATCTGAATCTGTTTGCATTGATGGCAAAACAAAAACAAATATCATTGTTGAAATACAAGTGGAAGGACTCCCGACTGACTTAGTAGCTTTGAAAAGGATTTACATGCGTTTTCATGAAAACTACAACATTTCTCTGACAACAGTTAACAAATACCTTACAACTTACGCCTCTCACATCAGTTCCAATCGTACGTCGTTCCTTCAAAGTACACGCACAAATTTTAAAAACTACTTTCGCTCCTAACTCGAACACAGCCATACACATCACTTCTAATGTCCCATATAAAACAATCCCTTGCTCCATCCCAGATGTTCAAATCCTCCTCTTACTTTCTACTATCAAAACGTGGAAACAAATCTGGTCTCCAGTATAAACAACCTTGAATTGTTTCCTTCTTTTTTTAACCTTTATCGCGACGACGAACTTAACGGACCTTCTTGTCGAGGTGTCCTACTAGCTATCAAAAATATTATAGACTCATCCCTCATTGCAGTCTCTTCTTCCCCTAATCTGGACTATGTCACTTTATACATACTACTGAATCTTATAAGCTCGCCATTGAAATGGTTGACCACATAATAGCTTTATGTAACCCTAACGGTGGTATCCTTCCTTTTTTCTAAATTTAACTATATGCCTGTAAGATCTAAGGTCTTTTAAATGTAACATGAATTGCACGGCACTAGTTTGGCACAGAGGATTTGAGAACCAGGTATTAACTGTCTCATTTTAATACATGGGCGATATCCAATTAAAATTGGAGGTATAGAAAATAATGCGCTTAGCGTGGAGATCGAACTCACACGTCCTAGTTAGCAATCAAACACTTTATCCACTGCGCCATTGCCACCTTCGGTGACTTTAACCTTCCCCATCTAAAATTGACTTCATCATAAGATCAGGCTTATTATATTGCTGCAAATCCCACTTCTGCAAAGGAATGTCTATTTATAGATCGCCTAGCAGATTCAAGCCTCTGTTAAGTTAGTGATATCCCAAACTATATGGACAGGCAACTTGATCTTATTTTCACAGCCGACCCCATTAACTCTTCAGTATCACTCTCACCCATATTCCTCTCTACTATCGCCAACTATCACCCACCCCTAATTCTCACATTCTATCAAGATTCTCCACTACCAACTAATCCTCCTTAAAATCAATTACACTTAAGATTTTCTTAAAACAAATTTCCGTCATATGAATGAATATCTCAACAGAGTGTCCTTTAATTTCGATAACCTTACTGTGAAAGATGCCACAGAAAAATTTTACACAGAAATATTTAATTCTATTTCTCTTCATGTACCCTTCAGTCGCCATAAAACATCGGCTGCCTCCCTACATTGGTATAACCGCAAGCTTCGCTCTTTGAGTTCCAAGAGAAACAAGTTGAGGGCAATTTTCCTTCGTACCCGATCGCCCAATGACTATTCTAAATATTTTGGTTCGTATCTTCACTTTTCCGAGCTATACAACACCCTTTACAAAACTTATTTAATAGAAACAGAAATCAACCTTATAAATGATCCTAAGTCGTTTTTTCAGTTCGTCAATTATAATAGAAAATCTGATAGTTACCCTTGCTCTCTTTCCTTCAATACCGAAACTTCGAATAATCCGCAAGATATTTCCACATTTTTCAAGCAATCTTTCACCGACGATTCATTTGTACCTGATTCAGATTATTTCGATTACTTGCCTAATTTCTCACTAGGCCCTTTTGTTCCTCTTACCGTCGACCCATATATCATAGAAAATAAGTTGATTCAACTTAATGATGAATATCTTCCTGGCTCTGATGGCCTCCCCGCAATATTCTTAAAAAACGTTCTTCAGCCCTCTCTTTGCCGCTCTCCAAAATGTTCAGTCTATCATTATCTCAAGGAGAATTTCCTCAGGTATGGAAGACCTCTTTCATAACCCCAATATACAAAAAGGGTACTAAGAGCGATATTAAAAAAAATATCGTCCCATTGCCAAACTTTCACATATCCCTAAAATATTTGAAAGTATTTTGTACGAAATTTTAAGTTTCCGTTGTAAGTCGCTCATTTTCCCTAGACAACACGGCTTTCTCAAATGTAGGTCTACAACAACTAACCTAGTTGAATTTGTGTCGTATACAGTCTCAGCTCTAGAAAGCGGAAGGGAAGTAGATGTTATCTCTACTGACTTTAGTAAGGCTTTTGACAAAATTTCACAATACTTTTCAAATTGTCCACCATCGGCTTTGAATCTATTTTCATAAAATGGATTTCTTCTTATCTGGCAAACCGGTATAACAGTGTTCGTTTCAGATCTGTCTTCTTCCAATCTATCTCCGGGGTCCCCCAAGGAAGTCACCTCCTTTTTCTTCTTACAATTAACGATATTGAATTGGTCATTAAACATTCCCATATCTCAATTTACGCTGACGATAACAAGTTTTTCAAAACAATTTCTTCCTCACTCAGCTCTTTTCTTATCCAACTAGATCTTGATAGTTTCTCAATCTTCATAAACTAAAACGCATAAAATCTTCTCCCAGGAGCTACTTTCTTAATATTCGCCCTTCGGCGCCTGTCTTGTAATAATCCTTTGATCCTGCCCCTTATCAAAATCGCCTTCAACTAATTAACCTTAATACCCTGCAAGAGCGAAGAGAAATAATAGAAATCCTTTTCATTCAATGACTCCTATCAGGTTCCGTTGACTCTGAAACCCTCTACAAGTCTATCTTTCTCACCACTAACCCCCGTAACCTAAGAAACCCTCACCTCTTCTACCAGCCTACTCATCGTACCTCTTATGGCTTCAATCTACTTATTGCCCGTATGCTACATAGGGTTGATTTAAACGAAAACGGTTTTGACTTCAACCTCAGCATTCCCACTCCTCCTGTTAAATCGTCCACCCAAATTAAACCAATCTTAGCCCTAAGTTTCATAGTTTTAAGTAAGGTTAAATTATGAAGCTTGTATTAAGCCAAATAAATTGGGGTATTGCCCCCACCAAAATTAAAACACTCAACTGTACGAAGATAGTAAGAGGACATAATAAAATAAACAGGATCGCTAAAGGTCTACAAAAGCATCCTATAATAATAAGAAACAATTAGATAACAGATATTTTATGATCAACCAAACCAGATAATAAATGCATAATAAGTTAAAGATTTAAAAACTAATTAAAACCAAACAAGATAATAAATAAGATAAAGCAAATCAACTCATGTGGATAACGATATAAGTATATACGAGTACAACACAGAATGAATGGGTAGTAGTTGCCCTACTCGGCTATATAACATGTGGTCTCCACGAGCAAAATTTTCTAGTTAGCTAGATAGCATTCTATGAAAATTGATCGTGGAGACTACAAATAGCATTCTATACAAAAATTCATACTAGACATTGCACAGCTCATAGCATTCTATCGATAGTATACTATTAGGTTGAATTTTCGTTTTGTTGTAGTGTGTGTTATTGTTATAATTCCTTGTTTTTTTGTTTAATTCCTTTTTTTGGACGTTTTTTTTTTTAAATTCTTGTAATGCTAATAAAGCAAAAACACACCGATACTTCTTCCTTCGCGACATTTGGGCAATTGAAATAGTATGCTAGGAAATGCTCAATGACAATTTTTTTAGCATTCTATTTTTCTTTCTTTCTATCAAAATGACAGATTGTATACCTACTATAAAATATAGAGCGTGGAGACACCGTATAAGAGAACTATGTACCAATGTACTATGAAAACATTTAATTCATGGAATATTCAATTATCGAAGTAATACATTAAAAAATTAATACTACATTGCCATTCCGTACATATGTGGTGGCTGAAATAAAAACTGATATAGAAACACGAATATGGACAAATCAGTACCCATATAAATTAAGTGCTTCAGAATTTATAAACAAAGAAATAAGTAAAATGCTATAAGATAATATAAAGGCATTTAGCCGCAATCAAGTACATGGGGAAGGGATATATTTTTACATTCATCACATAGAAAACGAAATACGAGTAGTCCATATATTCTTTAAAATACATCTTTTGCTTAGACCAAGACGGTAAGATTTACAGCAAATACCACGACATGACCCTTTTTTGGTGTATTTGCTTTCGAGAAGACAGGTTATGGGTTCACAATAAAAGTCCATATTCAAGTCCAGTGTGGGTAGTACCAATAAAGGGTCCAACGAAGATGGAACACCTAAGAGCAGGTTAGTCATTGACTTTAAGAAACTAAATGAACACACTATAAGGGACAAATATCCAATCCCAGACACAAATGTTATTTTAAGTAATTTGGGTAAATCTAAATACTTTTCTTTATTGGAAATTGGGCTTAATGATCAGTATGATTAATGCAATTATTATTTATTTAATACGTTAAATGCTAACGTAAAAATTTATTTAATACGTTAAATGCTAACGTTAAAATTACAAAAATTTACTTAAATCTAAATTTAATTAATTATAATTATAACAAAATTTCAACTACTCAGAGCAAAAAAAATACATTTAGAGCTTTCAGATTTAAAATTATCATTTGCAGAACCAATGAGAATAGAGAACTTATTAAAATTTTTGATTAACTGATTAAGAGCACTATTAACGCCATAGTTTGATCTGCTAAAAATAGTTCGAATTGGTGAATTCCTTCTTAAGCTAGTGTTGTATAATATTTTTGGTATGTCCAACTGGACATATTAATCGAAAGAATATAATCCTACCTATCGAGGGGATTCCAGTTTTTTTAACTGGCCCTGGCGGCCCTTTTGGGTGGCCTTAGAAGGCCGATATGTATTTGCCAGTATATTTGAATAGCCACTGGCGGCTATTTGATGTAGCTTTAGAAGGCCAATTTACCTGAAAATAAATTAAAGTTGGATTAATAATGTACCTTTGATACGGGCTAGGTATTCGATCGAAAATAATAGGTTTACAATGAAAGACTTTTTTACTATTTTGTTTAATTAACTTCAACTGAACTTAACTGATTCAATTGATTACTTTATTACTATTTTCCTACACTATTTATACAAAAATATTCTTAACCTATCATCCCTACCAATTTACATTTTCTTTGAGTTTACAAAATTTGTTCTATTAACATTGAAATGTATTCCAATTACTTGTCCTAATATTGGAATGCTAGATAAGCATTCCCCAATAATTATTACTTAATATAATTTAAATGCAATATATTATTAATTGCCATATATTTCACTTGCTGAATTAGCATTATTCATTTAACATACATTTCCTACACATACGTTTAGCTTCATTCAATTTCATTGTTAACTTTGCTTGTCCCAGTTCTTTTCGTAATTCAATTATTGGTCATTGGCCAGTGCATTTTTTGTCATACTAAACGCTTATGGTTTCAGTGCATTGTTTGTATACACTACCTGGTCGCGTATCGTTAAGCTGATTCACACCATTCTGTTGTTGGTGTCGACCTTGATATTAATTTGATATTTTATTTAATGTTTGTTAGGGAAGGTCGTGGTCTGATTGTTATTTTAATTATTTTAGTGGTGCTGGTTATGTGAGATCTTAACACTTTTGTTTGTGTTATTCATCTCACACAACTGACTCATATTGAAAACTATTCGAACGAGAAACGATGGACATAAAATAGATCCATTCATTACTCCAGTTATGAAGCAGAACTGCAAGTACTGTCTGTGACCAGAAAGAGATGGGAGGTTAATCAATTGAAGTCTTAAAGTATATGCAGGTAATATAACTCTATCTGACCAGGGCAATTTCTTTGTATACTTTCTATCCTATTTATATGAATAGAGTAGTATGGCGCCCATACAACGCACGCGTATTCAAGAATTGGCCTAACAAGAGAAACATAAATAATTTCAATTACATAAGGATCACGGAAATCACGGGAAAATCTTTTCACAAAACCAAGTATTCTATTAGTTTTTTTAATAATATAATTAAGGTGGTCAGTAAATGTTAATTAATTAATTAATTAATTAATTAATTAATTAATTAATACGATTCCGAGATCAGAAAAACAAGATTCACGATATAAACGCGACGAGTTAAGACTATATTCATAATTAATTAAATTACGTTTGCGTGTAAAGCTCATTGTCTTACTTGTCTATATTTAAAGTCAAACGATTGTTTTTGCGCCATTCCCAAAATGTATTTAGATCATCTTGCAGTTGTTCACAATCCGTGATGGAGTTAATTTCTCTAAATATTTTTACATCATCAGTATAGATTAAAGTCAATGTTTTAATATAGATGGAAGATCATTTATAAATAAAATAAACAGCAAAGACGTTGAGTCCAATTTTATTTAATTTACTCAGCAGTATTTCATGATTTAATTTATCAAATGCTTTGCTGAAAACTGTGAAGATGCAATCTACTTGGGAATGTTTTTCGAATGAATCCAATTGTAATAAATTAGTAACTGTAGATTTTTCTTCACAAAACCATGTTGATTTTAACAGATAACAGAAGAACAATTAAAAGAAATTATGTCTCAGACAAAAGACTCGAACAATTTAGGAATAGCAGAAAGTTTCGCTATGAGACGATAATTTGATATTAAATTCATAATGTCTTTTTATGGACTGGTATAAGGTAGGAATATTTCCAAAGACATGGGAATTACGAACGTTTCAAAGACTCGTTCGAAAAGAATAAAAATGGATAAGAAATATAAGATACACATTTTTTCAACAACAACCATCAGGACCCAGGACTAAAACATTCATCTAGTTTTAAAATATTTTCACGTATATCAGCCTCAGAAATCGAAAAATTAATCAAATTAAGATGTATGTATTCTAGTGTGTTAGGAGGGATAAAAGAAGTGCTTGCTGAAGATAAATCTTGGAAGGCACTTTTAAAATAATCAGTAAACATGTCAGATATTGTCTTTGGTAGATGACTAGAACAATTTTGAAAGCTCATACCTCGTATCTCAAAAATGTATGGAGGTTCAATTTAAGCTCGCATTCAGTTTTCGAAATAAATTCAGAGTACAGAAAGTCTGAATAGGTCACAAAATGGAATTGCAGTTCTTGGTAGTCTCAAGTGTCACATCACTTCTCGAAAGATTATATCTCAACCAGGCCTTATTTCTTTTATTTTTTAAAGTTTTTAAATGCGAATCAAACCATGGCGGGTTACTATTTAAAGATTTTAATTGACGCAGTTGAATAGTATCCAAAAAACAATCAAATAGAATGTCATAAAATCGTAGAATCATTTCATCTAATCACAAATTTGAAAATAAAACATTCCAGTTAATTTCGACTAGTAAATTAAATAGCTGAACAAAATTACATTTTTTGAAGTCAAACTCAATATGTTTTTTTTTTTACAAAAATAAAGAACATTGCATACAGAAAAATTTAAGGAAATAGTAAGGGTGGGGTGGTGGCGATCTTCGTGAACAAGTTTTGAATCGGATGGTATAACGGCAGCATCAGAATTCATTACATCAGAAAAGTAGATAAGATCTAATATTCTTCCATTTTCGTTTTTAACTCCATTCAGCTTATTTAAGCCAAAAGATGCCATACCATCTATTAAGACGAATTGATTAGTATTCGAAGCGTTAGTGGGAAAATATCCATCATCATTAGTTGAACGGCACCATTCCAAGTTGGGAAGATTAAAGTCCCCAATAATTATGATTTCGTCAGTTGGATCAATCTTTATCAATCGTCTCTAGCGAATTGTACAAATTTTCATATATTTCGATGATAGAGCTGGGTGGAATATAAGTAGCAACCACATAAACGTAACCAGAAGACATTTTTATTTTTACGCAGGCACTTCAAGCGAGTATTTCAAAAAATTGTCAACAAGTGAACAAATAAGAGATGTTCTTACTCCAATCAATAAACCTCCGCCAACAGTAGCTGAATCATTAAGTATATGGCGATCACGTTGAAAAAGTTGATAGGTGTTATGAAATAATTCAGTGTTAATAAAAGACGAGTTCAACCATGTCTCAGTCAGCACGATAATGTCATGAGAGATTTTATTTATGTTTTTATAAACCTTGTTGGTTTTTGACCTTAGTCCATTGCTATTTTGGTAGTAAATCAGTACTGTTGTAGCTGCTTCGCCGAGAATTTCGCATTGTCAGTTGTGGTGGAAAATTTGTGTGCTGTGTCTTTGCGGATCTGTTTTCAAATTCATGCATGATTATACCATTAGGCTAAAAAGACGAAGAATTTAGGATGCAAAATATTGAATCAGGTACTTTTATTTTAAACGATGAGTATTTTGAGAAGTTACGCTGTTTATTTTGTATATATTTTTTAATATCTAAAGCATTCGTTTTAGGGTCCAATTTGGAAACAAAGATAGTTTTTTACCCTTCAACTATTTTTAGTCCTGACTCAATAGAAGATACAGACTTAGTTTGATTTGTCATGAGTAAATGTTTTGTTCGGTAATGTTGAGGAAATCGCGTTTATATGTGGTATAGTACCAGTTATATTATTTATAGAGTTTACTGAGCGAATTACACAATCTATAAGCTCGTCAACTGGTACAGAAACGTCAATAGGAGATCTTGGTGTAGGTGAATGTGTAATTTCACTTAATGTATCTTCGATTTGTTGCGATTTAGAGAACGGGGCATTGCTAAAAGTTCTGACATGGATGTGTCAAGCTTCTTTGTTGACGGAATTAGCGAAGGTGATTCTAAATCGAGTTCATCATTTTTTCTTTTTAATGGCGCTGCAACAATTTTTTCAGGTGAAGTTTTATTTTGATTACCTTCATTACATTTGGGGGTGGCCGTGGCGCGATAGATGTGTGCTCACAGGTTCGATTCCTGCCGTTGTCTATGTCGTCTTATTTTTCATTAAAAACTAATTCTAAAAATTGTCATAAAATGATTTGCAGGTTTGCTCATTCATGCTGTTTAGGCATAACACTAACAGCATCTGATTGAGTAAACTAGTATACCCATACAATATGAATTAAGATACATAGATAAATAGAACATGATAAATTCTCCGCATTAGTACAGCCGCCATCCCTGGAGATAAATTTGAGACAACAACCAGCTCTAGTCTCAGAACATCGCGCCACACATATTTCCTATCCTTCTATCTCTTCTCTCTCACGCCCGCGCTGTGTTAAAAAGCATATAAAGGGTAACATCATAATCCCTTGAGCGCGTGTAAATTATAACAAAAAAAAATATGACTGTTTATTGCTACAATTTTCTGATAAGAAGTTAAACTATCCACTTTTTCAGAAAGATGAAGTAGTTGCGCATGTAAATTTTTAAGATGTCTGATGTTTTGAGTACATTACGTGCAATATTTGTGTAGGTTTTCCTACACAAGGGTCGCAGTCGTTGCAAAAATAATAGAAATATTTTATTTCCTTAAATAGCTTAATTGTGCTAAATGGCACGTCAATACATGTATTATGAAAAAGTTTGCGACAATTGCGATGACACATAATGGAATCTATCATAGAGTTAGTAGCACCTTCACAAAAATCGCATTTACGCATTTTGCAATTTAATTTTTGGCCTTTAACTTTAAAAAATAAAATTTAGTCTTTACAAATTTTTAGTTCAGCCTGTACTGCGTAAGTTAAACAAAAAGTTTGAAGTCTCAGCTCGATGGTAATGTGCGTTGACAGATCTCAATAAAATACAGATGTTATTGTTTTTGTTTTCGTTGGTAAAAAAATTAAATCAAAAAATGCATATGTATGTAGCATCAAAACGAACTATCGGCAGAACATCTACTAAAAATTCTCTCACCGGGAAGGAAGAGTCAAGAGCGAATTCCAATTTTTTTTCGGTTGCCAGTAAAGAAATTGATGATGATAGTAAGCAATGTTCCACAGCTCACCCACACAGCAGTTTTAGAGCATAAAATAAACAGGGCAGTATCAATGATTTTGCTTCTTAGGCAGAACATATGAAAACAAAATTGCACTCACTTCGGCAGATGAGGTGCAGACCTTTATAACAGAATTGAGGGAATGAGCGAGCGGGACAGATGAATACCAAAGCTGTCTCACTCAATCAACAGATAAATTAGTTTCTTTATGTATATTTTGATTTAAAAAAAAAATACAATAATCACATAATAAAACTACTCGCGTGAAAATATTTTTTTAAAAATATGGTTCAACTATTTGAAGCAGCAATTTATCATTTAGGATTTTAATAATTCTTCAAAATAAATTTAATAAAATCGCAGAGGTAAAATCATACAGCCACTTTCATCGAGCATTGCCGCACTGATTAATTGAAAAACTAATTCATTTTTTCCCTACATTTGTGTTGATCTATTGTTTTTGTAGGTGGTGTGTTGGTGAAAATTGTATTAAGTATTGAATTTGGTCTATGTGCGAATGTTATTTTCTCTCGATCAAATCTTTGTGACATAAATACAAAAAGTAAGTGCAATAGCCATTAGTAAAATTAATAACATTTCAATACCAAATTAATAGATTTTATTTACTTGACAATATAATTAACAACCTTATTGTTTGTATTCTGTTTTTAAGACAATAAAGTTTAACCCCTGAAGAAGCCGGAAAACAACCGGAATTAATTGGTTTTTTAATTAAGTGCACTAATCATTTTGATCATTACGCCCACCTAATAAAGTCATTCTACTCAATATATGATCGATTCCAGTATTTATAAATACTTTTCAACAACTTTTCAAATAGATTTGGAAAGTGAATTTCATCAGATGTTAAATGAAAGAATCTGATATTCAAAAAACATAATTTTCCGTGAATAATGGTAAATATGGTTTAAAGAACGCACCTTCTTTATTCCAAAGAGCCCTGGATGATATTCTTAAGCCATACATCGGTAAATGCTGTCATATATACATTGATAAAATTATAGTTTTTTTTAAAATAATAAAAATATTGAAAGAAGTATATATGAAAATATCATTAGAAAAATCTACATTCTATCAGACAGACGTGGAATTTTTGGGATATGTTATCAGTGAGAATATAATTACTACTTATCCCAAGAAAATTAGCACAATTAAGGAATATCCAGAACCAGAAACTCTTAGACAAATAAGAAGCTTCTTAGGTATGACAGGGTACTATCGTAAATTTATACAAATCTATGCTTAGATAACTAAACTTTAACAATTCATTTAAATGGTTAAAATGAGAGTATATGAAAGAACCAGATGAAGAAATGTAATACAAACATTGGCGAGGAGGGTAGAAAAGCATTTAATAAAATTAAAGAATATTTAATCGAAAATAAAAGGTTGACACAACCAGGTTTTAAGAAAAAAAAAATATGAGTATTGTCACAAGACGACAAACCAATTATATTCAGAGAAAAGTTATGCAACGAACGAAAAATAACTTTTCGCTATAGTATATGCCTTAAAGAATTTAAGGAACTATTTGTACGGAGTTGCATATCTAGAAATACATACTGATCATTGACTACTCACGTACTCAGTATTAAAAAGAATACCAAATATAAAAATGAACCGCTGGCATCCTATAATTGGAGAGTATGCACCGAAAATTATATACAAAGGTAAAGATAACGTTTCCGCGGATGCGCTAAGCCGACAAAACCGAAATAATCTTACGAATTCAAGTAAAACTATTTATTCCAGTGAAAGAAGTGATAACACACAAATAGAGACGACATCCTTCCCTGTGAATTGTTTTAATCAACAGATAATATTAAACAAAGGGAATATAAGTTCAGACAGTATTGAGACTTGTTTTAATAATCTAAAGAGGTATAAAATAACATACTTGTACAAACACAGATCAGACCATTACTCCCCAGTAGGAAAAAATTAAAAATTCATTGAGGAAAAACCAGCTTTTTCCTTAATGAATGGAAGCTGAACCAGCCACTTTTTAGCTGATTCATTTGATGAATTTAACATAAGGCGGGAAGGACATGTCACTTTCTTGAGGAAAATTCACCACGGAAATCACCACTTCATTTAAAGTTGTTTATTCACCAACCCATGTGCTGGAAAATAGGGTGCTTATGCAACTGTGAATTCCCTATGTAAATGCATTCGGATTATTCATCAGCTCAATATTTTCGATGAATAAAGTAATGAAAAAATGACGCTATGAACACTTTACAAAGCAGACGAGTGGACTTAGACGATTAACTGATGAACTTGTACATTAATATTCAACAGTTGTTTCATCGCATAATCTTCCCTATTAAAATAGCAGTTGGTATATCATGGAAAGAAAGGATAGTTAAGTAAACACAAAGAAGAAAGTGGGTTCAGAGCTGTGAACTGAGGAAACTTTGCATTACTCTTTACTTACGAATGCCGGATTTACACGACTGCTAAATTGGCAGTATTACTGTCAAAATCTTGGCATTATTTTGTTTGTCGTGTAAATGATCAAAAATGTGACAATATATTTGTCATTAAAAAACTGCCAGTCAGAACGTTCGTTAAGTTGTGGCATTGTGTAAATTCAGTACTGACAACAATTTTCAAATAATGACAATTTGCGATAAAGTATGAACTTGCTCATTCTTTACTGCCAGATGGCAGTAGTTTATATCTATCATTATTTTAGCTTCGTGTAAACGAATGTCGTTAATTAAATTAATGACAGCAGTATTTTGGTAGTAAATACTGCGAACTTGGCAGTCGTGTAAAGCTGACATTAATCATTGAATGTCGTATTACTCATGATTTGGCAAGTGAATTCATTGATATATGCAACCATAAAATTCATTGGGGACGATATTTCCCACTGGGTCTGTATCTTTGCTTCAGACGAAGACATATTATACAAAGTTAAAAATAAACTTCTGCACACATTTAGAAATACATTTTTACGATCTAAAATATATGCACACGCACAGGATATACCGAACAAAGAAAATCAGTTGAACATAATCACTGATACACAAAAGAGCACACAGGGTTAGGTTAGGTTGAAGTTGGTCGCCAGGAAAACAGCTGACACACTTAGACCTTAGACAGACCCATTGTGATACCACATGAAGAGAAATTTACTATTTAATCAAACCAGTTGGAGCCTCGAATGAAGCGGTAAAGTCGGTGAATCTATGTGTCTAAGATCACTGGTGTCGTCGGAAAAGTATTCCCCTAGGTGTAATCTTCGTCCTTGGGAGAGAGCAGGATATACGCAAAGAAGATGGGAGATAGTCTCCTCTTCCTCCTCGTCCATGCAGCTTTAGGAAAAGCCATTGGAGAAAACGTCAAGTCTTTTGGCGTGTCTACCAGTTACAACACCTATTACGGAACCAAGACGTTTCCTGCTCAAAGAGAGTTAACCTTTTGAGCGCCCTGGTTTTATTTTATTAATAAATTATTTATGGCCAGATTTGACCATCTACAATTTATTTGTTTTATGGAGTTTTGATGTAACAATAGTTTGCTTGTAGCGATAGGCATACCGATTTCTTTCATTTTCGGTAGAATAGGTATTTGGGTTGCTTTTCTGACGAGTTCATCAGCTTTGCAGTTTCCCAAAAAATCACTATGTCCCAGCACCCAAATCAGGTGAATGTTAAACTGTCCTTCCATCTCTCTGAGAGATGATCGACAGTTGCGGGCAGTTATAGAGTTTGTGGAAACAGCGCCAAGTGATTTTATGGCTGATTGACTGTGAGAGAATATACGGATATCCGATGTAGATATCACGTTTTCCCTTAGCCAGGATAACACCTCTTTAATCGCCAGAATTTCCATTTGGAACACGCTACAATGGCCAGGGAGACGGAAAGAGAGACTAAGATTTAGTCTGTCTGAGTACACACCACCGCCCACTCCCTCTTCGGTGTTCGAACCGTCCGTATAAAAGTGGGCTTACTCATCTTTTAAGAACCTCTCACCCTCCCAATCTGATCTTGGTGGGATGGTAACTTGGAAGTTCTTTTCGAAGATAATCTGGTATGTGGTTTAGTTGGATCGTCCTAGTTTTGCTCCGACGCTAGTCCATTGAGAGATGGCTTTAAGACGAATAGCTGTACTTGCAGCCACTTGTTTGCTAAAAATGTCGAGGGGTGTAAGGTTAAGTAGTATTTCAAGGGCAGCCGAGGGTGTAGAGCAGAGTGCTCCACTGATACATAAGCTGGCTGACCTTTGGACATTATTTAATTTGTCAAAATATGTGACTGTCCAATGCAGTCCACCATACTGCTACCCCATAAGTAAGTATCAGACTAACGACCGTTGTGTACAACCAATGGGTAATCTGTGGGGATAATCCCTATTTATTTCCAATGGCTTTTTAGCAAGAGAAGAGTACAACTGTTGCTTTTCTTACAATTTCTTTTTAATTGGCTTCATCTGAGAAAGTCAGTGGCGTACCATTTATTGATGGCGCTATAAGTTGGGGAATTGTATATTTCCTCTGTCCCTCTGCTAACATACCTTCTTTCTGAGTAGTCCCCCAGGGTTGAATTTATTACTCTGCTGCCTAGCATGAGACTAATCAGCTCTGTCAATGAGTCGGGTACCTTAAGGTTTCTCAGCGCTGTGATTATTGCCATCTTACTAACGTTGTTGAAAGCACCCTCAATATCTAGAATGCTACCAGAGTGTACTCGTTAAGTTGCAATGAATATGTTTTGTACCAGCGTGTGTAAGGCCGTTTCAACCGATTTTCCCTTACAGTATGCGTGTTGAGCAGTAGAAATGAGATTGGGGTCTATTGTACTGCGTAAATGAATTTCTAACAATCTTTCTAGAGTTTTTAAAAGGAATGAAGATAAACTGATCGGTATGAGGTCCTTCGGATTTACACTTTGGGTACTTTTGCCTACTTTGGGATAAATATGACCTTAACTACTCTCCAGAGTAAGGGGATATACGTGAGGTCAAGGCACCCATTTAGAATAACCTCCAGGATAGGTATGATTATATCTGAGGTTATCTGGAGTTCGACAGGTATTATGCCGTCTGGTCCCGCCGACTTATAAGGATCGAAGCTTTTAATTGCCCAAAGTAGCTCCCTTGTAATCAGACCAAGATTGTTATTATTTTTATAGCCTGTCCTTGATTGTTCAGTGCTATAAATATTTTGTGAGCTACCCGGGAAATGAGTACCTAGTAGCAGTGATAGCGACTCTTCCCTTGAGTTGTTCCATACCCCGCTAGCTGTTTTTTAAGAGCTGGGCATCGGGGGATTTTTCGAGAGGATTTTCTTAGTCTAGAAGCTTCAGAAGTGTCTTGAATGCTTTTACAGAAGTTTCTCCATGAAGTTTATTTGCTCTTCCTCAGCTGTTTTTTGTAGAGTTTAAGGGACTCTGTACTAGTCCCAATCTGAGTTTTGTCTTGATTTTTTAGCACTATTAAAAAGTTTTCTACAGTTTTTCTTGAGCGGTGCTACCCCAGAATTCCACCAACGGGGTTCTTGTTTTCATCTTATGTTAATAAGAGGGCGAGGGTTAAGAATTTGACTTTTTCATCAGGGTCGCTGTTATTTTCGGTTATCGTGATAAGGGAGGGACTAATACGTTTATCGAATGTTTCCCTATATATTTCCCAGTTAGTTTTCCGATAATTCCTGAATGTTGGTTTTTATTAACTTTTTCAGCTAAGCAGAACTAGATGTATCTATGATCAGAGAACGAATGTTACTTTGATACTTTCCAATCCAGAATCTTATGATGAATTACATCAGAGACGAGGGTAATGTCTAAGACCTCCTGTCGGTTCTTGGTGATGAACGTCGCGTCGTCGGTTCATTCCCAATGTTACTTACAATTAGGTTAGTACTGAGTATAAAATCAAAAAGTGATTCACCCCTTTCATTTATATTTGTACTGCCCCAAACAGTGTGGTGGGCGTTTGCGTCACGCCCGATTATGAGGTACATTTTTTGCAGTTCAGCCATCGAAATAAGCTCCCTCAGCTTGTCGTCAGGCAGTGGGCCAAGGTGGTTATGGCCAAGGTGGTTATGGCCAAGGTATGCCGAAGCTATCAAGTACACACAATTTCTGGCTTGCACCCTTGCCACTGTCAGATCTCGATCGCTGAAATTAGGAAGTAAATATGCATTAATACTGCTTTTTACCAATATGCAGGGTATGGGTTCACCTTTATCCACTGCATGCAGCATGCAGTAGTTTCCTGGGGTCCTTAGTCCTTGAATTTTGAATCCAGCGATCCTGCGTTCTTGGCTGAGGACGACGTCTTCCCCTTTGTTGTGCAGCCGCAAAAGAAGTGAGGCCGACTCCAGTTTGGAGTATTGTTTGTTTATCTGAACTAACAGCACCATCTTGATTACAGTCAGCCGGACCAGCACACACCACTGTTCCGTCGAGGTCTTCATCCGACTCAGAGTCCGAGCGTAGTAGCTCTTCTTCATCGCCGATAGTTTCGTGTCTGGAGTCAACAACATCTATGTCCGTGTGTTCGTCGACGATAGGAACCAAAATAGGTGATTGTGAAACTGACGAACCCGCGGAGGAGGTGCACGGTATATCTTCTTCCGTCCTTGGAGGTTCAAAAACCGAGGCAGGCTCCTCCATTAAGTCGTCGTTTTGTGCAGGTGGAGGTACAATGTGTACACTGTCCTCATATTTTTGGAGATTTTTAAAGTAATGGTGTGCCAGCCAAATCGTACCACGCCGTGAGTTTCCGCTAGGGGAGCTAACGTTTGCCAGTGGTCGTAAGTGATCGTTCCGTCTGCTACTACTTTTACTTCTGTCTATGACAGAGAGGATAGTTTTGTTCTTCAGCACGTCGCTGAACGATAAATCTTTCCTTGTGAAGGTGCCGGTGTTTTGCACCTTTTGCCTTTTGGTTTCCGGTATGGTTCCCTCGAAGGCCCTTAGTCGCTTCGAGGTTAAGTCTCCGCTGGTCCTGGTCTACCCTGACTAAGGGCGATACCAACTGTCGTGGCCATTTGCGGAGCCATCTTAGTCCCCCCTCCACACGTAAGAGGTTTTGAGATGGCGTTGAAGGTGGAAGGTGTATTGTTTGCATGAGGTTTGACCCCCATTCCACAAACAGCCGCGTCTAGACCAAGAGACGATTCACTCAATCAGTCAACTGATCTGTCCATGTGAGATCGCTGGCACGAAACGCCAATTTAAAGGCCGTTAAAAGCTATATTTAATCAATAATTCAACTAGTTCAAATATTATAGTGGTAAGTCTTCTACTTGGCTGATGTATTTCAGTAGTATATAGAATGTGTATTATAAAAACAAAAAAGACATTCTTATATAAATAATACTAGGCCACGGGCAAAAAACAAAAATTTCCAATTTAATGATTAGGAATTCTAGTCTTGTTGGATATAGTTCACACTAAATGTTCTTCACGAAATCTATGTAAGATGAACTGAACTTGGCAAAAATTGCGTATTGACAAAAGTCCTCACTCGTCAACTGATGGGTCCATGTGAGATCCCCGGGACGAAACGCCAATTTTTGTTGGACTAAAGGCCGTTAAAAGGTATTTTGAATCAATAATTCAACAAGTCCAAATATTATAGTGGTAAGTCTTCTACTTGGCTGATGTTTTTCAGTAGTATATAGAATTTGTATTATTAAAAAAAAAAAAATTTATAAATAATGCCAGGCCACGGGCAAAACACAAAAAATTCCAATTTAATGATTAGGAATTCTAGTCTTGTTGGTTACACTTCACACTAGATGTTCTTCACGAAATCTATGTAAGATGAACTGAACTTGGCAAAAATTGCGTATTGACAAAGGTCCTCACTAGTCAACTGATGGGTCCATGTGAGATCGCCGGGACGAAACGCCAATTTTTGTTGGACTAAAGGCCGTTAATAGTTATTTTGAATCAATAATTCAACAAGTCCAAATATTATAGTGTTAAATCATTTACTTGGCTGATGTATTTCAGTAGTATATAGAATTTGTATTATTAAAATAAAAACCGACCTATATAAATAATGCCAGGCCACGGACAAAAAACAAAAATTTCCAAATTAATGATTAGGAAATCTAGTCCTGTTGGATATAGTTCACATTAAATGTTCTTCACGAAATGTCTTTAAGATGAACTGAACTTTCCAAAAATTGGGTATTGACAAAGGTCTCACTAGTCAACTGATGGGAATAAAGACCGTTAAAAGCTATTTTGAATCAATAATTCAACAAGTCCAAATATTATAGTGCTAAGCCTTCTACTTGGGTGATGTATTTCAGTAGTATATAGAATTTATATTATCAAAAAAAAAACCTTATAATTTATAAATAAAATAAAAAACCTTATAATTTTATAAATAACGCCAGGCCACGGGCAAAAAACAAAAATTTCCAATTTAATGATTAGGAATTCCAGTCTTGTTGGATGTAGATCACACTGGATGTTCTTCACGAAATCTATGTAAGATGAACTGAACTTGGCGAAAATTGCGTTTAACAAAGCTCCTCTCTAGTCAACTGATGGCTCCATGTGAGATCGCCAGGACGAAACGCCAATTTCTGTTGGACTAAAGGCCGTTAAAAGTAATTTTGAATCAATAATTCAACAAGTCCAAATATTAGAGTGCTAAGTCTTCTACTTGGCTGATGTATTGCAGTAGTATATAGAATTTGTGTTATTAAAATAAAAACCGCTTATATAAATAATGCCAGGCCACGGGCAAAAAACAAAAATTTTCAAAATTAATAACTAGGAAGTCTAGTCTTGTTGGATATAGTTCACATTAGATATTCTTCACGAAATGTCTTTTAGATTAACTGAACTTTGCAAAAATTGCGTATTGACATAGGTCCTCCCTAGTCTACTGATCGGTCACGTGAGATAGCCGGGACGAAACGCCAATTTTTGTTGGACTATAGGCCGTTAAAAGTTATTTTCATCAATAATTCAACAAGTTCAAATATTATAGTGCTAAGTCTTTTACTTGGCTGATGTATTTCAATAGTATATAGAATTTGTATTATTAAAATAAAACCTTATATAAATAATGCCAGGCCACGGGCAAAAAACAAAATTTCCAATTTAATGAGTAGGAAATCTAGTCTTGTTGGATATGGTTCACACTAGACGTTCTTCACGAAATCTATGTAAGATGAACTGAACTTGGCAAAAATTGCGTTTGACAAAGGTTCTCACTAGTCAACTGATGAGTCAATGTGAAATCGCCAGGACGAAACGCCAATTTTTGTTGGACTAAAGGCCGTTAAAAGTTATTTTGAATCAATAATTCAACAAGTCTAAATATTATAGTGCTAAGTCTTCTACTTGGCTGATGTATTTCAGTACTATATTGAATTTGTATTATTAAAAAAAACCTTATATAAATAATGTCAAGCCACGTGCAAAAAACAAAAATTTCCAATTTAATGATTAGGAATTCTAGTCTTGTTGATATAGTTCACACTAAATGTTCTTCACGAAATCTATGTAAGATTGTGATGTACTTTGTTATCAAAGGCTGAGGTTTAGCTCGTCGGGTTCCAAGGTTCTAACCAAAGTAAGCACAAAAAGCTTTAGTCTTTGAAGGGTTTTTATTTGTAACTCTTTTATTATGATTTTTATATTCTTAAAATTAAATGTACAATTAAGTGTTCATCATTATTCTCGTGGTTTTATTCTGCCGTGGTTAATAAGGTCCGTTTTACTTTTTCGTTTGCTGTCCTAATTAAATCATGTTCTCCTCTCGGATATCGGTACGGAATTATTGTTGCTTTTAATACGCTGATGGTGCGGTAAATGCTTATGTTCCCTGCACTTTATTATTCTGCGGCAGCCACCCAATGATTTTCGTTAGCAATAAAAACGTCTTGCGTCAACCGGCAATCAAACGACTTTCGTCGCAAATCAAACAGCTTTCGCTGGCAATCAAACGGTTTTCACCGGCAATCAAACGACTTTCAACGGCAATCAAACAGCTTTCGCTGGCAATCAAACGGTTCTCACCGGCAATCAAACGACTTACGTCGGCAATCAATTAGCTTTCGCTGGCAATCAAACGGTTCTTACCGGCAATCAAACGACTTACCTCGGCAATCAAACAGCTTTCGCTGGCAATCAAACAGTTCTCACCGGCAATCAAACAACTTTCGTGGGCAATCAAACAGCTTTCGCTGGCAGTCAAACGGTTCTTACCGGCAATCAAACGACTTTCGTCGGCAATCAAACAGCTTTCGCTGGCAATAATCAAACGGTTGGTTCTCACCGGCAATCAAACGACTTTCGTCGGCAATCAAACAGCTTTCGCTGGCAATCAAACGGTTCTTACCGGCAATTAAACGACTTTCGTCGGCAATCAAACAGCTTTCGCTGGCAATCAAACGGTTCTCACCGCAATCAAATGACTTTCGTCGGCAATCACACAGCTTTCGCTGGCAATCAAACGGTTCTCACCGGCAATCAAACGACTTGCGTCGGCAATCAAACAGCTTTCGCTAGCAAATAAAAGACTCCTTACCACTGGTGGGGGATAGTCTTGATTATTTATTATTTACCTATTTCTGACGGATCCGATATTGTCGACTTCTTTCCAGGTCGACGGCTGCTGTCTGACTGATTTTTGGAGAATTCTATGTGCTCTATTTATACTACTCTTCCATAATAGTATGTGTGAGCTGTATCGTCCCAATGTTTAATTTCTTGTGACTTGTTGCACTATGCACCATGTCACCCTTTATCTACTATTAAAATAATATTTTATTTCTGGTACAACATTCTATACCATAGCGAGGGGACGGGGAATAGATGGTATGTCTATCGACTGTTTTGTAATTCACCAACGAGGTCCCTTGTTCGTTGCCCAGTTGTTGACTTCAGTGGAGATCTGGTTCATAAGCTCTTCTTCATTTGCCTTATTCACCACACTGGATGTTTATTATCAGCTACTCCTCTTGTTGTGGTGGATTTAGTACTTCGCCTGATAGCAATCAGTTGATGATGAATTGTCGCGTGGTGCGCATGCTATTGGAGCGCGTGGTCAGGCAGGGCTAGTATTCAGTTGTTATGCAAGTGTAGGCGGAGAAAGGGAATTTGTTGTTCAGGCAAGTAGGTATGCAGGTCGGGAATCTATTGTAAATATTGGGTTTATGTCTGACGGGCGGCAGGCGGCTGGTACCGTATACCAATATCGGTTGAGAAAGACAGGCGCGTAGGTGGGGGGGGGGGGGGTGAAATTGTAATGCTTTATTACAACTCACTCCTTCTTCGGAGACGAGAACTTTCTCGTCTATTATATATACATATATATATATATTATTTATTATTTTTTTATAGCAAAAAAAAATAAATATTTTATTGTAGGGGGAAAAAAATAAATCAACAAAATTAAAAATTAATTTAAAAAAATAATTAAATCGCTTCTAGCTATGTTTCAAAAAAATTGGAAACTTATGGCGAATAAGTAGCACAATAGACCCCGTTGTAGTCAATTGTTGAGAAGGGAACCCTCACCCTGTTACAGGCATGTTTTCTTATTCCTGGTTTCCAGTGCAGTCTTTTGGCTCATAAAATTTCCCATGTGTATGTTTTTTTACGGTTGTGTTTTATATGGTGAACGGTAACATTCGTGATTTTGGGAAGCTTCTCTAGAAACGGTGCTAATTTTTCTAGCCAGTAGCTTCTAACAGCTTTCTCTTGAGTGTTCGCAAGAGACTTACCTCTTATCTGACATAACCTCTCCATACAAAACCGCTTACAAAACGGACTGGTACGAAATATTTTAGCAAATCGTTTTGAAAATTTTCCCAAGCCTTAAATTAACCCCGATTTATGCGATACCATTCTAAAGCAGTACCCATAAAAATTTCCGAGAGGGTACGTAACATTTCGGTAGGGAGAATTTTACAGAACTCCTTCAGTTCTTTGTCCTTTTTGATAAATTCCACGGCGCTGCCAGATGCATCGAACTTTAGGCCCCATTTTTTTACTTCGTTCATGATTTCCGCTTCACGGCTGGGCTGGACGTTTTCCGTTGGATACAATGGACGTGAGTACGTGGTTTGCACAGTACCACAGTACATTCGAGACGACTGGGTTACGGTTTTTATGAGCGTACAATTCCTGGGGGTAATAAAATTCCGTGAATTCTGGAAATCGGGTTGGTCGGTCAAATTCCGTAGTGGCTGGGTACGCATATTGCGGAATCGAGTACGCTGTGTTCGTTCGGGCATTGGGGTTCGGTAAGCTACTAGGTACTAGATAGGAAAATTCCTTGGACGGCAATTATTCGGGCATTTTGTTTGGCACTCATTTCGAGATCTACAGTTTTCGCCGCGTTTGGTGTCCTTAAACTTGGGCCGGGGTATTCTCGCTCGATGACTAGACTGCGCACTTCCTCACAGAGGTTCTGTGTGGATTTGTGAGCCCGTGTCTCCTTTATGTAGGCACTGAAACAGGGACGGAGTGCATTCAAAGTACCTTCAGTCCCTAAGCGTGTCATACGTTCAACAAGCTCGGATTTGATGAGTAGGTAAATCGGCCCTATGCTGTCGAATATGTCGAAATTCTCTTCGGTATAGGACATTTTATTTTCCGTCTATTTCGACTAGTATACTTTTCTTGTACCTCTGGCTCTGGTTCGAATAGATCAATTTTCTGGTGCGGATTCGGTGTACCTCGTGGGATTTTTGGCTTATTCAAGTTGGTTCGGATAGATCTAGTTTTCGATGAGATTTCTGTGTACCTCATCGGATCGGTTCGAATAGATCTATTTTTCGGTTCGGATTTGGAGTACCTCGCGGGATTTTCGGTTTATTCAATCGGATTCGGATAGATCTAGTTTTCGGTGTACCTCGTGGGATTAGTTCGGCTAGATCTATTTTCTGGTGCGGATTCGGTGTACCTCGTGGGATTTTCGGTTTATTCTATCGGGTTCGGATAGATCTAGTTTTTTGGTAAGGTTTCGGTGTACTTCGTGGCATTAGTTCGGCAAAATCTATTTTTCGGTGCGGATTCGGTGTACCTTTCGAAGGGTCAAAAATTGTCGGAGACTTCGGTATGGTTGAATCTTTTTAAAGAGCTTATCGGATAGATTGGATGAATCGGAAAATTACGGTCGGTGTTGCCTTTAAAAGATTCCAAGTCGCTTTAAAGTTCCATTGATCCTTCTTAAGGTCCCTGCTCGGGCGCCAATTTGTGATGTACTTTGCTATCAAAGGCTGAGGTTTAGCTCGTCGTGTTCCAAGGTTCTAACCAAAGTAAGTACAAAAGGTTTTAGTTTTTGAAGGGTTTTTATTTGTAACTCTTAGTATGATTTTTATATTCTTAAAATTAAATGTACAATTAAGTGTTCATCATTATTCTCGTGGTTTTATTCTGCCGTGGTTAATAAGGTCCGTTTTACTTTTTCGTTTGCTGTCCTAATTAAATCATGTTCTCCTCTCGGATATCGGTACGGAATTATTGTTGCTTTTAATACGCTAATGCTGCGGTAAATGCTTATGTTCCCTGCACTTTATTATTCTGCAGCAGCCACCCAATGGTTTTCGTTGGCAATAAAAACGTCTTGCGTCAACAGGCAATCAAACAGTTCTCACCGGCAATCAAACGACTTTCGTCGGCAATCAAACAGCTTTTGCTGGCAATCAAACGGTTTTCACCGGCAATCAAATGACTTTCATCGGCAATCAAACAGCTTTCGCTGGCAAATAAAAGACTCCTTACCACTGGGGGGGGGGGGGGTAGTCTTGATTATTTATTATTAACCTATTTCTGACGGATCCGATATTGTCGACTTCTTTCCAGGTCGATTGATTTTTGGAGCATTCTATGTGCTCTATTTATACTATTCTTCCATAATAGTAAGTGTGAGCTGTATCGTCCCAATGTTTAATTTCTTGTGACTTGTTGCACTATGCACCATGTCACCCTTTATCTACTATTAAAATAATATTTTATTTCTGGTACAACATTCTATACCATAGCGAGGGGACGGGGAATAGATGGTATGTCTATCGACTGTTTGTAATTCACCATCGAGGTCCCTTGTTCGTTGCCCAGTTGTTGACTTCAGTGGAGATCTGGTTGATAAGCTCCTCTGCATTTACCTTATTCACCACACTGGATGCTTATTATCAGCTACTGCTCTTGTTGTGGTGAATTTAGTACTTCGCCTGATAAGCAATCAGTTGATGATGAATTGTCGCGTGGTGCGCATGCTATTGGAGGACGTGGTCTTGTTGTTTAGGCAAGTAGGTATGCAGGTCGGGAATCTATTGTAAATATGGGGTATATGTATGACGGGCGGCAGGCGGCTGGTACCGCATCCAATATCGGTTGACAAAGGCAGGCGCGTAGGTGGGGGGGGGGGAGTTGAAATTGTAATGCTTCATTACAAGATGAACTGAACTTGGCAAAAATTGTGTATTGACAAAGGTCCTCACTAGTCAACTGATGGGTCCATGTGAGATCGCCGCCCGGGACGAAACGCCATTTTTTGTTGGGCTAAAGGCCGTTCAAAGTTATTTTGATCAATAATTCAACAAGTTCATTATTATTTAAAAAAAAACTTATATAAATAATGGCAGGCAAACAAAAATTTCAAATTTAATGATTAGGAATTCTAGTCTTTATGGATATACTAGATGTTCTTAACGAAATCTATGTAAGATGAACTGAACTTGGCAAAAATGGCGCATTGACAGGCCCTGACTAGTCAACTCATGGGTCCATGTGAGATCGCCGGGACGAAACGCCAATTTTTGTTGGACTAAAGGCCGTTACAAGCTATTTTGAATCAATAATGCAACAAGTCCAAATAATATAGTGCTAAGTCTTCTACTTGGCTGATGTATTTCAGTAGTATATAGAATTTGTATTATTAAAAAAAAAACTTATATAAATAATGCCAGGCCACGGGCAAAAAACAGAAATTTACAATTTAATGATTAGGAATTCTAGTCTTGTTGGATATAGTTCACACTAGATGTTCTTCACGAAATCTTTGTAAGATGAACTGAACTTGGCAAAAATTGCGCATTGACAAAGGACCTCACTAGTCAACTGATGGGTCCATGTGAGATCGCCGGGACGAAACGCCAATTTTTGTTGGACTAAAGGCCGTTACAAGCTATTTTGAATCAATAATTCAACAAGTCCAAATATTATAGTGCTAAGTCTTCTACTTGGCTGATGTATTTCTGCAGTATATAGATTTTGTGTTATTAAAAAAACCTTCTTATATAAAAAATGCAAGATGTTCTTCACGAAATCTATGTAAGATAAAGTGAACTTGGCAAAAATTGCGTATCGACGAAGGTCCTCACTAGCCAACTGATTGGTCCATGTGAGATCGCCGGGACGAAACGCCAATTTTTGTTGGACTTAAGGCCTTTAAAAGCTATATTGGATCAATAATTCAACAAGTCCAAATATTATAGTGCTAAGTCTTCTACTTGGCTGATGTATTTCAGTAGTTTATATAATTTGTATTATTAAAAAAAAAACTTCTTATATAAATAATACTGATAATATCACATCATACTTCACAAGCTGAATAATTTTGTTTACTACAAGTTCTGTATTATTTCTTGATTCATTCTCTTAATTATTTATTACTGGTCAAACGCCAGAGTTTACTTTACACAGAGAACAATTTATTCTTATTTATTTATTTTATTCTTATAATTGTAAATTGAATTAGATGTTTATGGTAATAAGATTGAAGTGGGTGAAATGGATGAAAATTTATTTCAAATGATGCGGGTCTTACATTCGCGGAAAAAAGGTTTACACATATGCCATCTTAATGCGCAAAGTTTGCTTTCCAAGCTTGAGGAATTTCGGTGGTTGTTCATTAATTTTCAGGTTGACGTCATATGCATATTAGAAACCTGGCTCTCCTGTGACTTTTCAAATTATGTGTACGATGTTGAGGGCTACAAGCTTTTTCGTAGAGATAGGATTGGTCGGGTAGGTGGGTGTGGCGGTTTATTTGCGTAATGGATTGGGACATCAGGAGATTTGCAGGCAGACGAAAATTGCGCCATTGATTACTTGCTTCTTAAGATAATTTGTGGACTGGAGAGTATTTTGCTTGGGGTGATTTATAGGCCATACAAAAACATAAACATTTCTCCGATTGTTAAATCTTTAAAAAGATTTTCTTTAAACGCTCCAAACACAGTTGTCTGTGGAGATATAAATTGCAATTTGCTTAATGCTCGTTCATCCGCATCTTTAATTGATAACTTTAAAAGTTTGAACCTTTCACCTGTTAATGTGCTGACGGCAACTCGCTTTGCAAATAATGAAATCCCTACTCTCCTTGACGTGTTCTTTGTTGACGATATCGTGAAAACCCTAATTTATAATCAACTTTCCGCGTCAGGTTTCTCCAAACATGACTTAATATGTTTAACATATGATATACAAATTGATTCAGCAGAAACTATTATAAGTTATAGGGATTTTCAGGCGATAAAATATGTGAATCTGCAATATGACGTTAAGAATAAACCTTGGTATCTTATCTATAGTCGTTGGAAGAGCTATAAACTTAATGTTTTCATGAAAGTTATCGTTATCCTTAATTTAATTGTGCTTCGCATTAAAACTGCCAAAAAACAGTACTACGAAAATGTACTGAACCTTGATAACCAATCCTAAAAAAGTTTATGGCAACATTTGCGTCAATTAGGTAATGGTAAACGACTCATAGAGACTCATAATATAAAGGGTTATCCATTTAGCGGTTTTAAAAGTAAACGTTAATAAAACACATATTAAATATTTTTTTTCGTGATATTTCTTTTTTATTATAAAGTTTGAACGTTGACATTATGTGTGAAACACTACATCATTTAAATGACCCCAAGAAAATTGTTGCAAGCATCGATTCTTTTGAGGTAATTTTCGACCACTTTTTGACACATATTGGGCGGTATCTCAGCCATAACTTGACGGATGTTGGTTTTTAAGTCCTCAAGAGTTATAGGTTTATGTGCATAAACACGGTCTTTCGCGTAGCCCCACAAAACAAGTCCAGCGGTGTCAAATCGCATGATCCTGGTGGCCAGTTTATATCGCCACGACTTGCAATAAAGCCATATTCGCTCGAGTTGTGTGGCATGTGGCACCGTCTTGTTGAAACCACATATTTTCCAAGTCGTATTCTTCAATAGCAGGCAAAAAAAGTCGGTTATCATATGACCATAACGCTCCGAATTGACGGTGACAGTCGTTTTCGAAGAAGTAAAGTCCAATCACACCTCCGGACCAATGAGCGCTCCAAACAGTGACTTTTTGTGGATGAAATGACTCTCTTCAATTACTTGAGGATTCTCAGAACCCCGAATACGACAATTTTGTTTATTAACATACCCACCGAGTGAGAAATGTGCTTTGTCGTTGAAGAAAATTTTGTTCGAAAAATCGCTTGTGCGATAGTTACGCATCCATTTTCTTAAATCTCAGACTTTCAACTGAAAAAAAAAATTGGTTTAACAACTTAGTTTGACAGATGTCGAATTCCAGCCCTATACTTTTGAAACCGCAAAATGGATAACCTTTTAGATTGCAACCTACTCCATGCCCAGTTTGTGTCTGTATCTGTTCCTTCAACATATAATTCTAGTTCTCATGACCAAGAGCATTTCAGTTTGATTGAAAAAGCTATTGATCCTGAACAATGTTTTTACTTTACTAATTTCACAGAAGAAGATATAGTAGAGGCTATTTTGTCTATTAAGTCGAACGCTGTTTGATGAAATAAATCCCAAATTCTTGAAAATTGTTCTGCCTCAGATCCTAAATTGTTTAACTCATTTATTTAACAATATACTAACTACTTGTGAGTATCCCACTATGGAAGAATGTCAAGATACTTCCAATTCCTAAGACAACAAACTCTGCTAACCCTGAATACAGGCCCATTGCTATTTTGTCAAACCTGTCAAAAGTATAAATATTCGAAAAAACAGAAGTTGTAAAACAGCTATTCTACTTGTTGTAGATGATATTCGAAGATCTATGGACACCAATTGTGCTACTTTTTTAACGTTGTTGGACTTAAACAAAGCGTTTGACACGGTTGATCATCAGACGTTTTGTAAAAAGCTTATAGATGATGTTGGTTTTCTTCTTATGCAGTAAAACTATTGCACCATATTTAACAGATCGTCAGCAATGCGTGGCACTGGGAAGCAAGTTGTCTTCATATCTTCCAGTCCCTGCAGGAGTGACACAGGGTCCCATTCTTGGGCCGCTATTATTTTTCGCTATATGTCAATGAAATTCCCCATTTAGTTAAGAGTGCAACGTTCATATATTCGCAGACGACGTCCAATTATACTTATTCAGTCCATTAGATGGTATTAGTAATGCTATCAGCCATATAAATGAAGACATTGAAATTATTCTGCAGTGGGCTCTCAAGCATAACCTTTCTCTCAACTCAGGGAAGTCAGACATTATGCATCTATAAACGCATCCTAGATATGTCAAGTTTTCCACTGATTCGGCTTGGTAGATCGACCATTGACTATGTTCATTCTTCCAGGAACCTGGGGATAGTTTTCAATGAAAACTTAACTTGGACTGATCATGCAGCCTATTATTGGTAAACTATATAGTGCATTGCGACTATTATGGTCATCCCAAAGATATATTCCTGTCAAAACTAAGGTGTTGCTTGTTAAAGCACTCCTGCTACCCATCTTGTTGTACGGATTGGAAGTCTTCTGCAGTCGTGACTCTTCAACAAGGCGAACATTTAATGTCATTTACAGCAACCTTGCAAGATTTATATTCAATATAAGATATTTTGAGCATATTTCTAGTTACTCGAAACAAATAATGGGTCTGACATTTGATAATCTATTAAAGTTTAGGTCACTTCTCCATTTACATGTAATTATGAAGTCTCGTCAACCTCAGTACTTGTCCAACCGATTAGTTTTTGCTAGTTCACTAAGAACTGCGGTCCTACTTCAACCCAGGTTTTATTGCCTGCAATCTGATCGTACATTTTTCGTCCATGTCACTCAATTATGGAATTCCTTACCTGCAACGATTAGAAGCATCATCAACGCGAATACATTCGAAAACCTTCTTTTTAAACACTTGGCCAGTAATACTTAATAAAGTTTCTATTAACATAAACTTAATAATTTTATAATTATAATGTATATCTTACTTTGTTAAAAATTTTGAACATTCTTAAATATTGTAAAGCCCTCACTTAAAATAATATTGTAATCTTAATGTGAAATTGTCATTAATAAATACGAAATAGGAAAATACGAAATGCCAGGCCACGGACAAAAAACACAAATTTCCAATTTAATGAAGAGGAATTCTAGTCCTGTTAGATATAGTTCACACTAGATGTTGCTCACGAAATCTATGTCAGATGAACTGAACTTGGAAAAAATTGCGTATTGACTAGTCAACTGATGGGTCCATGTGAGATCGCCGTGACGAAACGCCAATTTTTGTTTGAATAAAGGCCGTTAAAAGCTATTTTGAAAAAATAATTCAACACGTCCAAATATTATAGTGCTAAGTATTCTACTTGGCTGATGTATTTCAGAAGTATATAGAATTTGTATTAGTAAAAAAAAACCTTATATTTAATGTTAATATTTTTTAACAAAGATTTGTTTGATACTGACATTAAATAAAATATTTTACCGAACTAAATCAAAATTATGTCATCAATACCTGCGTGGGTTGAACGCGGTCCTCAGCGAGTGCGCCTTGGTTGGGTGTATAAACTCGACCCTAAACTTGTTGAACAACCTTAACAATCTTTTTTTTTATCAAAATCGACCAAGTTTATCAACGACGTTACGACGTTATTCAACATTTAGTAAGTTTGTCAACTATATGTACGAAGCTATTCAACAATTGGATACGTTGATCAACTAGGTGTACGGAGATATCCAACAATTGAACGAGTTGATCAACTAAGTATACGAGGTTATTTAACATTTCAGGCTCCAAGCATGGACCACAGCGTACTTCAAGATCGGCTGAAAACATTACTGCTGCTCAAGGAAGTGTTCAAAATAATCCATCAACTTCAATTCGACGCCATGCTCAGGAGCTTGGTCTTCAGAAAACAACTTTGGCCACAATTTTGCACAAGGACTTGCATTTGTTTCCATCTAAGATTCTGTTGACACAAGATCTTCTTCCACAAGACCATTTACGCGCGCCGCCGTATTATATGCCAATAGGATGTCACGACAAATTTGTCGGGGAATTTTTGACAATTTTCAAAAAATTCCTGACAATTCATTGTCATGACAATTTTTTATGATCAGAAATCTGGACAATTGTCTCGAATTCCCTGACAATTCTACAAAATTGTCAATTTTTTTATGGGACAGAATTTAGACAATTGTCAAGCTGTCATTTACAAATTCTCACCTGTCACCTGTGGCGCCTGTCAAAGTTTAAGAAATGTCTAAGAATGTAATGAAAAATGTGCTCAAAAGGACCGGCATTTGTGAAACTAACAAAAGCGGATATTTACCTGATATTGTATTCCATACTTAATTGCCGACATTAGATAAAACATTTATCAATATAAGTTCCATTTTCTATGAGTTAATCCACAATTATAAACAAACAAAGGAGTATACCTTCCCGGCGGACACTCTGTATAATGTCTAGTAAGCTGCTGATGCGAATCGAACATTTTTAGTGGTATCCACTAGGTTAGGGAAATGCTAACGAAAAAATTAACAGACAGTTTTCAAGAAGAAAAAAACAAGCAAAACAAAAACAAAAGTAAATAAGCTTTGATGAAAGAATCAACAAAAGAAACACCACAAAAACTCAAATTGAATTTTCCGCACACAATTAATTGGCCTGGGTAATAAATTATTTGCGCAAAGTGAATGGAGACTTTTCGCCATGGAACAGCGTACTGCATAATGAAAAGCAAAACGAAAATTTCATTTTCGTCATTTTTATATGGGTTTTTTCGTTTCGCATCAGCAGCTTACTAGGCTCAAGGTGTTGTAATTTTTTTTCATCCACCGATTAAGTTAAATGGAAACTTATGGCATTTTCCTTGGTAAATTTATACTTTGATCTATAAATTGATTTTTTTCGTAACGAATCGAATACGTTTTCAGATTGATATTTATTTGTTATAATATGTTTCTGCGAATCAGCTAGCTGTATCAGCTGTCTTGTCAAACTGATGGTTGCCAATTATGATGCCGTTTGTAAAAGAGAGGTAGAACTGCCGAAAAATCCAGATCTACAAAATTGATTTAAAATCAAAAAATAAATCAATTTTTTGGACAATCGAAGGCCAGAATTGTCAAAATCAGTTTTTTTGACAGATCTAAATAAAAAACAAATAGATTTTTGTTACCAAAGGAAAACCCCCTTAAACAAAGTTGGTTGAGCTTGTTGCGCATGTAGTGGACGACCAGCATTAATCTTGTGTGAAGTCTGAACTTGAAGACTTTGTAGGAAAATGAGCTTACTGTGCCTTACTCGTATTAGGCAAACATCCTTTTTGTTGTTTTTTTATTAGGAATAAAATTTAAATAATATCTTAGAATTGGGATCTATGATGATATTAGTAGTAACGATACATATTGGAAATTTCGGTGATTCTTATGAATTATATTTAATTGGTGCACATCGCTTAAATAAATAAAAAAAATTAATAAGAACTTCTTTATATTTTTTCAGAACAAAGATGCATTTTTCTCCGCCAATCCGAACTTCAAGTGGTACAAACTACCGGCACCATCTTTACGTACATTAAATACAAGACCAGGAAACATTGAGCGTGGAGATTACCAGTGTGAGCTAGGTGACTTACCAACGCACGATTTTAATTATCACGCCTTTTCCAATCGTGATATTGCTAGTAACACTGAAACAACAAAAGTTTCATACTTTAAACTAGCAGATGAAAAACAAATGGGTGAACTTAATAATTTAATGAATTCAAATACCACAACGCCAACCAAAACCAACGCCTTACAAGTACCATTAAATGAGTCGCCTTGCTTTTTTAATTCCTGTTGTAAACAAAAGTCAAATATTACTGAAGAAGATTCCTTAAATCATAAACGCTCACACAGTGACAACAGTGACTCAAGTAGCGAAGATGACTTTACTCCAAAGAAATCAGTCCGTTGGTGTAAAGGTAGAAAGTATCAAGAACTTATTAATTCTGGTCAAATAAGTGCTGTCACTTCAAAAAAAATAATACCTCCAAAACCATTAAATTTAAATAATAATGAGAAAAGTCAAAATATGTTCATACTCACGGACAAGTCTAGTAAAGCCAAAACATCATCTATAAATCATTTCCTTTCAACAGAAACGAACCCACAATCAAAGACATATAACAAACAGTGGGTCATGGCGCATTATAAAGATTCGTATGGCTTTAATAAGCAACAATTTGACTTTGTTTCATTTGATCTGGAAGATAAAATTAGAAGACTTCCAGCACAATGCTTGGAAACCTATCTTCAGCGCAAGAAGAACACGAAACTTAAAAAGAAAATCAATTCTAAAAAACGTTCGTACCCACAGCAACCTAAGATACAAAACGGATTGCTAACTAAACCAGCACAATCTTCGTTATATCAAGCGAAAATAACACTTGAAACGAAGGATCAAATAATCGGAAGTCAGAAAAGGAAAGCCCGAAAGGAGAGCATCACTCGCAGGGATATCACTTCTATACAAAACGAAGTCCAATTGTTGCTTGGTAGTTCTCATGTTACCTCTGAACTCGCCGTTGGGTGTAGTAGTCCCACAAATCAATTTTTATCTGAAGTATATCAGAATTCTACCCCAGATCTGCTTATTTTGGCCGAAGTGGCTGCAAATCGAACTGAAACTGCCCAGTAATGATAAGTAACGACGACATAGTGCGATAACTTCGAAAGGGTCGTTGTGTGGAACAGAGTCAATAAAAGTGTAGTTAGAAAATAAATTTTAAAATGAAAGTCGTACAATACTGATGGTCTCATTAATTATTTTCATTGTGAAGAATTGGTGCTATAAATGTAAAATAAACAGAGCTGTTCAATCTTCAGGTCTTTACTGAAGATGTAAATCAAAAGATAAAAAAAACTATGTAGTAGTAAAGCTTTTAGTTTAAATAAATTTTAAACATTGTTATTCCATTTGCGTTTTTGTAATGTGGTGCAAATTTTATATTTAAAGGTAGAAAGTATCCAGAACCCTGAAAAACGCTGTTGTGCACTTGAACTTGATCGAAGGATGCGAAACATTTGAATTCATAAACAATTTTTCGAGATATGAAGTTAAAAATATTCAATTCACAAACTCCTCTCATTTTTTTCTGCCTTGGATAGGTGTAAAATCTTCAAAAGGATCTATGAGTACCAAACACGCGTGCTCATAGGAGTTTGAGATTCTTATTTCACTGAAAACACCTCATCCTCTCCGTGTTGCAGGTAACTGTCCGGTGATAGGTCCTGCTTTATATCGCGATTTCTCGCGGATTCTCGCTTAGTGCACTAGATCGTTTACATCTTGGTACAGCTCGTACAATTCTCGATTTAATCTTCTCCTCCATTCGCCCTGTTCGCATTTCAGACCAAATATTCACCGAAGAATTTTTGTCTTGAAAGAGCTCAGTATCAATTCCGCTTTTTTACTTATAGTCCAGCACTCGGCGCCGTAGAGTAGAACAGGTAAAATTAGCGTTTCGTATAGCGTGGACTTTTTCTTTCGGGACAGGAGTTTTGAACCCATTTGTTTGGCCAAACCGAAGTAGAAGCGGTTCGCTAAGGTAATTCTTCGTCGGATTTCCACTAAGGTGTCGTTCGTGGAATTGATGTGTGTTCCGACTACCTCGAAATTACCGCTACCAACAGTGACGTTTTGTCCTAGGCGATGAACAGATGAGGTTTTATTTGTCGATAACATATACTTGGTTTTCATTCACTTCAAGACCAACGCATTTTGCCTGTTAATCATAGCTGTGAATGCTTCAAGTACAACTCGCTTGGAGCGGCCAATGATTTCGATGTCTTCCGCATAATAAAGCAGTTGGGAAACCCTGTTGAAGATAGTGCCTTTCAGGTTAACACCACTCTTGCGTACTATCTGCTCCAGTACTATGTTGAAGAAGTCACATGATAGCGCGTCTCCTTGTATTAACCCATTTGCAAGTTGCACCGCGTTTTTTTAACGTCATGCGGCATAACTGGATCAGTTTTTCGGGATCCCGAGTCCCGACATCCAATAGAAGCTCTTGGCGACTTATGCTATCATATGCGGCTTTGAATTCGATGAAAAGATGGTGCGTCTCGACTTGAAATTCGTTGGTCTTTTTCAGGATTTGCGTCAATGGGAAGATTTGCTCATTCGTTGATCTTCCTGGCCTGAAGCCACATTGGTACGTGCCGATGTTAGTGTTGCAGAAAGGTTTTAGACGCTCACATAGTACGTTGGATAGGATCTTGTAGGAAACATTAAGCAGGGATATGCCTCTGTAGTTCTTGCAGGACATTGGATCGCCTTTTTTGTAGATTGGGCATATGGACCAGTCGTCGGGCATGCTTTCCTCCTCCCACACTTGGTGGATGAGCTGGTGCATGCGCCCGACCAGGACATCTCCTCCATACTTGAAGAGTTCCGCAGGTAGGCCATCCGAGCCGGCGTATTTGTTGTTCTCAAGCTTGTGGATGGCTTTGTTAACATCTTCAGTACTGGCGGTTAGGACTGGATCTTCATTGACTGGTCTCATGCTTCTTTGTTCTTCTGTTGCTTCCTCTACATAATGCCCATTAAGCAGTTGCTGGAAGTGCTGCTTAAACACGTCTACATTTCCTTGTGCTTCGGTGACTAGGTTCCCTTCGCTGTTTCAAAGAGCTTGTGTGCCAGTTCTATACCCAGGTGCCAGTTGGTTGGCTGTTTTGTAGAAGCGGCGGGTGTTGTTGGCGGTGCAAGATTCCTCCAGATACCTGAGCTGAGAGGCTGTGGATGCTGTTTTCTTTATTCGCTGGGTTTTTTCTCGTTCCTTCTCTTTAAACGGTTCTCCTCCCTTGCTGCTCTTGTTTTCCGTTGCAGCATTTCCATTCGTGCATTTTCCGTCTCCTGCTTTAATACCGTGCATTTATCATTATAGCACGGGTTCTTTTTCGTGGGTGGTTGGTAGCCTATGGTGGTCTTGGCTGTCTCCTCAATGATGTGGCGATACTGATTCCAATGGTCGTCGACGCTTGTGGCTACAGGTACGGCAGAGAGTTTCCCGGTCAATTGCTCACTGTAGTCTGGCTTTTTCAGATGTGCTAAGACAGGCGATGTTGAATTTCTGCCTTTGGGGGGTCTTCGTTTTCTTTTCGTTTGAGAGTAGAGCTCTGAACTTTGTCACAACAAGAAAGTGGTCAGACTCCACGTTTGCACCTCGGAATGTTCGCACGTTCAAGATGTTTTATGAGTGCCTTGCACCAATTGGCACGTGATCGATTTGGTTGGCGGTTTGACCATCTGGAGGTCGCCAGGTTGCTGTGTGTATTCTTCGCCTGGGGAACCTAGTGCTACTTATCACCGTATTACGAGCTGCAGCAAAGTCGATTAGTCGTTAGCCGTTATCTGTTGTCGTTTCGTGGTGGCTGTGCTTTCCAAGTAATCCCTCAAAGACATTTTCTTTCCCGACTTTAGCATTGAAGTCTCCGAGCACGACTTTGACATCGTACTCCGGATCGGCTCCGTCCAGGAGGTCGTTAAACTCCTCCTTGTTAGATTTCTCAGCTTCATCAGTAGGGCGTGTGTACATATAAGGCTGATGTTTTGGAAGCTAGCTTTGATGCGGATCACAGCCATGCGATCGCTGATTGGCTTAAAATCGATGACTGTCGACCTCAGTCGATTTCCCACGACGAATCCGCATTCCAATATGTGCATTCTTTGATGACAGCTGTAATAAATGCCGCAATCTTTCTTTTTCGTTATTCCTGATCCTATCCATAGTATCTGCTGGATCGCGGTAAAGTCTGTCTTGTACCGCGAGATGACAGATTCAAGTTTTTGAGTAGCACCTGGCGTATAGGGTGTCCTTACATTCCAGGTGCATAATCGTAGTCCATTTTCGTTCCGGGTCTGGTTGCCATTTGGGGGGTGTGGGTGTTCGTTATCCGAGGCTTCTCGCGTGTCTCAGAACAATATTGTTTTTTACTGTATTCGGTCGTTAGCCCTACAGCTGTGTCAATCGTTCATTTTTAAAGATTCAATCGTTCAAATGTCATTCATTTCAAAGATTCGGTCTTTTCAATCGTTCATTTTTTCCATCATTTGTTACAGTTGCGACCCATATGGAAACATTTTTGAATTGAAACAATCACATGGTTGTGACTGTATGAAGTCAATAAATCTTTAACTTTCATTCAACATATATACATATGTATGTGCATATGTAATGTGGTTGATGCGAATATATGTGAAATTTAACTGATGCTTTTAAAAAAAATCTGGAACAAAATTGATAAAAACATACCTACATTTGATTATAGGTATTTCTTTAGTTTCGAGTAAGCAAACCATTAACCCATAAGCATTATGGGAAAACAAAGAGAATATCTAATACATACATTATTCATTTCCATTCAGTTTCGTTCGTTCTTTAGAATGATAGAATGTAGTGAAAAGTGAAACCAATCAATGCAATTAATTTTAAATGTAAATAAGTGGAATGAACGAAATATGATTGCCTTGCTTTCAATCATTTGATTGAAATTGTAGTATAGTGTAAAACGATTGGTATTGAGATAGATTGATTCGATTTACTTGCTCTGATTGCAATCAATCAATCTTTTTAATGAACGGGTCATAAAGACCGAATCAATCACAATTGACACAGCTCTAGTTAGCACAACGCACTGTAGGGCCATTGGTTTAATGTTGCAATTTTTCCGTGATCAACATTCGAACTTACAAGTTTCGCAAGTCATGACATAAAGTCATTACAAGTATCCGGCGGCTACCAACTTGGAGGTAATGTAAGCACTTGATGTGTAGGCAAAAGATACAGCTCGCGGCCCCCAGTTCCTACAACATCCAACCGCTTCCCGCTTAATATTAGAAAAACTATTTTTGTGGATGTTGAACCTGTGTGTATTTAATGAGTGAAAGGAAATTAGAAGGCTCCGTTTCGATTTTTGGAACCAAGGCTAGTGGCACAGCCGATATTATCTATTCAACCTAAATTTAGTCGATTTGATAAAGATTCCGCAAAATAGCAGCTGGCAATCGCCTGAGAGGCCAGAACCAAGCTCTCTAAGTCACAATCCTAATAGTTTGTTAAATGTATTATAATAATGGGTTGTTAAATCTCTGCGATTATAGCTTTGATGCCAAACCGGTGTAGTGTAATTCTTTCAAAAACTAGATAAAATAAGAAAAAACATTTTAAAATAGTAGTATGATGAAAACCCTAGTATTTAATTTGAATGAGATAATTGCGCTGTGGTTCCAAAACATAGGTGAAGATTTCGTGAAAAATTGCTTGAAGGACATTGAAATAAGAACTGAACACCGCTTGAATCATTCAACTGCGTTTTCCATCTGTCATTTGATGTACTTTTAAAAAAAAAATATTGAAACTTTTCTTATATACATTTTTTTTAATATTCGCACTGATTAAAAAAACGGTGGATTATTTTCGAAAAAAATTGACTTATGCTGTTATGAGCAGACTCCATAAATATTAGAACATAATTTAAAATAAAAACAAAACAAGTAAATAAATATTAAATTAGAATTTATTGACAAATAAAACAAACAAAATAAAACAAAAACTTTTTTTTAAAATTGCGATACATATGATGTATATATTTAGGCACAATTGGGTAATGTAATAATAAAAAAATGTATATATTAAGATTTTCTTCAAACTTGGTAGACACATACTTACATAGTTTTGTTTTGTTCATTATTATGAAAATCCAATCGATTGTTAGAAGAAAAGCGAACGTTTTTTAATTGATTGATTCTGACACATGGAGTGAATATTCTACTGAACTATTCGCTTAGTTATTGGTCGAAAATCGAACTCCATTTTTTTTAATAAATGTGTTAAAATTAGTAATAGGAATACGTTAGCTTTCAGGGGAATTCACCGTTGGTTATTCATAATGACGACCATATTAACTTACGCAGGCAAACTCTAAGTTCTAGTGCATACAAAAAAGAACCATAGAATCATTTTTTTACGATTTTCGAAATTCTCGATTATTTTATTTTCTACTTTGTTTATCGATATGAAACAATTTTGTTTTGCATTTTTGAAAAAAAAAAAAAAATATTCATAGGCAATCTTTCGAATAGTTTTTAAAGTCAAATCTAATATAATTGTCCTACTGGAAAAAGAGAAAAATGGTTTTCTATTAAATATTTATTATTAATATATAATGGACACATTTTTTAATTTTAATTTTAAATGTTTGTAAATGCATAAAATATTTGTATATGTAGTATTCCTTTCGGATTTATTTACATTATATTTCAATTCAATTTCAAGACTTTATATATAATGTAATATGTACACTTCAAATTTCAAATATGTAGATATAGAACCATTTTCCATATTTTATACTTTATCATTTTTGAATAAACCGATCAAAATAATTTTTTTAAATGGAAATGCTTCCAAAAATGTTTAATAATTTTGCATATTCAAATTGAATGTTCAATTGATAACTAAAATACCTACTTTATAACAGCTTCAATTCTTGCCTACATTAAAGTTGTTACCAACAATATCAAGTTTGTACTAGCCAGTAGTGGCGCATTTTATTATTAAAAGACTGCATTTTTACACACTGCAGGAAGGTACCTACATACCTAGGTATTTTGATCTGAAAATTTTTTATGTACCTACCTACCTATAGGTAGGTAACTACTATATAGGTATAAAAACACTTCACAATTTTTTCACCGAACATCACTAATTAACTTCAACTTCACAAAAACACTTTATCACACAAAAATAAAAAAATGCCGAATTGCATTTGAACAAAATCAAATTAAATCTATTTTTTTACACACAACCGATGGCAAAATATATTTCACACACGTACCTACAATGTCCAAAGAAAATTACACAAAATCTTGGTTAAAAACACCAAAACAAAGCGAAATATACCTAGGTAGTACCTAAACCAAAAGTAGGTCGAACAAACTGAAATTGGGATATTCTTTCTACATATGTATTTTCTCCAGTTTATAATAAATGTGAAAGAAAAATCAAAAAATATATTTTCTTTTATCCTGCTTTAGCTTTTTGCATTCTTCTCCCTCATTAGCTATTTGTTTTACCTTATTTTTTATTTGTCAATCCTACAAATTCTCGCTCTCTGAGAGTCTGCCCAATCTGCAGAGTTGTACCTTTCAGCAAGTTCACCAGAAGGCGCCTCGGAGGTTCCGTTTCATGATAGTACTATGGAATATAAATACAATGGAAATGTGTTTGTCTCGTGTGCACAGTGTCGTTTAATTTCCCTCACACCCTGCAATAAAAATAATAACACCTACCCCTAACTCCGTCTCAATACAACAAATAAATAATAGATCAAAATCAATAAATAAACAAAAAAAAAATAAATCTACCGCGCCGCCGCGCGCCGATCCAACTAAATTCAGTGCTCCCAATAAAAGAAAAACAAAAAAAAAACAACACAGTGCAGCGAGTAAGTCCCACCTTTTCTTTTCCCCTTCACATAACACAGTTACATTAGCTTGATCGTTGTGGGTATTGTGTGCAGCTTACACACAGTGCATGCATCGATTAGGCTAAGGTGATGTCGGATGAATAACTGTCTGATTTTTTCTTGTTATCCAGGGAGGCATAATACTAGTGACAAACTGTTATTGAAAAGTTCAAATTGGGAACTCGAACACACATTCAGTTTAGATAATTGTTTGACTTACGTTTTTAATAGTTTTTTAATGTTTAAATGGTTGGGAGGCTTAGAGTCGACTATGGCAACATTCGTGGACTTAGAAAGAATTTTTGTGCCGCGTGCCACTGTGAAAAACAGGCCAGATGTTTTGGCACTGAGTGAGACCCAAATAGGTGCAAATTCTGATCAAACGGAATTTAATTTGTTTGGGTATAACTTAGTGCCATTATTCTTTTCCCACCACGGTCTCGCAGTTTACATTAGAAATGATGTTGCGTACCAACTTCAACCATAATACGTTTTGTGCTCAAACACAAATTTTAATTTCATGTGGTTAAAATTCACTGCTAATAAGCACATCATATACACTTGTTTCATCTATCGGAGCCCAAATTTGAATAGAGATTCAACTTTCAACGAATTTGATGCTCTGTCCGACTCCATTCAAAGAATTGTTTCCCATTATCCCCGCACTGAAATCGTCCTTACGGGAGATTTCAATGTTCACAATTCTAGCTGGATCCGCTTTTCGAGCCAGACAACATCCGAAGGAAAGTATTTCGAGGTCTTTGCTGAGTTAAACCAACTGACTCAGCTTGTTAACGAGCTGACACGAATCCCTGAAGTTACAGGTCAAACCTCCAACACTCTAGACTTGTTTCTTACCTCCGACCCTAATAAATACACTAAGTGTATTATCACCTCTAGGCACATCAGACCATTGTGTTATATCTGCAAATTTCTCATGCCAACAACATCCAGTTAAAGAAAAGTCACCTAAGAGAACCGTTTGGCAATATGAGAAAGCCAACTGGGACGGTCTAAGTAACTTCTTCAGGAACTTTAACTGGTCACTATGCTTCCTCTATAGTGACGTAGAATCCAGCACAGATATGATAACAAATTTAATTCTTCACGGAATGAGAAATTTTATCCCCAATAGGGTGAAATCTATCAAACCGAAAAAAAATGCATGGTTTGATTTGAGCTGTGAAGAGGCTATTAGGTTAGAGAAGTAAGGGTCCGGAATTATAAAGTCAACCCCACTGAGGAAAACAGGAAAAAGTTTCAACAAGCTAGAAAGACTTGTAACGTTCACATTCGTTGAACCAAATTTTTTAATGAACAAAAATTAAAATGAAGGCAAAAAATGTCCCAAAGGTAGTAAGAATTTTTGGTCATTTGTAAAAAACATTCGAAATTCAACGTCCTTTTGTCAGCTCTCGTGAAAAAGCCAACTTGTTTGCAGCGCAGTTCGCTGCTAATTCGACGTTGCCAGAAAGTATTATGATTCCTCCTGTACTTGAAAGCGTAAACGATTTTATGGGACGAATCTTCTTTCGCACTCGTGCAGTTGCTAGAGTCCTCAAAGACCTTGATATACACAAATCTGCTGGCCCGGATAGTATCCATCCCATCGTTCTGAAGAGGTGTTCTTCAACGCTGGCAAAACCACTGCGTAAGCTTTTCCATCTGTCCTAATCTACAGGTCTCTTTCCGAGTGGATGGAAAACAGCATTTGTCCAGCCTGTCCCTAAAAAAGGCGAACCTCCTTCACCCTCCAATTACCGTCCAATTGCACTTACGTCCCTTCTTTCCAAGGTCATGGAAACGCTGATTAATTATCAGCTTAAGAAATATCTTGAAGAACGAAAGCTCCTTAATGACCGGCAGTATGGCTTTCGTCGCAATACGTCCACTGGTGATCTGATTGGTATCGATGAATCTCTTCTTCGTTGGATGAGAAATTGCCTTTGGGACCGTTCAATACAAGTTGTATTGCACGGTTTCAAGTCTGATATTCACAAAATAAATGCTGGTGTGCCCCAGGGCTCCGTATTGTCTCCGACCCTTTTTCTCATTTTTATTAATGATCTCTTATCTGGAACTTCTAATCCACTCAATTGTTTTGCTGACGATAGTACTGTCAGCTTTTCATATTTGTTTCAGATGCACCTCCTTGTTCTTCGGATGTGCAGCTGCAACGGCATACCGGATAACCTCATTAAATTCTGATCTTGACAGCATTGTCCAATGGGGAATAAAAAACCGCGTAGAATTTAATTATTCAAAAACTCAGTGCTGTCATCTATCTTTAAAGTAGAACCCACCCCACATGCCGCTATCGATGAGCGGCACTTGCATTGAAGAAACCGATCAGCTTTCAGTCCTTGGCATGTGCATCACAGACCACCTCTTGTGGAATGAACACATATTTGATGTCGCCAAGGACCCTGCAAATTGTTTGGGCTTTCTTCGAAGATGCAAGAAATTCTTTTCCCCGTCTGATCTGGCTGTAATCTATAAGGCATTCTTTCGTCCAAAGCTGGAGTATAACTCGCAGATTTGGGCAGGAGCTCCCAAAACTCATCTGAGTCTCTTAGATATAATTTAAAATAGAGCTTTAAGAATGATTGGCGATAGAACTATAGTGGATACATTTACATCTTCCGAACATCGTAATGTTTCATGTATTTCGCTATTTTATCGCAATTTTTATAAAAAGTGTTCTAGCGAAGTAGCCAGTTGCATTCTTCCCCCTATACAATTCAACCGTAATACTCGCGCTTCTAGGAATGCTCATCAGTTTACCCTTGAGCCCAATTTCGGACGTACTGTGAAGTAACGAGATTCTTTCTTTAGTCGGACAACACGTATGTTAAATGCTTTACCGGGCTCTATTTTCCCGCCTCATTTTGACATTCTGTATCTCCTTTTTAATCCTTCCTTATTCCTAAAGCTCGCGCTGTGCTTGTCATGTTAAATGTAGCCAAAACCCCTGTAGTGCGGGTTTATTATAAAAAAAACTCAATATTTACAAGCAAAATTGCCGTATATGGATTGAATCTAATGCAGAAATGCCCCATGAGATGGAACTGCACCCAGAACGAGTCAATGTGTGGTGCGCAGTTTCATCAAAGTGTATTGTCGATCCATACTTCTTTGAAGAAAACGGTGTAACACAAACTGTCAATGGGGACCGTTATTTAAAGATGTTGAGCGATTTTTTTTATTCAGAACTTCGCCGAAGGCAGGATTTGTTTTCAACAAGATGCACACGTAGCCACACAAGTTAAGGCGGAGCTCCAACGAAAATTCCCAAACAAATTCATATTCAGAAACTGCACTTTCAGCTATCCCCCAAGGTCACCTGACCTGACTGCACCAAACTTTTTGTATGGGATTATGTCAAGCAAGAAGTGTACAAAACGAAACCCAGGAATTTGACTGAATTGAAGCAGTCCATTAAGACAATAATTGAGGCGATCCAAATTTCAACCCTTCAGGCCGCAATGAACAATTTTCTGATCAGGTGCCGCATATGCGTGGATGAGCGTGGAGGTCATTTGCGGTCTATCGTCTTTAAAAACCATTAGTTATTTAAAATAAAATTTAATTTTTAATCCAATAAAAAAAAATTAATGAAATACATCGATTAAAATAAAAGTTATTTAAATTTCTTATTGTAGCACGATTCGTGTGCCACCCTGTACTTCTCCCTATCATATCCCCTGACCAAGAGCAATTAGAAAAAACGATTTGAAAACTTTAAAACCACACATAGGGCAGGTATTCACTATTTCACAAACAAATCCTATTTGCTGTTTCAATGTAGTTTCTTTACCGATTCGCTTGAGATATGACTCTGGTCAACAAATTATGAGTAACTTTCTACAAAGCATTACTCACGAGTACAAAAAACGGAAACAAAATAATTTAGTTATTTCCTTACCACCTACTGGTAACAACCTAGATGATATCAAAAGGTTAATACATAAGACTTTCGAACACTAAAATATGACCATCTACATTTATATTAATACAAAGATAATACTGAGCAACCTAGAAGATGTAGAACGAGTCTTACACGAAAATCATCACTCCCCTTTTGGTCGCTAGCAGGGAATAACACGTACCATAAAACGAATAAGAAAAACCTATTACTGGCCAACAATAGCAAACGACACGGTAGAATACATCCGCAAATGCGAATCTTGCCAAAAGAATAAGCATGCTAAAACTTCAAAAATTCCTTTGAAAATAACAACTGCTAGTGGAACTCCATTCGAACGAGTAGCTTTGGATATTTTGGGTCCACTACCCGTCATCCACTACGGAAATAAATACATACTGACTTTTCAAGATGACTTAACGAAATTAAGAGAAACAATCGCTGTACACAATGCAGAAGCTGACACAATAGCTCGTATGCTAATAGAACGAATAGTCTGCTGATTCGGAATACCGGATCAAGTTACGAACTTCTTAAGTAACCTTCTCAAGGAAGTGTGTAGAATTTTGAAAACAAGAAAACTACTAACTACCCCTTATCATTCGCAGACAAACGCTGCACTCGAACGTAGTCACAAGACTCTAGCAGAATATCTGCGACACTATGTGAACCAAGACCCACTTACTTGGGATACTGGGCTCCCATATTCCATGTTTGCTTATAACACTACACCACACATCAGCACTAATTATACCCCACACGAAATACTATATGGATATCCTGCAAGGATACCTAGCTCTCTCAATAAAAATCCACAGGTTTCATATAACTACGATAACTATACAAACGAACTTAAAGCTCGGTTGCCACATAGTTATAAGATCGCGCGAAAACAACTGTACACCAAAAAGAAAAGCACAAACCCACACTATGATAAGAATAGCAAAATTAAGATATTCAATGTAGGTGATAAGGTCTTAATAAAGAATCAGACCCGAAAAAACAAACTTTCTTCTTTGTGGGAGGGTCCTCATGAGATCCATAGAATAATATCCGACGAGAACACCGAAGTTAAAGTAGGGAATAAGCTAAAAATACTACACAACAACAACATAAAAATCTTCTCCGACTCATAAACAATAAAAACTATCAAGTAAAACTCATCGTGTACTATGACTTAGAACAACTTACAAAGGCCTTAGCACATGCTACTGGGTATGTAGTAGAAATTAACAAATTATGCGAACAAATGAAGGTCCATGCAGATTTCAACATAATAATAGGCTATGGAGCAAATACTCAAATGAATCACCTAATGATAGGCATACAAATTAAGTGCAAATTGCTGAATCAAAGCAGTAGGAGCAAAAGCGCTCTGCTAAATGTTATAGGAACCATTAGCAAATCCCTTTCTGGAACCTTAGATGAAGACGACGCTAGGTTCTATGATAAGCAAATTGTATTTTCCAAAACTAACAAAAAACATTTATCATCCCTTTTGAAAAAGCAAACCATTTTATTAGAAGCTACAAAGATCCTTTTTAGTAAATCCGAGCAAACTATAGAAAATCAAATGGTAGCAGTAAATTCGAAAATTGAAGATACAAAACATAAAGTTGACATTTTATTAAACAATACTCAAGATCAGAAAGAATTCCTCGAATTATAATCATTAACCTCCTTAGTAATAATTATTATAATACGATATCAAAACACCCTTAATGACATACTTGACTTGTTAATCGATGTAAAACACGGAAAGCCCCATCCAGAAATCATATCGCCAGACCTACTTAAACCCGCTCTGATGCAGATCAAACAAGAAATCCCAAACGGTATGAGACTATCATTCGTAGCAAATAACGAAAATATGTTGTATTTATACCAAATCTGCACCACCAGCGTAGCTATTCGTGCAGGAAAAATCATTTACGAACTTAAAATACCGCTACCATTAATCGATAACTTCCGTATTTATAAAATTATACCCCTTCCAACCCGATATAATAATCAATTCGTGTTTATACAGCCTTCAACGCAATACTTGATTATGATTATTAATTATAGAAAAGACTAGTTTTCAAACTTGAACAATGAAGGGCTATTAAATTGCAAATCTTTAAATAACAAATTTCTTTGACCCATAACACACCCTTTATTTAGTGCAGACACCAACAACCTCCCAAATACCAAATAAAGCGTTTTATTCCAACAACTACATAGATCCAACTCTACCAAACCAATATGTGGTTATTTTCCTCATTAAAAAAATATAAAGTCGATGTAATATGTGCAGAAAATACGACCACATACATCTTGATGAATAACTTACAATATTATTACAAAAAGATTGTTACTCAAAAGAACTTAGCATACAAGCACTTTGTGAGAAATCCTCGATACTTATCAATTTATATGCCCCTCCATTAAACATCTCTCATATTATCTCTAACAATCAAGCTAATTATACAATCAGCATTGCAGTTGTTAGATTCTCTAGCCAAAATGATCTTAATCTTATATCGCAAGGTGTAAGTGACCTGAAGGACGACGAAAACAACCCCCTTAAAACACTAGACAGACGCGATATACACCATTATGTCATTATCTAGCTCACATTAACACTTATTTTACTACTTCTTTGTTATAAAAAATACCAAAGTTACAAGGTCAATAAGGCCAAACCCGTGAAAATAAACGATGATATGATACTCACGATCAAAACTGAACAAACCCCTCAGTCGAAAAAAAACTGAAACCCCAGAATTCAGATTGAGCATCTCAACGACGGTTAGGAGTTAAAAAAAATTACATACCACATACCCACATTATTACTTACCCACATTATTACTTACCACAATTGGTTTATCTAACAATTTATACTCCTTGCTCTATCTTATTTTTAAGTGTTATTAAACAATAGAATGAAAAAAAATGTAAACAAATAAAATAAATAATAAAATATGTAATTATGAGTATATACATATATGTAACAAAAATATATTCAATTTAAGAAACTAAATCAAGTTATGTACTAAAATTCATCATCTACAATTTTCAATTGCACATTATATTTAAATCCAATAAAAAAGAAATACATATATATAAACACGTACATAATTGTTAACTTTAGGAAAATACAAACCATAAGCATAAAGCTTTTCAGACGTATTATATACAAATTGTAAAAAAAAAAAAAATTATTCAGATACGTAATATAAGTATATATTAAAGTTCGGAAACGAGACTAAATTATGTATTTACATTTACAAAAACTGGCCCTTAAATCTCCCACCCAATGCGTGACCGGAAAAAATCAATCTATCCCAATTTTTCTTCTTTTAAGGGATGGGGGGGGGGAGGGGGGTGATGTAGTGATCTCACTACAAGCCGCCCTACTCGATCTCTTTCGCGGTATTCATTTCCCATAATACCACCTAAGGTACATACATACATGATTCTTAATGAACAAACCGCCTTATCGTTTTTTCCTGGTTTTCGTATACAATGTGTACCAGGCACTGCCTACATACGGATCGCACTCCAATAAGTCATCGCAAACTCATTCTGGCAATTGCATACCCATTTCGAATAATCAATTTCCAGGCCAAGCAGCGCTGCCTCTTATTTGGGTCACTACAATGCACACAGTATGGGTATGACAAATGTTGTGTCATAGCTAGGGTACAATGTGTTGTATCTAGAGCAATTGACAAAAAGAACATGATGACCGATGAAAGACGGAGGTAAATTGCACCTTATCTAGGGCGATGCAATAATGGTTTATCGTTGTGACGAAATATACGAATGATGAAAGGTGCATTTCTAGGGAAATGCACTGCGCTATAATGGGTATTTATTTGTATTTATTTATTTAGCTTTTATTTTTCTTAATATGGTTTTACAATAGTATCTGCGAAGCCGAAGCTTGTCTGCAGAAGAATATTTTTCAATTATATTAAAATAAAAGAAAGCAAAGTTTACGATTTTATACAAAGTGCAATCTCAAACTTCCAATTTTTTTTAAATAAGTGTGGATTATAATAAATTATATATAAAATTTTAATTTGTACAATTAATGAACAATTTTTTTTAGTTCTTTTTTTAAAGTTTTGAATAATGACAATTTCTCTCGGTAGTCCGTTGATTATACTTGGTACAATGTCTTCAAGTTTACGTCTTCCGTAGTTGTTGTAGTTTCTTGGTATCTGTAACATTCCTTGTGCACGTCTTCTGGTGTTGAGTTGGTGTTGGATTGGTTGTTTAAATCGGTATTCTCTTATGGTAGTCATCTTGAAAATATTTTCAACTTGTAGTGGCTTAAAAAGTGTATCATACGTTTGTCGATAGTTGTTGTTAATTTGTTGTATAGCTGCATTTTGGAGTTTTTGCATTTTGATAATGTGGGTTTTAGCAGCACTACCCCAAGCAAGTATACCATACCGTATCCTGGATTCCATCAATGAGTAATAAACTTGTTTTAAAACATCGTGGTTATTATGGTATTTTAGATGCGATAGTGCAAATATCGCTTTCTTTAGGTCCATCCTCAATTTGTCTATGTGTTTTTTCCATAAAAAGTGACTGTCTATTACTACTCCCAGATGCCTGCAGTTGCTAACTAATTCGATGCATTCTTTTTGCGTTTTAGGGCAGTCATCATTCAGTAAATAAATCCTTTGATTTGTCGGTTTGAACTGCGGACTTCTGATGTGCATCATTTTTGTTTTTATTGCATTCATTACCAAGCCGTTGTCGTGACACCATCTAACTGCCATGTTGAATTCTTCTTGACTTATCTTTGTGTTGCGGTATCAAGAGAACTATGACGGACGACAATAGCCGTATCATCAACAAAAGCGAATGGAATACTCTGTTTGAAAAGTCGTAGCAGTTCGTTAGTGTATAAGACAAACAAAATTGGATCCAGTTTAGATCCCTGCGGAACCCCATATCTCAACACTTTTTTCTCACTCACATCATCTTTGATTTTAACACAAAATGTTCTGTTTTGAAGATATTCTGTCAGCCAATCAGCCATAAAGCCCCGAATTCCAATTCTTCTTAGAGTTTCAATACGATTTGAGTGATTTAATGTATCGAACGCCTTACTGAAGTCCATGAAGATTACTAATACGTGATGTCTTTTATCTAAACTTTCGTTGACACAATTCGCAAACTCACCCAGTAACCCTCCTGTATTTGTACCCTTCTGAAAACCGTACTGCCTTCTATGAGTAAGTGCATATTTGTCAACAACACCTTGCAACCTGTTGGCAATCACACCTTCCAAACATTTTTCAATAACTGGAAGAATTGATATAGGCCTATAGTTGTTTAGTTGGTCCTTTGCTCCTCCTTTGTAAATCGGCCTTACAACTGCTGTTTTTAAGGTAGATGGAATTTTTGATTGAGTTATACTCAAATTAATTAATTTGCATAGAAAAGGAGCAAAGACATCTTTATAGCTTTTTATATCAATTGCTCTGATTCCATCAAATCCTGGAGTTTTATTTTCTCCAAGTGTATTGAGAATACTTTCAATCTCAGTGACGTTAGTTGCATATGAAAATATTGTACTTCCCACTGTGTCATTGAGGTTGTATGACGTTTTCATATTGCACTTATGAATTATTTTTTCTGTCTGAGAAGAGAAAAACTCCGACAATTCCTTTAATAGTGTTGTCATATCTGTTTTAAATTTGTTTTCCAATGTTTCGTCGATATTTGTTTTCTTTCGACCTAGTATTTTGTTAATGAGACCCAATGTTTTCCTCGAATCAGTCTTAAATTGTATAAACTTGGTCTTGTAATAGTTTGATTTTTGTACTGCTATGTGCTTATTGATTTCGTTACGAAGGGTTTTATACTCTTTTTCATACGCCAAATTTCTCCGATTATTTTTCCATCTTCTGTATAGAAGATCCCTTTTTTTGCATTCATCTATTAATGTTGTCGTTATCCATGGGTTGTTTTGTCTTCTTTTAACTGTATTTCGCTGGTATGTTAATTTTTTGTATATATTATCAAATTTTTGAAGTAGCCTATTGTACATACTCTCTGCATCTTCTTCATTCAAAACCTCTCTCCAATTTTCTTCCCTAATAAGCTGGTTAACTCCTGAGCTCGAGATGCATGAAGAAATTAAAATTTATTTAATCTTCATTTTTTCGTACTTTTCATAAAAGATAATTGCTCGGTGACCGGTGATACCATTATCAATTACAGCTGCATTTATTACACTGTTAACTTTGTTAAGTAGAATATGGTCGATTAAAGTTTGAGTCCCATTTCTAGGATCAATTCGTGTGTATTTAGTTATTACGTTCATTAAGCCTTTTGATGCCATCATGTCCAAATAGTCCTTCACATAATTCAAGTTTTTGTCCCTTAAGTTAATATTCATATCTCCCATAACAATTACATTTTCCCTTTTTTTAATTTGCCCAATTTGTTCTGATAACTCTTTACAAATTGTCGCCTTGGTCTATAAATTCCAATAACGGATGTAGTTATGTTATCTTCTAGATACTGTATTTGCATATTTTCGTACGATGTTGTTGTTGAATGTATAATTTTATGAGATAAGTTACTTTTTATAAGCATCATAATATCTCCACGTCTATTTTGATTTCGATTTAACACCTCCTGTTCGAATCCTTCTAGTTGATAAAATCCTTTTTCTTCGTCATATAGTTTGTTTCTACCAGTATAATTATTTTTAGTTCGTTGTAAAATGGTTTATATTTGTACAAAAAGTATTCCAATGTAAACGCATGGATCTTATATTGAAACACAAATAAAAATTATTGTATTTTTTTAATTTATTTAAATCAATGTCTTTAAAACCATACATCACCTTACAATGTATGTTCATCGATATTTCGTTGCATACTTCTATGTTGTCTAAATTTCGTTGCATTCTTTTGTGCTGGTCCCTGCTCTCACAACACTATTGCGATCGCGATATATTTAGTTATTACATACGTCTTTTTCTGTATATATCATAATTGACTGTGTGTTATCATTTCTACGTGCTAAAATTTTCCCTGCACTCTCCCACACATATTTCCAATTTTATGCCATCGCCTTCTCTTTAGTTAACCACAAAAGATGTCTATTATTTTTTGTAAGCTGATTATTTACATAAGTTGTTGAATCATACTCAGCCGGCATCGAGCTTAAAGCGAAGTTGGGCGTGTTACTTCTAATGATTTTTTTGCTACTTGGTTTATGACGTTTATATTTTTTACAGATCACACATGACAAATTCCACTAACATTTGACATTTCGATTCAGTATTGTTTGCCATTTCATCATGAATAGACTTACGCCTGAACAACGTTTGCAAATTATTGAAATTTATTATCAAAATTCGTGCTCTGTGAAAAATGTGTTTCGCAAGCTACGTCCGTTTCAGCGACGAGGCTCATTTTTGGCTAAATGGATACGTGAAGAATTGCCGTATTTGGAGTGAAGAGCAGCCAGAGGCAATTCAGCAGCTACCAATGCATCCCGAAAAATGCACTGTTTGGTGCGGTTTATGGGCAGGCGGCAGCATTGGGCCGTACTTCTTCAAGGACGATGAAGGCCGCAGGGTTACGGTCAATGGAGAAAGGTACCGTTCGATGATAACAGATTTATTTTTGCCGAAAATGCAAGAATTGAACTCGGTCGACATGTGGTTCCAACAGGACGGTGCCACATGCCACACTGCACGCGAAACCATGCATCAATTGAGAGGCGAATTTGGTGAGCAGTTGATCTCACGTTTTGGCGCAGTCAATTGGCCACCAAGATCATGTGATTTGACCCCGTTAGACTATTTTTTGTGGGGCTATGTTAAGTCTATTGTCTATGGGGACAAGCCAAACACGATTGCTGCCTTGGAAGCCAACATTGAACGCGTCATTGGTGAGATTCCGGCCGAAATGTGTGAAAAAGTTTGCCAAAATTGGACCTTCGGAATGGACCACCTGAAGCGTAGCCGCGGGCAACATTTAAGTGAAATTATTTTTAAAAAGTAAATGGCAGAAATTGATTTATCGATCCAAATAAAAATTTCATTCACTTTTTACAAGTTTCTGTGTTTTTTTGAATTTTCAAAAACCAAGCTCTTAAAAAATCACCGTTTAATTGTTGAAAGTATTTATAATTGGACGAGTGGATCTGGTTTCTTTAATAAATTTAGTTTTGCATGAATTAGAAATAAATTTTACAATTATGTTAGATTTTTCGGGGTTTTTTGTGTTTGGTCTGTAGACATCTGTAATATCGGTTGTGTTGACTTCACATTTAATTGTTTTGCCGAGTCCTTTAACAATCTCAATAAGATTTTCTTGTGGAGTCAGTGGAATGTTTTGTATGTCAATGTTATTATTTAGTCATTGTTGTTCAAGGTTGTTAATTTGTGTTTGCAAATTGTCGATTATTATATCTTTCTTTTTATTTGTCTCCTTAAGTTCGTTTATTTCTTTTGTGAATTGTTCAATCAAGTTGTTGTTTTTAATCATGTTAGCGTTAATATCGTCGTATTTGCTTCCAAGGAATTCACAGCTAGCAGAGATTTGGTTAAGTTGTTCTCTCAATTGCCGTATTTCAAGAAGAACAGCTTGGTTGACGTTGCCGTTGTTCTCGGGTGCCGCTAGATTGATATCGGGACTATTAATTGGACGAATACGTTTTGCGGCTTGGAGATCAGGTGTTAGAGATCTTGGTGGCTCAATGTTTACATTGTTCAGTCCATCTGGTATGTTCCTACAAAACTGACATTTCCAGATTTCTTTTCTAACTCCCATAGTTATCCATGATTTTTCAGAGACTGTTGTGCATTGAAAGTGCAATTTGCGCTTGCATAGCGAGCACTCGGCGAAATCACCTTCAGCTTGCAGAGACTCTGCACAAGAACCGCAGGCAGACATTATAGAGAGGAAAAAAGTGGATCTTAAACAATTCAAAAATTAAAGAGTTGAAATTTAAAAAAAAAAAGAACTATAGTGATATTATTAAATAATTCACTATTTCAAACTGTCCATATAAAAATTTCAAATAAAATTTTTATTTTAGTTTTATTTTAAAATTTGGGAAGTATTGAAACTGATGGATAGGAAAACACGTCCGTACACTGTGACTCGCTAATAAAAAAAAATTTACGCAGGCAAATGGTGTATGAGTGGTGGGAATGAATATTGCGTAAGATTTACTTTGAATAATGGTATAAGAGGGATTGAAGAGTTAGTTTCTGGCAGAGTTAATTTAGATAGCAATACGTGTGGTCAACGTAAGAACTATATAACAATATCAATTTTCAAGAACAATATAACAATATTTAATTCAAGAACAATACAACAATATTAATCTCAAATATAGAACCAATAATATAAAAAAGGCAACCACGTTACTTGTCTTAATTTGTAACTCTTCGAATAATTGCTCTTCCCTAGACACTAGGAAGCACGGCATCATTTTGGACACTACAATATGTTATTGGATTGTATTCGTGTATATTAAACTACTAGTTGTCAAAGTAAATGCATTCAATTGTACTAGTGTTAGTAAAAAGATAGGTTGATCCACAGAAAAATATGGATCTGCAAAATTAATTCAGAATAAGAAACAAATTTTTGTTTGCCCAATGGAAGGATTTAACTTGGCAAAATTGATATCTTTTACCAATGGAAAACCACATAAAAATTGCACTAGTGTAGAAGCAGACTTAATAAAATATAAGTAGTTGTTTGTTTATTTGGCAACACCGTGGTTGACAATTCAAAATTGAAGTACCAAGTCCCCTTTCACACAGGGAAACCAGTTGCTGGAGATTTTTTTGACGTTTTCCTTTAATTGCCTTGTAGCTTTCACATGAAGAAACTGGCACCGAGAAACTGAGGAGGAAACTGGGAAGATTTTGTTGGGCTAATATTGGAATGCAAAGCAAAACGTCAAAAAATCTCTTCAAATCGTTGACCGGGGAGATTTTTTTCATTCCCCTTACTTCTTGCCCTTCTCGCCAACACACTCCCAGTTGCTGGCAACTCAGTTTCCTTGTGTGAAAGGGGAACAACTTGTCCAAGTTAAAAGCTAACCCTGGTGGAGAGATATGTAATTAAATTCTGGGTCAGGAATATTGAACTTGATAATTTATCAATATCTTGTAGTGTTGTTGTAATGCATGCAAAGCTCTGTCCTATATAAGTTTGCGTGCATTAAAAAACGGGGCTAATGTCAAAAAAAGTTGCAATTTAGTAAAAAAAAAAAATGTTTTAATTTATGACCAAAAAGCACCAAATTAATTCCACCACGGATTCAAATGCGATATTATTTATTGCTAATCGGAAATTTCCGATTAAATTTTTTATGCAATTTGCAATCGGGAATAATATAAAATTGGTAAATATTTCGATTAAATTGTGATTCGTTGATGGCACTGTTATTTTATTTCGTTCAAATTATTGATATTACAAGTGATGATTCAGGACTTCTAAGTATCAATATCATCATTTAAGACATTCTTGCAAATAGCGAAAAAAAGTCTTAAATTCGTAAATTCTGAGCGCTGTAAATATTGTTTCCGTGATACTCACTATTTTTTTTTTGTTGTTAGCTGTATCCAATTTCGTTGAGCTGCCTACACATTTAATAAAAACTGGTGCCGTGAAATAAGGTAGATGGCAATAAGGTCGATTGAAACTCAATCGACTTTATTTCAATCGAGGTGCACTCAGAAATAGTGATCCGCCAATGTACCTAAGTCGATAGTTCTAGCAAGAACGAAAAAACATTTCATTGTTGGCTTTTTCATCCCTCTGATGGAATAGTCAAATGCAATTTATTTTGGAACGTTCCTCCTAGTCCACTAGCGCTGTAGGAATGGCTTATACCTTTTTTGAACCCTACTATAACCATCTACAAAACATAACAATTGAAATGACAACTTAAAAACGTTTGAATTATCTAAATGAAGCAAACAGGTTTGAATTGGCAGCGTCTTTCAACTGCAATTCGTTGTGCTTTAAAAAAAATCTTGAAACGTGGGCCATATGAAATTTTTGGTAAAATGGAAAATGGTTTATAGGGATACGAAAGACAATTGAAATAAGAACTCAAGACCGTTTGAATCATCCAAATGAAGCTAGTGGTTTAGAAATGCCCTCATTTCAGAAGTAAACCTTACAAGAATTCCATACATTTTCTCTTGAAATTCTGTGTTCATATAAAAAGCTGTCATTTCCAAACTAGTTGCTTGAGCTCGGTGAATGCAACTGTTTCGACTGTTAATTTATCTATGCTTCTAACAAACCACTTGCTTCATTTGGATGATCCAAACGGGTTTTAGTTCTTATTGCAATTGTCTTGGATGCCCTTTAAACCGTTTTCTATGTCAGCAGAAATTTCAAAAAAAATTAATCTAGAAGGACCAGTTGCAAGGTTTTTTTTAAAAAGCTCATCAAATGGAAAACACTACCATTTAGAAACCGTTTCCTTCATTTGGATGATTCAAACGGTGTTGAGTTCTTATTTCAAATGTCTTGCATGTCCTGCAAGCCTTTTGTCACGAAATACATACCTATGTTTTGGAACCACGGCGCAATTATCACACTGAAATAAAAAAAAAACAAAAGGTATTTTTAAAGGTTTTTTTATTTTTGTCTAATTTTTGAAAGGATCATTACTACAATAAGGTTTGGCACCAAAGCCATATCTTGCAGAGATCTTAAAGCCACTTAGTGAATAATGTTATTCGGCAAATCTTGAACGAGATTTAACAAACTATTAGAATCCTGACTCAGAGAGTTTGACTCTGGCGCCTTAGGCTATCGTCAGCTGCTATTTTCAGAATATTTATCAAATCGACTACATTTTTAAGGGTGAATATATGATATCGCCTGTGCCAATAACCCTGTTTCCAAAAACGGAAACCTTCCATTTCCGCTTTCAAGTCACAGAAAGAAATTGTAGGTATAAGGGACACTATTTAAATCCAATTCGTTAACTTCTTTTATATCTGCACGAACAATCTAATAAAAAAAAGAATAAATATGAGCCTTCTAATTTCCTTTCACTCATTATACGTATACTCACAGGATCAGCATCCACAAATATAGTTTTTCTAATATTAGGCGGGAACAGTACATCTAGGGAAAGAATTTTGTAATTTTATAATTTTACTAGTTGCTTAATTAAATTTTAAATGTCAAATACCTTTCAAATGAAATTCAACCAAATTCAGCTAGATGTCAAACAAAATGAGATAATTTATAAAAAAACACTTTGGGGGCGTTCGGTATCGCACAGCTTTCTGATTATATTGCAGAAAATATTCTGGGCGTTTGTGAACGCATAAAACGTAATAGGTAACCATTCCTGTCAAAAGTCAAAGCAGCAAAAAACTAATTGCTCACGATTACGCTTCAGCTCAAAGTGAATTGAAGATACATTTGTTGTTGGAAGTAAGAGTCACATGTGTTTCAACCGAATCAGAAGAAGACGGCGATGTATTAGGTACGTAATAAAAGTTCACAAACAACAATTGAGTAGTCAGCTGTGCACTACGATAACTAAGTATACAAGAAATTTAGTGCTAGTTTGTTTTCGATTTGGAAATCATATGTTTTGTTCGTTGTTATGGTCGTCAGCTGTTAATTGGAAGTTATTTAGCACGTATTACAACAATAACGAACGTATTGCACATCAAAGCTATACGACACCGAACGCCCCCTTATGCTGTAATTTGCGAAATTATCTTATTTGAGCGCTAATGAAAAAGTAGTATTACACATGCACTCACATTAAAATTCATAATCAAGAATAGAGTCTTAACTTGTTCGATTGGAATGCCGGATCAGAGAGTTCTTTCGGAAGGGACATATGTAAGTCAAGACAAGATTTTCCTTGAATTTTTTTTGGAATACCTGTTGGCTGATTGTAAATGTTTGCATTTGATGACTCTGTATTTATATAAATAGAGGAATATTTTATCTAAATATATTTTCCAGTATAACTACCTACTTAATACCTGATATTTTATTAAATAATGGTGTTGTTATTTGATGCCAGTGTCACAGACTTACAGTGAGATTCTTCTGAACGGCGACGATTTATGATGAACAAAATGGTTGTACATATTTTGTTGAACAGAAGTGGTTAATACATACCGGAATTAAATCGTGTGAGAAAGACAAAAACGTAATCTGAATACCCCAGTGTAGAGTTCTTTCTTAATAGCTTTTGTTTTTTTTTCATTTCTTTAACCAATTATTCATAGAATAAGTAACAATAATATTAAAACACATATTTAAAATATTCTAAAATACTATGCATTTTTTAAAACGCATTTAAAAACTTTTTTAAACTTAAATACTTAGTACGTACATTTTTATAATATTTATAAAATATTTGATTTATTTGAATGCATTTTATGATGATTGTAGACTTTAATCACCCCATGTGCATAATTTTTTTGAATGCCTTACGGAATTCAGGATTAAAAATGGTGTAAATAACTGGATTGACGAAACTGTTCATATAACCGAGCCATGTTGTAAATAAAAAAGCTTGAATTGGTGGTCGGCAATCTTTTTCCAATTTGCCGCACACGGCATCCATAATATTACAGGTAAAAAAAGGAACCCAACAAAACAGAAATACACCTGAAAAAAAAAAAACTTTTATTAAAATATTTTCCATAATATAAATATTAAAAGCATCTTTATTATTTTTATTTTGAAATAAGTTATTGAAAAGAGTAGCTGCACGGTTACTTTCATGTTAAATATTTAAATTCTACAATATAAGTTTCACCCGGAATATATTTAATATTGCAAATATGAAATGTTTCTTATTATGAGCATGAAAAATGAGCAGTAATTTTGGTAAAATATTAACACCATTATCAACTTTTGCTCGGCTTTTAAGCGCGTGTGCCTAAACTACAAGCTGCTAACGCACAGAACTATCCCTATAGAATGTACACATAGTGTCATCCATCCGCCAACCATTTTTCTAATAATCTCATCCATCCGCCACCCATTTTTCTTATAATCTTATCTGTCAGCAATTTGTTGAAATCGGTGGGTATGTTCAAAAACTATGAAAACGTAATGGCCTTTTATTTAGTGCTAAGCGCACCTTAAACGTACATAATTTCAATTTAGTATCGCGTTGAAAATAAATAAAATTAGTAACAGTATATAATAATTTAAATAGATGGCGCAATATTTTAAACCCTGATGTTAAGGGTTTAGCATGATACTACTTAACAGTTTGCTAATACTAATGCAATTTGCTAAAATATTCCCAATTTAAAACAATTTTTAATGAGCACCAACGTAAATTTTATTTCGGGATAAGCTGCGGCTGAGCAATCTCAAAAGAGTGAAAAAACTAAGCGAACATAACTTTTCGAAGTAGATACACTGAAATACTGTTAACGAGTCTTTAACATTACACACCTTAATACAACAGAGAAAGCCATAGAAAGCAAGAACAATATTAAGGATATTCAATTTTTTTGAGAGTCCGTCGCGTCGTGTCGAGTCGTTGTTTTGCAAATTTTTACTCCTACCCTCACTAAAGAAGTTTTATTTCAAAAAGTGTTTCTTAGTGCAGTCGTTTTTTTGTACAAAAATATTTTATTTTCTGTTCTTATTAACGGTACTTCCCATAGAACCACTTTTCATATTTTCGACTTTCTCACTATTGGATAAACCGACAAAATTATTTTTTTTTATACAAATGCTCCCTAAAAATGTAAATAATATTGCATATTTAAATTTTGCAAAAAAAAATGTTTTTTCGTTTTATAAAAAATAATTGTTTTTTTTTTTTAAATTAAAATTTTATACGTATATTAATAATTTTGTTACCTAAAAATGTTTTCCAAATTTTAAACCTACAATATTATTAAAAAAAAAACTACTACAACAATTTTTGAATTTGTTCGTTGATCGTATTGGTGCAAAAATTCAAACGGCACCTTTTCCCCTGAAACTGTAACAGATAAAAAATTTAAGCAATTTTATTATGTGTATTATGCATTCAATTTTACTTAATAATGTCTCATTTTCAGGCATTTTTTCATAAGTTAATATACATAAACATACACATTTTAGGTATCTACGTCACTCACTACCAGTACCCACATAATGTACTATGTAGGGTGTAGGCTCCTAAGAAATACATGAATGCTATGTAATGGGTTATCCATTTTGCGGTTTCAAAAGTAAACATAAATAAAACACATATAAAATATTTTTTTTCATGATATTTCTTTTTATTATAAAGTTTGAAAGTTGACATTATGTTTGAAACACTACATCATTTAAATGACCACCACGCGAATTGTTGCAAGCATCGATTCTTTTGAGGTAATTTTCGACCACTTTTTGACACATATTGGGCGGTATCTCAGCCATAACCTGACGAATGTTGGTTTTCAAGTGCTGAAGACTTATGGGTTTATCTGCATAAACACGGTCTTTCGCGTAGCCCCTCAAAAAAAAAGTCCGGCGGTGTCAAATCGCATGATCTTGGTGGCCAGTTGATTTCGACACGACGAGAAATTACGCGGCCAGGAAATGTCTCTTGCAATAAAGCCATATTCGTTCGAGTTGTGTGGCATGTGGCACCGTCGTGTTGAAATCACATATTCTCCAGGTCGTATTCTTCAATAGCAGGCAAAAAAAGTCGGTTATCAAGAAGTCGTTTTCGAAGAAGTAAGGTCCAATACACCTCCGGACCAAAGAGCGCCCTAAACAGTGACTTTTTGTGGATGAAGACCTCTTTCAATTACTTGAGGATTCTCAGAATACCTAATACGACAATTTTGTTTATTAACATACTCGTACCCACCGAGTGAGAAATGTGCTTCGTCGCTGAAGAAAATTTTGTTCGAAAAATCGCCGTCCACCACCTGTTGTTCAAGCACCCATTCGACGCATCTACGACGTTGTGAATGGTCAGCTGGCTTCAGCTGGACTTTATATGAATGTATGTGTAGATCCAAATGCAAAATACGCCATAATGTTTTCATTTTCACTTACGGCAGCGATATTTTCAGTGGTACGAGCGAAACGATGATGCACATGCCTTACAATATCTGTAACCAATCCAGTCTCTTCAAATTTCTTCACAATTTTGCCAATTGCTTGCGTAGTTGGACGATTATGTAAACCATAATCTCCTCTTAAAGCCCGATATGTAGCTGTGGCAGAATCACCATTTTCGTAGTAGGTTTTAACAATTTTTATGCGTTGTGCGATAGTTAAGCGATCCATTTTCGTAAATGTCAGACTTTCAACTGAAAAAAAAATTGGTTTAACAACTTAATTTGACAGATGTCGAATTCCAGCCCTATAATTTTGAAACCGTGGGTGGTTTGGGGGTGGCCGTGGCGCGATAGTTGTGTGCTCACCTGCCAACCTCGTGGTTGCAGGTTCGATTCCTGCCGTTGTCTATGTCTTCTCATATTCCATTAAAAACCAATTCTAAAAATTGTCATAAAATAAGTTGCTGCTTTGTTCATTACATGCTGTTTAGGCATAACACTAACAACGTGATTGAGTAATATATCATACCCATAAAATATGACAAGGAAATAAATAAATTAATGCGAATTATAAGGCACATAAATAAATAAGACACGGTAATTCTCTCCGCATTAGTTCAGCCGCCATCCCTGGGGATAAATCTGACACAACAACCAGCTCTAGTCTCAGAACATCGCGCCACACATCTTTCCTATCCTTCTTTCTCTTCTTCCATCGGATGCCCGCGCTTTGTTAAGAAAAACATATAAAGGGTATTCATAATCCCTTGAGCACGTGCAAAGTTATAAAAAAAAAAAAAAAAAAAAAAAAAAAAATAAATGGATAACCCTTAACTTGCACCTATCATATGAAGTAATGTAGATATGCACGTATGTTCTTTCTGCACTTTTATTTTTCATTATAGGGTAAGATCCCAGGGCCAGCAGACATACGTCATTTTATCATAGCACATTTTTTTCTGTGAATAGATAACAAAGTAGATAAGAACGAATGGACATCTGAATTTTCAAAACTGTGGCTTTTCGGAGATATGCAGTGTTAAAAGTGCATACCCAACTACGTTGTTTTATCAAAGCTGATTTTTTGATATGTTTAAGGGGATAGTGTCTCAAACTTTGTTTGACACTTGTCAAACACCTACAGTGGGGCGTTTCGTCTGGCAGACACCTTTAAGATGACATTTTAAAGGTGTCTGCTAGATGACATCTTAAAGGTATCTCCCAGACGAAACGCCCCAATGTAGATGTTTGATAAGTGTCAAACAAAGTTTGAGGAACTATCCCCTTAAACATATCAAATAAAATGCACGACTGGATCGTACAAACTTGCTCTTACAGGTAACAACCTTAGTGTTACTCACTTACGCTGGTAGCTAGTCTACTATAGTTATCCTATGCAGATTTAAAGCCCATGTAGGTAATATTACCTTGATTCTTAGTATAATGAATTGTCGAATGCACGATTCAAGGAATAGTTAAATAGGTACCTATAAATGTATGTAAATGGATTTTAAATATGTAAGTTAGGAGGGTAATAATGTAAATATGTACAAGTACATACAGGTATATAATAAAAGTGAATAGTGTATAGGTGGAAAAAATGTTTTTTTAAACTTATTTAAACTGCCAAAAGCATCACTTTAATCAGTTTTTCGAAAAAACGAAGAACGCCATTAGATGCCACGGATCAATGAAAATTTTATAAAAAGTATCTCGAAAATTGGAGGACGGGTTTTGATGAAATCCTGTTTTTAATTTTTCGTTTCTTAAATGACTATTGCAATTTTTTAAAGACTATTAATGTTCATGTGAATATAAAATATAAAATTATTTTTATTTGATTAGTTTTAAAATTATTGATTTTTCAAAAAAAAATTAATAAATTATTTTATTTACAAAAAAAGTTATTCTAAATGTTGATATGCAAAAATAATTTAGCTACTTAGATCTTCTCAGATATAAAATTTGACAGAAATCCAATGTACCGTTACCGAGAAAGCCAAAAATTAAAAAAACCGTTATATGAAAGGTACCGTTAAACGACTTTTCCTGTAAACCTGGTTCATATCAAATGATAGCTATTACAAACAAAAAAATTCTCAATTTTTTTTTCAAAATCATTGCAGCCGTTTTAGAGAAAAATAAGATTTTCCTTCAAGGTCATATGGCAGGTACCGTTATTTTCAGGCCTAAAAATAAAATTTCAATTTCCCCTTACATACATACCAAATTTGAAGGCAATCGCTTAAGCCGTTTAGGCTGTAGCTTGTTATACATACAGACGGACAGACTGCCTAAAAAGTGATCGACAAGAAATGCCTCTCTGTCTGTCAGTCTGTCCGTCTGTATGTATAACGAGCTGCAGCAGTTCGGCTTAAGCTATTACCTTCAAATTAGCTATTGGTGATTCTTTTGGCATTGTTTAGAGTTGAAATTGAAATTTTAGGAAAGGCCACCTGCAATATAATCGTTTCTAGAAAACTGCTCCAACTATTTCGATAAAATTATTGGGAATTTGTTTGTTGGTGGTAATATTTAATCAGGACCAACCTTACGGGAAACTTCTATTAACGGTACTTTTCATATAACGGTTTTTTTAAATGTTTGGCTTTCTCGGTATTAGCTCTTTGGATTTCTGTCAAATTGTATATATGCGAAATTTATTCTGCATATCACAATTTTGAATAGGTAACGTTTTTTGATAAAAATTAATTTTTGATTTTTTTATTGAAATATCAGTATTTTTAAGACTTATCAAAACAATTATTTTAAATCTTATAATTACATGTATTTTAATAAACTCTAAAAAAACTTCTTATACCAACATTTAATTTTTTTCTTCAAACAAATAAAAAAAGTAAATATTTCTTTAAAAATCACATGACAATTGTTTATATAGCACCTATCATATGCATAAGCTTATTTTCTCTTTAGTATTATATAAAGACGTAACAATTATAAACTTTGTCACCGGTAATCTCAGAAAATATTTGACTGTCTGACATAATTCTTTGTTTATATTATTCTTTATTTTTACAAGAATGTTTTTAATATTTTCTCTTAAGTTTTTAGCTGCTAAACCACACAATTATTTTTTTTATAGTTTTTTGTCAACTTTTGATTAGACGTGTTTTGTTAGCAGCAATTTTATATCAGTAATAGTAATTTTTAAATTGATAAAGTTAATAAACAACCTTATAGCCTTTTTTATTTATTTATCTTATTGACGCGTTTCGGCTATATAGCCATCATCAGAAAATTAGACTGTTAAATTTTTATATAAATTATTGATTTTTTTTAAAATTAAATAAACAATAAAAACAAAATGATTGATTTCTACAAATTTTAACAAGTGAAGAGTCAGCAAATATACAATTATCATTTAGTGCTGCTATGTTATATAATTTGTTAATATAGATTGACTCCCATTTCTCTTACTTAATAAGTATATGCTGTTATATCGTGTTGTTTTTGGTTTCTTCTTTTTCTACCCATTGCATTATTTTCTTGGTGTATGTTTCCTAAAAGCCATTTTTTGAGTTTTATTTTGTATATCCAGTTGATGGCCTCTAAATCTTTTCTCGAGAGAACGAGAAGTTTGACCTTTATATAATGCATTATATCCACTACAGTTTAGCTTGTAGAATCCTGATTTTTCAAGTTGGTCTGTTTTTTGTTTTATGCTTCCAAGTAGACTCTTAATTGTACGATTAGACTTGCAGGTTAATTTTATTTTGTTGTGACTTAGAACATTGGATATTTTGTTTGTGACAGTAGGGTAAAAAATCAAAGAATCAAAAAAGCCAAATTAGAGACCGACAAAAATGGAAGGTGCTTCAATATCAAGAGAGGATTTCGTCAATGGGCCCCACTTTCAACACCACTGTTTTCAGGAGTGAAGACATTTTTTGATAACTCAGATGGACAAAATATGGGCTCTATAATAATTTTTTAATTAATATAAAAAAGGATATTTTACTTTTTGGCAATAAAATTGAATATGTTGAAGGTTTAATGTATCTTGTTCAACTCAAATCATTTACTAATTAAGACCAAAATGAAATCCAGCTGAAAAGGAAATACAGTTGACAACAGCTGGAAATAATATTGGGACGAAAAATTTATACTCGAATCTAACCTTCGCAACGATATGAAAAAATATATTAGACTCAACAATCTTACCAACAATGACATATGGATTAGGAACGCTTGGGTTGACAAATAATTCGCACTAAACGCTAAAAATCTGTTACCAAAATTGGTACAACGACACAAAGAACAGGTATATGGGGGCAACTATGGGGAGGCTTATGCCGGATCATAATCTATAAAACAGAACTTAATAAATTAAACCATTAATTTTCAAACCACATTGTAACCATTGAACTTTTGATTTGCTGAAAAACCTGAAATATGTTTGTTAATATTGGAACATATTAGTTTATACCTATTAAATTTGTAATTAGTTTACAAACAAAACTTATAGTCCAATACAAGGGCCCCCAGACTTTTCTTATTTTCTGAGGGATAAAATGTATATGATAGAGTAGATTTAGTACGTACAGTGAACGTATGCATTCCCGCTAGCTTGAGTCGACGGTCAATTATCACCTACCAGGTGTTAAATGCACTTAAAAATGTTGCTAACATTACTTGGACCTTTTACATTTTTGAGCAATAAAATCAATGAATCTAATAGTGAGTTGGGTGTGTCAACAAGAAGTACGTCTAAAGAAAAGTTTATTGACCTTACCGTTGACAATGGCAAACATAAAAATTGTCCCCCTCTTACCTCCTTGTACAATAGAAAACTATCTCTCTCATCCATACCTAAATCACCTTCTCTGACTCAAAACTATCGCCTACGCTTTGTGACAAAGGAAATAATGGCGAAAGAAAGCACAAAATTATAGAGTCTGATGTTGTTGGTGTTAATGAGGTCACAGATATGGGTTTCGTTGCCGCTACGACTAAAATTGCTGATGCACCTCGCATCGCAGCTGCTGCTGATGTTGTTGTGTTGCCAAAGGTCTCGATATCAATGCACCTGCTGACGATGGTTCTAGCAATACATACACCAACAAAATTGATAGGATCGTGGCCGACGCTACGGATGGAAATTTAGAATGTATTACTGCATTACATCGTCATTGTATATATATTCCATAGTACTATCATGAAGCGGAACGACCGAAGCGCCCTCTGGTGAAAACGCTGAAAGGTACAACTCTGCAGAATGTGCAGACGCTCAGAGAGCGAGAATTTGAAGAATTGACAAATAAAAAATAAGGTAAGATAAATAGCTAATGAGGGAGAAGAATGCAAAAAGCTAAAGCAGGATAAAACAAAATATATTTTTTGCATTTTTCGTTCACATTTATTATAAACTGGAGAAAATACCTATGTAGGAAGAATATACCAATTTCAATTTGTAAGTATCCCGTTCGACCTACTTTGGGTTTAGGTATTAGAATTCTAGTCTTGTTGGATATAGTTCACACTAGATGTTCTTCACGAAATCTCTGTAAGATGAACTGAACTTGGCAAAAATTGCGTATTGACTAAGGTCCTCACTAGTCAACAGATGAGTCCATGTGAGATCGCCGGGACGAAACGCCAATTTTTGTTGGACTTAAGGCCGTTAAGAGGTATTTTGAATCAATACAAAATTTTGTTTTATTTTGTTTGTTTTATTTGCGAATAAATTCTAATAAAGAAAAGAATTAAAAACATTGAAATGATTGCTTAATGGGTAGTGGAATAAGTGATTTAAGTACTTTGACACCTTCTGTTTAGTTACACATTTCGAAATTTAAAGTTAACACTCAACCTGAAGGTTTAATTAGTCATTTAACTACTCAGTCTAATAAACCAAAAAAACTATTTTAAATGTTTCAACCTAATTAAAAAAGGGTTATCCTTATCTGATGTTTCTCATGTGAATTTTAAACTGAGTGTCCTCTCTGACTGTTATAATAAATTAATGAGTAACTATTCTATATGGCCTATGTTCGTAAAGGTGAAAAAGTTCATAACCCATACAAAAATCGTCGCTGCAGGCCAATCTATGAATGTGACGTAATTAGCCATGAACTAACGTCGGACCTTCAGATGATCTTACTTCTTCTTTAAAAGAACCCAATGTAGTATATTTATTAAGTACTTTATCATTTTACTACCAAAATGTAGGTGGTATAAGATCTAAGCTAAAATCACTTTATCTAATTGTTTCTTCTTGTTCTTACGATATCATATTATTAACTGAAACCCGGTTAACAGATAATCAATAAACATCCGAATCATTTAACTCAGGCTAAACTGCGTTTAGAAAACACGGGTCTTGTGTAACTACTGGCATGAACACGAGGGGTGTTGTTTTGATCGCCATTCGTTCGTCCTTATCATGTAAAGAAATACAATTAAACTCAAATATTATATCTGCTAATTATGATATTAAGTAATTGTTCCATTAACTCTAAATTAACTATTGAATTACCTTACCTCCAAATAGTTCTTTTGAATATTATAACGCATTTTTACATAATTGTTTATCTATTTTTCAAAACTTAAATCCTTCGCAAGATATTATTTGTATCGGTGATTTTAATCTAGGAAATTTTAAGTGGTTTTTAGACTCGTATGATAAGTATCTAGTTCCCTAGTTATAAACAGGATACTATATTTACTTAAAATTAAGCCATAGTTTCAATTCCTTTTACCAAAGAGCCGATAGTATTTTGCTGCTAGTGCTCTTTATACTAGTTATTAATAGTATATTTCTAATATGTTATTGATAAGAAAAAATAAATAAATAATAAATTAGTTGACTTCTTTAGTCAGTTGTACTTGATACAAATCAATCATATTTTTAATAACTTAGGTAGAATTCTTGACCTATTTTTTGTAGATAAAGAATTTAATATATATGTGGAAAACTCTGATACTCCAATTCCAAGTCAATAACTCGGTCCATCATATTGCATTAGAGGAAAATTTATGTTTTTTTACTTACATGAAAAATGATGTAATTTATAACATGTTTGTTTCTAATTATAACAAGCCTAGCTTTGATGCAATTAATGAATATTTTCTATCTATTCCTTGGGAACGCTTATATCTAAAACAGAACTAAAATAATGGTACTCCAATATATATTTTCAAAGAAGCTGTATGTAGATTTGTTCAAAATAAAAAAGCTAGATCTAGGAGTGTATGTGTTAACAAGAGACTTAAAAATCTTAAAAATAGAAAAAATGAATCATTTATATTACTGAAAACAAACCGAGATGATCTTAATTTGCGGTCTAACCATCTGACTATTCAAAAAGAATTCGATACACTTAACAAGTTTTTACATCGTGCTTATTTATTCTCTATGGAGTCATATTAAATGTAATAGTGACGATTTTTTGGAAATATAATAACTCTAAGTAATGGGAATCCGAGCTGTATGAATTACCTTAACCAATCAACAAGTGATGTACAAGAAATTTGTAACTTCTTTGCTCTTTATTCTCAATCTGTGTTTTCCACAAACGCTGCAACTTTTACAAATTTATCCAAAGTTCTCACCATCGTTAATATAGGGTATATGGTTTTATCGTTTTCTGAAGTCGAATCGGCCTTATTAGGCTTAGATATAAATAACACTTCATGTCCTGATGGAATCCCACAAATGTTATTGCTTAAATGTTCCACATCTTTAGCTATTCCATTGACTGTTATTTTCAACCTATCGCCTACGATAGGGCAATTTTTAGATTCTTGTAAACTATCTTATATAACATCAATTTTTAAACCTGGATCTAAGAAAAAAATGACTAACTTAACTATAGACCAATCTGTAAGCTATTCTACCTAAGCTATTTGAGAAAATTGTTTGTGATTAGCGTACTTTTCAATTAAAACATTTTGTATCAGATTTCCAACATGGCTTTATTTCTGGAACATCTACATCCACTAATCTTTCATTAATGACTAATTTTATTATAAACAATTTTGAATCTAATCGCCAAACCCACATAATTTGTACAGATTTTGCCAAAGCGTTAGACCGCGTTAATCATCATATTATTGTACATAAACACTTGGAACCCCTAGTTCTAAGTTTCTTGATTGGTTGAAATCTTATTTAACAGAGAGATTTCAAAGCCATTTGGGCCCATTATTGTTCTTGTTTTTTGTAAACGAAAATATTTTAAAAAGTCTCAATGTCTTCTTGTTGCTGACGACCTTAAATTATATCGAAGTATAGAATGCTCTAATGATTGTACGTTATTAAATGATGATTTGAAGAAAACTATGATCATTTATGATTATCTATTATGATTATTAAAGCGATAACAAATTGTTTGGATCGTGGTGTTATCCTAAACACTAAACTTTCGTTTCTTCCTCATATTGACTACTTTATAAATAAATCCAACCAATTGTTAGGATTTATTAAAACAAATTAAAAATTATATGGTATTTGTATTTGTATTTAATTTAATTTGTATTTAATTTTTTGTATTTTGTATTTAATTTGTATTTAATATTTGTTATGCTTTAGACAAAAATACAGCAAGATTCAATCTTTTAAAAGTATTGAAACAGGAGTTACAAAGTTATAGACACTAATTGTATTCATGCAACGAGATAATTTTCCGTTTTGCAGAAAGATATATCTTTCCGCTGGAGTGTTGCATGAACTCCCCCTTAAAAATACTTGCGTAAATGTAGGAAACAATCAGGTGTTCATTGAAATTACCTTATGATGTTTATTTCTACTCTTTCTACATCAAATTCGTGAGATAATTTTATCTGATTTGAAGAATATTTTTCTCATACACACTTTGACAGTTCATTTCTGCTGAGATAAAATTATCTGGCTTCTGAGGTTTATCTGAATTTTCCACCGTTGCATGAATACCATTACTATGTTACAATGTGGAAAATAGAATTAGGAGATTATGAGATAAAATAAGTAGGTATAGGTAGTAATTATCAAATATATTACTTACTTACTTATCCGGCTCCCGGTCCATTTCAGGTCGCTGCCTGAAATATTGCGGTCTTCCATCGGTTGCGGTCCCGCGCACGCTCCTTGCAGTCATCGAGACGAAGCCCTCTGGCGTCTGTAGCCGCCTGGTTCCTGTAACAGAGATTCGGTCTTCCTGGTCGTCGCGAACCTGGGGCTGGGATTCGAAGATATTCTTGGCTAGAGCGTTGTTGTCCATTCTCGCGATGTGGCCGAGCCAGTGTAGTCGACGCGCTTTGTCTCTTTGGACTACATCCACATCTTGGGACAGCTCGTACAATTCTCGGTTGAATCTTCTCCTCCAGTTGCCCTCTTCGCATATAGGACCAAATATCCTCCGAAGAATTTTTCTCTCGAAAGTGAGCACTATCAATTCCGCTTTTTTACTTATCGCCCAGCACTCGGCGCCGTAGAGTAGAAATGGTAAAATTAGCATTTTGTAAAGCGTGAACTTTGTCTTTCCAGACAGTAGTTTTGAACCTATTTATTTGGCCACACCCAGCACCGGTTCGCTAAGGTAATTCTCCGTCGGATTTCCACTAAGGTGTCGTTCGTGGAATTAATGTGTGTTCCGAGGTAGGTGAACTCCTTGACTACCTCGAAATTACTGCTACCAACAGTGACGGTTTGTCCTAGGCGATGGCCAGATGAGCCTTTGTTTGTTGATAGCATATACATGGTTTTGTCCTCATGCACTTCAAGACCAACGCATTTCGCCTTTTCATCAATAGCTGTGAATGCTTGGAGCGGCCGATGATATCGATGTCATCCGCATAACCAACCAGTTGGGAAGACCTGTTGAAGATAGTGCCTTCCAGGTTAGCACCACTCTTGCATACTATCTGCTCCAGAACTATGTTGAAGAAGTCCCATGATAGCGCATCTCCTTGTCTGAATCCTATACACGTCTGAAAAACTTCAGATGAGCTGTTTCCCATTTGCACGTTGCACCGCGTATTTTGTAACGTCATGCGGCATAGCTGGGTCAGTTTTTTCGGGATCCCGAGTTCCGACATCGCCAATAGAAGCTCTTGCCGACTTATGCTATCATATGCGGCTTTGAAGTCGATGAAAAGATGGTGCGTATCGACTTGAAATTCGTTGGTCTTTTCCAGGATTTGTGTCAATGTGAAGATTTGGTCTATGATCTGCCTGGTACGAAGCCACACTGGTACGTGCCAATGATGGTGTTGCAGTAAGGTTTTAGACGCTCACATAGTACTTTGGATAGGATCTTGTAGGCAACATTAATCAGGGATATGCCTTTGTAGTTTTTGCAGGACATAGGATCGCCTTTTTTGTAGATTCGGCATATGGAGCTATTTGACCAGTCGTCGACTTTCGCATGCTTTTCTCATCCCACACTGAGTTGATGAGCTGGTGCATCCGCCCTATCAGGACATCTCCTCCGTATTTGAAGAGTTTCGCAAAGGCCATCCGAGCCGGCGAATTTGTTGTTTCTTTCTTAACCTCTTCAGTACTGGGCGCTGGGATTGGATCTTCATTGACTGGTCTCATGCTTCTTTGTTCTCCTGTTGCTTCCTCTACATAATGCCCATTAAACAGTTGTTGGAAGTGCTGCTTAAACACGTCTACAATTCCCTGTGCTTCGGTGGCTAGGTACCTCTCGCTGTTTAGAAGAGCTTGTGTGTTAGTCCTATAACCAGATGCCAGTTGCTTGGCTGTTTTGTAGAACCGGCGCGGCGGGTGTTGGTGGCGGTGCAAGATTCTGAGATACCTGAGCTGAGAGGCTGCGGATGCTCTTTTCTTTCTTCGCGGGGTTTTTTTCTCGCTACTTCTCTTTTCACGGTACTCCTCCCTTGCTGCTCTTGTTTTCCATTGCAGCATTTTTTCCGTCTCCTGCTTCAATACCGCTCATTCATCATCATGGCACCAGTTCTTTTTCGTGGTTGGTTGGTAGCCTATGGTGGTCTTGGCTGTCTCCTTAATGATGTCGCGATACTACTTCCACTGGTCGTTGACGCTTGTGGCTTGGGGTACGGCAGAGAGTCTCTGGCTTTCTCAGATGTGCTAAGGCAGGCGATGTTGAGTTTCTTCCTTTGGGCGTTCGAGTGTTCTTTTCGTTTGACAGTCGGGCTCTGAATTTTGTCAGAACAAGAAAGTGCTCAGAGTCCCCGTTTGCAGCTCGGAAGGTTTGCACTTCCAAGATGTTTGATGCGTGCCTTGCGCCAATTAGCACGTGGTCGATTTGGTTGGCAGTTCGACCATCTCCAGATCGCCAGGTTGCTCTGTGTATCCTTCGCCTGGGGAATATAGTGCTACTTATCACCGTATTACAGCTGCAGCAAAGTCGATTAGTCGGAAGGCGTTATCTGTTGTCGTTTCGTGGAGGCTGTGCTTTCCAACTAATCCCCCAAAGATATTTTCTTTCCCGACTTTAGAATTGAAGTCTCCGAGCACGACTTTGACATCGTACTCCCGATAAGCTCCGTAGGCTCCGTCCACGAGGTCGTAAAACTCCTTCTTGTTAGACTCCTCAGCTTCATCGGTAGGGTCGTGTGCACATATTAACCTGATGTTTTGGTAGGTAGCTTTGATGCGGATCACAGTCAGCCGATCGCTAATCGGCTTAAGATCGATGACTTTCGACCTGAGTCGATTTGCCACGACGAATCCGCATTCCAACATGTGAATTCTTTGATGACAGCTGTAATCAATGTCGTAATCTTTTCTTTTCGTTATTCCTGATCCTATCCATCGTATCTCCTGGATCGCGGTAATGTTTGCCTTGTACCGCGAGAAGACACATTCAAGTTTTTGAGCAGCATGTGGCGTATAGAGTGTCCTTTCATTACAGGTGCATACTCGTAGGTCGTGGTCCATTTTCGTTTCGGGTCTGGTTGCCATTTGAGGGGGTCGCTATCCGAGGCTTCTAGCGTGTCTCTCATAACAATATTGTTTTTTACTGTGGTACAGTCGTTAGCCCAACGCACTAACCTCCAATCTGCAGGGCCATGGGTTTAATGTTGCAATTTTTCCGTGATCAACATTTACACTTACCAGCTTAGCAAGTCATGACATAAAGCCAAGACCAGTATCCGGCGGCTGCCAACTTCGAGGTAGTGTAATCACTTGATGTGTAGGAAAAGATACAGCTCGAGGCCCCCAGTTCCTACAACATCCAACCGCCAAAGACATATATATATATACATACTTGCTGACCCGGCGAACTTCGTTCCGCCTAAATTCATTTATGTCAAGAAAATAATAATTCCGAGCATGCACAATGTTGTTTCATGTAATGCGGGCAATTAAAATTCTTTATTCTAAAGTTTTATTAAATACAATAAGACTAACTAAATTAACAATGTCTATGTTTTCCAATCAAATCAAAATGATTGGCGTGTGGCTGGCCGACATTACGCTTTTTTGCTGAAGTGCTTTATGGTACATGACATTTGTAATTCTATTTTCAGGTGCGCACACGTACAAAAGGGTAGGTTTGCCGATGCATGAGCTCGCCACATATAATTGACCATGTGAGAAACATGGGAATTCGAGATTGATGCCAAAAATATCCAGCAATTGTTTCTGCGACTTATTGATTGTCATAGCAAAAGCGAGAGGCACCGGAAATTGAAGACTCAAATTAAAGTGACAAATCGTTCGGAATAAGTGGAATCCGTGGAATGAGAACATCTTCGCCTTTGTATTTTTCCCGCAAAATCGTGGCTTGAATTAGATTTGATTTGATGTTCTTCCCAATCAAACTCGTCCCGTTACAAAGTTTTGGTACATTGGCGTTGCGCAGAAAAATTATAACTGAGCCGACTTTAAATTTTAAATTGTGTGGTGGAAAGCCAGGAGCATCCAAAGAATTCAAAAATGCCGTGGGATAGTTAATAGCTTCGTTTTCATCCATCGCGGAGTCCACGGATTTGAATAGATGTAACTAACCGGCAATCTGATATTGAATGACAAAATTCATATGATCGAAATCCTTGTTTTTCGCAGACAAAATCGCAAACTCAACCAATCATGGTGAACATAATTTTGAGCAATATTCGGGAAAACATTCGTGATTAGCACTTCCGGCGTTGTTGTAAAGTGGCGAAAATTCGGCGGAAATTCAATCAGGTCGGTGACTAAGTACACTGGTATCACGCCATTGCCGATCGCCAATAATTGCCTGGAGAACTCTGCAGCAAACTGGTTTTTTCGTGAAGCGACTCGCATATTTGTTTTCAATTGCAATTTCTTCACGTATTTCCATAAGGCTAATGATTTCAGACAAGCGTTCAATTCATCTGCTATAGTTGATCTGGGAATGACAGGCAGCGTTTACCAAAAATCGCCTGACAATAAAATCATTGCACTATTAAAACGTAGTTTATCATTTCGTAAGTTTATCAAAGTACGATTTAAGGCTTCCAATGCACGTTTGTTAACCATTGTGCACTCGGCCCACATGATAATCTTACATTGCTGCAAAATTTTCGCCATCGCAGAGTTCTTTGATATGTTGCATATAGGTTCTTCATTCACTTGAAGGTTTAATGGCAATTTCAATGCAGAATGACCTGTTCGACCGCCTTCCAACAACGTACCGCTATCCCAGAAGAGGCGAGTGCTAAATCAATTTCAGATCTCGAATGAATAGTAGACAAAATCAGTGAAATCAGGAATGGTTTTCCAGTTCCACTGGGTATATCGAGGAAGAAAATGCCACCATTTCCGTTATCGACTGCTTGCGTTAATTCATCGTTCAATTTCTTTTGTTCTTGATTCAACATTGGCTCATTTGTTCGAACTGCATGAATCAATGCGTCTCGATCGAAATCCTTTTCCCGCTCTATTTCTCGATTAAATGCGTCATGCATTGGTCGATGTGGCCGAATTCCATGAAAAATGTCGTCGGCCATATCATCCTTGTATTTATTCTACAAATCTTTTGGATTCGATAGAAGTCATGTCGAAATTATGATTGCGAAGAGTGTCCTAAGTTGATTGACAGGGGCGGTGATAGTAGTATCTTCCGTTGTCAAATCCCAATTATTATGATTTTCAAGCAATTGTCTTCGTTGGCAGGCTTCTCGATATGTCGCACACAACACACCGTCAACAGTACGTAGGGATTCGAATAAAATAGGGTCACGAACATTGACCAAAAGCATTCTTAAATAGAAGCATTCATCGTTTTTTTCGGGTGAACTGTAATATTCTACCAAGTGTTTCACTTTCATGAACAACAAGGAATCCAGCCACTGCGCCACCTTGTTTCTACCGCTGGAACTTCTTCGATGACTCATTCCATGTAAAATATCGTATCATTTCGGAATAAGAAGTGTTCGTGCGAATTCGTCGCTTCGGCAATTATCGAAGAAATTTGTCAACGTTTTTGCAGGTGGTCGTTCGGTTCGGTCGGCTGCATTGGCCGGTGTGAAAAACACACGTCGGCCATTTTCCAAGTGAATTGCCAGATGGACGACAGTTGTGTGATGCTCGTGGATCGGAAACGCAAAAATCATCATGCATATCAGGAGCTTGAATCCCGAACACTGCCATATCACTTCCTTTAGTCACGTATTTGCACACATATTTGATCGATTTGATGGAGGAACGTACTTCTACCTTGGTATGAGTCTTCAAGACTTTTGACAAAAATGGGTAATACGGTACAATCCACCTATTGTCGACGACAAAATTAGCTCCTCTCACCTTTTATTTGTTTTTTTTTTTTTAATTTTCACCTTCATCGTGAATGTTTTCTCATTATCCACTGGTGATCGATGCCGGTAAAGAGGATATCAATCATTGCCTGATACAAATGCACGAGGATAGAGTTTGGTAAATTTATTTCCAGACGTACACGGTGATGGTTGTGGTCACTGCATGGGCCATGAATCATATGAGTCTTGACGATTTCATAAAGTTCTTGATCAGTTTTCGTATCGGGATTCTCGGCAGAAACGATATCATCAATTTGGTCAATTGTATTACACAAACACAATTGCACCGTAGCGAAATCAAAAGCGGTTTGAAATTATATAAATAAAATTGATTGAAATCACGATGAATCGCACTTGATTAACATACAAATACTTTGAGCACAATGAAAATTAAAAAAAAATGAATTTAGTTTAATTTTATTTGAACGCACGCTATAGCAAATACAATTCAATTTGAATGACGAAACGAAAAGGACACCACCCTAAATAGTGAACATCGGAGTAACCATTTTGAAGATATGCACTCAAAAAGAGGATGATCCCTGATTTCCAATTTTTCTGGAATTTTGTTGGGATTTCCCTCCGTTTTCGTTATGCCCTTTCCAGGATCAATACTAATTTATCAAGTCCTGAATCGGGAACATCAAAGTAACCGTTCTCGAGTTATGCACTAAAAGCAGTATCATCCCAGATTTCAATTTTTTCTGGAAATTTGCCAGGATTTTACTCCAGTATCTTATCTTATGACCTTTCTTGGGTCAATACGAATTTATCAAAACCTAAATCGCGAAAATCGAAGTAACCGTTTTCGAGATATGACATAAAAAGAGGATGATCCCCGATTTTCAATTTTCCTTGAAATTTTTCGGTATTTTCCTCCAGTATCCTATGTCCTTTCTTGGGTCAATATGAATTTATCAAGTCCAAAATCATGAAAATCGAATCATCCGCTCTCGAACTATGCGCGCACACATGGACGACATTTCTCTTTTATATATAAGAGATTTATTTATTCATTTGCATATGTAACTGCTAGTATTAAGCTAAATTTAATTAAATAAAATTAAAAAGTATGTAATATACATAATATTCATGTGATTTTTATATACTCTGGCCAAGAAAAATAGGCAGTAAATGCCTCTCATTCTGGCTACAATCGATTGCATAAATCTGTCATTCCATAAAGCTCTCACAGGCTTTGTGTAGTGTTAATTTTAAATGAGCCCAAATATGAAAGAAGAATATGTAGGGTTACCGCCTATTTTTAGATGGGAATTTGTATTTAATGGTTTTATTTATAAAAACTAAAACAAGTTTCTTTTTCAACACAAGCATAAGATAAGATAAAATGCGCGTTTTTGAATTTCTTAAGATTTTTTTTGTCGCGTCAACAAATTCTTTTTTTTTTAATGTTTTGAAATTTTCGAAGCCATTTAGAACTAATTGCACAAAACTCTAAAAAAACACACACAAATACACGAGTTAAAAAAATACAAATTGCACCAAACTTTTAAATAAATACAACTTTTCAAAAAAAACTTTACAAACGATTCTTAAGAAATACCCGTCTTAAAAACACAAATTGCACAACACTTTAAAAATATAGGTAGGCCTCACTTAACGCGTAACTTTTTTAACACGGCTTTTCTCTAACACGTTTCACTTTTTGGGAACAATTTTCGTTTAACACGTTTAAAAGCCTCATTCTACCGCGGTACCGAAACTAAAACATATTGTTCTCCTTATGTTACATATTATGTACATATAACACATTTTGTTTGTAGAGATATTGCATATATGTTTTCAAATTCATGCATAGGTTATTCATATTCATGACTGTTTTTTTAAATATGAATGAACTGAAATAGGGACTTCCCTATTATTGGTAGATTTATATTTTGATATATAAATTAATTTTTTTTCGTAAGGAATCGAATGCGTTTTCAGATTGATTTTTATTTGCTATAACATTAGTGCATATTTCTGTCTGTTAACCAGCTAACAGAAGCAGCTGTCAAATATTGACTCGGACGTTGCTTTTAGTTTCAATTTTGTAAGCCCGAAAATGAGCTGGACTTTATTATTAATTCACTTGGAACTCCCTCCATTTGAACTAAAATTATTTTTATTCTTTCTTGACAAGACCTTGTCAAAGTGATGGCTGTCAATTATGATGCATATTGGTGTTAGTAAAAGAGGTATAGATCTGCCGAAAAACCCAGATCTGCAAAATTTATTTAAAGTCCAAAAATAAATCTATGAAAAAAAAATTTATTTTTGTTACCAAACGAAATCCCCATAAATGTATGTAATAATGCGGAATTAAGGATTTTTTCAGAAAAGAAACAGCATTGATGCATTGCCAAAACGGCCACGTATGGATTTTTTAAGCAGCGATGAAGAATGATCTGCGATGTTCTTTTGTTCAGTTTAAAAGTTTATTTATTTTTTCTTTTTTTAAAGTTTTATGAAGTTTATATTGCAGGAAAAAGGAGTTATGGTTTATGTTTTGTGTTTTTGTTTGTTCATTTAATGTATGGTTCCAATTCCGATAAATAGAACTTGTCCCTTGGTTGTTTTTTGAAATCATGGAACGTAACCCCCCTTTTTGCACTGTCGTCTTGTTTGGTTTAACACGGTTTTGTTTAACACTGCATTTTTCATGAACGTAACTCCCGCGTTAAATGAGGCCTACCTGTACATCTTTTAAAAATACAATTTACGTAAAAATACTTTACTTCAGATTAATTGACTGCGCGCTACGAAAATCTGCGCAAATAATGTTCTTCTTCGAAGAAAGTAACGTAAAATTTTGTAACTGCATTTTAACGTATTTTCATACAAAGAAATACAAAAAATGAAAACACCATGATAACAATCATCATTAAAGACATTTTTAAAGCTCTCAAATCAAAAGCTCTCAACAGAAACCCAAGGAAAAAAACTGAACGAGTTACCAAATGGACAGGGATAACCCTGAATGCATATCAATATATAGTGGGGATTGAATAGCAGCAGCAGTCACTGCAAAATCAATTCAGTCCATCCACATCTATAGTTGGAAATATAGTTCATTTGAGTGATCCATCAATTTAGTTCAAATCGTGTTACTCAACTAGTTCGTTCAATTTAATTTGATTTAGTTCACTGAAAATTCCAAACAAATAAATATAAATATTCTTCATTAATATACTTTCTCTGTGGTTGGTAGGTAGTTTCGCGAACTTAAAAGCATGAAATTTTAGTAATCTTCATTGTGTTTTGCAGAGAAGACAATCAGAACAACAAAAAGACAGATGAGATCAGTTCATTCGTAGAAAATAGAAATTTGAATGTAGGCACTATAAATTTTGTTCATCCCAAGAAAATAAAGTGAACTAGTGAACTATTGAACTAGAAACCTTCAACTAAGTTCACTAGTTTAATTAACTGAACTAGTTAGTTAACGAATAACCCAAGTCTACCAAACTCAAATGCGCGCTCATAAGGACGTTGGGTCTGTGTCAGATACAATCAAGTTTATGGGAGGGCAAACACTATTTATGGAGGAGTTCTTTCAATTAAATATGGTGCAAAAATATTACACGCTACCGATTTTGAAAGAGCTTTCCCATAAGACGTGTACTGCCTATTTTTCTTGGACAGAGTATAGAAACATATATATAAATGTATGAGGGCCTATATTGTATACCTATATATTCAGTGACGTACGGGAAAATGCAAAAAGTTAAATATAATTAGGTAGAAAAATGGATTTTTTTTAACGTTTGCGCGCACTAAAGGGGTTTTGACTACATTTAATATGAACAAGCACAGTGCGAGCATTAGGAAATTAGGGAAGAATGAAAGAGGAGATACCGATGCACATTGGTTTTGAATTTCTGAATATCAAAATGGGAGGGGTAAATAGAGCCGGGTAAAGTATTCCACATTCGCGTTGTACGGCTAAGAAAAAATCTCTATACTTGACAGTGCGTCCGAAATTGGGCTCAAGGGTAAGCTGGTGAGTATTCGTAGCAGCGCGGTTATTACGGTTGAAAAAATAAAGGGGAGGAATGCGAGTAGCTATTTCGCCGGAACAGTGTTTATAAAAATAGCGATAAAATAATGACAGACATGCAACATTTCGACGGTGTTCTAGAGATGTAAATTTCTTTACTATATTTCTATCGCCTATCATTCTTAGAGCTGTATTCTGAATTCTATCTAAACGAATCTAATGAGTTTTGGGAGCTCCTGCCTAAATGTGCGAGTTATACTCCAGCTTTGGACGAATGAAGGCCTTATAGATTAGATCACAGCCAGATCAGACGGGGAGAAGAATTTCTTGCACCTTCGAAGAAAGCCCAGACACTTTGCAGGATTTTTGGCGACATCATGACCACATAAGTCGTTCCACAAGAGGTAGTCTGTGATGCACATACCAAGAACTGAAAGCTGATCGGTTTCTTCAATGCCAGTGCCGCTCATGGATCGCGGCATGGGGGGTCGGTTCTGCTTTAACGACAGAAGACAACACCGAGTTTTTGAAGCATTAAATTCTGCGAAGTTTTTTATTCCTCAGTGGACAATGCTGTCAAGATCAGAATTTAATGAGGTTATCATACGCTGCCGTTCCAGTTGCACATCCGAAGAACAACGTGACGCATCTGAAAACGAATATGAAAAGCTGAGAGTACTATCGTCAGCAAAACAATTAAGTGGATTAGAAGTTCCAGATAAGAGATCATTATTAAAAATGAGAAAAAGGGTCGGAGACAATACGGAGCCCTGGGGCACACCAGCATTTATTTTGTGAATATCAGGCCTGAAACCGTCCAATACAACTTGTATTGAACGGTCCGAAAGGTAATTTCTAATCCAACGAAGAAGAGATTCATCGATACCAAATGCACGCATTTTCGATAAAAGAGCTTGATGCCAAACTCTATCAAACGCTTTTGAAATATCAAGCGCAATAATCTTACTTTCTATAAAACGATGTAAAGATTTGTGCCACTGTTCGGTGAGATATACCATCACATCACCAGTGGACATATTGCTACAAAAGCCATACTGCCGGACATTAAGGAGCTTTCGTTCTTCAAGATATTTCTTGAGCTAATAATTAATCAGCGTTTCCATTACCTTGGAAAGAAGGGACGTAAGTGCAATTGGTCGGTAATTAGCGGTGGTTTTGCCAGCGTTGAAGAACGTCTCTCCGGAACGATGGGAGGGTTACTATCCGGGCCAGCGGATTTGTGAATATCAAATCAAGGTCTTTGAGGACTCTAGCAATTGCACGAGTGCGAAAGAAGATTCGTCCCATAAAATCGTTTACGCTCTCAAGTCATTACACTTTCTGGTAGCGTCGAATTTTTAGCGAATTGCGCTGCAAGCAAATTGGCTTTTTAACGAGAGCTGACAAAAGGGGTGTCATTAAAGGCGAGCTTTGGAATCGAAGACGACGATGAATTCCGAATGTTTTTTACAAAAGACCAAACATTTTTACTACCTTTGGGACTTTGTAGTACTTTTTGCCTTAATTTTTGGGCATGCATAAATTTGGTTCTCCGAATGTGAACGTTGTAAGTCTTTCTAACTTGTTGAAACTTTTTCCGGTTTTTCTCAGTGGGGTTGGCTTTATATTTCCGGAAACTTACTTCTCTATCCCTAATAACCTTTTTACATCTCGAATCAAACCATGCATTTTCTTTCGGGATAAAATTTCTCATTCCGTGAAGAATTATATTTGTTATCATATCTACGCTGGAGGCTACGTCAATACCGAGGAAGTATAGTGATCAATTAAAGTTCCTGAAGAAGTTATTGAGACCGTCCCAGTTGGCTTTCTCATGTTGCTAAACGGTTCTCGTAGGTGGCGTTTCTTTAACTGAGAGGTGTTGGCTTGAGAAATCTGCAGATATCACACAATAGTCTGATGTGCCTAGAGGCGATAATACATTTATCGTGTATTTATCAGGGTCAGAGGTAAGAAACAAGTCTACAGTGTTGGCGGTTTGTCCTGCAACGTCAGGGATTCGAGGTGGCTCGTAACAAGCTGAGTCAGTTGGTTTAACTCAGCTAATACCTCAACATACCTTCCTTCGGGTGTTGTCTGGCTCGAAAAGGGGAGCCAGCTAGAATTGTGTACATTGAAACCGCCCGCAATAACAATTTCAGTGTGAGGGTAATGGGAAACAATTCTTTGAATGGAGTCGGACAGAGCTTCAAATGCGTTAAAAGTTGAATTTCTGTCCAGATTTGGGCTCCGATAAATGAAACATGTGTGTATGATGCGCTTGTTTACCGAGAATGTTAACCACATGAAATTAAAATTTGTGTTTGAGCACAAACCATATTGTGGTTAAAGTGGAAAAAGAATAATGGTACTAAGTTATACCCAAACAGATGAAATTCTGACTGGACAGAATTTTCGCCTATTTGGGTTTCGCTCAGTGCCAAGACAGCTGGCCGCTTTTTGACAGTGTGGACACGAATATTGGTATAGGCGACCCTAAAAACAACAACCATTTTAACATATAAAAAACAATAAAACACAAGTCAGACGAATATCTATACTGAATGCTTAATCTGAATTCAAATTTTAACTTTTCAATAACAAATTGTCACTAGTGTTATGCCTTAGTGACAATTTGTATTAAGCCGCCCTTTAACCTGGGGAGAAATAAAAACAGTCAATAACCCATCTGACGTTATACTAACCTAATCATTACATGCAATGTGTGATAAGCTCCACACATTACCTACAATGATTAAGCTAACACAACTGCGAGAAGTGAAGGAAAAGGAAGGTTTACCGTTCGTTGTGCTTGTTTCGTTTGTTCTATTATCTTTCAGCTTGGTTTATGTTGTAAAGTACACTGTCATATTGATGGATGATACACATAATAATATCTTTTTAGATTGCTTAGTTGTTAAAGTTTGGCGGTTGGGTTGGATGTTGTAGGAACTGGGGGCCTCGAGCTGTATCTTTTTCTACACATCAAGTGCTTACATTACCTCCAAGTTGGTAGCCGTCGGATACTCTTCTTCACTTTGATTACGAAAAAATTGCAAAATTAAACCCATCTCCTTACAGATTGGAGGTTAGTGCGTTGGGCGAACGACCCAACCACAGTAAAAAAAAACAGTATTATTATAGTAGACATGCGAGAAGCCTCGGATAACGATCCCCCTCAAATGGGAAGCAGACCCGGAACGCAAATGGACTACGATCTACGAGTATGCTCCTGGAATGTAAGGCAACTATACGCCAGGTGCTGCTCAAAAACTTGAATCTTTCCTCTCGCGGAACAAGGCAGACATTACCGCGATCCAGGAGATACGATTGACAGGATTAGGAACAAGGAAATGAAAAGATTGCGACATTTATTTCAGCTGTCAGCAAAGAATGTACATGTTGGGATGAGGATTCGTCGTGCGAAATCGAATCAGGTCGAAAGTCATCAAATTTTAGCCGATTGGCGATCGCCCGGCTGTGATCCGTATCAAAGCTACCTTCCAACACATCAGCTTAATATGTGCACGCGCCCCTATCAATGCAGCTATGGAGTCTAACAAGGAGGAGTTTTACGACCTACTGGAAGGAGCCTACGGAGCTTGCCGGGAGTACGATGTCAAAGTCGTGCTCGGAGACTTCAATGCTAAAGTCGGGAAAGAAAATGTTGGCGAACACAGCATCCACGAAACGACAACAGATAACGGCTTCTGACTAATCGACTTTGCTGCAGCTCGTAATACCGTGATATAGCACTAGGTTCCCCATGCGAAGGATACGCACAGCAACCTAGCGTTCTCCAGATGGTCGAACCGCCAACCAAATCGACCACGTGCTAGTTCGCGCAAGGCACGCATCAAACATCTTAGACGTGCGAACCTTCCGAGGTACAAACGTGGACCCTGGACACTTTCTTGTTGTGACAAAGTTCTGAGCCCGACTGTCAAACGAAATGAAAACGAAGGAAGGAAGAAATTCAACATCACCTGCCTTAGCACATCTGAGAAAGCCAGAGACTACAGTGAGCAATTGACCGGAAAACTCTCTGCCGTACCCCCAGCCACAAGCGTCAAAGCCCAGTGGAACCAGTATCGCGACATCATTAAGAAGACAGCTAAGACCACTATAGGCTACCAACCACCCACTAAAAAGAACCAGCGGCATGATAATGAATGCGCGGTATTGAAGCAGGAGATGGAAAATGCACGAATATAAATGCTGCAACGGAAAACAAGAGCAGCAAAGGAGGAGTACCGTGAAAAGAGAAGGAACGAGAAAATAACCCTGCGAAGAAAGAAAAGAGCATCCACAGCCTCTCAGCTTTGGTATCTCGAGGAATCTTGCACCGCCACTAGCACCCGCCGGTTCTACAAAACACCCAAACAGCTGGCATCTCGTTATAGAACTGGCACGCAAACTCTTTGAAAGAGCGAAGGGAACCTAGTCACCGAAGCACAGGGAACTGTAGACGTGTTTAAGCAGCACTTCCAGCAACTGCTTAATGGGCATTATGTATAGAAAGCACAGAAGAACAAACAAACATGAGACCAGTCAATGAACATCCAGCCCCAACGCCCAGTACTGAAGAGGTTAAGAAAGCCATCCACAAGCTTAAGAACAACAAATCCGCCGGCTCGGATGGACTACCTGCGGAACTCTTCAAGTATGGAGGAGATGTCCTGGTAGGGCGCATGCACCAGCTCATCAACCAAGTGTGGGAGGAGGAAAGCATGCCCGACGACTGGTCAAATAGCTCCATATGCCCAATCTACAAAAAAGGCGATACTATTTCCTGCAAAAACTACAGAGGCACATCCCTGCTTAATGTTGCCTACAAGATCCTATACAAGGTACTATGCGAGCGTCTAAAACCTTTCTGCAACACTATCATCGGCACGTACCAGTGTGGCTTCAGTCCAGGCAGATCAACGAAAGAACAAATCTTCACATTGAGGCAAATCCTGTGAAAATACCAACGAATTTCAAGTCGAGACGCACCATCTTTCCATCGACTTCAAAGCCGCATATGATAGCATAAGTCGCCGAGAGCTTCTATTGGCGATGTCGGAACTCGGGATCCCGAAAAAACTGATCCAGCTATGCCGCTTGATGTTACAAAATACGCGGTGCAACGTACAAATTGGAAACAGCTCTTCTCAGCTTTTCCAGACGTGTACAGGGTTCAGTCAAGGAGCTGCGCTATCATGTGACTTCTTCAACATAGTCCTGGAGCATATAGTATAGTGGTGTTAACCTGGAAGGCACTATCTTCAACAGGTCTTCCCAACTGCTTGGTTATGCCGCTCCAAGCGAGCTGTACTTGAAGCATACACAACTAAGATGAACAGGCGAAATTAGTTGGTCTTGAAGTGAATGAGGACAAAACCAAATATATGTTATCAACAAACATGGCCTCATCTGTCCATCGCCTAGGGCAAAACGTCACTGTTGGTAGCAGTAATTTTGAGGTAGTCTAGGAGTTCACCTACCTCGGAACACACATCAATTCCATGAACCACACCTTAGTGGAAATCCGACGAAGAATTGCCCTAGCGAACCGCTGCTACTTTGGTGTGGCCAAACAAATGGGTTCAAAACTACTGTCTCGAAAGACAAAGTGCACGTTTTTACCAGTTCTACTTTACGGCGCCGAGTGCTGGACGATAAGTAAAAAAGCGGAATTGATACTGGGCACTTTCGAGAGAGAAATTCTTCGGAGGATATTTGGTCCTATATTACGAAGAGGGCCAATGGAGAAGATTCAATCGTGAATTGTACGAGCTGTACCAAGATGTGGATGAAGTCCAAAAAGCCAAGCGCGTCGACTACACTGGCTCGGTCACATCGAGCGAATGGACAACAACGCTCCAGCCAAGAAAATCGTCGAATCCCAGCCCCAGGTTCGAGACGACCAGGAAGACCGAACCTCCGCTACAGCGACCAGACGGTTACATACGCAAGAGCACTTGGTCTCGACGACTGGAGAGAGCTTGCGAGGGACCGCAATCAATGGAAAACTGCAATATGTCAGGCAGCCTCCGTGGATCGGGAGCCGGATAAGTAAGTAAGTAGTTCTTAAAGTTTAAGGGAAAAAATGTAACATTTAAATTGTTGGAAAAATAACAATAAATAAATTTCAATAATCGTTGGAGCGGTTTTTAAAAAAAAATAATTTTTTATGTAGGTAGGTTTACAATTTAAAAAAAAGTTTGAAACGCCATTTTATTAAGATACATACATATAAAATTAAATTTCAAAAAAATCCAGTAACTGGTTTTCTAAAAATCGATTTCTCAAAAAAAAGTGAATTAAAAACCTTAGTATGCAGTTTTATTAAAACATTTAGGGAGCATTTACATAAAAGTCGAAAATATGAAAAGTGGTTCTATGAGAAATACCGTAAATATTTTTATACTAAAAAGTGGACTGTACTAATCTACGTGTTTGTTATAAAAATTATTTGAGCCGTTTTTGAGAAATACATTTTTTTTTCTTGACGTTTTTTTTTACATTTGTATGGGATGTACCATTACTTTTTATTTAAGTAATATAGTTTTATCAACTTTTTAAGATAATGTTATAAAACTAATAAATACGAAGTTTCGAAAAAATCGATTGAGTAGTTTTCGAAATTTTGAGTTAAAAAAAAGATTTTTTTTAATTTAAAAAAATGTTAATTTTGGTTTACATTAGTGCTTAAGCTTTCTAGGTGCGTCTGCACAAGAAATTTAAAAAAATTAAGTAAACCGTTTTTTTCAAAAAATCTAAAACCATAAAAATGGTTCTATTACAGGTAATGGTACCTAAACTAACAATTTTTATAAAAAAAAATAATTACCACAATGTGCCTTTCCTCCTCGTTAATGAACTGATTTTTTTAAATTAAAAATTGTTGGCGCTGTTCTTGAGAAAAATAAGATTTACCTTTTGGCCAAAAAAATGAATTGTAGGAACGTTATTTTTCGTCTTAAAACATATTTACATATTTATGGGCATATTCACAAAAAAATAACACGCACCAAGTTTTAAGAAAATCCATCGACCCGTTTAGGCTGCAGACTCGAGGTCACATACACATATGTACGGAATTGCGGGACCCACTTTTTTCGTCTTCGCTACCATCGTAATGTCAAGTTTGATTAAAATATCGAGTTCGATTTTTTCACGAATCCATAAATTAGTGCTTATACATCGCAAGTAAAAATTCAAAAATCTTTGGAGCGGTTTAAAAAAAAGTTTCTTATTTATAAAATTTTGAAAATATTTTTAGAAAAAAATTCAGACTGATTTTTGAAAAATCGATTTTTAAAACAAATACTGGTTTATTTTAAAAAAATCAAAAAAACTGTTTTTTTCAAAAATTGAGTAGATATGTAGTGTTATTAATACTCTTAGAGAGCATTTGCATGACAAATGGTTTTTATTGGTGCATCCAATAGTGAGAAAGTCGAAAATATATAAAGTGGTTCTATGGAAAGTAGCGTTAATAATAACGCAAAGAAAAATATTATTTTACGTAAAAGTGGAGTGCACTAATAAACATTTTGTTATCAAAATTTTTGAGAATAACATTTTTTTCTTAACGGTTCTTAAACATTTGTATGGGAGGTGATGTATTTTTATATTAGGAAAAGAGTTTTTTTTTGGCTATTCAAGATAACAACATTTCCAAAAAATCAAATCCAGAAAGTCGTAAACAAAAAAAATTGTTCCACTAGAGGTACCTATACCAAAAATAACCATTTTTTCCAAAATACATTAGAACCGTTTTTGAGAAAAATAAGATTCTAAAGATCTCTTTGACAAAAAATGTATGGCAGATACACTTAATTTTCGTCTTAATGAAAATAACGTGTGGGCATATTACCGAAAAAACAATATGTACCAAGCTTGAAGCAAAACCATCCAACCGCTTAGGCTATAGACTCGAGCACATAAAGACAGACGGAATTGCGCAACAAACCTTTACTTGCGATTATAGGTACTATAAGGCAAGTTTTGAGATACCTAACAATCAAACATGACATTACGATGATAGTGAAGACGAAAAAAGATGGTCTAAGAATTCTGTCCGTCTGTCTGACAATCTGTCAGTCTGTCAGTCTGTCAGTCTGTCAGTCTGTCAGTCTGTCAGTCTGTCAGTCTGTCAGTCTGTCAGTCTGTCAGTCTGTCAGTCTGTAAGTCTGTCAGTCTGTCAGTCTGTCAGTATGTCAGTCTGTCAGTCTGTCAGTCTCTCAGTCTGTTAGTCTGTTAGTCTGTCAGTCTGTCAGTCTGTCAGTCTGTCAGTCTGTCAGTCTGTCAGTCTGTCAGTCTGTCAGTCTGTCAGTCTGTCAGTCTGTCAGTCTGTCAGTCTGTCAGTCTGTCAGCCTGTCAGTCTGTCAGTCTGTCAGTCTGTCAGTCTGTCAGTCTGTCAGTCTGTCAGTCTGTCAGTCTGTCAGTCTGTCAGTCTGTCAGTCTGTCAGTCTGTCAGTCTGTCAGTCTGTCAGTCTGCCAGTCTGTCAGTCTGTCAGTCTGTCAGTCTGTCAGTCTGTCAGTCTGTCAGTCTGTCAGTCTGTCAGTCTGTCAGTCTGTCAGTCTGTCAGTCTGTCAGTCTGTCAGTCTGTCAGTCCGACAGTCTGTCTGGTGTGTAATTTATTATTGTTTAAAATTAAAAGCAAAAATCATGCAAGTAGTTTTTTAATTTAATATTTTGAGATGGTGTATGTATGGTTCACAGCTGTTTATTAATTTCTTTTCTAAGACTATAAGATAAGCTTAAAGTAATGTTCCGCACGCTTCATATGTGATCCATTTTTGTTTATATTTTTTTCCTAAACGACGATGTTCTTAGGCTATCCCAGAAAATTTATATATTTTGAAGTGAAAACTTCTATAGGGACGTTGTGCATTCTCCGGTACGGGTAAAAAGTATAGATTCATCGACAGAATTATCGATGTTAAAAGAGAAAATACAGATCTATCATTTAAAATATCAATACCTATTGGTATCTACCATATTTCGTGTAATTTTATCGATGTTGAGTCATTCAAAAGAGAAGAGGTCGACGCTTCTTTCACTGCCTACTGATCGGGTGATCTATTTCAAGCAATGAGAAAATAAACAGCAAAATTGCGATACAAAATAGAAAATAATCAAGAATATATGGCTTGAACCAAACTAATTGGCCAACGTCGCGTAGCGTCGGTTGCGCAAAAAGAGGATTCAAGAGAACAAAATTAGTGCGCAAGAGATAATTAGTACAATGCCAGAGATGTAATACTATTTTGAAAACTGCACAATAAATCAATATCATCACCGAGATTCAGCTATTTCGGCGAGTGAAGTGAGATGACTCGCCAGCCACTGCTGAAATTTATTTATATATTTTTGCTGCTTGATATTATTTTCTTATATTTGGGTGATTCCCCAAAAATTGGGTAACTTGCTGTCAACAGTCAATTGAACTAATTGTTATTATATTTTTTAATATTTTTATTTTATTCTAAAACAACTTAAAGCCTTTTATTGGGTCACCCAATTTCAGCTATTTATTTTAAATATAAGTTTATAAAACACCACAATATATTCTCAAAACGTCAGTTATTTGGCATGTCACCACTCCAAAAATCGGCAATCAAATGGCTGTGTATTAAATATTAACTTTAATATGAGCAAATTTGATAATTCACTACAATCTGTGTTGTACTTAATAATTAAATATTAACTTTAATATGAGCAAATTTGGTAATTCACTACAATCTGTGTTGTACTTAATAACGTGTATCACAATTTTCGTAACACAATATTCTCACCGCTGCTATTGTTAAAATAATAAGAAACTTTGTGTTCAGTTTTATTCGTCAGTCCGCTGTGTGTTTTTCGAATTTGAATTTCGCGCGAAATGTCAGATACTCAAATTCAAATTACTGTTAACGTTCAAAGTAAAGTAAAGTTAGCTGCAGACCATGCCACTTGACGGTCGCCATTACTGTGCCAGTGCTAGTGTTGTGTTTGGCGTGCAAACACGAGCGTGTTCAGTCAAAATATCAGTCCTATGGTGAGTTATTATATTCTTATAAACATATGTTTTATTTTAATTTATTTGTAGCTAACTTTGATTTATTCAAATGTAGCTTGTTTATATTAGAAACTATCAAAATAAACGTTGGTTCTAATAATAACCACAAATTCAGGACGTTTTCATCAGTCCGTTGGCGTCAGTCCTTTGTTTGATATTGCGGCAGATGACTGATGTGTTTCCAGGGTACTGATTTTCATTGTTGTAGACAACTTTTACTTCAACTATTAGAGTGCGTACACATTTGTTTTACTTATTTTTATTTTTATCATAATGTCGCCTCTTAAAAAACACAAAATATGTCATGATCGCTTCACCCAAGAGCTCATAACCCATTCTTGCAATTAGTAGCATGAGTTTTGCCATTTCAACTAAAAACCTGTTCTTTCGTTCAGCAGTCCCGTTTTGGTGTATACGGAGCTGTGTGTTGATATACAATGCTTTCCTTTTGTAAATACTTTAAAACTCGACCCGCTGTGTATTCACCACCATTGTCTGATATTATTATCTTAGGTTTTGTTGAACACTTATTTTTTACCATTTCTATGTACTCTACTATGCGATCGAAAACTTCAAATTTCTCCTTTAGCAAATAAACAAAAGCATACTATCTACTGAAATCGTCAACAAAAGTTAGAAAATATCTTATCCCGCTAGGTTTTTTCGTTTGCATGTGTCCGCAAATCTCACTGTGAATGAGGTCTAAGTGTGCACTGCTCTTTCTGTTTGACTCTTACTTAAATGGTTGATGAGTCATTTTTGTTTCCATACAAATTTCACAGTCCTTGATCGTATTACAATGTCTAAACTTTAAAGGATCACTTACCATTTTTCCCGATTCCAGTCGTTTAAGTGATTCGTAGTTGCGATGGGAAATATGCGATGCCAGTGATCTAAACAGTTACCTTCTTCTCTGCATTCTTTAATATATAATACTTTGATTTTAGTTTCTTTTTATCTGAGCTTAAAAGGATTTCCTACTAGATCTCCAACGGCTACCTCGAATCGATCTTCACATTCTTAGTTTACCACAAAAGAGAACGATGTATCCTTTTCCATTAACTTCTTTATTGATAGTTAGCTCCCTTGTAGATTGTATCCTCTTTGTTCTTGCTGTTGGTGGTCTTTATTTTGCAGGTACCCCTTCCTTCCGAAGTGATTTGCTCTCTATTTGCTACTGTAATATGAATTTATCCAGCTTGTTTCAGATATGTTCTGTGACTCCTGAATCCAAAACCCAGCCTTCACCAAGTAATATCCGTACCTTCATATCGAATTACTTGGACCATTGTTTTGATTTTGGCGAGTATATTTTTCTAAAAAGTTTCTTTCAACCAAGTCCAAGGTCAAATCCGATTCGTTCCTTTGTTCCAGATCTGTTGCAAGTGTATCACATTTTCCAGGTAAGCTGCTGAGTAACATAGCGATAGTCTCATTATCTGATAGTTGATTCTCCCCTATAGCAGTCAATTTTTCAAATAATATTTCATCTTTTGGATGTGTTCCTCCATGCTACAACCTTCCTCCAGTTTTAAGTTACAAATGCTACCCATTAAGTGAACCTTATTACTAAGAGCAGTTTTTCATATCTTCCTTCTAGAGCAGTTCTTACGTTGTATGCAGTATGTAGAGTGAATACAAGCATACGATTGTTACATTTAACAATTAGATCCTAACAAACTCTAAATGTTAATAAATTTTATTATTTTCTTATGAAGTTGTGTATTTTATCAGTACTGTGTCAGCGTCGCCAGTCCCTTGGCAGTGAAATTCAGAAAATATATAAAAAAAGTGACTGGCCCGGTCATGAGCAATATCTTTATTAGACTAGCAATCTTAAATATCAGAATTTGTAGGAATTTGGTTTCCAGTGATTTAACATTAATATCGTGTGTGAAAATATCAATTTTAACTTACGGTTAATTAATATATGGAGTAGCACAGTGAAGGCAGTAGTCGACCGTAAAAGTTAGGGTCGCCCGTTCGATTCCCAGCAGGGTTCAAAACTTTTAGAGGCTTTTTTTACACAACCGAGAAGTTGTGAAAAGCGGGAACATCGAAAGATGCTCCAGCAGAGGTGCAGCAAATGGTAATGGCAGCATCAGCCGATATGCCATTTAAAAGATGGAAGAGGATTCGGTGTGCACCGAACCTTGTCAAGCGCCGCTCCACCACCACTTCAGCTGAGCTGCCATCTGGGGTGAAGGAGTCCGTACGCATAGCAAAAACAATAGCGGCAGCCAATATACAAAAACAACTTAATACCTCGCCATCTGACGAGGAAATCCAGTACATGTCTGAGGAAGGCGAAGGGCATTACATGGCGACAGCAATACATTTGCGAAGCCTTTAACCTTAGATCCGTCGTCGTCGGTGGAGGAAACTGATCAGATAATCGTGAATAAAATTGAAGCAATTGAGGCTGAAAGCGAACGCCACAAGTCCCAGCTTAATCTCCTAATTATCACTTAAAGGAGTAAGCAAGAGGTACGCCAACAAAGGGAAAAAGAAGAGCTCGAGCTGAAAAAGCCGCTACAGGTGCAGAGAAAAAGTAGCGCAACAGCAAGCAGAAGAAGAGCAGCAAGAATAAGATCCACAGCAGAAGCCCAAACAACAACCGCAAGAGCAACAGCAGCAGAAACAGCAATAGCAGCAGCAGAAAAACCGCAGCAGAAACAATCGCAGCAGAAAAGGCAGCAGCAAAGTCAACAGCAGCAGTCACAGCCGCAGATTAATAAAAAGAAAAGGTGCCACCCATCAATACCTACAAAACGGAGCTTCAGGACACCATAAATCTGTGTAAGTCGGCCATAGGTAAAAAATTCACTCTTAAGCGACTAAATAAACATAGACATGCTATACACTGCTTCACAGTGGAACAGCACAAAAAAATTAAAGCGTTGCTAAAATAATCCACCACTTAATTCTTCAGCTTAACCCCTAAAGGATTCCTGCACGGAACCACAGGTGCTCCTTAATGACCTCCGCCAAAAAGCGAATGACGATCTGGAATTTATCGGGGTCAAGCCGTTCGCTACAGTTAGAGCTAGGCGGGAGAAGCGGAATATTCCCTTCTTCCTTGTGCGATTTCACCTAGCAGCGTACTGGATAGTTTGGGGAGTATCTCCGCCCTCAACTACAAGGTTGTAGCTTGGTGGGATAAACTTAAGAGGCTAAAGATTCAGCCACGCCGCAGCAAACTGCGAAGAGAACCACAATGTAGATGAATGCCAGTTTCAGCTAATGAAAAATAATAAAGCAGCAGAGCAACCAGTGGTAGAGAAACGCCCAACAGTGCGCCCTCCTACAACAATGCCCATCAACCCCAAATTTCTTACACCCAAATGGTGTCAGGAAGTGGGAGCATGGTACAGCCTACACCAAATGTAGCCCAACAGGCCCTCGTGCCTAAGGCGCCGGCGGCACAGGCGGATATTATGGGCATTCTGCTGGCCATCCAGGGCCAGTTGACTGGCCTCCATAACCAGAGCAGGCGACAAGGATGGATCATCTCTGCTCTGTTTTGCCGAGCTTAACGCAACTTAGAGGTTAAGGGCGCGCTGCCGGAGAGGCCCTATAAGATCCTAGCTGTGAATGTAAGTTCACTGATTAGGACCCGACGTAGAGCGAATTTGTGTCAATTACTTAAAGACATAAGTCCAGATGTGCTCATGGCTAGGGGAACTAAGCTTAACCAGAAACATAAATTGACTAACAAAAATTACAATATCGTAAGAAGAGACCGACCCAACTCCACTGAAAGCGGAGGAGTCGCAATTTTTATACGTAAAGGCATTAGTCATAAGGTAATATATAATACTGATGTGCGAAAATTTCGGACGTTGGAGTCATGCACCATATGCATTCATCTCCAACAGGGGAAGCGAATGTATGTGACCGCTGCCTATGCACGGGAAATACCACAGCCCACTCAGTTTGTAACACAGCTTGAAAAACTTTTTGAATGTTTAAGACTGAGCTCGGAAGAAAACTTTTATATATTGCCTTGGTATTTAAATGCCAAACACATAGATTGGGGATATTAAATACAAAATCCTCGAGGTAACCATCTGTATAATTGGTTGGGTCGACACAACCTTGAATATCGCATTAACCTTCTCGCTACAGAAAAGCCATCGTTTCCAAGAAGCGGTGCCCATCTGGATTTATTGGTAGACTAACAATTACTGACACTGTGGGTCAACAGCCAAGAAATTGTTTACGAACGATCTAGTACGACGGTGACCACTGCGGACTCGCCGCCGTAATACAGCTTCCGAACGATCTTATGGAGTTGGAGGAGTATGTGCCTGTGCACTCTTACAATTACAGTAAGGTGCGCTGGCCAAGCTGCTTCAACGCCGTATTGAGGGAATTATGCTCAAACGTAATATCCTCACCAAATGACATGAACCTGTCGAAACGATTTTACGAACAATGAACAGAACAATGCCGAAATTCAAAGAACATAACGCAACTGACATGTACCGTAATGCGACCATTGACGCACTTCACAGACAAAAAAGTGGACTACTGACATGACTTAGCCGCTTGTACAGACTGTTTACTAACGCACGAGATCTGGAGGTTAGGACACTGAAGTCGTCGATCAAAAACATCAACCAACTGACCATTAATTTCTTTTGGACAATAAAATTCGGGCCGTTAATTCTATTAACCCGAGTATGTTCCCAAAAATTATTAAGATATTCAGGAGAAAGAATCAAAATGATCTTCCGTGTATTAAGCTCCAGAGAACGACAGAGAACGTACTTCTGACAGCAGGCATCCAGCAAGTGTACAGGGTGCATACTAGCATTCGCCGAATCATGACCTGGAGAACAGAACTCTGCTTCATCACACCTGGCTACGGAACGATATAAGATCTGAGAGCCTTGCTTTTACCGGGTTTAATGATGAAGATTTGGCAAACGCCATAATCGCCGAGCGAAATGGGCCCAGTTCCCATTTCGAAAATCGAGCTCCAGTTCATCTTCGATTAATTAAAGAAAAAGAAGTCGGCAGGAGTCGATGGTATATACAACGATGTACTTTACCATTTGCCTCAGGAAGCAGTTGATATTTATATCACACTGTTTATCAATGCCCTGAATAATGCATATTATCCAGTGCGGTGGAAGACAGCTGTGGTGCATCCTCTCCCAAAAAAGGGAAAGGACAAGTCCAATCCGGCAAATTTCCGGTCGATAAGTCTAATTCCGAGTATCAGAAAAGTATTTGAAAAAGCTATAAATAGGGCTCTGTTCAAGTAGGCGGAGGACAGAAATATCATACCAGATACTCAGTTCGGTTTTAAGACGGGACATGACACAATTCATGCCGCGTCTAAACTCGTTTCTGATGCCCAATGGAACAAATCGAAAAAGCAGTGTACGGGTGCCTGTTTGGTTGATTTGGAGAAGGCCTTTGACACCGTATGGGTATGGTAAGAGGGTCCCTATCTAAACCTTACCAGACTAGGCATAAGTAAACCTTGATTGTATATGCTTTATGACATGCTAAATGGTAGAAAGTTTGTTGTCAAGAGTGTCAATGTGACCTCTACCGCAATTTTTATATTAATAATGGTCTTCAGCAGGGAGCGGTTAACTCGCCGATTCTATTCAGCATTTACACCACCGATCTGATAGGTAGTCTAGCTGCTTAGGCAATTGCATACAGTTGAGGTCTTCAAAAATCTTTTGCAGACTGACTTCGACAAGATTCAGCGATATTGTGATGACTGGAAGTTGAAAATAAACTTCCAGAAATCAGTAACTATTCTGTTCAGGACTCCGTTGTCTATCGCTCCAAGGGATACGAGAAAGAGCTGGCAAAAGCTGGTGATCGTAGGACCACATGGACATCCACTGGCGAGTAAAAGTGTAGTAAAGTCCCTTAGCTACTGGTTGGATCAGTACTTGTTTTTCGACAGACATATAGGTGCTGCTCTGGCCATGGGTAGGGGAGCCTTTGCCCTGACAAAACGATTGTATTATAGCATCCGTCTTGACAGCAGTTTGAAGGTGATTTGCTATATGGCCCTCATCAGGCCGATGATTTCGTGTGTGGTTTAAACTGCCCCATCTCAAATGGAAAAGATTCGGGTGTTTGAGAGGCAGTGTCTTAGACGTTGCCTTGGATTACACAGAACACCAGAGTCGGAGTACACACGATATTATTCCAACCAGGTTCTTCCAACATAAACAGAATATATAATTTTATGTTTAAGCTGATTCGGGGTCACATTGCAAGAGCGATGTCCTCAACCAACAGCTTAATTTTTGGGGCTTATTACCCCAACAATGAATTCTATGAGAGTGCGCGATTAAGTGGCTTTATCCCCCCCGAGGCATTCCTCTATTTAGACAGTCGTGGGCTGATACACAATTGAATGGCTTCGCTAATCTACCACGTCAGCCGAAGAACTGTGGATATGCGACTCCTATATGATCAAGACGTCGGTTGTCGCTCAAGGTAGAGAAGATCGCCTTCGGTTCAGTGGAACTGTATCTGATCGGAAGGGATAGGGCAAAGCAAGAGAACCAGTTCTGGTGGCTTTCTGAAAGTAATACCTAAACTCGAATAAGATTTTGTCTTGGCCGATTTACATAGATTTAGGGAAATTAGGTATTAGGAACAGTCGGGGTGGCACAAAAAATATAAAAAAATATGTGTTCGGGGGAATATGTGCATACATGTACGCGTATGTGTATGTATATGTTTATCTACATGTAGGTACGTATGTATATGCATGGGTGGCATGTCTGTATGTGTCTGCATGCGTTTACAAAATATAAAAACAAAATTTCAAAACCGAAAAATGCTGCTGAGGCTGATTCAGTTTTTAAGTAGATCTAAGTAGTTTTAGGTATCTTAAGTAGTTTAAGTTAGTTTTAATTAGTATAAGTTAGTTATATCTAGTTTCAATTATTTAGCTTTAGGTAGTTTATAAGTCAAAATAAAAAAGAAAAAAAAATAATATGATACCAAGTTTTTTCTGAATGTTTTCTAGGTGAAATAAAAATAAAATAATTAAAATTAAATAAAATAGTTTTTAGGTCGGAAAGCATTAGTTTTCAGAGATATAGTTTAGTTTAGAGCGCCCTTAAAGGGACAGATAATTGTTTTTAAGTTATTGTTAATTAGGTTAGTTTTATGAATTTTTGTCTAGCTTTTAAGATAGTTATACGTTAATAATACAATTAATACAATTTAAAAAATAATAAAACTCCATGTAATGAAATTTTGTTCTTATTGAAGTGAAACTTCTTTACCGGAGTGTAAAAATTGTCCATGCAACGCAACGGCAGCGGCAACGGCAAACGTCATTAATTTTAATAAAAGACAAAAAAAAAACACATAAACAATCTAATTCTTTATAATTTTTTTTAACTTAACAAGAAAGACTGTTCCAAATATCACTTGGAACTTTTCAAATTAAACTTTTTAATTAGTTATTACTATTAAATCGAAAAAAAAGCAAATTAAATCTAATCAAAATACAAAACAGAAAAAAATACAAATAAATAAAACTGACATGTTGAAAACTGTAGACCAGTATTGTCTTATACAAAAAATCCTCAGTCCGCTGTCAAATGCGAAACATAATTGCCGTGCATTTGGAAGAATTGTTTACTCTTTAAACACAATGGATGTGATACGAATACGATACGTGGGTTAAGGAGTTCTTATTTAAACTAGTGTCAAACCATGAATCAAAGAAAACAATATTACGACACTTCTTTTTTGTCCATTTTATTAACGTCATGTGTAAAAAAAAAATCTGGAAATGGTTGTTTTTTCTCCGATGTGGATTAATGAATTTTTTTCTCGGGTGACGTCAATAAAATAAGACAAAAAAGAAGTGTCGTAATCTTGTTTCCTATGATTCATGTTGTCAAACTATGAGGAGTATAAACAATTCATGTCGTCACGGTATGTTTAATTAATAGATAAATTAATTGAAAATCAGTTAGCATCAATATTATTTTCTTAAATCTCGTTGTGAAAAGATTCATCCCATTGAATTGTGAAATGGTTACAGTGAATCTTATCTTATTTTATTGGGCATTGTGAAATATTTCTTTTGCCAAATCTCCGATAAAATTTTCGGTCCATTGTCACTTGTGTAACGATTATATAACTACTAAATTTTTGTGGCACGCCCACTTACAAACGTGGTTCAAATATTTGGTCAGTGGTTCAGTAAATTTAGCTGCTGATTGTGGTGGATGAACTGCGGTTCATCGATGGGTTAAAATGTTTTTGACTTCTCTCACATACTTGCATCTTGAATTATCGTTGAACTCAATTGATCCGCCGAAATCAGGAGTTAAAATTCCAGAATCAGTGTTCAAATATTTGAACCACATGTGTACAACTGGCCCTCAGTAAACTCTTGTATTAGACAGGGAATAAGCATTTTTTATTTACTAATAGGGCTACTAAGGTAAATCGGTGAGATTAAATCGTTTGGTTAAAATTCATGAGTGTAAGTTGAGAACCCAACGGAACACAATTTTAACCACCGTTAAATCTCACTTAACTCGTCGAAATCGGTGAGTTTGATTTGTGGTTCAGAAAATGTACCTGCACATTTTGGTGGATGAACTGCGGTTCAACGATGGTTTAAAATGTATGAGACTTCTATTCCATACTTGCACCTTGAATTATTTGAAGTCCAGTTTTTCCTCCGAAATAGTGAATTTAAATTGCTGAATCACCGTTCAAATATATAAGCCACGTTTGTACAAGTAGGCATCAGTTAACTCATGTATTAGATGTGGAATAAGCATTAAATATTTACTAATAGGGCTGCTAATGTAAATCGGTGAGATTAAATCGTTAGGTTAAAATTCGCGAGTTTAAGTTGATAACCCACGGATCACAATTTTTACCAACGTTGAACGTCACTTAACTCGTCGAAATCGGTGAATAAAATTGCTGAACCGCAAATCAAACTTCCACTGATGGTGACGTTTGTGCGAATGGCCCTTATGGACCTTCTACAAACGTAATTCAAATTTTGATCAGTGGGTCAGCTAATTTAAATCAACAAACAACACTTACATCTGAAAAAAATAACTACGACAACAAGCTATGGGTGAAACCGAGCCACAGCCGGTTAAATTGTTACTAAATCGACTATCAACTTTATATGACTTAGTGCATTGTGTTTGGTACAAACCAAAACAAAAGGGGGTAGTTATGAATATGTTCATGTCGGTTTGCTTTTGCATTCATTCAATTACTCGCTTTTCTGGTTCTGTTCTTTTATCGTTCGCCAACTCGGTTTGAAAAAATATAACCCGAGTTAACTCGGTTTATTAAACTAGGTTGACACTACACAACAACCCCCCATTAGTAATGTATACCGAACTCAAAAAATCTTCCCGTCATCAAGAGCGCCATCTACAGCAAAGCGCAAACCAATTTTTCAACAATATAGTGTACAGAAAAAGTAAATTAATATTGTTAAAAAATAAAAATATTCTTAAAAACTTCTTGGAATCAAATATTAAGAAAGTGCAAGTGGATTTAGGAATTTCCCCGCGGCCGGCGCGGCGGTATCAGCAAATAAAAACGAAATGCTGATGTATTAACGAATTGAAGATTTGTTTTTCTTTTTAGAACAGCCAAGCAGCACACACAGTCACAAAAAGAGATTAGATCTTTGAATATGAAACCTATAGTACTACTATGAGACAGAATTTTTTAGATAATAGTTCCGTCGATAGGGGCGCTAGTTTTTCTTTTCTTGATATTGAATTGTTGATGTGGAAGAAGAACAGGTAGAGGCAAAAAGGAAAAAAAAGCAAGGGAGGCGGTCGAATCTTATTAGTTCTAGCAACAATATATATATATTCAATACAGCCATCAAACAATTTTCATTCTTCTCTGTCTGTAGAATAAAATATGCACACACACAATCAACACCTACTCAACAAAAAAATCCTCATAAAAAAACCAAAAAAACCTATGAAATACATTGTTTTCATTTCCTCCTCTAACTTATATAGCAACAAATTTTTTATATAGTTCTGTCATCAATCTATTATCACACTATTCATCTTAATATTGGCTTTTCTTTGCATACCAACACTACTTAACCTCCGATTTGGTAGTGGAACCCATGATGAGTAGTGGACTTTATTACAGGCTGGATGAATTTCGTCGTCATGATAGTACTATTAATTTCTTTATACAAAGTTATTATCGAAATTTGTTGAAAAGTGTACCACCACTTTTCTGTACTCAGCTATTCATCATTCTAGTATTGCCCAGGGGTGGAATCGGCAAGTGTGATAAGTGATAAGTGACAGTCATAAATCACAAAAAACGTCTGGGAAAGATATGTAATTGTCACTTGTGATTGTCATATTTTTGTGATGATTTTAGGTGACAGCTTTTTTGCTATCATTTTCATTAAAATCAAGTCCAAAATGAACGTATTTATACCAATACAATTATTTTCACGCGCGGGAAATGAAAATTCTGTGGCCAATTCGAAAGTCCGTCTTGACGATAAACATGAGAAATGAAATTAATATTTTGGAGCTTCCAAATGCAAAGTAAGTTTATAATATTCCCTTTGTTGTATTTTCAGAACAATTCTTCTTGCAGATTCTTAAGCAATTTTCGACTGACAAAAGAGTGCTCTTTAAATGTTCTAGAGATCTTAGACTTACCGAGTGGAGTTCGGTCATCGCACATACCACCCATTCTACAGTTGGCTGTAAGCCTAAACTTCCTCGGGAGTGGAGGGTACCAGAGACAATTTGGGTCCGACTGGTCACACACTATGGGCCCAAGTACAGTGTGTGAGGTCATGTCTTTAACCTTAAAAAGAATGGAGTGCAAGCTCTGCTCCTTAAAAATTAAATTAGTTTCGTCTGAAAGGACTAAAAGATTTTTTTGAAAAATATGGAATCCCAGGAGGTAATTTTTGTCATCTCAAAGTGCACATAAATAACATTTGAACTCACAATACTGTGTGGGCAGAACTTCGTCTTGGCTCCTTAGTACGGTTAAAAAACAAATAATATCCATATTTTTGTTCTCAAGCCTTAACTTCATTCAACACACTTTTGTACAAAAGTAAAAAAATTGTATTATAAAAAAAACACCTTCAAAAAAATGTTGTTTTTTCCAACATACTGCAGAATACTATCTCATATTTCAAATTTTACAAAAGTATTCCACTTTTGCAAAAAAGTAAAAGTAGTTAAAGCTTCACTCCTCATTTGTATGTAATTTATTAAGGTGACAACATATAGAAACCCTACTGAAAGCTCACCAGAAGCTCACTTCAATTTTGTTCATACGCAAGCAAGGAGCACTGTGGAACGATGCATTGGGCGAATGAAAAGAAAGTTGTCTTTTAATTATCGACAACACTTAAGATAAACTTTTTTATTTAGCTCGATGGAGATGCATTTTGGAGGAAAGAAAGCTCCGGTATACACCAAAAAAAGTAGAACAAATTGTTAATGTTTGTGCTGTCCTACCCAGTTTATGTTGTGAGCAATTAGTACCTCTACCCGATGAAACACAAACGCAAACCAAAGCACTTCCAGCCTCCAACCCTTTAGGGTGAATTTCTAATGAAGGGAGAATAGTTAGACATAGAATTAAAGACACACTCTGGACTCACCGTTCAAGCCACTAAAATGCATTAAAGGTTATATTTCATTAACTTTAAACACAAATAATTTATTTTATACGTAGATTGCGGAAGCTATGCTTCCATCGTCAGTAATGAAATAAAATCTTTAATTTATAATAAATAAGAGAGTGTGTGTACTTATGTACACACGCCAGAAGTAAAAAAGAACAATTTTTTCTTTCATAATTCTAAGTTAGCTAAAACATATATGTAAGTAAGTATTTCAATTTTATGGAAACCGGTCATAGAACAACGAAGTTGAAATTTATTGATACCAGCCGCAACCCCCTAATAGCATTAATACATAGCCCATAACGATTCTATTTTACAATTGTACAAACGTCACCGTCGCATCGTTTGAACTTTGGCTCATTGTTCAGCAATTTTACATTGCTACTCCGTATACCTATATGAACCTACGAAGTAGATACACTGAAGTAATTCATATATTGCAACGAGACCATCGACTTAAATATTACACACATTAATACAACTCAATATACCTACCAAAAAAAAAAGCAAAGCAACGAAAAAAAAGAATTTCTCATTGAACATACACACAATTTATGTAGGTACCTACAGAATGAGAATCCACAACACGTACCAAAAAAAAGAATCCTCAGCGAAGACACATAATGCACGTTAAGGTTGCATCCATAAGCATTTTTTTTAACCCCAACGCCGGAAAAGAAGTTTTACTTCAAAAACACGTTAAAATCTTCACCATCAAATTAATCCACTAAAAATATAAACTTTCATTATTATTACTAACACCTTTTTTATTTTATTATTTCAGAACAAAAACTAAACATAAATTAAAAGGTATAAATAACATTCTTATTTCACAGTTAGGTATTTTTTTTTTTTTTTTAATTCATTTTTATTTCATTTTAACTTATAACTATCTTAAAGCTAGACAAAAATGTTTAAAACTAGCCTAATTATCAATAACTTACAACTAATTTACTGGCCCTTTACGGGCGCTCTAAACTAAACAATAACTCTTAGAACTAATGTCTTTCGACCTAAAAACTATTTTAATTAAATCTAATTTTTTTTTATTTTATTTTATTTTTCAAGGAAAATTTTACAGAAAAAACTTGGTATCTGACTCGTATAATTTTTTTTTTTTTTTTTTTTTTTTTTTTACTTATAAGCCAAGATATACTATCTTCATCGACTTTAAATATTATGATGCTATTCAGAGAGCCACCAGAACTGGTTCTCCTGTTTCACCCAATCCCCCCGGTCCCGATCGGACACAGTCCTACTGAACCGAAGGCGCTCTTCTCCATACAGGAATCGCCTATCCACAGTTTTCCGGCTGACGTGGTAGATGAGCGGAACCGCCCCTCCATCCTGTATCAGCCCTCGACTGTCTAAATAGAGGAATGCCTCGGGAGGGATGTAACCACTTAACCGCGCACTCTCAAAATATTCGTTATTGGGGTAATAAGCCCCAAAAACTAAGCTTTTAGTTGAGGACATCGCTCTTGCAACGTGACCCCGAATCAGCTTGAACAAAAAATTATCTATTCTGTTTATGTTGGCTCCGTTGTATAGAACCTGGTTGGAATAATATCTTGTGTACTCCGACTCTGGTGTTCTGTGTAATCCAAGGCAACGTCTAAGACATTGCCTCTCAAACACCCGAATCTTTTCCATTTGAGATGGGGCAACGTTGAACCACACCGGGCATCCGTAGGCAATCATCGGCCTGATAAGGGCCATGTAGCAAATCACCTTCACCCTGCTGTCAAGACGGCTGCTATAAAACAGTCGTTTTGTCAAGGCAAAGGCTCCCCTAGCCCTGGCCAAAGCAGCACCTATATGTCTGTCGAAATACAGGTACTGATCCAACCAGATGCCAAGGTACTTTACTACACTTTTACTCGCCAGTGGATGTCCATGTGGCCCTACGATCACCAGCTTGCGCCAGTTCTTTCTCGTATCCCTTGAGGCGCTAGACAATGGAGTCCTAAACAAAATAGTTTCTGATTTCTGGAAGTTGATTTTCAACTTCCAGTCATCACAATATCGCTGAATCTTGTCGAAGTCACTCTGCAAGAGACTTTTGATGACCTCAACTGTATTAGCTGTTCTGTACGCAATTAGATCGTCGGCGTACGCAATTGCCTGAGTTAGACTACCTATCAGATCGCTGGTGTAAATGCTGAATAGAATCGGCGAGTTAACCGCTCCCTGCTGAAGACCATTATTAATATTAAAAACTGCGGTAGAAGTTACATTGCCACTCTTGACAACAAACTTTTTACCATTTAGCATGTCATAAAGCATATACAATAGAGGTTTACTTATACCTAGTCTGGTTAGCTTTAGATAGAGACCTTCTAACCATACGGTGTCCAAGGCCTTCTCCAAATCAACCAGACAGGCACCCGTACACTGCTTTTTAGTTTTGTTCCATTGGATATCAGAAACTAGTTTAGACGCGGCATGAATTGTGTCATGTCCCGTCTTAAAACCGAACTGATTATCCGGGATGATATTTTTGTCCTCCGCCCACTTGAACAGGGCTCTATTAATGACCTTTTCAAATACTTTGCTGATACTCGGAAGAAGACTTATCGACCGGAGATTCGCCGGATTGGAGTTGTCCTTTCCCTTTTTTGGGAGAGGGTGCACCACAGCTGTCTTCCACCGCACTGGATAATATGCATTAGTCAGCGCGTTGTTAAACAGAGTGGTATAAATGTCAACTGCTTCTTGAGGCAAATGTCGTAGTACAACGTTGGATATACCATCGACTCCTGCAGATTTCTTTTTCTTTAATGAATCGAAGATGAGCTGGAGCTCATTCTTCGAAATTAACAGGGGACTGGGCCCATTTCGGTCGGCGATTATGACGTTTGCCAAATCTTCATCATTAAACCCGGTAAAGCCAAGGTTCTCAGATTGCCATTCGGTTATATCATTCCGGAGCCATAAGTGATGAAGCAGAGCTCTGTTCTCCAGGTCATGATTCGGACGAATGCTAGCATTCACCTTGTATACTTGCTGGAAAGCAGCCCCCACAGCCTCCACTCTCTCCTGCGGACCTTCGATTATATAGAGGTCATCGTCCAATACGGCATCCTCTGGGTCTATGCTTGCTGTCAGAAGTACGTCTCTGTTCTCTGTCGTCCTCTGGACCTTAAGACACGGAAGATCGTTTTGATCCTTTCTTCTAAAAATCTTATTAATTTTTGGGAACATACTTGGGTCGCTGGAGTTAACGGCACGAATTTTATTGTCCCAGAATGAATTAATAGCCAATCTATAATTTTCTTTGATCAATTGGTTGATGTTTTTGATGGACGACTTCAGTGTCCTAATCTCCAGGTCTCGTGTATCAGTAAACCGCCTGTACAAGCGTTTTAGTCTTGTCAGTAGTCCACTTTTTTGACTGTGAAGTGCGTCAATTGTCGCGTTGCGGTACATGTCAGTTGCGTTACGTTCTTTGTATTTCGGTATTGTTCTGTTCATTGTTCGTAGAATCGTTTCATCAATTTGTTCTAAGTATCTGTCGATTTCAGTATTTGGTGGGGATATACCATTTGAACGTAATTTACTCAATAAGGCATTGGAGAAACGTGGCCAGCGCACCTTACTATAATTGTAAGTATGCACAGGCACATACTCCTCCAACTCCATAATCTGGTTCGGAAGTTGTATTACGGCGGCGAGTCCGCAGTGGTCACTGTCGTACTCGATCGTTCGTAAACAATTTCTTGGCCGTTGACCCACAGCGTCAGTAATTGTTAGTCTTGCGTCTTTAAGCAATAGATCCAGATAGGCACCGCTTCTTGGGAACGATGGCCTGTCTGTGGCTAGAAGATCGATGCGATACTCAAGGTCACAGTTAGGTATATTCTTATTCCACAGGTACACAGGTTCCACAGTAAATTCCTATTTTGTTCACTTTGTTTTCTTATTGCATTTTGTCATTATGAAAACGGGTCGCTGTTGTGGAGTTGAGTTCACTTATTGCCAGTTGAATTCCTTCCATCGTGTTGTTAATTTTTGTTGAGCTTTCACGGTACTCCGTTATGAATTTTTCTTGCAGTTCAGTAATTCTCCCAGCTGTTGAGCTCTTTTTTTTTGAGGCGTTCGAGTTCGGAATCGGCGGAACTGCCGGAGGTGTTTCTAAAGGACTTACGTCCAGATACTCAATTCCAAAATCTTTAAGGCAAATATATATATATATATATATTTATCAACAGTTTGCAAAAATTCCTTAGCTTCTTCGCCGCAGCCAAAGCTCTGCACACCATCTACCCCATTCACCGATGCATCTAAGCGACAAGATTGAGCCACCACCTCATCATTTTCGTCGAGTTTAATTTCTATAAATGTTATTATTAGCCAATAGTTTTTTAGCGTTATATTTTCGCATAGCCCAAACCTGAAACAAATTTTTAAAAAATTAAAAAAATTTACATATATAATTAACAGTTTTGTATCTTTCTCTTTTCCACTCGACCAATTTTTTTAGTCGGTGGCCCACTGGTATTTAATTTTGCACCAAGTTGCTCCCATAGCATCATATGGCTTTGCCGCGCGTTAACACTTTGGCCACTGTATGATTTGGCCACATCTGCGTGGTTTTCCATAAACGAAATCATTATTTGCACCTGTACCTTATTGGCTTGAGTCCTAGTTTAAATAAAGTTTATTAATTAAAGAAATAATATTTAACATGCAAAAACTTACATTTTGATGCCAAAATATCTAAATTGCATTCCTTGCCAGTCCAAGCGCTAAACATAAAATGGTTCTTCTTCGTTCCACGAATATTAAAACAATAAAAAATAGATAAAAAAGAAATAGACCGAATGTTTAGTCGGTAAGGCAGGATCACAGGGATGCCAAAGTTCTTAAATGTTTTTGTGACAACTTTACTAAGACGATTAATTTTATTTAATCACTTATCACAATCACAAATATGACAGTCACAACCCAAGTTACGCGATTCCACCTCAGGTCTAACAGAATTCAAAAATAGTATGCAACGAACACTTAAGAGTATGCATTTTCTAATTCCTTTTATATATTTCAATACATTTTCCAATGCACAATCCATTGGCTTCAAAATTTTTTTGCTACAATTTTTAAATTATAGTTGTACTGGGAGCAGACCCCAAAATACCACCAACGTCATCTGCCCAATATGACAGATGCAAAAAACATCAACTATCATCCAACGTGGACTTTTTGGCCCCTAACCTCCATTCGAAATCCGGTCATCATCATTATCGATACTTAAAGGTATAGCGTCTTTATTTTTATGTTTCTCATTACTTGATTCAATACTAATAAAATAATTGTAATCAAACATGAGTACTGTGTTTGATTTACATGGTAACGAAACCCGAGTAACTTCTTTATGTACATAATTTCGTACGCAGATATTATTTTTCAAGTAGGCAAACTATACATTTGTTGAAAATGTCAGAAAACCACTGTAGTTTTCTCCGACCTCCAAGACCACTTACCGTTGAGCACGATAAGGATATGGCTCGGGAGTGGAAGCTTTGGAAACAACAGTACGAATACTTTTAAGTTGCTACCGGTATGAGCAAAAAACCACAGAATGCCCAGGTCGCCACATTTATGTCCGCAATCGGTTATACTACGATTCAGGTCTATAACTCCTTACCAGTTTCTTTGTCTACCGGCGAAATAACTCTAACCCATGTGAAGTCTAAATTTGAAACATTTTTTACTCCTAAAATAAACACAACCTTCGAGCGATACAAATTCAATAAAATTACACAAAAGAAAGGTGAAAGCATTGATGAATTGATGTCGAGACTTCGCTTACAAGCAAATAATTGCAACTTCGAGCAGTTGACGAATAGTTTGTTAAGAGACCAGCTTATTTTGGGTATAAGAAATTGACATTGGGCTAACTAAAGCTATTTAAATGTGCCAATCCACAGAACTCGCTCAAAAACAAACTGCCCAAATAATGGAAGAGAGTGAACGAAAAGTTAACGTGATCGATAGGCTCAAGAAAGCTTTTGATTGTCGAAACTGCGGCAAGAATCACAGCTATCGTAGCTGTCCAGCTTATCGACACTTATGTAAGACATGCAATCAAAAAAACCATTTCGAAGCATACTGTACCAAAAATAAATCAGAAAATAATAACAAAAACAGAGCAAGCACATCAAAAAACATGCAACTTTGCAAAGAACAAAGCGATGATGAAGATTCCTAATTATTTATTGAATGCGTGTCTCACAACGAAATTGTCAAAAATGACAAATTCACCGAAACAATAAATATTAATGGCGAAAGCCACAAAATTAAACTTGACACAGGTGCTCAATGCAAAGATAGTGAAAAGCACAGATTGTAAAATAATCCCATGCACAACAAAAAATCGTATATCTTTCAGTAACCACCGACTTAATGTACTTAGTGAATCAATAATTAAATGCACCATCGCTAATCGGCAGTGTTATATATCATTTAAGATTGTGGCAGAGGAGATTTAACCAGTTCTAGGTGCAAATACATGAGAAAAACTTGGCCTAATAAGTCGGATAAACGAAATTAAGAAGGATGACAACATCTTTGAAGGATTAGGGTGCTGAAAAGCCTGTGAATATGACATCGATTTGATAGACAACCCTAAGTTTGAGATAGCTTCTGCCGGCGCATCCCATATAAAATTCGAGACGACGTGAAGAAGGAACTTGACAATATGGCGAAATTAGAGGTCATAGAACCCACAAAAGGAGCAACCGTATCGGTATCACCAATGGTGGTAGTACGCAGCAAACAAAAGCTAAGAATTTGTATTGACCCAACCATCGTCAATCGTAACATAATGCGCCGCCATCAACCAATGCAAACTATCGAGGAAATTGCAGCCCAAATACGCGACTCTAAATATTTTACACTTTTGGATTGTATGCGAGGTTTCTGGCAGGTGCGTGTATCAGAATGCACAAAAAAAAATTTCAAATTTGCCACTCCGTGGGGTAGGTTCAGCTCTAAGAGGCTCCCATTTGGAATTTGTTTAGCCCCCGAAGTGTTTCAACACATTATGCATACTCTGTTTGGCTAAATACCAGATGTGAAAGTGTCAATGGATGACATCCTCATTCATGCGAAATCAATTGATGGCTTAAGGCGTACCACAGAGAAAGTTATTAACATCATAAAAGAAAATGGGTTGAAATTAAACAAATCTAAATGCATATTCGAGCAGAAAACCATTAAATTCCTAGGCCATATCAACAGCGCATAAGGAATGACACCTGACCCCGAAAAATCAGATGCGATTAAAAGGCTTAAAGAGCCAACAAATCGTAAGGAATTAATGCGAGTTTTGGCAAAATTCACTTATCTCAACAAATATATTAAAAACTTTTCAGCCATCACACAACCACTCCATTCACTGTTGGAAAAATCAACACCTTGGATTTGGGAAACTAATCAATCCACTGCATTCGAAACACTCAAATCAATCATAAGCAAACCGCCAGTACTCCGATTGTATGATGTAAACGATGACGTAAAACTACAAGTCGATGCTAGTTCAACTGGACTAGGTGCTGTGCTATTACAAGAACAACCCGTAGCATTTGCATCAAAAGCATTGATTGTCAGACCCGCTATTCACAATTAGAAAAAGAAGCTCTCGCAATTAAATTTGGCTGTGAAAAATTTCATGAATATGTGTGGGTAAAAAAAATGTCATTGAATCCGACCACAAGCCATTAGAGGTAATATTTTTAAAAAGCCAATTCATTCATCACCAGTACGTTTGCAAAGAATTCGACTAAGCTTGCTTACCCATAATCCAATGATAGTTTACAAACAAGGCGAACGTATGCACCTAGCCGACCCGTTAAGTAGAGATTGCAAAAACAAAGAAGAAAAAGAGAACAATGGAAATGACTTACAGATTCAGCTTGTACTGTCGAATTCTAACAAAGAGCTCGATCGCTTAATTAATCTAACCAAACACGATGGAACTCTTGAACAACTGAAACAGTATATAGTGAACGGTTGGCCAAGCAATATAGATCAGCTTCCAAATAGTGTAGGGCCATATTGGAATTTTAGAGAAGAGCTGTCAATACATGACGGTGTAATATTTAAATATAATTACATTTTCAGCCTTTCCCTAAATAAAGGAGAGTTTCCTAAAATATGGAAATCATCTTTTATAACCCCTATTCCCAAACAGGGTCCGAAGAGCGATGTTAACAATTATCCTCCCATCGCCAAGCTTTCACACATACCCAAACTCTTTGAAAGTATTTTGTATGAAACCTTAAGTTTCCACTGCAAATCACTTATCTTCTCCTCACAGCATGGCTTTCTCAAATACCGGTCTACAAACACTAACCTTGTTGAATTTGTATCCGTCACCCTTTCAGACTTAGAAAAAGGCTACGAAGTCGATGTTATCTCAACCGATTTCAGCAAGGCCTTCGACAAAATTTCCCATAAGCTTATTCTTTTCAAATTGTCCACTCTCGACTTCGAACCCTCTTTGTTACAGTGGATTTTTTCTTACCTTGAAAACCGTTGTTACAGCGTTCGATTTAAATCTGCCACTTCTTGCCCTTTCTTAGCTACCTCCGATGTCCCCCAAGGTTGCCACCTCGGCCCACTCTTATTTATTCTTGCTATTAATGATATTGATAGAGTCATCAAACATTCTTCTGTCTCTCTGTACGCCGATGATACCAAGTTTTTCAAGACCATTTCCTCAACACATGACTCTTCCCTTATTAAAAGGATCTAGACAGTTTTTCAGTTTGGTGTCTAAAAAATTGCCTGGAGCTTAACGCCGTGAAATGCCAATCAATTACTTTTTCACGCATGTGTAACAAATCACTTCCCCGTCTCTACCTGCTCCATAATCAACCTATACCCACCGTTGATAATATTCGTGACCTTGGCATTTTATGTGACCCAGAGCTTAATTTTCTCACTCACATAGACGAAATCATTCTCAAAGCAAACTCAATGCTCGGTTTCGTCAAAAGATGGTCCAAAGAATTCGCCAACCCCTATGTAACCCGGTCCTTATACATATCATTTGTTCGTCCACTGTTAGAATACGCCTCTCAAGTTTGGTCCCCTTACCAACTTACTCATATTTCCAGAATCGAAAGCATCCAGCGTCGATTCCTACGCTTTGCTCTTCGAGGTCTATCATGGAACAATCCTCTGATTCTGCCTCCCTATCAAGATCGACTTAAATTAATCAACCTGAATTCGTTGGAAAAACGAAGAGATATAACAGACATTCTCTTCATTCATCGATTACTCTCCGGTTCCGTTGACTGCATGTCGCTCTACAACTCCATCTCTTTTAGTACTAATCCCCGTAATACACGTCACCCTCGTCTCTTTTATATACCCACCCACCGAACATCTTACGGCTCCAACGAACCTGTCTCTCGCATGCTACGGGCTGTTAATTCAAACATATGTTTCTTCGACTTTAACCTGAGTACTCCTTCCTTCAAACTCCGGCTTCTGAACCGTCCTCCCCCTCACTAACCTTAGCATAAGTTCTTAGTTTTTAAGTTAGATTAAGAATTAGCTTGTATAAAGCCGAATAAATGGGGGTTTTGCCCCCACCAAAATTTAAATTAAAAATACATTGTCATAACGGACAGCTACTCAGGTTACATTAAATTAAAATTTACCTTAGGCCACAGCCAAAAATGTAGTTCAAAAAGCGTTTTTTTCTAGCAATGGTATCCCTCGTGTATTAGAAACGGACAATGGACCACAATTTTCAGGCCAAGATTTTAAGGCCTTTTCAACAGATTGGAAGTTCAATCATCAAACAAGGTCTCCATATCACCCAATGGGAAACGAACTAGCTGAAAGAGCAGTTCAAACAGCAAAGAACATCTTTAAAAAATGCAAATACGATAACACCGACTATCAACTAGGCTTACTTAATTTCTTGAACATTCCTAGAGGTAAATTAGGAAGCCCTGCTCAACGGCTCTACGGCTCTACGGCTCTACGGCCGAGACATACGATCCCCTTTACCAACAGCCATTTCCTCAGTTATACCCAATTCAAAAACAGCGGACATACCACAACTAATAAAACAAGAACGCCAAAAACAAGCCAACTACTCAAATACGGGCGCCATAGTAGAAAAAGAACTGCATAAGGGACAAAATGTTGAAACCAGGATCAATAAAAAAAAGAATGGAAGCCGGCAGTCATCATTGATCAAGTTCATCCAAGATCCTATATTATCGGTGACGAGGGAGGAAAGATATTCCGTCGCAGTTCCTGCAACATAAAACCCACTGAGGCCGAAATACATAACCCTCCAAACACTATCGCAGACTTTGAGACGCCACAAAGCTCACACCAGTCATCATAGATTCAAAACTCTCAGTCAGCATCGCAGTCATCACGAACCGATAGTCAACCAACAACAAGTGATCCTGATAAAGGGAATTCAGTCCCGGCTACGTTTACGTTGCCATCCGCCTATACAACCAGGTATGGAAGATCAGTCAAGGCTCCTCAGCGTTTGACTTACAGCCACTAATTACTGTGGTCGAATATCCTTAAAAGAAGGGGGATGTAATGGGAGCAGATCCCAAAATACCAACAACGTCATCTGCCCAATATGACAGATGCAAAAAACGTCAACTATCATCCAACGTGGACATTTTGGCCCCTAACCTCCACTCGAAATCGGCCATCATCATTATAGATACTTAAAGGCATAGCCTCTTTATTTTTAAATTTCTCATTACTTGATTCAATAATAATAAAATAATTGTAATCAAACATAAGTACTGTGTTTTATTTACAATAGTCTGTTCTAGGTGTCAAGACCATTGAATGTTGTCAAGCCAATTGAACACCGGACAATTGAACACACTATAATTGAACACTGAAAAATTATAGTAGAAATAAAATTCAAGAAAATGGTTTGTACATTGGATAATTTAATGAAATATATAAAAGGAATTAGAAATTCCATACTCCTAAGTGTTCGTTGCATACTTATTTATTGAATTGTATTAGTGCTGGGCAATACTAGGGTGGTGAATAGCTGAGTACAGAAAAGTGGTGGAAAAGTGTAAATAAATATTTAATTTCTAATGAAAACTTATGTACAACTTGAACAAAGACTGTCACAATAAATTTGGAAAATTTATACAAACTAAAACAATCATTATCATGAACGCCCTCTCCTCCGGCTGTGTTTGAATCTATCTCCCGAGTTTTTTTTTAATTTTTTTAAATCAAAGTCAACGAATATTACAAATTTTGCATAATTTTAATTTTTCGCACATTTGGCTTTAATCTCTGTGAACTTTTTTGCGAGAAAATTTTCTGTTTTTAAAAAATCTTTAAATACAAATTAAATATTTATAAGAGTCCATTACTCTTGAGTGTAAAGTCATTTTCGATCTCCAAATTTTATTTATTATTGCTGCCGTTAAAGTTTTCTGTTTCTTTCTCCCTGGTGAGTGAAACTTGTTGGTATATGTTCTGCCTGTGAAGCAATATGGAAACTGCAAACCTGCTTTACTGTCTCATTACATGCTGCAATCAATCTTCGTTCTAAGTGCCAGTGACATTGTTGTGATCTTCATTACCATAATTGAAGTTGACTTTCATTTCTTTTTGGATTCAACACTCAAGTTCCACATTATTAGCATTTTTTTGTTTGCATCATTTAAGCTGTGTGTGACTAATCAACAATACTTTCTGGATTTCTGTCTCCTTTTTCCTGGTGAGTGCAACATTTATTAGTGAATGTTTTGCCTATGAAGCAAAATTGAGACTACATGCTTTCTCTGTCTGTTTGCTATCATTTTCATACTATAACCTACAATATCATCTCCAACCGAGTGCTCGTATTTCATCTTTGACCTTCCGCCGCATCTTGATGCTACCATCGTTGGATTTACACCGTAGACGAACAGCTGAGCCATCACCATCAATCTTAATAAACTGAAACCAAGATGTAAACCACACGTCAACGGAGCCTATAATCCATCAATTTGGTACAACCGGGACTGACAGTGAATGGAACAACAGGCTAAATAAATTAAAAAACGCCGCTGAATTCACCGCCTTTTTTGTGAAAGGAACTCCAAACAATGCTGATGACTCTTGGATCGTAACCTTTTTTGCCGCAAATTCAAAATTAACATTGGGGAATGTCATAAAATAACCGCATGCAGCTTCACAGTTTTTATTCCATCCAGATTTCAATAGTTATATATCTCTTATGTCCATCCTGTTTGCTGGATTGGCAATATAAAAATCAAAAAATGGCTGACTAAAATTTCTAACAAACCTTTCACAATACCTTCCGTCAGACTTACCGCCAAATTTGCTAACCCTAGACCTTTTGTTAATGAGTTCAACGACCGTTATATGATGGCTTGACTACGCGACAACAAGTTTTACGATAGTGTCCGTCTGTACCTTGCGTTTTTACATGATAAGCCGGACTCGGTTTGGATCGATGGTAAAACTAAAACCAACGTCATTGTTCCAATGACCTCTCAATGAAAGTTTTAACATCGCTCCATCTACAGTCTCGAATGACCTTGCGACGTACGCTTTACACGTCAAAATTTGGGCAAAAACCTCGTCTTTAACAATAATCCAGTTTCACAGCCAGCTACTATTAACTTAACTCCAACCACTTTGTCCCTTTACTATCAAAACGTCAGAGGTCTACGTACCAAAACTTCTACTGTTTTTCTTAACTCCCAAAACCTACCTTTTGATATATACGCCCTAACAGAAACAAACCTTTGTCCCAGCTTTCTTGATTATGGGCTATTCTCTTCTTATTATGTTGTTTTTCGTGCAGATGGTGTAAGTAAAGATAATGTTCCCTCCGGAAGAAGTGTTCTTCAGCCGTCTACAGCCGTGTTACTGCCAATTTAGTTCAAATATCTAATTCACCACTCTATGAATACGTATGGGTAAAAATGTCGGTCTCTAGCCGGTGTTCCTATATCTTTTGTTGTTATATCCCTCCTTCACAACCTGTTCTTGCATATCAATTAATGTCTGATTCTTTTGACGGATTGATTGAGGCTGCGGCTTCAAGCGACGACTTTAATGTCGTCGGTGACTTCAATTTAACTCATCTTCTTTGGAGACCATCAGAAGATGAATTGTGCTTCGTTTCTTGCAATCCCACTTCTGAAAAAGAATCTGTTTTCGTCGATCGTCTTTTTGAATCGAGCCTATTTTAAATTAGCGGTATCTCTAACAACCTTGGCCGGCTGCTTGATCTCATTTTTGCATCCGACACGCGCAACTCAATTGTCACTGAAAGCTCCCATCTTCTCTCCACCCCTCTCTCTTCTCTTCACATATGATCAAGGTATTCCTATAATTAATTCTGAATTCTCTTATCATTTTAACTTTCGTAAAGCCGATTTCAATCAACTCAATATTCTTTTAAATAATATTGATTACAAACTTTTTATTAATCCTTATACTCCCATTGACATTGCTCTTGCTTTCTTTTATACTGCTATTTTTAATTGTCTTGTAAAATGTGTCCATTGCCTACCTCAAAAAAGTTGCTTAACATCTCCCCCCTGGTACACAAAACAGTTGCGAACTCTCCGTAGACTTAGGAATAAGCAATGGAATACTTACTTAAAGTCTCGGATTCCCTCTGATTTTTTCAATCTACCAAAAAGCTTCCGACGATTTCTCTTCCCTCCGCAAATCACTCTACCGTGATTATCAAAATGCAGAGTAGCCTTATTTCTGAAACGAAGAGGGTCTACCAATTCATAAATGTAAAGAGAAAATCTGATTGTCTGCATTCTACCTTCAATTTTCTCAACTCATCATCTTCAGATCCCTAAGTTATAGCTAACGTCTTTGCCAACTTTTTCGGTCAATCTTACAGTGATAGGATAAATGATCCTGATCTTGGTTATTTCCGCCTCCAATCGAACAATTCTCATACGTCGCTTGTCTCTGTCAATATAAGTCTTAGTTCGGTCTGCGAGAAGATCAACTTACTGAAAAACGACTTTTCTCCTGGTCCTGATGGTATCCCAGCCATTTTCTCAAAAAATGTACTAATGTGCTTTGCCAAACATTTACATCACTTTTCCATCTTTCGCTTTCGCAAGCAGTGTTCCCCACTTTATGGAAGAGCTCGTTTATATTCCCCATCAACAAAATAGGCAGGAAAAATGATATCTCTAATTATCGCCCGATCGCTAAACTCTTATCAATAACTCAATACCCAAGCTCTTTGAAAGTATTGTCTATGATTCTCTTTGCTTTCATGGCAAATAAATAGTTTCTCCTCTTCAGCATGGTTTTTTAAATGGTAGATCCACGACGACGAATCATACTCAATTTGTTTCCATGACCCTTTGTGCTTTGGAAAAAGGCTACGATCGATGTCAATGTAGTTAGTCACTACCGACTTCAGTAAAGCATTCGACAAAATCTCTCATCAAATTATGTACATAAAGCTTAAAGCCTTTGGCTTTCCACCATTATTCATTCAATGGGTTAAATCATATTTAGAGAACCGACTTTAAAGGTATTGTTCAGATGTGCTGTGTCCGAACCCATCTTTGTCACTTCAGGTGTTCCTCAGGAAGGTGTTCCTCCTGCCATTAATGATATTGATTGCATTACTTCTCACTTTGACCTTTCTGTTTTTGCCGATGACATACAAAATTATTAAGGTAATATATAACTCTCTCGATTCGTCCCTACTTCAAGAAGATCTTAATGCCTTTCTTACTTGGTGTGATAAAAATTTTCTTGAACTTAATGTTAATAAATGTCAGTCCATGAGTTTTTCTAGGAAACGCCTCCCTTTGTCCCCTCGAACTTATCACTTCTGCAATGAACCCGTTCCTGTAGTTTCATCTATCTGTGATCTTGGCATTAAATTGCATAAAGAGCTAAATTTCCGTAGGCACTTCGACCATATTATTGTAAAAGCAAATTCTTGCCTTGGTTTTATAAAGCGTTGGTCTAAGGAATTTTCCAACCCTTATGTTACTAAGTCAGTCTTCACCATATATGTTAGACCCACTCTCGAATACGCCAGCCAAGTATGGTCTTCTTATAAATCCACCAACTCTAATAGAATTGAAGCTGTGCAGCGGAGGTTTCTCCGTTTCACCTTACGTTATCTTCCTTGGTCTGATCCCCATATCTTACCTCCCTACGAACATCGATTGCAATTAATCAATCTACACACCCTTGCCAAACGCCGTGCGGTCGCTGACATACTCTATCCACCAACTTCTTACCGGTGCCATTGACTCTACGGTGCTTCTTGAGCTAATATTCATTAATACCAATCCACGAAACCTTCGCTCCATCCCCTTCTTTCACCTTTCTACTTATCGCTCAAATTATGGCAATTACAACCCAATAACTAGAATGCTACGCTTAGCCAATAATTCACAGCACATATTTGACTCCAGCCCTAGTTCCTCCTCCCTTAGAAGAAATCTTTGCTCCAACTACCCATAAACATCCGTCTCATTAGTTATAAGTTAAGTTAAGTTTCTAGATTGTTTAATTTAATTTAATTATGTATTATGAATTAATTAATTAATTTTTTTATATTATTTTATTTTTATTGCTTAAATTAAGTAAGTAAATAAATAATAATTTCATATGAGGTAAATTGTGGTGAAAATACGAGGTGTGTGAATGGTGCCATCTCTAAATCCTTTGTGGATTTAGTTTTGAGGAAGAACCAGGAACATTTGTTGTTCTGTTCAAATTATTGTGGATACAGAAGGTATACACACTATAGAAATATAGATATCTATAATAAATATAGGTATATAGTAATATCCTTAAATGAGGTAAAGACGAGTAGGAATAAAGAGTGTGGCGTTGTTAGCTTTATTATATAGATATGTAGATAGATTGAAGTGTACGCAGGAATATTACCTAATTATTTAATTATCTAGGTATTATAAGTAAATTTTTTGTGTTTTTGATAATTTACAATAAAACTGATTTTGAAAACACGGAAGGGCAAGAAATGTCAACTTTGTTGTTCTTTGAGGAAATTCCATGTCAACTTCGTTGTTGTTTGACCGATTTCAATTAAATTAATATATTTTGCAGCTTACATAGATGTTCAAAGGGTAGATACGTGCATTCAAGAGGACACAAGCCCTTCGGGTAGGGGAACAAAAAAGAATATACCCGAGGTAAGGCATGCCTGTCGTAAGAGGCGACTAAAATCCAACCTCCGTATAATGAGATTGAACGTTGCATAAATATGCAATGAGTAAAACAAATAGATACATTACCCCAGGTGGCAATCCAGGTTCACTGGAAAATCCACCCTCTTCAGAGGTCTGCTCTACGGATTCTGGGGAGAGCCAATTATTGCATTTAATAAATCTCTTCTTAAAAAAAGCAATGGTTGCTCGATCACCTCCATCCCAATCGAGTGACAACGGTAAGAAGAGTTCGCCGGTAACGCCAGATGCGCGAGTAAAAAGGACTCAATGAAAACAGAAATTCTTGAGAAAGATAATAATGAACTTCGTCAAAAACTTGATGAAGTAGTAAAACTTTTAAAGAAAGAAGTTAATCTTCTTCGTAAGGAAAATGAGGTGCTGCAGAATAAACACCACAATGACTCGAAGGCTGGTTCATCACAAGCGAAAAATGTCACTTATGAGACTGATGAAGAAGAGCTAGCCCGCGAAACAGATAAGTTCTCAAACAAAAGGCCGAGTAAAAAATGCAAGGCTGGATGGCGCCTGTTTTCCTGAAAAAATTGCATCACCAAAAGATGCCAATATTAAAGAAAAACCTATTAAAATTAGGCCTCCGCCACCAATAAATGTTGTCGGTATTGCGGAGTATAACCGACTGCAAACTATCTTAAAGACGTTTACACCATCAGACCTTAAGATTATTTCACTTAATAACAGCAAACGGAAAGTTTGCGTGAAAGATCTTGAAAGTTATCGTCTCCTTTCGCGAAAACTAAACGAAGAAAATGTGGAATGGTACACTTATGAGAATAAGTCGGAAAGACCTTTACGTGTTGTAGCGAGAGGTTTGCACCCATCATGACCAAAAGACGATATTATTAACGATCTAAAGAGGAACTATAAGATCTTAGATGATGTGAAAATCGTCAAAAGAGAAACACAAAAAAAGATAGCGAAACAAATGTGGTACAGCGTGGTCTTCCACTATTTATTCTTACTTCTGATAAGGCAGAGAAAATAGACGATATTTACAAGATTAAAACAATCCTCAATATTGTTGTTAAGATCGAACCTTTAAGAAAGAGTTCAAGACTGATTCCGCACTCTAAACGCTGTCAAGAATTCAATCACACGCAAAGTTATTGCAAAACAGAACCTAGGTGTGTAAGGTGCGCCGGAAATCATCTTACTAAAGACTGCAGCTCAGATAGAAAAAGTACAGCAAAGTGCATAAATTGTAATAAAAGTCATCCGGCCAGTTATAGAGGCTGTGAAGTAGCAAACGAATTACAAAAACGGCGATCAAAATTCACCAAGCCAAGTAGAAAAGCAAGTTCTTAAGACCCTAAGAGGTGAAATGCCCAAATACCCAAAGCAAAAGATCAATCAACACAACCAGAACAAACACCAAAGAAAGGTAGTGTAAACACATATGCCCAAATAACGGCTAAGAACATACCTTTACAAAAAGATACTGCTAGTGATCCACTCACGAACGTCTTAAACATAATCCTTTCGAAAATTGAGGATTAATGTGGTACAAATAAACTTATATTTGATAGGCTAACTAAACTCGAAAACAGTTTTCGGCCAAGACGCCCTACAAAAAGAAAAACATGATGGAAAAGGTCAAAATAATTACTTGGAATGCCAACGGATTATGGCAAAAACTTGGAGAACTAGAAATGTTTATGCATGAGAAAGATATTGATATTTGTTTGATATCGGAAACGCATGTCAAGAAACAATCAAATAGTAAGATCAATGGATATTTAGAATACCACGCAACTTATCCGTCGAACAAAGCAAGAGGTGGGGCATCTTTATTTATAAAAGAATGCATTGAACACACGATAAGAGGCTGAATCAATGCAATTAATCGGTGTACAGGTTAGAACTCAGAATGTTGTACGGAATGTATCTTCCATATACTGTCCTCCACGATGTAAAATTGAAAGAATGAATTTATGAACGTCCTAAACTTACTTAAACAAAATTTTATTCCTGGTGGGTGGTGACTTTAATGCGAAGCACAGCTTTTGGGGATCTAGAGGTATTTCTCAAAAGGGTCGAATGCTCTACGAAGCGCTAATGGAAAATAATTGCGATTTTCATTCGACTGACAACCCGACTTACTGGCCGACTGATCCATAGAAAATGCCTGACCTTATTGATTTTTTTGTGGTCAAAGGAATACCCTCAAATAAAATTAATATAACAGAAAGCTTTGACCTTTTCTCAGATCATTCTGCTGTTATTCTCACTATGAGCGAAAATCTTGTTATAAATGAAAAACCACCCACGCTAACCAATGGGAAACCCAACTGGGAAGGTTTTAAGAAAGATATAGAGGATAACGTTGAATTAAGGGTTTCACTACAAACGCCTCTCGAACTTGAAGACGCAGTAGATAACTTCGTCAATATCGTACAACAAGCCGCATGGAAAAACACCCCGTACGAAAGAGAAATGCTGCGCTTTAAAAACCTAAAATATGCGCAGGAAATAAAAGATTTAGTAAAAGATAAACGAAAAGCACGTAGGAAATGGCAGCAAACTCGAGCTCCTCAACACAAGGTAAATTTAAATCGCTTGTGTAATTTACTAAAAAAGACGATAGCAGAATTCAAAAATTCTGAAGTTGGAAATTATCTTGAAAGCTTGACAGCAGGAAAACAATCCAACTACTCACTCTGGAAAGCTGTTAAAGTAACGAAGAAACTAAAGCTCCCAGCGCCTCCGATAAAGAATGATCAAACCGAATGGGGAAAAAGCGACAAAGAGAAAGCAAACGTTTTCGCGGATTACCTGGAGAACACATTTAAACCTTTTGATGGGCAAGTACTCAACGAAAATTTAAATATAAGTTCTAACTCAAGCGCAAATTACATAACAAGAAATGTTACCCTTGCCGAAATAATTGGAGAAATAAGATATCTTAAGTATAAGAAAGCTCCGGGATATGACCTAATTACGGCCGAAGTTCGCAAAATGCTTCCTCGCAAAGGGTTAATTAATCTTCTTTATATAATAAATGCCACTCTAAGGCTAAAGTACGTTCCGAGCCAATGGAAGGTTGCGGTTCTCAAAGTTACAATGGTTCTCGAACCAGGAAAACCATCATATGATAAGAAATCTTATAGACCTATTTGGCTTCTGCCCGTTATATCTAAGGTCTTTGAAAAAATATTACTTCTGCGCCTGCAGCCTAATACCTGAACATCATTTCGGATTTAGAAGCAACCATTCGACAATTGACCAAGTGCATAGGCTCACTGACGTCATTGAGAAAACTCTTGAAGAAAAGAAAATTTGTTCGGCGGGCTTGCTAGACGTGTCGCAAGCTTTTGATAAGGTGTGGCACGAAGGCCTAAATTTAAAATTCAGACAAATTCTGCCTAAAGCAATTTATACGCTTCTAAAAGCATATCTAGAAAATAGACTTTTTAGAGTAAGACATGGAAACGATTACTCGGATCGCAAAGAAATAGTGCCTGGGGTACCACAGGGAAGTGTTTAGGTCCAATATTGTACCTATTATTTACAAGTGATATATCTCAAACAGAAGACACTATCGTAGCCACGTTTGCTGACGACACTCCAATACTAACAGTGATCCAAACGATAAATGATTCTACGACAAAATTATAAAAAGCTCTGAATAATGTCAATGATTGGACAAAAACATGGCGGATATCGCTCAACGAAGTAAAATCAGTCCATGTAGATTTTACGTATAAGAAAATTAATAGATTACTGGTATTTGTTAATACGGTTCAAGTTCCGTTTGCTAACGAAGAAAATATCTCGGAATGACTCTAGACGCGAAATTAAAATTGAATCCGCATGTTAAAAAGAAATGCGAAGAGTTAAACAATAATCTCAAGGATATGTACTGGTTGCTCGGGAAACACTATAAGCTCAGTATCGAAAACAAGCTAATTTTGTACAAGCAGGTGCTTAAGCCTGTCTGGACTTACGGTATACAACTCTGGGGTTGTGCGCGAGATTCTAATTTAAATACGTTTCAAACATTTGAAAATAAACTCCTAAGATCATTTGTAAGCGCACCTTGGTACATTAGAAACGAAGATCTCCACAGAGATCTCGGGATTCCCACGGTTCGCGATGAAATACAAAATTTTGCCCGAAATCATAGAAAACGGCTATTACAACACTGCAATAGTACTATATTCAAAATTATCGATGAGACGAATTTAGTACGCCGCCTGCGAAGGACAAAGCCTTCCGATCTATTGCACTAAACGAGAATCTGTTTTAAAATCGCTGTATAAGCATGAACTATCACCGGATAGTTGCCTGCAACACGTTAATTAAATTCGTTAAAAATAAATTGCTAGATAAGTTTCAACTTAGTTGCAATCGGGAGGAGGAGGTGTTTTTAGTGCAGTAAGAATCTCACTCTCCTATGAGCACGCGTTCTTCGGTCCTCATAGAGCCTTTTGAAGGTTTTACGCCTACCCTCAGAAAATAAAAAAAAAAGCAAAAAAAAGGGGGACACAAGCATCCAGAAGCTTTTCTCTAAGCGAACCTCTGTCTATCAACTCCTACTCTCCCCGTGGTGAACATTGGATGTCTATTAGCTTAACGGAAGATAGGGTTCCAATCCCTGTGGGATGTTTATGGCGGCAATAAACGAGAGAGGAGGGGAGGAGTGATTCCACTAAGGCACTTTTCCTTTATCCATTCTGCACCGGAAGACTTCTCCAGATGGAATCAACGGTGGCGTCTACAGTTCCAGTTAGGTTGAACTACTTATATGGGCTACTAGGACATATTCGTAGCCCAGGCCTATAAGGAGCGGTTTATCCGGCTCTCTGCCCTTGGAGTTATACTTAGGGTCTGGTCCTCCAGGTCGGGGGTTGTGCGTCGGGGTAACTTCACTACCACGTAAAAAACACCTGGTTCCGAAGTAAAAACAAGCCTCGGATATGGATGATTTTAAAGCTGACGACCCCATGACGGCTGACGAACACGTGCAGCCGAACAATTAGTGGAGAGCCTGGACAGACTTAAGGCTGACGTAACATCTATCCAGGAAGTGCGATGGAATGGAGAGGGCATACGGAGACTGCGATCGTGTGAGATCTACTACGGTGGGTGCTTCAAGGGTTGATGCTGTGAAAAAGTTCGATGTCGAGAAGGTGAAGTCGCGAGAGACCGCCAGAACGTTTGCTGACCACGTAACTCTTAATCTCTCAGCAAGTTCACCACCATCATCAAGTGCAGAGGACCAGTGGCAACACTGTCAACAAGCCATCAGAGTGCTGGGTTTTACTAGGCGACCACAACGAAACCATTGGTCCGATGAGGAGTGCCGGTTGCCGCATGCAGCTAAGGATGAGATACCGCTAGTAGGCATAACGTTCCATTCAACTTGGACGATCATGGCCAACAGTTCCGTCCACCCGACCTAACCGAAGTGCGGCTGGCGATATCCAAACTTAAGTCGTACAAGGCTGCTGGTGCGGATGGTCTACCAGCCCAATTATTCAAATCAGCGGGAAATTAATTGGTAAGGAGCATATACCAACTCATCGGCAAAATTTGGTCGGATGAAAGTACGCCCCATGAATGGAACCTCGGTATAGTGTGCCACATCCACAAAAAAAGTAGATGCTCTGAAATGTACCAACTACAGAGGAATTAGTCTCCTAAACGTCGCTTATAAAATCTTGTCGGCTATCCTGTGTGACCGCTTAAAACCTTTTGTCAACGATCTGATTGGTCCCTATCAGTGTGGTTTTAGGCCAGGCAAGTCAACCGTCGACCAAATGTTCACACTCCGACAGATTTTAGAAAAAAACCCATGAATTCCAGATCGATACACACCACCTCTTTATCGATTTTAAAGTCGGGTATGATAGCGTGAAAAGGGACAGAGCCATGTCTCATCTGGGCATCCCTGCCAAACTCGTTCGATTTTGCAGGATGACGATGGAGAAATCTCGCTGCTCCGTCAAAATCGGTAAGAACACCACCGAATACTTTGATGTTGAGAAAGGATTGAGGCAAGGCGACGCGTTATCATGCAACCTATTTAGCATCGTTCTTGAAGCAATTGTACGCAACGCACATGTCAACACCAGCGGTACAATTTATCAATGGTCCGTTCAATTGCTTGCGTATGCAGACGACATAGACATTGTCGGCAGAACGAAGCGAGCTGTGGCAGGCGCATTTGCGAGCGACGAAACGGCGGCTGAAATGGGATTCGCGGTTAATGAGGACAAGACGAAGTATATGCTGTCACCGAGAAAGGAATCTCAACATCGTCAACTCGTGCAAAATATCACGATGGACAGATATAACTTCGAAATTGTCATCAAATGAATTGACATCAAACGAAGAATTACACTTGCCAACCGCTGTTTCTTCGGGCTAAGAAGGCATCTAAGTAGTAAGGCCCTCTCTCAGAGAACTAAGGAGACCTGATATTATACAAGACCCTTATCATCCCGGTCCTGCTCTATGGGGCAGAAGCATGGACATTGAAAAAATCGGATGAAAGTCTGCTAGGGTGCTTTGAGAGGAAGATTCTTCGTGTGATTTTCGGCCCGGGGTGTATCGAACGATTGTGGAATAGAAGATTCAACGACGAGCTATGCGGGCTATACAGCGACGTTAACCTGGTCAAAAAGCTTAAAATACAACGACTGAGATGGCTGGGGCACGTGGAGCGTATGGACAGCAACGCACCTGCCCGACGGGTCTTCGAATCCAACCCCGATGGTGTACATAGCAGAGGAAGAACGCATAACAGGTGGCGCACACAAGTGGAGAACAACATAAAACAACTTGGTGTGCGAAACTAGAAGCGGCTAGCTAGGGACAGAGCTGACTGGAGGGGCTTGTTGTTTGAGGCCGTAGCCCATCCTGGGCTGTGAGCGCCATCTAAAGTAAAGTAAGTATATAAGTGAAGAAGAATTATATAAGTGTGAAGAAATCGACTACAATTTGCTTTTCGTTTCGTTTGTCTTGTTTTTTTGTATTTTTAACTGTTGAAAAATATCTGCCTGTGCCTGTCAAGTGAAGCAAGAAAAAACAAAGTATATAATATGCAAATATTGTAGAACATAATGAAAAAAATATAACAAACATATTTATTTTAGTTTTATTTAATATCCAATTTTCAATAAGTTATTCATTTATACAGAGTCATTGTCAAATAGGCGGAGCAAAATCGCATCGTCACCTCCAAGTGGTGCCTGCTGGACAGCCGAAAGGTGAATTAACGACGAACTTTGGATCTATTCAATGCAAGAACTGAGACACCTGAGTTACCTTCTCAGGAACTAGGAGCAAAAGATTACATATCGCCCTGAAGAACCAGCTCTCCACGAAACCCAATAGCTTCTGACGCATAATGTGCGGCTTATTGGTCAGCATCTGATTCCATAGGGGCGGCTGAATTTAAAAACCTGAATGGAAGAGGTAACTGAGCTATTTGTGGAACTAAACAAAAGTTATAACAACAAAAAATATGGCAATGAGTACAACGAATAGATATATTACCCCAGCTTGCAATCCAGACAAGCTGGAAAATCCACTCTCTACGGAGATCGGTCCTACGGATTCTGGGGAGGACCAATTATTGCTTACAGGAAATAGACGGAGTTCAAAAACACTAAGAACCATAACCTATGAAAAGATCGAAATAAGAGATCGGTAGTGTTCTACTAAAAACAACGCTAAAATTGAATCCGAAAATTATTTCGATAAATTGCAGAGAGAAATTTTTGCCAGAAAACAACTTAAAGTCCTTATTGAAAGTCTTCAGTAACAAGTTAAGAGACTCGAAAAAAATGTCAGCTTGCTTGACAAAAAGTCCGTGAAAGACAAAAAATCAAGTCCGAAGTCACCAGTAATGAAAAGCCCACAAAAAACTGCAAACGAGTTTTATACTGATGAGGAAGAACTCCTCCTTGAAACTGATGGAAAGCGAAATAAACGTAAGTCCAAGAAACGAAAAGCAGAGGGTAGCCCAGAGACTGTTCAAAAAAGTCAGCAGACAGCTTCAAAAGCAGATACTGCTGCAATAATGAAAACATCCAATAAAGAAATAGGAGATACATCCCTAAAGAAGTCTTATGTTAAGGGCACTAGGCAAACTGCACCACCTCCAATCATGATTTCTGGATTGGCAGTGTTTGGCGAGCTTAAAGTCATGGTAGAAAAATGTACGAATAAGGCATGTAAATACACATCATATAATAAAGACAATTGGAAATTCATTGTTGAAGACGCCGATGCGTATAGATCTGTCACTGAAGAATTGAACAAAAAGAAAATTCAGTGGCATTCGTACGAAAATAAAGCTACAAGATAGATAAAAGTAGTAGCAAGAGACCTTCACTTTTCATGTGCTGCCAAAGAAATTGTCAAAGACCTTATACAAAAAGGCTTCCAAGCTCTCGATGCCAATAATCTTATTAAAAATGAGATAATCAAAGACTCCATTGGGGAAACAACGACAAAAAAAGAGGTCTCTAAAATAAAGAGTCTCGACAAGATCTACAGCATTAAATCAATTATGGGCATAGTTGTCAAAATCAAACCAGTGCGAAAGTCGAAAATTGTTCCACGCTTTAAGCGCTGCCAAGCCTTTGGACATACACAAAAATACTGCAATCGCGAGTTTGCTAGTGTTAAATGCGAAGGCAAGCATGCAACTAAAAATTGTCCCATGGGCAGAGAACAGAAAGCGAAATGTATTAACTGTCAAGGCAATCATCCTGCAAGTTACAGAAGATGTCCAGTGGCCAAAAAATTCCAAGACACAAACGAAAAATTAAAACTGGGAACAAGCTTAGAAACTCAACAGACACAAAAGCAATAGTTGAAAGTAAAATGGTAACTGTAGAAAACAAAACTAAAAATCAACCGGCAAAAGCAATTGCACTAAGCAAAAGTGATGAGAATAAATCCTATTCCCAGCACTTGTCAAACCCCTACAGTGGGGCGTTTCATCTGGCAGACACTTTTAAGATGTCACCTTCTTTTTCCATTTTTGTTTTTGTATCTATAGCTCAATTTTTTGGCTAACGATAGAAACAGGTTTATAATTGAAAAGTTGGCTGTCAAGTCAGCTTCTGTGCATGCAATTTTTTGCATAAATACTCCTAGCTGAAATATTGCCGGTACATCTGAAGAAAGACGATCTTTCAAGTCTGTCACGACGGAATCCAGTTGGGGAATATACGGTTTTCGAAAATACTTCCCGACAGGTAGACTGTCAACGCTTCATACGAAAACAACACGATATTTTAAGGATCCAAAATTTATATTTTTCTGTCAGTATATTATTTCCGTTTCAAGGTGTATTTGTATGTCTATGATTAAGGAGTAGCTCTACCGCAACGTTACTTTAAAACTTTTATGAATACAAACTATACAATATAATTGCCGTATACAAACTTGGTATACATTCCGTTCATCAAAGTACAGGTAGGCCTCACCTAACGCGGGAGTTACGTTCTGGAAAAATACCGTGTTAAACGATACAAGCCAGTGCAAATAGGGGGTTGCGTTCCATGATTTCAAAAAACGCACAAAAATTATTTTTTTTTTAGAATTTTATTTACTCAAATTGGAACTATACAAGTTAAAGGATTCCTGAAGGGATATCCTAAAAAAACCGCGAACGCCAAACCCGAGGGGTCGGCCCGATTGTTCGACATACGATAGTTCAGTAATAACACCGACAGTAAATTAAATATAAAACGTTTATTCTATAATATAATCCGCACTCTATTAAGTCCAACTTAAGACTAACTTATCCAAATAAACTAATTATATCCAATGCATCGTGCAAGGGTGAATGGAACGCCCACTCAGCATTTATTTCCATATCGTGGGAATAGCGACTGGCCTTCGAATATTCAAGTGCATTTACCTTTTGACTAATTGCACTTTACAGTTATAGTCGCGGGAAATGCACTGTTTTAACTTACATAAAATGAACAAACAAAATCACAAAACATAAACCATAACTGCCTTAACTGCCTTAAGCTGGCAATATAAACTTCATAAAATACTAAAAAAAAAAGAAAAAAAAATACTTTTAAACTAAGCATAAGAACAGATCGCAGATCATTCTTTATCACTGCTAAGTAATACATACGTGAGCATTTTGGCAATGCATCAATATTGTTTTTTTTTTGCTGAAAAAATCCGTAATTCCGCGTTATTACATACACTTTTAGAGTTTTCGTTTGGTACCAAAAATCAATTTATTTTTGATTTAGATCTGTCAAAAAACTGATTTTGACAATTTTCGCCTTCGATTGGCAACAAAATTGATTTATTTTGTGATTTTAAATAAATTTTGCAGATCTGGATTTTTCGGCAGATCTACCCCTCTTTTACTAATACCAATATGGCATCAGCTTGACAAGGACTTTGTTTGATAATAATTTGTTTCGGTTGCAAGAAAGAATTAAAATAGTTTTAGTTCATATGAAAGCAAAAGTGAATTATTTTATTCGTCAAGCTCATTTTCGGACATACAAACTTGAAATTAAAAACAACGTTCGAGTCAACATTTGCCAGCTGATATCTCTTGCTGGTTCGCAGACACAAATGTGCACTCATACTATAGCAAATAAAAATCAATCTGAAAACGTATTCGATTCCTTACGAAAAAAATCAATTTATAGATCAAAATATAAATTTACCAAAAGAAACCCCCATTAATAATGGGGAAGTCTCTATTTCAGTTCATTCATATTTAAGAAAAACAGTACGCATGAATATGAATTACTTGCATGAATTTGAAAACAAATATGCAATATCTCTACAAACAACGTAAATGTAACATAAGAACAATGCAATTGTTTTGTTTCCGATACCGCGTTAGAACCAGGCTTTTAAACGTGTTAAACAAAAATTGTTCGCAAAAAGTGAAACGTGTTAGATCGAGGCCGTGTTAAAAGAGGTACCCGTTAAGCGAGGCCTACCTGTATACAGTAATTATATCCATTTAAATTCATTGAGATTTTTTTTCGGATAGGTCTAACGTGTCTCGAAATGCGAGGACAAAAATAATTTTGTCAATGAAAAAAGAAAACAAGCTATTAATCGAAGAGGAGAGTGCTATTGATTACTAAAATATACTGCAAACCAACTTTAACCCTAGAAAGCTAACGTTCGTCAAAATCTCAGGCATCGATCAAATATTTCCCACTCCCTTGCTCACTGTTTAACTTCTATGGGGTTAAGCAGATTCCGAAGTATACAGTTTTTCTAAGAACAATACACGAATATCCCGAAGACGTTTTTAGAAGTCATCTTCATATGAATTCGTCGAACTCTTCAAATTGGTAAAAAACTTTTGATCAGGGTATGTCCTGAAATATTTTAATTATATTTATTTTTTATTATTTAATAAAAAGTTGGTCTTAACAATAAAATATTGTTAAAGATGTAAAACAAAAATATCAGCATTACTCACATGCTTGCTTGTATACTTTTGTGCAATTGAAAGATACGATTTTGCGATACTTTTACTGTAGTATTGCAGTTTAACTACACTAATGAACACAAGTAGCCGCTCGATTTTTTTAAAAATAAATTAACCGGTTTTGTCAAGCCACGACCTGTCAAAAACCATTTAAGGATGTCTCCAATTTAAATGAATTTAAAAAAAAAACTCCACAAAACTCAAATTTTACTTCAAAATAATCGAAATTTTTCGATTTAATTTATTGCTCCCTAAAAAGTTGATTTTAGACCTTTTAGGTGAAATTTCAAAAACAAAATATTGCTCTAATGTCAAGATATATTAAGCTGCCTACCTTTCAAGTCATGAACTGTCAAAATCCATTGAATCATCGCTTCGGATTAAAAAACCTCTACAAAATTCAAATTTTACCTCAAAAAATTCGAAATTTTTTCCTCCGGCAAAAGTTGATTTTAAGCCTCTTGTATGACATTTGTAAAAAAGATTATCAAAGCGTCAAAATATAGTTCGCTGTCGAGCCATGAGCAGTCAAAATCCATTGAAGGATTGCTCTGATTTTAGTGTTTGGTAGCGTGAAAAATCGTACGAATTTTCACATCAAAACCCATAGAAAAAAAAAGTGTGGGAAACTTGGTGAAAATCAACGTACAAAATGGATCTCAAGAATTCGGTTAAAATTGTCATTTGCACGTCTTTTCTAACTTTATGGTGCTTGTCAATTATGCATGAATATAATAATGATATATCCTTGTACGTTGCTTATGCTAAACAAATCATAAACTAGAAATTTTGTTCTGCAGTACATATGTCCATGAAGATAAGGCCATTGACTTCACTTGAAACGAGTAGGTTTTACTTGTGTAAATCAAAAACAATGATTGTAAGTTGAATTTTATTAGTTGCGTATGAAAGCGCTCCGAATGGCTTACATTTTGTGCGAATTTAGTTTTCAAAGGTGTGTGATAACGTACAAAATAGGCTGTGAAGTAACGTTATCAGACACCTTTGAAGAGCCTTATTTCCAAAATAAAATTTGAATTTTGGACAGTTTTTTTAATCCATTTTAATCGGAGCAATCCTTCAATGAATTTGACAGTTCATGGCTTGGCAGTTAGGCAATAAACTATCAGCCCTATTCTGGTATCTTTCGATTCACGGGAATATTTCACTCAATTTTTCACTATTTAGATATTTTCAAATGTCTTCTATCTTTTGAGTCCAAAGCTTTACTAATATTTTGTTTGTTTAATTCTTAAGATTATACCTTTTGAAACAATTCGTTTTTTTCGTCGGATAGCAGAATACAAATATTCACGTGAACGTTTAACAGAATTAGACTGTATATTTTGACGTTTTAAAATATTTTTTTTCAAACCTCACAAATAAGGCCTTAAATCACCTTTTTCCGAATTCAAAAATAAAATCGGAAACACTTCGAATTTTCCGACGTAAAATTTTAATGTTGCAGAGGTGTTTTAATCTATTCCAAGCGGCGCCATCCTTCAATGGATTTTGTCGGCTTATGGCTTGGCAGGTAGGCAACGAAATATATTTTGATGTTCTGATGATATTTTTTCTAAGTGTCACCCAAAAGGCTTAAAATCAAATTGTTCCGGAGCATAAAATTTGACTTTTATAGAGGTTCTTTTAATCCATTTAAATCGGAGCGATCGTTCATTGGATTTTGACAGTTTATGACTTGACAGGTAGGCAACTTACTATATCTTAATATTTTTTTGCAAATGTCACCCAAAAAGTCTAAAACAGACTTTTTCCGGAGCAATAAATTAAATCTAAAAATTTCGAATTTTCTGAGGTAAAATTTTAATTTGTAGAATTTTTTAATCCATCTAAAGAAGGGTACACATTATCGAACCTACGTGACATTCTTGTAGGATATCGAACATGCGTAAAAAAATCTCGGGTACACATTTATCAGTTTTGTTGTCTGTTGCTCAAGGAATGATTTGCATACACGTCATCGATCAAGAACGCTGTCTGACAGGCAATATCAAATTTTGTGAGCAGGGCAACATGCCTGTCATGCCATCAAGCAACTGTACACATTATCGAACGTGAGCAAAACTGTCACGCAGGGTCCATAATGTGTACCCTACTTAAATTGGAGCGATCCTTCAATGGAGTCTGAAAGTTCATGTAGGTAGGCAGCTTAAAACATCTTGATATTTGAGCAATATTTTGTTTTCCAAATGTGGAATTAAAAATTTCGAATTTTTTCACGCAAATTTGAATTTTGTACCAGATTTTTAATCCATCTAAATCCGATTTTGACAGTTCATGACTTGACAGGTACTCAACTCACTATATATTGACATTTGGATAATATTTTTTTTCCCAAAAAATATTTTCAAAGCGTCAAAATATAGTTCGTTACCTATCTGTCAAGGCATGAGCTGTCAAAATCCATTGAAGGATGGCTCCGATTTAAATGGATTAAAAAACCTCTACAAAATTAAAATTTTACCTAAATAAAACGAATTTTTTCAATTTAATTTATTGCTCCCTAAAAAGTTGATTTTAGACCTATTAGGTGAAAATTTGGAAAACAAAATATTGCTCAAATGCCAATACATAGTAAGTTGCCTACCTGTCAAATCATGAACTGTCAAAATTCATTGAAGCATTGCTCCGACTTAGATGGATTAAAAATCATGTACAAAATTCAAATTTTACCTCAAAAAATCGAAATTTTTCGATTTAATTTATTGCTCCCTAAAAAGTTAGACCTTTTAAGTGAAATTTGGAAAACAAAATATTGCTCAAATGCCAAGATATATTAAGCTGCCTCCCTTCAAGTCATGAACTGTCAAAATCCATTGAAGCATCGCTCAATTTATCTAAACAATAATGAAATAAAAACAAAGTTTTCTTATAGCGAAAACCGAAACCAAACCACCGAGACCGCCGAGACCAGCGAGACTCTCGTCGAATTTCGGTACCAAAAATACGGTCTCCTCTCGCTCTCGTTTCGGTCTCGTCTTCGGTATTTTTAAAGGAGTCTCGTATCGTTGACGAGACTGAAACTAGTTGCCAGCCCTAAGAAATATTACTGGTGTTTTACATTAATGAACGCGATACTGGTAGTGTTGCTGTATCTTTACAATTATGAACTCAGCCATGCTCTAAAGTTTCCCTCTGTATTTATTAGTATCGGGAATAAGCTTTCCCAGGCAATTTTGTCGTCATTTCATACGGTTTTTTTTCGAGGGAAATTTATTCCGTGGGAGATTCAATATCACAGAAAAAAATTCGAGGGAATAACATATTCCGTAGGAAGCTAAGTTCCTGGGCGGTTCCCGATAAGCTCAGTCCTACCAAATAAGATCTCATATTTGTGATACCGCAAGATCCAGTTCTTCTTTTTAACAGATAGGCAAATTTATTCACCCATATTTTGATCGTGAATATTTTTTTTTTTTTACAAAAATTCATTCATGCTTGCGGAATTCGGCCCCTGGATCCCTTAATGGAACCTGATTTCTTGCGGAATTTTAAGAAACAGTTATTTTATAATTATAATTACCTATATATAAATTACTTAAAATAATTTCTGGAAATAAAACTTATTCAATTGAATCAAAAAGAACAACAATTTTATTTTTTTTCGTATAGAATCATGAATCATGATCATGAGCAATAATAAAACACAGCTAAACTTTCTGTAGCAGCTCAGAAACACCGAATAACATTAGAAATATTTAAAAAATGTTAATCTTAAGTTCTTAGACATCGTCTTATTTATTTCTGACACAAGCATATAGCACAGAGCTCAGGTTGCTCCTTCGATCGGTATGCAGTAGCTTGCGATTTCAAGTAAGTTTCTTTTCACTTTTTTTAAAAATAAGATACATTTATATACATTCAGAATTAAGAAAATCATCTACGCTAAAACGATGAAATGTAAACAAATCTCACTTTCTAATGTTCTTAAAAATTGCATTCACTATGTGTGATATTGCAAAAAAAAGTAGCAATTTATTTAAAAAACAAGTTTTAATTTACAACCAAAAAATACCAAATTAATTCCACTACGCATTGAAATTTACAAATCCTTTATTATTTTTTGTTAATCGGTAATTTTCGATTAGTTTTTTTATGCAATTTGAAATCGATAATATTATAAAATTGGTAAATTTTCGATGAAATTGCGATTTGTTGATGGCAATGTTGTTTTATTTCGTTCAAGTTATTGATATTAAAAGTGATGATTCAGGACTTTTAAGTGTCAATATCATCATTTAAGACATTCTTGAAAAGTCCGAACAAAAAGTCATAAAAACATAAATTCCGAGCTAGGGTAGCACACTGGATTCGTTGTTCGTGATTTACATCCGCACTGAAAATATTGTTTCCGTGAAGCTCACTATTCTGTTATTTTTTTGCTGACACAATTTCGTTGAGCTGCCTGCACAGCTATCAAAAAAAATTGCTTTAATTAAGTTAAACGTGCATTATATATGTGTCTACCTATGTAGTATAAAATATTGCATTCGAGTATAAATATAATAAATAATATATAAATAAAGTCATTAGATTGGTTCATTAGTATTTACAATAAACCGAGTTATTATTGAAATGAAGTTTTTCATTCTTTTCTTAGTCTGGTCGGAAATATTTTTTAAAATTTATAGACCGAAATTTGTCATCTATACGAAACGCGTCGTAAAATTTTGTAGAATTTATATACAAATCATATAAATTAAGACATACGAGATACCTACATATATTATATCTCAAAGAAAATGTTACGCACACCGAGAAATCGTACTGCGCCAGGCAACAATTCTTGTGCAAAATGCACAGAGCCAGACACGGACGAGATGGTGCATTGCGATAAATGCGATTTTTGGTTTCATTACCCATGTGCCGAAGTGACTGGCGATGTGGAAAAGATGGATTGGAGTTGTCACAACAGCTCCACCCAAGGTGAATAAAATAAAATAACATCAAAGAAGAACAAATCTCTGCCGTCTACAATTTCCAGATGTTCGCGAAACTTTAAAAAATCCACCTCGTGCTGCAACGCCTAGAGGAAGAACGAAAGCTCAATCAGAAATATATACATCTAAAGTGCAAGCTGATGCAATAAATGGAAGACGGCGAAAATGAGTCGCTCGAATCCCTTCAGAGCAGGAAACAAGTTTGCGCGTTCAGATGTGTCTCACAGGGCCTGCATTGGACATCGTGAGATATCGTCTAAGTTCTCCTGCATGTATGCAAGGGGATATCAAAGCTATACGACAAAATGGGAGACTAGATCCGCTAATGGATGATCTGATTTATCGAATAAAACAGGAGGTACCTCCGAAGATGGAATAGCTAGACACAGTGGTTCACTTTTCACAGCCTGTGCAAAACTTGACACCATTGATGCAAAGTTCCGGCCTGCAAGATCCTCTACGGAATCCTAAAAGAATTCTATGCGAAGCTGCCGGCATAAATGAAACTCCAATGTGTTCGATACAAAAATTGTATACAATCACCAAATTCGTCCACATTCAGCGAATGGGTAGGTTAGGTTAGGTTGTAGTGGCTGTTAAAAAAAATAATAACTAGCTAACACTCTTAGTCCAAAAAGAAAGGACCATTGTGATTGGGTTTTTTGCCCCCAAAAAAGAACTTAAAACCATTTTGAGCTTCTTATGAAGCGGATGAGACAATGGATGTCGATGAGTGCTAGTTCACTAATGTCACTGAAGAAGAAGTCTGCGTCTGTTAGACAGTGCAGGGCATATACAGAGGAGATGAAGAACAGTTTCCTCCTCCTTCTCAGCTACACAGCTTCTGCAGAAGTCGTTTGAACGCACGCCGAGTCTTGCAGCATGTCTACCTATGAGGCAGTGTCCTGTAATGACACCTATAGTGGAGCTAATGTGCCGACTGCATAGTGTGGTCAAGATCCAGCTATGGCTTATTAGAAGTTTTTATCAAAAAGTGGTAGGGGTATGATGTACTCTATGTTACTTTGTGGGATTATGAGCGTATTCATTATGTTAGCGTATCCAAAGCTATTGTTTTTCCACCGTGAGGTCGCCTCCAGGCGAGTAGCTGAGAAGGCTGCGGTTTGCTTGCTGAAAATATCTAAGGGTGTCAGATTAAAAAGTATTTTAAGTGCTGCAGTTGGACTAGTGCGCAAAGCACCATTTATACACATTCAAGCAGTCCGTTGAGTTCTACTCAATTTAATATTATTTGTCACTTTGTCTAGAGCAGTCCAACAAACCACCACTCCGTAAGTAAAAATCGGTCTAATAACCGCTGTGTATAGCCAATGGACTACGCGGGGCTGTAGACCCCATTTGTTGCCAATGGCCTTCTTGCAAGAGTAAAGAGAAACCGTGGCTTTCTTAACTCTTTCTTGTATATTGGATTTCCAGTTTCATTTCTTATCCAAAATAAGACCCAAGTATTTTTCTTCGTTCGAGAATTTAAGATTTCTTCCATTTATAGATGGAGGATCAACGTGCGGAATTTTGTGTTTTCTTGTAAAGAGGACAAGCTCAGTTTTATATGGTTTACACCTTAACCACAGCTACTTGCCAAGTTGGATAACTTATTAAATACAAATTGAAGGAGTTTACAGAGAGTATTTTGATGTTTCCTGAAACCGTAATAGAAACGTCATCCGCATAAGCAATCACTCTAAGTCCCTTGTAACAGTTCATACACCACTTAGTTCCAAATGAGAGGGGGTAGAACACCACCTTGTGGAGTGCCTCTACTAACAGATCTTATTGAAGATGAAACACCCAGTTTTGAGTTGATCACTCTGCTTATTAGCAGTTGGTTGATCAACTCGCCAAGTGAGCCATCTACCTTTAGACCTGAAAGCGCATTTGTAATTGCATCTGTGTCGATATTGTTAAAGCGCATTCTATATTGAGGAAAGCTACCAATGTGTATTCCTTGTGATGGAGGGAGTATTCGATAATGCTAACAAGTGAGTGTATTGCAGTTTCCACCGTTCTCTCTTTACAGTACGCATGTTGAGACGTAGACAAAAGTCTTGTGTCAATGTTGTTGCGAATGTGGATATCAATCAATCGTTCTAAAGTTTTAGAATTAAGGAAGATAGGCTAATCGGTCTTAGATCTTTGGGATTTGTTTGGGAGCTTTTGCCCGCTGTTGGAATGAATGGCAGTAGTATCGTGGTTGCTGAAATTTGAGTACCGATTATCATTCCACCGGTGTGCGAAAGTGCTTTTAAAAGTCGAAAAAATTAAATTTTTTTTTGTGTTGTGCTGCCTGTGTAAAATATCTTTTAAGCCCCATTAGTCTAAAATAAATTTTAAATAGAACCCAACTTCGTTCACGACAAAATCAAAAAATAATAATTATAGTCCCCCAATTGAATTAATTATATTAATTAGCCTAAAGTTACATTAAATATAAAATCCAATTAAAATAAATACACAAACAAAAATACACCGCGATTTACCTAACATAATTCAGTGTTCAGTTCATCATACAAAAAAAAACCAAGCTGTAAAAGAAAAAAAAACAACGCATCAAGCATAACAAGTACAAGCGGTAAATCTTTCCGTTTCCTTGTCACTTCTCGCAGTTGTACTAGCTTGACCAATGTAGGTAAAGGTGTATAGCTTATCACCAGTGCATGCATTACAAAGGTTAGTATAACGTCAGATGGATTATTGTTTGTTTTTTCTAGTTAACAAGGGCCGGCTCAATGAAAATTGTTACTAAGGTATAACACTAGCGACAATTTGTTATTGAAAAGTTCAAATTGGAATTTAGATTAAACATTCATTATACTTTGTCTGACTTATGTTTGATTTGTTTTTGAATGTTAAAATGGTTGGTGTATTAAGGGTTGATTATACCAATATTCGCGGTCTAAGGAAAAATTTTTGTGCTGCGTATGTCCACACTGTTAAAAACAGCCCAGCTCTTTTGGCACTTAGTGAGACCCAAGTAGGCGAAAATTCGGATCATTTGGTGTTTCGTCTATTTGGGTACAACTTAGTGCAATTATTCTTTTCCCACCATGGTCTCGCCGTATACGTAAGAAATGATGTAGCGTATCAACTCCAACCACAATATGGTTTGTGGTCAAACACAAATTTTAATTTCATGTGGTTAAAATTCACGTTAAATAAGCACATCTTACCCACATGTTTTATTTATCGGAACCCAAATTTGGATAGAGTTTCAACTTTTAACGAATTTGATGCTTTGTCCGACTCCATTCAAAGAATTGTTTCCCATTATCCTCACAGCGAAATCGTCATTGCGGGCGATTCGAGCTGTAAAGAGGTTATTAAGGTTAGAGAATTAAGTTTCGGGAATTATAAAGCCAACCCCACTGAGGAAAACCGGAAAAAGTTTCAACAAGCTAGAAAGACTTGCAACGTTCACATTCGTAGAACCAAAGTATTGCGTGACCAAAAATTAAGGCAAGAAATACTACAAAGTCCCAAAGGTAGTAACATTTTTTGGTCTTTTGTAAAAAACAGTCGGAAGTCATCGTCGTCTTCGATTCCAAAGCTCGTCTTTAATGAACCTTTTGTCAGCTCCCGTGAAAAAGCTAATTTGCTTGCAGCGCAGTTCGTTGTAAATTCGACGCTGCCAGAAAGTGTTATGACTCCTCCTGTACTTGAGAGCGTAACCGATTTTATGGGACGAATCTTCTTTCGCACTCGTGCAGTTGCTAGAGTCCTTAAAAACCTTGATATTCACAAATCCGCTGGCCCGGATAGAATTTAATGCTTCAAAAACTCAGTGCTGTCTTCTTTCGTTAAAGCAGAACCCATCCCCCATGTCGCTTTCCATTAGCGGCACTTGCATTGAAGAAACCGATTAGCTTTCAGTCCTCGGCATGTGCATCACAGACCACCTCTTGTGGAACGAACACATATTTGATGTCGCCAAAAACGCTGCAAAGTGTTTGGGCTTTCTTCGATGTTGCAAGAAATTCTTCTCCCCGTTTGATCTGGCTGTAATCTAAAAGGCCTTTATTCGTCCAAAGCTGGAGTATAGCTCGCACATTTGAGAGCTGCCAAAACTCACTTCAATCTTTTGGATACAATTCGAAATAGAGCTCTAAGGATGATTGGCGATAGAACTATTGTGGAAACATTTACACCGTCGAAATGTTATATGTCACTCACTATTTAATAGCTATTTTTATAAACAATGTTCGAGCGAAATAGCCAGTTGCATTCCTCCCCTAAATTTTTCAACCGTAATACTCGCGCTTCTAGGAATGCTCATGAGTTTACCCTTGAGCCCGACTTCGGACGTACTGTTAAGTACAGTGAATATTTCTTTAGCCGTACAACGCGAATGTGGAATACTTTATCCGGCTCTATTTTCCCCTCCCATTTTGATATTCAGAAACTAAAAACAAATGTGCATCGGTATCTCCTCTTGCATTCTTCCCTACCTTCCTAACGCTCGCACTGTGCTTGTTCATTTGAAGGGTAGTCAAAACCCGTTTAGTGCGCGCATCCGTTTAAAAAAAAAATTAGGGAGTAAGAATTCTTTAACGCTATTTTTCACCATGATGCATGATCTCAGATTATCGTTATCCGAAGCATATAGTGTGTATTCTGGAGTCCTAACTTCACGAACCTGGTTATTGTACATTCATGGTTCCTGGATCAGGACTATGTCTTCCCCAGTGTTTGACAGCTGTAGGAGGAGAGAGGCCGAAGCCTTCTTGTACTGTTGTAGGTTAATCTGAGCTAACTGCAGTATCTTTGCTAGAATTAGGCAGAGAAACCTCCACAACGGTATTATTGAGTTCTTCCGTACCTGAAGAGTAATCCCGTTGAGAAGACATCAATCAACATTTGGCCGCATTCATTTATGTATCTTTTATCGTCTTTTTTGTAAAGAAACACTAATCAAATTTTTCGAGGGCTTCTTGCTTACAGCTTCTTAAAACAGTCTTGATTCTTTGCTACAACTTAATCTTACATATAATTAATCATAAATCTGCTAATTTTTATTCATTCTTGTCAAGAAAACTCAAGTAATCCATTTTTTGTGTAATTTCTTTCATACAGATTAATTTTTTTGCCAGTCGAACGGGATGCTCACCAGATTCCGCAAGTCCTGCAGGGAGTCAAACAGAATCTTCAAGTAACCAAGTAAGTGCTTTGGCATTTAAGAATTTAACTTTTTGGCCTGACAATCCGGACGTGTGGTTCCGAATTTTAGAAGGGCAGTTCGCGGTAGCCCAAATTAGATCAGATAGCACCAAGTATTTTAAGGCACTCGGTTTTCTCGATTCGCGTTTGGTAATATTGTGTAGGGACGTAATTTTGAATCCGCTCGGAAGCGGTTTATACAAACATATTAAATCAACCCTTCTTTTGCACCTCATCGAGCCTGAGAACATTCGTTTTCAAAAATTATTGCATGAAACGGCCTTACGCGATAAAAAAACTCAGTGAGCTTTTAAGACAAATGCGTACACTGGCCGGAAACCAATTTCAAGAATCAGTGCTTAGAAGTTTGAGTCTTCAGAGTTTACCGTAAACCGCTGAGGCAATTTTAACGTGTTCTAATGATGAGTTAGACAGCCTTGCTAAAACGGCCGATAGGATCGTAAGTTTAGTAGCAAATTCGACCGAGGTTTTCGCGATAGCCAATAATAATATTCGCCAACTCGGTCAATCCTCCAAGCTAGGAGGTAATAATACTTCAACGCTGCAGGATTTACAAACAGAAGTGGCGGCTTTACGCCGACAGCTCAGTCACCGCTCCAGCCAAGACATGTCCGCGTCTCCACGACCGTTTTCAAGTTCTCGCAAGCAATTCAGCCGACGCATGTGCTGGTATCATCGTCGTTTTGGCAACAAAGCTCGCAAGTGCGATCCGCCTTGCTGTTTCAGAAATCTCAATCAGAATTTTTCGGGAAAACGAAAGGCCCAGTCGTTAGTGGCTTCCGACTCGGGCACTCTCTTTGCAAACCGCCGCCTTTTCGTTAAGGTCTCAACAAATAAGCTAAAAATTTTGATCGACTCAGGGGCAGACGTCTCAGTTTTACCCGCGACTACGGCAATTAAAAAACGTCACCCGAGATCAAATTAACTTTTCGCAGCAAACGGCTCTTCAGTCTCGACTTACGGTCGCACACGTCTTTCTCTAGACTTAGGTCTGTGCCGAAATTTCTCGTGGGTTTTATAAATGCAATCGTAAGCAAACCCATTCTAGATGCCGCTTTCTTTCGGAATTTCGGACTACTAGTTGATTTGCTATTTTTGCATCTTGAAGTCCAAAATCGAATGCGGTTTTCATGATGTATGATTCTTGAGTCAATTCAAAATTACCATCATCGTCCTTCGTTACTTTCATTCCCAGGTAATGTTTTATAGCCCCCAGATCCTTGATTTCAAAATTTGATGACAACATTTGTTCAATTTTCTTTATCATATCAATTGTTGGACAGGGCACACCTATGTCATCCACATATATAATTATGTAACCAAAGATACTATTTACCTTGCCTGAGTACATGCATGGATCATTCAAACTTTGTTTAAAAGCGCACTTAGTTAGACAATCATGAAGTGCAGTATTCCATGACTTGACTGCCTGCTTTAAACCGTATATGCTTTTATTGAGTAAGCATACCTTATTCCCATTCCCTATCTCGTAACCAGGAGGCTGCTTCATATATATGGTTTCTTTTAGTTTTCCATTCAAAAATGCACTTTTTGTACCGAAATGGTGAACTACATATATACGTTCTGCTGCGATAGATAGCATATTCTACTACTGGCGCAAATGCTTCATCCATCGTAGCCCGTATCATACTTTTGAAGGAACCCCGGTGCGACTAGTCTAGCCTTGTACCGTTGAATTCCGCCATCTGCATTAGTTTTTATCTTATATACCCATTTACTGCCGATCGCCGTTTTCCCCTGAGGTAATTCGACTAAATTCCATTTTTGATTCTTTTGTAAGGATTCGACTTCATTTTGCATAGCACTCAACCACTTCTCCCGTTCATCGCATGATATTGCTTCTTCATAATTTGTCGGTGCAGTAAACTCTCGTACAACACAAATTTCTTCGATTAAACGTTTTGCTGGCTTGCCTTTATTGACACGATCTGATGTTCTTATTGGTTTTATTTCCTCTTGATTATACTTTTGGAAACATCTTCCCAATCCTCGCTTTCTACAATCTCCTACTAAAGCTCTTCTATCTCAGTTGACAATGGTTCTTCATGTTCCTTATTTGCTTTGTCAGAAAAATTGACTGTTATTTCATTATTGTTTTGAAAATCACAAAATTTTATGTCGCCACTTAGAACCACTCGCCTTGTATTTGGATCGAAACAACGAAGTGCTTTTGACTTTTCATCATACCCTAGGTCTGAGTGGATTGTTTTTGGCTTCTTCCCGCATCTGTTCTTACAATGCTCGATGAACTGCCTTAGAGTTTCAAATACTTCAGATTTGTTGGTAAGTAAACGAATAATTGTAAAACTCGAGTAATCATCTATATATGAGACGAAATACCGTTTATTGCCTTCTGTTGGGGTCTGCATCGGCCCACATATATCGGTGTGAATCAAATCTAATGGAGCGGATGATTCACTTTTGGACTGCTTTTGAAAAGGAATTCTTGTCATTTTTCTTTTTAAACATGTCTCACACATTGTTTGTATTCCACAACCAATAAGCTCAAGTTTTCAACCAGGCCCTCTGCATACATTTTACGTATTGCTGCATGGTGTCGGTGACCCATCTTTCTATGCCATTGATGAATACATTTATCGTTGTGTTCTTGTACATTACATACCGAAAATGGTTGCCGAAGAATGTAAACGTCATCGATTAGATCACCAACTCCAACTTGTTGCTCCTTGAACATAATCTTAGAGTGGTTGCCTTCAAAATGTATTTGAAAACCATTCCTGAAATTCATGTTTCCAACCAAACTTGGAGCGTAAATAACTTTAGAAACATTAACATCAAATACATCTCCTTTGTCATTAACGAACTTAAGTATGCCTGTGCCGATACCCTCAACAGAAACTGATTGTCCGTTTACAACTTCGACTGAACTCTGGTATGACTCATCAATAGAATTGCAAAAAACGCTTACTGTTGACAACATGACGAGTCGCCCCAGAATTTATTATCCAATTATACTTGACTTGAAACTTTATTAATTGTGTCTGAACTCTAATGAATTGGCTCTGGGCCTATAACCTGATGATTTTTAGTAACCAGACAAAAGTTACAAATAACAATTTAAAAGATTTATTATGAAATAATTTATAAACAAAAGAACCTTCCAGAAGGGAATACTAATATTGAATGTAAACAAAAATAATAATTAGATGACAGAAAAATCCTGTTCTTAAATATTTTCATTGTTTATGAGTAAGCGCTTAACTTAGTGTGTACATTCAACAAGCAGCTATAAAATCTTTTGAAAAGTATATACGTATATATATAAAAGTATATACTGCTTGATAGTAGCTATTATTAGGAACAAAATCGTTGAAAACACCAATATTGTGCTTTCTTCATTTGATACTCCCTTAAATTTGGTATCCATCTTTGTTAGGCTTCACCATACATACATCGATAAGATACCCTTGTATCTATTAGAGCAACACAACTCTTCAAAATGTAAATTGTCAACTAACGAGTCTTATGAAAAATCGAACTCGAGATTTAAATCAAAGTTGACATTAGGATGATAGAGAACACCAAAAAAGTGGGTCCGGCAGTTCCGTCTGTCTGTCTGTCTGTCTGTAGAACGATCTACAGCCTAAACGGCTGAGCCGATTTTGTTCAAACTTGGTGGTTAGGCGTTTTAGGTGATTGTCCAAAATAGATTTTTGAATCGTTGTTTTAGCCCCAAAAATAACGGTACTTGCCATACAAATTTTCTACCATCTTAATTATCTCAAAACCGGCTCTAACAATTTTGATAAAAATTGGTGTGTGTTCTACTTTGGGTCTACATTTTGGCTAAAAAATTTTTGTTTAATATTTTGTTATTAACGGTACCTGCCATACAACCATATTTTTGATTTTCGACTTTCTCATAAACGGTTCAACGTATTTTGATCAAAATTTTTATACAGGAGCTTCTTCAAATTCTAAATACTATTGCATTTCAAAATTTTCGAAAAATAGTTTTTTTGGATTTAAAAAAAAAATGTTTTTGAAAATTCAATATTTCGAAAATGGTTGGACCATTTTTTTTTTAGAAAAGTTCAGGAATAAAAAATTAAGTGAAAAACTTTAAAAATATATTTAGCCGTTTTATTAAGAATCTTTTGCATATAATGTAATCGAACATAGAAGCAAGTACGTGCGATCCAGTCGTGCATTTTATTTAAATTTAATGCGTATTTTAAGAATTAGTTTGATTTAATTGCGCTAAAACTGCAACAATATGTTTGCGCTCTCTTACCGTTTGGTCTTCCACGCCCCACAGTTTTAAAAAGACATTTTTTAAAATTAATTTTCGTAGATTAAAAAAATGTGTATGAAATTCGACCAGGGAAAACCACGGAGGGCAAAGCAAGGAAAACATAAGGTTTCTGAAAGAAATTCTAACAAGTAGTAGTAGACCTGCTCTTGACGAAACCGTGTTGGGTTGGGGAGACTATATGCTTCCAGTGAAACAACATTGTATCATAGACGCTACTTTCAAAGAGCTTAGTAATGCAAGATAACTTAGCAAGGGCGGTAGTTAGAAATTTATTTCTTGGGGCCTCTTTTATGGGTAGGAGTTATAAAAGAGTTTTTTTTTAAGGGGAAAAACTCCAAGTGAGAGTGAAAGTTGAAATAGAGGGATCAAAGTGTAAACAGCACTTTTTCAGGATTATAGCAGGCACCCCATTAGGACCGGCAGAATAATCGTCTTTTAGATTATTTATCTTACGTTCAACAACGTCTGATGAAATCGTAATGGAGTTTAAGGAAGTTTGGTTTCGAGATCTTAAGAAAGAGAAGTATTCTAAATCAGGCTGAAGGTCGGTATCCGAGAAAGATTTACGTAAGAATTGGGAAAATAAATTGGCGACTATTTTGGCATCATCGGAGCTAAAGTTCAAATAAGTTAAGGTAGAGGGGTAGCTATCAGACTTTCTCTTAGCATTGCTAAAAAGACAGAATCTTTTGGGGTCTGTTATAATACAGGATTGCTTTCGATTCAGCTAATCATGGTAAAGAGATTCGCAAAGGTCAGAGAAAAGGGAGTTGGCATTCTGATAACTTGAAAGATCAACGGTGGAGTGGGATGATAGGTAAATCGGCCAGAGTTTATTTCTTTTTTTTCTTAAAGACCGCAAATCACTATGATACAAGGGAGGAGAAGAATGGGTGCTTTTTGTTGAACCAAGGCACGGATAGGGTAAGGCAGTTAAGAACGTTAGAATAGAAATTGCAGAGGGTATGTCAATGTCAGCTGCGAGAGGTATGCTATTGAAGACAATAGATCTAAGCAAGCTGTTGAGCAAAGGGATACTAGCTTTCCGAAAATTGAATGTCAGACGATTTTCTGATAGATTAGGTTTCTGGGAAAGTTCGTAAGAAAAAGAGAGGTAAAGAGGAGGATGATATGAGTCTAATTTAGATAGAAGATGATCACAAGTTGATGCCCCACAATTGTCAACATCAGAAGAAAATATGAGATCGAGTTGACGACCCAAATTATTTTTGACTCCGCTTAATTGGTAAAGATCTAAGTCTAAGAGGCAATCGGTAAATAGAACTTCTTTGTCGGAAGTGGGATTTAGGGCTATGCAATAAGATTTTTCATCAGAGAGGACCCATTGAAGACTGAAGTTGAAGTCACCAACAATTATGAAGACATCGGAGTATTCAGCAGCATCATAAATGGAATCGGATGCATCAACAGCTAGCTGATAGCATTGAATAGGCTGAGAAGGTCGGATATAACAGCAAATTGTGAAAAGTGAGGTTTTCGAAATATTTGATTTAACACAAACAAACTCAAAAGAGGTAGAAAGTGAGGTTTTAAATAACATTGAATCATAACGATTGTGAATTGCCAATAAGACAACACGGCCACAAGTCTCGCTATCATTCGAGGAACAGTCTACCCGAAAGATATTGAAATGAGATAGGAAGAGCTCATTATCGTTTATATCGGCAGACAAATTTATTTCCATTAGCGCAAAGATGTCGAAGGGGAGCTTATGTGAGTTAGGAAAGAGGAAGGGGGTTTCGGAGCGAAGTCCTCTGACATTCTGGTAATAGAGAGATATGCATTTCGGAGGGTGATATTGAGGTAGAAGAAGCAGCCTGTTTGAAGGGTTAGGAGCGAAAATAATTTTTGAAATTAGTGCGACTTCTTTGTAAGTGGGAATTCTATTGGAATTCACAAAGGATGCAAAAACGGATAGGTCATTTGCGACATCTGAAGGAGTATGATTAAGGCTTTCATGATAACGTACAAACATTTTCCTTAGATCATCAGGGTTCGTAGGTAGGTCTTGTTGGTGAATGGATACCATAACATTCATTCTGGTTATCCTATCAACGCAAACGGAGTCATGCTTAACGTGGAGGTAAGCAAGGTGAAGACGAACTGTTGAGTAGATTCGGTGGTCTTTGAGACGAGAAAGAACATAGCGGTCATCATCGTGTTAGTCAACAAATTTCTTTGTTAACTTAAGGATTGGTGGGGCGGGAGGAGCAAAATGGTGAGGGTTACTAGTCCACTAGTCGCTTGTCACTAGTCACTTTTCTCTAGTCACTAGTCACTATTCACTAGTCGCTAGTCACTAGTCTAGTGTAAGAGAAAATGGTAAGCTACTTCAAAATACACAAGAATGGGAAACATAAAATCCTAATATGGGGTCTCCACGATCTAGATTTTCTAGTAAGCTAGGTCGCATTCTATGAAAATTGCTCATGGAGACCATAAATAGATTTCTATAAAAAATTTCACACTAGACATTGCACAGCTCATAGCATTCAATCGATAGTATACTATTTGGTTGTCATTTTCACTTTGAGGTTAGCGTTTGTGGCTGTTAAGTGTTTATGGTGTTTGTATCGTTATAATTCCTGGTTTAATTCCCTTAGCTGAATGTTTTTTTTTAAATCTATTAATGCTACTAGGGCAAGAGCACATCGATAAGTATTCCTTCGCGACATTTGTGCAGTTGAAATAGAATGCTATGAAATGCCCAATGCCAAATTTTGTAGCATTATATTTTTCTTTCTTTCTTTCAAAATAACAGATAGTATACTATAAAATATAGAAGGTGGAGACACCGTGTAAAAAGAGGAAGATAACTATCCGTATTGCTTTCTTTCCTCCTCCTGTTTGAGTTCTTAATGCATGTTGCACTCTTTGTATACCTAAAAGCGTTAATTGGTGCGCGAACTTTAAGGTTAACAGTCGAGTTTAAATATTTTTCAATGTTTTAATATACGCATCAATAAAAAGAAAACAACAACTAACAATAATAACTAGAGAGTTGTATTCACTGAGTATTTGTGTAGTATTGCTTTATTTTTCTCTGTAATTTGTTTAACATAATGTTTAGAGCTACAAGGCGAGATATCGGGTTGTGTGTGGCGCCTATTCATTCTCTGGTTCCACCTGAGCCTGGTTGTATAACGGTAACGGGTAGCAAAGAGTCGTTGTACCCAATGTAGACAAAAACAATCTGACGGTGTGTGTGGGTTCTACATAGTGTCTGGCTCAAGTTGTGTGTAAGAGATGGAGGGTGGTTGTCGGTTCCACTAGATCGTTTTTTTTTGTTAGTACTTCTGGTTCCCCTTAACCAAGTTTTTAAGGGAGTGTGTAGTGAGCTGACGCGGTTACATTGTTGTACTCACTGTTTTCTCCTCCCTTTTATTCTCTTGATTTGTATGTTTATTATTCCTGTATTATCCTCCCTTAGTTAAGCATGACATTACATTTATTATACTTATCTCTTATGATCTTTGGTATGCAGCTCAAAGTGTTTTTTTTCTTACCTCTCTTTGCAGCGATGCCGATTGACGAATGAAAAATAAATACATGTAACAATGTACTAAATTAATTCAAATAAAAAAAAGAAATCAGAATTAGTTTATTTTTTTGTCTTCGGGCATTTCTGTTTCTAATTTTGTCCATCATATATCACTAGTCACTAAAATATTTGAAGAAGAAAATGCGCAAAAATTCAATTAATAAATTTTCAGGAGTCAAAATCTTCACGTTTATCGATTTCGCTTAGTGCCAAAACAGCTGGCCTGCTTTTCGCAGTATGAACATACCCAAGTAACATTTTTCCTCTTATAACATACTCCAATTACTTAATGAGACTAATTTAAGGAAGCCAAAAGTAATCTTGAAGAATTCTTCTAGATTATTATAACACTGCTAAAACCCTTAAATTGCCTAGTTATGAGAGCCTCTTAATATTCCCTAACAGAATTGTATTCATCTTATGGGTTGACAGATGTATAATAATGAAAAAAGACCTCTTATATGACTCTAATAAAGCTCGGCTAAATCTTGTTGTAAGAAAGCGTTTCTTGCAATGGGAGTTGGAAAAAGGGAATAGAGAAAAAGAGAAGAGAAAAGAAAAGAGAATAAACCTTAACAAAGTTATATCTTTCTCATTAAAGTTTTTTTTTTTTGAAAGAAGCAAACTCTTCTAAAGTTCTTGCGTATATTTGTTATATGGCTAAAAACTGATGGGCTTGATATATATTTGTTTCAAAAGTAAACGTAAATAAAACACATATCAAATATTTTTTTTTCATGATATTTATTTTTCTTATAAAGTTTGAACGTTGAAATTATGTGTGAAATACTACATTATTTAAATGACCACCACGCGAATGGTTACAAGCATCGACTCTTTTGAGGTAATTTTCGACCACTTTTTGATACATATTGGGCGGTATCTCAGTCATAACTTGACGAATGGTGGATTTCAAGTGCTCAAGAGTTAAAGGTTTATCTGCATAAACACGGTCTTTCGCGTAGCCCCACAAAAAAAAGTCCAGCGGTATCAAATCGCACGATCTTGGTGGCCAGTTGATATCGCCACGACGAGAAGTTACGTGGCCAGGAAATGTCTGTTGCAATAAATCCATATCCGCTCTAGTTGTGTGCCATTTGGCACCGTCTTGTTGAAACCAGATATTCTGGAAGTCGTATTCTACAATAGCAGGCAAAAAAAGTCGGTTATCATATGACCATAACCCTCCGAATTGACGGTGACAGTCGTTCCATCGTCGTTTTGGAAGAAGTAAGGTCCAATCACACATCCGGACCAAAGACCTCCCCAAATTTTGTTGGAAAAATCGTCGTCCACCGCCTGTTGTTCAAACACCCATTCGACGTATCTACGATGTTGTGAATGGTCAGATGGCTTCAGTTGTTGAGGGAGCTGGACTTTATATGGATGTAGGTGTAGATGCAAATGCAAAATACGCCATAATATGCCGTAAGACAGTCCTAATTCCTGAGAACGAGTGAATTGCACATTCGGGTCTTCGGCAACACTTTCACTTACAGCGGCGATATTTTCAGTGGTACGAGCGGAACGATTATGCACAGGCCTTACAATATCTGTAACCCATCCAGTCTCTTCAAATTTCTTCACAATTTTGCCAATTGCTTACGTAGTTGGACGATTATGTAAACCATAATCTCCTCTAAACTGAAAAAATAAAATTGGTTTAACAACTTAGTTTGACAGATGTCGAATTCCAGCCCTATACTTTTGAAACCGTAAAAGGGATAACCCTTTAGTATTTACTTTGTAAGTCAAATATTTATTATTTTATAATGGCGGTACATTAGGGTATTCACGATCTGGTGTAACAAATCTTGTAAAATTTTATTTTTTTACATCAGACTGTGAACACACCTTTAGTAATCTGTAGCAAACACTAAAGCAAATGTCAAAATCAGTTTCACGTCTGTGATGAAATATCTTAGTTTGTGTTAAAAAAATTTTACACTCTTGTATTTTTCCGTTACAATAGGGTTCTGGTATAGTAAAATTGTAAAAGTGTAAGACTTTGACATTAAGTATATTTTGTTGTTGCAGTACACAAAAATCCTACATTTTTACACTTTGCAAAGATACAAGACCAATTACGTCGGATCGTGAACAGCCCTATTATTTTATTTTATTGTTTGTTCGTATTTGGGAGCTAAAAATTAATGCGGTTGAAATTGTATCTACTAATTCTTCTACTTCGAAAAAAACGAAGCCATTCAAAATAATGCATATTTAAATTATTTAATTTATACTTTTTATAAAAAATAGCGTTACCATGGATATTTTTGGGAATCAATTAATGATGATATGCAATCCTAAATGCATACAAATTAACTTTTGGATCAAATTAAATCTGAAAAGCAATGCATATGACAAACTAAGAGCATTTACACGAATAACAAAATGTAATTGTTGGTAGATATTTTTATGTTACAAAACAGCATTACCCAAGTAACATTTTTCATCTCACAAAAGGTTTCAATAGAGAAACGTCCAAAAGTTAAAGTAATACCCATTTCGATTGTTTAATATTTTGTTTCGAGATCAGAAATAATCTTTTATAATTAAGGCTATTGTTTTGCCATTTATGTTTGTCATATTTATAATGTACATTATAAATTGTTTAAAAAAGGGTTTTAAAAATAAATAATTTTTGGAATTAATTCCACTTTATTTTGAATGTGTGTTAACCCTCAAAATACTCAGCCAATATTTTCTGCGTACTTATAAATGGCTGCAGTTATATGTGTGTTAACCCTCAAAATACTCAGCCAATATTTTCTGCGTACTTAAAAATGGCTGCAGTTGAATTGAAAGAATCCTTTAATACTTACAATAAGGCCATTATATGTGTTTTGTTTACGTTTACTCACGTAATTATTTAGGTAATTTTAAGTCTTCTTTTCTTATGGGAATATTTATTATATTATGGGATTATTTAAAAAAGAGCGAGCGACATAACAAGTTACATACATATGTAATGAACCATTAATCACGGTCGTAGTAAAGTAAAACAAGATTACGACACTTCTTTTTTGGCTTATTTTATTGACTTCATATGTGAAAAAAAATCTGCAGATTATTGTTTTGTCCGATGTGGATTTGTTTCACATATGACGTCAATAAAATAGACAAAAAGTTAAGTGTTGTTATCTTGTTTTCTTTGATTCATGAGTAAAACAATGCCATTAAAAGTGTGAAATATTCGTCGAGGTTTGCTGCATTTCTTAAAAAATATTCAAGTATTGATATCAACCATACATTTTTGTAAATTTGATTTACAAAATTATAAAAAGTATCTCTTTTTTGACGACAAGTTTTAGTCGACTGCGACGGCCGATCTTCTGCTAAAATCAACAGCCTTTTGAAAACAAATGCTGAATGCTTTGCCCTTTGCTATGTATTACTTTTTGTTTGTGAAAAACTTGCATTTTCAAATATTTGAAAAAATGCCTGTCTTGGCATGTGGCGAGGAAGTTTGTGATTCTATGTGCCAATTGGAAAACTGAAACTCCTATTAGTAAATTGTAGAGAGCTAAGTTTTTATCAAAAAAAGGTTATGAGAATAATTAAAGTTTAAAAAAAAGAAATTAACTCTAGATGGTAAAGGGGCTGTAGTATCGACGTTTTATTGCAATAAAGAAAACAAAATGGTCTTTAGGAAATGTTTAATCGAACAGGCATAAATAATGGTACGCTATCTTGAATCAAAGAAATCAAAATTACGACACTTTTTTGTTTTTCTTATTTTATTGACGTCATATGTGAAAAATCTGCAAATTGTTGTTATTTGTGGATTATTGATTTTTTTTCACATATGACGTCAATAAAATTATAAAAACAAAGAAGTGTCGTAATCTTGTTTCATTTATTCATGGTAAGGTTTTTTTTTGTAAATTCATTTTTATTTAATATTAACTTATAACTATCTTAAATCTAGACAAAAATGTTTAAAACTAGCCTAATTATCAATAACTTACAACTATTTTACTGGCCCTTTACGGGCGCTCTAAACTAAACAATAACTCTTAGAACTAATGTCTTTCGACCTAAGAACTATTTTAATTAAATCTAATTATTTTATTTTTATTTAACCCCGAAAACTTTTTTACAAAACTCAGTATTAAATCATTTTTAAATTTTTACTTAAAAACTACCTAAAGATAAACTAAAAAGAATTAAAACTAGATACAACTAACTTATACTAACTAAAAATAACTTAAACTACTTAAAATACCTAATAATACCCAAAACCACTTAAAACTACTTAAAAACTAGAACAGCCACAGCAGCATTTTTTTCGTTTTTAAAATTTTTTTTTTGTTTATTTTTTATATGCATGCAGAAACACAACGACATGCAACCTACCCATACATGTACATACGCACATACATACGTACGCAGATACATGCACGGACACGCAGATCCATGCACATATGCCCCCGCATAATACATATTTTTAATTTTTTTTTGGTGCCACCCCGACTGTTCCCTATACCTAATTGCCCTAAATCTATGTAGGTCAGCCAAGACATACCACCTTCATCGACTTTAAATATTATGATGCTGTTCAGAGAGCCACCAGAAGTGGTTCCCCTATTTCGCCCTATCCCTCCGATCCCTCCTACTGAACCGAAGGCGTCTTCTCCACCTTGAGCGATGACGTCTCGACCATACAGGAGTCGCCTATCCACAGTTTTCCGGCTGACGTGGTAGATGAGCGGAACCGCCCCTGCATCCTGTATCAGCCCTCGACTGTCTAAATAGATGAATGCTTCGGAAGGGATGTAGCCACTTAACCGCGCACTTTCAAAATATTCATTTTTTTTTTTTTTTTTTTAATAATCTACACGCGCTCAAGGGATTATGAATACCCTTTAAATGTTTCAACACAGCGCGGGCGTGAGGGTGAGGTTAAGGAAGAGAAAGAATGATAGGAAAGATGTGTGACGCGATATTCATAGACTGTAGGTGGTTGTTGTCTCAGATTTTATCTCCATTATTGGGGTAGTAAGCCCCAAAAATTAAGCTGTTGGTTGAGGACATCGCTCTTGCAGTGTGATCCCGAATCAGCTTAAGCAAAAAATTATCTATTCTGTTTATGTTGGCTCCGTTGTATAGAAACTGGTTGGAATAATATCTTGTGTACTCCGACTCTGGTGTTCTGTGTAATCCAAGGCAACGTCTAAGACATTGCCTCTCAAACACCCGAATCTTTTCCATTTGAGATGGGGCAACGTTGAACCACACCGGGCATCCGTAGGCAATCATCGGCCTGATGAGGGCCATGTAACAAATCACCTTCACCCTGGTGTCAAGACGGCTGCTATAAAACAGTCGTTTTGTCAAGGCAAAGGCTCCCCTAGCCCTGACCAAAGCAGCACCTATATGTCTGTCGAAATACAGGTACTGATCGAACCAGATGCCAAGGTACATTACTACACTTTTACTCGCCAGTAGATGTCCATATGGCCCTACGATCACCAGCTTGCGCCAGTTCTTTCTCATATCCCTTGAGGCGCTAGACAACGGAGTCCTAAACAAAATAGTTTCTGATTTCTGGAAGTTGATTTTCAACTTCCAGTCATCACAATATCGCTGAATCTTGTCGAAGTCACTCTGCAAGAGACTTTTGATGACCTCAACTGTATTAGCTGTTCTGTACGCAATTAGATCGTCGGCGTACGCAATTGCCTGATTTAGACTACCTATCATATCGCTGGTGTAAATGCTGAATAGAATCGGCGAGTTAACCGCTCACTGCTGAAGACCATTATTAATATTAAAAATTGCGGTAGAAGTTACATTGCCACTCTTGACAACAAACTTTCTACCATTTCGCATGTCATAAAGCATATACAATAGAAGTTTACTTATACCTAGTCTGGTTAGCTTTAGATAGAGACCTTCTAACCATACGGTGTCGAAGACCTTCTCCAAATCAACCAGGCAGGCACCCGTACACTGCTTTTTAGTTTTGTTCCATTGGATATCAGAAACTAGTTAAGACGCGGCATGAATTGTGTCATGTCCGCCTTAACACCGAACTGATTATCCGGGATGATATTTTTGTCTTCCGCCCACTTGAACAGGGCTCTATTAATAACCTTTTCAAATACTTTGCTGATACTCGGAAGAAGACTTATCGACCGGAGATTCGCCGGATTGGAGTTGTCCTTTCCCTTTTTTGGGGGAGGGTACACCACATTTGTCTTCCACCGCACTGGATAATATGCATTATTCAGCGCGTTGTTTAACAGTGTGGTATAAATGTCAACTGCTTCTTGAGGCAAATGTCGTAGTAAAACGTTGGATATACCATCGACTCCTGCTGACTTCTTTTTCTTTAATGAAACGGAGATGAGCTGGAGCTCATTCTTCGAAATTAACAGGGGGCTGGGCCCATTTCGGTCGGCGATTATGGCGTTTGCCAAATCTTCATCATTAAACCCGGTAAAACCAAGGTTCTCAGATCGCCATTCGGTTATATCGTTCTGGAGCAATAAGTGATGAAGCAGAGCTCTGTTCTCCAGGTCATGATTCGGGCGAATGCTAGCAATCACCTTGTACACTTACTGGAAAGCAGCCCCCACAGCCTCTACTCTCTCCTGCGAATCTTTGATTACATAAAGGTCATCGTCCAATACCGCATCATGGAATTCAGGGGACATTCATGAATGTGTCGCCAAGAGAAGAAAACGAAAATGAGGAGTATCACATTGGCGACGAGCCGACGAGACATAAAGAGCATAGCGCATAAAAAAAGGCAAACATAAGGGTAAATCAATATTTTAAAAAAATCTCTTATAATTTCTAAGAAAAAATATCGAATTGAGAACAAAACATGTTGCAAAGTTACACATTTAGGGAAAGTGGTCGATGGTCCGAATGTGTGGAAAAAAAATTTTGTTGAAAAGAGAATCTCGGATTGGTGAAAAAACACAAATTTGGGGAGAGTAGTCGATGATCCAAATGTGAAGAGTTAAAAATATCTGAAAAGCAAATGTTGGAAAAATCGGATTCGGGGAGAGAAGTCGATGATCCGAATTTGGGAAAAAGTTAAAAAAAACTAATTTTGGTGTTTTTATTTTTTGTTTGTATAATTATTTAAGCATGTTACGACAACGAGATTGTCCAACACCATTCGAGCTTAAAACGGATGCAAATTGTGGGAGCGATTGGAAGATTTGGCTTCGATCGTTTGAAGCTTTCGCAGAGGCAATTTCATTCAAAGATGATGAAATAAAATGCACGACAGGATCGTACGAATTTGTTCTTGTTTTGAAAAATGTTGGCTTACATTAGGGTTTAAACTTTTTAGGAGCTCCTGCGCAAAAAAAATTAATTAACTCTTTCCCAGAAAATCGATAAGCACAAAAATGGATCTACTAGAGGTGCCAAAAATTACAATTTTTTCAAAAACAATTACCAAAATGTACCTTTTCCCTTAATTAATCAACCATTTTTTTTTATAAAAATCGTTGGAGTTGTTTTTGAGAAAAATAAGATTTTTGGTTTTGGCCAAAAAAATGTATGGGAGCTACTATTATTTGTTTTATAAGTTTTTCAACAAATTAAAGTGGTGTTTGGTGCGGGTTTTTACTCTTCTTTTTAAAACAATTATACAAGGAAGGGGTTTGTAATAAAAGGCGAGGTTGCGCAAATTAAGTGGGCATAGGACAGAGCCGAAGGAATTAACCGAAAACTATGGACAAATAAAGATAGTTTTTGGTGATTTTTCCATTTGAAAATGTAAAATCCCACGAAAACGAAGTAAAACTGTGAACAAAACGTTACCTACATTGAAAAGCACTCAAGAGAGTTAGTTGGGAGAAATATAATTATTTATTTACATAGGAATATAAATTGACTACAAACACAAATGGACCGTCAAACTCGATATACAACCTACATTACTCTTATGGAGTTGATTTTTTGTACCCTCATGCGAACCATGCGAAGGCGCTATTGTAGTGATAAATTTAACTATGGAGACTGAAAAGAAGAAAGAGAGGGTTCTATTTATCAGTTCTGACAATAATAGTGCGAGTAAAAGAGATTAACAAAACAGCATTGGCCGCCATTGCTACGAAGTGAATTGAGGAACAAAATAGTAAAAAGGAATGTATATATGTGTATGGAATTTACGAATCCCAGTGGGAAATATTCAAAAAGTACCAACTGAAAAAGTAGCTTTCTTCTCAAGGAAAAGAAGTATCAAAAATGAATTTTCTAGGGAATCCTATAATGAACTTAACATGGGCTTGGCCTAGGAGGTAAGTAGGTGCACCCATTCTCGATGAAGATTTTGTAATGAAATCACCGGTTACATGGAATCATGAAATTCCTGAGTTCATTTTCTTGGTGAAAAAACTGATGCTTGAGATGTGATGATTTAGTAAAAGAAAAAGAATATATGAAAAAGAATATATACGCTGTGGTCTTGAAATCTTCGAATTAATAAGTTCTTTTTCTTGGTTGAAAATACCTACAGATTCTTGAGATATAATAAATTAGTCACAGAAAAAGATTACATGTCTGCTGGGTACTATACCTTCTTACAAACGTATACTATGTACATCCAAAGTATTTTAAATAAACCATTCATTCATTTGGTATTTGTTTATATTCATATACCTACATTTATATTAGGGGTATTCACGATCCGATGCAACAAAAAGTTGTAAAATTGCGAATTTTTTTCTATAAATCGTGAACGCACCTTTTCTATTCTATTGAAACTCTAGAGTAAAAATGCAAAATCAGTTCGAACAGAACCATTTCTGACAGAAAATAACACCTGCCCAAATGTCAATGATACCAGGCAAATTTTGCACCATTGTATTTTTCTGTAGCAAAAGTGCAAAAGTGTTGTAAAATCTTAGTCAGTGTAAGTTGTTGTTGGGGTGCAAAAAAAGTTGCACTTTTGCATTTTTACAATGGTACTAAACCAGTTGGATCGTAAATACCCCTATTATATTTTATTTTGCACAACATTTAGATCATTTGTTGACGTCTGATCTATATGATTAAATATAAATGAAATCATTCTAGAACAAAGAAATCACGCCCGACAAAAAACAGTAGGTAGAGTTAGTGGCGAGAACCGAACGAGGGGAAACCCAAAAAAAGGTTACATTTTCGCATCATTTATTTTTTTTGTAGCAGGTCAAACATCTTTTTATGGAGGAAATCTTCGCATCCGGTTTTGCATTTAATTCAAGCATATGAAAAAGGATTGTGCATTCATTATACGGGATGTACACTGTTCAAATGCATGGCATGCACGTCCAAGATTATTAGTAAATTTTGATTGAAGTTGCATATACACACATCAAGCATGAGTCTTCAATCTTAATTTTGGATCCACAGTGTGGTGCGACGTTCTCCTATATAAAATAGACTTTTTTAATTTTCTCCGAGTAATTTGTTTTTGTCCATTTCATCATACAATTTTTGTTTCCTATTTTAATATTTAAATCGATAAATTCTAATATAAATTTTTATTCCATTTTTTGTACTTCTCCGCTTCCTATTTTCTTATCACTTTAAAGTACTATACGCAAATGAGCCAATTCATGCATGATACATCATCAATCCTGAATATACACTTTTTCGATGCAGTACGCTTCATTATGTGAATTTTTCAGTAATACACTTGCACGGGCATGTCATGCATTTGAACAGTGTATATCTGGCTTTAAAGTTTTTGTTGTTGTTGTCTATTCTCTACCTTCTTACATGAGATAATAGTATGGGAGGTAGCGTTAATTCGAAAAAGTGATCATTACAACAGCCGAAAATAATAGCATTGATAGTTTTACACTCTTACATAATACATCTGGCCATTAGCAACCGCGCCAGCGAAGGATCTATGTGTAACGGAGGGTCAAAATGGTAGAATTTTTTTTCAAAAATTCATTTTACACCGCACCAAAATTATAGGGATGGTAATTTATGTTCTAACTAATGTAAAAATTGCCGTCAGCCACGCCCTAAACTTGTAAAAATATTTGAAAAAAGTAATTTTACACCGAATGAATTTTTTACAGATGAATATTCAACCTTTTAAGATAATAAAACGAACCGTCAGCCGCCCGTATAGCGGTGGAAAGACCGTCAGCCGACGTCATCAACATGACGCGCGCCCAGTTGATCTGAATGTTACTCAGTCACTTTAAATGATATGCTGACGCATTTTAACCACACAAACATGATGGCTAATTTTAATTTGTTAATAAGCAAATAATCTGAAAATTACAATTTTCATTGGTATAATTAGTTTCATATTAATTTCGTGACTTCTTGTCAGAGATAACTGAATAAGTTAAGTAAACGCAACTCTAAAAAGAAGTTGTTTAATTAAATTTACTTAATCTGCATTAAATTCTCTATGAAACGAATACCTTAATCACTTTATTTAGCCAAAGCGTTTTGCCGCTAGAGCACTTTGAAATTATATATGTCAAAACTATAAAATTATTTTTTTTCATTTACCCACTGTCATACAGCAAAATAAAATATATAAAATATAATAATAAAAAATTAAATATGTTTATATAATGTTTACCTAGATATATATACATATATCACCTACAGTTATCACAAGCCTTGGATTTGCCCTTCAGAAAAGGCCTTCGGACTAAGTTTTATAAATTCCCTACGTTGAGAAAACACATTTATTCAACTAATTTTTTTAAACTCAAATTATAAAAATACATCTTAAATTATGTATTAGCCTTAATAAGATTTTGAAATATAAGGTACATACATAAATACTTTATTGGATTTTTAAAATAACTTCAATTCTTTTATTAATATTTGAATACTTTGAAAAAAAAAATGTTTCTAGAAATAAAATAGAAACTACTCTAACGATTATATTTTTTTTCATTTTTAAATAAATTAGTACCTATTTTTATGAACCCAAAGCAAAGCTATCTAAGCAAAAATATTTAACATAAAATAATATTTAAATATTATCAAATAATAATAATAATTCCAAACCAATTGAAATATCTATGTTGATCAAAAACGTGTGACTATGTCAATGCTTTAAGAATTTTCTTTTAATAAAAAAACAATCGTATCTTTTGTAGTTTGCTATCGAAAGTTAATTATTTTGTCGAAACGTCACCAAAATTAAACCCATTTTGCGTATTTGTTTAAAAAAAAGTGATCTGCCTAATGAATTTTCTAAAAGTCTTTTGGAAAAATGTAAAATTATTCTTGAAATTCGTAGAAAAAACTAATTTTCTATGAAAGAAACTAGTTTTACAGTGGAAAAAGTACGTCCAGAAACACCATTCTTTTTATTTTTTATTGCAAAAAATACATATACTTCCAGCTTCATTGGAGCCCCATGGTGTGTTAGTAGCAGGTTTGAAGATTGTGCTGCAGTTCGCTGCAACTTCTCAATCTTCACCAAGGTCGATGACGTTAACATATTCATGAAAACTAAACTCCGATTATATTATTTATGTATATTATTGCAGAACTTTGAAATTATATATATATATATATATCTATGAAAGAAACTAGTTTTACAGTGGAAAAAGTACGTCCAGAAACACCATTCTTTTTATTTTTTATTGCAAAAAATACATATACTTCCAGCTTCATTGGAGCCCCATGGTGTGTTAGTAGCAGGTTTGAAGATTGTGCTGCAGTTCGCTGCAACTTCTCAATCTTCACCAAGGTCGATGACGTTAACATATTCATGAAAACTAAACTCCGATTATATTATTTATGTATATTATTGCAGAACTTATTAGCAATGGGACATATTCTTTTACTTTTAAACTCCAGCTTATCTACATAAGCCTGGATTTTACCAATGAAATATGATTTTTAAGGCATTGTATCTTACAATGTTCTTTTAAATAAAAAAATTGAAAATAAATTGGTTAAAATTAATAAGATAGAATAAACCTAAATTTTTCATAGAAACAGATCAAATACTGGCTATGAATATGCCCCAATAAAAAAAAAATTTACATATATAATCAAATGATTTAAGCCTATCTTGTGGTTGCGCTCGACCTCGGATAACCCCACCGCGTCGGGATCGCATCATGACTCCCGCGCATTTGGCTTGGTACCTGGATCAAATGTGATAACTTAGCCACAGAACAGAAGCAATATCACCAATAATCTGCCTGTAAGTGAACAGCATGTACAAATCGATGTAGATCTCACAGCAGCTGGCAGACCACGGCATCGCAAAAAATGGACAAACGAAATCAACGAACACCTCCTTCGCGCATACTAAATATATTGTTACCTACCAGGAAACAAACATCACAGGATATCGAACACAACTTCCAGAATTGTCGTAGAACAACATCCCGATTAATATTTATCAGACCAACGCAACGTCTCTCTGACCAAATCCGTACAATTCACAGAAATAATCTTATCCCAGAGATAAGGCGCAATGTTATTAAAGATTCCATAGTAGTTCAACCATCAAACCAACGCCAAGCTCAAGAATCCATACAACACGAAGTGATGACAACACTGTGGAAGCCGATTACAAAATCCAAGCAACCAAACATATGATGCAGCAAACCGCAATAGTGGATAACCAATTCGGAGATATCGAAAGGGACTTTAAACAACAATTTGAGATATATTAAAATATTCACCTACTCATAAGACCCGCAATACCAAAAATAAATTCTAGTCAAAAGCTCAGCTAAGTTATAAAATATGTAGATAGTGAAATTGTTGCCGAAATTGCTCCCCAAATTAATAGATTAGAAGATTTACATACGCTCATATATTCAGCAGCTGTGACAGTTTCAATCAAAATGGGATATAAGATCAGATATATGCGCAATAATTCAATAAACAGAGAACCCATACAAAATAAAACGATTCAATGAATTGAGATTAATATCAAAAACTTACGAAGTGACCTGAAAGAATGAATAATTATATAGGAGGCAATAAGCGCAGAAGACTTAAAAAGAAAATAAAAGAAATGTAGCAAAAACACAATAGACACTCAAGACATGAAGTCAATGATGTTGATCATAGATCCAGATGACGCCGTCTTGGACGAAGACCTCTTCATAATCGAAGATCCGCAGGAGAAGGTGGAGGCTGTGGGGGTTGCTTTCCAGCAAGTGCACAAGGTGAATGCTAGCATTCGCCCGAATCATGACCTGGAGAACAGAGCTCTGCTTCATCACTTATGGGTCCGAAACGATATAAGCGAATGGCGATCTGAGAGCCTTGGTTTTACCGGGTTTAATGATGAAAATTTGGCAAACGCCATAATCCCCGACCAAAATGGGCCCAGTCCCCCGTTAATTTCGAAGAATGAGCTCCAGCTCATCTTCGATTCATTAAAGAAAAAGAAGTCTGCAGGAGTCGATGGTATATCCAACGTTGTACTACGACATTTGCCTCAAGAAGCAGTTTACATTTATACCACACTGTTTAACAACGCGCTGAATAATGCATATTATCCAGTGCGGTGGAAGACAGCTGTGGTGCACCCTCTCCCAAAAAAGGACAACTCCAATCCGGCGAATCTCCGATCGATAAGTCTTCTTCCGAGTATCAGCAAAGTATTTGAAAAGGTTATTAATAGAGCCCTGTTCAAGTGGGCGGAGGACAAAAATATCATCCCGGATAATCAGTTCGGTTTTAAGGCGGGACATGACACAATTCATGCCGCGTCTAAACTAGTTTCTGATATCCAATGGAACAAAACTAAAAAGCAGTGTACGGGTGCCTGTCTGGTTGATTTGGAGAAGGCCTTCGACACCGTATGGTTAGAAGGTCTCTATCTCAAGCTAACCAGACTAGGTATAAGTAAACCTCTATTGTATATGCTTTATGACATGCTAAATGGTAGAAAGTTTGTTGTCAAGAGTGGCAATGTAACTTCTACCGCAATTTTTAATATTAATAATGGTCTTCAGCAGGGAGCGGTTAACTCGCCGATTCTATTCAGCATTTACACCAGCGATCTGATAGGTAGTCTAACTCAGGCAATTGCGTACGCCGACGATCTAATTGCGTACAGGACAGCTAATACAGTTGAGGTCATCAAAAGTCTCCTGCAGAGTGACTTCGACAAGATTCAGCGATATTGTGATGACTGGAAGTTGAAAATCAACTTCCAGAAATCAGAAACTATTTTGTTTAGGACTCCGTTGTCTAGCGCCTCAAGGGATACGAGAAAGAACTGGCGCAAGCTGGTGATCGTAGGGCCACATGGACATCCACTGGCGAGTCAAAGTGTAGTAAAGTACCTTGGCATCTGGTTGGATCAGTACCTGTATTTCGACAGACATATAGGTGCTGCTTTGGCCAGGGCTAGGGGAGCCTTTGCCTTGACAAAACGACTGTTTTATAGCAGCCGTCTTGACAGCAGGGTGAAGGTGATTTGCTACATGGCCCTCATCAGGCCGATGATTGCCTACGGATGCCCGGTGTGGTTCAACGTTGCCCCATCTCAAATGGAAAAGATTCGGGTGTTTGAGAGGCAATGTCTTAGACGTTGCCTTGGATTACACAGAACACCAGAGTCGGAGTACACAAGATATTATTCCAACCAGGTTCTATACAACGGAGCCAACATAAACAGAATAGATAATTTTTTGTTCAAGCTGATTCGGGGTCATGTTGTAAGAGCGATGTCCTCAACTAACAGCTTAATTTTTGGGGCTTATTACCCCAATAACGAATATTTTGAGAGTGCGCGGTTAAGTGGTTACATCCCTCCCGAGGCATTCCTCTATTTAGACAGTCGAGGGCTGATACAGGATGGAGGGGCGGTTCCGCTCATCTACCACGTCAGCCGGAAAACTGTGGATAGGCGACTCCTGTATGGTCGAGACGTCATCGCTCAAGGTGGAGAAGAGCGCCTTCGGTTCAGTAGGACTGTGTCCGATCGGGATCGGAGGGATAGGGCGAAACAGGAGAACCAGTTCTGGTGGCTCCCTGAACAGCATCATAATATTTAAAGTCGATGAAGATGGTATATCTTGGCCGACTTACATAGATTTAGGGCAAGTAGGTATAGGGAACAGTCGGGGTGGCACCAAAAAAAATAAATTAAAAATATGTATGTATGCGGGGCATACGTGCATGTATCTGCGTGTCTGTACATGTATGTGCGTACGTATATGTATGTGGGCATGTACATGTATGGGTGGGTTGCATGTTGCTGTGTCTGCATGCATATAAAAAATAAACAAACAAAAAACTTAAAAAACGAAAAAAAAATGCTGCTGTGGGTGTTCTAGTTTTTAAGTAGTTTTAATTATTTTAGGTATTTTAAGTAGTTTAAGTTATTTCTAGTTAGTATAAGTTAGTTTTATTTAGTTTTAATTATTTTTAATCTATATTTAGGTTTAGTTAGTAAAAAAAAAAAAAAAAAAAATGATAAGATACCAAGTTTTTTTTCGTAAAAGTTTCCTTGGAAAAATAAAATAAAATAAAATAATTAGATTTAATTAAAATAGTTTTTAGGTCGAAAGACATTAGTTGTAAAAGTTATTGTTAAATTTAGAGCGCCCGTAAATTAGTTGTAAGTTATTGATAATTAGGCTAGTTTTAAACATTTTTGTCTAGCTTTAAGATAGTTATAAGTTAATATGAAATAAAAATGAATTTAAAAAAAAAAAAAAAAATGATGTTGACGCCGGCAATGTTAACATCAGGAAAGGAATACATTATTAAGAAAAACACTTCTTTATAATATATAATTTAAAAATTGTTGTTTAGTTTTTATGGTTACCAATGTTTGTTAATTATTTTTTGGTTGCTAATAGTTTGATATTACTGCTAGTTATTTTTTTTATTTTTTCATTCATTCTGAATTTATCATTAAAAGGAAGCGGTTGGAATTTAAAAAGAAAAAAAAAAGAAAGGAAAACATAAATAAATATTTATTGAGATATAAAAAAAAAAACTATTTATTATTAATATAAAGAATAAGAGCGAAAGGCGAACTCTAAAGGTTATTATATTTATGTTTATTATATTAATATTATATTACATTATACAGTCCACAAAGGAATAACTGACTATTGAACATGGTCCATCGAGCCATATATATTTAACAGTGCAGGTGCGAAGGAGTGAAGCTGCAATATTTCCTGAAGAAGATAATATTTAATAAGCATTATTTTATTATTTTCCATGTAACAAGGAATCAGAAATGAGCAAGCGATGAAAGTTGTTGATCAAGCGAGAGTGGGGACGCAGGATTTGCATCAATTTGTGCAGGTGAGTCTAAAAATTGCATGAGCAATGCAGCGGAATTAAAGTTGAAAGCATATTGTGCAGGATGTTATAATAAACGTTAAAGTGCTTACTTAATGATGGAACTTTGGCATCCATTTTGCCGTTGCGCTGACGACATTCGAATGTAGAACGTTATTTTGAATAATTTCAACGTTTCAAACGAAAATGCGCTCGTGAGGAAACTTGATTTTGTTCATAATTTAAAATTTGTCTTGCTGTTGCGCTGATAGCATTAAAATTTGTAGTATTTAGCGAATGCTGTATTTTGAGTTATAATGCGATTGCTCAGATATAGAATTGGAATTAAACAAAATTTGTTTGTCGCTGCGCTGGCGACATTTGAATTTTCTTTAACCGCAGTAAGTTCAAAATTTGAAGCGATAGTGCGTTCGCGTAGAATTTTGAATTTTATTCAATTTTATTGGAACTTTTTTGTTGTTGCGCTGACAGCATTCAAGTTCTAATGAATTCGGGAATTCTTTTTCAATAATCTAGCATTTTGAGCAGCAATCGAAAAGCGTCTGAGATAATTCCGAAATTCCGCCGCATTGTGCATTGCTTAAAAATGGGTTCAATTTGGCGGAGTTGATCCACTCATGGCTGGAAGTAATTTCTTTACTTTATTTATTTTATTTTATTTTATTTTATTTTATTTTATTTTATTTTATTTTATTTTATTTTATTTTATTTTATTTTATTTTATTTTTTTTGAAGTTCCAGGGGCGTTTGTAAAACTCACCCGCAAACTGCAAAAAGAAATCGATGCAGCTTATGAAATAGAGACAAGGATTCAAGATCCAATTGCTATCTAATACCACAGTCAATAAGGTTATATCGTGCTACGTTGCGATGCATGATTTCTTGGTACACCAATGAAGAAATTGAGCAGTGGTCACCCGACGAGCTGTTAACCCGCCTCACTCGTGTTGAAGAGACTTATAAAAAGTTCGAAGCTGATTGGCCAAAGCTATGCCAACAACGACTTTCGGAAGAGCACTTGACCGAATGTAGTGCATTTCTAGCTGAAGCAGAAGAGGAGTACTTGCAGTATATATTTAAGCTGCGCGAAAAGCTGTCACGAATGAGGTCAAGATGACAAGAGAAACTGCTGTATCTTCTCATTGTCTGCCTATTCATATTCAACTGTCGAAGCTTCCACGTATACCTGCGTTTTCAGGAACGGAAACAGACTGGGAAAATTTTCGTGCACTATTTGAAGCGGAGGTACATGACAAAAAAACATCTTCAGATTCACAGAAAATGCCTTATCTCTTAGGAGCGTTTCAAGGTCGGGCGGAACAAATCTATAGAAACTGGGCAATCGGCGATGGCAGTACATACAATAAACTATGGGCAGAATTTTGTAGGCAGTATGGCAATGAATACAACATTATCCGTGCTCATCTGCAAACTTTGTTGACGCTAAGACCACTACAGTACCCATCTTGTGATGCAATGCGAAACGTTCTTGATGCGGCTGGAAATGGATTCCGCCAGCTGCAGTAAACCTGAGACTTTGGGTGAATATATGTTGCTTTATCAACTTGAACAGCTACTCGATACCGAAAGCCGTGTGCAGTGGTCTGTACGTCAATCAACCGAAAAATTACAAACACTGGATGAGATGTTTCAGTTTTTAGAATTGCGCGCTAGTTTGCTGTCTTATTTGCCAACAGCAGGCTCAATTAATAACACACAATTAGGAACCAACATTAATTCAAAAAGCATTGAAGCCACAGGTTCATCGAACGACCGTGGCTGGATTATCGGTCGTGGGAATAAACAACCTCCTGATTGTGAATTGTGTTCAGGCCTGCGTCACTGGCCGCATCACTGTAACAAATTTTAGAATATGCCGATAGCTGATCGCTTAAAATATGACATTGTTAGAGATTCAAAAGAATCTAACGTAGAGTCATCGAGTGTCCTACATCCATGAGCCACCCTAACACATTAATGGGCCACCCCAACATCAACACCGAGTGCAAAAGAACAAAAGGGAAAAAACCTACATGCACACTAGCCATATGAGCAGATTAACGTCGCCAACGGAAAATCAACCCTCGACCAACAGATGGTTTTGGGAGCGAGCGCAACAACAAAACCTATACCAACCTTCGGAACAGTCCGTTCGTCAGAGCCGACGACAATCTGAATTCAGTGCACGTGCATAAGGCACACCCCTTTTAATATTGTGTCGATAAGCGGTATTTGAGACCGACGAGTAAGAAACTAGCCAGGCAACGGCGAAGTATGGAAAAACAACACGAGCAACGGCGACGATGAGGTTTGGTGCAGAACAGTTGTCGTTATTTGGGCAGCTATAAATTACTTTTTCTTCACTTCGATTTAGAGCATCGTGCAGTAAAGTTGTGCATCAGAGCAATGAGCACCTACAGTCCACTTTTAAATCCTTTTAATTGTTAATTGATGTTTTTTTCGTTGAGAAATAAAATTTACAAAATAATTTCTTCTTTTTTTTGTGTGGTTGGATCTTTCTTTAGATCCCAACATTTGGTCCTAATCGAGACGGATAATTTTACCAGCGCCGGTGGAAATAAAAAAGAAAAAACATTTATACAGTAAAAACTAGTGCAGTGCTTGTCTTCGAACAATTTAACTGTTCATCGTGCCGTTACAAAGCGGATTTCTTGTTTTCTTGAGAAACTAAGGATTCTTTCTCTTGTGCCTAATTAAAATCATACAGTGTGAATTTTTTTCTGGGAAACCTAGATTATTCTGCGCAAATAATTAAAAAGAAAAAAACTTAAAACTTAAAGTGTGCATTGATTCTGCACAGGATTGTTTCGATTTCCGAAGGGTCGACCTGAATTGTTACAACCTTGTGCGGTCTTACGGGTAAGTGCTGACCAATTTTTGTGTGCCTCAATTTAAGAGCTATGGCTGACGGTGCACGCAGAGACGTTTTTCGTGCATCCTTACTGAGAGTCAAGGCATTTATTGGCTCTGACGAATTCTCCGATTCGAGTGTGGCGTTATTATGTTCAAAATTGACAGCAGCGCACACTGCGTACGACAAGCTGTTGGCTGAGCACGCAAGACGCCTACTTGGCCGCAGTTGAGGATGCCTATCATAGTGCCACAGCCAAACTTAACGAGCGCATCGGAGAGCTGGAAGCGCAGGGTACATCAGGTGGAGCTGGAGGGCAAGATACACCGAGCATAATCCAATTGCGCCAAGAACCGCGCGTGAAGCTCATCACCTTCAAGGGCGACTATACCAAATGGAGGGAGTTTCGAGATCAATTTGTGAGCGAAGTGCATAATTGTGCGGGCATGGCTAACGTTGCCAAATTACGAGAGCTGAAGTTGGCTTTGGATGGTCCACCAGCTAGACTGATCAGCAGGTGGCAAGTGACCGAAGCGAACTACGAGGCAGCCTGGGCGAAGCTGAATGACGTCTACGACAACAAACAGAATTTGGTCGATGCGCATTTGAACGCACTTCACGCGATCCCAAAGCTAGGGAAAGAGTCTCTAAGAGCACGTGGATTGCGCGACCTAGTGAACGAAGCGAACGTGCACCTCAGCTCATTGCGCGCCCTTGGGCTAGATACATCATCATGGGACCCTATAATCGTCAACATGCTGCGAAACAGACTCGACTATGAGACGAACCACGCGTGGCAAATGACCAGGGATGATGTACGGCAGATAGCCACCTTAAAGGAATTCTTCGAATTTCTTGAGCGCAGAACGAGTGCTCTCGATTCAGCTTTCTTCAAAACCGAGCGGAGCGCATGCGGAAAGGAGAAACCAGATGACAGGGTGCACAAGAACGTGCAGAAGAACGCTGCTGGACCGAACATGCCAAGAGCAATAACGGCACCGAGGTGCCCACTGTGCAAAGAGCCACATCCTCTCTATCGCTGTGGGGATTTTCTGGCACTGTCGATCCAAACCAGAAACGAGAAGGTGCGGAATTGGCAATTATGTGCAAATTGTCTACGTCCAGGACATTTTGCGCAATTCTGCCCCACTGGAGTTTGCAGAAAGTGCAACAAGAGACACAACAGCGTCCTTTGTCCAGAACAGCGAGCACCAGCTACTGGACTAGTGGCTGTGGCAGGTTCGAGCACGAATCCAGAGAGCAAGAACACACCGACTATATCACCGCAATAGCAATCAACTCAGGTGAAGCCTGCAGAGCAGCAGGTAGTTGAGAATGTCCCAGCATCGCCGGGCATTAACATTGAGCGGCTTGAGCAAGAGCAAACCCCCAGTGATGACGTGCAATGCGCACTGCTAGCGACAGCATGCGTCAAGGTGCAAAACAGAGCAGGGCAATCCGTTGAGGCAAGGGCGCTTCTAGACAGCGGAAGTCAAATCAACTTGGTCACACAGCAGTGCGTGCAGAATTTGGGCATTGTCAAACGCCGTTGCATTTTTGCTGTGCGAGGCATTGGATCGAGCAATGCTTTGAGGCCGACCGGAGTAGTCAATATGAGCATTCGGTCTATAATCGATCAGAGCTTCAGTCTGGAGTGCGAGATATTTGTCGTGAGGAAAATCACGTCCTGTCTTCCCGGAAGATGCTTATCGCGAGCACAAGCGAATGAAGTGAGCGAACTTAAGTTGGCTGATCCAAAATTCAGTGAGCCAGCCAGAATTGAGATGCTGTTGGGAGCACAGGTATGGGCGGAAATAATAAGAGATGGCATCAAGAGATTCAGTTCCGGATTGACAACGCAAGGTTCGTACCTCGGGTGGATTGTTTTTGGTCAGCTTCAGCCAAGACATGAGCATGCTGCAAGAGCAATGTGCACAGTGCAGGAATCTCCGGATATAGAGCTTAACCAGCTACTGAGGAAATTCTGGGAAATAGAAGAGCCGAGCTTGAAATTTACGATGTCCCCGGATGACGAATGGGTTGAAGAAAATTTTAAGAGTACCCATTACCGGACTGCAGCGGGACGATATGTTGTAACAATCCCAATAAATCCCAGAGCACCAGAATTGGGGTCGACAAGAGCGGTGGCCGTGAAGAGATTCCTTCAAACCGAAAAGCGGTTATGCGCAGAGCCAGAGCTGAGACAAAAATACGTCGACTTCATGCGCGAATATGAAGAGCTCGGGCACATGAAACGAGTGCTTGGACCAAGTATGAGCGAGCGGGCATACCACATTCCACACCACTGTGTCACCAAGAAGTTTCGGGTCGTCTTCGACGCATCGTGCAAGAGCATGGGTGGAGTGTCATTCAATGATGTGCAATTTTCTGGTGCTAAGCTTCAAGACGATCTGTCAGCAATCATAACACGTTTTCGGTGCTTCAAGATTGCAGTTTCGGCGGACGTCGAGCAAATGTTCCGCCAAGTGAAGGTGAATCCCAAACAGTGGGATCTCCAGAGAATTTTCTGGAGGGAGAGCCAAGATGAGCCAATGAGAGAATACTGCCTGACAGTGATCACGTACGGTATGGCGTCCAGTGGGTTTAATGCAGTGCGAGCAATGCATGAGTGTGCAATCGATCATCAGGAGCCCTATCCATTGGCCTACAAGGCCATTTTGAGCAATTTCTATATGGACGACATGTTAACCGGCGCAGACACAGAAGAGCAGGCGATGAGCAAGTGCAAGCAAATAATCTCTTCATTGAGAGCAGGCGGATTCAAGTTGAGCAAATTCATGTCATCAAGTCAGCGCGTGCTATCGAAGCTTACTAGTACCTGGTCGAGCGAAAGAGAGCGAACATTTCCGGAAGATAATAACGCTTCGGTGTTGGGCCTTACGTGGGACTGTGCAAGAGACGAAATCTCATTCAAAGTCAGAGCGAGCGATGACAGCATTTCTACCACCAAGAGAGCAGTTGTTGGTGCAATCGCAAGGTTATACGACCCGAATGGCTACCTTGCGCCAGTGATTATCAGTGCGAAAATCCTCATACAGGACCTATGGCGTTCCGGAGTTGCATGGGACGAGAAAATACCCATGTCCATTTTGCCTACATGGCAAAAGTACAACGAGCAGCTGTCGCACTTGGAAGCAATAAAAATCCCGAGATGGCTGGGCAGCACCGCGCAGCATAAATTGGAGCTGCACGGGTTCGCAGACGCATCCACCAGAGCTTACGCTGCAGTAGTGTATATGCGGGCAACATCACTTGCTGGCAAGGCAACTTGCAGAATTATCGCATCGAAAACCAGGGTGGCTCCAATTAAAACGATTTCCGTGCCTAGGCTGGAACTATGTGCAGCCGAACTTCTGTGCAAACTGATGAAGCAGGTGAGCAGTGCGTGTGCGTTAGAAGGCTTGGCGAAAAGTTACTGGTCCGACTCCATGATTTCCTTATGTTGGATCGGTAAAATGCCATGTGAACTGAAGACGTTTGTGGCTAACAGAGTGAGTTCCATTCAAGAGCTGAGTGGAGGTCATCGCTGGAGACATGTGCGGTCCGGTGATAACCCTGCCGACCTAGGGTCGAGAGGTATCACAGCAGAGCAGCTGGTTCACAATAAACTTTGGTGGCAAGGACCGCCATGGCTGATCCGAAGCGAAGAGGATTGGCCAAGTGCAGAAGCAGCATCAAATCGGCAACAGCCAGAAGAAGCTTTGAGGGAGCTTAAAGCGCCAGTCGTTGCTAGTGCCAGAATAGCAAAGCCGGCGGTGCTGAACATCGGCGATATCAGTCTTATTGAACGCAGCTCAACACTCCAGAGCGTTTTAAGAATAACTGCATTCGTATTGCGGTTTGTCCGAAATTCCATGGGGCGAAACAACCACAAGAAGATCCTACCGGCGACATCCGTCCCATTTGTGTCATTAGAAGAGCGTGACGAGGCTCTAGCATACTGGGGTAGATCGGAGCAGCATTGCGCGTACCGCAAAGAAATCCAACAACTTTTGCAGAAGTCTTCATTGGAAGGGTCGAGCAGCATAATCTCACTCAATCCATTCTTGGACAACCAAGGAACCATGAGAGTAGGAGGTCGACTCCAGAATTCTGCAATGTCCTATGAAATGGTTCACCCCATCATACTGCCGGCGAAAAGCAAACTGAGCGAGCTTCTGATCAGAGAAGCGCATCTGAAGACACTGCATGGAGGGGTGCAGCTGTGCATGCAGTACATCAGGCACAAATTTTGGATTCCAACCTACGCCTTAAGTGAAAACATACATATCTCGGTGCATAACGTGTTTCCGACAGAGCAAGGCAACATCAGAGCAGTTAATGGGCAGCCTTCCCAGGGTACGAGTGCAACCAACAAGAGCATTTAAGCATAGCGGAGTAGACTATGCTGGGCCGGTGCAAATTAAGGCCAGATCAGGGCGATCGAAGATTACGAAAAGGGCTACATAGCCGTATTTGTGTGCATGGTCACTAAGGCCATACATCTGGAGCCGGTGAGCAATTTAACGAGCGGTGCATTCTTGGCAGCTTTTCAACGTTTTACTGGGCGGCGCGGCGCATGTTCAGTGCTTTGGAGCGACAATGCGACAACTTTCGTCGGTGCAGACGCTGAGCTGAAGAGAGGCGGTGAGCAGTGGAAGGACAGGCTGCCAATTCAGCAAATCAACTCATTGGGCACGGAATGGAAATTCATCGTCCCAGGGGCTCCGCACATGGGAGGCATCTGGGAAGCCGGTGTAAAATCCACTAAGTATCACCTGCGGAGGATTATGGGCAAGCAGATCTTCACGTTTGAGACACTAGCTACAACCTTAGTGCTCATAGAGGCATGCCTCAATTCAAGGCCTCTATACGCGCTCTCGGATGATGCAGATGATCTACGGGCGCTAACGCCCGGACACTTCCTTATTGGAGAAGAGATAGTGCTACCTCTCAGTGCTGACGTAAGTAAAGTGCCTCAAGGACGACTGAAGCTGTGGGCTATCGTAAACCAAATGCAGCAGCATTTTTGGAAGAGATGGAGCCGAGAATACATCCAAACATTGCAGCAGCGCTTCAAATGGAATCAGAAGAGCAGGAACGTCAAGCCAGGTGATTTCGTTCTGGTAAAACAAGAGAATGTGCCACCTACAAGCTGGCCATTAGGGCGAGTCATGGCCGTTCATCAGGGCAAGGACGGGCTTGTACGGAGTGCGGAAGTGCGGCTAGAGCATACGAGTTTGGTGCGAGCGATCCATAAATTGTGCATCCTTCCTCTCGCAGAGCCTACAACATCAATTGAAGACGAGCCTTCAATTGGGGGGAGGAATGTTAGAGATTCGAAAGAATCTAACGTAGAGTCATCGAGTGTCCTACATCCATGAGCCACCCTAACACATTAATGGGCCACCCCAACATCAACACCGAGTGCAAAAGAACAAAAGGGAAAAAACCTACATGCACACTAGCCATATGAGCAGATTAACGGCGCCAACGGAAAATCAACCCTCGACCAACAGATGGTTTTGGGAGCGAGCGCAACAACAAAACCTATACCAACCTTCGGAACAGTCCGTTCGTCAGAGCCGACGACAATCTGAATTCAGTGCACGTGCATAAGGCACACCCCTTTTAATATTGTGTCGATAAGCGGTATTTGAGACCGACGAGTAAGAAACTAGCCAGGCAACGGCGAAGTATGGAAAAACAACACGAGCAACGGCGACGATGAGGTTTGGTGCAGAACAGTTGTCGTTATTTGGGCAGCTATAAATTACTTTTTCTTCACTTCGATTTAGAGCATCGTGCAGTAAAGTTGTGCATCAGAGCAATGAGCACCTACAGTCCACTTTTAAATCCTTTTAATTGTTAATTGATGTTTTTTTCGTTGAGAAATAAAATTTACAAAATAATTTCTTCTTTTTTTTGTGTGGTTGGATCTTTCTTTAGATCCCAACAGACATCATTCCATCAAATGTCCCGAGAGATCATGCCCACGGTGTAAGGTCAAACACCATAGCGTGCTGTGTCCAATAAACTTGAACATTAGTGGGCCTCTGGATACGCTTCACAGGTTACAACAAGAGACGTGTGAGCAGCGAGCAGTTGCAGAGCGAACACTATCTGCAGATAAAAAGCTTTAGCAACTAATGGCGAATATAGGGTGTATTGACCTCGGTACGCCCGTTACCAAACAATCAAAAGAAGGACTCTAGTCTGCCTTATTGGCCACAGCCATTGTTCACATCAAATTGGATAATTTCATATCACCACCCTTGAGGGCGCTGTGCGTTACAAGTTCACAAACTAACTTTATTAGTGATTATGCTTTACTTGCACTTAAATGGCCAACGCAGCAATGCAACATTAGAGTTCATAATTGGTGGAACGTTCAGAAAACCACTCACTCGAAAATTGACATACTAGTTACTGTCTAGAATGAATAACACATCCATAGCTACAGTGAATTTGGTGATTGGTGCGCAACTATCGGTATTATGGTTGCCAGGGCAAAATATTCCAGAGTTTTTTATTCCACCAGAAATAGCTTCAGATATGGAGGACCCTGATGCATGTGTACTAGCGCCAATAGACATATTGCTCGGTGCTGGTGTGTGGGCAATTGTGGTAGCGATGGAAATTTCGTGAATGCACTTGGAATTGCATTTCAACCATCAAAGCTGGGTTGGTTAATGTATGGTGGAGGACTGACTGAAAATTTTGCACTAGCGGCAGCAACCTGAATAATCGAGCCAGCAGAGCAACATTTGGATAGATTGTTACAACGATTCTGAGATACTGAAGATGTCAAAGAGGTACAAGTTCGTATCCGCACAACTGATCAAGAACGCTGTGAGGCGATTTTTATGCATTTGCATCGTCGTTTGCTAGGGGGCTGCTTCCAAGTGAATATTCCTTTGCGCGATTTTATTAATCAACTATGATCTTCTAGAGCGATAGCATTACATAGGTTTCGTCAGTTGGAACGCCGTTTTGAGCGCGATCAGCCATTGAAGGAGAAGTACTTCGCTGCTATCCATGATTTGTTGTGCACCGGTCAAACACAATTGGCTGATCTGCCTCCCAAGGCTTTGTGTTACCACATTCCGCATCATCCGGTTTTAAAGCAGTTTCGAATAGTGAATGATGCATCATGCAAAACGGATATGGGACTTTCGCTGAACGATCTACATTTGGTGGGCGAGAATTTGCAGGACAACTTAGCTGATTTGATCATGCGATTTCGATGTTGGCCTATTGCTATTACCGCCGATATTAAAAAACTGTATTTGCAAGTGCGGATTAACCCAGCGCAATGGGACCTGCAACGCATTTTTTGGCGCCCTACAGCCGACAGCCCAATTAAGGAATATTGGTTGACGGTGGACACGTTTGGGTTGGCTTCAGCACTGCACTGTGCAATACGAGCTTTCTTTCAGGGAGCCAAGGAAGCACGTCTTCAGTACCCAATAGGTGCAAAAGCAGTAGAACATGACTTTTATATGGATGATTGCTTGTCAGGTGCGGAAACAGACAAAGAAGGTCGTCTGCTTTCTCAAAAAATAGATGAGGCGTTGCGCTCTAGTGGATTTTAGCTTGATAAATGGCATTTAAAAAGGCCAATGTCGTACCATTCAGTAAAGATGGCCACTCTAAGCGAATTTGATGACACGACAGTTCTAGGTCTTCGATTATTGCCCTTAACTGATGAACTTATGTTAAAATTTCAGCTCGCCCCAACGCTGGGGCGGGCTGAACGTCTTCAATCCAAATGGTTACTTGAGTCCTGTAGTGGTTACGGCAAAGATTTTAATTCAGAGGATCTGGAGCGCAAATATTGGATGGGATTCGATGAGCCCGACAGTATTTATCGTCGAAGAACACATCGAATGCACAGTCATTGGAACGAGGTCACGAGTTGCACCTTTAAAAACGGTTACGATTACGCGATTGGAACTGTGCGCAGCACTAATGCTTAGCAAATTGCTTCAAACTTTCAAAACGACAGCCAATCTTCAACATGTCAAGTGCACATTGTGGTCTGATTCCCAAATCGTGTTGGCATAGCTCCGAAAAGATGAGGCATCTCTTAAAACCTACGTTAATAATCGAGTGCAAAAGATTCAGCCGTTAACTAAAGATGCAGACTGGCGTTATATTCCATCAGCTGACCGATCAGCTTTGTCGTGGCACTTTAGCGGCTATATGACGCACGGTTGGCATGATCCCCCATGGTTACTTCAAACAGCGCTTCATTGGCCGACATATCAATTAAGGAATACAGCCTTCACGGATTTAGCTATAGAACAGGAGTAGAGGCCTGCATACGATGGAAAACGCCCCAGAAAACGTCATAAAGAGCTAGCAGCAATGAGTGCTATTCTACGCGATGTAGATTTGCTAACAAAGGCATAAAAACTGTTTGAGCTCTGTCGGCTCACTGCATGGGTATTTCGCTTCCATCACAATACGCTACGAAAATTGGGTCCCCGTCGAAATGGTCCTTTATCAAACATGGACATTCATACAGCTCAAGAATTTTGGGTTCACGAAGAACAGCGCCTATACTATTCCAAGGAAATAGAAGCACTTAATAAAAAAAACAAATGCTGTCGACCCATTAAGTCCGATCGCAAATTGTACGCCATGGCTCGACGAAAACGGACTTCTCCAGCTCGGTGGCCATTTGCGTCTAGCACCAATTCCAAAGCAGCAAAAGTATCCGCTGCTGCTACCTGATATTAGCCCTTTGGCTACATTAGTTATAAGGGAAGCTTATGAGGTAACGCTTCATGGGGGGCTCAACGAAACAATGGCTTTTGTGCGGCAGAAGTTGTGGATAACCAATCTACGCAGAGCAGTGCGGAAACAGAATTGTCATTGTATTACGTGTACACGGTACCGGCAACAAGCAGTAACGCAAATGATGACTGAGTTACCGGCTGATCGAGTGACTTCATGCAGAGCGTTAAGCCACTCGGGAGTTGACTATGCTGGGCTATACTTGCATAAAGCTCGCGGAGGTCGATGCAAAATAATTGAAAAAAAGTATGTTGTAGTATTTGTTTGCATGGTTACAAAAGCGGTAAATTTGGAACTCGTGGAGAGCTTATCAACAACAGACTTTATTTAAGCTTTCTTGCGATTTACCAGCATTCGTAGCTCTTGCGTACGACTTTGGAGCGACAATTGTAAGAAATTTTCGGGCGCTGCAATAGAGCTAAAGGAAATGTTGGGTAGTTGGAACGAGATGGATATGGCAAAACAATTTCAGCGTTATGGCACCGAATGGCGTTTCATCACACCTGTAGCGCCGCAACAAGGTGGAATATGGGAGCCAGCCGTTAAATCTATGAAACATCATCTACGCCGCGTAATGGGACCACATAAACTGACAAGTAGTCCATTTCAAACGGTCTTAGCACAAACAAGCGCCGTTATGAACTCTCGACCAATATCGGCGCTATCAGATGACCCAGATGTTATGTTATACCTCACACCAGCTCATTTTCTTATTGGCGAACCAATTTTACAACCTTTTGGAGCAAATGTTTAACATGTGCCGGATAATCGATTGAAATTAGCTAAACAAACCCAAAAAACTTAGTCAAGACTTTTGGAAGGCATGAGGTCAATACTATTTGCACCAGTTACAGCATCAGCCACAGCCAAACTTAAGGTTGGGTGATATGGTTATCATTCGCGAGGACAACACCCACATTCTAGTAAACAGCACGAGTGATAGAAACTTTCCCTGGAGTAGATTGCCTGGTGCGCAATGTTCGCTTACGAGTTGTTTCTTCGAACTGGAAAAATAAGACGTCGGAGAAAAAAGTTCCTTTCACGATTTCGGAGCGTCCAGTGCAAAAGTTGTGCCTGCTGCCATTACAAAATGAAGCAGAGCATTCATGGGGGAGTGTGTTGACGCCGTCAATGTTAACATCAGGAAAGGAATATATTATTAAGAAAAACATCTCATTATAATATATAATTTAAAAATTGTTGATTAGTTTTTATGGTCGCCAATGTTTGTTAATTATTTTTTTTTGCTAATAGTTTGTTATTACTGCTAGTTCAATTTTTTATTTTTCATTCATTCTGAATTTATCATTAAAAGGAAGCGGTTGGAATTAAAAAAAAAATAAAAAGAAAGGAAAACATAAATAAATATTTATTGAGATATAAAAACAAACTAGATATTTATTATTAATATAAAGAATAAGGACGAAAGGCGAACTCTAAAGGTAATTATATTTACGTAAATACATTATAAAGTCTACAAAGGAATAACTGCTTATTGAACAAATAATTCAAACGCAATATTAACAAGAGATGATATTACACAAAAACTTTGTGTGCAAATAGCAAGGCGAAGAAAATACAAATTATTTAATAAAAGGCGTTAAAATAATAAGGAATTTAATATAAACGAGAAACAAAGGCCTCAGAAAAACAATACCGTTCAATGATGAAGACGATATTTACCCGCATTAAGAAGATACCGAAAGCTACTTGTCGTCAATATGGTCCAACCAAAGGAACCACAACAATGAAGTGAACTGGATAGGTGAAGAGAAGAGGAGATACCTACAGATATAGGAAATGGCTGCAAACTACCTAATGTGAAGAAGTTAAAGAAATCATATCAAAGACATAATTGGAAATCACCAGGACCAGATAAGGTGCAAAACTTCTGGTTTAAAAGACTTCGTGCAATGCAACAAAAACTTACAGAACTTCTAAACGAATGCATCCAAGATCCAAGGAAATTCCCGAAAGACTTCACTAAGGGTATAACATATCTTCTTCCGAAAAACAAGGGATTCCAGGGAAACCCTTCTAATGGTAGGCCAAGAACTTGCCTGCCTACTATCTACAAAGTTATGACAGCTTGTCTAAACTACCTTATAAAAAATCATTTAACACAAAATAATATAATTTGTGAAGAACAAAAAGGATGGTGTAAATATGCTTAAGGGTGTAAAGAACAACTAACTATTGATCAAACCATTAGAACAGACAGTCAGTCAATCCAGAAATTTAGTTGGCTTATAGAGGTTCTGAAAATCTATAAGATAAACTCAAATATTATTAAATTTGTAACATACATACAATATGAAACACTGGCAAACAAGTATCCAAATACCTACGTATTCAGAATGATAAAAACCTCTGATATCAATATAAAATGTGGAATTTTTCAAGGTGATTGTCTATCTGCTCTGTGGTTGTGCATTGCGCTCAATCCACTTAGTAATCTCCTGAAAACAGCAAATATGGATACAAAATAAAAGGTGGCGCTAACCAAGAAATACTGAGTCAGCTTCTGTACATGGATGACCTGAAAATATATGCATCGACGCGACAAAGCCTAGACCATCTTATACAAATCGTACCAATGTTGAGCGAAGACATCATCATGAAATTTGGTCTAGAAAAATGCAAAGTAATACATATTAATAAAGGAAAAATGTCAAGAAGTGAAGACCAAACCAAACAAAACATTGAACAAATGGAAGAAACGGATGTGTATAAATACCTAGGTATGACCCAAAATAAGCGCATAGATAAGAAGACGGTTAAAGAAAATCTTACGAAAGATTTTAAATCACGAATACACAAAATAGCTAAAGCGAATATAAATGGCAAAAACCTAATTAAAGCCATAGATACATACGCAGTACCTATTCTTTCGTACAGATTCGGCATTATACGATGGACAGTAACTGAAATTGAAACGCTTTAACGAAAGGTCAGAACAATGCTGACCATCAAATTTCATAATCCCAAATCAGCTGTGAGAGAATGTAGCGCCAAGGAGAGATGGTGGAAAAGGTCTAGTTGATCTCCAAACACTCCACGATAACCAAATGGAATCTCTTCGTCGGTACTTCCAGCTTAAATCAGGCGGATCTCGGCTTATAGAAATAATAACTGAAGCAGACACAAATCTTACAACACTCAACCTGAATGGTACGTTCAACCGAAAAGCAGAAGACAAACCTCTAAGAGAGCAAAAGTGGTCAATAAAACCTATTTACGGCCGATTCTACAGGTCTATTAATGCTGATAATGTTGATCAGTTAATGCCAAACAAATGGCTATTGAATGGAAACCTGTATGCTGAGACCGAAGTTTTTATGATAGCTATACAAGGCCAAGTAACACCAACGAAAAACTATTGAAAGTGTGTCATGAAAGATCCAAATGTCACCAACGACACCTGTAGAAGATGTATGAGTCATATACTATTGATCAAATAATATCAGGATGTACGAATCTGGCTCCAACAGAATATACACGAAGACATAACAACGTTGGAAAAATCTTCCACAAAATTCTTCTCAGCAGATATAAACTTTAAACGGATGAACTGCCATACTACAGATATAATCCGCAACCAGTTGTGGAAAATGAAAACGTGAAGATCTACTACGATCGAACAATTTACTCATACCATTGGAGACTCCATAGCCGCCCCGATATCACGATCCTCGATAAAAATACACGAAAAGGCTTCTTCATTCATGTTGCAGTTCCGGCTACGAGAAACATGTCCCGAACATACGCCGAGAAAATTAGCAGATATGCTGAGCTAGCAGTTGAAACCAAACGAAATTGGAACCTTACGGAAATCAAGATTATCCCCATAATAATAAGCGCTGAAGGTGTGAGTGATAAACATCTATATAAAAATATAACCATTTTTGGATTCCGACAAAACATCACCGAAACCATGCAGAAGTCAATAATCGTCGGTACCTGTCGTATCACTAGAAATTCTATCAACTAAATTTTATATAACCAAAATGTAGTACAGTACATCTTGTTTTAGGCTACAGCTTCCAATATGTATTTGTATATACCCATTAAGGGAAATTAAAAAAAGGATAAAGATGAATAATAATAATAATATTAATAAATGATAAATAACTATATGGCAAATGATTTTGGCTTACTTTGGCTCATTAGATGATGCTTCAGATAGAGGAATTAAACGATGTTTTTTGGCTAAGCGGCAAATTTTCTAGAATGGTATTTTTGCACGTTATTTATTTCCATTGGAAAATTAGTTTCTTTCATAGAAAATTTGTTTTTTCTAGGAATTTCAAGAATAATTTTACATTTTTCCAAAAGACTTTTAGACAATTCATTAAGCGGATCACTTGTTTTTTAAGCAAATACGGAAAATGGTTTTAATTTGGTGATATTTTGACAAAATAATCAACTTTTGATAGCAAACTACACAATATACGATTGTTTTTTTATTTATTAAATTAGATTTATTAATTTCTTCGAAAATTTAAATCAAATTGAATTTACAAATGTACATAAATCATTAGTGCATGGCAATGCCGTCTGCCTGATTGACAACATACAAACACTTGACTTTTGGTATAAATAAAATTGAAAATAAGTATTGGATTAAGGATATTACAATATTTCTAATACAAACATATATATACATTTTATTTTGGGTACTGAGTTAAAAGTTTTCTGTTATTATTTTTTGTCGATAAGAAAAATTAATCCTACAGAATTCGAACAACTGTTTCACATTTACCTCATTGGGAAGTTGGATTGCTTGATTGTTGGATACAAAATCAACACCTTCCTAAAAAGTGATATACATCTTCACGTTCCTCCAAATTATACATACAACATAAAATAGGTAGATCCTCTCGGTGAGGTATGTAATTAAGCCTTAAAAGTTCACCTCTTAGACGAAACATATAGAGATCTCCTTTGTCGTGCATCTGTCACTGAAATAGTTAAAAGTGAGCATATTGTGGTCCAGTTGGCTGTTTATGGTTCTATGTATAGAATTTACTGCTTGCTGCTCATAACGCACCCTTTAATGCTCATCCACACGTGTGATGAATTGATACAGAGTTGTTTTCCAGGATTTTGTTTCACCCACATCAAGACTTAACTCAAAATCATTTTGGTGTGCTTCCTTTAACCATTCTTTATACCAGCTAGTTTTCCTTTGAATTACATGCATCGCTACTTTTTTTGGCAAACGAAGGTTAGGCATGTTTAAGACTTTTATTATGTAATCCACTTGAAGCTTCAACGTTTTGACAAAAAGTGGCGATAGTACGGTTTCCAGCATAATCATATAATTCGGTGCGTTAGGTGGAAGATGAAATGTCCTTTTTATGTACAATCTAAGAAGTTTTTCAACTGTGTCATATTCCTTGCCTCCCCAGAACTGTGCTCCATAGAATAGTATTGCTTCCGCAACCACCTCAAAAACCTTGTATTTGCTGCTATGTGCCACAAACTTATTGCTTAAGCACTTAATCCATGTCATGTTAATGGCTGTTTCAGCTTGCAATAGCTTTTCCTGTAAATGTTTTTCCATACTTAGATTTTTGGTGAAAAGGATCCCAAGATATTTATACTCCTTGACCCCCATTGAGATGCCATTTTTCAGTAGTACAGTTTCTCCCTCCACCTTTTTTGAATATCAATGCTTTAGATTTGCTAAGATTTACCCCCTAAGCTTCCACATGCTGCAATACTCATATAGCCTATTTATCATAAGCTCTAGAGACTCGGGTGTATATGCCAATATTACGATATCGTCAGCAAAAAGTAAAGCTTTTATGTAGGTTCCTCCGTATTGAATACCTCCGGGTAAACTGCCTACAAAGTCTTCTATGAATAATGCAAATAAGCTGGGGCTGAGAGTACATCCTTGCCTGACTCCTGTCAAAGTAGGAAACCAATCTGATACTTGTCTGCCATCCCATACTGCTGCTCTAATTTCAGCATAGAGCCCTTGTATTAACCTTCCAAATTTAAGTGACATACCCAGTCCAAAAAGCTTGTATATAAGTGCACCATGATCTACTGTATCGAATGCTGCTTTTAAATTTACAAAGAAGGCATATAGCTTGAAAAGAATCTTCAATATTTCTAAGCACAAACACATGATCTACAGTCGAATATCCAGTTCTAAATCCAGCCTGGTGTTCCTTTAATAGATTATTGCATTCTATCCAATCTCTTAAACGCGTTTGCAGTATCGCCGTAAAAATTTTGTATAAAGAGTTCAAAAATGATATTCCACGGTAGTTTGCTGGGTCTTTTGTGTAGCGTTTTTTGTAAATTGGGAATATTAGAGCATCTTTAAATTGCTGTGGCCTGCCTCCGTACTCAAAAATGTTATTAAATATGCTCGTGAGGATTTTACGTAAGTTTCTTGTTCCATTTTTGAAGAATGCAGGTGATATTCCGCGTACTCCTGCCGCTTTTCCATCTTCCAAGTTATTTATTGACATCGCTACTTCCGTATCAGTTATCGGGGCATCCAAGATGTCATTCCACAGTCTAGGTGTGTTAAAGTGCCATAAAATTGGTTTATTTTCTAGAGGACTTAAGAGGTTCTGAAAATGTATTTTCAATACACTTGCTTTTAAATTATTGTTAAAATATCTTCCACCGTTTAATTTGCGAGCTAAGCTCCAGAATTCTGCTGAACCATTAACCTGGGATAACTTCCTGTCTTCTGCTTCCTTAAATATTTTCTTTTTATCTTGGCAAAGACTTTTAAATTCCGCATTTGCTTTAATGTATAGGTCTTTAGTATATCCCTTGCACTTACGAAATGCTTTCAGCCAAGCGTATGATATTTTTCTCGCCTTCATGCACTCATCATCAAACCATGGTTCTTTAAAGGTCGTTTTCTTAGTTGATTGACTGCCGACTGGATATGATTGCTTAATTGCTAGATCAACCTGATTGAGATCTGTGATGGTATTACCTTCAAGAAGGACATCGAGATTTTCTAGGGGAATTTGGTTAGAAAAATCTAATTTACAGTGAGTAATTGCTGTATTATTGAAATCGGTAAACATCGATCAAAAAATAATGCGTCTTAGATAGGTACTACAGCATCTAACTGATGAGCCCAGCTGTAGTACCTGGGCGAAACGCATTTTGGACTAAAGGTCACAAATTCATTCAATTGGTTTTAAATCCACACAGTCCACTAAAACAAAAACAAAATTAATATAAACATATTGTTTGCGTTTTCTTCAATTAATTCCCTGGCCAGACCACGGGCTAAACATAATTCTAGGTGCATGGATCTAACCAAATTCCCCTAGAAAAATATAATTTACAGTGAGTAATTGCTGTAAGTTTTATTGAAATCGGTAAACATCGATCAAAAAATAATGCGTCTTAGATAGGTACTACAGCATCTAACTGATGAGCCCAGCTGTAGTACCTGGGCGAAACGCATTTTGAACTAAAGGTCACAAATTCATTCAACAAGAAAAATAAATCATATTGGATAATAAAACTATAAAAATCACTGAACAGTGCTAAAAACATAACCCAGCCACATTATATGATAGAATTTTAAATTTTTTTATCTTTACATTGTTATTATAACTTTTTTTTTTTAATTTATGACAGACGGCATTACAATTAAAAATTACGTTGCGATAGCTCATTAGTTGCAGAAGTACCATCGGTAGTGCTGATTCCCTGAACGTGCCCCTGACAGCTGTCAACGATCAGTTGGGTGAGTAGTGTCATTCCACATTCATTTTCTCCGTCACATCGTACGTTATTGTTTTGTTCATAATAAAATGATTTGCAGCCCACAGTTAATGTTTGTCCACGAATCTCTATTTTCAACGACTTATTTTTAGTGATGATATCCTTTTTTAGGTCGAAAAGTAGTTTACGTCTTTTCCGCGATGCTGCCGTGTAGTCTTTGTGTATAGAGACTCCTGTATTGCGGATTTTGTTTTTACTAATTAAAACACGCCTGACATCTTGCTTTTTTCGAATTTTTAAGAGAACGTTCAATATGGAAGGGTCCCGGCTGCGCATTATTTGGGTGTCTGTTACAATGTTCCGATCATTAGATTCCAATAATCCCATGCAAATTTCTTTCGCTTTTTCTGTGGGGCTAACGCCATTTTCAGTTGATAAATGCATAATTATTTGCTTTTAACTCCAATAACTCAACCTGTCGTTCCAGGGAGCTGCATCTAGTTTCTACCTGTTGGAGTTGCAACTGTAGCGATTATTCTGTTGAAGCGCTTGCATTTCAACACATATACTGGCTATATCCGATTTCGTGGGCATTTCTTTGAGTTTAACGTCTAAGAGCGGTGAAACAGAGGAAATAATTAAGTTTCTTATGTCCCACTGATCTTCCTTTTTTTGAAGTAGCCGGGCTGTTTTCTTGTAAAATGTTCGTACTTGACGTGCTATCCTGTAATATGGCAGACGTACCAGGACACTTTCTTTTAGGTTCCTTCTTAGAATCGTGGATTTTGCAATCGTTTGGTGGAATTCGATGCATTTTGGTTTTTTTGTTTGTTCGGTGCCTTGTAGTTGTTAATGGTTTTTGTAATACTTATGCTTACAGTTCGAAACTCACCTCAGATTTATTTTCAATGGATTATATATTTACTTTGAAACACTTTTCACTGGGTTTTATTTATTATTTACAGTAAAAATCAATTAAAAAATTATGTTTTTTGACGAGCGTAAATCCACTTAAACTTTTCACAGCAAGACCAGGATTGCCAATCAAATTACCAATACGATTGTTTTTTTTATTAAAATAAAATTCTTAAAGGATTGACATAGTCACACGTTTTTGATCAATATAGCTATTTCAAAAATATTATTTTATGTTATATATATTTGTTTAGATGGCTTTGCTTTGGGTTTATAAAAAAGCTACTGATTTATTTAAAAATGAAAAAAAAAATTATTCGTTAGAGTAGTTTCTATAAATAATATATGTAAATTAATATCCTATAAAATATTTTTGAATAGCTATGTACAAACAAAAATAAATGATTAAATACCTACCAACCATTTAGAATAAATGGTATTTATGGCAATTCTAACACCCAAATGCATAAACATTGACTAGCGAAGGTTTAAGACTAATTCCGTGGAATAAGTGCGAAATGCTATAATAAAATAGAATTTCTGGAATTTGACATTTACATACTTAGGCCTTGGCTAAGCCATCAAAGCCGGTGTTTTAGTGAAGGAATGAGAATTGAAGTTAAAAACAAAATTTACAGGGACATAGAATAAAAAGAGATAGAGTTGATACTTATTGTTGTAGATTTTGTTTGTGGATTTCGATTTTTTATTTATTTATTATATATTTTTGAAAATTTTAGTCCGCGGACTACCTTTTATTCTACGGTTTAGTAAAGTCATTAACTAGCGTTGGATTAAGCATTTTTTTATTAATAGGGCTGTAAGTGTTTATTGAAACAAAAGTAATTATCTATTGAAAAAATTCTAGAAACATTTTTTTTTCAAGTATTCAAATATTAATAAAAGAATTGAAATTATTTTAAAAAATCCAACAAAGTATTTATGTATGAACCTTGTATTTCAAAATCTTATTAAGGCTAATACATATTTTAAAAAGGTATTTTTATAATTTGAGTTTAAAAAAGTTAGTTGAATAAATGTGATTTCTCAACATAGGGAATCTATAAAACTTAGTCCGAAGGCCTTTTCTGAAGGGCAAATCCAAGGCTTGTGATAACTATAACTGTAGGTGATAAATATATATATATATAGGTATACATTATACATACATTTTAACTTTTTTATTATTTACATATTTTATTTTCCTGCATGAGAGTGGGTAGATGAAAAAAACTTCATTTTATAGTTTTGAAATATATAATTTCAAAGTGCTCTAGCTTTTGCCAAATAAAGTGATTAAGGTAGTTATTTCATAGAGAATTTAATGCAGTTTTAGGAAATTTAGACATAGTTCTAATTGCGAGCATAGTTTTTGAATTATGGGTGAAAAAGTTCCAGAAAACATGTTTTAAAATAAAATTGTCAAATTTTGCATTTTTTCAACCAACAAAATTGGTTTAGGTATGAAATTTGTAGTAAATTTAGTATACTTTATTTTTGTTGTAGATATTTGATGCCAAAAATGTACAGTTTTTGACTTGAAAAAGGTCGATAATTTTTGTTGTTCTATGTGATTTGGTTTTTTAAAGGATAGTGAAGGGGTGAAAGGGTGAAGGGGTGTGGTTGTGTAATTTTTTTTTATCGGTACCAGTAATACCTAACAACATGTCAAAAATGTACGGCTATCCGGCTTTTTTTAGGGTAACTATCTTTTTCTTATCCGACGAAATTAATATAAAACTCATATTATATCAATGAAAATTGTAATTTTCAGTTTTTTTGCTTATTAACAAATAAAAATTAGCCAGCAGCCGAATGTTTATGTGGTTAAAATGCGTCAATTTATTATTTAAAGTGACTGAGTATCATTCAGATCAACTGGGTCATGTTGATGACGTCGGCTGACGGTCTTTCCACCGCCATCCATGCGAATGTCAGCAATTTTTATATTAGTTAGAACATAAATGACCATCCCTCAAATTTTGGTGCAGTGTAAAATTTTTTGGAAAAAAAAATGTGTATCACTTTGATCCGCCCTTACACCTAGCTCCAATTATAATATCTATTAATTCTGATAAGAATTATTCGGTGTAAAATGACTCACAAAAACTCAATGCTACCGCCCTTACTGTAAGCAGAACATGCTACTTAAATTGCAAATTGGTGACCGGCTGAATTACCTTTCATGAGTGAAATCAATGCTAATCTCTCCTATATGACCACTGAAATTCCGTTCGCCTGGAATTTTGCCGAAAAATGGCCGAAGAAGACAACACATTAGTAAATTGTTTGTTCATGTCTGGTGAGGCCCATGAGACGGAACTGCACCCAGAACGAGTCTAAATGTGTATTGTCGGGCCATAGTTCTTCGAAGAAACACAAACTGAACTTCGCCGAAGACGTATCCCTTTCAGCAGGATTTGGTTTCAACAATATGGAGCAAGTGCACACGTAGCCACACAAGTTATGGCGGAGCTCCAACGAAAATTCCCAAACAAATTTATATCGAGAACTGCACTTTCCGCTGGCCCCCAAGGTTACCTGACTTGACTGCAACAGATTTTTTTTATGAGTTATGTCAAGCAGGTAGTGTACAAAATGAAACCCAGGAATTTGACTGAAATGAAGCAGTCCATTAAGACAATAATTGAGGCGATCCCAATTTCAACCCTTCAGGCCGCAATGAACAATTTTCTGATCAGGTGCCGCATATGCGTGGACGAGCGTGGAGGTCATTTGCGGCCTATCATCTTTAAAAACCACTAGTTATTTAAAATAAAATTTAATTTTTAATCCAATAAAAAAAATTAATGAAATACATTGATTAAAATAAAAGTTATGTACATTTCTTATTGTAGCACGATTCGTGGGCCAGCCTGTATTATTATTTTTCTTATTCAGAAAGACACAATTTTGAACATATAAAAAGTTGGTAGGTTCCTACCTACATTATATAAATTATGTAGGTAGGTACCTCGCACGCTTATGCATAAGTTTACATAAGTTTAAGTATATTGCAAGTTTAGGTTCGTAAAAAAATGAAACTTGAGATTTTGATCAGTCTTGGTATTACGATGATGAAAGCGAATATGAGAAAAAAGTGGATATAATACCTATGCAGGCACATTATTTTCATTTTTTTTTAACTTTTAAAAACGGCATCTGCCATACAAAAATTTTAGAAAACCGCTAAGGAATTTCCTTTAGCAAAAACGGATCTAAACATTATGATAACAAAGTTAACATTTACCTTTACCTAAATACGTTTTTCTTGCGTTCTTATTAACGGTAAGTAGGTAGATAAGGTACCTACTTCCCATAGAACTACTTTTCATAAGTTCGACCTTTATTTATTCGATGATTAAAATTAGATTTTTTAAACAATTGCTCCTTAAAGGTAGATATTAATTATATTGCATATACAAATTATTAAGAAAATGTTTTCTCGATTTAAAAAAAATCAGTTTTTATTAGGTACCTATGCAACTGAATTGAGATTTTTTTTAAGTTAAAAATTAATATACAAATATATCAAAAAAAATCAAAAATCGTTGGAGAGGTTTTTTAAAAAATTATTTTGTATGTATAAAATTTTAAAAACATTTTTAGAAAAAAAAATTGAAACGCCTTTTCAAAATAATTACCATACATCTGAAATTTTAATTTAAAAAAAAATTCACTTAACTACTGGTTTTTAAAAAACAGATTTTTCAAAAAATAAAAATTTATTTATTTTTTTAAAAATCGAAAAACCATTTGTTTTTAAATTTGAGTATGAAGGTTTTATTCACTTCTAGGGAACAATTGCACAAAAAAAAATAATTTTATCCGGTTCATCAAAAAGTGAGAAAGTCGAAAATATGAAAAGTGGTTCTATGGGCAGTACCGTCAATAATTACGCAAAATAAATTTTTTTTAACGTAAGAGTGAACTAAACTAATTTAGTCCACTCTTCATTAATTACTACATCTTAGTTGCTTGACCCGTTGCGATACCACGCGATACCATGAAGATGAAACAGAAGAGGAGAGCGGCATTAAATATTTGGAGATGATAATAGCCGTGTTTTATTCGGAAATTTATCCGCCGTAAGTTTATCCGTCGTATCATTTTACATACAATTCGCTACGGTCGATAAAAAGCTAAAGTAGAAGTTACGGTGGATGGCTAGTTGACGTTCAGTCGATTCTCGATTCTGATTTCGTTAGTTTTGTTGGTACGATTGAATTTGAATTCAATCTCGATGGATGTGTTCATGGAGTGTTATAATTATTAATTTCATTCGTAAGACAAATCGATCTTTTTGATTCTTTTTTTTTTCATAGTTGGCCAGTTTATATTTCTCAAATCTTAGATAACTCCATTTTTTAATAAATTATAAGCTGTTCTTCAGAAAGGTTTCTGACTTTTACTATTAAAAACTGTATTCTTTGCTCAATTATTTTCTGAAGTACGTCTAAAATTGCACATATATCTGCAATTTTGCATACCCCTAATGTCAATTAATCAATTTAAACAAATTTTGATATTCATTTTAAAAAAGAAACCTATATTTAGCGAATGAATTCCGTTTTACTTTTATTTTTGACTAACAAAGCCCAATTTTCGTTTTGTGTTCAATTTTTATTGATAGTTGTAAATAAACGAAGTTTGGTGAAAAAAATCATCTTTTTATTTAGATCTACAAAAAGCAATTTGAGAAGACAAACCGCATTGGGTGGAACTGCACTATAGAGAAATTGCTTGACACTGCGCCGCAAAATATTTATTCGTATAAAATTCTATGAGCTATAAGGCCAAAGGCGCGCACATATGCAACTTTCAGTTTTGCAACAGTTTGGTCGCTAAAGTGAATACCCTGGACTTATATGAGTGCGCGCACATGCAAAAACTATTCACTATGCGATTCGCGCAACTTAAGAGTTTGTGTTTTGGCACAAATCGAACGATCGCCCCAAATAAGTTCTTCAGTTTGTATCACATCGAACTATAATGTAACTGCGCGCACATTAAACCAAAATGATGTTTGTGTATTGGCTTATCTCGTTGATTGAATTTTAAATTGCTTATGTGCGCGATCATCGTTCAACTGTGATTGAACTATTTCGTTTCGGCAAAATTGCTTGTGCGCGCATAGCCTAAACGCACTAAGCGGAAACTGAACTCACAAAGTGTGCTTTTTCTTCCCTGGGGCCATGGGAGGTATTCGATTCACTACATGGACATGGACTGGGCATACATTTTTGTGATCCAAAATGGTGAAACTTTGTGTTACTTACTCCGCGTATGTTAAGTGCAGTCTGATAAGTAAATATTGAATTGAAAGCAAAACATACTCAGAAAATAAATTTGCAAATTGACTTGAAAAATAAGACTCTAGCTATCGATAAGCTCAGAAAATAAATAAAAGCATAAAATATAAGAGGAGTGAACAATTTAAACTACGTTGTAGTGTGCGTTCCAAACCAAGAAACATTAAAAGAAAACAAGTAAATCACCTGCACTTTTGTTTCCTCGTGTGAAATGTATAGCCCATTTTTAAAGCAATACAAAAATTGGACTGTGTTAAAAGGGACTTGACCATAGTCTATGAACAAAGCCATTCACTTATCATTTCCGTTCTATTGGTGCAAAATGAATGTTAGAATTTAAAACTACAATTGCAGAAAAAATGAAAACAAGAAATAGGTTTGTAACATAAATTAAATTTGTAATTGGTACGGTTTTCTACTTTCTATTTTATATGAATAAAAGCAAATTATTGTTCATAACTTTGATATTTTCTTAATTTTACTTTGAAAAAGAGTATTTCATTACTTGTGACTGCTGTGCATGGGTACCAATTTTACAAAAATAAAAAAGCTACGGTCCTTGCTACGGTCGATGCGTTTATTTGTGAATTACTTACGGTACAATGGATATATTCCCAATAAAACATACCTAATGATGACACAAATATCTACATCAACAACAGCATGACCTCTCATACAAGTGAAAGAAGTTTTTATGGATGAGAAACAATATATTTTTTTGTTGGGCAAAAGTGAAGGAGATAGCGTTGTCACAGTGAGTTGCTCTGATGACTTAAATATTTTATAATTTGTTTTAAAATAATGTGTTCTTTATTAATGCAAAAAGTTATTGCAAACTTGTCACCTATAATAATTCATCAAAACATTCGCAGTATGAGGATTCTTTTTATCTCACTTTGAAGACTTGAATTTAGCAGCGGATTTTATCTTTTTAACAGAGATTTGGTTGTAAGGTCTTGAACTTCCAGATTATAATACTAAATATATATCTGGTGTTCAATTTGGATTCCGCGAAGGTAAATGCACTTATGATTCAATATTAAAGTTTCGTAGTGAGTTAAGTGAAGGCTTTAATATAAATAAAAGTGTTTTAGCGAGATTTATTGACAGAACTAAAGCATTTGACATGGTCAATCATAAGTTACTTTGGATAAACTTTACAAAGCTAGCTATTCTTAGTGTATGCTAATTCTATATTTAAACAATCTTTTAAGCGCATTCGCTGATAGCCTTGGCTTATACTAGTAATTATTCCTTATTAGAATCGATGTCCAAATTACAACAGGATATTTATGTTTTAAGACAATAGTTTGCCAGACATGAACTCATAATGTGTGAAAAAAACAAAAGTTATGTCCTACAATCTAAAAGGAACATCACCTTTTATTGATTGTAATGTCCTGCTTCATTCCGCGACATGTAACAAATTTAGTCTGCGCACTCACACTAAGTGCAGGAATATTTATATACAATGAAACAACAACAGAACTGTCAAAACAACCACCTGTCAGTAGAAAATTGCACAACTACTTCTACTAAAAGCCATCTTGTGAAGAGCACATACATCAGAAAAAAAATCAGTGCCGGCAATAAAAACTAAAAGTACGATAACGTACAACTGTAACATATAATGGCAATTTCTCTGGATATACTGAAGTCTCTCCTAAAGGAACATAAAGAGGAGATCACAAAAAATATAAATGAAGCAACTAATAGGGTTATCAAAGACACAGATGAAAAAGTAGGATTTTTATCCCAAAAAGTTGGAGAAAATCGTATAAAACACCGGGAGTTATTTTGGAAAAGCAAAAAGTTATGTTGGCGAAGCAGATAAAAAGAATCTCTCAACTTGAGCTAGGACTGAGACAAAACAATTGAATTGTGTTCAAAGTAGACGGAACGGAATCAAATGGCGATGAACTCATAACAATAGTCATTAATAACTAAAATAAGAGCAACAAAGAGTTCCAACTAACACCAAAGGATTTCGAAGTATGCTGCCGACTAGCAAAAACGGGTGACGGAAAAATTTGACCAATTCGTCTAACTCTCAAAAGCGTGTTAAAACGCAAAAGATTCTGTAGTAAAAAAAAAACTGATAATAGGTTTGGCATCGCAGATGATCTACCAAAATCACTCCTCGAAGCTAGAAAGCTGCTCATCCCAATGCTAATAGAGTTAAAAAATTAATGAAAAAGAGCATACTTCAAACTAGATGAACACGTAGTGGAAGGCAAAATTTGGAAGGAAAATGCGGATGCAGCTCCGGTAAACCCAAGAAAAAGAATACGTTCGATGTAAACTACGCCAATGGAACAAACAAATGGGAATAACAGAAGCAGATCTGAAACAAAAACAACCATCATTGGATTAACTGAACTAAACCAAAAAAAAACAAACAACAACATCAGCAGCAGCAGCAACAACAACAACAACAACAACAACAACAACAACAACAACAACAACAACAACAACAACAACAACAACAACAACAACAATAACAACAACAACAACAACACCAACAACAACAATAACAACAACAACAACAACAACAACAACAACAACAACAACAACAACAACAACACCAACAACAACAACAACAACAACAACAATAACAACAACAACAACAACGGCAACAACAATATCAACAACAACAACAATAACAATAAAAACAACAACCAAGACGACAGCGATACCATCAACAACAACACCACCAACACCAACAAAAACAATACCAACAACAACAAATTCAACATCCACAAAACAGGAACAACAAACACAACACCAGCACAGGCAAAAACAGCAACAACAGTAGCAACAACAACAGTAGCAACAACAACAGTAACAACACCAGCATCAATAACGTGCACAACAACAATTTAACGTGCACACCAACAATTTCAACAAAAACGACGTCCAGCTCAACATCACCAACATCAACAACACAAACAACATCAACTGAAAAACATCAACGACAGCAACAGGAACAACTACGTCAGAAAAAACAGCAGCAATGACAGCAACAACGATAACAGTTAACACAACACCAACATTAATAAAAACAACATTAAACTCACTTTCAGCAACAGCAGCCGCAACACCAACGGCAACATCTACAAAAACAACAACAACAACAACAACAACAACAACAACAACAACAACAACAATAACAACAACAACAACAACAACAGCAACAACAACAACAACAACAACAACAACAACAGCAACAACAACAACAAAAACAAAAACAACAACAACAACAACAACAACAACAGCAGCAGCAACAACAACAACAACAACAACAACAACAACAACAACAAGAACAACAACAAGAACAACAACAACAACACCACCAACAACAACAACAACAACCCCAACACCAACAACAACAACCACAACAACAGAAGCATCATTATCAACAATAACAGCAAAAACAACAACCGCATCAACAACAACGGCAACAACAACAACTGCAAGACCATCAGCAACAAATTAAGATCGGTTTGAATTGCTTCAATAAATAGCATATATCTAACCATAAATTAATAGAATATAGAACTAACAAAATACTAGCACAAAATATTTCTGGATTATCCAACAAACTACTTTTTCTAGACGTTTTTGAATTTGTAAAAGAGCATGATACATTTTTCCTTTTCGAAACATTTGTTACCGAAGAAAATTATGAAAAATATGCTAGGTACTTTTCTGAGTTCAAATTATTTTGGGTACCTACTTTAGAATTGAAAAACTTATCTTAATTTTAGGTAATTCTTGGGATAGCGCTTTTAGCACGCTTCATGAGTTTTTAATAATACAAAGTTAGAGAATATCATGCTGGTTGGAGACTGCAATGCGCCAAGCAAAAACCTCTTTCATAAATCAAACTAACATTGAATCCCAGAAAAAAGAAAATCGAATGATAAAATTATCAACAAAAACGGGCGAAAGTTGCTAGAAATTCATTTCAATCGGGTGCTGTAAACATGATATTGAAGGCAGTTATACATTCATTGGAGGACCAGGAAAATCTGTTATTGATCTACGTGCTGTATTGCAAAAATGGATAGACATAATTCTGTCATTCAATGTAAAGCCTAAATTTTTTTCAGAGAATATGCCGCTGGTCGTTGAAACTGTTTGCAATGAAACTGTTGAATATTTTCCTCTTTCGCTCCCGTCCAAGCCACTTTGGAAAGAAAGCGAAAAGGGTCTGTACCAAGCAAAGATTTTTAACGAGTAGCAAAATAGTATAATAACTGCGGTTGGAAATATACCCAATAGCGAGAGAGTAGATATGGGCCTTGCTTAGTATGCCCCTCCATCCGGCTCGATCTCTAGCCTGCCGTCTCCAATTTTGCACTCCAAGTTGTCGGAGGTCTCCCTCTACCTGGTCGCTCCATCGAAGATGAGGTCTACCTTGGCTCCCTCTGGGTTAGCGTTGTAGACTTTACGAGCTGGAGCGTCGATGTCCATCCGCTCTACATGGCCCAGCCATCTAAGTCGTTGAATTCGAATTTGTCTGGCTAGCCTTATGTCGCTGTACGGTAGGTATAGTTCGTCGTTCTATCTTCTTCGCAAAATGTTGTTTTCTTACAGAACTTTTCTCTCGACGAGTCCAAGTGACTTTTCATCCGCTTGGGAGAGGGTCCATGCTTCTGTACTATATAGCAGGACTGGGATGTTAAATGTTCTATACAGTGTCACCTTGGTTCTTCTGATAGGGATTTATTCCTCAATTGCTTACTCAGCTCAAAGAAACAGCGATTGATGTTATTGCCTATGTTTACAGCAGTACCCAGGTATATTCACTGACTACCTCGAAGTTATGCCTATCAATGGTCAAGTTCTGACCAATTTGATGGTGGGATTGGACTTTTGTTGATGAAAGCATATTCTTCGTCTTGTCCTCATTTATCTTCAGTCCCATTCTGCATAGTAGTGAAGACAGTAGTTACTGCTTGCTTTGTTCTTCCTATCACGTCAATGTCGTCCGCAAACCCAAGTTATTGTGTCGATTTATAGAACATAGTTCCCGATGTGCTGGAATGGGTGTTTCGTATGACATTTTCAAGCACAATGTTAAAACAGCTGCATAATAGTGCGTCACTTTGTCTTAGCCCATTGGTGGTTTCGAAGGATTCAGTAGACTCCCTCCCAACTTTGACGGAACAGCGAGCATTTTCCAACGTCATCCTGATAAGGTGTACCAGTTTAGCAGGGATTCTAAAGTTCGACATGGCACGATACAGTTCAACTCTATTAACACTGTCGTATGCTGCTTTAAGATCGACGAACAGGTGGTGGGTATCGAAGTTATATTCTTGGGTTTTCTCCAAGATCTGGCTTAATGTGAATGTTTGGTCGGTTGTAGATTTTCCAGGTCTGAAGCCGCATTGGTAAGGACCTATTAGATCATTACCAAAAGGCTTGAGACGTTCACATAAAACGCTAGATTTATGCCTCTGTAGTTGGCGCAGACTAGGCGGTCTCCTTTTTTGTGGATCGGGCAGATGGTACTGAGATTCAACTCATCGGGAATTGCAGATGAGTTGGTGTATACTCCTGACCAAATCATCCCCCGTGTTTAAAAATCTCCGCTTGCAGACCATCGCATCCAGCTGCTTTGTTCATCTTGAGTCTGGTGATGGCTACTTTGATTTCATTTTGGTCGGGTGGATGTAGCTCATAGTTGTCGTCTTGATTAACTGGTACAAGTTGATCTTGGGCGAGATCTTGGCTGTCATCGCCATTTAACAACTGGTTAAAGTAGTCTCTCCAGATGACTAACATCGCCTGTGTTTCCACTATGGTGTTTCCATCCTAATCTTTGCATGGCCCAGGGCGTCTTGTGAAACCTAGTAGATATGTTACTGGGTGTTTTAAACAAAGTGTGTTCCATAATATTACAAAAAAGGAAAAGCCGCAGAGTGGTATGATCAAGAATGCTTAGAAGCAAGAAAACTTTCTTTTGTATTGTTAAATAAGGCACAAAATTTTGCTTCAAACGAATCAACATACAGGGAATACATCAATGCAAACGGGGTATACAAAACACTTTGCAGAAGTAGGAGTATAACTTACTATAAAACAATTGCACACGAACTAGCTTCAAGTAGAGATAGCAAACGTTTCTGGAATACATTAAAACAAAACTCTTTTATAACTTTGTTAAATCCTTCTCCAAAAGCGTATATTATTCAATATGCGGAACCAAATATAAGGAATGAATTACTGGACCACGAAATTACAATTTGCGAGCTTGATCAGGCTCTTAGAAGCTCAAAAAACCAATTCTATAAGAATGCGCCAATAGAATTTGAATATCAGATGCCCATATTATATAACAATATATTTGAATCCGGGATCGTTCCGCTGGAATTCAAGGATGCAATTATATATCCGATATTTAAAAAAGGTGATTTGAGCATAGCTAGCAACTATAGGGGCATCACTTTCATGAACGCAATTGCAAGAATATTCGCAAACATTCTTTTGCGCAGTATAAATGCATGTGTAGCGAGATATAATAACATAAGTAAATTTCAGGCAGGGTTTCGTTAGGGATATTCCACTGGGGATAATATTTTCGCACTAACTTCTATGGCCAACTATTTCATAAGGAATAAAGAAAAGCTTTTTCTTTTCTTTGTAAATTTTAAGGCCGCATTTGATTCGATCGAGCGCAGAGCACTGTTTTTCAAACTTTCGCAAAATGGATTTTTAACGAAAATGACAAGAGTACTAAAAAGTATGTACTCCTATAAGCATACAAGGCAGGTTGATTGGGATGGAACAGAGTTATCCAAATGTTTTGAGACGTTATCGGGTGTGAGGCAAAGCTGTGTGCTCACCGCTATTCTTTTTGCAATTTTCATAGACGACGTAACGAGCCATATGCCCGCAGGAATACAGAAATAAATAAAACAGCTGTCTGCAAAGTATAGAGTATACGAATCAGTATTGCGCTCCGTACTGTGCTATGGCACAGTAGAAGTTGAGGAACTCCAACGTTTTTTCATAAAAAAAAAAAACTTTTTAAGCTGATTGTACTCCTGGAAACAGGTTTACCAACCCTTTTTGTGCACACTTCAAAGCTGCATTTTGAATACATCACAAGAGTCTTAAGCTATCTATCAACGAGAATACCCTACATCCTTACAAAATACGCCCTCGAAAATGAGGTTGACTGCGTTGCAGATTGGGTTAAATTGGCCGCAAAAAACGATGTAGAATTAACCACATCATATGACGAAACATTTAATTTAAAAAAAAAACAGTTATATGGTTTATTGAGGTGGTAGATACTAATAAACGCAATGGCAATACCCAGCAAGCAATATATTCAATCAACAGAGTAATATATACAGAACTCAATTATACTCTCGCCAGCAGCAACTACTTTAGTGATGATTTGAGTGTAGAAGCGATATCTCTTATTTGCAGAGCAAGGGGCGATTTGCTCAATTTAAATGGTTCACCATATGCCAAGGCTAACACTAACCTTTGAACAGTTTGCAACCTTAAAGCAAAAGAGGATTGCTTTCATTTTCTAGCGGTTTGTCCGATCTATAGAGAATTCCGACTTTTGCACTTTCATAGCCTTTCATAAAACATGGAACAGGTTAAAAATATTTTGAATGGGCCAGATTGGGAAACTCTTTACAAGTATCTGAAAGCAGTTAAAATCTATAGATTACTAATTTTAAATAAATTCCAATGATTAAAATATATAAGTACATATATGCTAAATTTAGCATGCTGTTCTAACCGTACCAATCAATATATTATATGTTACTCACTTCTTTTTGTAGACCCAAAATGAGTCAGACAGACAGACGGCAATGCCATTGTAAAAAACATGCAAACAAACAAATTTGTAAACGAAACTGTGAAATAATAAATGAATCTATCTATCTTTCTATCATTCATCATTATTTGTCATCTGAAAAAAGAATGAAAAAATCGTGTGGGCATATTACCGAAGAATCAAGTTTAAAGCAAATCTATGCATCATCACTTTTTACGTCGATGTTTTATGAAATTTAATACGAATAAAGATGCCTATAAGCGAAAATCAAATAAAACACTAAATAATAAAACCAAACACGAATCTGTGAAATGAAACACCACAAAGCATTGAAAATGAATATGAAGATGTTTTCATGGTTGACACATATGAAAATTTAGACTACAACAAGCTACAATCCAGTTTTTCAAAAATCCAAAAAAAAAAAGTTTTAAAATCCCGGCTACTAAAATACTGTTTTTTTTAAATCCTGTCTTCTAAAATACCGCTCGATCAAAATCCCGATCTATTATAATCAAGCTTTTTAAAATCCCAACTTATCCGGTTAAATCCCGCCAAGCTCGTTTTTTATTTTGATAGACATTACACAGAAAATTTTACATACACCCAAACTCGACACCACCCCAAATCCTATAATTGGCTATTGAAAGAATAGTGAAAAATAGACAATAAAAATAAGTAAAACAGGTTTTTTGCATCGTATTGTTCATATACAATTACATTTATATATCTACAAATGATTAAGATAATTGTTAGTGGTTTATAGATTTTTTTTCTCCTTTAACAGAATATTATAAGATAACCACACACTTTATTTTGATATTTTGTTAAACGTTATAATAAAAATGCATTTCAAAAAATCACTTGTTGCTTATTTTATATTAATTTTCTTACTCCGCTTTCGCAATCAAAACAAGTTGTTTTATTTTAAAAAATCGCGCGATTATTATCCGGTATTTAAAAAAAAACCGGGATTAAAAAAAACAGGTTTATAAAAAGCAGGATTTTAAAAAACGGAATTATAAAAACCGGGATATCGAACCTAACCCGTCGCATAGATGTTGAAGCCATTGTGGATTGAGGAATAAAACGCAGCACCATTGATTGGGCATCATGGCTTGAGTTAAAGGCTGAACAAATTCAGGCGTTACAACGTAGCAAAGAAGTTGATTTTCAATGTTGAGGATACAGTAGTCATGAATTGAAAGGCATTGGTAAATTTACTGCCTCTGTCCAAGTGCCAAATCATTTCTCATATTATTTTTGGCTGGAATTATAGCTATTGCACGACTTGCCTAGCTCGATCATCAGATTCCTTTGCTCTAGTGGTGCTGGGGGTCAATTCCCGATCTGTGAAGATGTGAAGTGATAAATTTTATCACGCTTTCACGTCTAATTCGATTCTTGATTCGTGAAAAAGTGAAGTTAAATGCCAAACATTTTTCATATGATAATTTTTGTATCACAGTCAATTGTTTTGTGAAGAAAATGTTTCTAATCGAATATTAAGAAGAAAGAGAGGATTTGGCACATGACAAGTAAGCAACAATTATATTTATACACAAATTTATTTTGGTAGTAAGTTATATTTGTGTTAATTCGAGTAAATAACGAAATTGTTAAATCAAAAGATTCACAACAGCCGACGCGACGGTGCTCACTCCCGCGACAGATCGTTGGAAACTACCTATTGCAAAAAAATGCAGAGCACTTTACAATATTTAAATGGCTTTGAAGCGCCTTTATAAGTTGAGTGTTTTTCAAGAATGCTCTCAATTCACGTATTAAATCCATGCATAAATGGTTTGGGAATCTATAAAGTTCAATAAAGTACTCCTAGTTGTAACTTCGAATAGATTCTGCCCATCTCGAAGGGAAAGCTCAATATCCTCACATGAAAAAATAATAAATCTTACTCAAAACAGAGATGCTATTGAATGTAATATAAAACACACAATTGTTCAGTACGCCGGCCGTCTTTTATTAATTTATTAAACGAATTATTATTCCGGACATTATTCTTAAGCAAATTTAGAAACTGAAATGAAATATTTACCTTTCCCAACAAAAAATCTAATCAGAAATGACAGAATTTATCATTTAGTACTTTTTAGTACAAACTTTATCACAATGAGTTCTAGAATCGCATTAGGCGTGTGCGTGAAGTTGGAAAATGATAAACCTCAGTTTTCACAGAGGTTTATCATTTTCCAACTTCACGCACACGCCTAATGCGATTCTAGAACTCATTGTGATAAAATTTGTACTAAAAAGTACTAAATGATAAATTCTCTCATTTCTGATTAGATTTTTTGTTGGGAAAGGTATATATTTCATTTCAGTTTCTAAATTTGCTTAAGAATAATGTCCGGAATAATAATTCCTTTAATAAATTAATAAAGGACGTCGTACTTAACAATTGTATGTTTTATATCATATTCAATAGTATCTCTGTTTTGAGTAAGATTTATTATTTTTTCATGTGAGGATATTGAGGTTTTCCCTTCGAGATGCGCAGAATCTATTCGAAGTTACAACTAGGAGCACTTAATTGAACTTTATAGATTCCCAAAACATTTATGCATAGATTTAATACGCGAATTAAGAGCATTCTTGAAAAACACTCAACTTATAAGTGCCATTTAAATATGGTTAAGTTCTCTGCATTTTTTTGCAATGGGTAGTTTCCAACGATCTGTCGCGGGAATGAGCACCATCGTCGCGTCGGCTGTTGTGAATCTGTTGATTTAACAATTTCGTTATTTACTCGAATACACACAAATATAACTTATAACCAAAATATATTTGTGTATAAATATAATGCTTGCTTACTTGTCATGTGCCAAATCCTGTTTTTCTTCTTAATATTCGATTAGAAACATTTTCTTCACAAAACAATTGACTGTGATAAAAAAATTATCATATGAAAAATGTTTGGCATTTAACTTCACTTTTTCACGAATCAAGAATCGAATTAGACGTGAAAGCGTGATAAAATTTATCACTTCACATCTTGACAGATCGGGAATTGACCCTCTGGTCTACTTTTTCATTTTAATCGAAACACTTCTTGTGTCTTTATTGTGTATTGAACCATGACCGATCTGGTTAGAAGCCAACGCACTACGCATCACGCCACCGAGCCCACATGATCAGATCCAACCCAATGCAGGTTTTTCTGCTTATCAATTGCATTGCGTAGTGCGTTGGCTTCTAAGCAGAAAAAAAAAGAAACTAGATGTAGTATCGACGTTTAATTGTAACTGGTCTTTAGGAAATATTTAATCGTACAGACCGAAATGGTACGCCATTATTTAGGTTATGACTAAGCCCAAAATTTGTATTCATTATATTCTATTTCATTAATTGTTTGGGTAAAGTTTGGGAAAAATCTTGGGGAAAGGTTTGGGCTCACGCTTTTTCATGCTTTTGTTGCAATTTTTAACCAGAAACGAAAAGTAAAGAAACACATTTTGGGTATAGCTACATTTAACAACCGGAATTAGATGTGGTAGACCCCAACAAGTGTGAAAATGTTTTCACGAAACACAGTTTAATTAGCATGTACTTATTATTTTGAGCTCTATCAAAAGAACCAGGAGATAAATTTATTATTATATTATATTCAATCGTTTGGTTTTCTTCTTTTTAAAATTGTAAAAAAAGAGTATTATTTACACTACTTCTTAAATTCAGATTCAAATTATTCGATCGGCTGATTTCTTGATTTCTTGTTCAACAAGCAAAACAGTGCAGTAGCTAAAATGTTCGGGTAGATTCTTGCTGGAGCGGAAATGAAAAAAAATTAAGGAAAGCCAACAGATCTGGTATTTTTGTGCCAGAAAAAAAATAAAGAAACACATTTTGGGTAAATTTGGGTTCCCGCGGGATCCCGAATCTGAGTAAAGAAACAGATCCCACAATTCAATTACTATTAGTGGTATGTCTTAAGGGTAATAGAAGGCTGTTTTAAACACGGTACAAACTAATTCTCTTATCAAATGATATTGGCATTTTCTTACCTAAACAAAACAAAATTTTGAATAATGTTTTTGGACCAGACGTCCTACGTCATTGCGACGTCAGTCATACCGTCATGAAATATGAAATAATTTTAAAATAACTGACTTACATACCTAAAACAATAGCTAGGGTTTTGGTCGCCTTACGCTCTTTTTTCGCTGAAGACTTCTCGCGCTTCTTCTTTGAAGCTTTATGGACCTTGTATATAGTAAACCTATGATTAAAAATTGTAGTTAGAAAAATGAAAAATAATAATAGTTTAAATTATGGGAACGATCTACCTAGATGCTTGTGAGTCCTTTTTATTCTTACGCGATGAGGTTTTCGATGTCGCCGATAAAGTTGAATCATTTCTTGCCAATGTAATCGCTTCCTGTACACCATAGCGGACAAAAGACAACGGTTTCATTGCCACACTAAAAAAGAATACGAAATTCAATTCAATACATAATGTCTTTTTAAAATTTATAATTTTAGATGTATAATTTTATTTTCAGTGTTTTGTTAAGTTAGTTTTTTAAATAAGTTCTTAGAGACATTTTCATAGAAAAAAAAATTAATAAATAATATATAGAGTTTATACAGATTTTCTCAGTCTAATAAAGCTCAGTTACAAGATATTGATATAAGTAAAATAAGACAATGTTAAAAGAAGGAGAAAAAAGATATATTATATAAAGTAAAAAATCTTATTCAATGTGGTATTTAGGTCAACTAGTAAATCTATGGGGTAGGAGCGTAATTATTAATACGATAAGGTCTCCAATGAACATTGCATTATATTCATTTCTTCTTGATTTCAGCGGGAATATACCGAGAAGTTTGCATTTTGCTTTATAACAAAGTGCAAAATTCCAATTTATTTCCCGAAAATATATTTAGTGATATATCTTTGGACATTTTCTATTCGATTTGAATAGAAAATGAAATGACTACTCAAGAATGGGTCTAACTAATGAAGTATAGGTTATTATTATTATTATTATTATTATTGTTATTATTGTTATTATTATTATTATTATTATTATTATTATTATTATTATTATTATTAATATTATTATTATTATTATTTTTATTATTATTATTATTATTATTATTATTAAAAGCTTTATTTACCATTTCATATTATGTACAATCAATAAATATAGAACAGAATTTTTAGATTATTTTTACATGTAATATTTTTATTTTTGCAAAATGCAGTCCATATATTTCTGCACTTGGCGTCGATTTACCAATTCTGATTAAATTGACTGACTTCATCTGCCCATCGTTTTTTTGGTCATCCACTCGGTCTTCTTACGTCGATGGGTAATCATTTGGTCACTCGCGATTCTCGAAACATGTCCAGCACAGCTCCATTTTAATACTTTTGTTCTTTGTATCACGTCTACTACGAGTATTCTACCGTGTGCCGGTAAGATCAACTGGCAGCCCATTCACCTAACCTGACCTACTATTCTTGGTCTTTTTCTTACTTCTTCGTTTTATATTCTTTGTACTTATCTTATATTAAGCAACTTTTCTTGTAACATTGATGTTATTCCTAATTTTTCAAGTCCATTATGCCACAGGTAGAATTGTAGAGACCAGGATGTAATTTTTCATTTCGTCACTTGCCTTTGAGTCAAATATCTCTTTGACACTTTGACTGCACTACTATTTCCAAGTATTGGCTATTCGTCGGTTTATTTCTTTTTCGTCCTAGCTTATAAAAGATTTCAATTGACCTACATATAGTCTTCAACATATTCTATTTTTTTGTCATTGAGAATTATGTCCGCTTTCAAATAGTTTGTCATAAGCTTTGTTTTTGTCAAGTTTAAACATAGTCCGTATTGTTTGCTGGTGGAATCAAGTTCGGTTATCATTGATTGCAAGTCCTTCTGTGAATCAGATAGAAGAACCACGTCATATGCTAATCTTGTCCCCATATATTAAGTCCATATTTGTTATCCCAATTAAGTTGTCCAAAAATATTTAAATTCAAATCTTTATTATAATTTATTATATTAATATTATTTATAACATCCTGTTCAATTTATATTTTAAGTACAGGCCTTATGGGGAGCTTTTTCAAATACACTGGTGCCGGCTGGTGTTTGTATGGCACACAACTTAAGAATTTTCTACTGAAATATTCCATAAACCCACTTACATTCCACTATGACCTGCCTGCTCCGCGGCTGAGAGGAGACTGATCGCCAATTTCACTTTTGCTTATAGTCATAAACTAATAACTTAAAGACCCGAAACCTCTGCTTTCATTTGACATTTGCCTACAATCTGAAACACGCACCCAAATAACTTTTCTGTTCCTCTTCCAATAGACACATAGATAAAAACGCACCCAAGAATCTTTTCTGTTCCTCTTCCTATAGACACATAGACACCACAGCCCTAGTAATTTGTTTTTGTTTTGTTTTTCGATTTCACATCTATTCATGGATAGAGTTTCAAATGTACAAATACAACAATGTAAGCAAATGGGTTTTGGGGGCTGAAACGTACGAAGGTTTCCGATCGTATGGCTTATTTGTGCTTATAGTGTTTATTAAAGTAATAAACACATTGATTAAGGGTTACCTTAACGGGTACGGTGATGGAAATTCTAATTCTTTGGTTTTCGCTATGTAGCTTTCAGATTCGAAGCTTTCTTAGAGCTTTCGAGAGCATAATTTCTAAATTTAATTAAAAAGGTGTTGTCGCTGCGTGCTTTTCTGGTTTGGTTTTTTGTTTGGGAAACGGTTAAAATGCAGCTATATATTATTTGTTTGGTATTTTTTTAAGGAAAAATTACTAGTTGAGCAAGTTTTTGATGTAGTTCGGTTCATTAGTTAATTGCAACATTAAATTATCAAATAGTTTTTTTTGTTCATGAAAATTAAAATAAAATGGAGTTGGTTTCGTATACATATAAAAATATAATATTTAAAATATTGCGGTGCTATTTGAGGTGATATTATTAATTGTATGCTGTGTTTTTATACATTTTATACGTTTTATTATGTGATTTATTTTCACGTTAAAATAGATTAGGCCTTCTGGGGAACTCTTAAGAGAACGCGCTAACTATCTTACTTCTTGGTCGTGTGGAGAAAGATAGATTTATTTTTATTTGGATTTAGTCTAATTTTTTTTAGATTTAGTTTACGATGTACATGTACATGTTTCTGCTCATGAAATCTAAATTAACCATTGGTAACCCTACCGATATTTGTGAGAAAATATGCCAATTTATAATACTCACTACGGCAACCATGGGAAATGGAAAAGCTTTATAGAAATAGAGATAGCTAATAGCTTATTGAAATCCATAATAATAAGTGTGAAAGGCAAATATCCAATCTTCCCTGTACTGAAAATATAACTTGAACAGAGTACTGCTGAGAATAGTGGTGGTGATAGGGGATCTCCTTGGCGAACTCCTCTTTTGATCTGAAATTCCCTTCCGATTTTATGTGCTTTAACTTTAGCTGTATTGTTGTTGTAAATGTTTTACATCGTCGTTATAAAAGTCTCATAAATGGTTTGATTTCTTTGTGCCTTCCAGATGTTATTATGTTCCACTGTTTCAAAGGTTTTAGTAAAAAAAGGTAAAGTGGTTTTCTATATTCATTGTACTTCCCAATGAGCTGATTGATTAGCTGTAGATGGTCGGATGTTGAGAAACCTTCTCTAAATCCGGCTTGCTCCCGAGGTTGCTTGTCATTAAATGATTTTTACCTTAATTTGTATAATGTCTTTGAAAATAGTTTATATATTGTTGTTATCAGACTTATGGGCCTATAATTATTGAGGCCATCATTATCTCCTTTTTTTATCAATTAATATTATGGTGCTGTTTTGCCATTGTTCTGGTACTTGTTGTCTTTTTAAAATTGCGTTGAATATTTTTGTCAGTGTCATGGTAGCTTTTCCATATTTGAGCATTTCGTCTTCAATTCCGTCGTTTCCTGCGATTCTCTCATTCTTCAAACTGTCAATAGGTGCTGCTATGTCTGGTTCCATTAATTTATATAAACTTGTCGATGTTGTGTCACTATGGTTGCTTTAAGTCAAACTCGAGCTGATATAATTGTCTCTTTCGTGGTTTGAGTCAAATAAGGATTCAAAGAAACTTGCTGGTACTTCGTTAATGCCTTTTCTTTTTGTGGTTGTTTTTTCTTTGTTTTGTTGCATTGAAATAATCCATTCATTTTCATTATTTAGAATTTTTTTGTCTTCTTTATTGATTTTGTGTTCTCAAGTATGTGTTTAATTGTGATTTCATTATAATTTTGGATGTCATTTTTTGTTTTCATCCTGATTGCTTTTCTTAGATTTGAAAGATGCAGTTTTCTTCTTCTGTCAGGATTGATTTGGTTCTAAGGTTTTCACTTAATCCGATAAGAACCTTTGTTTTCAGTTGTGATTTTTTCGATTTAGCAGTATTTTAGTTTCATTATTGTGTTTTTGGCTCTAGTATTTATGGTTTATTCAAGAGTGTTATAGAGTGACTGCATGAATTAATTAAAACAAGATAACGACACTTCTTTTTGTATTATTTTGCGTACGTCACCAGAGAAGAACAAATTTGAAAGCCATAGAAGTTATTGAGTTTGTCCGATGTAAATACATACATTTTTCGTGATCAAATAACATAAACAAGAAATTTGTTTAAATAATTGAATACTGTTGAGCGAAATTTACTTTTATTGCATTTAAATTAATTGCGAAAAAATCAAGAACTAAGAAAGTCGTAGTGCTAAAAGGGTATCGAAGATTTAACTTAAATTTAGCCAAACATAACAATGTTTAAACATAATTTTGGATTAAATAAATGGAAAATGTTTTAATTATTTTGTAATTTTTTTTTGTTTTCGTTTTTTGCATTTTGACAAGTCTACAATTGTTCTGTTAAAAAAGTTCTGGAAAAAAGTTCTTTTGTGTCCGCATGGCAGTCAATGTCTTGCCAATTCAAGTAGATTTGCGTGGTAGCCAGGACAAATTACTAAGTTTTCTCCGTTGAAGGTTTTGAAAATATTGTATAAGGTCGTCCAGTCATTCAACATCCTTGGTGATGGCTTTGACATGCCGCCTTCAGTTAGGATCTACACCCATGAACACGATGCGACATTTCCTTCGGCTGGAATTTTGTTTTTTATTTTATGGTATATGTATCCGGCCATATTTTCTAGGCCATCGCTCTCTAAAGTAGCCAAATCTTCATCATCTTTGTTTCCATCAGTATTATCCTCTTCTGGTGCCCAAGCAATGCTTTAAAATATGGTACCTAAAAAGACATTTCACTTTATTTGTTTGTATAAGCAAAAGCAATGTCTGCAAAGCGGTCAATGGTGCTTCCAAATCTGGGGTATCGTCAAAGCTTACATTTCCTGCGTCCAAAATAACACTCGTTGTATCCTAAAATATGGGACCTTAATTTAAAATGGAATTGTAATCTAATCTCTAATCTCTATCAGGATTATCATGGAGGCCTCTCTTGCCACGTAACACACCAAATGTATTTTCTAATACGTCCTGATTCAATCTGTACGACAACACATACTTGAATCCAAATCAGGGTTCCTACTATTTTTTATTATCCCTGACCAAAACCCAGTTGGCCGGCTAGATAATTCAGTGTTTTCCATTGCTTTGACACTGTTAATATGGGACCAGGTTTAAGGCGAGGGCGTTTTTTATCCGTGCAGCCTATGAAGATAGAATATATTATTTATTTATTTATTTTAAAGCAACTGAAATGCGCTTACCCAATTCAAATTGGAGGTTCGTTTCTATGTCATCGGAAGTAAAGTGGTCACTTCAGATTCTAGCTGTTTTTGCAATCCATTCTTTTATAAAAATAAATCCAAATTTTCAGCAGATTAGTTCAGGCTCATTTGGGAAAGAGTTGTATGTATGACACATCTTCTCTTCTTAATTTATTATTTTTATTGTTGTAATTATTACACCCACAAACAGCACACAATAGTTTTAATCTATTTAACAAAATATAAAATTTCAAAAACAAAATTAAAACTTTTCAGTTTCAATTTTTTCCCGCTTTGTTATTGCTTACAAATATTCCTTCTTCTCTAGTGACGTCAAACGAATTAACAAAAATTACAACAAATCGAAAAAATAGAAGTATCGTAATCGCGTTTTCTTTAATTCATGGAGTGATTGGAAGTAGGTTGAGCATTAAAATTAAAAGAAAAATTCATGCTCATATTATAGCTAAAACTAATGCGGCGAAAGTTGCAATAAATATGATGGTCTCAGTATTTTGCTAATACGTTTGTATACCATGCGATGCACCAACATTCAGAGCTTTCAATGAAACAGTAAATAGTTGTCTTTATTATGTAAATGAAGAATGGAATGAAATGGAAAACAAATTATGTTTTTTGAACAAGATTTGAAGTTACCTTTTAATACCCCCAATTATACTATTATTATTGAGTCAGGGTTACCTCTAATATTATTCCCAATTCAAAATTAGCCCAGTCATTAAGGGAGTATTCAGATAGCTGACGACCTCCGGATTGGCTAGCCTTATCTGTATACGCCAATCTCTGTACAGACGGACCACCCTTTATTTGCTACTCGTGGGGCTATTATGATGAAAAATAAAAACAAAAAAAAAGAGGAAAGGTGAGATCGGTTCTTCCTCAAAATTGGGCGGCAGCACTGCGCCAAAGCTGTTTGCATTTTCTGTTGTGATTCTTGTTAGCTGGGAGGCTGTGGCAAAATGTGGTCAATCTGCTGAAGCAAATCACAACGAGAGAAGTAGTAGAAAGGTAGAAATACCTAAGCTCAGTAGTGGGTTGTGAATAATGATCCATCCACTACTAGCGAGAGAAAACCTCACCAAGGTCATCGCCGTGGTAGTGGGAGGGCTCTTCAGGGGTGCTATGGTTATGAATAATGATCCCTCAGTCTCTGAAGTGGGTTCTCGCACGAGTTCGTCGCGAAATATCTGTGTAAGGCCGTCTAAGAATAGATAGGGATAGGCGTTCGCCTCTAAGGATTCTCATGACCTTTGCTGACAATGCGCAGTTCAAGGGAAAATCAGAGCTGAACGCCAAGATAAAATTTTACGAATGCTCAGACAAGAGGTGACTCCAAGTCAAAGCGCCAAAGGTCTCTGAAGGGAACCATCCCGGTACCCAAATGGAATAAAGTCCTTAACACCAGGACTCCCCATTACGGCCTTTCTAGAAACTTTAGCGTACTAAAAAGGAAAATTGTGGTTGCAGCTATTGACAGGAGTAATATCGATAGCTCGATCACGACTGATCAATGGCAGGTGGTAAAATTGAAGCTCTCGGCAAGCTTCTTAGGTATTATGAGAGAAAACTCCTCGGGACTACCACCGCTCACCGGCGATGCAGGTTGGCATCAAGAGCATGTCAAACTCATCGCTTGTGATGATCAGGTTGGGTGAAATATGGCTAGGTGCGAGGCTTGAGGTCCCTCCTGCTTAGAAGATATACTGCAAATAATCAAGGTAAACAACCCGGAATTACCCACCCATGACTGGACAAATGCTAAGCTGGAGGAGGTGAGGGGCCTTAATAGAAGTGCGATTGCACTTATCAATAAGGATTCCTTCACCCCCTGACACATGGTAAGGGTCTTATAAGATATGGGTTTGACTCGGCCACCCTAAAGGTATATAAATAAAAAGCACGACTGGATCGCACGTACTTTCTCTTTTATACGATCACATTGTATGCAAAAAATTCTGAATAGAAATGGCTAAATATATTTTTAAAGGAGTTTTTCGCTTAATTTTTTACATAAAAAAAATATTTTTTTTTTTTAAATGGTACCTATGAAAATTTTAAATATTGAATATTATAAATTTAAAAACAAAATATCAGAAAAAATCGTCCACCCGCTTTCGAAATATTGAATTTTCAAAAAAACTATTTTGCGGAAATTTTGAAATGCAGTATTATTTAGAATTCGAAGAAGCTCCTGCATAAAATTTCTTATCGAAATCCGTTGAGCCGCTTATGAGAAATTCGAAAATTAATAATATGGTTTAATGGCAGTTACCGTTAATAACAAAATATGTAAAAAAAATGTTTTGCCCAAATGTAGACTTCACCCAAGCTAGTACACACAACTAGAGATAATTAAGATGCTAGAAAATTTTGTATGCCAAGTGCCGTTATTTTTGGGGCTAAAACAACCACTAAATACAATACAATACTGGATCGCACGCACTTGCTCTTATGTTCGGTCACATCGTCTGCAAAAAGGCTTCAATTGAAAATATAAACATATTTTTAAAGTCGTTTGTTAATTAATTTTGTATATACAAATTTTTCTTTAATTTTAAATATTTTTTAAATTTTGTTTACAAAAGTTTACAAGAAAACAAAAAGCATGGCTGTACTGCCGTCTGCCTAGCTGACAAATCATAAAAAAAATAACATAAGCTAAATAATATATTTAAAAACTTTAATTCTACTTCTATAGAGAAGAGCTAGCCTGCATAATTCATATCATTTTTTAACATCCATTTTGTTAAGCATGAGTATAACTTGATTTTGCTTCAGTATTTCGCTACCAAAAGCATTCCTCCTTATTTCTTAAAGAACTGGACATCTTTCAACAAACTGTATAATAATATAAACTTAAAAATTTAATTTAAAAAAAATCTTCCACCCGTTTTCCAATTATTGAATTTAGAAAAAAAAAAATTCTTTTTAAATCCAAAAAAATATATTTCGAAAGTTTTGTCATGCAGTATTATTTATATTTGAAGGGCCTCCTATAACATATTTTAATCGAAATCAGTCAAGCCGTTTATGAGACAGTTCAAACAAAATGTTGTATGGCAGGTACCGTTAATAACAAAATATTTAAAAACATTTTTTGCCAAATTTTAGAGTATACCTAAAATAGTACACAAATTATTTTAATAAAATCGTTAGAGCCATTTGTGAGATAATTGAGATATTAGAACAAATTGTATGGCAGGTACCGTTAATTTTGACCTAAGAAAACGATTCAAAAATCTGTTTTAGACAATCACCTAAAATGCTTAAATAACAAGTTTGAAGAAAATCTCTTCATCTGATTAGGCTGTAGAGCGTCGAACAGACAGACAGACAAACGGAATTGCCGGACACACTTTTTTTGTGTTCACTATCATCGCAATGTCAACTTTGATTAAAATCTGGAGTTCGATTTTTTTTCTAAATGCAAAACTTGTCCTATAGTAGCTATATCGCAAGTAAAAAGATGAGGTAGACACGGAAAGCATCCCTCCACAAAATATCGAAGCAGCACCGACCATCCATATACCGGAATCAACCAAAATGCTTTCATCCGTGGTTGAGGAGGAGTTCAGATCATCCTCGATTACAGCGCAGGCTTCTACGTAAGTAGACCATTTGACCATTTTAGAGTCTGAAGACTGCTCAAACCGTGTTCTTTTGAGTGAGGAGGAGCTTTCCGGCTTATCCTCTGATTTGGAAGAGTAAGATAATACCATGGTGGAGGCTGGTCTGCCTAATTGTACGAAAAAATGCTGCGATTAGTACAGATTAACCTCCAATATTCCATCGGCCTCCTTCTTCTTCGTCTACTTCGGTACGGGAAGATAACTACCTGAACCAGGAACCTCGGATTGTAAAATCCATAGTTAGAGGACTCAAGGCTCCTGGGTACCACGTGCTGTATGTTTCAGACAAAGGTGACCCTAGATCTTGCATAAAAGAAAGCATTGACGTATGCTTAGTCCCCGATTTCAGCGATAGAGATATCACCGCAGCCAGACTAGAAACTTTAGAAAGAATCTATTGGCTCGTTTCACCTTATCTGGACCATGACCACCTAGGCCCCCTAGACGGTACTACACTGGATAATAATAAATAATTGGTAGTGATACCAACCACACAGTATGGGGAAGTACTGACATAAATGACAGAGGTAAGTATCTTTTTGATTTGATTTAAGTAAGTAAGTACTTCACCTTATAGTAAGTAACGAAGGAAATGAACCCACATTTATTACCCAAAACCGACAGGATATAACTCTTTTCTCACATAATATTCATCACATTATTTTGAATTCGAAAATATCGAAAGAACACTCGTTCTCGGATCTGAAATGCAATACAATCTCAATGATGACACTACCAGCCGCTTGGAATTTCGAAATTACCGGAAAACCGATTGGCCAAAATAGAGGATAATATCAAAAGGTCTGCTTAAACCCGAACTATTAAATTCTCCTTCCAACCTAGCTGAACTTGACGGTAAAGTCAGTGATCTCAGCCCTTAATAAATCCTTAGCCATACCTAGCCCGCTTACTCAGGTAACAGGGAAAGGGAAGCCACATTGGTTGGATTCAAGGCTTGAAACGCTCAGAAAAGAGCCCCGTAAGCTTCAATCGACGTACAAAATAGGAAAGTCGTGAAATGGGACTCATATAAACAAAGAGATCTTATTGGAAGTCCTTCTGTTTCAAAATAAAAGCATCGAGGTTAAAAAAAGTTCTCTGCACAAATCCATCCATAGGCAGCAGCTTAATATATGCTGATGGCTGATGGACCAACTCTTGCTAAGAATCGCTCAACTTGTTACTGGGCACCCCATTTTCCAGGTAGCTTTCAAAATGTTAGCTTTACAGACCACACGGCGTTTAAGGTCTCAAGAAACGCCGAGCGAAATAACGCCGAATTCCAAAATTCTGAAGACAAAACTTGATCTTTCTTGTTTGTCGGAATAATTATCGAAATAAATTCCTCTGTAGCAGCTTTGTAAAATTCATAAGGGATACGATCATCTCCAGAAGCCGTATTCACTTTGGGATGAGCTATTGTGAGCTATTACTTCCCTTACTTCTTGAATTAAGAATGGTACATCTAGGGTTTGTGATATGCTTTTTGGCTAAGGCTGAGGTTTTTCTCATCGGTATACCGATGTTCTTACTAAAGTAGCACGTAACTTTTGTTTCTAGTCTATCCTTTCCTTATTTTAATACAAAGTTTACGATTAGTTTACTCTTGCAAAATAGGATGCTTTATTTCCTTTATTACATAAACTTAGTCCTTAATATTGTCTTTATTCTCACTAGTCCAAAATCTTAGCTTAATTATACGCAGTCCTATGCTAGTTTAACAGCGTCCCTATAGATGGTCCAATGATGTCCCCTTGGGGTTGTCTTCTGGACTGGTACGGCTTCTGGTTCTCACAAGGTCAGGTCTGGTATAAATGGACAAACCACCGGGCGAACTCGGTAAAATCAACGGCCGAAGCCGGTAAGATCGACAGGCGGACCCGGTCGGATATTAATGCGGATGTTTATTAGACCTCTTACCACTGGTGGAGAAAGTCTAATATTAAATAACCTGAACCTGCTTCTTATGCTGGTCGCCAAGTGCGGCCTTCGGAGTCTGGACTATGACTCACTATTTCCCTTCACTTTCTTGTTTACAAAGCCTTCTCTTCTTGCTGAACTAAATGTAAGCTGTAAGGTTGCAAAGTGTAATTTAATATTGAGTGGCCTGCTGTTTGCAACGTCATCAAATATCGCGTGATTTACCATATTTACTTTTCTCCCTTTCTTTATATTTGCCAACATACCAAGTAAGGCACATACCTGGGGTTTGCCGTGATAGTTGAGTGTTCGCCTGTCAACCTCGTGGCCACAGGTTCGATCCCTGCCATAATCTATGTCCTCTTATTTTTTCATTAAAAACCAATTCTAAAATAAATGTTCATACAATGAGTTGCTGGTTTACTCATTACATGCTGTTTAAGCATAGAACTAACAACATGTGATTGAGTAAAACTAGTAACCGATAGAATATAACAAGGAATACAATATAACGCGATAAATAAGACATGGAAATTTCTCCGCATTAGTTCAGCCGTCATCACTGCAGATACAATCTGAGACAACAACCACCTCCAGTCTCAGAACATCGCGCCACACATCTTTCCTATCCTTCTTTCACTCGCCCCCGCTGTGTTGTAACATTTAAAGGATAGAATAGAATAGAATAGAAAATGTGATTTTATTGAACAAAATAGTGTTACAATTTTTCACAATAGTAGCATTGGCTTTTGCCGTCGGCCTGAAAAGAAAAGAGAATTGTGTTACATACATAATAATATATCCTCTTAATAATAATATTCACATAAAAAGTTTGATTTTAAATTTCTTCATCAATTATTTGCTTTCTATATTTTAAGGCTAATTTTAAAAAGCTGTAGAGGTTTATCCAATTGTGCCCGTTTAGTATAGAAACAATTTCTGCTTATGACAAATTATTTTTTCTCCAATGATCTTCTTCATATTTCATTTAAAATTGGGCAAATTCAAATAAAATTATGGGTATCTTCTCTTACACTTAAGTTGCATAATGTTCATAATTCACTTCTGTCGTTTCTATATGGTGTATAATTTAAACCCAGTAATTCACCTCTGGCCTTGAAAATCGTTGATATCACATCCAATCCATATTGATCGTGAAACTAATTATTTACTCCAACCTCATGATGTTGCAGCTTATAGGTAACCCTTCGTTCACTTTGCTGTGCATGTAATTTAAACATTTCATGAGTGCGCTCTTCGATTCTTATATGTATGTTCTCAAGATTAGCTCTTTGATTCGCACTTTTTCCCTCAATCCCTTAAAGGATAGTATAATCCCTTGAGCGCGTGTAGATTATAAAAAAATTTAAAAAAAAAGGCCAGGGTGTCCACGAAGAAGGGAATTGTATGCCATTTATTAATGGAACTCACCATCAAGGTTCTTGTATAATAATCTAATACGTGTGGGATTTCCCCATACCCAGCACTGGGTATTGTTGTTTTGTGAATAGAGGTGTATGTCGGTGGTTCATCGTTGATGCTGTTTGTTGATCAGTTGTTGATAACTGCTTGTTGTGTGCACATGCTATGGGAGCATGTTATCGCTTTGGTGAATATTCATTTTAATGTTTAATTGACAGGTGGTTTCTCGAAATCTTCATGCTAATGAATGCAATTTAAATGAATTCTAACTATGCGCATTATAATCTTAATATCCAACACGTACGATTCGCCCTCCTTTTCCAATCAAAATCCACAATTTTTACGATATTCCCCCGACCAAAAATTCATTGTTTTCACTGCATGATTACGCCGTAATTTGTAATTAAGGAACGGTTTCTTAAATCTATCCTCATCATTTGTTAATAAATGTGTTTCTTATAGAATAAAAATATCATAATTTTTAATATATGTAATTGAATATAATTAGTTTTATTTTGAATTGCTGATATATTGAACAGCCATATTCATTAACGCGATAGATAGATCCAATATTGTACCTATTATTTACACGTTATATACCTCAAACAGAAGCTATTATCGTAGCCACGTTTACGGACTGCAATACTAGCAGTGGGCCAAAAGATAAATGATGCTACGACTAAATTACAAAAAGCTCTGAATAATGTCAGTGAATGGACCAAAACATGGCGGATATCGCGTAACAAAGTAAAATAAGTCCATGTAGATTGTACGTATAAAAAATTAATACATTACAGGCATTTGTTAATACGGATCAAGTTCCGTTTGCTAATGAAACAAAATATCTCGGAATAACTCTAGACACGAAATTAAAATGGAAACCGCACGTTAAAAAATTGCAAAGAGTTAACAAATAAACTCAGAGATATGTACTGGTTAATCGGCAAACACTCTAAGCTCAGTATTGAAAACAAGCTAATTTTGTACAGGTGGGTGCTTAAGCCTGTCTGGACAACTCTGGGGTTGTACGCGAGATTCTAATTTAAAAACCTTAAAAACATTTGAAAATAAACTGCTAAGATCGTTTGTAAATGCACATTGGTACATTAGAAACGAAGATCTCCACAGAGATCTCGGGAAATCCTAGAAAAGGGCTACTACACCACTGTAATAGTACTATTATCAAAATTATCAATGAGACGAATTTAGTACGCCGCCTGCGTAGGACTAAGCCTTCCGATCTGGTGCACTAAACGAGAATCCGCTTTAAAATCGCGGTATAAGCAGTTACTTGCAACACGTTAGTTAAATTCGTTTAAAATAAATTGCTAGATAAGTTTCAACTTAGTTGCAATCGGGAGGAGGAGGTTTTCTTAGTGATGCAGTCAGAATCTCACACACCTATGCGAATGCGTGTTTCGATCCTCACAGAGCCTTTTGAAGGTTTTACACCTACCCACGGAATAAAATTCATGAACGCATGCTTAGCCTTACGTATATTCCCCACGTCGGCATTTAAGCTGCTGTACGAGTGCCTATATATCCACAGAGATGAAGCAGCTTTGAATGCCGACATGTGGAATATAGAGTCTAACCTACAATAATGCTTTTTCAATTATATTTCTTTCTCTTTTCACCCTTTCCTCACTGAACTTTAATTTTAAATGCAATGATTTGCTTTTGTTTTTATTTACAAAAAAATCCTTAAATGAATTGTATTTATTTATATAATTTATTTGACATGTCATGTAAATAAGGGTATGCATGCAACTACGGAAAACCTAGATAAACCTCAGAAACCAGATAATTTTATCTCCGCAGAAATGAACTGTCAAGGTTTGTATGGGAAAAATATTCTACAAATCAGATAAAATTATTTCACGAATTTGATGTAGAAAGAGAATAAACAAACCTTATAAATTTATTTCAATGAACATCTGATTATTTCCCACATTAAAGCAAGTATTTTTAAGGGGGTGTTCATGCTAACGCCTGTCGGAAAATTATATCTTTCGGCAAAACGGAAAATTATCTCGTTGCATGAATACCTTTAATATACATAATGTATACAATAATTGTTCTACGTTCATAAGTATTAGAGAAAGCTTCCTTCAGTCGCGTTGCTGATGATGGCTGGTATGGTAGACAAGCCGAAATGAATTCAAGCTTTTGATTTTAATTAATTAATTTATTTAAAGAAATTTTCTTAAAAAAGTTCTCATTATAATGTTGTCTTAGTTTCAAAATAAGTTAAATATTTGAGAGATTTCGCTTTATTCCAAAAAAAATTACAAAACCAATTCGTTCTACTTGTTTAGGAATTAAAGGTTGGCGTTGGTTGCTCCACTTGTTGTTGGTTTGACATAACGATTTGTTCGATTCTTGAGCATTTCTTACCTATCAATTTTAGTCTAAGCTAGCCTCTTACTTTTGCTTAACTTCGTGAAGGTTAACATTGTTAACAATTGTACCATTACATACATGTATATAATGAAAGTGAATGGTGTATATGTGGGAAAAAATCGTTTTTTAAACTTTCTTAAACTGCTTAAACCATCACTTTAACAGTTTCTCGAAAAAAACGAAGGACGCCATTAGATGCCACGGATCAATGAAAATTTTACTAAGAAGTATCTCAAAATTGTATGACGGGTTTTGATGAAATCCTGTTTTTTATTTTTCGTTTTTTGAAAACAGAATTCTTTTGAAATTTTGGTATTCAATTTTTTAGAAACTATTAATGTTCATGTGAATATAAAATTTAAAATTATTTTTTTTGATTAGTTTTAAAATTATTCATTTAAAAAAAAAATTAATAAATTATTTTAATTAAAAAAAAAAGTTATTCAAAATTTTGATATGCAAAAATAATTGAGCTACTTAGATCTTCTCAGATATAAAATTTGACAGAAATCCAATGTTATATGGAAGGTACCGTTAATAGACTTTTCCTGTAAACTTTGTTCATATTAAATGATAGCTATTACCAACAACAAAATTCTCAAAAATTTGTATCAAAATCGTTAGAGCCGTTTTAGGGAAAAATAAGATTTTCCTTCAAGGTCATATGGCAGGTACCGTTATTTTTAGGCCTAAAAATAAAATTTCAATTTCCCCTCTGAGGAATGCCAAAATAATCACACACACCAAATTTGAAGGCAATCGCTTAAGCCGTTTAGGCTGTAGCTCGTTATACATTCAGACGGATAGACTGACAGACTGACAGACTGACGGATTGACAGACTGAGAGACTGGCAGACTGACAGACAGACAGACCGACATTTTTTGGCGATCACTTTTTTAGGCTTCTCTATGATCGTAATGTCATGTTTGATTGTTAGAATTTTTTTTTTTTTGACGAATGCATAACTTGCCTTATAGTATCTATAATCCCAAGTAAAATGTAGTCTTAAAGTGGCTGTCCACATCTATGAAGATTTTTTATGATATTACATGCAAGGGTGGATTGCCTGTTTCTTTTAAACGCATGTAAGACCGTAAAAAATCGTCATAGTTAAACTCTATTGTGGACAGGTATAAAGGGATTAAAAATGATAAACCTTGGAAGTACCTTGTCGATGTTTGATGATTCGAACGTAAAAACAACCAGTTCACAAACATGTTTGATTTTCAAAACTTTTTGAACTTGTAGGCTTTTCAAGACATACAACTTATGTGAACGGTTGTTGGTCACGTCGTTTTTATTTTTCACATCTGGTGCTTTTGACAATAAAACCAATTTAGGTATTGAAGTTTTAAAAATTATAAAAATATAAGTTAAATAATGAAAACTAATTTCCCTCCGTTCCGTTAGTCAATTGCCGTTGTTCACTACTGCTACTAATGATCCATAATAGATCATGAGCCTGATTACACGATACGTTCGTTTCGTCATTCGCCAGTTTGAGAAAATATGTATGTTATATTATGTACGTTGTTTTGTGGAAAAATAAACTATAATAATCATTAAAAATGTATTTGAATCACTTATTGCACAAATATATACCTACCAATTAATTGTGAAAAAAATTACTAACTCAATAATTTGTAATTACAGCGAGGAGCATTGCGGATGTCAAATCAGAAACATCAACGTTGAACCAGAAAAAGTGTTGAAATTTTCATTCTTGCTTTCGTTTCTACACACCTCACTCAGTCTGTGAATAGGACGAAACAACCGAAAAAAGGAATCGAGTAATCGGGCTCCATCTCATCAAAATAAAGCAATAAAGATCAGAGTAACAACATCGCTTTACTTCCATCTCTTTTTCCTTTTACATTTTTGGATCATGAAACGTGATCTCGAAAGAGGGCAAAATCTTTTGTAATGCTTTTTTTTTGATAATTCATAATATCCATAATATGGTTCAATTCTGATAATAAAAAACGTATAATGTTGTACAACATGATACATATTACATCAATTACATGTAAATCTCCCCAATGGAAAATGATTTAATTCAAAATAACTATTTAATAAACTCCGGCTTAAAAATTCACGTGCGTGGCAATACTAAATATCAAAAATATATATATGGTGCGTTTTTTGCAATCCCCTGGGGAATTAGTCGAAAAAAACGACCAAGGCGTTTGGTTAAAATCTTGGCAGCGCTGTTTGCATGATGACATTTAGAAAACAGCTGTGTTCAAAATGGATTTGATGAGCCAGAATCATTTAATCTGCGTAAATTTTGCCGGTCGAATTTTATTTATCTATATATATAAAAAGAAGTTACATTTCCTTGGTAATCTTATAACTCAAGAACCGCCGAACCGATTGACACAAAAATTTTACAGCTTGTTCCTACATATGGTGAGGTTGTATGTGTTTTTTGGAATCGGTGCAGCCGTTCCTGAGTTATGACATTTTATTTGAGTAATGCTTTCCTCTCATACGAAATGCCTGTATGGGAAAAACAACAACAAATACACAGCCGCTGATGAGCGTTTCTGTTGTACTGTATGACTGTATATGTGTACACAGTTGTCAAATGAAGTTGTAAGTGCATTATGTTAATATTAATTTGCTGTCATTGGAATTCAGTTGACAGTTCTCTTATGCACTTTGAGTTCTTTTATATCGTGCTCTCATTGCGAACAGACATACTTTTGGTGAGTGTTAACCATGTGTTTCTTTTTTAATACACTGTACCAATATCCAGTCGATAAATCGTAGAGTGTAGTATTTATCGATTGAAATATTTTCAATTGTATTTTTAATGTTTCATTTTTATATATATAAAAGCGTTGCTTCATTTTCACAAGTTCAATTGGATTGCATTTGCCGGTGAGTGTTTTTTTTTATTTGCACAATTGAGGTTATGTCCAGTGTGTGTATGTGAATTCATATTTCCACGCACACACATTCATATGTATATATTTTTCTTGAAATAATTCAATTAGTAATACACTCTACTGAAAAAATGCCACGTTTAAGACGAGCAAACATTAGCAGACGTTCACGTCAATCAAATGCTACAGCGTTAAATCGAAGATCACAAAGTGAAGAAAATCGTGTTCGACGAAACGAAATGGAAACACAACGACACAGACGGAGAACTCACTTGGTTAATAGTGAAGTACCCAGAAACCGTCGTGGGCGTACGTCCATTTATGATATACGTCAAATGGAACGAGCGGCTTTCAATTACGATGCCACCATTGATTACAGCACGCATGCGTACATTGGCCAGATGAATATAGAATGTATACATTGCAAAGCATTTAAATTCAGAAACGAAACGCCTGGCATGTGCTGCGGTGGTGGGAAAGTCAAATTGCCCGTGCTAGAACTTCCGCCAGAAACTTTTCATTCATTGGTTTTTGGCAATTCACCAACGTCGAAGCATTTCCTCTTAAATATTCAAAAACACAATTCATGCTTTCAAATGACATCTTTTGGAGCTACAAATATTATAAGAAATGGATTTATGCCGACGTTTCTTCGTATGGAATAAGCAATATCATATTTAATTCATGTGCCGTCCCTGTGTTCCATGTTTTTACAAATTCAAATCCGTCGTCTATATATATATCTCGAACGTTACAGATTCAAGGTCAAATATACCATAGAGCTGGGTCTTTGCTACCATTTCATCAATTTTTGCAAATATATTTTATTGGTTATGAGAATCGTGAATTAAATCAGCGCTGTGCGATTTCGACGCATACGAGAAGATCAATCGTGAATGAATTGCAAATTGCTTAAAGTGTCACTCGACCGGATGCCCACCGATGGCCACAAAATCATAATAAAAGCCGATAAAACACCAATTGTGATTTTGAAATCATTATCATTCGCTAATTAATTTTTGCATTGCAGGTCAAGAATCAACAACAAAAGTCAGTGCGATGAATTTTTATTCGTATCGATTGATGATTCGCCCTCAAGAAACCAATTTTATTTTGCGATGCAATCAACTTTCGCATCAATATATCGTCGATATGTACACCAAAATTGAAAGTGAGCGATTGAATTTTATCCGTCACAATCAAGCCCGATTAAGATCAGAGGAATACATACAATTGCGTGACGCAATGATCAATGATGTAAACGTGAATGATATCGGCCCTTTAACAATTTTACCATCATCATATGTTGGTAGCCCACGTCATATGCATGAATATACGCAAGATGCGATGACATATGTAGGAAATTATGGCCGACCGGATCTATTCATCACATTCACATGCAATCCGAAGTGGGTCGATGTGTCTGATTGTTTATTTGATGGTCAGGTGCCAAAAGATCAGCATGACATAACGGCCCGTGTATTCCAACAAAAATTGAAAAAATTAATGGATCTGATTCTCAAAATCCGTGTATTTGGAGACGTGCGGTGCTTTATGTATACCATATAGTGGCAAAAAAGGGGCTTACCTCACGCACATATTTTGATTTGGTTCGTACACAAAATAACACCTGATATGATTGATACCATCATATCGTCCGAAATTCCAGATCAAACCATTGACCCAGGATTATCCGAAGTTGGACACGAAAAATATGATTCACGGTCCCTGTGGTGATATTAATCGAAATTCACCTTGTATGATTGATGGCAAATGTTCGAAACGTTTTCCAAAGCAATTGATTGCTGAAACAATTACAGGAGATGATGGATATCCACAGTATCGTAGACGATCAACTGAAGACAACGGCAAATTAACTGTAATTAAACTTCAAAAAAAGACGTTGAAATCGATAACCGGTGGAGAGTTCCGTACTCACCGATATTGTCAAAAATGTTCAACGCTCACATTATTGTAGAATATTGCAATTCTGTAAAATCAATCAAATATATTTGCAAGTATGTGACTAAAGGCGGCGATATGGCTGTTTTTGGAGTGTCTCCTGAAAATAATCATGATGAAATTTTGCAGTACCAAATGGGGCGCTATATTAGTACGAATGAAACTGTATGGCGTATTCTATCGTTTCCAGTTCATGAAAGACATCCGGTTGTTGTACATTTGGCAGTTCATCTTGAAAACGGCCAACGTGTTTACTTCACTGCTGCAAATGCCGAACAAAGAGCAGTAGAGCCACCAGTAACTACACAGACAGCTTATTTTTAGTTATGTGAAACGGATGATTTTGCCAGGACTTTGCTATATTCGGAAGTGCCTCACTATTTCACATGGAATGCATCAACAAAAAAATTTCAGCGTTGCAAACAAGGCATATATGTTGATGGTTATCCAGGTATTTTTCGAATAGATGCTTTGGGACGCATTTATACAGTTAGTCCAGCTAATGTTGAATGTTTACACTTGCGACTTTTGTTGGTGAACGTACATGGACCTCAATCATTCCAACATTTACGAGCTGTCAATGGTCAATTGAGCGCCACATACCGTGAAGCATGTCAACACTTGCATTTGCTGGAAGATGATACGCATTGGGATGCTACGCTTCGTGATGCATCAATTGCATCTCCACCAAATCAAATTCGTATATTATTTTCGATCATAATATCAACATGTTTTCCATCAAATCCACTGGAATTGTGGAATAAATACAAAGATTTCATGGCTGAAGACATTTTGATTCGACTTCGACATCGTTCCAATGCTCCTCCATTGCTGCTGACATTGCAAATGTATAATGAAGCCTTGATAATGATCGAAGATTTGTGCCTTACGATTGCAAATAAAGCATTTGTGCAATTAGGATTGACTCCACCAAATCGTCCAATGCATGATTTATTTGAACGATAATTGCAACGCGAACAGCAATTCGATCGTGATGAATTGCGTGCATTCGTACAAATGTATACTCCAAAATTAAATGATCAACAAAAACATGCATATGACAAAGTGATGCAAGCTGTCAATGATAACACTGGTGGATTGTATTTTTTGGAAGCACCTCGCGGCACTGGAAAAACATTTTTGATTTCATTGATACTGGCAACAATTCGGTCGGAACAAAAAATCGCATTGGCACTTGCTTCTTCCGGTATTGCAGCTACATTAATTGATGGCGGCCGCACAGCACATTCCGCCTTGAAATTGCCATTGAACATGCAAGCAATTGAAATACCAACATGCAATATTTCAAGGAGTTCTGGAATGGCTAAAGTCTTGCAACAAACATCCATTATTTTATGGGACGAGTGTCCAATGGCCCATACAAAATCTTTGGAAGCCTTAAATCGAACATTACAAGATTTAAGACGGAGTTCACAGCTGTTTGGCGGTACATTAATATTGTTATCTGGTGATTTCCGTCAAACGTTGCCTGTTGTTCCGAGATCAACACCTGCTGATGAAATTAATGCATGTTTGAAAAGTTAATTTTTGTGGGCACACGTACACAGGCTTTCGCTGACGACCAAAAAGGAAAAGGTGAAATTGTACTAATACCGCGCATCCCATTAATACCAACGGACATGCCATTTGAATTCAAACGTCTTCAATTTCCCGAGCGTTTATCCTTTGCTATGACCATTAATAAAGCTCAAGGACAAACTCTTCAAGTGTGTGGTGTGAATTTCGAGGAACCGTGCTTTTCACATGGACAATTATACGTAGCATGGAGCCCCCAAAAATGTATTTATACATACACCACAAAATCAAACAAAAAATGTTGTATACACTATTGTATTGAATTGATGTACAACTTTAGCATTATAAATAAAATCCTTTTAAAGCATCGCCATTGAGTTGATTTATTACAAAATACATGTTTTTTTCTTGGGCGTAGCAACGCGCGCCGGGTCCCGCTAGTCTGTTTATATATGAAAAATGTTGTCAAAAACATATGACGCTAATGATCTCAGTTGGCATTCGACCATTTTCAATATACTTTTTTATGAAATATATTGTCGAGAAGAAGGTTTTAAGCTATGTGATATGTGCTTATGTGTATTGGTTTTCGATTTATGGCTGTTTTTGTGAGCTATTAAAATTTTAAAATGCTTACTAAGTTTGTTAAATCTCATGAACTAATACACATAAACATAAATAATAAACATTAACATATTCAAATATATGTATAAAAAATTTTTTGTCAAAAACGTATAATTCCTGATTTCCTTGTTGTTAGTTCAACCGGTGGTGTATTTCTTTGACATAAACTACTTTGCGTTTGTTTAATACACATCGTTTGACCGCTGAGTGAAAATTCGTTCTTGTGTTGCATACAAAATTAAAACGATTTCTAATTAATACCTTTAAACTGATTCCGATTTAACCGTGGACGACATACACGTCTTGCAATAATTAATCAGAATGTCAAGAGGTAAGTGCAAAGGAAATAAATGGAGACGTGCCCATATTGCACAGCTTTAAACTGCACCACAAATTCGACAAAAAGTTATTAGAAGACGAAAAGTAGTAAATGTAGACTTCAATCGTCCTGCTTTGGAATACGATTTCGCAATCGCATTTACTTGCTCCATGCTCCCGGTGGAAGATGCAAGACATTCGTCATTTAGTTGATTCTAGCAAAAATTCAGCCAAGATTTCTTTCGTTGCCTGCTGCCTCCTATGGCATCTATGGCATTGATACCACACCGTTTGAAGATGGTCGAACTGCACATTCCGCTTTGAAACTGGCGATGAATTTTTTCACGGTTGACAAACCAATAACGTAGACAATGACCAAGAATTCGGCGACAGCGAAGTTGACGCGAGAATGCAAAATCATTTTTTTTTTAAATTTTGTTTTAATTCATTTTTATTTAATATTAACTTATAACTCTCTTAAAGCTAGACAAAAATGTTTAAAACTAGCCTAATTATCAATAACGTACAACTAATTTACTGGCCCTTTACGGGCGAACTAAACTAAACAATAACTCTTAGAACTAATGTCTTTCGACCAAAGAACTATTTTAATTAAATCTAATTATTTTATTTTTTTTTAAACCAAGAAAAGTTATTGCCAAAAAAATCGTTATCTTTTTATATTTTTCTTTTTTACTTATAAACTAAATCTAAAGATAGACTAAAAATAATTAAAACTAGATATAACTAACTTATACTAAGTTAAACTACTCAAAATACCTAATAATACCCAAAACCACTTAAAACTACTTAAAAACTAGAACAGCCACAGCAGCATTTTTTTCGCAGACACACAACAACATGGAACCCATACATACATGTACATACGTACATACATATACGTACGCACATACATGTATAGTTACGCAGGCACATACACATATGCCTCCGCATTCATACATATTTTTAATTTTTTTGGTGCCACCCGGACTGTTCCCTATACCTAATTGCCCTAAATCTATGTTAGTCGGCCCAGACATACCATCTTCATCGACTTTAAATATGATGCTGTTCAGAGAGCCACCAGAACTGGTTCTCCTGTTTCGCCCTATCCCTTCGGTCCCGATCGGACACAGTCCTACTGAACCGAATGCGCTCTTCTTCACCTTGAGCGATGACGTCTCGACCGTACAGTAGTCGCCTATCCACAGTTTTCCGGCTGACGTGGTAGATGAGCGGAACCGCCCCTCCATCCTGTATCAGCCCTCGACTGTCTAAATAGAGGAATGCCTCGGGAGGGATGTAGCCGCTTTACCGCGGACTCTCAAAATATTCGTTATTGTGGTAATAAGCCCCAAAAATTAAGCTGTTAGTTGAGGACATCGCTCTTGCAACGTGCCCCCGAATCAGTTTAAACAAAAAATTATCTGTTCTGTTTATGTTGATTCTGTTGTGTAGAACATGGTCGGAATAATATCGTTTGTACTCCAACTCTGGTGTTCTGTGTAATCCAAGACAACGTCGAAGACACTGCCTCTCAAACACCCGAATCTTTTCCATTTGAGATGGGGCAACTGTGAACCACACCGAGCAAATCACCTTCACCCTGCTGTCAAGACGACTGTTATAAAACAATCGTTTTGTCAGGGCAAATGCTCCCCTAGCCCTGACCAAAACAGCTCCTATATGTCTATGGAAATACAAGTACTGATCCAACCAGATGCCAAGGTACTTTATTACACTTTAACTCGCCAGTGGATGTCCATGTGGCCCTACGATCACCAGCTTGCGCCAGTTCTTTCTCGTATCTCTTGAGGCGCTGGACAATGGAGTCCTAAACAAAATAGTTTCTAATTTCTGTAAGTTGATTTTCAACTTCCAGTCATCACAATATCTCTGAATCTTGTCGAAGTCACTCAGCAAGAGATTTTTGATGACCTCAACTGTATGAGCTGTTCTGTATGCAATTAGATCGTCGTAACAAATTTTCATGTTTTTTTTTAACATTTCACCTAAGTTTGCTTAAAAACAACGAAAATAGCGAAAGTGTTCTTCTCTAAACTAGATTACTGAACGCTTAGAACATGTGATTGTGAAATGTGTCACGAAAGTTATAGCAGAGTTCGAGTAAGTTATTAGTGTGTACCCTGTCTTACTTTTATGTTTGTTTTATATTATGGTCCTGCTCTACTTTTCTTCAAATCTGCATATGCAGATCCATGTAAAGCCTCCTTTAACCGCTCCCTGCTGAAGAAGAAATTGCGGTAGAAGTTACATTGCCACTCTTGACAACAAACTTTCTACCATTTAGCATGTCATAAAGCATATACAATAGAGATTTACTTTACCCAGTCTGATAAGCTTTAGATAGAGGCCATCTAACCATACGGTGTCGAAGGCCTTCTCCAAATCCACCAGACAGGCATCCGTGTACTGCTTTTTAGATTTGTTCCATTGGATATCAGAAACCAGTTTAGACGCGGCATGAATTGTGTCATGTCCCGCCTTAAAACCGAACTGATTATCCGGTATGATATTGTTGTCCTCCGCCCACTTGAACAGGGCTCTATTAATAACCTTTTTAAATACTTTGCTGATACTTGGAAGAAGACTTATCGACCGGAGATTCGCCGGATTGGAGTTGTCCTTTCCGTTTTTTGGGAGAGCGTGCACCACAGCTGTCCTCCACCGCACTGGATAATATGCATTATTCAGCGAGTTGTTAAACAGTGTGGTGTAAATGTCAGCTGCTTCCTGAGGTAAATGTCATAGTACAACGTTGGATATACCATCGACTCCTGCTGACTTCTTTTTCTTTAATGAATCGAAGATGATCTGAAGCTCATTCTTCGAAATTAACAGGGGACTGGGCCCATTTCTGTCGGCGATTATGGCGTTTGCCAAATCTTCATCATTAAACCCGGTAAAACCAAGGTCCTCAGATCGCCATTCGGTTATATTGTTCCGGAACCATAAGTGATGAAGCAGAGCTCTGTTCTCCAGGTCATGATTCGGGCGAATGCTAGCATTCACTTTGTGCACTTGCTGGAAAGCAGCCCCCACAGCCTCCACCTTCTTCTGCGGATCTTCGACTATGTAAAGGTCATCGTACAAGACGGCGCCATCCGGGTCCATGCCTGCTGTCAGAAGTACGTCTCTGTTCTCTGTCGTTCTCTGGAACTTAAGAAATGGAAGATCGTTTTGATCCTTCCTTCTAAAAATCTTATTAATTTTTGTGAACATACTCGGGTCGCTAGAGTTAACGGCCCGAATTTTATTGCCCCAAAACAAATTAATAGACAACCTGTAGTTTTGTTTGATCAGTTGGTTGATGTTTTTGATGGACGACTTCAGTGTCCTAACCTTCAGATCTCGTGTGTCAGTAAACCGTCTGTACAATCGTTTCAGTCTTGTCAGTAGTCCACTTTTTTGTCTGTGTAGTGCGTCAATTGTCGCGTTACGGTAAATGTCGGTTGCGTTACGTTCTTTGTATTTCGGTATTGTTCTGTTCATTGTTCATTGAATTGTTTCGTCCATTTTTTCAAAGTATCTGTCGATTTCCGTATTTGTCAGATTCCTGTCATTTGGTGGGGATATACCATTTGAACGTAATTCACTCAATAAGGCATTGGAGAAGCGTGGCCAGCGCACATTACTGTAATTGTAAGTATGCACAGGCACATACTCCTCCAACTTCATAAGCTTGTTCGGAAGTTGTTTTACGGCGGCGAATCCGCAGTGGTCACTGTCGTACTCGATCGTTCGTAAACAATTTCTTGGCCGTTGACCCACAGCGTCAGTAATTGTAAGTCTCGCGTCTTTAAGCAATAGATCCAGATAGGCACCGCTTCTTGGAAACGATGACCTGTCTGTGGCTAAAAGATCGATGCGATACTCAAGGTTGTACCGACCCATCCAATTAAATAGATGGTTACCTCGGGGATTTTGTATTTGATTTCCGCAATCTATATGCTTGTCGTTTAAATCACCAGTCAATATGTAGTAATTCTCTTCCGAGCTCAATCTTAAGCATTCAAAAAGCTTTTCAAGCTCTGTTATAAACTGGGTGGGCTGAGGTGTTTCCGGTGCATAGGCAACAATCACATACATTCGCTTCCCCTGTTGGAGATGAATGCATATGATACATGCCTCTAACGTCCGAAATGTTCGCACATCACTATTATATATTACCTTGTGACTAATGCCCTTACGTATAAAGATTGCGACGCCTCCTCCTTGAGTGGAGTTGGGTCGGTCTCTTCTCACGATATTTTAATTGCTGTTAGTCAATTTATGTTTCTGGTTAAGCCTAGTTTCGCTAGCCATAAAAAGATCTGGACTTATGTCTTTCAGCAATTGGAATAAATTCGCTCTACGTTCGGTCCTAATCAGTGAATTTACATTCACAGATAGGATCTTAAAGGGCGTCTCCGTTAGCGCGCCCTTAACCTCTAAAATGAGTTAAGCTCGGCAAAACAGAGTAGAGGTAATACACCCCAGTCGCCTGCTCCCTGATCTGGTTTTTGAGGCCAGTCAACTGGCCCTGGATGGCCAGCAGAATGCCCATAATAACCGCCTGTGCCGCCGGCGCCTGTTGGGCGACCTTTGGTGTAGGTTGTACCGTGCTTCCCCTTCCTGACGCCATTTGGGCATAAGAAATTTGGGGGTTGACGGGCGTTGTTGTAGGATGGCGCACTGTTGGACGCTTTTCTACCACTGTTTGCCTTGCTGCCTTATTGATCTTTATAAGCTGAAACGTCGGGCATCCGTGATAATTAGCGCGGTGTCCGTCGCCTCGGCAGAGTACACATTTAAGCTGGGTCCTATCTTCGACCCGTTCCCTTCCTAACTTGCATTCACCTGCATTGTGGTTCTCTCCACACTTAACGCACCGTGACTGCATTTCGCAGTTTGCTGCGGCGTGGCCGAACCCTTGGCAGCGCATGCATTGAAGCATGTCGCCGCGCCTTTTTAATTTGTCCCAAGTTACAACCTGGTAGTTGAGGACGGATATACTCCTCAAACTATCCAGTTTGCTGCTGGATGAGAGTTGAACAAGGAAGAAGGGAAGACTCCGCTTCTCCCGCCTAGCTCTAACTGTAGCGAACGGCTTGACCCCGATAAATTCGAGATCGTTATTCGCTTTTTGGCGGAGTTCACTTAAGAGCACCTGTGGTTCCGTGCAGGAATCTATGCCCTTCAAAAGGACCGTTTGAAACTTTTCGGTCTTAGGGGTGAAAATAAAGAATTCAGTAGTGGTTTCTTTTAGCAACGCTTTAAGTTTTTTGTGCTGTTCCAGTGCGAAGCAATGGAAAGCATGCCTATCATTATTTAATCTTTTTATAGTAAAGTTTTGACCTCTGGCCATCTTACACAGATCTATGGTATCCTGTAACTCCATTTTATAAGTAATTTTTTCGTAATCGGCGGCTGTGGCTGCTGCTGCTGAGACTGACTTTTCTGCTGCTGTTGATTCTGCTGCTGCTGTTTTTGTTGCGGTTCTTTCTGGGATTGTGTCTGCTGCTGTTGCTGTTTTTTTTTGCCGTTGTTGTTTTGGCTGCTGCTGTGGCTGTTGTTTTTGTAATTGTTCTTTTGGCTGTTGTTGTTGTTGTTCCTCGAACTCTTTCAGTTCTTTCGCTTGGCGCGCTTCATGGTTGGCCTTAACGGTGAGAACAATAAGATCCTGTCGTCTTTTCAAACTTTGGATTTCTGACTCTATTGCTTCAATTTGAGCGGCCATTCTTTCTTCATCGTCCTCCTCAGATGACGCCTCTGATGTGGAGAGGTTCACGAAGGCAGTACTATCGCCCGTCGTGAAGTGCCCTTCTCCTTCCTCAGACATGTATTCAATACCCTCTTCGGGTGACGTGTCTAGTTGGGTTTGTCTTGCTGCCTCTGACGTCTCGTCTATATCCGACGTTTTTACCCCAGCTGGCAGCTTTGCTGAAGTGGCCGTGGATCTCCTCTTTACCAAATTTGGTGCGCATCATCTTTCTGCGCTTCTGATTTACATCGGATGATATTGCCGTTGTTTATATTGCTGTTGATGTTGTTGCTGCAGAATCACTGCTTGTAAGTGGAACATCTTTCGATGTTCCCTCAGCTGATGCCATCGCTGGCCTCATTGGCCTTAGAACACCTTTCGATGCCCCGGTGCTTAAACTCCTCCTCCTTTGCTCGTTTTCCCAACCAATAAAGTTTTCCACTTCACGGTTGTGAAAAAAAGCTTGAAAAGTTCTGATGCCCGGCTGGGAATCGAACTGGCGACCCTCGGATTCTCGGTCGGCCACTCTACCACTGTGCTACTGCACCACTTGACAAATGTTGATTTAATATTACACTTAAGCTCACACACGAAATTTAATTTGGAAAAAACTGGGAAGCCGAAAACGTGTTGACACCTCCACAGTACGAGATCGACTGAGAATACAAAACCATAATTTGGCATGAATGCACGATATCGCATAAACGAGCTTTGGAGGGAGTTGACCTAACAATGAAGGATTTACAAGGTGATCCGAGATGATTTGGTGGGGATATGATATTGCTCCCGTCATCCCGAAATCTACTGCTCCCGATGAACTTAATGTATGCCTAAGATCGCCGTCTTTGTGCCGGCATATCAATAAGTTGAAATTGACCACAAATATGAATGGCATTGCATCGGCTGCTGAATTCTCAAGACAACGGCTGGCGCTTGGGAATGGCCAAATTTCTGTTGATGTCTCGATTGGATTGATATCATTCCGACAAACTTTTGCGAGTTAACAACGTCGAAGGAGAAACTCATCACCAAAGTAAAGTGCTTCCTGGCATTCCAAAAAATTATAAAAATCTCGATTGGATTTGTGAATGGGCAGTACTATCAGCGAAGAAAAAGAACGTCGTCGATAGCTTGGTAAACGGTCATTGTTGTTTGTTTTTGCGCCGAAAAACAAATCGAAAAACATTGTTTATCATATCACTCTCTCCTTATTTTTATTCCATTCAAATAAATCACATTGAAATTTGAACTATCTGTGTTTTAATATAGCTCTGCAGTTGATTTGAAGGCGTTAAATTGGGGCGAGGCGAAGTTCGCCTGGTCCGAAAGGTTTCAATAAAATTCCATGAATTGTATGCTGGGCATGGATGCTAGAATGTTGATTCTATTCTTTACTCTTTCATTTTCTTCTTTAGACTTGGATCAGACAGAAATTCGAGCATTAATCGAAGCCCAAATGATTTATCGAAAAGCAGTAGCTACCGACATAGATTTACATTTTGCCAGAAAGGCTTAAAAATAAAAAAAATAACGACATATAAATATTGTTTGAAATTAAAAAAAAAAAACTTGTTTTTTTGAAAACCCAAAATTTCGAAAACAACCAACTGAGTGACTTTTTTCAAAACTTCGTATTTGTTAGTTTTTTGATACTATCTTTAACAGGTATTCCTAAAATAAAAAAAATGCACGACTTGATCGAACGAACTTGCTCTTGTATGTGTATCTAAATTAATATTGACACTGTTTAGTAGGTAGGTAGTCTAGTTATCCTATGCAGGCTTAAAGCCGATGTAGGTAAGATGACCTTCGTTCTTTGTATAATGAATACTGTCGAATGGATGATTCAAGGAATAGTTACAAGGGTACCTACATATAAATGTATATTTCAAGGTAGTATAGTTTCAAAAATTACTCAGGAACGGAGTTTCTATTTAAAGAAGCAATGATGGAACAAATTTCAAGCTAGATTTTTTTATATATTACCACTAATCAAAATCATTTTGTCCAATAAGTAAGAGGGTTGAATGACCATTCTAGAAAGGTGTTAAACGTCTCTTTAGGTTGACCAGTTTCGAAAACAGCTGCTAGGATAATAATTGCAACATGAGCTGTTTTCTGAAAATCGTCAAAATCTATAAACGTATTCCTTCTTCCTTTCGAAACTGCTTGGCCTTGAGGGTTGTTGTATACCTTCCTGGAATCGTCATTCAATCTCTTACTTATTGGATATAATGTGTTTGATTTATGGTAAAAGGTACAAAAATTACTCCCGAAATGCGTTTCTATATAAAGGACCAATGTTGGAACTAATTTCAAGCACTTTTCACAATGCTCAACCAAACCAAACAAAATTAATAATTATTTGACATGTCGAAATGTCTATTTCCATACATTTTATCGATTACTTGGTGAAAAATCATTTGGTAGCACAGTTTTTATCCTCTGCAATAGCTAAGCCCCGAGAATTCTCTGAGTTTAAGCTAAGCACACACAGGGATTAGTTGTTGTTGGATTTAACATGCAAATTGTTAATCCCAGTCGTCGTTTTTTATTGTCCAATTTAGATTTTAAAATGGAAAACGATATAAAAAAGAACAAACTTTCAACGAGAAACAATAAAAACATCATCGTTTACGAAAAAACAAGACAGACTTCTTTTTACGAAAAGTATGTTTGTTTTTAAAATGAGTCTTTTTGAATAATTGAACGTTTGCTTAGAGAATAAATAATTTCTTCATACCAACTATGGGGAAAAAGAATCTAAGAATTTTAAAACCTAAAAAAAAAACATTGTTTTTTGTTTGCAGGTGTAATTTCCACGCCACCTGGAAGTCAGCGCGTGAACATTCAATTGGAGAAAGATTTTTTTTTTCGATTTAACGTTCAATGTATTACCCATAAGAGAAAACGAAAAAACCGTCTGAAAAACATTAATTTTACTAATTAATTTTATATCAACGGGTAAACATATTATGAATGCAATATAATAAGAATACATGTGATTTTGTAAATCAAGAGGAATATGTAACTATCAAAACTTAATTCCAATTTGCTTTATTTTGTAGATAAAAAATACAAACAAGCCCGCATTGTTTTTGTTGTTACTTAAAATAAACTCATGTCGTTAGTCCAAATGTGTGGAATGGGAAGGTGGTTTAGGATACTAAGGTAACATAGGGGTTTTAATGAATTTGTATTTTCCCATATTAAATAATATATATATATGTTATATAAAAACTGAGGATGATGAGCTTTTGAAAATATGTTTATAATATAGATGTAGGCATTTTTGTTAATTTAAGGCTTGTAGGTATTTCTTAATTTTTTTATTGGCAGAAAATTGATAAAATCATTTGCGTTCGTGAATTAAATTAATATTTTTTTTATATAATCTACACGCGTCCAAGGGATTATACTGCCCTTTAAATGTTCGACACAGCGCGGGCGTGAGGTTAAGGAAGAGAAAGACAGGATAGGAAAGATGTTTTCTTTTTTTTTTTAAGAATCAAAAACACACTATTGAATAAATATAAACATTAATGTAAAGATATAAATAATATAATAACCTCTTCTTACGTGAATTCAATAAAAGTGTTTATTAATTTTGTTGCTAAGCTTTGATATGGATTTTAGAATTAATTAATTAATTTAGATATAAAACCTACGTACTTAAATAATATATTTAAAAAAAATGTCTCAGAGTATCAAAAAACTTTAGGCTTTCGATAAATTATTACATGTGCAAACCAAAACACAATCATATTCTCAGTTTAAAAACTAAACAAAATTGTTCGTACGCACACAATCCTTTGATTTTTGTTATAATTTGTATGAAAAGATTATTTATTCCATAAGCAAACTTTCAACTATTCAAAAAGATTCATTTTAAAAAAAAGCATACTTTACGGAAAACAATTCCCAATTGTAATAATTTTGGCTACGAACCTGTCTTGTTTTTTCTTACCCGACGATGTTGTTTCTCGTTGAAAAGTAGTTTGTTTTAACATTTTCCATTTTAAAAGCAAAGGATTATTGTTATCAATTTCGATTTACTTTACACTTGATTTAGAATTTCTCAGGGTCGAAATATTTATACACGTTCATATAAAATTAACCAGAAAAAGCAATAATAGTGAGACCCTTTTTTGATTTTCTCTTATGGAAAATACACTGGGCGTGTTCGGTAGCGCACAGGTTTCTGATACATTGCTGAAAAATATATTGTGCGTTTGTGAACGTATAGGACCCAATAGGTAAAATTTTCTGTCAAAAGTCAAAACAGAGAAGAAAAACTAATTGCTTACCATTAAGCTTCAGCTCAAAGTGATTGAACATACACTTGTTGGATATAATATAAATTTAAAATGAATCAGGAAGTAAGAACCCCAGAAACAAAAAATTTGTCGCGTTTGTTATTTTCTAGCATAAAACGCCCTTTTTTGGGAAGACGGCGGAAATACGCAAAGTTTTAAGAAATGAGATGGTAAATTACTTTACAACGACAAAACAAAATCCAAATGAGTTTTCCAGATAATAAGATTTCAACCTATGCAGAAGAAGAAGATGATGTATAAGGTACGTAATTAAAGTTCACAAGCAACAATTGAAAAGAAGGCTAATTTCCTAGTCAGCTGTGTACTACGATAACTAAGTGTACCAGAAATTTAGCGCTAGCTCGGCTTCAATTTGGAAATTATATTTTTTGTTCGTTGTTATGGTCGTCAGCTGTTAATAGGCTGTTATTTAACACGTATTACAACAATAACGAATATTACACAGCAAAGCTAGGCCCCACCGAACGCCCCCATTGAACGTCAAATCGCTAGAAAAATCTATATCCAATTGCAAGTTCACGCGCTGACTGCCAGGTGCCATGACTCATGTGTCAATAAGGTTAGGTTAACCTTTGTATATACATTGCATTAGGTAAAGGGATAACTAACAACAAATGGCCTCATTCAATAACCGAACGATAGTTATCCGGGTAGGTTGGTGGTGTTGTATTCCCATATAAGAACACAGCTGATGACAAAGCAACTGCTGTCAACAAAACAATCATGGGAATACAACAGCACTGTTATGAATGAGGCCAATACATAAAATTAGATCAGTACCCTCTGACTTTGAGTAGCACAAACAAATAATGTCAAGTAACATTTCACTCAATAAAATGGTGAAGTAGATCCCAGTGGGGTTTTGTTGTTGTGTCTTTTGTTACATTTTGACATTTGACCGACTGAGTTTCTTTTTCTCAAAAAAAAAACACGCCCTATGTCATTTTAAATAATATATCCCATAGAGTTTAACAAAGTCAGTCATTATACCTAATATTACGTAATTGGGCATCTATTTTGTACATCCTTCCTTACTGTTAACAGTCAAAGCCACTATACGACTCAAGGTTTATGGTACCGAAACGTTCTTACCCGCGGTTGTGTACTTAAAATGACAAATTTTCAATTTTTATAAAATTTCGTAATTCTATAGATCACGGGCTCTTGGATTATTAGGATCTGTATTTGTATTCTTTTACGTACCTGAGTGCAGGTTCGGCCTTTGGTGAACCATCTAAACCATTCCGCTTGCCAGTTAAATTGTAATGTTTTAAGCTCTCACTTGTCATAGGGCTGTCGGGCGGCGAAATTCCAGATGTGCCTGCAAGGACATCGTCAACGTTTGATGGTGCATAACCAGAATCATGATTACCATTTGGATCAGCTATGCCAAGTTGTGGGTGTGTTGTTATCTGGGCTACTACGCTGCTTTTATAAAAATGGTGGTAATTGAGATGATAAGGATCACGTATTTTCCAATGCGATTATGTTATGTATTCGTTGGAAATAATATGAAAAGATACAAGAAGTGTATATTAAGAACCATTCTCATATTTGTTGTTAAACTAACTAAAATTTATGATTTTCAGCAAATTATATTTTATTCTCAACCTCAAAAATCCAAAAAAATATTTTTACGAAAATGTTGGTAGGCAATATTATTTATTATTTAAAGGACCTCCTATGTGAAAATTTTGATCGAAATCCGTCAAGGCGTTTATGAGAAAGTTCAAAATCAAAAGATGCTTGTATGGCAGGTACCGTTAATATCAAAATCATTTAAAAAAAAGTTTGGCCTTTTTTTATAAAAATCGTTAGAGCCGTTTTTTAGATAATTGAGATGCTAGAAAAAATTTTATAAAAAAAAGATTTAAAAATTGATTGTCTAATTACTTTAAACGCTTAAATACCAAGTTTGAAGAAAGTGTTGTACAGACAGACAGACGGATTTGCGTTACCCACTTTTTTGGTGTTCTCTATCATCATAATGTCAAGATTGATTAAGATATTGAGTTAGATTTTTTTTCCAAATGCAAAACTTGCCTATAGTACCTACTTATATCGCAAGTTAAAAATTGATGTACAATTGTAGGAAAGCCCCACTTAGCCAGATTAATATAAACAAACAAATTGTAATCACATCTTTAAATTATTTAATTATTTAATACGACTGGATTCCAATGAGTATCCACTCTGGAAACCCATATCTTTCCAATTTCACTAAAAGAATAGAGTGGCTCCCTTTACTTAAGTCAGCGTCAAATACATCGGTTTGAAGTCCGTTTTGCATATTGATTAGTTAATTCAAGAAGATTCGTTGTCGTAGACTTCTTGAGCCAAAATCCATGTTGCTCAGGTAAAATAATAAATTAGTGATTGGCAATAAAACTGAATGTATTTTTTTCTATTTAACAAGGGCCGGCTCAATGCAAATTGTCACTAAGGCATAACACTAGTGACAATTTTTTATTGAAAAGTTCAAATTGGAATTTATATTAAACATTCACTATAGTTTGTCTGACTTATGTTTTATTTGTTTTTGAATGTCAAAATGGTTGGTGTATTTAGGGTTGATTATAGTAATATTCGCGGGCTAAGAAAAAAATTTTGTGTTGCGTATATCCACACTGTTAAAAACAGGCCAGCTGTTTTGGCACTTAGTGAGACCCAAATTGGCGAAAATTCGGATCAATCGGAGTTTCACCTTTTTGGGTACAACTTAGTGCCCTTATTCTTTTCCCACCATGGTCTCGCTGTATACGTAAGAAATGATGTTGCGTACCAACTTCAACCACAATATGGTTTATGCTCAAACACAAATTTTAATTTCATGTGGTTAAAATTCACGGTTAATAAGCACATCATACACACTTGTTTCATCTATCGGAGCCCAAATTTGGATAGAGATTCAACTTTTAACGAATTTCATGCTCTGTCCGACTCCATTCAAAGAATTGTTTCCAATTTTACTCGCACTGAAATCGTCGTTACGGGCGATTTCAATGTACACAATTCTAGTTGGCTCCGCTTTTCGAGCCAGACAGCACCCGAAGGAATGTATGGTGAGGTCTTTGCTGAGTTAAACCAACTGACTCAGCTTGTTGACGAGCCGACATGAATCCCTGACGTTACAGGTCAAACCGCCAACACTCTAGACTTGTTTCTTACCTCTGACCCTAATAAATACATTGTAAATGTATTATCGCCTCTAGGCACATCAGACCATTGTGTCATATCTGCAAATTTCTCATGCCAACAACACTCAGCTAAAGAAAAACCACCCATAAGAACCGTTTGGCAATATGAGAAAGCCAACTGGGACGGTCTCAATAATTTCGTCAGGAACCTTAGCTGGTTACTATGCTTCATCGGTAGTGATATAGACTCCAGCGCAGATATGATAACAAATTTAATCCTTTACGGAATGAGAAATTTTATCCCGAATAGGGTGAAATCTATCAAACCGAAAGAAAATACAGGGTTTGATTCGAGCTGTAAAGAGGTTATTAGAGTTAGAGAAGTAAGTTTCTGGAATTGTAAAGCAAACCTACTGATTAAAACCGGAAAAAGTTTCAACAAGCTAGAAAGACTTGCTACGTTCAAATCCGTATAACCAAATTTTTGAATGACCAAAAATTAAGGGAAAAAATACTACAATGTCCCAAAGGTAGTAAGAATTTTTGGTCATTTGTAAAAAATATTCGAAGTTCAACTTCGTCTTCGGTTCCAACGCTCGTCCTTAATGGCACCCCTTTTGTCAGTTCTCGCAAAAAGCCAACTTGCTTGTAGCGCAGTTCGCTGTTAATTCGACGCTGCCAGAAAGTGTTATGACTCCTCCAGTACTTGAGAGCATAAACGGTTTTATGGGACGAATCTTCTTTCGCACTCGTGCAGTTGCTGGAGTCCTTAAAGACCTTGATATACACAAATCCGCTGGCCCGGATAGTATCCCTTCCATCGTTCTGAAGAGGTGTTCTTCAACGCTGGCAAAACCACTGCGTCCTATTCTACAGGTCTCTTTCTGAGTGGATGGAAAACAGTATTTATCCAGCCTGTCCCTAAAAAGGCGAGTCTTCTTCACCCTCTAATTCCCGTCCAATAGATAGGTTATATCAAGTCATATTCAGAAATATTGCCAAATCAGGTGTTCCGCTATTAATGATGCTCCTCTTTGTGTACGCAATAGCGAAATTCTTTTTTTTTTTATAATAAACGCGCAATAAAGGGGTTTTGGCTACCCTTAACATGACAAGCACAGTGCGAGCTTTAGGAAAATAGGGAAGGATTAAAAAGGAGATACCGATGTACATTAGTTATGAAGTTCAGAATATCAACATGAGGGGGAAAAAATGAGTCTGGTAAAGCATTCCACATACGTGTTATACGACTAAAGAAAGAATCTCTGTACCTCACAGTACGTCCGAAATTGGGTAAACTGTGAGCATTCCTTGAAGCGCGAGTATTACGGTTGAATTGTTAAGAGGGAGGAATGTAACTGGCTACTTCGCTAGAACACTGTTTATAAAAATAGCGACAACATAGCGAAATACATGAAACATTACGACGATGTTCGAGAGATGTAAATGTCTTCACTATAGTTCTATCGCCAATCATTCTTAAAGCTTTATTTTACATTCTTTCTAAGAGACTCAAATGAGTCTTGGGAGCTCTTGCCCAAATGTGCGAGTTATACTCCAGCTTTGGACGAATGAAGGCCTTATAGATTACAGCCAGATCAGACGGGGAAAGATTTCTTGCATCTTCGTAGAAGTAGAAAGCCCAAACACTTTGCAGGGTTTTTGGCGACATCAAGTATGTGTTCATTCCACAAGAGGTAGTCTGTGATGCACATGCCAAGGACTGAAGGCTGATCGGTTTCTTCAATGCAAGTGCCGCTCATGGATAGCGGCATGTGGGGTGGGTTCTGCTTTAACGACAGAAGACAGCACTGAGTTTTTGAAGCATTAAATTCTACGCGGTTTTTTATTCCCCATTGGACAATGCTGTCAAGATCAGAATTTAATGAGCTTATCATACGCTGCCGTTGCAGTTGCACATCTGAAGAACAAGGAGGTGCATCTGAAAACGAATATGAAAAGCTGAGAGTACTATCGTCAGCAAAACAATTAAGTGGATTAGAAGTTCCAGATAAGAGATCATTAATAAAAATGAGAAAAAGGGTCGGAGACAATACGGAGCCCTGTGGCACACCAGCATTTATTTTGTGAATATCAGACTTGAAACCGTCCAGTACAACTTGTATTGCCTAATCGATGCATGCACTGTGTGTAAGCTCCACACAATACCCACAACGATCACGCTATCGTAACTTTGTTACATGGTGGGACTTACTCGCTACGCTGTGTTGATCTTTCTTTGTTTTTCTTTTTATTTGCCTTTGTTTGGTTGTAATATAAAAAAAAATATTGCAGCAGGTTTGTAGGTAGTAAAAAATGTATGCACAGCACAGCACTGAATTTAGTTGCATCGGCGGCGGCGCGATGGATTTATTTTTTTTTTGTTTATTTATTGTTTTTGATTTTTTTTGGTATTGAGACGGAGTTAGGGGTAGGTAGATATTTATCGTGTTATTATTTTTATTGCAGGGAGTGGGGGAAATTAAATGACACTGTGCACACGAGCCAAACACATTTCCTTTTGCCACAGATTATGACACACTTCCGTACGCGATGGTAGGCTGATCGGTACTCAAATCTTTCAGACGATGTGAAGATTTATAAAAATATATCACCTTCAAAGGATCGAACTCTATTGCAAGAGGATATTAACCACTTTGCCTTGTGGTGTGAAAAGAACAGTTTGAATCCTAACCCGACAAATGGTCAAACAATGACATTTTCAAAAAAAACGTTCTCCTTTTTCTCATGACTATATTATTTCACGGCACATTTTAATTCGTGTTATAATTGTACGGGACCTTGGAGTTCTCTTCACGCAAAATCTAGACTTTTCTGTCCATATTATTATCATAGTTAACAAAGCCAATTCAATGTTAGGATTTATTAAACGTTGGTCCAAAGAATTTGTTGATCCCAATGTTACCCGTGCTTTATACAACTGCTTGGTTCGTCCCCATCTTGAGTATGCATCGAAGGATTGGACTCCTCTTTACGATGTTCTTATTGAGAGATTAGAATCTGTTCAAAGAAACTTTACTCGTTCCGCATTGAAAGGGCGATGTAAGCATTAAGGGGGCGGTATATTTTTTAGTTCATTTCACATACGCAGCATGGTGGTAACTGCGATTACTAATGGATAAGGGAAGCCTATATCACAACTACATCTGTTGTGAATAAATAAATACATTTTGTCACTAAGGCATAACACTAGTGACAAAGTGTATTGAAAGGGCCAAATTGGAAACTAGTCTAAACATTCAATTTAGATAATTGTCTGAAGTGCGATTTAGAAAGTTTATTAATATTTTAATAAATGGAGAGTGTACTAGAGTCGATTTTGTAATATTCGTGGACTTAGGGGAAATGTTTGTGCTGTGTATGCCCATACTGTGAAAAACGGGCCAGCTGTTCTAGCACTGACCGAAATTCAAATAGGAGAAAATTCTCATCAATCGGAATTTCACTTGTTTGGGTATAACTTAGTGCCATTATTCTTTCCCCAACACTGCCTCGCCGTATATATAAGAAATGAATATGCATACCAACTTCAACCTCAATATGGTTTGTGCTCAAACACAAATTTTAATTTCATGTGGTTAAAATTCACGGTAAACAAGCACATCATACAAACAATATTTTATTTATCGGAGCCCAAATTTGGACAGAAATTCAACTTTTAACGAATTTAATGCTCTGTCCAACTCTATTCAAAGAATTGTTTCCCATTATATTCGCACTGAAATCATCATTACGGCGATTTCAATGTACACAATTCTAGCTGGCTTCGCTTTTCGAGCCAGACAACACCCGAAGGAAGGTATGTTGAGTTCTTTGGTTAGTTAAACCAACTGACTAAGCTTGTTGACGAGCAGGTCAAACCGACAATACTCTAGACTTGTTAAGTGTTATGACACTTCTTTCGCATTGGTGCTGTTACTAGAGTCCTCAAAGACTCCCATATACACAAATCCGCTGGCCCGGATATCATACCTCCCATCGTTCTGAAGAGGTTTTCTTTAACGCTGGCAAAACGACTGTGTAAGCTTTTCCATCTGTCCCGCTCTACTGGTCTCTTTCCGCGTGGATGGAAAACAGCATTTGTCCAGCCCGTCCCTAAAAAGGGCGAGCCTTATACACCCGCTAATTATAGTCCAATTGCACTTACGCCCCTTCTTTCCAAGGTCAGTCCTTATGTAAGATGCAGAGTCATGGACACTGTTAACTGTGTATGAGAACGTGATAGGGTGCTTTGAGGAAAATTCTCCGGGTGGTTTTTGATCCCATATGCATAGATGGGGAATGGAGAAGAAGATACAACTACGAACTATACGGGCTGTAAAGCGAACCGACCTAGTTGGAAAACCAACGACTTAGATGGCTTGGGCACCCGGAGCGAATATACACCAATCCCCCTGCCCAGCGTAAAAGGTGGCGCACTCAAGTGGAATAGGATCTCAAACAACTTGGCTTTGCCAAACTGGAGGTAGATAGCTAGAAACCGAGCCGACAGGAAGAAGCTTGTTGGTTGAGGCCCTGATTCACCCCGCACCATAGCGACACCTTAAATAAGTAGTAAGCGTTTTCCTTTGTTCTTGGTTGAGTTGTTCTACCGACAACCTTCCTTTATGTATTTTTAATTGCGGTATATAGAGCAGGTTTTGAATTTGGAAAAAAAAGAAATCGAACTCGAGATTTTAACCAAACTTAACACTAAGAGCACCAAAAAATTGAATCCTTCTGTCTGTCTGTCTATAGATCGATCTACAGCCTAAACGGCTGAAGCTATTTTCTTCAAACTTGGAACTTTAGCGACTCTGGTAGAGTCCTCCTAAGTCATGGTATAAAAAAAAATCCCTACCGTTTCATGTCTAGTCTTAGTCCTCCTATGTCATAGTGTTCGTAACGTCCTCTTACTAGTTTGGTTTGTTCGTATCGTTCTCTACGTCGTTTTTAAGTTATGTCGCTCGTTTTATACTCTTTCAGGTGGTTGGCGTGGCCAGCCCTTCACACACCGCAATTTTATCCCATTTGCTATAATTTTTGGCCATAGCCTTATAGTGTATGGAATTCACAAAACAAGTAGAAATATTATAATACTAGCAGAAAGTTCCCGGCGTTGCCCAGGCACCCGAGGCAAACGAGGCAAAAGTCTTTTCATTCCATATCTGAAATTCTACGTTACGAACCGACTCTTTAGAGTACGGTACGCCCAACATTACTCCGAACTAAAGAAAATTGAAGCCGGTGTACCACAAGGCCAATCCTGTATCTGTTATATACAAGGGATATTCCAGTGCACATCAATGCTATTATGACCACCTTTGCTAAATTTACGGCAATATTGGTGCCAGATAAATCGGTTACGGAGGCTACACTAAAATTGCAAAATTCTGTCGATAAAGTTAGTGATTGGACGCAGAAATGGCGTAACGAAACAAAATCGACCCATATAAACTTTACTAACAAAAACATAAACAATGTTCCAATATTTATAAACAATACAGTAGTACCTTACTCCAATACCACCAAATACCTTGGAATGACTTTGGATGCAAAGCTTAAATGGAAAGAACACATCAAAAAGAAACGCGAAAAACTAAACTTGAAGTACAAAAAAATGTACTGGTTACTAGGAAAGAACTCTGACCTATCTATCCAGAACAAACTAATGTTATATAAGCAAGTACTAAAACCCGTTTGGACATATGGCATCCAACAATGGGGCTATACAAAGAAAACAAATGCTGAACCCATCCAAAAATTCCAAAGCAAGCTCCTTCGTGAAATGATAAAAAAAGTGGTTAAAAAACACGTTGTATCACACCAGCGACTGCAAAGTCATACCAACTCCGAAATGGAGACCGTCTTAAATGTACGAGACAATGTTCGGAGATTAAGAAGAACCAAGCCTCATGAGCTGATGGTCTTAAAGCTATGGGAAAGTGTATTAACTTTAAGCCTCCCCCAATGTGATTTACATATAAATTAAGAAAGTAAAATCATTTGCCGATATTTCATAGATTGGTTCTGATTTCACCGGTGGTTTTAGTGCGGTATGAGTCCCACACTACTCGGTACCGATTCTTAACGAGTGTCTTTTGAAGATTTCCATCGGATAAAAAAAAATCCATATCTTCCAAATAAAATGAAAAATTGAGAAAAAAAAATTTAAGAGAAAGTATTTATCATTTATTTTGTCGTTCAATACCCATGTTCTGTAACTTTCGAATCGATAATAATAGTCGAGAAACAAAAAAAAATTGTTGATTCAAAATAGCTTTTAACGGCCTTTAGTCCATAAAATTTGCGTTTCATCCCGGCAATCTCACTTGGACTCATCAGTTGGTCAGTGAGCGCCTTACCAATACGCAATTTTTGTTAAGACCAGTTCAACTTACTTGCATTTCTTGACAAAAAAAGCATTGTTGGATACAAGATTAAAATTTTAATCATTAAAATTGGAAGATTTTGTCCTTGGCCAGGCATAGTTAATGAAGGTGTTTTTTTATAATACAATTCTATATGCTACTAAAATTACTCAGCCAAAAAAAAAACATCTTATTAACTAGGTCTGACCAAGGACAAAATCTTCCAATTTTAATGATTAAAATTTTAATCTTGGTGGATATAGTTCACATTGCTTTTTTGTCAAAAAATGCAAGTAAGTTGAACTGAACTTAACAAAAATTGCATATTGGTAAAGCGCTCACTGACCAACTGATGAGTCCAAGTGAGATTGCCAGGATGAAACGCAAATTTTGTGGACTAAAGGCCGTTAAAAGCTATTTTGAATTAATAATTCAACAATTCCAATTAAATATAATGCTAAGTCTTCTACTTGGCTGAATAATTTCAGTAGTATATAGAATTGTATTATAAAAAAAAAAACACCTTCCAAAAAAATTGTTTGTTTTGGTTTTAAGATGTCATAATGACACTTCAATTTATTGTCTTCAATTGGAAATAATAACATAACATAATAACCCTGTAAGTGAGGAAATCTTATCGCCTGAGTTACAGAATTTGAGTACAGGATTAGTTTTCCTATTTTTTTTTATTTAAGAAGTAAACTATTCTTCATTTTGGGACTCTCCGATTTCCGGAGGTTGTTTTTTTACTTGCGATAGGTAAATACAATTTAAGGCAAGTTATGCATTCGTCGAACAAAAAAGTTTTGAGACAACAATCAAACATGACATTACGATGATAGCGAAGACGAAAAAACATAGTTTAAAAATTCTGTTCATCTGTATGTTAGTATAGCCACTTACAGTCAAAATGGGTGGGCCGAATTCCTTCAAACTTGGTATAGAGTTTTTTTTTTGGTGAAACTGCCATTATGTTAAAGATCATTTTTCTCGAAAATGGTTCTAACGATTTTGATTTAAAAAAATCAGAGTATTTTTTTTGGTATGACTATTATATGGTTGGGAAAAAAATTACCAATAATAGCTAAGAACGGTAACTCCCATGGGACCTATTTTTTTCATTTCTGCTATCTGGAAAACGGCTTAGGTCATTCTTTCGTTCTTTTGAAATTTTACACATATTATATAGGTTTAGGTACGTCAACTCGTGATGCATACCATTATTTTTAATTACCTAATAGACATTTGTTTGTATTATTAAAAGCATATTTTACTACTTTTTTTCTAATAATTTGATATTTTCAAAATAGCTTATTATTTTTTGTTTCAAATTACGGTATGCTTTATTCCTAGAAACCGCTCCACAGATTTTAATAATTTTATTCTCATAAATTGAAATTCAGCTTTATCAGTCTGTTTGCTAAGGCTAAACTCGGAAACCACACCTACAATTTCAAAAATTCTTTTGGTTTTGAAATGTTGCTTGCAAGTGGCTTGATGGTTAAATATTTTTTTTGCAAAACTTAGTGTTTGTAGGGCGAAATATGCAAAGTGTAAAAAACAGTACTTGTGAAAGTTAAAATTTGGGGACTCTGAAATTTTACACATCAAACTTGATTTTCATTGTAAATTTAACATGTGCCAATGAAAAAGATGGCAGTTAAGTGTAAAATCCTATCAACTCTTATAGCAGGCACATGAAAAGTTGGGATCCACCAAATTTTGTTTTACTTTCATGCATAGATATACTTACGCGAAAGCATGAGCTTACACTTGCAAGTTAGTTTTTACGTTCGCAAAAGTAGCCACTGGGGCTGGGGAATCCTTGCAGATGTAAGCTCGGTTAATAGACTAATTTCAATAATCTCAACAAACTATTCATTTCCAACATGGTGCCAAACACACGTGACTTTACGCTGAAATGCAAGAAATATTGCATGAATTCAGCGGATCCTGTAACCGTGAAAAGACAAGATTTTGCGATTGTATGTGGTTCACACACGAAAATAGATTTTCCTTGAAAACTTGAAAAAATAGCCCGGCGACGGTCAATTCATGTATGTGTACAAGCCCCGCATAAATTACAGAAAAAGAACACGTCTAATGTCGCATTTCTTTCACCGAAATCTTCGGAATTTTTCATGCTTTTTTTTTTTTTTGTATAACTTTGCACGCGCTCAAGGGATTATGAATACCCTTGATATGTTTTTTCTTAACAAAGCGCGGCATCCGGTGGAAGCAGAGAAAGAAAGATAGGAAAGATGTGTGGCGCGATGTTCTGAGACAAGTGCTGGTTGATGTCTCAGATTTATCTCCAGGGATGGCGGCTGAACTAATGCAGAGAGAATTACCGTGTCTTATTTATTTATGTCCCTTATAATTCGCATTATTTTATTTATTTTGTTGTCATATTTTATGGGTATGCTAATTTACTCAATCACATGTTGTTAGTGTTATGCCTAAACAGCATGGAATGAGCAAAGCAGCAACTTATTTTATGACAATTATTAGAATTGTTTTTTTAATGGAATATAAGAAGACATAGACAACGGCAGGAATCGAGCCTGCAACTACGAGGTTGACAGGCGAGCACACAACTATCGCGCCACGGCCACCCCATGCTGGGGCCCTGTTAGCGTGAAACTCAAAATGTTGTGTCTTTAAAGGTTTAAAGGAAGACCGCACTTATGCGACACTTTCCGACAGTATGCATAATTTTTTTCAAGCCGTAATTGAATAGCAGCCTTTCCCGTATTCGCCATCATCATAATGTCATGTTTGATTATTATCTCAATTTTTGTTCAAAGAATGCATAACTTGCCTTATATTGTACTAACTATAATCGCATGTAAAACAACGAAAGCGAAGAGTCTCAAAATGAAGAACAGTTCGTTGGTAAAGTATAATACAAATAATAAATCTTCTTTGTTAAATTTAATAAGAAAGCTAATCCTGATTAAATAAACGACAAAATAAATGAGAAATTCTTTTCCTAACAAATTTTGTTTCTTAATTTTTCATTTTGAAGACATTGCACTAAAAGGCTTTTGCCTCGACTGCCCGGGTATTACCGGAGACTTTCTGCTAGTTTGGAAATAAAATCCATAACAATTGCGGAAGCAAACAAAACAAAAACAATTTGGATATAAGATCCACGGAAACGGCAAAACGTAAACAAAACAACATAACAACAGCGGAAGTAAAAAAAACACAAACCAAATATGTTTTAAAATCAGGATAAATTTAAGAGGTAAGTGCAAATAGTTTTTTATTAAGCATATAAAACATAACTTATATATTAGATTTAATAGTCTATAAGTTGCCCAAAGGACAACAGAAGAAGATAGAATCATTTTTATGGCGTGTCAAATGGTAAAGTAGTCAGTTTACCTGTCATATACGGACAAACTGACATCGAAACAAAATTACACTTTTATATATTATAATATAATATAAAATCATATAATATAATATATATTAGTAGAGATTAATCGCTTTGAAATGTTTTTTTTTTTTAAATGTTTATAACAGATATAAATTTTGTAAAATATGAGTCATTTTAAAAATTTCGTCTTTAAATGGATTCCAGCAATAAGGACGAAGTCAAAGGGTAGAGCAAGCGGAGGTACATATATGGGATTAAAAAACGACATTAAAAGCTTGGTATATAAATGCGAATGCTATGAAGAATTCACGTATGTGCAAGTAAATTTTGCCAAAGTACAATTTTTGATATTACCAATATACCTAAACTGCAACAAGTGGGAAGCAGATTTCAGGAATCTGTACGATTTTATGCTTCGCAATGATAATTCAAACATACTTTTGATCGGTGATTTTAATGTAAGGTTGGGAAATGAGGTCGGATTAGAAAATGAAGCAGTCTAAGGATATTGTTTGCAATGCAAGGGGTAATAAGTTACTGGACATGTGTAATATCTTTAGACTTCGAATTGTTAATGGCACGAGTCCCTCGAATACGTTTGGAGACTTCAAATTTGTGGCAAAATAAGGAAATTCGGTCATTGGCATGGCACGAGTACTTTCACGATATTGTTTGCAATGCAAGGGAAAAAAGTTACTGGACATGTGTAATACCTTTAGACTTCGAATTGTTAATTGCACGAGTCCCTCAGGTGAGTTTGGAGACTTCACATTTGTGGCAAAACAAGGAAATTCGGTCATTGCATCGAAGAAGTACTTCCAAAGTCGACATGGTACTGTACTCAGATCATATTCCCATAATCGCAACCCCCCAAATAGAATGTATTGAATCAAATAGAAATAGAAATCTTTTAATGATACCGAAACTGAAACGGATGGAAAGCAAAGCAACAAGTTATCACCGAAACCTTGATATTTCGCTCGACACCATGGTGCGGACCTTATCGCATATATATTATAAACAGCATACAATCCTCCTACCCGGCCAGCAGTGGTTCAAATCGGAAGAAAATAAACCAAATTGCAGCTTGGTTTGACAAGGACTGCGAAAAGGCAAGACAGAAATCAGTTGCGTGGCTAAGAGCATTCCAGGTCAATAGTGATAATTACAATAAAATCCAGTATATGGAAGCAAATTAGTATTATAAATCCTTATGTACGAAAAGAAAACAAAAATATTTTGAGGAGGAGTTTTGAAGACTAACGCAATGTAATAATGCAAACCAGTTTTGGAAATTAGTAAGAACCTTAAACGGGGAAAAGTTTGTGATTAACCGAGAGCTAACGCCTGATATCTTGTTTGCGCATTTTAAGGAGCTGTTGCATCATCAGTCACATGGTACCACTATTGGTTATGCAGCACCTTGTATCGAGAATCAATTATTGGATGCCTGTATAGTTAGTGCGAAAGAGATAAGAGATGTTATAAAGAGCTTGAAGAATGGTAGGGCAGCAGAGTCTGATGGAATTCGTGCGGAGTTTTACAAGTATGGAACTATGGAATTAGTAAAAAGGCGTAGTGTTTTATTTAATCAGGTGATGGACACCGGAATTATTCCGAAGGAGTTTAAAGAATCATTAGTTTTCCCGATTTATAAAAAAGGATGCACTAAGAACCCGGATAACTATCGTGGAATAAGTTTTCTTAACGCCTCGTATAAAATATTTACTGCAATTCTCCAACGACTACTTAGCTTCTGGATTGACCAAAACCATTTAACCCAGGAATTTCAAGCTGGTTTCAGGCCCGGTTATTCCACTACAGATTACATGTTTGTGCCAAGAAATGTCGCAGGAAGATTTCTTCAAAATCGGAAAAAATTATACTGCTTTTTTGTTGATTTTAAGTCGGCATTTGATGCCGTGGATAGACATGCTTTAATGTACAAGCTGTATGGATTAGGTATGTCCAAAAAGTTTGGAAGGGTGTTAGAAAACCTTTATGTAGACACAAGAGAGGCAGTTTGGACTTCAGAGGAAATGTCCGAATGGTTTAAAACCGAATCAGGAGTACGTCAGGGATGTGCGTTTAGTCCGCTTTGTTCATCCTTCAGATCGATGACCTTACTGGCTGCTTATCTGGAGGTATCGAGTAATCGAGGCTCTATTCTTTGTAGACGATATTGTTTTATTTGCTTATTCACTGGAATTACTGCAGCTGATGACTAATCAACTCTACAGGTACTGCAAAGCTTGGAGTTTGAAAATTAATTTAAACAAATCAAAAACTGCGAAGGCCAAAAATTCAATTGGAGTTACATGGAAAAAATGTTTCGCCAACAAACACATTTCCCACAGTAATAAATTTCATGTCTTCGAAGCAGTCTCGGGGTCAGTCATGCCTTATGCCGCACAAGTGTGGGGCTACAAGTATTATGAAACTGTGGAAAAACGTTTGAGGTGTTTTGCGAGAAGAGTATTCCACCTGCCTTCTAATACTCCTAATTACATAGTAATGTTGGAAACGGATTTGCCCCCGTTATTCACACGCACACGCAAACTTCACATTGACTACGTAATTAAGGTCTTAGAAATGAACAATTTGAATATAGAGAACCTTAGTGATTGGAAAAGTTCACTCTACAAACTAATTAGGGCTGTGGATGTCAAATATCGGGAGAATATATTCAAGAAGCTATCGGTTCCGTACATAGGTCAATATACAGTGGATTATTTCACAATTTGGGCCCTAGAAACTATTTTCAGGATGACTACAGTGTGGAGCAAATTTCAATGATGGTAAGACTGCGTGGTGAACTTTTGCGTCTAAATTACGTACCATATAGAAAGGTCTTACCGTTACTATGTAATCTGTGTAACCAAAAGGAGAGAGAAGATGTGCTGCATTTCCTAGGTAGATGTCCGGTAATGAAGGAAACAAGAAGATACTTATTCGAATGCAACATGTTAACGCATGCTGAGATGGTTTCCTATTTAAATGAAATTGAATTCTCTAAACTCTTTAATTACTGTAAGGTTGCGTTGGCGTATTGCGATAGGATAATTAATGAATCTTTTCAATACAATAAGAATGGTCCTCTACGTAAAAAACTTTAAACTTTAACTAGATGAATAAATGTTATTATTTGTCAATCTGGCAGACGACAATGCCATGTTATACTTGATATTGTAATACTTTCGCCCCAAATGGTGCATGTTGTTGTCGTCTTATGACTAGATAATGGAATATAGGCGAGGGCTAAAGAATTCGAATGCTGATTGCATGAATCGTTGCACTACCATCTACAGTCGACGCCTCAATAAAGGGTCCGGTGGATGTATTGATGCTTGAGATGCGTAGCAATCCGCCAGTGAGCGCGGCAGAAATAGCCAGGGAGACTGCGAAGGATCCGGTTATGTCAAGGGTTTTAACCGCTTTTAAGTGGGTTGCCAGAAAACATTGAGTGTTCAGAAAAACTAATAACATACACCCGGAGAAAGACGGAATTTTCTACTCTAAGGGATGTATTTTGTGGGGTACTAGTTGTACCAACGAGATATTAAAATCAAATTGTGAAACTTCTTCATGGGCATCATCCTGGAATCAACGCAATGAAGGCCTATTCCCGTAGCTATGAATGATGGCCCAATCAAGATAAACAAATCGAATTAGAAGTCCAACGCCGTGACCAATGCCAAGCAAATAAAGGGAATCCTGGAATCAACGCAATGAAGGCTTATTCCCGTAGCTATGAATGATGGCCCAATCAAGATAAACAAATCGAATTAGAAGTCCACTGCCGTGACCAATGCCAAGCAAATAAAGGGAATCCACCTGCTGCGCCCACACAATTTATTAAACCACCAGAAGAGACGTGGATTTTTTTTTGCATTTAGATTTTGCTGGACCTTTCCAGGGATACACATTTTTGGTCGTCGTAGATTCTATGTCAAAAAGTATGGAAGTAAAAATTGTGAGAGGCATGTCATCATCTGAGGTAAGAAGCAAACTGCGAGAGATATTTGCTATACATGGTCAACCCAAAGAGTTGTTTCAAATAAGGGTACTGCTTTTGTATCGACAGAAATGCAGCAGTTTTATATTTTAAATGGTATTAAGTACAATTCAACGGCTCCACACCACCCATCCAGTAATGGTCAAGCCGAACGTATGGTCCAATATTTGGAAAATTCACTCAAGACCATGTCAGATGGAGACATGCACACCAAATTGCAGTGAATATTGTTTAAACAACACACGACATCAAACACGAAAACAGGAAAACACCGGTGGAGCTGCTGATGGCTTGTATGCTTCTCCTACGGCATTAGATGTCATGCATCCGAATGATGCACCGTCAATTCCAGTGAGTTCCGAATCGACGGGCCAGGAAAGAAGTTTTAAAATAGAAGGTGCTGTTTATTTCCGAAATTAATCAAGTGGACCACAATGGGTTGGAGGCCAAATTATTGAAGTAACTGGCCCCGTTTCCTATGTAATAAAATCGATGGATAATAAAATAGGTCGCCGCCACATCGATCAAATTAAACAGCGCGTTACATAAAGCAAATCGTGTGAGAGTCCCGGTAAAAGTGATGACCCTGAGGATCGTCAGCTAGAGAATCTGACCCCAGAAATATCACCCCTGCCACCGCCATTAATAACAGGAAATTTGCCTTCAACTGTTACAGAAGAGCCTAGGTTAGACGAACATCAGCATAATTTTGATTTGCACTAAGAACTCGCACTATCACTGACACTGTATGGATTGTTAGATTTTTGGGGGCTATTCTTGTTTTCCTTTTTAATGGGCTATGTGTTTTTAATTTCGATTTCATTTTAATATATTTTTGGGTGGAGTAGGGAGAAAGAGTTACAACACACGGGAACTACCTTATTCAGAGCACGTTCACTAAATATTATGGATTGATCGGTACTTTACTTGAAATATTTTATTGTTTTACTTTAATAAAATTAGAACTATTTTTAAGTATTCTATGTACTTTGCACGACTGCAACTTCATACTGACATAGTTTTTTTTTTTTTTTTTTAATAGAAGGACTCTGTTTTTAACATTTGCGGTTTTCGCGTGATGTACATATGTACGTATGTAAATAACGAATTTATATTGTGTAAAAAATATTTCTGTGCAGTAATTTGTAGGTGACCCGAGGTGCGTAATACTATCACTGGCAACGAATACATATTATATACCTATACATATATTATGTTTTTCTAATTATTTTTCTATAAAACGACTTACTTTCCTGTTTCTTCTACCACTGTCGCAAGCATGAATTCTGTTGATTTGTCATTAACGATAACATGGCAGTCATCAATATCGGGTGATATGGCGTTTTCATCCTCTTCCTCATTGGACCCGGATGCTGTATTCGTTGCAGGCTCATCAGGCACTATACGATTCGCACTTCTACTACTATCGAGTGCTGTTTCTGCTAACCTTCTTGTTTGTGCTATATTCTCTATAACGCTCCCACATGTAATCTCCGATAAATGAGGTTTGCGGGCGGCCCTCTGCTTTCGAGCTCTGCTGCGTAACGCCTAAAAATTCAATTATAGTTTAAATAGATGTTTTTTATGCAGGCTCCAGGTCAATAAAAGACGGTGTTAAAAAGTAAGCGACGTTTCGAGCATGGATACACTCTTCATCAGGCCTTTTTATTGTTGGAAAAATATAACAAAGTTAATTTCTTGTATAAAACTATTATACAAAAGTCAATTACACTTACAACAACAATTAGTTTACAAACTTAATGTACATCACATATCCACAATATAGATAAAAAGGATTATTAAAATTATTAATAAAACTTGTCACAAAATCAAAATTAATTAAACCATTTTAAACACTACTGTCCGTAGTTTTCTTTTTGTGTCTACTGTTTTTATTTTTTGTTTATCAGCTGGTTATATATAATACTGAGACTATCACAATCAGATCTTCTGTTGATTGCACTCTTTGTGTTGTTGATGTGCAGCATTTCCAGCAACATTCTTTTATTATGGTGTCTCTCAATCTCCAATATTCTTACATTATCCAAGTCAGGTGTGTGCTCTTCCTCTATACAGTGAAGCGCAAGTGCAGTTTTCTGAGATCCCCGATTGTTTATATCAGAGCGGTGGCCTGAAAGGCGATTGCGAAGCTTTTGTTTGGATGTACCTACATACAAAGATGAGCAACCAGTACCTTTTCCCCCCAAACAATTGATTCTATAGACAACGTCAGACTTGTCTAGCTTATCAATCCTGCCCTTTGTATTGGTGAACAACAAATTTTTTAGATTATTAGCAGGTCTAAAAGCTATTCTCGTCATCTCCTTGTTGCGAATATTAGCAGCTTTCATACGAGTGGAAAGGGATGGGATATATAATGCACTCCGATATACTACAAGGGGAGGAGGGTCATTTTCGCGAGTAGCACTGTTCTTGTTACGATAATTGCTTATCAAACTGCTGATGACATGTGCGGGGAAGGAATTGGAACACAGGGTGTCCCTAATAATATTCAGATTTTTTTGGCGAAATATAATATTACTATAGTCAAGGACTCTGTTGATGAAATTTTGTGCGGTGTTAAATATAACCTGTTTTGGTTGCTTGGAGTAAAAATTTATAAGTCTACCAGAGGAAGTAGGTTTCTTAAACCAATCGAAAATCAATTTCCCGTTGTGTCTTACAACTTTTACATCGAGGTAAGGTAGTTCTCCTTTCTTCTCCAACTCTAAAAAAAATCTGAATATTATTAGGGACACCCTGTGTTCCAATTCCTTCCCCGCACATGTCATCAGCAGTTTGATAAGCAATTATCGTAACAAGAACAGTGCTACTCGCGAAAATGACCCTCCTCCCCTTGTAGTATATCGGAGTGCATTATATATCCCATCCCTTTCCACTCGTATGAAAGCTGCTAATATTCGCAACAAGGAGATGACGAGAATAGCTTTTAGACCTGCTAATAATCTAAAAAATTTGTTGTTCACCAATACAAAGGGCAGGATTGATAAGCTAGACAAGTCTGACGTTGTCTATAGAATCAATTGTTTGGGGGGAAAAGGTACTGGTTGCTCATCTTTGTATGTAGGTACATCCAAACAAAAGCTTCGCAATCGCCTTTCAGGCCACCGCTCTGATATAAACAATCGGGGATCTCAGAAAACTGCACTTGCGCTTCACTGTATAGAGGAAGAGCACACACCTGACTTGGATAATGTAAGAATATTGGAGATTGAGAGACACCATAATAAAAGAATGTTGCTGGAAATGCTGCACATCAACAACACAAAGAGTGCAATCAACAGAAGATCTGATTGTGATAGTCTCAGTATTATATATAACCAGCTGATAAACAAAAAATAAAAACAGTAGACACAAAAAGAAAACTACGGACAGTAGTGTTTAAAATGGTTTAATTAATTTTGATTTTGTGACAAGTTTTATTAATAATTTTAATAATCCTTTTTATCTATATTGTGGATATGTGATGTACATTAAGTTTGTAAACTAATTGTTGTTGTAAGTGTAATTGACTTTTGTATAATAGTTTTATACAAGAAATTAACTTTGTTATATTTTTCCAACAATAAAAAGGCCTGATGAAGAGTGTATCCATGCTCGAAACGTCGCTTACTTTTTATCACCGTCTTTTATTGACCTGGAGCCTGCATAAAAAACATCTATTTACATAACAGAAAGGTCACCAATAAATTCCTATAATTATAGTTTAAAGACACATCATTATTAATTAATAATATAGCACACCTTGAATATACTCCAATATAGAAATACCATTATGATACATGGTATTAAAAAACTGCTCAACGACGAGTACATTATAAAATCAGTGTTATAAAATATACATAAATCAGGATCACGATTTGGAGTATTATTTAATCCTAGAACTATGGGCGATCCGATTGCCGCTGATATTGCCCAAACAAGAAGAATTGTTAAACAGACACGACGACTATTTTTGTGCTTAGCGTATTTTATTGGTTGAGTCACTGCGATATATCTGAAATTAAAAACAAAAAAAACATAATAATAACCAATGGTTTAAGTTTAACTATGCGGTTTATTTTTGTGTATATGGGTACATAATTTGCCAAGTGTTTAAGTAAGCAAATATATAAATCTAAGATAGATGGGTAAACAATTTTTATTCCTTAATATCTACATAAAATGGTTAATAGATTAATAGAAAAACAAATACATGTGCATAAGTTACAAGGGTATTCAATAAAATTTATATATGTAGTTATTATCAATCTTAGGCGAATTACATAATCATAACACAAATGATAAATTAAGCTTAGTTGTTCTAAATTCGATTAATGTGGATTGTATTTTTTAGGGATTCTTTTTGTTATAGATACATTTTTTTTGCGTCTAACTCAATTTGAAGCCAAAACAAATATTGCCATTGTCGCTGTAGATGGTGTGCCATCGGCTACGAGTAAAGCGAATAAGGCCATAAATGTTTTAAACCGCTACGACCCTTCTGTGTAATAAAGGTGAAGACTACAACGTAGTTGGTACCGATGTTATTAAAGACTAACTCTGGTTCCAGCAGTTGCATAGGTAAATCTCCCATCTGCTGTTGAAAAGGAAGATCACGTTGTCTCATATCACGTTATCTGAACACTCTAAGCTCAGTATCGAAAACTAGCTAATTTTGTACAGGCAGGTGCTAAAGCCTGTCCGGACTTACGGTATACAACTCTGGGGTTGTACGCGAGATTCTAATTTAAATACCTTAAAAACATTTGAAAATAAACTCCTAAGATCATTTGTAAGCGCACCTTGGTACATTAGAAATAGATCTCGGGATTCCCACGGTTCGCGAAGAAATACAAAAATTTGCCCGAAATCATAGAAAACGGCTATTGAAACACTGCAATAGTACTATAATCGAAATTATCGATGAGACGAATTTAGTACGCCGCCTGCGAAGGACAAAGCCTTCCGATCTGGTGCACTAAACGAGAATCTGCTTTAAAATCGCGGTATAAGCAGGGACTATCACAGAATAGCTACCTGCAACCCATTAATTAAATTCGTTAAAAAAAATTGCTGGATAAGTTTCAACTTAGTCGCAATCGGGAGGAGGAGGTGTTTTTAGTGCAGTAAGAATCTCACACTCCTATGGACACGCGGTTTTCGTTCTCATAGAGCTTTTTGAAGGTTTTACACCTACCCACGGTAAAAAGAAAAAAAAACGTCTCATACAATTGTTGTGCCAATAAGCATATGCAAAACTACTGGTGACACCAAACGTTGAAAGACCTTAACTTACGAAATAGGTATTCAGCGTCCACAGCAGCTTTCGGTTAATACTAACGCGACGGAACGACTCACAATACAACAATATAAAGCCTTTCGTCAGAATGCAACTCCTCAGTATATCAAAGCTGAGTAATGCATTTTGAAAGAAACTTTAAGCAAGTTCCAGGTAGGTCTCTGGAACTTCGGAGTCCTACTTTCACCACGAACGGTGTTGGTTTGCCATAACACGATCTGGAATAACTCATTTGAATAACTCGCGCATAAAGATTCCGTTTCGTCAGCAATTAAGCAGTTTTCGCTGGCAATCAAACCGCTTTTCACCGGCAACCAAACGACTTTCGTCGGCAATCAAACGACTTTCGGCGACAACCAAACGACTTTTCTAGGCAATCAAATAACTTTAGCTGGCAATAAAGCAGCTTTCGCTGAAAACCCAATAGATTTCTCTGGTAATCAAACCGCATTTACGTAATCAAATGACTTTCGTGGGCAATCAAACGACCTTCGTCGGTAATCATACAGCTTTCGCTGGCAATAAAATGGGAATAAAACGACTTTCTTCGGCTTTTGAATGGCAATCAAACGGCTTTTCACCGGAAATCAGTCGATTTTCGTCGGCAATCAAACATCTTTCGCTAGCAATCAAACAGCTTTAGCTGCAATCTTATAAAAAGACTCATTACCACAGCTGGGGGTTATCCTTTATAGGTAGTTGCATATATTCGTATGGGTCTGGTACCGATGCTTTGACCAGGCGCAGGTTTAAAGGGGCGACAGGGGCTATCGCCCTCCGTAAGAGTTGATAAACTAACTCAAACTCAATCCAAGAGCTTAACAACTTACAGTATGAAAACTTAATTTATAAGAAAATTTTCAAGAAAAAGTTTGCATAATTGTTCTTACCATTTTTTAATTTATATTTATTTATGACTTCTTTTGAGTAGGTATGTAGTAATTATGAAGGCGCAGTGGCAACACTGATCAACAAGCCAGTGCAATATTCGTTATGCTATTATTGTTATACACATATATAATTCCCTTCATTACTATTGTTATACCTATACATGTATAATTTCCTTAGATGTAAGTTTTCGGTACAAGCGAAGAGAAAAATAAAGAACGATTCATTCTGGAATCGACCTCCGACCGATCAAGTTGTGTTTTATTTCACGTCCAAACTTCGTTTTCAGAACCCAAACAGTTTAAGTTTAAACAATAAATTAGTCGCCTAAAACCTCAGAAGTGGGAAAGAATCCCTAACGAGTTGCTAAACAATCAATTATTAACTAACAATTAAAATATAAAGCAGAGCAGTGTCAGGTTTAAAAACAATCGTGTGCGCGCGTAGATTTCCAACGTCCATTTATTTTTGTTTCTCTTTTACCTATATCGACTGTGGTGTTATATTTTTTTTTCCTCACGCTAAACAGTTGTTCATAGATCCATCATTCATCGTCATTATAAATACTTCAGTGGAAGAGAGCAAATTTTCAGTGGCCCAGTTGCGCGAGTGGCTACAATAACGTTTGGGAATGCCAAGCAACGGTAACAAGTCGACGCTGGTTTTGCGTTTTAACAACGTGCTAACGGAAATCCGTTGAGAGAGACCGAAGACGGGCAACAACGCGAGAACAGATAAAAACAACGAAAGCGAAAACAACTACGATGACGACAACGATGATAACGGCAATGAGAACGAGAGCAACAACAACGTTGAGGAGGAAAATGGAAATTGTCACAGAGGTAGTGCACAATCAAAGTTAATAAAGGAAAATTAACTCCTCCCAAGAGAGTTAAGCTTAATAAAAACAGATAAAGAGTTGCGATGGAATTGAACAAAAAACAAATGATCGAAGAAAAAGAAATAAAAAACGATTGACAACGGGGTGAGAAGACAGACGATAAAGAGGAAAGAAAATACAATACCTACAAAGATATGCTGCCCGAGTATGACGGTGGGGCAAACTTCGAAATTTGGCTAGCACAGTTAAGGAGCGCAGAGAAGGCATACAATATCGAAACAAAAATGCTCCGAAAATTACTAGTAAGCAAATTAAAAGGACAAGCCCAACAATGGCTTTATTCGAAACCGAATTTTGCCGAAGAAAATCTCAATGACTTACTAAGTGAAATGACGGAAATGTTTCGGAACAAGGAAAACAAATTAACGATGAGACGAAAGTTTGAGGCGCGTAAATGGCAGTACGAAGACAAATTTTACGAATATTACAACGATAATGTGGTGTTATCAAATGGATTGGGCATTGAGGAAGATGAATTTGTTGAATACGTGGTGGAAGGCATCAGTCACAAAAAGACCATTCGCATTTACTACAGACACTGGGTAAAGTAGAACAACCAAAGCCCAACAACGTACAGTCAACGTCAACAAGAATGACGAGTCAACAGAAAAAAGAATGTCCGAGGTGCTTCAATTGTAACTGCATTGTACACGTCGCCGCTGAGTGTAAAAAGACAAAACGGCATTACGGAGCATGTTATGGATATGGCTCAATGGAACAGCGATTGGCGGCGTGTCCGAAGAAGAAATATACGCTTCAACTGGTGGAAAAAGAAAACAAAGATCATGTAAGTTATTTGTATTTGACATTAAAGGTAGACAATAAATCACAAAATTTCTGCTAGAATGTCTCATATAGACGGATAGTCCCATAAATTTTACAATCCAGTCGTGCGTTCCCGAAGGAGACAAATTAATTTTGAACAAAAATAATGCATCTTATTGTGGTACAAATAAAAGTAAACTCTCACTTGTTGGAAAGTTGTGGTGTTTTGTTGAATGGGAAAATTTAGTAGTTCCAGCGGAAATGTTTGTAGTTGACGATAAATCGACTTGCTATGATGTGGCTCTGGGAGAAATTTTCTGAAAGCTGGTAATTTTAGGTTGGTTTCAAATTATAACAAAAAAAAATAAAAACGATAAGTATAAAGATAAACAATGTTATAAAAATGTTATTAATGTAAATAAAAACAACGATGAGCCCAAAAGTAGTCAAAATTATGAAAAAAATGTAAAAAGTATTAACAAATCAATTTATAGCCATATCGTAAGCGAATTTGTAGACAACAAAAGTCATTTGCAAACAAATAATGTAATTGGTGATATCGAGGAAAATGAAAGTCTTGAAAAAGCTTTATTAATAATCGATTGTGATTATAACGTATGTGAGGAAGGAACTTTAAAAATCGGACTAAGTACAGATTATGCAACACAAAATATTAACGTAATATTTACAAAAATTGTTATTTGGTGTTCGACGTCCAATAGAACCGTTAGTAAAAACAGAAATGAAGTTGAATTTGACTTCTGCTAAACCTTTTTATGGTCCGCCTCGTAGGTTGTCATATACAGAGAAGTCAGAATTAAACAAATTGCTAGACGAATATTTAAAAAAAAGGTTATATTAGAACAAGTGAATCAGAGATTGTTTCCCCTATAGTGTTGGTGAAGAAAAAAACCCTAGATCTTAGGATGTGCATAGATTATAGAGTTCTAAACAAAGTAACAACAAAAGATAGTTTCCCTATTTCATTAATAGACGATTTGTTAGATCGCCTGGCTGACAAAAGGATTTTTTCATGTGTATATGCATCAAGAATCCGTTAAATACACGTCATTCGTCACACCTCTAGGACAATACGAATTTGTGAGAATGCCTTTCGGGCTGAGAAATGCCCCTTCAGTTTTTCAAAAAAACGTACATAAAATTTATGCAGACATGATAATAAAAAACGATGTTATAATATATCTCGATGGTATAATGATAGCGACAAAGGATCTGGACGAACATTTCGAGATTTTAAAAGAGGTTTTCAGAAGGCTAGTTATAAATAAGTTAGATCTAAGGTTAGATCAGTGCGAGTTTCTTCAAACAAAAATAAAATATCTGGGTTATACTATCACTGGTGAAGGTATACAAGTCGACGATAAGAGATTAGAGTCAATACAAAAATTTCCGTTACCACAAAACGCACACTCAGTTCAAAGCTTTTTAGGCCTATGTTCATATTTTCTTAGGTTCCTGAAGAATTTTTCAATTTTAGCCAAACCACTTTACGATCTTACAAGAAAAAACAAATTATATCATTTCGGGGCAGAAGTGTTAGAAGCATTTGAAACACCCAAACAAAAGTTGATAGAATTTTCAATTTTAGCACTATATGATCCCAGAGACTATACAGAACTACACTGTAATGTAAGTGCGATAGGTTTGGATGCTATACTTTTACAAAAAAAGGGGATGGAAAATTACACCCAATATTTTGTTTTTCCAAAAGAACAACAGACGACGAAGCGAAGTACCATAGTTTTGAGTTGGAAACTTTGTCTATAGTCACTTCAAAGGTTAAGAGTATATTTATAAGGTAAGTCTTTCAAAATAGTAACGGATTGCAACTCACTTGCATTGACACTTAATAAAAAGGAACTTAATCCTAGAATAGCAAGATGGGCACTAGAGTTTCAAAACAATGATTGTGAACTTGAGCATATAGCTGGTACACAATGCATCATGTGGATGCGTTAAGCCGTTCAACGGATATCCTAGTTTTGGAAACCAATACTTTTAAGGAAAACCTAGTCATATCACAAGGTAAAGATAACACTTTGCTAAAACTTAAAGATTCGTTACTACTATCGGAACATCGGTTGTACGAAATGCGAAACGGTGTTATTTATAGAAAACAAAATGATGGAACAATTTTAGAAATTATAGAAAATATGATAAAACACATACAAATTGCGACAGAGTCAACACAGGCAAACGGTCAAGTTGAAAGAGTCAACAGAAGTATAGGTCCAATAATAGCCAAGTAAGTCAAACCAGAGGAAGAGATTTATTAGGATCATATTGTAGAGACTGTCGAGTTCACATTGAACAACACCGTAATCCGAATGATAGGAAAACTTCCGAGTGTTATTCTGTTCCGGATAAATCAAAAAGGGAAAGTGGTAGAAGAATTTAGGGACAATTTAGTAGAAGTTCAACGTAAGATAGTTCCAAAGGATCACAAACAGATAAGACAAGAAACAGTCTTAAAACAAAAAACAAGCACAAGCTTATAACAAAAAGTATGTAGACAAGAAACTTCAACAGCCAATAAAGTATAAGTCAGGAGATTACGTGTTAGTCAAACATTTCGATTCACATCCTGGTACATCCAAAAAACTATTACCAAGGTTTAAAGGACCATAACAAATAAAAAACTACGAAACGATAGGTATGTGATCAAAGATGTGGACAATTTTCAACAAATTAGCTTACCATATCAAGGTGTATGGGCAGTCGGTAATATGAAACCATGGTCAGAATGGCCAAATTGTTGTAAGTATGAAGGCTCAGTGGCAACACTGATCAACCAACCAATGCAATATTCGTTATGCTATTATTTTTATACACATATATAATTCCCTTCATTTCTATTGTTATACACATATATAATTCCCCTTATTACTATTGTTATACCTGTACATATATAATTTCCTTAGATGTAAGTTTTTGGTACAAACGAAGAGAAGAATAAGGAACGATTCATTCTGGATTCGACCTCCGACCGAGCAAGTTGTGTTTTATTTCACGTCCAAACTTCGTTTCCAAAACCCAAACAGTTTAAGTTTAAACAATAAATTAGTCGCCTAAAGGTATATTCTATGAACTTTTTTTTCATATTTTATACCACATTGCAATATTTCCTTATCTACTTAGTTAAGTACATACAAAATATTTCATACTTTGCAAATTCAAGTTTTCTTTATAATGAAGATTTTGTTCAGTTTAGTTTTAATCGAAAGCAGTGTTGCTCCTCGACGAGTCGACTTTAATTGTCTCAATTTCAACGTAGACAAACTGTTTTTTTTTTCTTTCTTTTTTCGACGCAACAGAAATGAGATTTACATTAACATTTGATTTGGAAAATTTGAGAATTGATACTTATGAAGCGTTGCGTTGGTGCAAAGAAATTGTTGATCCCAATGTTACCAGTGCTTTATACAACTGCTTGGTTCGTCCCCATCTTGAGTATGCATATTACGATATTATTTTTGAGAGATTAGAAAACTTTTTCGTTTCGTATTGAAAGGGCTTCAGTGGAGTGATCCTTCTAATGCCCTCCCGTATGACCAACGTTTATCTATTCTTCAAATGCAAGCGCTGGCACAGAGAAGACCAAACAATGATTTGGTATTCTTCCACCAAATAATAACAGGCGGTTACATTATCAGAACACCCTCACATAATTTTGTAATAATATTAAACACCCTATGATAATGAAGAAAGATACAAAGTATCTTTCCATATACCAAATGTAATGCTCACACAACGATTCATAATTTCATCTCATAACAAATGATGATATTTGATATTATAAACATAAACTGCATATCAGCACATTTTGCCTTCAGTAACCTGTGTACACAAAGCATCTTTAATAATTCCAATAGAATTCTTGTGTCAGCAATTTTATTAAACAAAGAGCAGCATATGATATTGAATCATATTGCTGAGTAAACAAATATGAAGTATAAAAGGGTTTCTTCGATTACTTAGAAGTTTAGTTCTAATTAGTATTCCAACGTATAGCTGAAGATTTCCCCCACCAGTGGTAAGGGATCTGAAGCTCATAATAAATTTATATTATTAAAAAATCACTAGTGTTTTATTTGATGGTGGTATTCTCACAAGAGAATACAATATATATATATTTTTTTTTTGTTAACAAAACGAACCGTAAACAAAACTGGCGCAGTCGGTAGGATCTCGAAAGATCAATGAATCGTACTTATTAAAGTTTTATTCCGGATTTAAAAAAAAAAAAAAAATAATCGTCCGTACTAATTGAAGTGTTAAATACCGGTTAAGTGATATAACCAAAAAGGTATAGGACAATAAATTAATAATATTCAGTGAAAAACATAGTGAATACAGATCCGTGAAGGACAATTTCACGAAATCCCATAGAGGGAATATTGGACTGAAAAAAAAAAAAATAATATAATATATATTGAACGCAACTAGAGGAAATTAAAACTCAAAAGGGAGCAGAGCACCGCAGAAATACTACACACAAAGTGAAATAAAAAAAATATATATTCGAGTGAAAATCGAATTTCGAACTAAAATCGAAAAAATACTAATTAGTAGCTCACTCCAACTAAAATGGAGAATTAATTAAAAACAAAACTGGGACAAAAGAAAAAGTTTAAACAAAAATATAATATATGTATATAACCTAAATTGAAAAAGTGAAAGAAGGAAGAACAACTTTACGTGGCAAAAATAATAATCCAAGTCGAAAGCCCCAACGAGATCGAATAATTAAATGAGGAAATATAATCCATATAGGATTCCACCAGCATTGAAACCCGACGAAAAGGAAATCAAATCAACAGATCCAGTAGCAGCAGATCAACAAAACAGTGAATCAGTATTAAGAGTAGAAAATCAGGTAAAAATGGCTTCAATCAAACTTGACCCCCTAAAATTATTAAAAAATTTACCATTATAGAATGGGAAGAATTGTAATTTAATTATATTTATTAAAAAAGCAGAATTTGTAATAAATTGATGTAGTTTGTATAACGAAGGTTCACAAGAATTTATAGTGAGTGAAATAAAATCAAAAATAACAAATTTCGCCCTAGAGGTAGTATTAAGGAGTGGCGACCCTAATAATTGGCAAGACATACAAAATATTCTAGTAAAGAATTTTGGTGAGAAAGAATCTTTTCTAAAATTAAAAGAACTAGCAGATAAAGTTTATTCAAAAAACATTTCTCAACTATATAATACATTCTCAGAAATCCTCTGTAGACTAAATAATAAATATTATTTATCTGAAAATAAACCGGAAGAATACAATCCTTTCAATAATGAAGCGTCATTATTATCTAAATTTTGTGAAAGAATACCCCCGAACGCAAGTTCAATAATAATCAATCATAACATAACAACCCTTAGCGAAGCATTCTATAAATTAGAATCTTGTCATTGGACAAAAGAAGATATTCATAATAGGAACGATAGAAACATTAAAAATAATGAATACAAAAATAATTTTAATAACAATAATAATTTTAATAATAATTATAAACCTAATAATTTTAATCCAAACTATAGAAACGATAGAAATTACAAAAATGATTTCAAAAATTTTAATTATAGGAATAATAACAAGAGAAATTTTAATAACAATGGTAAACACTTTAATAGAAATAATAATCAAAATCAAAACGAACAGTATTATAGGCAACCGAACAGAAGTGGTAATTTTTCCAATCAAAATCGTAATACATTTGTTACGCAAAGAAATATTCCAGAACCAATGGAATCATTTAACCCAAAATACATCAAATTTTCAAATACATGCCTCAACAGACCATTACCCTGCATAGATGTCCATATTTTAAATAAAAAGCTTAAATTATTAGTAGACACAGGAGCTGCAACTTCTATTTTAAAAGAAAATATATTTCCAAAACATTTTGAAACTAAACTAGATAAACCACATACCATTAAAACATTATTTAGAGATAATTTAATACGTACAAAAATAATTTTTCCATTACCAAGTGAAATTAATAAAAAAGAATCGACCATGGAATTTTTAATTACTCCAATTACGAATAGTACATTCGACGGAATTTTAGGAAACAATATACTTATACCATTACAAGCCGAATTATCATACTATACTCATACTGTGAAAATTAATAATATAGAAATACCATTACTATCAAAACCCAAGGATGATTATCCTCTAGAAAATTATATTCTAGAGTTATCAAATACACAAATAAACTTATGTAAAATTGATGAAAATGAAAATTTAATAAATAAATTAATTAAACCTAATATGAACGCGGAAGAAAAGAAAGCACTAATTCAAATACTCAAGAATAATAAGAAATTATTTTATAAAGAAGGAGATATTTTAACTAATGTTAAAGAAGTTACTTATAAAATTGAAACGAAAAATAACAAACCAATATATACACGATTGTATAGATACCCAGAAATACACAAAAATTAAGTAGAAAACCAAATAATTGAAATGTTAGATCAAGGTATAATAAAAGAAAGTAGTAGCCCATATAATGCACCTATCTGGGTTGTACCCAAAAAGATAGATAGTTCAGGAATCAAGAAATGGCGTATTGTCATAGATTATAGAAAACTTAACGAAATAACCGTGGAAGACAAGTTTCCTATTCCAAATATTGACGAAATATTCAGTAAATTGGGGAGAGCCCAATATTTTACTACTCTTGACTTAGCGAAAGGCTTTCATCAGATATTGGTGAACCCTGAAGACAGGCATAAAACTGCTTTTTCAACAGCTAATAATCATTACGAATTTAATCGGATGCCATTCGGATTAAAAAATGCCCCCTCTACTTTTCAACGAATGATAAATCACGTATTAGAATGACTTGTGGGAAAAATATATGTTGTCTATTTAGACGACATCCTTATATTTAGCAATCATTAGAAGAACATATTTCTTCAATAAATAAAGTATTTCAGAAACTCAAGGAAAATAATTTAAAAATACAAATAGATAAATGCAAATTTTTTAGCAAAGAAACAGAATACTTATTTCATGTTATTACTACAAATGGAATAAAGCCAAATCCAGATAAAATAAAAGCTATCGAAAAAATACCCATTCCATGCACAACTAAACAAATAAAATCGTTTTTAGGACTAACAGGTTATTATAGGACATTTATAAGAGATTATTCAAAGGTAGCAGTGCCTATGACAAAATACCTGAAAAAGGGAACAAAGATAAATATTAAAGACCCAGAATATATTACAGCTTTTGAAGAACTGAAATTACTCATATCTAGTGACCCTGTTTTAAAATATCCTGATTACACTAAAGAATTCGTGTTAACAACAGATGCATCAAATTATGCAATTGGGTCTGTCCTTTCACAATCAAATCATCCATTATGCTATGCATCTCGAACCCTTAACGAACATGAACGTAGATATAGCACTATTGAGAAGGAATTATTAAGTATTGTATGGTCAGTAAAATATTTTCGATCATATCTCTACGGTCGCAAATTTAAAATACGAACCGATCACAGACCTTTAATTTGGTTAAGTAACCTTAAAGAACCAAATTCAAAACTCCAGAGATGGAAAATAAGTTTAAATGAATATGACTTTGATATCGAATATTTAAAAGGAAAAGAAAATCGTGTAGCAGATTACCTTAGTCGACTTGAAATCAATGCAATCAATGCAATCAATGCAAATGAAGATACATCGTTAGCCACAAATCATAGTGGTATAGAAGAAAGAAATGATCATATAGGAATTTCAGAATTACCTACAAATATGTTTAAGCATCAAATAGAAGTTATAGAGTCAGAAGATGAAAATAAAAATATAAAATGTACATACCAAGGTGTAAGAAGACTAACTATTAAATAAAAAGATGTAGGCGATTATTTTACTGAAGCATTAAGGGAATTTTTACCCGATCACGGAAAAGTGGCATTATATTGTCCAAGTGATAATTTATTTTGCAAAATTCAGGAAAAATATGTTGAGCTTTACAGCAATCAAAGTAAACTGATATTACTAAGATGCATTACGCTTTTAAAAGATTTAAGTAATACAAATGATGCGTTGAATCTCATTGAAAAGATTCATGAACAATATAATCACCGAGGAATACAAGAAACATATCTTGAAATTAAAAATGAATTCTATTTTCCAAAATTGAGGGAATTAATAAGAAGATACATAAACAATTGTACTATATGTCAAACAGCGAAACATGATAGAAATCCAGAGAAAATAAAATTTAAAATAAGTAAAACTACACTTAAGCCAAATGAGCTTATACACATGGATATTTATATTCCAAGTAAAGATATTTACTTTTTGACAATTATTGACAAATTTACTAAACATTTGACAGCTTTTCCCATAGCTAGTAGAAACGCTCACAAAATAATTGAGCAACTTAAACTTAGAAACTCTATACTAGGCAAACCTGAAGAAATCGTAGGCGACAATGAATTTAATAGCCTAGCATTTAAAGAATATTGTAACGAAGAAGGAATTAAGATAAAACTTGTAACTCCAAATCATAAGACAGGAAACTCAGATGTAGAAAGAGTGCATGGTACACTCAATGAACATCTAAGAATATATAATGTACAAGAAAAGAAAAAGAACGTATTAAATTTAAAAGAGAAAGTAATAAAAGCAGTTAGTATATATAACTGTACAATCCATTCAACGACATTAAGAAAGCCTATAGATTTTATTCAAAACAAAATTAAGGTAGAAGAGTTAGAAGAAATAGGACGAAAGATTCATAAAGTTAAAGAAGATAATATTAATAAAAGAAATAAAAATAAAATAGATTTTGTTGAACCAGATTTAAATAAAGATTTATACGTAAAAGCAGACTTAGTTAGAACAGCAAAGAAGATAGCTGCAAAATATAAGAAAACAAAAGTAGAAAAAATAAATAACAAATATTATGCTAATCAGAAAAAAATACATAAAAGCTTTTTCAAAAGAAAATATAAATATCAAAATAGCGATAAATAATTTAATCTCTTTACAGGCAATATGAAAGCCATAAGTATTTATTTATTCTTCATCATAACCATGGTGAAATCAGAGTTCTTATTGCAAGAAATTCGTAACCAAGCAGGATATATTATAATTAAACAAGAGCCAATTGAATTGTTTGAAAGATATGACAAAATACTTCACATTATTAATTTATAAACTTATAATGAAATAATTAAACAGATTGAATTTTCTATAGAAACAGGCTATAATAATTTTAATGACTTAAGATTAAAAAGACTAATGACAGAAGCATTAGGAGATACAAAATCAAAATTACATAGTATACTTCTTTATTCTAGACAAAAGAGAGGAATAATAAACATAGGAGGTAGTGCACTCCATTTTCTTTTTGGTGTTATGGATAATGATGAAAGATTAGAAATTGAGAATCATTTGAAAATAATAGAAGAAAACAATAAAAATGCTATAACAGAATTGAACAAACAGATAGGGATTAATACACAATTCCAAACAGAGTTAGAAACTATGGCAGACAGAATAAACAAACATCAATACGTGCTTAGAAATTTTATTAATTCAACAGAAGTAAAACAAGAAAATTTAGCTAAAAGTATATTATCCTTACAAATTAATACCGATATAATGTTGTTAAACAATGAAGTTGAGAAATTACAAGACAATATAGTCTTTTCAAGATTAGGAATTCTAGGAAGAAATATTCTTACAAAAGAAGAAAATAAAAGATTTAATATATCTGTACAAAAATTAGAACATATAGAAAGTAGTTTAGTAACTAGAAATAACAATTTAGTTTTTATTTTAAAAATACCAGTATTTACATATAAATATGAAACCATAATTATTTTACCTGTTCCAAATGAACAAGGACTAGAAATCGAAATATCAAAGTATAATTATATAATTTATAACAAAACATTGTATGAAAATAATGCAATTAAATATGTTAAACATTTAAAGAAAAGTCCAATATGTATACAAAATTTATATGAAACAAAATACGAAAATTGTAAGATTAGATCTAATAAAGATCAAGAATTAATAGAAGTAGAAGATGGCCTTATATTAACAAAAAATTTAGTAGAAACAAGTCTAGATGACTATTGTAATAATATTGAATATAAAATTACTAAAAATAACCTAATACATTTTAAAGATTGCAATATCAAAATAAATGCAACTTTGTATTCAAATCAAAAAGAAACTTTCACGCAAAATATTGTAATTCCATTATATAATACACTAAACTTTACAAAAATAAATGTTACTTTAGAAAATATACATATAAATCAAATCGAAAATTTAAAAGAATTACAAGAATTAAAATATCAGAACAATGTAAAACATATTATATCATATACAAGTATAACAATCATAATTGTTGTAATTGCAATATTATTATTATATCGTAAGCGTAAAGAAACCCAAAAAATTAAAATTGAAAATAGAATTATAGATACTCAGGAGAGCATCAAACTTAAGGAAGGAGGGGTTACATTATCAGAACACCCTCACATAATTTTGTAATAATATTAAACACCCTATGATAATGAAGAAAGATACAAAGTATCTTTCCATATACCAAATGTAATGCTCACACAACGATTCATAATTTCATCTCATAACAAATGATGATATTTGATATTCTAAACATAAACTGCATATCAGCACATTTTGCCTTCAGTAACTTGTGTACACAAAGCATCTTTAATAATTCCAATAGAATTCTTGTGTCAGCAATTTTATTAAACAAAGAGCAGCATATGATCTTGAATCATATTGCTGAGTAAACAAATATGAAGTATAAAAGGGTTTCTTCGATCACTTAGAAGTTTAGTTCTAATTAGTATTCCAACGTATAGCTGAAGATTTCCCCCACCAGTGGTAAGGGATCTGAAGCTCATAATAAATTTATATTATTAAAAAATCACTAGTGTTTTATTTGATGGTGGTATTCTCACAAGATAATACAGTATATATATTTTTTTTTGTTAACGAAACGAACCGTAAACAAAACTAGGCGTCACAGATGCAACAGACCTACTATGCTCAGTTTTCTTTAATTATCAGGAAGGAGGCACTAAATTATGAGCCGGTGGTACAACTCAGTTTTGTGTGTTGGCATGCCGTTGGTTTAAAGCTCTCTTCGGCCAATTCTGATAATAAAATAAATTGCTAATTAAGCGGAAAGCAGAACATTTGTAGGATTTCGATTTTGATGAACGTAATTATTTGTTATTATGCTTCGTAATGCTATTATTTTTGGCAGTATCCGCGTCTCCGATACGTTTCTTTCTTGGTAACTATGACAATGGGAACATCCGCTGGCTTTGGTTCCCTGACCTTGATACAACTACTTCTCCCTTCTGAAGATGAAAATCTTCTGAGTTGTATAGAATGTATGTCTGAGTTTATTAAATCTTGTACAAATATAAATCATTAATACAGTGATAATTCCAGTATAAATATTTAACATAATATGATTTTCATGATGTCATTGAAACTGAGTTGTTCTTTAGTTGTATTATTGTTTATTTCATAAGGCATAATGAATCTTTCTTCGAATATAAATTTTCTGTTTACATAGGTTTCATTTTTGGATTTTTAATTGACAACTGTTAAAGTTTAATGAAACCATCGTAAAATACCTTATTTTTCCTAACTTTAACCCGACTTTTATTTAGCGCCCCCACCTGATACAAACCTCTGGATCCGCCACTGACTTTGACTTCTGTCTGAGTACGGCTGCTGGCAGGCTGATTTCTGGAGCATATAATGCGCTTTAAAGCTTTGGCAGGGAACGGAATTAATTTTATTGGTTATTTAAGTAGGTATGTTTGTCGGTAAATTATTTTATTTTTCAAATATTAAAAAACGCAATACTTTATTACCACTCTCTTCTTCTTCGGAGTAGTTTTATTCTAACAAAGAAATCGAAAAAATAAAAAATTAATTCAAAAAAACCTAAAAATCGCATCTAGCGAAGTTTAAGGAAGGGCCAGATCTGGCTTATTATAACGAATAATCACCCACTTTTGCTGCTCATTAAAGACCAACAAGGTCACTCCTGGTATCTTATTGAAGGCCCTGATTTGACCCCTTATTCTTTTAAGGGTCAGTTTCGGTAGTTGGGTAGTGGTGGTGGCTTTTGGTGATAGTATCTCTGAATGGCTCAACAAACACCTCCTGCTTACGGCTGCCAGGTTTCGCCTGGCGGCGGTAGAGGTAGCGGATACAAATGAAGATGCCGATGGAAATTGCGGGTTTGGGCACAATTTGCAAGCTACTTCGGTTTGCTATTCAAGTCTATGTTAGGTAAGCATATTTATTGGACTCCACTTGACTCCGATCGCTTTAAATGCACCTGGTTGGTATGCTCATCCGAGAGGGTTGTGTCAAACAAGACTCTGCGGCGTGGCTCTCCTTCTTATCGGCTATCATCCAAGGGGCTGATACTGACTTGTATTTTTCCCTGGAGATTTCCAATCTTTTTGGCTGCGGGACATTTTTTGTATTCGGTGTGTTCAATTTAATAATGCGGTGCGTGCTTTCTTCAGGTTTAATGGGAAATGGCGAGATTTTCAACTTTGAATTCACTTTCCCGGTCATTTTTACAGAGTTTCTGGGCTTAGCTGCTATCGGGGCCTTGGTTGATGTGGCTAGACAAAATTGGTTGCTTTAAATACTGATCGCTCATTTTCGAACTTTTTAAGAGGGAGGATAAATCTGATGTAAGACTACAAATGAAGTTTTCCCAGAAACTACTTTCTTTGCAATCAACCTTTTGTCACTGTTGAATCGATTCGAGACCTCGGCATAATTTGTGATCGAAAACTCAATTTCATAACAAACATCGATAATATTATTTCAAAAGCCAATTAAACGCTTGGTTTTATGAAACTATGATCCAAAGAATTCTCCGACCCCTCAGCACTCCCAGCCTAAAACTCCTCCTGTTAAATCATCCGCCCAATTCAATCCAATCTTAGCCCTAATTTAAACAGTTTTAAGTTAGGTTAAGTTATGAAGCTTGTATTAACCCAAATAAATGGGGGTATTCACCCTAACAAAATTTTTAAAAAATGTGGTACTAGCCCCAATTAAATCTCGGAGGTTACTATACGGATGGCTTGTACTCTGATTGATTTGTTGTTGTTTGATTTTATTGTTCTAAATAATAGGGTGACTAAGGAGATAAATTTCACCACTTCGAATGTTCAAGCTAATTCCTAAAAAGTTTCTTTTGATCGAACGGCATAACCAATCCGTTATTTTCGCGATTTTGGGATTCTATCAGTTCTTTACCACCTAGAGATAACGAGAAGTGCAATTTCTTAATTAGATCCATTCCGACGACAGGGGCGTAAGTTAGTTGTATTATATATGTCATCCCTCCTTGAATCTGTTGGTCCCCTATGATTACTTCCACGTTATAATGTTCTGTGGTGTACATCGGGGTACCATTCCGATAGATAAAGTTTAAAATACATGTGCTTTGTTGCGATCTTTAGCTTTTTAAGTAGGCGTCTCGTTTTAGTGCTTATGTAGGCCTTAGAAGAACCCTGAATATGTGGCCATATAGACTATGCGGCAGGAGCTACACCCAATTACGTTATCTTATCAGCTTTGATAAGATAACGTAATTGGGTGTGCACTTTTAACACTGATTATCTCCGAAAAGCCCCAGCTTTGAAATTTCGGAACGTCCATTCGTTCTTAACTACTTTGGTATCTATTCACAGACAAAAAATTAGTTATGATAAAATGACGTATGTCTGTCGGCCATACGATCTTGGTCTATGATATTTGTTGAAATGAAATAATTATATATATAAGCAGAAGATATTGTACAACGTGTGTTTGACAACATGGAATTCATGGATGGTTCTTAAATGAATACTATATTATCATTTGCTTTTATTTGTTTAACTGCAGTCAATTTAATTTGGATACTTGGTAATTTGTTAATATATTTTATGATAATACGAATTTGAAACTATTCTTTATTACATTTTCATAAAAAAATTAATTCTTTTTTGTTAAACTTTAACCAAACTACAAATTCGTTCCTATTAAGTGAGATACCTATAATTAACCTACTGTGATAAGTCCGGTGATCGGCCGGACACTGTTCGCGTGCGTCGTTGACCTTGATTTCCCACGGGAACTTTCTTTTGTAAATTCAGCATCTCAGGTGGCAATCACTCAGGTGTCGTTAAATCCTCCGCCCTTAAGTTCGAACATCCTCGTTCGATGACCTTAAGTGTTTCGTGGTATTTTCAACTCCCATTTTGGTTTTTGTTCTGGTATTGTTTGAAAGAATTTGAAGCGAATATTATTGTTATTGATGTAAGGCCCTGGCCACGCAATGAGCGGCAAAATGCTGAGCGAAAAAAAAATTAAAACACATGAAGTTATGTGGAGGTGGCCGCGCAGTCATTCATTCATTTCTTAGCGGTAGAGCGGCACGTGCGGCGGCCGACGGCGCCGCTCAGCTTTCAAATCTGTTCTATTATTTTAGTGTAGTGCTGAGCGGCAATACATAATTAATTTTAAAATCAACACAAAAATTATAATTTCAGCTTTTCATAGCTTAAACGATGTGCGAATTTTTGTCTTGTCCGCTTTATATCTTGTTTAATCAGTCTTTAAAATATTCTAATTTTCCAGCCATATGGAAAATTGCATTCCTTAAGCAGTCTGTTATTCCAAAACTAGTTGAGGCCTTTGTGTGTGATATTCTTTCTTTTAATGTTCATCTGTTTTATGTGAAAGTCAACATTACTTACTTACGTCCTCGCAGCTGTTATGTCCGTGAGGTTCCCCTTGCGGGACATAGGGCATCCACTACTCCTACGCGCCATCGTGTACGGTTTCTGGGGATGTACTTCAGTTCTCTCCAACTCTTCCCCAGTTGTGCTGATTCCTCTTCGACCGTCCTTCGCCAAGTACTTCTAGGTCGTACCACACGTCTATCTCGCTGCGTAAGGGTGTTCCATTGCATCGCCTGACTCGCAATGCACTTTTGACCTTTTCGAAGCGTATGTCCAATCCACTGATACTTTCGTTTTCGTATTATAAAGTCGATGAGTTCCTGACCTGTCCTCGCATGAGCTTCATCATTGGAGATATGGTGTGGCCAGAAAATCCTCAAGATATTTCGCAGAACGCTTGCAGCATTCTTGTGACAGCGGGTGTTACTTTCCACGTGCTGCACCCATACAGAAGCACGGACTCAATATTGGAGTGGAACAGTCGTAGCTTGGTCTTAAGGCTAATAGAGTTGTTTCTCCATATTTTGGACAGCATTCCCAATGCTGACTTTGCTTGCCTGATTCGACTTGTTACTTCTTATTCGGCCTCTCCATCAGTAGAGACAATACTCCTAAGATATTGAAAAATCTCTACCATCTCTACTGGTTGTTCAGAAATATCTATTTGTGTAGATGATGGAATTCCAAAGCTGATCCTCTTTGTTTTTGCCGTATTGACCCCCGATATTTTCAGCTTCTCTCTCCAACCTTATTGTCATTTGAATGAGATCCATGATCCTATGAGAGAGTAAGCATATGTGTTCGCGTAGTCCAGATGTTTGAGGAATGATTGCAGATTCCACTGAATTCCTTCATTTGCAGTCGACAGAGCTGCATGCAGTACATCACTTATCACCAACAAGAACAGTATTGGTGACAGTATACAACCCTGTCTAACCCCATTTCAAACTCCTCTGACAACGTTCCTTTATGCAGCACGTGGCATTTGGATCCATCATACGTAGCCGTAATAGTTGCAATGAATTTATCCGGGATTCAGATCCTGCGCAAAGCAAGCCAGATAAATTCTCTATTAACACTGTCGAACGCCTTTTCGAAGTCGGCGAACAGCGGGTGAAGTGGTGATCGATATTCAGCAGACTGTTCGATGGTGATTCGCAAGGTGTTGATGTGGTCCACACATGAAGATCCAGAGCGGACTCCTGCTTGGTCAAGTGTTTCTTCTAGGTGATTTTTTATTCGCTCCAGGACGATTTTTGCTATTACTTTGGCTACTGCAGGCAGCACGCAAATTCCTCTCCAGTTTTCCCACTGCGTAAGGTCACCTTTCTTTGGGAGCTTCACAATCATTCCCTTTTTTCATTCCTCAGGAAAACTCTCTGTTTGACAAGTTCTCTCAATGAGTGGGTGCAGGAGCTCACTCGATGTTGTTGGCGCTGCTTGTAAGAGCTCTGCGGGAATACGGTCAAGTCCAATCGCTTTATTGTTATTCAGTGCGCATTCCGGAATTCGTTACTACGGACAGGTCATTGCTTGTTGGGTTACCTTCCCTGTTGAAAAGGCGGTTTTAAACCACAGAAAAGTGCTCCTTCCGCCTTTTGAGCTGGTCCTCATCTGAAACTAGCAGCGACCCGTCTATATCTTTAACGAGGTGTTGTTTAGAGCTTCGGACACCTGTAAGTTCTTTAGTAATTCTGTAGACGGTTCTATTGTCGCACCTGATTGCGACCTATTCTGCTTCTGTTGCCCATGCGTAATGTAGTTACGCTTATCTGTCGCACGCTACGGTGAACTTCTCTCACCTTCGTGCGACACGCACACTCTAGATCATTTCTTCCTGCTGCTGGACTAGCTGCAATGCGAGCTTTGAGCTGTTTTCCTTCTTCGATCCTAGTCCAAGTTTCTTAGGTAAGCCAGGCACTGCTTCCTCTTTGCGACCGACCGACTATACTTTCAGCACCGGATATAAAAACATTTTTTAAAGCACACCAATGGTTTTCGGTACAGGTGGGTTCCGTTCTACTGATTGCTCTCAATCCTTCTGAAACGTGGTTCCCTAGTTGTTCGCGAACGGTGGGATCCTTAAGTCTATCAGCATTGAACTTGGGCATTCACGTGTTTCCTTGGGATCTTCGAACTGCAGCTGTGCGTAATCTTACGGTAGCAACCATCAAATGGTTATCCCGGGCCATTCCCATGTCTGCACCTCTTCTGTTTCGAATATCCTGCAAGCTGCTTCTAAATCTCCAACTGATCGTGAAGTGGTCAATTTGGTTGGAAGTTGCTTGTCTATCCGACGACACCTGACGTTGTGTAACGTCTTGTACTCAAACATGGTCCTACCTATTACAAGGCGGCTGATGTTACAAAAGTCGACAAAACGTTCGCCATTTTCGTTTCGGTCACCAAAACCATGCTTTCCCATAACATGACTGAGCCCATCATTGTCATTGCCAACCTTGGCATTTAACTCTCCCATTACCATTATGATGTCTCCACGAGGTGAACTATCATATGCAGCCTTCAGCCTTCTTCTCGACAGAAGAGCGGTCCGTTGGGGCGTAACAGTGTATGATGGTGACGCGACGTACTCTAGTCCGGAACCTAGCTTTCAGGATCCTCTCATCTGAAGGCTCCCAGGAAATTAAGCTCTTGAGAGCTGATTTGGAAAGCAGCAATCCAACGCCAGATTCACGAGAACTTCCAGGTGCCTTTCCGGAGTAGAGTAGTACAGACAGTGTTACGAGTTGGAGACTTAAAATTCCCCGAGCCCCACCATCTAACTTCACTGATCCCTAAGATGTCCATCTTATACCGCATGAATTCTTTCCCTAATTGTAGGAATCTGATATTTTGAGGACCCTCACTTCCGTTGTCAAGAAGCGTCTTCACATTGCAGAAACCAATCTTTATCCGGGTACAATAGCCAAAAGTCGTCAACGTGTTATCATTCCTTATCCGAGGCGTAGTCTCGGTTTCGTTAGCGAAATTGATTTCAGTTACGAAGAATGCTAACCCCTGTAACCTATCCTAGAGAGCTAGGCCTTTTGCACTTGTAATTTTAGCCAATTTACGTATATAGGGATATGCAAATAGTTACCCAGGAACCACCACAAGGAGGTAAAACAAGTACTTCACCGTGACTGATTGTTGCGCTACTGGCCCAGACCAGGTTCTGGGCAATCAATAGTTTCCCGTTCAGGCATGATGCAAGTGAAAATCAACATGGTTTTTTAAAAAAAATCTACTATTACAGATTTACTGGAATTCTTAGCATTTTCTATAGATGCTTTTGGAAAAGAACATCAAGTTGATTGTATGGGCGCAAGACATCGAGTGTAGCTTCGGCTGTGTGGCACCTAGCGTGGTCCTGTTGAAACCAAATATTGCCAATATCCCCGTCTTTAATTTTTGTGAACAAAAATTCGTTCAACATGGCCCGATAACGATCGCCATTGACTGTAACGGCCGCTCCTTGCTCATTTTCGAATTATGCTTCTTGACCAAAATCCGCACCAAACACTGACTCGTTTTGGATGTATCGGCTTTGGCATGTATTCGTGCGGGTTTTCTGTGCCCCAAATGCGACAATTTTGCTTGTTTACATACCCGCCAAGATCAAAATGAGCTTCATCTGATTTTTTTGGCAAAATCGGCATCTTCTCTAAGTCGATCGCAGGCCCACTTAGCGAGCGTTGTTCAAGCTTAAACATAACCATATTCGTTCAGCGGAAGGATAAAACTAATTATCGGTCAAATCAGACATGAGTTAAGTGTTACCATTCACGAAATAAGCACTAGTTGAAAAAAAAAACAAAAAAAAACGTTAGATGGCGGACCCGTTATATTTACGGACTTTCGTAAAGCATTTGGCAAGCTAAGTCATAAAGTACTTTTAGGTAAATTAAAGAAAATTGGACTCAATGATCATTTTATTTCATGGATTTCTTCATATCTTACTAATAGACATTATTCTGTTGTGCTCGAAAATCTACGTTCATTTTAAAGTTAATTCAGGTGTAAATGGTCTCCCATCAATCCTGCAAATTCAATGGAATTATTATATGCTGATGACGTGAAAATATTTCGAACAATAATCTCCTTAACGGACTGCGAACTACTACCAGATGATCTTAGAAGATTTTCGGAATGGTGCAATACTAATCGTTTGTTGTTAAATACAAGTGTAAAACGATGAGTTTTACACACAAACATATTTTATTTCATGATGACTATGTGTTAAATTCGTCTAATTTGGAAAAACTTTCTAACTTTTCGGACCATAGAATCATTTTAGATTTTTAATTATCTTTCACGGATCACTATAACTTTATTACTAAGAAAGTTTATCAAACGCTTGGTTTTATAGGGCGTTTCGGTAGTGACTTCCGAGATCCTTATGTCATTAAAACTCTTTATATTCAGTTTTTGTATGATTACATACTTGCTTTTTAATAAACTTGTGTGGCTAATAAAATTTCTAGTCGTTTCAATGCAATTGATAAACAGAAAAAACCTGCAATATATTGGATCTGATCATGTGGGCTCAGAGGCGTGATGCGAAGTGCGTTGGCTACTAAGCGGCTGCTCATGGTTCAATACACGATGAAGGCACAAGAAGTTTTTCAATTAAAATGAAAAAAGTAGAACGGCACCACTAGAGCAAAGGAATCTGATGATCGACCTTGGCAGGTCGTGAAATAGCTATAATTCCAGCCAAAAATAATTGAGAAAAAACTTGATGGTAGCACACTCAAATTTTTGTTGGGCATTCAAAGTCATCAAAATAAAACTCTTTATGTTTCATTTGTCAGATCTGTCCTTGAATATGGATGCGTGGTTGGACACCTTATTATTCGGTTCACATAAATAGATTAGAGGGCGTTCAAGAAAGGTTCGTGAGATATACTTCACGTTCTCTTCCGTGGTCGAACAGAGTTATTTTGCCTCCATACACTCATAGACTACAACTTATAAATCTCATCACTTTCTATTCACCGAGAGTACTTGCAACTTTGTTTTATAATTGGAATTATAAGTGGATCCATATCATCTTCATCAATTTTAAGTCGAATTAACTTCAATGCAGTCCGAGTAAGCTTAAGAGATCGATTGACAATTTGAAGTATTTTTAGTAGATCCAACTATGGTGTTAATAACCCAGTAAACCAGTTGATAAATATTTATAGTAAAAAATAATTTTCTCATAAATTCAGTACAATCTAATAACTGCTCAGGTTTTGAAAGAAATGCCATCAATAGCCTTCAAGAAACTCCAATTTATAATTAACGCATGCCTTAAACTAAGATATGTTCCACATCATTGCAAAATTGCAGAAGTTATACCTAAATAAGGTAAGCCACCAACGGAAGTAACATCTTACAGACCAATATCGCTTACACCAATCATGGCAAAAGTTTTTGAAAAACTGCTACTGAAAAGGCTTAGCAAATTAATAGAAGAAAGAAGACTAATTCCGAGCCATCAGTTTGGATTTAGAAATAAACATTCCACGATAGACCAAGTGCATCGAATTACGGATGTCGTGCAAAAGGCACTTGAAGAAAAACAAGAATGCTCGGCTATATTCTTAGATGTTGCACCAGCCTTTGACAAGGTTTGACACTTGGGACTTGAGTACAAACTGCATAGGGACCTTCCCAGGCAGAACTACGAAATACTGAAATCCGGCGTTACGAACCGACTCTTTAGAGTACGGTACAACCAAAATTACTCGGAACTAAATAAAATTGAAGCCCGTGTACCACAAGGAAGTGTCCTAGAACCAACCCTGTATATACTGTGTTATATACAAGGGATATTCCAGTGGACATCAACGCTATCATGGTCACCTTTGATAAATCCAATACGAAGGCTACACTAAAATTGCAAAATGCTGTCGATAAAGATAGTGATTGGACGCAGAAATGGCATATGAAATTAAACGAAACAAAATCGACGCATATAAACTTTACTAACAAAAACATAAACAATGTTTCAATATTTATAAACAATACAGTAGTACCTTACTACAATACCACCAAATACCTTGGAATGACTTTGGATGGAAAGCTTAAATGGAAAGAGCACATAAAAAGAAAGGAGAAGAACTAAACTTGAAGTACAGAAAAATGTTCTGGTTACTAAGAAAGAACTCTGACCTATCTATCCAGAACAAACTAATGTTATATAAGCAAGTACTAAGACCCGTTTGGACATATGGCATCCAACTATGAGGCTGTACAAAGAAAACAAATGCTGAACCCATCCAAAAATTCCAAAGCAAGGTCCTTCGTGGAATAATAAATGCCCCTTGGTATATAAGAAATAGCGATTTACATGGTGACCTTCAAATTGAAATGGTTACAGAAGTGGTTAAAAAACACGCTATATCACACAACCAGCGACTGCAAAGTCATACCAACTCCGAAATGGAGACCGTCTTAAATGTACGGACAATGTTCGGAGATTAAGCAGAACCAAGCCTCATGTTCTGATGCTCTAAAAGCTATGTGTAAGTGTAATAACTTTATACTTCCCCCAATGCGATTTAAATATAAATTAAGATAGTAAAATCATTTGTCGATGTTCCATAGATTGGTCCTGATTTCACCGGTGGTTTTAGTGCGGTAAGAGTCCCACACTACTCGGTACCGATTCTTACCGAGTGTCTTTTGAAGATTTCCATCGGATCAAAAAAAAAAATAAATAAATTCTGTAAATGTAAATGTTAGAGCTTATAGTTTTAAAAAAACAATTTTTCGAGCAATATATTAATCTAACTTTTGTGTATAGATATTTATGTTTTGTATACAATTCATTATTTGCGTTTAAGCAATAATTGTAATGTAACGTTAGCACTTAACGTATATAAGGATTTTAAAAATAAAACTTCACCGTCAACCTGTGGAGTGAAGTGGGAAAAATGTGTAACTGTTGAATTGAATTTATTTATTTAAATAAAAAAAATGTTAGCCTCTGTTCTGCAGAATTTTTTTTCTTTGTTTTGTAATTTTTGTGGAAACTTTTTCCAGCTGCGAATCAAATGCTTATATGACATTCGTGAGTATTATCAATCATATTTTCGCAGGTTATGGTGAAATTCGCCATAAGTTTCTCTTAATTGGTTAATTGGATGAACACCAATTCTTTTTCCTTAACGTAAAATAATTTTCCAAATCTTAAGGCGACTTTCACGTAAAACAACAACAATTGACAACGTCATTTTCACAACTAACCGCTCAGGAATTGCCGCTCCATAAATGGTCAGCTGCTGCTTAAACTTGTCGCTCTGCCACTTTGGGGCTTTACCGCTATAGCCCTGGCCCCGCAATGAGCGGCAGTCGGCAAGCGGCAAAATGCTGAGCGGTAAAAAAAATTAAAACACATGAAGTTATATGGACTGGCCACGCAGTCGTTGAGTGGCAAGCGTCATATCTTAGCGGCAGAGCGGCGCCGTTCAGCTTTCAAATCGTTCTATAATTTTAGAGTAATGCTGAGCGGCAAAGCATAATTATGGCAAAAATTAGAACGGATTTTTTAATTTCAGCTGTTCAAATTCGTCCTGCATACGTCAGGACAGACTCAAAGATTTTAAAAATAAGACCTTGACATTCGTAAGTACTGCCTGAAGAGATCCTCATATTTTCGGAGGTTATTATATACAAAATTATGAAATGCGCCATAACTTCCTCTTATTCGGTTAATTGGCTGAACACTAAGCCTTTTTACTTAAAATATTTATAAGAACTTTAAGGCAAGCTTTGCATTTAGAAAAAAATCGAACTCGAGATTTTAATCAAACTTGACATTACGATGATGGAGAACACCAAAAAATTGGGTCCCACAATTTCGTTTTTTTTTTTTTTTTTTGTAAATTCATTTTTATTTCATATTCACTTATAACTATCTTAAAGCTAGACAAAAATGTTTAAAACTAGCCTACTTATCAATAACTTACAACTAATTTACTGGCCCTTTACGGGCGCTCTAAATTAAACAATAACTCTTAGAACTAATGTCTTTCGACCTAAAAACTATTTTAATTAAATCTAATTATTTTATTTTATTTTATTTTTCCAAGGAAACTTTCACAAAAAAACTTGGTATCTTATCATTTTTTTTTTTTTTTTTTTTTTTTTTTTTTTTTCTTATAAACTAAACCTAAATATAGATTAAAAAAAAAAAAAATTAAACCTAAATAAAACTAACTTATACTGCCTAAAAATAACTTAAACTACTTCAAATACCTAAAAATACTTAAGACTACTTAAAAACTAGAACAGCCACAGCAGCTTTTTTTTCGTTTTTAAAATTTTTTTTTTTTTTTCATTTATTTTTTATATGTATGGAGACACACAGCAATATGCAACCCACCCATACATGTACATACGCACATACATTACATATACGTACGCACATACATGTACAGACACGCAGATACATGCACGTATGCCCCGCATACATACATATTTTTAATTTTTTTTTTTTTTTGGTGCCACCCCGACTGTTCCCTATACCTAATTGCCTAAATCTATGTAAGTCGGCCAAGATATACCATCTTCATCGACTTTAAATATCACGATGCTGTTCAGAGAGCCACCAGAACTGGTTCTCCTGTTTCACCCTATCCCTCCGGTCGCGATCGGACACAGTCCTACTGAACCGAAGGCGCTCTTCTCCACCTTGAGCGATGACGTCTCGACCATACAGGAGTCGCCTATCCACAGTTTTCCGGCTGACGTGGTAGATGAGCGGAACCGCCCCTCCATCCTGTATCAGCCCTCGACTGTCTAAATAGAGGAATGCCTCGGGAGGGATGTAACCACTTAACCGCGCACTCTCAAAATATTCGTTATTGGGGTAATAAGCCCCAAAAATTAAGCTGTTAGTTGAGGACATCGCTCTTGCAACGTGACCCCGAATCAGCTTGAACAAAAAATTATCTATTCTGTTTATGTTGGCTCCGTTGTATAGAACCTGGTTGGAATAATATCTTGTGTACTCCGACTCTGGTGTTCTGTGTAATCCAAGGCAACGTCTAAGACATTGCCTCTCAAACACCCGAATCTTTTCCATTTGAGATGGGGCATCGTTGAACCACACCGGGCATCCGTAGGCAATCATCGGCCTGATGAGGGCCATGTAGCAAATCACCTTCACCCTGCTGTCAAGACGGCTGCTATAAAACAGTCGTTTTGTCAAGGCAAAGGCTCCCCTAGCCCTGGCCAAAGCAGCACCTATATGTCTGTCGAAATACAGGTACTGATCCAACCAGATGCCAAGGTACTTTACTACACTTTTACTCGCCAGTGGATGTCCATGTGGCCCTACGATCACCAGCTTGCGCCAGTTCTTTCTCGTATCCCTTGAGGCGCTAGACAACGGAGTCCTAAACAAAATAGTTTCTGATTTCTGGAAGTTGATTTTCAACTTCCAGTCATCACAATATCGCGAATCTTGTCGAAGTCACTCTGCAAGAGACTTTTGATGACCTCAACTGTATTAGCTGTTCTGTACGCAATTAGATCGTCGGCGTACGCAATTGCCTGAGTTAGACTACCTATCAGATCGCTGGTGTAAATGCTGAATAGAATCGGCGAGTTAACCGCTCCCTGCTGAAGACCATTATTAATATTAAAAATTGCGGTAGAAGTTACATTGCCACTCTTGACAACAAACTTTCTACCATTTAGCATGTCATAAAGCATATACAATAGAGGTTTACTTATACCTAGTCTGGTTAGCTTTAGATAGAGACCTTCTAACCATACGGTGTCGAAGGCCTTCTCCAAATCAACCAGACAGGCACCCGTGCACTGCTTTTTAGTTTTGTTCCATTGGATATCAGAAACTAGTTTAGACGCGGCATGAATTGTGTCATGTCCCGCCCTAAAACCGAACTGATTATCCGGGATGATATTTTTGTTCTCCGCCCACTTGAACAGGGCTCTATTAATAACATTTTCAAATACTTTGCTGATGCTCGGAAGAAGACTTATCGACCGGAGATTCGCCGGATTGGAGTTGTCCTTTCCCTTTTTTGGGAGAGGGTGCACCACGGCTGTCTTCCACCGCACTGGATAATATGCATTATTCAGCGCGTTGTTAAATAGTGTGGTATAAATGTCAACTGCTTCTTGAGGCAAATGTCGTAGTACAACGTTGGATATACCATCGACTCCTGAAGACTTCTTTTTCTTTAATGAATCGAAGATGAGCTGAAGCTCATTCTTCGAAATTAACAGGGGACTGGGCCCATTTCGATCGGCGATTATGGCGTTTGCCAAATCTTCATCATTAAACCCGGTAAAACCAAGGTTCTCAGATCGCCATTCGCTTATATCGTTTCGGAGCCATAAGTGATGAAGCAGAGCTCTGTTCTCCAGGTCATGATTCGGGCGAATGCTAGCATTCACCTTATACACTTGCTGGAAAGCAGCCCCCACAGCCTCCACCTTCTCCTGCGGATCTTCGATTATGAAGAGGTCATCGTCCAAGACGGCGTCATCTGGGTCTATGCCTGCTGTCAGAAGTACGTCTCTGTTTTGTGTCGTTCTCTGGAGCTTAAGACACGGAAGGTCGTTTTGATCTTTTCTTCTGAATATCTTATTAATTTGTGGGAACATGCTCGGGTCGGTAGCGTTCACGGCCCGAATTTTGTTGTCCCAAAACAAATTAATGGACAACCTATAATTTTCTTTGATCAATTGGTTGATGTTTTTGATGGACGACTTCAGTGTCCTTATCTCCAGATCTCGTGTGTCAGTAAACCGTCTGTACAAGCATTTTAGTCTTGTCAGTAAGCCACTTTTTTGTCTGTGTAATGCATCAATTGTCGCGTTACGGTACATGTCAGTTGCGTTACGTTCTTTGTATTTCGGTATTGTCCTGTTCATTGTTCGTTGAATTGTTTCGTCCATTTGTTCTAAGTATCTGTCAATTTCAGGATTTGTCATGTTCCTGTCATTTGGTGGGGATATACCATTTGAACGTAATTCATTCAATAAGGCATTGGAGAAACGTGGCCAGCGCACCTTACTGTAATTGTAAGTATGCACAGGCACATACTCCTCCAACTCCATAAGCTGGTTCGGAAGTTGTATTACGGCGGCGAGTCCGCAGTGGTCACTGTCGTACTCGATCGTTCGTAAACAATTTCTTGGCCGTTGACCCACAGCGTCAGTAATTGTTAGTCTTGCGTCTTTAAGCAATAGATCCAGATAGGCACCGCTTCTTGGGAACGATGGCCTGTCTGTGGCTAGAAGATCGATGCGATACTCAAGGTTGTATCGACCCATCCAATTAAATAGATGGTTACCTCGAGGATTTTGTATTTGATTTCCCCAATCTGTGTGCTTGGCGTTTAAATCACCCGCCAATATATAGTAATTCTCTTCCGAGCTCAATCTTAAGCATTCAAAAAGCTTTTCAAGCTCTGTTATAAACTGTGTGGGCTGAGGTGTTTCCGGTGCATAGGCAGCGATCACATACATTCGCTTCCCCTGTTGGAGATGAATGCATATGATGCATGCCTCTAACGTCCGAAATTTACGCACATCACTATTATATATTATCTTATGACTAATGCCTTTACGTATAAAGATTGCGACGCCCCCTCCTTGAGTGGAGTTGGGTCGGTCTCTCCTTACGATATTGTAATTGTTGTTAGTCAATTTATATTTCTGGTTAAGCTTAGTTTCGCTAGCCATAAACACATCTGGACTTATGTCTTTAAGCAATTGGAATAAATTCGCTCTACGTTCGGTCCTAATCAGTGAATTTACATTCACAGCCAGGATCTTAAAGGGCCTCTCCGGCAGCGCGCCCTTAACCTCTAAGTTGCGTTAAGCTCGGCAAAACAGAGTAGAGATAATCCACCCTAGTCGCCTGCTCCCTGATCTGGTTTTGGAGGCCGTTCAACTGGCCCTGGATGGCCAGTAGAACGCCCATAATATCCGCCTGTGCCGCCGGCGCCTTAGGCACGGGGGCCTGTTGGGCGACCTTTGGTGTAGGCTGTACCGTGCTTCCCCTTCCTGACGCCATTTGGGCGTAAGAAATTTGGGGGTTGACGGGCGTTGTTGTAGGAGGGCGCACTGTTGGACGCTTTTCTACCACTGTTTGCTTTGCTGCTTTATTGTTTTTTATAAGCTGAAACGTCGGGCATCCCCGATAATTAGCGGGGTGTCCGGCGCCTCGGCAGAGTACACATTTAAGCTGGGTCCTATCTTCGACCCGTTCCTTTCCTAACTTGCATTCATCTGCATTGTGGTTCTCTCCACACTTAACGCAGCGTGACTGCATTTCGCAGTTTGCTGCGGCGTGACCGAACCTTTGGCAGCGCATGCATTGAAGCATGTCGCCGCGCCTTTTTAATTTGTCCCAAGTTACAACCTGGCAGTTGAGGACTGATATACTCCTCAAACTATCCAGTTTGCTGCTGGGTGAGAGTTGAACAAGGAAGAAGGGAAGACTCCGCTTCTCCCGCCTAGCTCTAACTGTAGCGAACGGCTTGACCCCGATAGTCGAGATCGTCATTCGCTTGTTGGCGGAGTTCATTTAAGAGAACCTGTGGTTCCGTGCAGGAATCTATGCCCTTCAAAAGGACCGTTTGAAATTTTTCGGTTTTAGGGGTGAAACTAAAGAATTCGGTAGTAGTTTCTTTCAGCAACTCTTTAATTTTTTTGTGCTGTTCCAGTGTGAAGCACTGGATAGCATGCCTATCGTTATTTAATCTTTTAATAGTAAAATTATGACCTATGGTCAACTTACATAGATTTATGGTATCCTGTAACTCCATTTTATAAGTATTAATGGGTGGCACCTTTTCTTTTTTCATGATCGGCGGCTGTGGCTGCTGCTGCTGAGATTGATTTTTCTGCGGCTGTTGATTCTGCTGCTTTTGAATCTGCTGCTGCTGTTTTTCTTGCGGTTGTTTCTGGACTTGTGTCTGCTGCTGTTGCTGTTGTTGTTGTTGTTTTTGCCGTTGTTGTTTTGGCTGCTGCTGTGGCTGTTGTTTTTGTATTTGTTCTTTTTTCTGTTGTTGTTCTTTTTCTTCGAGTTCTTTTAGTTGCCTCGCTCGGCGCGCTTCTTGGCTGGCCTTAACTTTGCTTTTTATCTTTTCGATTTCTGCCTCCAAAACTTCAATTTGGGCGACCATTCTCTGTTCCTCGTCCTCCTCAGCTGACGCCTCTGATGTGGAGAGGTTCACGAAGGCAGTACTATCGCCCGTCGTGAAGTGCCCTTCTCCTTCTTCAGACATATATGCTATACCCTCTTCGGGTGAAGTGTCTAACTCGGTTTGTCTTGCTGCCTCTGACGTCTCGTCTATATCGGACGTATGCACCCCAGCTGGCAGCTTTGCTGAGGTGGCCGTGGATCTCCTTTTTACCAAATTTGGTGCGCACTTGATCCTCTTTCTGCGCTTTTGATTAGCATCGGATGATGTTGCCGTTGTTGTTATTGCTGTTGATGTTGTTGCTGCAGAATCACTGCTTGTAGTTGGAACATCTTTCGATGTTCCCTCAGCTGATGCCATCGCTGGCCTCATTGGCCCTAGGACACCTTTCGATGCCCCGGTGCTTAAACTCCTCCTCCTTTGTTCGTTTTCCCAACCAATAAAGTTAACTACTTCACGGTTGTGAAAAAAAGCTGATAAAGTTCTGATGCCCTCCTGGGAATCGAACTGGCGACCCTCGGATTCTCGGTCGGCCACTCTATCACTGTGCTACTGCACCACTTATGAAATGTTGATTTAATTTGGAACTTAAGCTCACACACGAATTTTAATTGGAAAAACTGGGAAGCCGAAAACGCTTAACACTTCCACAGTACGAGATCGACTGTCCACAATTTCGTCTCTCTGTCTGTTTGTACAGCGAGCTCCAGCCTAAACGGCTGAAGCGATTTTATTCGACCTTGGTATTTAAGCGTTTTAGGTGATTTTCTCAAACAGATTTTTGAATCGTTTTTAGCCCCAAAACTAACGGTCCCTGCCACACTGCCATACAATTTTTTAATCATCATAATTCTATCGAAAACGGTTCTAACGATTTTGATCAAAAAAAATCTGGCATATTCTACATTTTGGTCTATTTTTTAAAAAAATATTTTGTTATTAACGGTACCTGCCATACAACCATTTTTTTAAATAAAAATATATAAATTTTCGACTTTCTCATTAACGACTGGACGGATTACGATCAAAATTTGTGTATAGGAGATCCTTCGAATTCTTAATACTCATAATATTGCATGCCGACATTTTCCAAAAATATTTTTTTTTGGATTTAAAAAAAAAAAAAATTAATTCAATATTTCGAAAACGGATGAGGATTTTTAATCCAAGTTGTATTTTTAAGCTTATATTATTAAATACATAAGATTGCGATCCTAATTTTTCTTATAAAAACTAAAGAAATTTTGAATTTATAAAAATGGGTAAAAAGCGACTTAAAAATACATATATTCAACCATTTGTACTAAAAATCTTGTGCTTACGTTGTGATCCAACATAACACAAAGTAGGTACGTGCGATCCTGTCGGGCATTTTATTTTGTTGTAAAGGTAGAATAATGTTCCCAATTTTAAGGCGACTTTCATGTAAAATGGCCTTAGGCCATGAAAGTCGCCTTAAAATTGAGAAAATAATTTTACGTTCACAAAATGTCCGACTAGATCGCACGTTCTTTCTCTTATGTTCGGTCACATAGTAAGCACAAGATTCTTAGTGGAAACGGATACTTTTAAGTCGCTCTTACCCATTTTTTAAATAGAAAATTTCTTTAATTTAAAAAAAATGGTATCGCAATTTTATGTAGATACTAATGTAAGCTTAAAAATACAATTTGGATTAAAAATCCTCATCCGTTTTCGAAATATTGAATAAATTTTTTTTTCAAAAAAAAATATTTTTGGAAAATGTTGGCATGTAATATTATTAAGAATTCGAAGGATCTCCTATACACAAATTTTGATCGTAAACCGTCCAGTGGTTAATGAGAAAGTCGAAAATTTAAATATTTTTATTTAAAAAAATGCTTGTATGGCAGGTACCGTTAATAACAAAATATTTTTTTAAAAAATAGACCAAAATGTAGAATATGCCAGATTTTTTTTGATCAAAATCGTTAGAACCGTTTTCGATAGAATTATGATGATTAAAAAATTGTATGGCAGTGTGGCAGGGAAAAAAATCCTCATCCGCTTTCGAAGTATGTATTGAATTTATTTTTTTTTTTTTTCAAAAATCCAGAAAAATATTTTTCAAAATCGTTGGCATGCAATATTATTAAGAATTCGAAGGATCTCCTATACAAAAATTTTGATCTTAATCTATCCAGCCGTTAATGAGAAAGTCGAAAATGAAAAAAAATTGTAGTCAGAGAGGTAACGTTAATCACAAAATATTTTTTTTTAAAATTGGACCAAAATGTAGAATATGTCAGATTTTTTTTTATCAAAAGTGTTAGAGCCGTTTTCGAGATCAATATAACAGTAACAAAATTGTATGGCAGTGTGGCAGGGTCGTTAGTTTTGGGGCTAAAAAACGATTCAAAAATCTATTTGAGATCACTTAAAACGCTTAAATACCAAGATCGAAGAAAATCGCTTCAGCTGTTTAGACTGTAGCTCATTGTACAGACAGACAGAGAGGCGAATTTGTGGGATATACGTTTGTTTTTTGGTGTACTCCATCATCCTGATGTCAAGTTTGATTAAAATCTCGATTTCGATTTTTTTCTAAATGCAAAACTTGCCCCATAATACCTATATCGCGAGTAAAAAGGCTTGGTGTTCATCAAATTAACCGAAATGAGGAATTTATGGCGCATTTCATAATTTTGTATATAATAACTTATGAAAATATTAGGATCTCTTCAGGCAGTACTTACTACGAATGTCAATCAGCGACCTTGAATAATGAAATTCAAGCTATCGACGAAGTCCGTTTTCTTCGCTTATTTTTAATTTTTTTAAGCCTGTTCTGACATATGCAGGACGTATTTAAACAGTTGAAATTAAAATTTCCGTTCTGATTTTTGTCATAATTATGCCTTGCCGCTCAGCATTATACTAAGATAATAGAACTGATTTAAAAGCTGAGGGGCACCGCTATGCCGCTAAGAAATGATGTTTGCCGCTTAACGACTGCGTGGCCACCTCCAAATAACTTCATGTATTTTAATTTTTTTTTTGCCGCTTGCCGCTCCTTGCGTGGCCAAGGCCTAAGGCAAATTGCTAGTACAATGCTGGCTGTACTGTGGATTATGGTGGTATTTTCCAGCAAGTCCATTTATTTTGTACTATTGGAAATTTGTACTAAGGAAGTTGACAGAAACAATCTTTAATATAGGTAGAGTCATAGGTACAAATTCTTTCAGCCGTAGAAAGATTTCTTAAAAGTAAGCGAGAGATAGCTATGACAAAAAAACAAAGTTGGAAAGAGTACTATCAATCAATTGAAAACATTAAAGATTCCGCAAGACTAAGGGCCTGGCCACGCAATGAGCGGCAAGCGACAGAGCGACAATTTTAAGCGGCAACTGCCCATTTAATGAGCTGCAATTCCTGAGCGGCGGCTGAGGGGGTAATTGTGAAAATGCTATGTCAAGTAGGCACTGTTTGCTGTAATGTTTTACATGAAAGTCGTCTTAAAATTGCGTTAAAATGAGACAGTCAATACCTGGTTCTCAAATCCACTGTGCCAACAAAAAATTATTTCCTATCATTCTCTTTCTTCTAACTAGTGCCGTGCAATTCATGTTGCTTTTAAAAGACGTTAGGTGTTACAGGCATATAGTTATATTAAAAAAAAAACAAAAAAAATTATTTTAAGTTAACAAATAAATAAAATGCATGACTGGATCGCCCGTACTTGCTCTCATGTTCGATCACATCGTAAGCACATTGTTCTTAGTAGAAAGGGTTGAATATATTTAAGTCGCTATTTAGCAATTTTTGTAAATACAAAATGTCTGTGATTTTTTCTTTAAAAAAATTGGTTTAGCAATTTTATATACATATTTAATATTGTATGCTTAAAAATTCAATTTCGAATAAAAATCGCCATCCGTTTTCGAAAAATGTATTAAATTAAATTTTTATTTTTCAAAATTCCAAAAAAAATATATTTCGAAAAATGTTGGTAGGTATGCAATATTATTTAGAATTCGAGCCCAAGAAACATTTTTAGCTGTATACAAGCATTTTTAGTCCTTCAAAGGCTAAATCTTAAAGCTGTTTATTTAGCAAGGAGCTCTATATGTTGACTTAGAGCAAAAATCAAGCTTCCATATAGCTAATTCATTGAGTTTGAGAGCTGTTTGTTTTTGTTCTTATTCAGCCTGTAATCAGTGGCAAAAGTGACTTGAAGCTCTGTAGTACATATGTTTCAAACTATTAAGACACCACTTTTGACACATAATTGTTTGAATTGGTTTGTGTAGTACAAAATAAAAATATTCGAATATTCTAATACTATTAAAGAACGAATGAAGTTTCATAGTGAGTTTCATAGTATATAAAATAGAAATAACGAAGATGACAATAACCAAATTAAAAAATATTTGTATGGAAATATATAAGAAAAGAAATTAAGATTTTCGATTTTTTGATAGTGAGTTTCAAATGCGCGTTTAATATTTTCACAAATGTAGTGACGATAATTCGTTAAAGGTGGGCACAATCGATGAACATGCTCGCGCTTGCTGTGTTTTTCTCGTGTATTGGCTGGTTTGGGAGCCGCTCAATATTGGCGAAAATTTCGTTTTTGTCGTGTTCGTTGGCCTCAATGTTCGTCGTGTATGACCACGTTTGCGAGCAAAGCAAATAATTTATATGGGGTACAAAAGGTGAAAATGACAAAAATAAGGGTGGGTAAAATAAATCGTGGCAAATCGCACATGTTATTGCTTTGAAGAATCAGCACAGCACGAAATGAATGTTCGGCAAATGTATTCGCCATGTATGGGCTAACGCAACCGAGCATGCTCGTCGAGCATGTTCCACGATTGTGCCCTGCTTAAATTACAGCGCGCCTACATAACTCTGTGTATTTGGTAATCAAAAATAATTTTAAAAAATAGTTAGATAGTAAAAATATTTCAAAATTTATTTTCCAGAGGTGATTATTATTATATTTCCAAAGGTTATCTTTGAAATTTAATAATAATTTCGTGTTTTCTTTAACTACACTCCAAAGATGATTTTTTTAATGAAAAAAGAATAATTGCATTAATTTTATATCTCGTCGCCATTTTTGCAAGACGTTTCTCCCAATTAAGCTGTAATACTATCTGTTCTGTAAGTGCAATATTAATTACTGGCGATTAGAATTAAAGCCCGGAAAAAAAGTTTTTTTTTTAAATACTATGAAAAAACCTATATATTTATGTATATAAAACGAGAAATTATCAAATTTCTGCCGCATTGCTTGACAGAGGAAATTTATAGTTCCAATCTTAACATTACTAACTTACACTAAAAATTGATTTATTTTTTATGTAAAATAATTAATTTTTTTTCTTGATGAAGTAAATATTTTGTATTTATTTTGGGCAACACCCAATTATAATATGGGTTCCTGATTAGAATGTGTCAAGATATTTATACTCAGCTCTACAACGGATTTTAAGTTGGTCTTTTAGTGCTTTATTTTGACATTTCGAAATGCGCATGCGTTAGTATTTTACTTCTAAAGCTAAAGTTACTGTTTAGAGCTCTTATAGCATCTGTTTTTGCATTTGTATAGTTGAAAGCCGTACAACGGCCTTTAAGATGAGGGAAATTCAAGAAGCTCATTCATAGATCGCATATAAGGTTATATGGAGCTAGTTTGAATAACTAAACCTTGAACGCGCTGATATTGCTGTAAAACATCACTACAGAGCAAGATTTAAAATAAAAATACATTGAGCTGTGAAATTATACCTTATAAAGCCATGGCTTTCGATTTCAATTGTTTGGAGCTTCAAAATAAAAGTTTTGCATCTAATAGATGTGGCGGTGTTACAGGAAAATTTTAATCGAAATCCGTCCAGCCGTTAATGAGAAAGTCGAACATTAAAAAAAATGGTTGTATGCATTGCACCCTTTATAACAAAATACTAAACAAAAATATTGACCAAAATGTAGTATATGCCTATAGTAGTGCACAGATTTTTTTAAAACCTAAATCGTTTGAGCCATTTTCGAGATAATTAAGATTGGTAGAAAAAGTTTTATGGCAGGTACCGTTAGCTTTGGGGCTAAAAAAACGATTGAAAAATTTATTTGAGACAATCACCTAAAGCGTTTAAATACCAAGTTCAAAGAAAATCGCTTCAGACGCTTAGACTGTAGATCGATCTGCAGACAGACGACGCCCTACCACTCACTAATGACGATTGCCACTTAAAGACTGTGTGGCCAACACCATATAACTTCATGTGTTTTAATTTTTTTGCTGCACAATTTTGTCGCTTTTCTGCTTGCCGCTTATTACGTGGCCAGGTCCTAAGTAAGGTTTTATCGAAGGAATATTGTAATCTTTCGTGAATAAAGGCGATGGATCTGGGACAGTTTTCCCAACTGAGTCACAACGTAGTTCCCAGGTTATTAAAACGACAACCAAGCAAGTACTTGCTCAACAGATATAAACTCAATAATCACAGAATTAAAAAAAAATATATTTTGTATCTTCTACCTCTTGATCTCTGGTATCTTGCCGCACGCTAAGGCTCCAAGAGTCAAAATGCTGGTTTGCCAAAACTTACGGTCACAACAACACAGCAAAATTGATTCCACCAGATATTCTGTCGACAAACACGGACAAGGAATTTTCCCAGAGTCACTCTCTTGATCTTTCCGACTTCTCGACTTTGCTAGCGTCTTTTAAGCTAGCTAGTACCAGCTATAATTAAACGCCGGCAAAATTCTTAAATTGAATCCAGCTCAAAATCTAAATTCGACAATAGTAACAGAGCCAAGCAGCCGTAACTTCGACAAAAATATGTTCAAAGCTGGGACAACAATGCCGAACTGAGCTTGATAACCTGTACATTTTTTTTTTTTTTTTTTATAACTTTGCACGCGCTCAAGGGGTTATGAATACCCTTTATATGTTTTTCTTAATACAGCGCGGGCAATTAACCATAGAATCATTTAAGCCTGGGTTCCAGGACATAATGGCATCGAGGGTAATGAACGGGTAGCCAGGCTGGCCTTCCGGCCTTCAGAGCTCGCTGGCAGAGAATTTCCCTGTCCCAGAGTGTATAACCTACACGGGCTCAAGGGATTATACTACCCTTTAAGTGTTTCAAGCCAGAGCGGACGTGAGGTTAAAGAAGAGAAACAAGAATATTAAAGATGTGTGTCGCGATGTTCTGAGACTAGATGTGGTTGTTGTCTCAGATTTTATCTCCAGAGATGGCGGCTAAGCTAATGAGGAAAAATTTTAATGTCTTATTTATCTATAACATCAATAATTCGCATCATTTTCTTTATTCATATTCATCGGTATTCTAGTTTTACTCAATCACATGTTGTTAGTGCTATGCTTAAACAGTATGTAATGAGTAAACTAGCAACTCATTGTATGACACTTATTTTAGAATTGGTGTTAAATGGAAAAATAAGAGGACATAGACTACTGCAGTGATCGAACATGTCGACCAACCCAATTCTGCTCTAAAGTGCTAAATTCTTGCAGTGTTCTTCACGGAATCCAGCAAAAGGTGGAACAATCTAATCGACCGTACGATATTTATAATTATGTATCCCGCCCAACCGATTTCATTGTGCATATTGGTTTTGAGTTCCAACGAATCTCTGAACTTGAAAGTACGACAGAAGTTCGGCTCGAGAGTATACAAATGTACTGATGAGCGTGCCTGGAGGCGCGAGTATTATGGTTGAATTGTTTGAGGGGAGGAATGCAACTGGCTATTTCCCTAGAGCATAATCCGTTAAAATAAAGATAGAAAAGGGTGAGACAAGAAACTTTACGATGGTGTTCAAGCGAAGTAAATGATTCAACAATGGCATTATCACCAGTCAATTGACATGATCTGCATTCAATACTGTCCAAGAGACTTAAGTATATTATAGTAGCAGTAGCCTAGACATGGGAATTATACTCTAACTTTGGACGTATATAAGTCTTATAGACAACAGCCAGAAGTTTCGGAGTTTCGATATGTTAAGTTTCTTTTATGTATGTGACACTCATGGATAGTCGCAAAGATGGTAAATAATACTAATAATGCTTTAACGACAGAAGTTAACATTGAGTTTTTGACGCATTAAATTCTACTCGATTTTTAATTCCCCATTTAGCAACATTGCAGTTGAAGCTATACATCTCTGTACTTGACAGTACGTCCAAAATTGGGCTCAAGGGTAAACTGATGAGCATTCCTAGAAGCGCGAGTATTACGGTTGAATAGTTTAAGTGGAGGAATGCATCTGACTACTTCGGTTGAACATTGTTTATAACAATAGCGATAATAGAGAAATACATGAAACAATTTGACGATGTTCGAGAAATGTAAATATTTCTACTGTAGTTATGTCGCCGATAGTTAATTAGCGTTCACATGACCTTGGAAAGAAGGGACGTAAGTGCGATGGTTCTATAATTAGAGAGGAGGATTCGCCATTTTTGGGTATGGGCTGAATAAATGCTGTTTTCCATCTACTCGCAACGATACCTGAAGAGTAGTATAGATGAAAAAGCTCACGCAGAGATTTTTCCAGCACTTCTTCAGAACAATAGCGGGGATAAAATCCGGCCAGCGGATTTGTGAGTGTCGAGACCTTTTAGGACTCTAGCTACTGAGCGTGTACGAAAGAAGATTCGTCCCATAAAATCGCTTACGCTAACAAGTACAGGCGGAGTCATAACACGCTCTGGTAGCCTTGAATTGTCGCGAACTGCTTGGAAAAGATAGTAGAATGTGGAAGTATTCCTCATGTTTCTTACGAATGACCAAACATTTGTACTGCCTTTGGGATATTGCAGTATTTTTTGGCGCAATTTTTGGTGCGTTCCTTGCTTCCTGGAACTGTTTCCGGTTTTCCTCAGTTCGGTTGACCTTATAACAACGGAAGCCCACCTCTTTATACCTCGACTAAAACCATGTGTTTTCCTTGAGGATGATGCTTTAAACCCTGTTCAGGATGAAATATCTCATTTCTAACAGAATCATATCGGCACTGGAGCAAACGTCACTATCCAGGAAGTATAGTGCCTAGTTAAAGATCCTGAAATAATTGTTGAGACGGTCCCAGTTGGCTTTCTCGTATTGCCAAACGATTCTCTTAGGGGCTCTTTCGTTAACTGGAGAGATTAGATTAGATTGGATTCTTATTACAATCATTATTTTTACAATTTATAATTCGGTTAACAAATCTTTTATGACATAGCAATAGCCGTCTGCCAGATTGAGGATTTTATGATATTTAGACAAAATATTTAAGGTGCATTAAGTACATAATATATATATATATATATATATATGTATATATAATAATTGTATTTATTAAATCAACTCCCCTAAAATTTGAATCCTACATCGTAATGCAATTTTCACAAAATTATAAAGGACAGGCCAATCACATTCATCAAATGAAGAATTTCATCATCTGTGAAAATTGCTTTTCCTAAGTACAGTTTTCTTATTTCTATTAACATGGGGCAAACTACTAAAAAATTAATTGTATTTTCTCCAGCGCTCAAGTTGCATAGACTTCATTGGATTGGAAGATCTGGGCGATGAGGAATATAATTTAAAGGCATTAAGTCTCCCCTTGTTTTTAAAATCGTTGAAATTTTGTCTACATCCACGTTGTTTTCAAAGTAGCTTATCCGGCTAAGATCGTTTCAAGTTTGGAGCAATAAGCTCTATATACTGACTATTGTGCCTCATCGACAAATGATTTATGCAACTTATTATTTCGCATCTGCAGAATAGCATAAAGTTCAAGTTTTATTTTTTGGAAGTTTAACCCTGATATATTTAGTTGAAACCCAGCCATCTTCCTTTCCACTTTTCAAAGCAAGACAATTTTTTATCAAGAAGCGTGCATGTTTAAAACTTTGACGACGTTATCAAAATTAAGTATAAGCGTTGTGATGGACATCGGTGGGAGTCCTGTTTCAATGTGTAACATATACGTGGGAGTAGTCTAATGGAGGAGCACTCGCTTAAGAAAAATTCTTAGAAGTTGCTCCACAGCTTCACTTTCCTGGTAAGTCCTAACCTGTCTTGAGTATAACATAACCGACACCACTCTTTCCTCGAAGATTTGATATTTCGCTTGTAGTCGTACGTTTTTATTTTTCATAAAGGTTATCAAGGTTGCGTTGATAGCACTTTTCGCTTTTTTCAGTTTTCCTGCTAAGCTGAGATATTTATAGTTATCAAATACTTCCACAAGTTCCTTTCAAGTTTCTAGATAAAATTCACGTTTCGCAGACTCTTAGTTCTCATCATCTGAAGTTTTATCGGCGTATCAGCTAAGAGCACTATGTCATCGGTTTCCATCAATACTTTAATCATGATACCACGGATATCAATACCTCCATTCAGATATGAGACTATATCATTCAGGAAGAGTGAAAACAGAAGCGTGCTCAAAATGCATCATTGCCTCAATCCCGATGGCGTTGTAAAACGTTCAGACATTTTTATCCTATTCCAGATCTTCGATGAACAATTTTTATATAATTTTTTTAATGTTTCCAACATTTTAAATGGCAATCCCAATGATGACAGCTTATAAAACATTAGACCGCTCTCAACGCTGTCAAATGCGGACTTAAAGTCAACAAAGTACGCATAGATGTTTTTCACTTCTTGGCGGTTGACGCCCACAATAATAGTTAATGTAAAGATCAGATCTATAGTGGAATATCCTTGACGAAATCTAGCTTGGCATTCGCTAAATATCTGATGTTTTTGACCCAATTGGTAAGATGTTTGTACCAAATACTTCCAAATATCTTACGAATTGTATTAAGCAGTGAGATTCCTCTGTAATTTTTGAACACGTTCTGATTTCCTTTTTTGAATATTAGTAGAATAACAGTTGATTCGAAGCATGTTGAAACATTATCATTTTCCTACAATTCATTCAAGCGTTCATCAGAAGAATATTTATAAAAATCATGTGGCATTAAGTTTTCTCCAGTTGCATTAGCTTTTTCATCTCATTTAATAACGATTTCAATTCCAAAAATGTGAATGGTTGGTCCATTTTTTGATCTTGAATATAATTAACGCAGTATTAAAACGGTAACGCTGACAATTCTACATTCTGAAATGATTGGAAGTGTGTTTTTAGATATATCGCAGGGATATTTATACCGATTTTAAGTTTTGTTCCATTTATAAGTCGTACTGCTTTCCAGAACTCCTTGGTGTTTCTGCTCCCTATGATAGCCTGAGCTTTTATTGCAAAATACTGGGTTTTCTTATGTAAACAAATCTATTTAAGACGTGACTTTTACTTTAACATACTCTTGCCTAAAATAAGGAGCGTTATACTTTCGATATAGCGTCAGAAAGGCAAAGACTTTTTCTCTAGCTCTATGACAGACACCACGAAACCATTTTTGTTTTGCTTGTAATTTGTTAGTTTTATCTTTAGTCTTTGGCGCTGCTTTTCGAATTACATCTTGCATTTTTTCAATTGAGACTATTTCTTTTCTTAATTTCAAACAATCCAGTTCTAGGTTTGAAGCTGCTTGGTACGCATTTTTAAAATTATTTCTGCATTTTAATGTAGGGTATGTAAGTACAGCAAACTCCAGAGAAAGTCACCGATTTATCATTGTTTACTTTCAAAATTACAGAAACAGGCATATGATCCGAAAATCTCTTCGCATGACCTTTAAAATCCGATATTTCATAGAGCCAATCATCAGCTTATGAAAGTGTATTCTCCTTGGAAGTCGCTTTTAGACCTTCCATTTGGCACAGTTAAATGGAGAGTTTTGACACGAGAAATTAGCAGCTATAACACAATAGTCAGATGTGCCTTTTAGACACAGTTTTGCAAACGAGTAAAATAAAATATGACCGACTGGCTCGAGTTCAAAAAATACAGCATCAATATTTATTACGTCTTCCTTTTTACATCTTACTTATTCTAATCGAGAACATATTTAAAAAAATGGGGGTTTGTACATTAGTATTAATTTAAATATCAAATGATTCTTACAAGTTAGGGTTGCCATGTCTTCAATTACTACAATTCATCCATCTTGACAGTTTAAGATCCCCTGATCCTTTTACCTAACTTTTATTGTTTGGCACCTCGACTTCCTAACCATAGTCGCATATTACCGAGAGCCAAAACACCTTGATATGGAAGTCTTGTTTGTTGAAAATCGTCTACATCTTACCGATCATTTCTCAAAACCTTTGTTATTTGAAAGGAACTTTGGTAACAACTTTTTGGACGCATCTGCATGAGTTTCAAAATTTTTTATTAATACATACTCTCTGAGGTGGAATACCTTGGTCACATCATTGATATAACAGGAATACGTCCATCCGAAACCCGCATCAAATCCAATATCCACATACCTGAACCTAAGAACCTCAAGAACCTGAAAGCTTTTATCGGTAAGCTCTTATAATAAATTCATAAATAATTTTGCTCAAAAAGCCGCACAGTTGAATAAACTACGAGCAAAAGACGAAGCTTTCAAATGGAGTAAGGACCAACAAAACACATTCAAATATTTTAAAGAAAAAATCGTTAACGTTTCACGGTTAACTCATTCTCAAGATGATTTGCCAATTACTCTTGCTACCGGTGCCTCTTCGCACGGTATTGGGGCAGTCATTTCACACGTTTACCAAGATGGAACCGAAAAATCAATCGCGTTTGCATCCAAACCGCTTGATGCAGGTCAACAGGGTTACAGTCAAATCGAAAAGAGGTTTTATCGATAATATTTGGAGTAACTTCGTCGTCAATTTGAGCTTATAACGGATCACCACCCGCTCCTTTCCATTTTCAGCCCTAACAAAAAATTGCCGCTTATGACCATTCAAAGACTCCAACACTGGGAAATTTTTCTAATGGGAACTACCTACATAATTCGTTATCGCCCAACAACCAAACAAGGAAATGCTGATTGCTTATCGCGTTTACCAATGGGACCCGACGAGAAATTCGATATATCGGAAGAATATTGTCATCAAATGAATGATGATTTTTCAACTATACAAGATTTTTCTATTAACGCAGATGTCATCGTTAATTTTCAGAAAACGATTCTGATATTCGAAAAGTAACTGAGTATATACAGCAGGGTTGGCCAGCACGTTTACTGACAACTCAAAATCATTTACTCCCTTCTTTTCGTAGAAGGTTTTGTCTAAGTGTGTCTGCTAACATTCTCTTCTTTCACAGCCATTGTCCAAGGGTGGTGGTACCTACAGCACTTCAACCTAAAGTACTTACACTTTTACATCAAGGTCACTTGGCAGTTACTCGGATGAAACAAATGGTCGGCCGATATTGTTGGTGGCCCTAGCTTGATGACATCATTGAGACAACAGTCGCAAAATGCTATGTATTCCAAGCGAATGCGAATGCTCACCAAAAGAATATTCCAGTTGGACTACATCAGAAAACGTTTGGCAATGTATTCACGTAGATTTTGCTGGCCCTTTCCAAAAATCTTTGTGGTTAATAGTGGCCGATTCAAAATCAAAATTGCTTTTGTCATTCAAATGTCTTCCACCAATTCAGAAAAAACCATTCACGCTTTACGTTCCATATTTCCTCTGGAGCGTCTTCCAAAGGTAATCGTGTATGGCAATGGTACTCAATTCACCTTTAAGGAGTTCCAGCAGTTCTGTCGAAACCATTCAGTTCACCATATGACATCAGTACCTTTCAACCCCGAATCCAATGGGTTGGCCGAAAGGATGGTAAGAATTTTCAAAACAGCCTTTCTTAAAATCATGGCTGAAAACCATGATTACAGGGCGTATAGAGAAGACTCTGGGTAGAAGGATGTACTAAATAAAAACAGATGCAGGAATTTTCAGACGCCATCAGAACCAGTTAAGCCCTAACGCAGAGGGAGATGCTAAAACTAACGTTTCTCTTCACAAAAAGGATTATGTGGACTTAAAACAGGCAAGTTTTGATTATTACCATTTAATAATGCTTCTATTCCAAGTCAAACTCAGCAACTTTGTAACGCACATGATGACGAGGTATTAATCGATCGAATCTCTAATCCACTAGAGGTAAATTTATCAGAAGAGCCGCGCCCATCCCCTTCCGACACACCAGTACGTTTAAACAATTCGGAAGCTGGCCCTTCACGCTCATCAGGTCCAAATCCACCTTTGGCAACACCAAGAAGATCAGCTCATCTCAAATTTAAGACCGTTCGTTTGTTCCAACTTAAGGAAAGGGTAATTGACACACCCTGTATAATATCATTAATTATTGGATATGCAAAATTAAGTAAACATTATGTCACTATCTATAAATATTCAATTACATTATTATGTCAAATATTCTTGGCGCGAAATGGATGTTTTATCCGGCGCAAATTGCATTATATAATAACCTGGATTTCTAAATTATATTCATAATATTTTAAGTCGTTAAATAAAGTTCCTAATTTCTGAAATATAAAAAAGATTTTTCTAATCATATGGGGAAGTTATGATATAAATGAGGTGAGTCTCTTTTTGATTTTATTTTAAGTACAAATTACAATCTGAGTTTAACCTTAAATACATATAAAATATACAGCAATCATTATGACATGTCATTTACGTCATAACAACTAACATTAACCACTATAATACTTATATTTAAATTCATTACAAAGTTACCACAGTTTTACATTACATATTTAAAAAATGGAATTTGAAAAATTATATATTAAAAGTACTAATTATAGTAAGTAGCATAGGAAAATAACCCACATTTGTTACCCGAAACCGACAGGAAGTTCTAGATATAACCCTTGTCTCAGATAATATTCATCACATGCTTTTGAATTGGAAAGTATCGAAAGAACACTCGTTCTCTCATCACAGATATATTCAATTCAATCTCAATGATGACATTCCGAGCCGCTTGAAATTTCGAAACTACCGTAAAACAGATTGGCCCAAATATAGGATAATACTTCAAGGTCTGCTAAAACCCGAGTTATTAAACTGTCTTTCCAACATAGCTCAACTTGACAGTAAAGTCAATGACTTAACCTCAGCCCTTAATAAATCCTTAGCCATCTCTTGCTCAATCACTCAGGTAAGAGGGAAAGCAAAGCCACAATGATGGGATTCAAGGCTTGTACCGCTCGGGAAAGAGTGCCGTAAGCACTTTAATCGAGCTAAACAAAATAGGAACGTTTTATACTGGGACTCATATAAAGAGTCCCTCAATTTCTATAAGAAAGAATTAAGGAAAACAAAGAGATCTTCCTGGATGTCCTTCTGTCGCAAAATAGAAGAAACCTCAGAAGCATCAAGGTTAAGAAAAATTCTTTCAACAAATCCATCCATGCCCAGCAGCTCAAAGTATGGAGACGGGTCATGGACCGCGAGGAACTGCTCAACTTGTTACTGGATACCCATTTTCCAGGTAGCTTTCAAAATGTTAGCTTCCTAAAAAATACGGCGTAACAAGTCTTACTATCCACAAGGTCTAATTACTAGGGCTTGCTGATATGGGCACTTAATAGCTTCAAACATTTCAAGGCCTCAGGAATAGACGGTATAATTCCAGCAGAGCTACAGAGGAACTCAGATATACCTCTACCAATTCTGAAGAACTTGTTCCACAGATCTGGAACACATACCTCTGCTTTGGAGAGAAGTTCATACCCAAGGCAGGTAAATGGACCCAAGTTTTTCCGAAAGATATCATACCTATGAGTCCGTCATCTTTCCTTCTAAAAAATCTTGAAACATTGATTGATATCCCCTTAAGTAATAGCATCGATACGAGATTTTTGTCCACGGCACAACATGCGTACTGCAAAGGAAGATCGGTAGATACTACCTTACATAATCTAGTACGAACTATCGAATACTCCCTCCACCACAAGGAGAATAATATGATCGCTTTCCTGGATATAGAAGGCGCTTTTAACAATGTCGACTCATCTGCAATCGCACCGGACTGTCAAGTCTAAAAGTAGATGGATCGCTTGGTGAATTGATTAATCAAATGTTGACTAGTAGGGTTATCAATTCAAAACTGGGCGGTTTCTCTGCAAGAAGATTTGTTAGTAGAGGTTCGCCGCGAGGCGAAGTTCTATCTTCCCTTCTCTAGAATCTGGTATCAAATAAGTTGCTGATGGATCTGGAAGCGGAGAAATACAGAGTGGTTGCTTATGCAGGCTATGTTGCCATTGCTGTATCCGGAAAGTACTCCAACGTTCTAAAAGAACTCCTACAAAACGCTTTAAATAAGCTAATAAACTGGGCAGAAGGGTGTGACCTAGGAGTCAGCCCTAAATGGGGCCTTCAACCCCGTTTCACTGGCTATATACTTTAGTAATCAGACCGATTCTAATAAGCTGCCAATCGCGACAAGCTGAGCAAAGTCCAACGATCAGCTTAAATGTGTATTCCCGGAGCATTAAGAACATCACCCTCTAGACGTTCTACTCCATCTACTGCCCCTCGATATTTTCAGCAAACAGACGGCAGCGAGCACAGCCACCCACCTTAAAGCTAGTTCACAATGGATCAACAATGATATTAGTCATTCTATTATTCTGAACTCGTTCGGATCAGTTCCAAGTTACATTGATTACACCATCTTAAATTATAATTCGGAAAAACTTCCAAGTCACCATCCCTCTAAGATCTGTCTGGGAGGACTTAGGCTTCTTGAAAGATGATGCTATCTATTTTTATACTGATTGATCAAAAATTAAGTCACTCTCTCCGTCTTCCTAATCATTGTAGCGTGTTCCAAGCGGAAATTATGGCAATCAGAGAAGACCTCTCCTAGCTGAAAGAAAACGTGATATCAACTACTGATTTTTTTTTTTTACACACTATCAGAATTGGTCGAAGAGAGCTTATAGCAAGCTCCGTCTTGCGACCAATGGTTTGCCAACACAGAAAACTGTGTTATACCACCGGCTCATCATTTAGTGCAGTGTTAGTTGTTAGTAGGCAAACTCTATTACAAATAACACTAACACAAGTACAACATGAAAAAACATTTAGGAGCGTGGAACACTGGTTTTGAGTAAATTTTTTAATTTAATTTTACTGATATTGAAATCAAAAACGTTTGAATTCCAATTTAAAAGTCTACCCATACGTGTGAATGGTTCATGCATCCCATAGTTGGTCCTATGTGTTGGGACTTTAATCAAGTGGAGTCCACGAAGATTATAACCTCCACCCCGATAATTAAAAAAAACTGAACATAGTAGGTCCGGTGCATCTGTGGCACCTGTTATTATTTGGTGGAAGAATACCAAATCATTGTTTGTTCTTCTCTGTGCCAGTGTTTGCATTTGAAGAATAGATAAACGTTGGTCATAAGGGAGGGCATTAGAAGGATCACTCCACTGAAGCCCGTTCAATGCGAAACGAGTAAAGTTTCTTTGAACAGATTCTAATCTCTCAATATGAACATCGTATAGAGGAGTCCAAACATGCGATGCATACTCAAGATGGGGACGAACCAAGCAGTTGTATAAAGCACGGGTAATAATGGGATCAACAAATTCTTTGGACCAACGTTTAATAAATCCTAACATTGAATTGGCTTTGTTAACTATGATATTAATATGGACAGAAAAGTCTAAATTTTTCGTGAAAAGAACTCCAAGGTCCCGTACAGTTATAACACTAGTTAACATGTGCCGTGAAATAATATAGTCATGAGAAGAAGGAGAACGTTTTTTTTGAAAATGTCATTGTTTGACATTTTGTCGGGTTAAGATTCAAACTGTTCTTTTTACACCACAAGGCAAAGTGGTTAATATCCTCTTGCAATAGAGTTCGATCCTTTGAGGATGATATATTTTCATAAATCTTCATATCGTCTGCAAAGATAAGAATTTCGCTATTGCGTACACAAAGAGGAGCATCATTAATGGCCAATGTAAAGAGTAATGGTCCAAGATGGATTCCCTGCGGAACACCTGATTTGGCAATAAACGATCTTGAGTAAGAATTTCTGAATTTGACCTGATATGACCTATCTTCAAGATACGATGATATCCACTTGATGAAAGATGGAGGAAACCCGTATGAATTAAGTTTAAGCTTGATAATCTCATGAGACAATTGATCAAAAGCTTTCGAGAAGTCTGTGTATACACAATCAACTTTTTGACCACTTTCTAGGGAGTTTAAACATTTATTCAAAAAGAAAACTAGATTAGTAACAGTAGACCGTTTCTGCATAAAACCATGTTGTTGGTTGCAAATAATATTTTTACATATAAATGTCAAACTATCACATACAACTTGTTCGAACAACTTCGGAATGCAAGAAAGTTTAGAAATTGGTCTATAGTTGATAATATTGGTTTTATCTCCCTTTTTATATACTGGGGTTATAAATGCAACTTCCAAACTGAAGGAAATTTACCTAATTTCAAAGATAATTCAAAAATATTACTCAGAAGAAGAGCTAAAATGGACCTACATTTTTTTAATACAGCAGGTGGTATTCCATCGGGTCCAACAGAGTAGTCCCCATTTAAATGTGACAAAAAGCTCAAAATATTTTTACACTCTATTGTAATATTGTTAAATGATATTTTAGGACAATTTCGTAAAAAATGAAAATAGTTGTCGTCAACAACTACAGGAGAATCAATGAAGGATTGGCTAAAATTACTTGCAAATCCCTCACAGATTTCAGAAGTTGTATTCAAGATTACGTCATTATAAATGAGGTTTACTGGATACCCGTCACATTTCTTTTTAGAATTTATGAATTTCCAGAAGTTTTTCGGGTCTAACTTCAAAGAACGCCCCATGGTTTCCAGATATTCGTTATAGAGTTAGAAAGAGAGTTTTTTGAATTCTTCAAAAAGGGAAATGTAAACTACTTGATTCTCTACCGTCATGAACCTTATATATTTTTTCCAAGCCTTATTTCTTTTATTTCGGATACATTTCAGTTCTTTTCTGAACCAAAGATGACAAGAATTGGAAGGAATAGATCTTTTTTTAGGAACTGTTTTATTAATGCATCTCATCAAAATAGAATAGAAGCTGGAGATATTTGAGTCAAGATCATTAGAAATCGGTAAATTTTCTATACCGGAATTTATTAAACTATCTAAGAGCTGTTGAAAATCACCTTTGGGAAAGTCAAAAGTATGGGAGCAGTCATGAGGATTACTATTTTCTAGTAAATGACCACTCAAGTCAAGAAAAATGTCAAGAGGCGGGTGATAACGATCTATGTTAGATAAAGCAGAGGTAGATTCTACCACCACTGTACTAACGGCGTCAGATGAGAATACAAGGTCAAGTTGTCTATTTTTAAAATTGTTTACAGAGTTAACTTGATATAAATCCGTAGAGATAATATTATCCAACATTTGGAGCTCCTGTTGGGATGAACTTGCGGAAGCTTCGAAATAGGATTCGTCATCAGAAGGAACCCAATCAATGTGAGAAAGATTAAAATCCCGTAATAGAAGGATATTACTCTCAAGGCTAGCTAAGCTAAAAATAAAGTCGAGTGCTAAAGAGAGTTCAGTGTATACTGACACTGGACTTCTAGGTGGAATATAAACATTTAAAACAAATAATACTATCCGTATTTTCTCGGATAGTCAGGCGGCTATTTTTGGAGTCGTCATCTACAAACTCCATAACTGCTCTCAACTGCGCTATCTCCATGCGCAGCAGTTCAATATTCACCTATGTATGTTGCATGCCAGAGCACGGGGATATTCCCGGGAATTGTAAGGCTGATGAACTAACCAAAAATAGAACGACGATACCTCTATTGACTGAAAGGGCAAATATTGCTACATTGCTATATGTAAGTTGATGCTGAAACAAGGACAAGCTGAAGATGGAGAAATACAACAACCTGTATGACGAAAAAACAGTTCTGGTCAAAACTTGATCTGAAACGTTCCAAGTGTTTGATATCCTTAAGCAGATTGCACATCAGCTTCCTAATTACTGTCATAACTGGACACTGCCTCATAAGCAGCACGCAACGAGGATTGGCGTTTATTCAAAGGATTTTTGCAGAAGTTGCATTGACGAGGAGGAGGTGTCATCTGTTCCTATAGTCTCTTACTCTTCATTAGGAGCTCTAAATGGTTCAACGAATAGGAAGCTTATCTGAGGATTCATGTGAATAGAACAACTCTGGTCTAAGTATGTCAGCTACAACGATGTCAGCCACTTCATCCTAGCTTAGCCTAGTATAATGCATTGTCGACAGGATGATTCAAGAAATGGTTACATACGTTCTTACAAATGTATTATTAAATCTAGTTTATTTATTTTAATTATGTAAGTTAAGAGAGAAATATGTAGAAATATACACCAACATACAAAGATGAAACCTAAGTATGTAAATACATATGTATTTATGATAACATATGATATGCATATAACTTTATAATTTATGTGCAATATACATACATAAGATTCATGTGATTTATAAATATACACAAGTTCATATATATAAATGTATGACGGCCAATTTAATTTTAATTTTGGTGGGGGCAATACCCCCATTTATTTTGCTTAATACAAGCTTCATAACTTAACCTAACTTAAAACTATGAAACTTAGGGCTATGATTGGGTTGAATTGGGCGGACGATTTCACAGGAGGATTTTAAGGCTAGGAGTGCTGGGATTGAAGTCGAAACAGTTTTCGTTTAAATCAACCCTTCGCAGCATTCGGGTAATAGATTCATTGAAGCCATAAGAGGTACGATGAGTAGGCAGGTAGAAGAGTAGAGGGTTTCTTAGGTTACAGGGGTTAGTGTTGAGAAAGATAGAGTTGTAGAGGGTTTCAGAGTCAACGGAACATGAGAGAAGTCGATGAATGAAGAGGATTTCTGTTATTTCTCTTCGCTCTTGCAGGGTATTGAGGTTAATTAGTTGGAGGCGATTCTGATAGGGGGGCAGAATCAAAGAATTATTATAAGGCAGGCCACGAAGGGCGAATCTTAAAAAACGGAGTTGAATGCTCTCGATTCCAGAAATATGAATTTTTTGATATGTGGACCATAATTGGCAAGCGTATTCAAGTAACGGGCGGACGAAGGTTATGTAGAGTGATCTGGTGACGTAGGGGTCGGAGAATTCTTTGGACCATCGTTTCACAAAACCAAGCGTTGAATTGACTTTTGAAATAATATTATCGATGTGTGTTATGAAATTGAGCTCTCGGTCACATAATATGCCGAGGTCTCGAATCGATTCAACTATGGCTAAGGGTTGATTGTAAAGAAAGTAGCTCCTGGGACAAGATTTTATGCGTTTGTGCGAAAAAGTGATTGATTGACACACAGCAATATTAAGCTCTAGGCAGTTTTTTATACACCAGACTGAGAAACTGACGAAATCTAGTTGAAAAAGGGAAGAGTCGTGTGAGGTAGAAATTGTCTTAAAAAACTTGGTATCGTCAGCGTATAATAAGATATGGGAATGTTTAATGAACAATTCAATATCATTAGTTGTAAGAAAAAAAGGAGAGGTCCTAAGTGACTTCCTTGGGGGACCCCAAAGGTAGCTAAGAATAAATTGGAGAAGGCAGATCTGAAACGAACACTGTAATACCGGTTTTCCAGATAAGAAGAAATCCATTTTAAGAAAATAGGTTCAAAGCCGAGGGTGGACAATTTAAAAAGTATAAGTCTATGTGAAATTTTGTCAAAAGCCTTACTAAAGTCAGTAGAGATAACACCTACTTCCCTTCCGGTTTCTAGAGCTGAGACTGTATACGATACAAATTCAACTAGATTAGTTGTTGTAGACCTACATTTGAAAAAGCCGCGTTGCCTAGGGGAAATGAGCGACTTACAACGGAAACTTAAAATTTCGTACAAAATACTTTCAAATATTTTAGGGATATGTGAAAGTTTGGCAATGGGTCGATAGTTTTTTAATATCGCTCTTAGTACCCTTTTTGTATATTGGGGTTATGAAATAGGTTTTCCATACCTGATGAAATTCTCCTTGAGATAATGATAGACTCAACAATTTGGAGAGCGGAAAAGAGAGAGCTGAAGAACATTTTTTAGGAATATTGCGTTAAGTTGATTCAACTTATTTTCGATTATAAATGGGTAGCAGGAAGAAAAGGACCTAGTGCGAAATTTTAGCAAATAATCGAAATAATTTGAATTAGGTACGAACGAATCGTCCGTAAAAGATTGCTTGAAAAATGTGGCAAAAAATTGGCAATATCTTGCGGATTATTCGAAGTTTCGGTATTGAAGGAAAGAGAGGAAGGGTAACCATCGGATTTTCTTTTAAAATTGACGAACTGAAAGAACGACTTAGGATCATTTATAAGGTCGCCTTGTGTTTCTATTAAATAGCGTTGGTAAAGAGTGTTGTATAGCTCGGAAAAGTGAAGATAAGAACCAAAATAGTTAGAATAATCAGGGGCGATCGGGTAGGAAGGAAAATTGCCCACAACTTGTTTCTCTTGTTACGCAAAGAGCGAAGCTTGCGGTTATACCAAGGTGGGGAGGCAGCCGATGTCTTTTGCCGACTAAAGGGTACATGGAGAGAAATAGAATTAAATATTTCCCTATAAAATTTTCCTGCGGCATCTTTCACGATAAGGCTATCGAAATTAAAGGAAATTTTGTTGAGATATTCATTAATATGACGGAAATTTGCCTTATGAAAATCAAAGGAGTAATTATTTGTAGGGAGATTAGTTGGTAGTGGACAATCATGATAGAATGAGAGAATTAGGGGAGGATGATAGTTGTCGATAGTAGATAAGGATAGAGGTGAGAGTGATACTGAAGAGTTAAGGGGATCGGTTGTGAAAATAAGACCTGGTTGCCTGTCCATATAGTTTAGGATACCACTAACTTGACAGATGCTTGAATCTGCTAGGCGATCTATAAAAAGGCATTCCTTTGCAGAAGTGGGATTTGAAGCAATATAATAGGATTGATTTTCAGATGAAGTCCATTTAAGATGGGAAATGTTAAAGTCGCCGAAAAGAATGATATCATCGTTGGGGTCACATAAAGCTATTATGTTTTCAACCATTTCAATGCCGAGCTTATAAGATTCAATAGGCTGCGACGGCAAAATAAATCAACATATCGCATAAAGCGACTTACGGGGTAGTCTTATCTTAATTGAGACATATTCGTGATTAGGGGAAAAAGAGACTGCAATGAGGGATGAGTCTAGTGTGTTTTTGATAGCTAGTAGGACACGTCGACATGGGCATTCATCAGAAGATCCGTTAAGTTCATCGTCGCGATAAACGTTAAAAGAAGAAGGAATCAGTTCTTGGTTGTTTATACTAGAGACCAGATTTGTTTCCGTCAGGGCGTAGATATCAAAGGATAGAGCGTAGGATTGTTGTAAAACAGTATGACTTTTTGAACGAAGACCTCGAACGTTTTGATAGTAGAAGGTTTCAGAGAGGATTTGTCCAGCTGGAAAGGTGCAAGACATTGTTTTGGATGGGACATTATGAGTGACGTGTATGCCTGGGTTCGAGTTAGGAGCGAAAGTAGTTTTTAAAATTTGTGAGTGTACTTTGAAGGTACGACGTACGTTTGGAGCTGATGTGAGTTTTAAGGTCTTTATTAACTGTTGTAGTTTTCATGAAAACGCGTGTAAATCTTTTTCAGGGCTACGGGGTCAGGCGGGAGTCTTTCTTTTTGTATTTGAACAATGATATTTGTTTTTGTTTTGCCGTCAATGCAAAGTTCGAGAAAAGTTTTGAAAGATACCCGCCTTTGTAGTCCAGTTGGGGTCAGAAGTATGGAATTTATTTCGTTTATTTTGCTTCTTTGGGAGATCTTGATCGGGGATTTTAGAATAATTAATGGGGTTATGATTAATATTCCTTATTGTAGATAAACTGCTATTCCATTTGGACATCTTCAACATATTAATGCGGAAATATCCGTTAGGGTGATGAAACAACCAGTCATACTCAGATGTAAACTGGATTTTAAAACTTCTGAAAGACGTCCGGCAACATTCACTTAGAGCGATGGAGAAAGTGCGTTTAAAAAAAGATTGAACCCAGCCTTCGTCGGCAAATTTAGGTGTGTTACTCAAACAGATGTAGCTTTTATTGGCTGAATTGAGCTTCCTTAGTCTATTAGTCTAGTCTGGTAAGTTCCATGTGGTTCCAAATTGTTCGATGAGTGTTGGTATGATTGGAGACTCTGCATCAACAGTAGGAGGTTGTTGACTGGTAGTAGGAAGTTGTTTGCTGGCAGCTGGAGGCAGAGATGTAGTATTAAAGACTGATAAAGGAGATTGGCCGACTGTTGGAGATGAAGGTGCCAAAGAAATAACAGGTGGGGGAAAACGCTCATGTAGAGTTGTGTCCATTTCATCTAGCAAGGAAGTGTTGTACATAATGGGAGATGGTTGAAATTGACCGGTTATCCCATCAATCTTACATGTAGCAGATTTGATGTCGTCCACTAGTTCGCCAATGCTAATACGAGTTTCGATTAATTCACTACTCATAGCATTGATAACACTTACGGCGTCCTCGAGCATTGCAACAGGTTGACGTAAACCAGGTATTGTTGTTTTTGAGGTTGATTGAAAATGACAATCGAGGTCACTTCGCAGTGTATTTAATTTGTCTATAACTGTTTGTACTGAGTTGGCAGTTGTAGAAGAACTTAGCAATGATTTTAACTCAGTTTTAAAAACATTTAAATGTGTATTTCAGTGTTCTTCATTATTATTGTTTATAGTTAATTCTGTTAATGCCGCGAATTTTCTGTTTCGATTGAATTAAACTTGGTAAGACACCGTTTATTAACGTTCTCAATGATATCATTTAACTCCTCGAACGATTTTGAAAAGTCATCAATTTTGTTTAACTGACTCATCACGCTTTGTGAAAGTTTTTATTGTTAATTAGGACTGAATTGGTTGAATCACTTTGGCATTTGATGGCAAGTAACACATGCGAAAGGGAGATTTCTTTGCATTCATCACAGTAAAATGAGAAGTGCAGTAGATAATCTTTCAAATACGCAGTGGACCTTTTATTGAAGCCAATAAATAAAGGGTGAAACGATTTGCCACAAATCCCCTTACACTTCACAAGGTCATCATTTCTTTTGTCAATACAATTGGCGTAACAATTTTCCATTATTAAATTGACAACAATTGGGTCAGATAAAAAAAATTTAGGTGCAAGGTAAATGACGATACTGACGATGGTATACTTTCGGTATTTGCGACAGAAGAAGCGAAGGAAATACAATTAATTTAAATAGAGGGCTAAGTAAGCACTGATTTGGGGCAGGGCAGTTAAGTAGGTTGAAAAAACCAGCAGTTAATGATGACACTGAAAGAAGTCAATTACGCGCGTTGAAATTTTATTAGGGGTATTCACGATCTGGTGTACCAAGTCTTGTAAAAGTGTAAAATTTTATTTTTTACAACAGAATAATCTGTAGCAACACTGAAGCAAATATCATTAAGTTTGTGTATGTTTGTGTTAGGGATCGGGTATTGTAAGAGTGTAAAAGTGTAAGATTTTGACATTCTGTATATTTTGTTGTTGTAGTGCAAAAAAATGCTACACTTTTACACTTTTACAATGATACAAGACCAGATACACCGGATCGTAAATACCCCTATTGGTTTTCAGGGTTATGTAATTATTTTTTTGTTGTTTCGTTTTTAGGGCATTATTTCTTTTTTTTTGGTTTGAACGGTGAAGGAAAATTGTAAGTATTTGCGGAGCGAAAAGAAAATGCGACTGCACTTGTAGGAAGTTCGGAATCAAGACAACCTACATTATATGTAGTATTCAGTGTCGTACGCAAAAATTCGAAAAAGGAAATATAATAAGGTAGAAATAAATGGTAATACACATAATTAAATGTTTTTATATTGCTTAGTTGTTATAGTTTGAGGGAAAATAAAAATGAAAATGAAAATTTGAATTCCTGGCTAAATAAGAATATATCAAAAAAAAAAATTCAAAAATTGTTGGAGCGGGTTTCTTTAACATTAATTTCTTATGTATGAAATTTTAAAAACATATTTAAAAAAAAAATATTCACCGACTGGTTTTCGAAAAATCGATTTTTCAAAAAAAAAAATTTTATTTTTTAAAAATCGAAAAACTTTTTTTTTTGAAAATTTGTGTATGCAGTTTTATTAACACTTTTAAAAAGCATTTTCTTAAAAAAAATAATTTTAATCGGTCCATCCAATAGTGAGAAAGTTGAATATATTAAAAGTGGTTCTATGGGAAGTACCATTAATATTTAAAATTGGACTGTCCTAATATACGCACACATTAATTTTTGCATGGGAATTCTTGGAGCCGTTTTGGGGAAATACATTTTTTTCTTAACGGTTTCTCTAACATTTGCATGTGAGGCACCGTTGTTTTTTTATTTTTTAGAAAAATAGTTTTTTTTTTAATATTCAAGATAATGTCAAAAACTACCAAATACTAAGTTTCGAAAAAATCTATTGGGTCGCTTTCAAAATTTTGAGTTTTCAAAAAAAAATTAATTTCCAGAGAAAACATGATTCTACAATAGTGTTTAAGCTTTCTAGGAGCTTCAGCGTAAAAAAATTCAAAAAAATAAAATTACCCGTTTCCCAAAAAATCGAAAACAAAAAAGGCGGGATGTCATGGGGTGCGGTGCTCCTACTTAAACGCCGCGCCGTCCCTTTTGTACTTAGTATTGATTTCAAAAGCGGGGATATAAAAAATTGAAGTTAATAAGCTTGAAACGGGATTAAAACCTGTGATTTAGGGATTTAAGAATTGGGTTATCGAACACAACCAATTTCAAAAGCATTCACCATATTGTTTTCAATTTAGTTTGTTTAATAAAGTCTTAGTCATCTAATTAATTTTAAGTTGATATACGGTAACTTATGTTAAGCACTTAAAACAGAACAACAGTTAAAAAATAATGCTTAGAATGGGTTGAATTTAATATCCCGCTTCTTATTATCCCGTGTTTTACCATCCGGTTTATTAAGTTCCCGCTTTCGGAATCAGCACAGAATGAAAAGCGGACGGCGTGTAAGGGGTGCATTCTGCCCCAAAGCGACCCTACCACCAAACGGAGGAATATAGAACTCCCTTCTGTAAAAAAAATGCTTGTCAATAACTGTTCTATACAAATCCATCATAAAACCTTGTCGCCTGAATTATCATTCTGTGCGCTGAATGACGAACGACATCTAAGAACTTAGCTATTTATTTATTTGACGGATTCAAGTTTGCGATATAAACTGAACATAGTATGTACCTATACAAATTCCATTATTTTTTATTTTGTTTTTATCCTACTTAATCTTAATGAGCATTTGTTCTTTGAGGTTTTGAGGTTTTACCTGTCTATCGATATCGCAACTAAATTAAATATCGATGATGTGGAGCATATCACATCCATTGCTATATAGAAATCACAAACCACGTTTGGAAGAGCCCAACTACCATTCACCTGAAATGAGAAAAAGTAAATTATTATTTTTGGCACTAAAATACATGTCAAGCAATTAAACTCATATAAGGATATATTTTGCAATATTATAATAATAATATTAAGCGTTTTTTCTTCTTCATCTGCGAGTAGTTCACTGAGCAGAGCCTAAACGAACCGAGTTAGAATGAGGAGAGTATGATCAGAGCTCTCCGATTTAATTTTGGAATAAGCGCAGAACTGTCATAAGTTATTCTAATTTGATGTTTTTTTATTATGACTTACATACCAGCAGTTCCAAGATTTTCCTTTTCCGAATTCAGTTTTGTTTTTAATTTGTTTTACTTTCATGATTATTGTCAAAATTATGAGTGAAGTTAGCCACTCTAAGCTTTTTGGTCCGTTTGATCGGTCACTTTATTCTGAGCTAATGGAGCATTCTCCGACTTAGCTCTGATTGAGAAAAAGAAACACAAGTTGAGCGATTAGATATGTCTGAACTAAAAAAGAAACAGATTTTTTTGACAGCCTAGTAGTTTACTGAGCTAAAACAGAAAACCGCCTTATATTATATTAACGAAGATTTTAGTATCGGTCTCGTCCCTCAAATCAGACCATAATTAGAAAGTCTTAAGTTGAACGAACGAATAATTACAGAAAAAGAAGGTACAGTTATACCCGCTTAAGCGAAACGTCGAAAACTCAGGATTTTTTTTTCAGTTAAGCGGGTTTTTTACTTAAGCGGACCTTAAAAAAAAACATCGGATCTCAGAAAAGTGAAAAATATATTTTACTTAAACGGGTTTCGGATAACTGAAAAAATATTTCAGTAAGGCAGACTTCGTGTCACGTAACACATTACAATTTTTACTACGCATATTCAACTTCAACAGCTCAAAAACAACCTGTGTTAAATGTTTACCAATTGCTTTTATAAATAAATTTGGTTTATCTAAATAAAAAAACAGGACGTAATTATTAACAAACAAATAATTTATTTTTAAACAAAACGAATTTGTACCGAACCAACGCTACTTTTAGTTCAGTTTCTTTTATTCAAAGATACATTTCGTGTTACAAAAACAACAATGTATGTAAGTAATGGAAGTTGCGGGGTTTTACCTTTTATTTAAAACTTAACATTTACGTGTGTCATGAATGCGGAAGCGGTGGAGACTGGAGGTGACCGTATATAAAAATGAAACAATTCAGCACCCGATTTCGGGGATTTGTGAATGTTTTCAGGTAAGTGGGTTTTTCACTTAAGCTAGTTTCACTTAAGCGGGTTTCACTGTAATTTAAATAAAGTTTGTAAAAGAAAATTTAACAATATTTTTCCATTATAACATTAACATATATTTTTCCATTAAAAATGTGTATATAATGCTGCCCTGTTAAAGTCCGAAGTTAGTATATTTAGATAATTAATACATTATGACGCCTACTGGGCCCTGGTACCCGCTTGCTTGATCAAATATAGGATTTAGTGTGGGGTTGAGTTTTGGGATATGACTATGCTGTGGGAAAATGTATCGATCGGCACTTTAACGGGACAGCATACGTTAATGTCGACATTAACTAGTTAAGTTCCGGAATCTTGTTATTGGAATAAAATTCCAGACTTAACGATAACAAACACGTATGTACTTTTGGCTAGTGGAAATTAAGCCATAGTAAAATGTTTTGTTGTATAAAACAAAGGTTTTTCAGAAGTCCATTGTGTCGCTTATAAATTCCATTGCGACTCAAGAGTGTAGGCATCTAAATGAATCCACATGAAACACATTCGAAAAGTAATGTAATATCTATTACTAATATGATATTAATTGTATCCTTAAAAAACAGGTAACCTAGTAATTGTCATGGGTTCTCATTTTAAAAATTATTCAGTGGTTCATTAATGATAGAACTCTGAAGAGCTATAAATTACGTGGTGCTTATTGGACAGGCTGAGGGGTGTATATAAAATCGAAAACGAACAAAATGTAGAGATAACGCGGAAACCTTTTTCACGGAGCTCGGATAACTGAAAAAAATCTCATGAAGCCGGTCTCGGATAAGTGAAAAATATATTTTAGTAAAGACGACTTCGTGTCCGACTCAAGTTTTACTACATTTATCGAACTTAAACAGCTGAGAAACAACCTGTGGTAATCGTAATTTCCTTACGGTTATAAAACTTAGCACTTACATATGTGTCATATGAATGAAAGATTAAAAAAATTTAACAATTCAGCACCTGTTTAATTGTTACTTGCGATTTACATAGGAACTATAGGGCAAGTTTTGCATTTGACAAAAAAATCAAACTCGAGATTTTAATCAAACCTGATATAACGATGATATTGAGAAATAAAAAAGTGGGCAATTCCGTTTGTCGGTCTGTCTGTTTGTTCAAAGATTGACAGCTTAAACAGCTGAACTTATTTATCTGCAAACTTGATATTCAAGCGTTTTAGGTGATTGCCTCAAATAACAATTTTTAAAGGCTTGTAGCCCCAAGAATTACGCTACCTCTCATACAATTTTGTCTACCATCTAAATTATCTACCTCGAAAACGGCTCTAACGATTTTGGGCTTAATGTAGGGATCTTCATCAATCCAGCTGCATATCGTCTCATGATGTAGACGCTGCTGTTTTCGGATAGGGTGTCAACCCTAGCAGTACCCCTTTTGGTAGACCTTCCACCTCCAGCACCATTTCAAAACCTCCTTCGTGTGGGGGGGGGGGGGTAGATCTTGTACAGGAGAAGCTCCGCTTCCTGATGGCAGTGAGACTCCCACCGTGATGGGGATAAAATTATGATAAGCGGAACGCCGCGAGGATAGCGAACATTTTTGGCGACTTGCCCAAATCAGAGCTAAATTCAGAGCAATCCGCCAAACTTGCTTGGGCCGAAGGAATACTTAAACAGACCAGCGACGACTTAATGTCAAAGCGAATAAAGTCTTTCGAGGGAACCACACCGGAACCCAAAAGCCAAAAGGTGCACAACACCGTTACTGCCTCCTTTACAAGGAAGTATTTATCCTTCAGCGACTTGTTGAAGAACAAAACAATCCTCGCAGTTATAGGCAGGAGTAACGCAGACGGCACAATCAATTAAGACCATTGCCAAACGGTCTTAACAAAGCTCCAAGCCTCATACTGGACCCTTATGCTGGAAAACCCAAAGGAACCTGCAGTTTTCGAGGATGCGGGCTGAATGCGTACCAGAATACCGGCTGAGCTTACAGTTAAAGACATAATCCTTAAAATGATTCAATATGGTAACCCTGCCTTGCCTAAGCATGACTGGAAAGCTGCTAATCTCAAGCGGGCATCTCGCGAGCCCTTATCATAGTGATAAATACGGACTCGTTGGCTCTCATAGCGAAAACTCAAAGCGTGGTACGGTTTGGTTGGGCGACCATTACTCTAAAAATCTACTTAAAAAATGAGAACAGTGTACACACTGTACTTCCACCAGCTCGAGATGTTGCCTTAGCGAAGGAGTTTGCGGTGGATATTAAACCTCCTACAATGGAAGTAGATATACCGAGCACCTCGTCCGCGAGTTCGTCTTCTGGAATATCAAATTCACCATCCACTATAAGGTTCCAATCCTATACTTACACTCCGACATGGATGTAGTTGACTCCACACTCGAAACTTTTGGCGATGAAGAAGAGCTTCTACGCTCGGAATTTGAGTCCGTAGAAGATCTAGGCGCAACAGTTGTGGGTGCTGGTCCGGCTGACTGCAACCAAGATGATGCAGTTAGTTCAGATTAACACCCAATACAACAATCTGGCTTCGGCCTCCCTTATTATCTATACAATGGATAAAGGGTATCCGACCCATTGACAGAGCTGATTTTTCTCATATTAGGCAGCAGAGTAATAAACTCAACCCTGGAGGACTACTCACAATGAAAGTATGTCAGCAGAGGGACTCCACAAGCTGGTGTTTTATCCCCACTTCTAAGGAACACAGTGGCAAACGAAATGCTGATATACCTGGAAGCATCAATCGACTAAAAAATTTGGCAACCAAATGTAGTCTGGATGTAAGCCCTGCCAAGTCAGAACGTGTCCTCTTCACTAGGAAATATAAAATTCTTTCTCAGATGAAGCCAAATATCTAGGTCTCATACTAGACAAAAAGCTTAGCTGGAAATCCAATATATAAGAAAGAGTAAGAAAATCAACAGTTGCACTCTTCTCTTGCCATTTGGAATTAATGGGGCTTATCCCCACAGATTACCCATTCATTGTACACAGCGGTCGTCAGACCGATACTTACTTATGGGGTAGCAGTATAGTGGACTGCATTGGACAAAGCCACATATTGCGACAAATTAAATGAGGTCCAATGGTCAGCCAGCTTATATATCAGTAGAGTACTCGGCTGCCCTTGACATACTACTTAACCTTACACCCCTCGATATTTTCAGCAAACAAGTGGTCGCTGGTACTGCTATTACTGTCAAAGCCATCTCTCAATTGTCTAGCAATTTGATAGGCCATTCTAATGTTCTAAACAAGGTCGGATCAGAACAAGGACGATCCGACTACACCACTCACAAGCTAATCTTCGAAAAGAACTTCCAAGTTACCATCCCACCAAGATCAGATTGGGAGGATGAGATGTTCTTTAAAGATGAGTCAGCCCACTTTTATACAGACGCTTCAAAATCCGAAGAAGGAGTGGGTGTGGGTGTGTACTCAGGCAGACTAAATCTGAGTCTCTCTTTCCGTCTCCCTGACTATTGTAGCGTGTTCCAAACGGAAATTCTGGTGATAAAAGAAGTTTTATTCTTGGTAAGGGAAAACGTGATATCCATATCGGATATCCGCATATTCTCTGACAGTCAAGCAGCCCATAAATTACTTGGCGCTTTTTCCACAAACTCTAGACCTGCCCGCGACTGTCGATCATATCTAAGGGAGAAGCAGAACAGTTTAACAATCCCCTGATATGGGTGCCTGGGCATAGAGATATTTTGGGAAACTGCAAAGCAAATGAACTCACCAATAAAGGAACCCAAATACTTATTCTACCTAAAATTGAAGAAATCGGTATGCCTATCGCTACAAGCAAACTCTTGTTACATCAAAACTCCATAAAACAAATAAATTTTAGATGATCAATCATCATTACTTGCCTGACTAACAGAAATCTGGCCAGCAATGTACCCAAGATGCTCAAAAGGTCTACTCTCGTTGAGCAGGAAACATCTTGGCTCCGTAATAGGTCTCGTAACTGGACACTGTTTAATTGGCAGACACCGCAAAAGACTTGGATTTTTTTCCAATGACTTTTGTAGAAGGTGTATGGATGTGGAAGACTAGGAGACTATCTATCCTCTTCTTTGCTTATGTCCTGCTTCCTCCCAAGGACGTAAATTGCACCTGGGGGAATACTTTTTTGATGACACCAGTGATCTTAGACACAAAGATTCACCACACCGCTTCATTAGAGGCTCCAATTGGTTTGATTTAAAAGTAAATTTCTCTTCATGTGGTATGGCAATGGCCCTATCTGTGGTACTTGTTTTCCTGAGGGCCACTTTAACCTAACCTCCTTCGAATTCTAAGTAATACTGCATATCGAAATTTTCGAAATCATTTTTTTTTTCTTTTGAAAATCCAATATTTCGAAACGGATGACGATTTATTTGCTAACTTATATTTCTAAGCTCATAATAGCCTGATTTTATTTTTCCGTGGTCCTGATCAGATCATCTATTTCTTTGCGTTGCAACAATAAAATTAAATCCTTTTGTTGTTGTAAGTCAAATAATTAGATGATCTGATCTGGAGCAAGGGGAAAATAAAATACGGCTTAGCCATTTCCAGTTAAGCGATCTAGTTTGTATGAAAATATACACGGGGATATTAGTACGGGAGGCGACCATAAGATTACCTATTTCGTCGGGAGAGTCGAAGAGATGGGTATCAATCGATAGAAATTATTAGAACATTCACAAACCCACTGGTCGGGCAAAAGTTTTCAGGAAAATTTTTAGCGTGAGACGGTCACTTCCGGTACCGATTTTTTGATGAGTACTTCTTTCATGGGGGCAGTGAAAACACTTTTTACTAGTGGTAAGAGTTTGCATGCAGAATTTAAAACAATTGGTCGGGCGAAAAAAATTAAGGAATAAATGCTTGACCAACCATTTCAAAAAACCGTTTTTTTATTTATGAGAACCTATATAGTGGGCAATATTGGTATCGAACGAAGGGTTAGACTGTCCCCTTCACAAATCCGGTGGTCGGGCCAACTTTTATAGGGAACAACTTGCCGCCCGACCACTTTTAAGAGAAAAAAACGATTTTTTTGGTTAAATTGAAAAGTCAAAAGATATCTTTATGGTAGACAAATTTATATAAAATTAGTGCTGAAAGATAGTCTTATTGGCTCTCTATAATGTACTCGAAGCACTATTTAAACTATTCATTTAGCCTCAAATATGATTTTTTTATGAATTAAAAGCTTGATTTTTAAAAGGATCACTTCCAAAGCATTCTGTATAGCGTAATTTAATTTGCTTTTGTGTTTTGGAATTCGAAAGCACTCAAAACTGAAGTTGATATTTCAATTGAAAGAAATATTAAAAAATTACGGTTATACTTACACATATATGTTATAATTTTTTATAAAGCCAATAACTTTTACGAGTTTCACTTCTAGTCCAGGAAAATTAGACATTCACCTTGAAAAAATTCCGACAAAGCTGAATTTTGGTGGAGAGCTTCATTTTAGTGTCCTAAGCATTTCCCAAAAAGAACCTTAAATTTGGTGCGGAGCAAAAATTTTAAGGGGGTGTAGGGGGAAAAATTCATTTTTTTTGTCAAATTACTCGAAACCTATAGATTCTTTTGAGTATCGATTACTTCAGAAATATAGTATGAATGTCCAAAGTTTGACAAAAATTGTTGTGAAACGTCGCATAATTTGTTGAATTATCCACCCGAAGAAAAATTTCGGCAACGGAATCAGTTTACATCAAACGTCGAATTGAATTTAAACAAAATATATCATCACCACTTACCGAATCGCAAGCTCTCTCAAAATTTTCAATTAATTTACGGGCATCACAAGCTTCATCACCAGCAAACGGTATGATGGTATGTTGAATATCTTCAAATTTTGGGAGAAGAAAAATATTCGGACTAAGAGCAAGTTCTTGTTGCAATTGTTGCAAACGTTGACGTTTTTCTAGTATTCTCAAGTGTATATCAATTTCAGCTTCCTCTGCTGTAAGAGATATAATCTGATTTTCTGATGCAGGTTCCCTGACTTGATTGTTGTTTCCAAGTTCTGTTTGGCTTATCAAAGGCTTAAGTGCATCTCTTTGACTATTTCCGGAATTGTTAGAATTTTGAAAATTCTCTTCTTCTAGTTCAGAAAGTTTGTATTCATACAGCTTTTTTAATTGTGTATAAGTGGCAGTTGATGAAAATTCTATTTTATGTTTTTCAAGCCAATTTTGCAACTCGGTTCTGTTCATATTTTTTCGTTTATTAGTCGTACGGATGTCTGAATATTCAAGATTTTCAAAAGAATCCCACTTCTGAAGTTGTTAGGATGATTTTTTTTTATTATAAAATATTAATTTCTTAAAACAATCTTATTCTCTGTATTTATTATTACTAAATGATTTTTTCTTATTAATTTGATGACAAAAAAATGATAAATACTAAAGTATTTAAAAAAGTAAAAGTAAAATATAAAGTATAATTGTAACAAACTCTTAAAACATATGTGAATTATATTGTTTTATGAAAAAAAAAAACAGAAATAAGGGCTTATTCGTTTTACCCTCAGATGTCCATTGTGAATGAAAACTTTTTTCATCAATTACAACGTTGATTGTTCAAAATTCGAGTTGAGAAGAAAAAAAAATGGAACTAGTACCACTTATTGTCGTTTTCCGTTTGAAATGAGCAGAAGTATTGGTTTTGCTGTTGCATATGGCTGCTGCTATTCAACCCCGATTAAATATTGATGTGAATTTGGAGTTACCCTAGTCCATTTGGTCACCCTTTTTTCCTTGGGTTTCTGTTGAGGTGCTTTTGATTTGAGAGCTTTAAAAATAAAATGCACGACTGGATCGCACGTACTTGCTCTTATGTTCCATCATATTATAATGCAAAAGATTCTTAATAGAAACAGCTAAATGTATCTTTAAAGTGGTTTTTCGCTTAATTTTGTATAGGTATATACAAATCTTAATTTTTTTCTAAAAAAAAAATTGGAAGGAACATTTTAAGTATTTAATAATATAAATTTAAAAACAAAAACTAAATTTCAGGAAAAATCATCCACCCGTTTTCGAAATATTGAATTTTCAAAAAAAAAAAAAAAATATTTTGTTTTCAAAAATCCAAAAAAAAAACTATTTTTATCGAAAATTTTGAAATGCAGCATTATTTAGAGTTTGAAGCAGCTTCTTCATTAAAAATTTGGTCGCAGTCCGTTAAGCTGTTTCTGAGAAAGTCGAAAATCAATAAAATAGTTGTATGGCAGGTGCCGTTAATAACAAAATATTTTAAAAAAATTTAGCTAAAATGTAGACCATACCCAAGGTATTACACACACCAATTATCAAAATCGTTGGAGCCGTTTTCGAGATAATTAAAATGGTAGAAAAAATTGTATTGCAAGTACCGTTATTTTTTGGGCTAAAACAACGATTCAAAAATCTATTTTGGACACTCACCTAAAACGCCTAAGCACCAAGTTTGAGCAAAATTGGTTCAGCCGTTTAGACTGTTGATCGTTCTACAGACAGACGGAGGGAATGGCGGGACCTACTTTTTGGTGTTCATCATCATATCATCGTAATGTCAACTTCGATTAAAATCTCGAGTTCGATTTTTTTCCAAATGCAAAACTTGCAATATAGTACCTATATCACAATTAAAAAAAACTTTTTAATGATGAGTGTTATCGTGGAACGATTTCATTTATTGCACATCTTTTAATGTAAATGTATTAAATTAATTAATGTATACAATTTTAACCTGTTTTCTTTGAAGAAGAACATTATTTGCATAGATTTTCGTAGCGCGCGGTCAATTACTATGAAGTAAAGTATTTTTATGTGATTTTTTTTATAAAGTGTATTGTTTTAAAGTTTTGTGCAATTTGAGTTTTAAAGAGGGGGAGTTTTTCTAGAATAGTTTGTAAGGTTTTTTTTTTGAAAAGATGTACCTACTTATTTTAAAGTTTTGTTCCATTTTGTAGTTTTAACTCGTGTATTATTGAAGAGGTGTGCTTTTTTTTAGAGTTTTGTGCAATTGCTTCGAAATGGCTTTGAAAATTTCAAAAGATTTAAGATGCGAAAAAAAAAGAAATTGTTGACGCGACAAAAAAATTCATAAAAATTATCAAAGTAAAAAATAAAAGTGATTATACCTAATGGGATAATCTTCAAAAATGCTCCTCTTATCTGACTTCACGGTGGTGTGTGAAAATATAAATGTGTTTTAATTCTTATAAATAAAACAATTAAATAAAACTTCCCATCTTACAAAGGGAGGCGGTAACCCTACATTACATTTTCCTTATTTTTTTTTTATTTATTTATTTACATCAATTAGAGATAATTAAATCTACAATTAGACTACAAAAAAGAGATAAATAGGTATAACATTTAACATCTAACAAAATTACATTAAGTATTTAATACAATAAATTGTGTAATCATAATTTGATTAATCAATTTGAAAAGAACAAAATTAAATTAATTTTTAAAATGTATCTGCTTTTATGAAAGTTAAAATCAATATAATTTGAAATGAGATTAGTTTCTCTGACACAACGAGTTATTGGTTCATTACGAGCATAGTTTACTCTGTGTTCCTTTTCTCGGAATAGACAACGTTCTCTTATCTGACGCGACGGAGCATACAAATCAATCAATGATAAAAGCATAGGGCATTTGATATGATGTGACAAAATATCACTAATGAACATTACAGACATCATTTTTCTTCTATTTTCGAGAGATTGAGCTCCAAGAAGTTTACATCTAGTTGCGTATGACGGGATTTCGATGTTCCAACCTAATTTCTGGATTGTATACCTTGTAAATTTTCTTTGGATCATTTCTATTCTGTTTGAATAAATATTGTAGTAAGGATTCCAAATCACACAGCAGTATTCTAAGTTAGACCTAACATAGGCATTATAAAGAGATTTAAGGGCGTAAGGGTCCTTGAAGTCTTTTGTATTTCGTTTAATAAACCCTAGCATTGAATAAGATTTAGCTACAATAAATTCTATGTGCTTGGTAAAACTTAGTTTTGAATCAAATATTACACCAAGATCTTTTTTCTCCAAAACTCTTTCAAGAACAAACGTGTCAACTGTGTAATCAAATGTAATTTTTGAAAAATTGCGACAAAAAGAAAAAATTTGGCATTTCTTAACGTTCAAGAGTAATTGGTTAGTTGAGCACCATCCTGTCAACTTATGGAGATCGTCTTGTAAGAGAATACAATCATTTAAAGATTTAACGCATCTGAAAAACTTCAAATCATCTGCAAATAGAAGCCTACTGGAGTTCAGAAAGATATCAGCCATGTCATTAATAAAGATTAGGAAAAGAAGGGGGCCAAGATGGCTACCTTGGGGGACACCCGAGGTTACTACAATTGGATTTGACAGCACTTGATCTATAGAAACAAACTGTATACGACCCTTTAGATAGGATTTTAGCCATTGCAACATGTTTGAGTGAAAACCAAATAGTTTCAATTTTTCAATCAATATCCTATGATTGACTCGATCAAAAGCTTTCGCAAAATCCGTATAAATAACATCAATTTGGTATCCTTCTTCGAGTTTATTTAAGATGAAATTGGAGAAAATTGAAAGATTAGTGGCTGTAGATCTACCTGCAACAAAACCATGTTGAAATGGTGAAATATGCTCCTTAAGAAGAAATGTCAATTTTCCACATATAATTTTCTCGAAAAGTTTCGGTATACTCGATATTTTACAAATAGGACGATAGTTGGTTACTTCCTGTTTTGGGCCAGTTTTATGAATTGGAGATAAAAATGATTTTTTCCAAACTCGCAAGGGAGGTGTTGAAAATGTAAAAAAGGGGCACAGATATAGCAGATGCACATTTTTTTAAAATAATTGGTGGAATTTCATCAGGGCCTGGCTTACAATCACTATTTAAACTTAATAGACCTTCTTCGATTTCGGATATATTAATATCTAACTGACTAATGTCAACCTTATAATTTTGATTATTTAAATCAGCTCTACTTAAATGATCTAAATTAGATTTCGTATAGTTTGATTCAAAATAATGGGCAAACGAATTACAAATATTGGGAAGATCCGAATATGTTGACCCAAGGTACTTCATACTACTAGGAATACCATTGGACATTTTTTTACTTTTAATAAATGACCAAAAACATTTTCCATTTGTTTTTATGTTCGATTCAATTGACAAAATGTAATTTTTATAAAGAAATTTGTTAAGAACATCGAATTCCCGCGCTAACCGAACGTAAACCTCTTTTAAGACAGTATTATTTTCGCAAGTGCGTATCCGTTTGTAAGCTTTGTTTTTTCTATTACTTAAGCTAGAAAGCCTTTTATTAAACCAAGGAGGCTTTGAGTTTTTATTAATTTTTACCTTTGGTACATTCATATCAATTGCCGCTTTCAGATTATCAATGAAAAAATTATAAAATTGAATTAAATTCATAGAACTATAATTTAAGTGCCACGGTATACCCGACAAATAACTCGCAATGTCTGAGTAATTAGCTCTTGCGTAATTAAACTTAAATTTACAACAATTTGTACTTTTGAAATAGTCATAGAATGAAAAATTAACATTAAGAGCCAAATGGTGAACAGAGTTAGGAAAAATAGGATTAAGTGATTCATCAACTGATATATTTAATTCTCTATCGACAAAAACAAGATCCAGAATACGATTTAAATTATTTTTGTAACAATTAAGTTGAATCAAGTCATAACTTGCAAAAGAATCAATTAATTCACATTCAAAATCTGTATTAATATTAAATGAAAACAGTTGTAGCTCTTCGGGATCAAAAACCCATTCAACATTTGTAAGATTAAAATCTCCAAGAATAATTATATGTTCATTATTTTTTAGTTTTGATAAATAGAAATTGCAATTGTTTACATGAATTTTATACAAGTCAAGTGAGCTTCTAGGTGGAATATAACTTACAACAACAAATAATAATTTCCTTCATATTTGGGTCAATTTACAATAAACACATGGAAAACCCTGTGAGAGCTTTATTAAATGACTGATTTAGACAATCCACTGTTTCCAGAATGAGAGGCACATGTCCTTACTAGCCTACACTGCATATTTTTCTTGTGCAGAGTATAAGAAAAATGTTTGGCAATATGAGAAAGCCAACTGGGACGGTCTCAATAATTTTTTCTTTCGGTAGTGACGTAGATAAAAGCGCAGATATAATAACAAATTGAATTCTTCACGGAATGAGAAACTTTATCCCGAATAAGGCGAAATCTATAAAATTGAAAGAAAATGTATGGTTTGATTTTAGTTGTAAGGAGGTTAGTAGGGTTCGAGAAGTAAGTTTCCGGAATTATAAGGCCAACTCTACTGAGGAAAACCGGAATAAGTTCCAACAAGTTAGAAAGACTGGCAAAGTTTACATTCAGAGAACCGAGTTTTGCATGTCCAAAAACTTGGCAAAAATACTACAATGTCCTAAAGGTAGTAAACATTTTTGGTAATTTGTAAAAAAAATATTCGAAATTAAATTTCGTCTTGCGTTCCGACGCTCGTTTTTAATAACAACCCTTTTGTCAGCTCTCGTGAAAAAGCCAATTTGTTTACAGAGGTGTTTACTGTCAAATCTTGAATGAATTTTCTTCCCTACTCGTGTAGTTTCTAGACTTTACCGGATTGTATTCCTCCATCTGTCCTATTAGATAGATAGATATATAATTTTATTTCATTAAAAGGTTTAACAAAAACATTTTATATACTGGTATAAAAATTAATTATGACAATAACATAAAGTTGCCTGTCAGGTTTTAAATTTGACGATAAGCAAATTAGTGATTTGAACGAAAAAATTATTATAAAAATTCATTTAGTATAAGATAGCGATACTTCAGTGACGCTTTTAAAAACTTATAGAGATTAAAATAGCAGCTGCCATTTAAAACATATAAAAATTGTGTGCGTGAAAGTACGTCATTTCCAAGAAATATCCTTCTATACATTTTGAAAATTGGGCAGATTCCAATGAAGTGATATGTATTTTCAGAGGCGTCTAAATTGCAAGGTGTGCATAAACCATTTGTATCTCTTTGGAAGGATCTTCCATTTAGACTTAGAAGTCCACAGCGAGTTTTTAGGTTAAGGGAAATCATATCTCGAGGGTTTGAGCCATGAAAGTAGTTTGGTGCTTCAGAGTAAAGCAGATTACAGTAATCATCATGGAATTGGGGCTGATTAGCGTTGCTGATAAAACTATTCCAATGTTTTTCCTTCAGCTTAGACAAGAGGATCTTATGCAGTTCTTGCCATTCATTTAAATTTGTGGTGAAAGAAAAGTCCATTGACGTGAAATGAAAAACATCCAGCCAATCCTTGGGCCAGACTATCTTCCTACTAGTTATAGCTTCTGACAAGATTCTTGGTAGCCTGCCGTTTGGAAGATGCAGTGTTTTCCGCATAAAAGAAAAATGCAAGTCTAGGGTCGTTAAAAAAGCTTTAGGAAGTCCAGTTTCAATATGTAAGGCATAGTTTGGTGTTGTTTCTGGTAGGAGAAAACATCTTTTAATGAAAAATCGTTGCAACTTTTCAACTTATGTGTGTTCTCTATATCCCCAAACTTGAACACAGTACAACATTATATATCTCGTTGCAGCATCGTGAATTTTAAATTTTGTTGAGTGTTGAACTGATCTATTTCTAAGCGGCTTGGACCATATAGCGTTTATGGAATTTTTTGAGGATGCAAGTATATTATTTAAATGTTCGTTCCAATACATATTGTAGTTGAAAACAACTCCCAGATATTTATAATGGTTTGATACAGTAGTCTCCGTGCCGTTGAAAAACCATTTCTCACACGTAGCTCTACGTCTTCCGTTTCGAAAAATGACTATTTCAGATTTTCCAAGATTTACTTCAAGATTCCACTTGATGCAGTATAATTTAAAGCTGTCAATAAGTTCTTGTAGCTTGGAAGGATTATCGGAAAGCAACACAATGTCGTCGGCATATAATAGGCCATTAATTCCGAGACCATTAATAGTTAACCCAAAGGGTAGATTAACATGCAAATCATTTAGATACAGAACGAAAAGCAGTGCACTCAAGACACAAACTTGTTTGACTCCTTTCTCGGAGCAGTAGAAATCTGACAAGCTTTGACCATTCCAAACCGCAGCAGACGTATTCATGTAAAGTGCTTTGATAATAGTTATCATTTTCGTAGAGATCCGTAGAGATTTCGTAGAGCAGAAAGTTTGTAAAATAATGCATTTCTGTTAATGTTATCAAAAGCAGCTTTAAGATCTATAAAAAACGCATATAGTTTCTTTTTTTGATTGAGTTGAAGTTGTACGAGGCAGGATAGGTTATAAACTTGATCAACAGTAGAATAGTTAGATCTATATGCAGCCTGCAATTCATTTATTATTTTGTTTTCTTCTAACCAAGTCGTTAGTCTACTTATACTTAGAAGAACAGTGGTAAATAGCTTATGAAGCGTGTCAAGGAAGGACAGTCTTCTATAATTAGATACCAAGTTTACATCTCCTTTCTTAAACAGGGGATATATAATTGATTTTTTAAATGAGCCTGGGAGAGTTGCAGTTTCAAATATTTTAAGAAATAGTTTATGAATTTCAGTGACTAGAGATGGGCTTGTATTTTTATAAAATTCGAATGGAATTCCATCCATACCTGGGGTTTTATGATCTTTTGACGAGGATGATGTAGAATAAACTTCTTCAAGCTCTATTGTGCGGTCCATCTGAGGTGTTAGTACTTGAGGTGAACAGGAACTGATAGCAACATAGTTTGGCAATAGTGACAGCAACTTTTGAAAATATATGCTGAATTCAGTAGCTGATAAGAATGGTGGCATGTTGAAACTGACGCTTCGTATCTTTCTGGCAATCTTCCACCACTCTCGGTTCTACAGGTTTCAAGATTGTATTTTCTAAATGCTTTGAGGTGTTTAAACGCACTTTTCCTAGCTGAGTCACAAGCTAAATCAAACCAAAGCTTCTTGGGCTCGAACTTGATTTTTTGGGTGACAGGTGCACCGTTTGCTTCATATATGCAGCATTTGATACTATTACAATGCTCTTCAATGCAATTGGTGTTTGCAAGTTTTGACGGTACAAGTAACTCAAGTCTTGTTTGATAAGAAGTGTGTCTCTTTTCTGACCACTTTATTCGCGGAATGGCGCACAAATCATTCTTATGCATGCTCGATTCAGAAGATTTTATGGAACAAATCAGTGACATATGATCAGAGAAAGTTTCGCTACCTACACAAAAATCCAGTATCATATTTGATGCAGCGTATGAAGGGCAGCAGTAGTCGATAACCGAAGATCCCCTTCTACTTACAAACGTGTATTCACCAGCTTTGTCTTTGAATCCTTTTCCATTTAGGATGTATGCACCAATATTATCAAGAAATTCTATAAACGTCTTGCAGTTACTATCGCAGGTTGAATCCTTAGAGCTTCTTAATTCTTCAACATTAGCTGGAGGAATGGAATTGTAGTCGACTGTACCTTTCGTACCAGTTCTTACGTTAAAATCGCCACCAAGAATGAAATTGCTCAAGTCAGATGTCGAAAAAAAGTTTTTGAGAGATACAAAGTCTCTGTTCCAATGACTACAGTTTAAATATAATGGAACCAAAGTCAAGTGATTCCCAGCAAAACACCCTTGCAAGATTACCACGTTTCCAAGGTTTGAAACTTTTAGTTTGTAGATAGATTCGATGTATTTTCTATCAAAGTGTAGTATCAAAGTGTAGTATCTGTCCTACTATACTCGTCTCTTTCCGAGTGGATGAAAAACAGCATTTGTCCAGCCTGTTCCTAAGATGGCGATTTTCTTCACCTCATAATTACCGTCCAATTGAACTTACTTACGTCCCTTCCTCCAATAGATTGTTTTGCTGACGATAGTACGCTCAGATTTTCATATTCGTTTTCAGATTGCCCTCCTTGTTCTTCGGATTTGGAACATTTTTTAAGTTTCTTAAATTATTCTATATCTTTGATATTAATTTTTACGTCGTTTTTTTATCCATAATGTCACAGGTTTTATGTATATTCCAGCATATTCATAAATGAACTTGCGTAAATACGTGTTTAGTCCTGAAAAGGTTTGGATTTCCTCTACTGTGGTAGGGATGGGACATTTTTTGTTTATTAGTTTCAATCTTTTTTGGGTTAGGTGTAATCCCTACCCAACTACGTTATTTTAACAAAGATGATTTTTTGATATGTTTAAGAGGAGAGTGTCTTAAGCTTTGTTTGACACTTGTCAAACACCTACAGTGGATCGTTTAGTCTCGCAGACACCTTTAAGATGTCATCTTAAAGGTGTCTGCTAGACGAAACGTTCTATTTGAATGAGTTCACAAAGTGCTGAATTCAGAGAAAAATCCGAGAAAAGTTAAAAAAGAGGCAAACTGATGCAAAGGAGTCCCAAAGGTAACCCTGTTTGAGAGTCAGTCGGTCCGGGTTCTACGTTCATCAAGTTGTCGTCCAAGTGTATGTGAATTGACTCATATGATTCTACTTTATATGGTTTGTTTACTTTTCTTATTAGTTTGAAATTGTTGTCAAATGATGAAATTGAATGTGGTTGTTCGTTGTTGGGATGATAAATGGGAGAAACTATTGCTTTATCTAATTCTCACTTTTTAATTGATCGAATGTGTTCCTTAAATATAATCTCAGCAGCTCTCCTTGTTTGTCCAATGTATTTTGTGTCGCAGTTTGAACAACAAATTTGATATATGCCACTAATTTTGATTTCAATTTGTTGTTATTGGTATGGACGGTATTCATTTCGGCTTTGGCGAAGACGTGTTATAATTTCTTGGTGACATTCGGAGCTAAGGGTAATGTGATACGACGGTTTTTGACTGTATCTATACTTTAATCAAACAATGTGCTTATGTTGCTTCGTTTTAACTTTTTTTGATTTAAAATAATCAGCTTACAAATTGCAAATTATAGGAACATCTCTAGTAATTGTATCTTGATATTCATACTACTAAGTAGGTAATCCAACGGATTTTCGCATTGAATTTAATTAGAGGTCACTTTCTATTGAAAATTTGTAAATTCGATTTAGGAATATATTGAGAAGATCGAATTCTCGCTGGAGTGAAGAAAATTATTTGTATCAAATGTATATAATTTGTTTATTCAGTTTTTGAGAGGTCAACCTTTAACTATACCATATATAGGTAAAGAATTATTTTTAGGCCACTTTCTAGGTACAAATTTATCAATTGTCCCTTCAGAACACTTACAAAAGTCCTTGTTTGGTTCGACTACCCAATTCAGATGAACAAAAAATGTTGTCCAACGAAAAAACCAAAAGATATAACGTTAGTTTTTGCTTTAATTAATGATAGAAATACACACTACCATATATGATGAATTGAATTTGCAATAACCGAGCTATAACATAGGTATCGCCATGTGCAAGGCGTTTCAGTGTCACAGATACTATTTCCTCTACACTTATTGGCACACGCCATGGTGTATTTAGTTTCTCAACAAACGGTCGTACTTTATCAATTATCATATACACAATTAAACTGCTCCTCCGAAACGTGAGCATAATTACGAAATAATTCGTCTCCCTCTGCGCGCGAAACTCTCGGAAGTATGGCGTTTTACTGATTTTCAGCACCACGTTCCCAGAATGGGCGCACACAAATAGACCTACGATTAGCCGCATTTCATTCAGTCACATGCTGCGCAATCCGTGGGATGATTTCCATTAGAGTTAATTGCCTCAGTTCTAATAATTCTTCCTCGCAAAAAATTTCCTCAGCGAACTCCATTAGCAGCTATTTTGGATACAAAAAATTAACGAAACCAAGCTCAAAGCGGCAAAAATGACACCCGTTTACACAGAAATCACTTCCAGAAAGCACTTTCAGAAAACACTTTTACTTGCGTGGTATGACGACCCGAAAAGTGATTTCAGAAATTTTGTTTTCTTGAAAGTAAAAAAGTCGATTCCAGAAAGCACTTTCCTTTCATAGTGTGATTGCTCACTTCAGCACTTTCACGAAAATTTCAAAATCGAAATTTTAGAAACGCTTTCTGAGAGCACTTTCCTTTCATTGTGTGCCTGCAGCCTTAGAAGCTTTTGATTCCATTTGTAGTACCTACATACATTTAAGAATTGGATATGAACAAAAATATTGTAAGCCTTATTGTTCTTAGCTTTGCAGAAGAAAGCGTTTTTAAAAACATGGGACAAAAATTGGCACAAATAACAATATTAAAAAACCGAAGAAGAAGGAACATGACTTTGAATATGAAACACTTTAGAACGATGAATATGGCATATTCCAAAAAATAAAAAATTTATTAATAAATTTAATTAAAAATGTTCTCACATTTGCCCCTCTGCCATTTTCGGGCAAAATCAATAACATAATAAAAACAATAATGCCAATGCCAACTTAACCGCAAATTGACTGTCGTTTTACTTTATGAACACAAGTGTAGGATTGACAGTTGACAGTTGAACAAGTCGGTTGTATTAAAAGTTAGCTCCTGTATTTTTATCAAATTTAATTAAAAGCAGTGTACCAATTCTCTAAATTTTGGCATAAAATAAGTAGTATACCTCCCTTAAGTCACTATCTTTGAAGTAAGTCTTTAGAATTTAAGTTATTATTAACTTCTTCGAAATATTACTGGCACTACTGGCAAAAGACATTTCAACCAGCACTAGTTAGCTTCATGAACAAACGAACTATTTGTCAAATATCGCCTGAAGCATCTCCAGGAACAAAGAGACTTCAAAGCACTGAAATGTCCGTAACCAATATGTCCATTATCGATCTTGGTCGACTTCTTGATGAAAAACTAGGAGAACACCTGCAGCATTTGGCAACAAAGACAGACTTGGACGAACTCTCTCGCAAAATGGCGGTATATAATGAAAAACAAGTGGCACTTGAAAAGAAAGTTGCTTTTGCAGAAGAGCGTTGTGAAAAGCTTGAGTCGCAAATTGAACACCTTATGCAGAAATTCACTGAAAAAAACATCATTGTGCACCTGCCACGTAAGGTTAATGTGAATCCATTAAACCAAGCGAAGGAGCTATGCCAGAATCTGTCAGAAGGTGGCGAAAACACTGTGGAATCAGTACGACTGACTCACAACAACAATAATAATAATAACAGTGAGATTAATCACTTGGTTGTGACACTAAAAAACAATTCTGATGTGTACACCATTTTAAAAGCCTCATCAAAACTAAAAAACACTGGAATAAGTATTCACAGGGATTATCCTACATCGGTTAGAAATAAGAGACAAAAGTTAATCAAGTTAAAAAAATCTCTATCCACCGAACGGCCTGGAACAAAATCGCAACTTCGAGATGATCGATTATATATTGAGGGTAAAGCATTTACTTGGAACTCCGAACATGGTTTGATATGCGGCAAAGAAAATGGTTTTGTTGTTTTGAATACAATTTTTCCTGATCTGAGGTGTGACATCGTAGAAGGTGCTGTCAACTCAGACAATAGAGATAAACGTCATCCACAGCTGGTTCAAAATATCTCTCATGATACTCGTATTGCAGCGCCATCTACACATTCAACACAACAACATAAAATACCGGGTGTATCTGAATCTTTACGAGTTAATATTTCTGAAAATTAAGAATTAGCCGTCTGTCAGTCGCTTAGTAATCTTAATAATAGTCTTAAATATTTAAATATTTTAAGTTATAATGTTAATGGTTTAAAAAGTAAACTATTGTTCTCTAACTTTTTTAATTTTGTTAAAACTTTTGATATATTTTTATTATTTGAAACCTTTATATTAAAAGAAAATTATGAATTATTTAACTGTAATTTTAACGAATACGAGTTGGAATGGGTTGAAGCGGTAAAAACAAATAAATTTGGAAGAGCAAGTGGTGGATGTATATATGGCTTTAAGAAAATATATAAAAACTTTTTGAAATTTGAAAGCATCGAAGGTTATAGCACTATTAGCTTAAAGTTTCGTAACACCTGTAAGCACCGTATACTTCCGGCATACATAAATTGCAACCACTGGGAAGATGATTTCAATATTTTGAATGACATCGTTTGTTCTAAGCAGGAGGAAAAATTGATAGTGATAGGAGATCTGAACGCAAGGATAGGAACCGAACAAGGATTCTTCAATGAAAATGGCCATCAGTCCCAATTAACCCAACGAAGAGCTTCGAAAGATACTAAAACTGATCGAAAAGGTAGATCACTACTTGATTTTGCTGATTCATACAATCTAACGATACTAAATGGAAGGTCTAGGAGTGATATCAAAGGAGAGTACACCTTTATAAGAGGTAAGGCATGCTCTGTAATAGACTATTGCCTTGTTGCTGATGATTGGTTTTACGAAATATCTGACTTTAAAATTTATGCATGGATTTTCTCCGATCATATGCCAATCTCTGTAACTTTGAATATGTCCAAAGTGAATCATTCGCTAGATACCAACGAACTCTTATGCCCCAGACTTATATGGCGAAACAATTGCAAAAGTTCATACCAAACAGCATTGAATTTGCAAATTAATGCATTGCAATCGAAAGGAGAAGTAGTATCGATAGAAAATATGCAAGATGTTATTCGCAAAGCAGCGCCGAAAGTTATCAAAAGAACTCATCAACTTCAAGCTAAGCAGCAATGGTTTGATAATGATTGTAGCCGAGCGAGAGATAAGGTATTTGCTTTTCTTAACCTATTTAGAAAGTATGATACCTGCTATTTTAAACAAGAGTATGTCAAAGAAAAAGCGACGTTCAAAGAAATTTGTTCGCTTAAGAAAGCTCAATATTACGAAGAAAAAGCACAGATCATAATTGGGAGTAGAAATACTAAAGAGTTTTGGAAAGCAGTTCGTATTTTAAATGGATCAAAGCTTAGGATTGGTTTAAACATACCCACATCGGATTTAAAAATACATTTTCAATCCCTTTTAAATGTAGAGAGGACAGCTCTACCTTTTCAGTATTGCGTCAATTACATCAATGATCAAAAAATGGACCGGCCTTTCACAATTACAGAACTAAGAGCAGTACTAGTTGAAATGAAGGAAGCCAAAACGCCTGGAGAAGATCAAATCACTCACGAATTTTATAAGTATTGTTCTGACGATTTTGCCAACTGTCTTTTACATCAGCTCAATGAATTGTATGACAATGATTATATCCCTCCATGCTTTGAATCATCAGTCATTCTTCCAGTTTTCAAAAAAGGAAACCAAAATGTGGTTGAAAACTATAGAGGGATTTCTCTACTTAATACAATACGCAAGATATTTGGAAGTATTTTGTATAAGCGCTTAAACAACTGGGTTGAGGACCATCAGATACTAAGTGAATTTCAAGCTGGCTTTCGTCAAGGATATTCCACAGTGGATCAAATTTTTACACTTAGTACTATTGTCGATATCAAACGCACGCAGAGTAAAAAAGTTTATGCTTATTTTATAGACTTTAAATCCGCATTTGACAGTGTTGATATAGATTTAATGTTTTATAAACTATCGGTATTAGGTCTACCATTTAAAATGTGGAAAACACTAAAAAAAATGTATACAAATTCCTCAGCAAAAGTTTGGGATGGGACCTCGTTGTCGGAAAGTTTTTTGACTCCAATGGGATTGAGACAAGGATGTATCTTGAGCACACTACTGTTCTCCCTCTTCCTTGATGATATAGTTTGTTATTTAAATGGCGGGATTGATATAAGAGGCAGTCTAATCAAAGTCTTGATGTATGCTGATGACATTGTGATGTTAGCCGACACTCCCATAAAACTTCAGATGATGATTACCAAATTGGAAGAATACTGCAAAAGATTTAACCTAACCGTAAATCGTGTAAAATCTCAGATAATGGTGTTTGGTAGAGGTAAGGGACTTCGGAGTGGTAATTTTAATTGGAAATTTGATGGGGTACCTGTAGAAATAGTAGACAACTACAAATATCTTGGCTTGATAATGACGCCGCAAAATAGTATGAAGTTTCATTTAGGAGAGAAACTAAAAAGTTCAAAAAATGCTATCAACTCTACTTGGTTCAGCTGCATGAAAAATAAAAATATTGGTCTACGTGCAAAATACCAGATATTTGAGGCTACTGCTCGATCAATTATGTTGTATGCAGCCCTGGTTTGGGGATACCTTCAATATGAGTCTGTCGAACAACTGCTTAGATTTTTTCTCAAACGAGTACTACACCTGCCCATGTCAACGCCCACATATATGTTACATATTGAAACTGGACTGCCAACAATATACATCACAACACTGAAACTACATTTCGACTACATCCTTAAAGTGCTTAACATGAATGTATCTCGTCTTCCTAAAATAGTAGCAACCTGTGCCTTGGAAAAAAAATCGTCATGTTTCGAAAAGTGGAAGGAATTGGCTGAGAAGACTGGATGTTCGCTCAATCTAGAAGCGTTTAACTTTCATCAAATGAAATCAGAGTTATACAATATTCTTCGGGTTCTGGATGAAAGTATGCACAAATCATTTATCGAAGAAGCACAATCTTCAATATTCAGAGTATATTATCCCAAGCTCGAGCACGATCTCAGCAAGATAAGTTATTTCGGAAATAACGAGAGTGTTAATAAATTATATACCATTTTTAAGACACGAGGAGAGTTACTGCCGTTAAATTTTATACCCCACCGCCCAGATCTCCCAATCCAATGTAGTATGTGTAATCTGAATACGCGTGAAGATATAATGCATTTTGTAGGAATATGTCCATTACTTAATGAAATACGAAAACTATACCTAGGAAAACCAATTTTCACAACGGAAGAAGTTATTTATCTTTTGAATGGAAATGATTGGTCGGCTCTTTTCAAATTTGTAAAATCCGCATTACGATATCGTAACCAAATTTTAAGAGAAGCATTTTAATTATAATAATTATAGGTAACTTGAGTAACTATTTTGTTAAATTACAATTATATTGTCAATCTGACAGACGGCTTTTGCCATGTCATATAAGATTTGTAAACCTTATGTAAATTCTTATAAATTATTGTATCTAATAAAATCTTATTCTAATCTAAATAAAAATCTAAAATCACAAGTGTAGCCATACTCATGCAGACCCTATGCTGTTTGTTAACATTTGTGATCGCAATTTTAGCAGTACTGCTCAAGTTTTACAATTACGAACTCAGCCTATGTCTGTACCTCTCTATAGCATATACATTTGCTTTTTAATCGATTAATACACATTTTCTGTCTCTGATGCTCATAATGTTAATTTTTTTGTAATAATGTCGTCGACATTTTGGTGAAGATTGGAAAATCTTCCATTCTTCCATCAAAAAGTGTAATTTTTCAATATACTATATTGAGTTTTTTTCTAATTTCTTGGTCTGCTGGTACTGATATTTTTTTATTTATTTATCTTAAAGGAATATTACAGATTACAGATATAAGCACTCCAAGAGATTAAATTAAATAGTGAATAAATACAATAGTTCGAATTTAAAGTTATTACGATTAATATTAAGAAAATCAATGCTTGTAGACACTTCATTGAAATATACAATGGATCTTGCTAAAGTTTCATTACGACCATAGTTTGTCATATGAGTTCCTTGTAGAAATACTCTGTAAGAATACTCTAGCTCTCATAAACCTAGCGGTAACATAGATAGGTACTAAAGCAGGAAGTGATGGAGATTTAATACGATAGCATAGTAAGTCTCTAATCAGCATTACACTATGAATTTTTCTTCTTGATTGTAACGACTTTATTCCAAGTAATTAGCATCTTACCTCATAGCCAGGACTAAATTTCCAACCAATTTTTTTAAATATATATTTCGTGCATCGTCTTTGAATTTTCACAATCCGATCAGAGTGGACTTTATATATGGGACTCCAAATAACATCTGCGTATTCCAAAAGTGATCTGATAAGTGATGTATACAGGGTTAATAATACAAATGGATTTGTAAAGTCTGTTGCATTTCATTTTATGAAACCTACTAACAAGTTGGCCTTAGGGACCAAATAATCGAAATGACTTTTAAAAGAAAGAGAGTAATCAAGAATAACACTTAAGTCTTTAATACTTGAAATTCTATCTAAAGCCACAGATTCAATTCTATAGTTGAATAGCAAACATTCAGATTTTCTGGAAAAAGAAATAGCATTACACTTTTTTGTATTCAATTTTATGCCATTGATGTGACACCAATTTGACAGAGAATCAATGTCAGACTGAATAAGTTGAAAATCATTCAAACTAGAATCTTTTAAAAATAATTTCAAATCGTCTGCCTATAATAGGATTTACAATGTTCAAAGACGGATACAATATCATTAATGAAAATTACGAAAAGGAGCGGACCCAGGTGGCTACCTTGTGGGCCACCTGATGTACACTGAATTTCCTTTGAATATGTACCTCCAAACTTAACTCGTTGTGTTCTACCAGATAAATACGAGGATAACCACCGAAGTAATTGACAATGGAAGCCGAAAATCTCAAGTTTTTTTAGAAGTGTTTCGTGGTTCGCCGAATCAAAGACTTTGCTGAAGTCAATGTAAACTGCGTCCACCTGAAATTTTTGTTCTACAGCATTAGAGACGTACAATGTGAAATAGGTCAGATTTTTTACAGCAGATCGCCGGACACGAAACAATGCTGAACTTCTGATAAATATTCACTTGTAAGAAAATCAAGCTTATTTTACTATATTTTCAAATAATTTGGGGATTGAAGAGAGTTTACATATACCCCTATAATTCTCAACATCGTTTTTGGAACCAGATTTATAAATAGGGACCAAGTAAGACAGTTTCTATTTTTTACCCGTACGTCGATGGATCGAAGGCTTTGCCTGCAGAACCGAAACCTGAGGAGGAAGCAGCGTGGAAGGCAGCAGACAGTAAGGCTTTAGCTACAATTCTGCTTAGTGTGAAGCCGTCAGAGTTAATTCAACACAGCAAAACTTCGAAACAAGCATGGGTCGTGCTTCGCGAGACGTACCAGCCAAAAGGGCGTGCAAGTATGGTAAATTTATTTACGCAGTTGTTACAGGGAAAATGTTAGAAGGGCAGTCCATGCAGAATCATATTAACGAGTTTGCAAGTGTAGTAGAAAAATTAGCCGAGATTCAGGTGGTTATTCCCGAAGATCTTTTGTCAATAATTTTATTGTGCAGTTTGTCTATTCTTACGATAAATTTTATACTTGAATAGAGAGCCGTTACACTCTGCCATCTGTAACGTGATTAAAATCCAAGCCGTTAGAAGAAGAGCGGAGTAGGTTGAACAAGAATCATCACGAGAACAAGTTTTTGCGTTAAAATCACAAGGGAATAACAGTTCGAACGGTAGAGGCAAGTGTTACAGTTGCGGTAAACGTGGACATTTCGCATTAGAATGCAGACTGAAATCACGAGCACGTCAGTCGTCATCCTTCGGTCTCTATTCTTCAATCGATGAATCCATGCTGCAATGGAACGAATGGTGCCTAAAGAGAGGTGCGACGTCACACATGTGTTGTAACAAAGATTTATTTATTGAGATTATTGAAGAAGTGGCGCGTGAAAAAGTACAACTGGCGAACGATAAATTCGTTTTATCGAGTGGAGTTGGAACAGCCCGATTGACATTCAGTGAAGGTCAAATATTTTTGAAAAACGTTTTGTTCATTCCAGAGTCACAAGGAAGCTTCTTCTCTGTGAGTAAAATTACAAATAACAATTTCACTGTTGACTTCACACAAAAACCCGCGATTGTTAAAAACTCTAAATAACATATTGTTTTGCGAGCATTTAAAAGAAATCAAAGTTACATCGTTGAACCTCAAACGGAATCTATTTTTTTCCAATCTAGTACGCCAGCAAACAGCTTGAATAAGTGGCATCAAGTCTCCAACGACTTCAAGAAAACGAAATGGTCATTGGTATGAACGTGGAACCATCTAAAGATAACCTGGATTGTATCGTCTGTGCAAAGCGGAAATTAACTTTGCAAACCGTTTCCTAAACAATCGTTTAAACTGAGTAAATAGTTGCTAGAATTTGTGCATACCGACGTCTGTGGACCGATGAGGATCTGCTGGGGGAGGCAGGTATTTCATCACATTTATTGATGATAAGTCAAGGAGAATCCACGTATACTTTTTGAAGAAAAAAGATGAGACTTTCAAGCGTTTAAAAATATGATTCAGGTTCAAACTTCAAACAAAATTAAATGTTTATGAAGCGACAATGGACGCAAATTTGACAATAACAATTTTGATCGATTTTTTGCAAGAACAGGGAATCAAACGTCAACTTTCAACGCCGTATACGCCCCAGCAGAATGGGGTGGCTGAGAGAGCTAACCGGATACTGGTCGAAATGGCCCGATGTTTGCTGCTGGAGCAGAGTCTTCCAGAGTACCTTTGGGCAGAAGCGATTAACACCGCAACTTATTTAAGGAATCGGTCACCATCGAAGGTTCCAGGTAATTTCACTCCATATGAGTTATGGACAGGAACAAAACCTTGTGTTTCGCATCTATAAATTTTTGGCTCACGAGCTATAGTTTTGGACAAAAAGCCAGGTCAATACAAATTTGCTGCGAAAGGACGCGAGCTGCTAATGGTTGGATATTCGGAGGAATACAAAAGTTATATACTTATTGATCCGATAACAAGGAAGGTGGAGAGGAGTCGCGATGTTAAATTCTTCGAAAATTTCCAAAGCCATGTAATTGATACCCAAACTTTTTTATTTGCAGAGCCTGATGAAAAGCACTTACGAGAAATTGAAGGTGAGGACACATCAAATTAGGACTGTAAAAGCAACGACATAATGAGTACCCGTATCTATAAGTACTTTAAGTCTGAGTACCCGTTACTACAATATCGTTACTTTCGTTATACTCATTTCTGTATATTACAATGGTAAAAAAATAATAGGCTTTTTGTACCGGAAGGTGTTACGTACATTTTGCTCGGTTTAATACAATGGACTATAAAGATGAACACAACAATGCAACATACGTATAAAGAAAAAGGAATCATTGAAATAAAATCAATTAGATTTATTTATTTATATATTAGGTATATTAGAAGAAATATAGTTACTAAGCATAAAAGTAACATCGAATTATAGCTATTTTTTAAAACGAAAAATCAGATAAAAGCCTACTTTAAAATAAACATTTTTTTAATCAAAATAAAACATTTGATCGCATTAAACAATGAATACATAAAAAAAATGAATTAGATGCTCTAAATATGTTTAAGAAAAGGAACACAAACACAAAATATCTATAGTCTATACCCTTTCGTTTCCAATAAATTAAATGCAACTAAATTCAAAACAAACATTAAATAATACAAAAAATCGCGGGTAGGTTTTTTCAACCTACACGCGCCACCACAATCATACATTTCTTCATTTTCAGTGAATACGCAAATGTTTGGTTTGCATGCGAAAATACCTACTTCTCCATCTATCATTTCATCCGCATGTCCGTTTCCATACTTAATACCTATTCGTATTTCGTATTAGCATATCGCATCGTATATACGGATGTTTCAAGTGCATGTTACATGGTTTCCACCTTCCAACAGATACCGAAACCATGCGAGTAACGAAATCGTACGAGTAACTAGATTGGTTAGTTAGTAACGTTTCGTTACTCGGTACTGAATTGAATACCCGTAACGAATGCATACGATTCGCTTCAGCCCTACATCAAATGAAGCACCCAAAAACACGCAAGATCGAACGAAATCACCAGATTCACCAAACAAAAGATTCGTCGTTGGCCCTGGACGTCCAAAAATTATTCGAAGTGGTAAGTCCGGAAGACCATCCAAGCAGTACAACATGGTTGAAGCAGTCAACATTATTAAACAAGGATCTTCAATTCAGTCATCCGTCGAGGAAGCGAAGACGTGTGATGATGCTGCTGAAGGGAAAAAGGCCATGCAGATGGAGTCTGATGCGCTCATGAACAACGAAACCTGGGAGCTGGTGGATCGTCAAACGAATGACCAAGTACTCGGATGTAAGTGGGTTTTTAACCTGAAACGAAAACCAGATGGATCGATAGAGAAGTATAAGTGTCGTCTGGTGGCAAAGGGATGTTCGCAGACCTACATGATTAATTTTAGTGAAACCTTTTCCCCCGTCGCGTCGTGCGTTTTTCGACAATTAGATTGGTATTTGCTATTGCAGTGGCGTACGAACTCCATGCACACCATTTATATATCCAATCTGAAGGATTTGTGGATTCAAACATTCTGAAAAGGTTTGTGAGCTGCGTAAGTCGTTGTATGGTCTTAAACAGGCCGGACGGCAGTGGAACTGCAAATTGAACGAAGAGCTACAGAAAATTAGATTTCGAAGATGCAACGGAGACAACTGCCTCTACATCATGAACAAAGATTCTGAAATCAACATTTTAGCCGTAGCTGTCAATATTTAGTAAATAATTATTTAGTTGAACACAATTTGAGAGAGAAAATTTGAGACAAATTATACGATCTAACATTTTGTTTAACATCATTTAGCGAATAAGTATAAAATTCAATTTAAAAGAATAGTTCCTTATGATGAAAAAATTCGTTTAGAAGAGAAAGAGGTGCATTACTTAAATTGATTTTGCATTCATCGCAACATATACAAATCAAGTCTAATATTTTCTTAAAAGAATTTTCTACATCATTTGCTTGCACTAAGTTTAGAGAATATAAATAATCGATATTTGTTTGCTGCTACTCGAAGATCCATATTTAATTTTCCCATTCTGAGCCTTACTGCAACTGGTCCTTACGGCTTGTACTTGCTCATAAATCAAACACGTTGGGGCTTTCGATATTCTTGCCACTTGTCATTGGATTTAAATGGATTTTTCCACGTTAAATAAACCATACATTTTTGTTTACTGATATAATTTTTCCACTTCCAAATGTTCTGCTTCTTATTTGATTTGTATGTTCCTTTCTTTTTTTTCGTTAATATTGTATTTCTTCTCTGCGGTTTTTGTTATTTTATTTTATTTTGGTTTCGATGTTTCAGTCTTAAATATCTTTTTTTCATTTCGTTTTTGAAATTATTTATCCTCTACGGATTTTTGTGTTGTGCCAATTATAATTTATCTTTTATAAATTATTAAAAAAAATATTTTATCATCTGATAAAAAGAACACGAATTTTAATTTCAAGACCTTTGTATTATTTCATAATAATTATTGTGTGAAGCCTAGATTCTTACTTGCTACTACTTTCGAGCAAAGTCAAAAGAAGAATAAACTTAATAGAACTGCTAAGTTCTTTTTACAATTAAAAAGCTGACGCAAGGAATCTGATGTATATGTATTGAAAATACGTCATCAAGTGATGAGATAAGTTTATATTGCAAGAGTATTGACTTGAAACTTAGTACAGATTTTATGAGATCACATTATTTTTTGATTGAATTTTAAGTCCAAAATTTGTGAATTGTATTTGTTAGGGCGCAAAAGAGTGGTCTGACATAACATTATATCCATAGAGCTACAGCAGCTTTGAATGCAGATTTGGGGAATGTAGAGTCTAACTTGTTAAATCTATAGTAATATGTTTTTCCAATAACGTTTTTTTCTCTTTCCTTCTGTTTCTCACTTATTTTTTTAAGTTAAATGATTTACTTTTTTAATTGTTATTTTTATTTTGCAAAAAGCTTTTAAAAAATTGCAGTTCTTTAATTGTATTGTTAATGTATTTACTTCATATGTCATGTAGGTATATACTTATATAAATATACTCTCCAGTAACTCTCGAATAACTTATGTACGTCTAAGCAAAACTGCAGGAGTCTAATGGCTTTTTCGATTGGTCGTCCGGAAGTCTTCCTGAACCTTCCGAATGCTTCTGAAACTCATAGATTGGTATCAAATGATAGTTTTTCTCCTGTATAGAAGAAAAATTTCCTTCTGGATTTGACTTACTAATTAGGTGGCGCTACAGTTCGGGACGAACCTGGGCCTCACCCAACATGCCTCCCCATCTAGCTCGGTCTTTGGCTAGCTGCCTCCAGTTACGCACTCCAAGTTGGTTGAAGTCATCTCCCACTTGAGCGCGGCACCTTAGACGAGGTCTTCCTTGACTGCGTCTTCCCTCTGGGTTGGAATCGAAGATCCTGCGAGCCGGAGCATTGTTGTTCATACGCTCTACATGACCTAGCCATCTTAAACGTGATATACGTATTTTTTGTACCAGGTCAATGTCACTGTACAGCTCGTATAGTTCGTGGTTGAACCTTCTCCTCCAAAGCCCGTTAACGCAGAGAGGGCCGAAAATCTTGCGAAGAACCTTACGCTCGAAACGACTAAGGATATCTTCATCCGCTTTCGATAGAGTCCATGTCTCCGCACCATAGAGCAGAACTGGGATGATTAGAGTCTCATAAAGAGTCTCCTTTGTTTTTGGAGAGAGGGCTCTACTACTCAATTGCCTCCCTAGCCCATAGGAACAGCGATTGGCAAGAGTTATTTTCGCTTTCTTTCTAAAGAAATGTTGTTAGATGTTATAGCGGGTTCGAGGTAGACAAAGTCCCTAACTACCTCAAAGTTGTACCTGTCTATTGTGACGTTTTGACCAATCCGCCGGTGGTTTGTGTCCCTTTTTGTGGACAGCAGGTATTTCTTTTTGGCCTCATTGACTTCTAGTCCCTTCTTAGCCGCTTCAGCTTTAAAGTTAGCAAACGTTCCAGTGACAGCTCGCTGGGTTCTGCCAATGATGTCTATGTCATCAGCGTATGCTAACAATTGCACAGAATTGAAAAAAAAAGAAGTCAGAGTTAAGACCAGAAGCACTCACACACTAAATGTCAAACTCGAATTCAATGTCACAAAAATATTGTGTAGGGATGAGCGATATTGAAAAACATGGATGTTAATATCGAAAATATAACATCGATATCAGAAATCTCTATGTTATTTAATTTTTATAAATTCCAAATACCTTCATTGTTTTAAAATTGTAGCAATGATTTTTACGCACTTTTCGATTCCCTTTTTGTATGTATGAGTGTGTGTGTATATCCCACTAAGGCCTAATTAAACATAAATTGTTGTGAAGCGCAGTTCCGCTGAAGTGCAGTTCCGTCAAATGCGGTCTAACATTTATAAGCATTAGGTCATTGACAAAAGATTTCAGTTTTTTAAGTCGATGGTTTGAATATTAACATCGATATTTTTTTTTGTCTAACAGCGATGGTTTGTGAACTTCGATAAGCATCGCCCATTCCTACATTTTCAAGTCATTTTTCTTTGTTTTTTCGACACATACACTCACATTAAAGTTCAGACTCAAGAAGGTGTTGACTTGTTTGATTGGAATTCCTGGTCGGAGAGTTCTTCCGGATTACCAATCGAAAAATACATAAGGCTGCCATATGTTTATCAGCTGGTTCAAAGTCTGTAATGCTATACTGTGCGCAAGTATGGTGCCAAAGAGAGTATGAGGATGTCGAAAAATTGCTCCATTTCTTTTTAAAACGAGTTTTTACTCTTCCATCGGCTACTCCAAACTACATGCTTCATATAGAAACTTGGGTCCCACCGATGTTTATCGACACATTTAAGATACATTTTGATTATATCCTTAAGATACTTGAATTCAGCAAGATTAGTAAACAAAAATTTGAGATATCTACTTTCAAGCAGGCAGAACTTTGTACAATTATGGATAGAAATAGCTGATCCGGATTCCTTGAGAGAATCTACAAATCTGGATTTAGATGATGTAACGAATCTCAAATAGCAGGTTTACTTACTTACTATGTTATTCCAACTCTATATAAAATGTTACGAATATCTTATCCAACAAGCAAGAGTATCACAGTATAGAGAATATTATAGCAGGCTCAACTTAGTAAAAGGTGAATCAAATTATTTCCAGGATAAGGTGCGAGAGTAAAAATTCTTAACCTTAACTTCATACCACTAGACACTCTTTGCATCTTGAATGTGAAATACGTAATACCCGCGAAAGTGAAAATATTCACATTTTATGGGCTCATGCTCAATTCTTCAAGAAGTTTGACGTAATATCTTTGGCAAAAATCATATACATAGATTGTGAAGAAGTGATAAGCATACTTAATGGCATAGATGGCTGGCAGAAGTTTTATAGATATATTGTTATTGCATTGCATTACATAAATAGAATTACTAATTACATGAACCTTTTAATGACAACACTGTAATTGCTTATCTTAATAATGTTAAATGTTAGAAATCATTTGTTTTTCTTTTAATTTAATTTCTTCAAATATTAATGTTTAATGGCTATTAGCTACCAATCTCAACGACGGAGACATTGTGGATATAAAATTGATCGATGTTCATATTAGAAAAAGATTCATTCAAACGTATTGCTAATGATGTCTAGTAGATATAAGCAAATTAATTATTTTTTAATATCTATTAAAATCCTTGTATAGAGTTATTTCAATTATATCGGTATTTTCTTACAATTTAAGAAGGTAGTTTAATTTCTAATACAAAATACGTCAGCGTACGAGAATTTGTGACCCCGATGCCAATGTGATCCAGAAAAATGTTCACACCAATTCACTCACGAACCCTTGCAGTGACTTGTTTTTTCGTTTTTAATGCGGTTGCTTCAGTTTCTCAAGTTTGGAAGCGTCGTAGAAAACAGTCTTGTTATTTAACGAGATGGCAACTTTTCAACGATTATCAATCTTTGCGAAGACATTAACAAGCACCGTGAAGAAATTCAAAGAGCGAACAACGAAATGCAACAAGTCAAGAATGCAAAAATAGTTGTTGGTACACTTCAAGGATCGAAGCCTCTCGAAAACTTCGCAAAACTACAGAAACGACAAGTCGAATATGATAACACCAACCTCAAGCGCAACGAATTTCTTTACCGATATTCAATCCATAGTACCCACAACTCTGGCTGACTGAAGTAGAAATAGCATTCGAAATTGCGGATGTCAATAATGACGATGAAGGCTCCGCCAATTTTATGGTTAAAATGGAGAGGGATTCGCTAGGAGCAGTAGCTAACTTAGTAGGTAATTCACCTGGCAGAAACCAATTCATCGCACTTAAGGAGGATTGTTAAGAAGTTTCACTCTCACACCAGAATTACTACTGTGACGAATGCTATGAGCTGAAGATATGACGGGCAAAGAAACATAAATTATTCTAGCTCTCATAAGATATCTGTCCGATCTTCACTGTGATCCCTCAATTATGTGCAAACTCTTCTTCGATCGATTATCCGAAGATATCACGTGTGCTCAAGACGATCTAGACAAGCTCGCCGAAGTTGGAAGCCAAACATTCGACATGTCTAGGTCTATTGCTCAGCACTTATGTCCTGTCTATACTTCACTCGTTTCATTCACATCAATAGTTAACCGGCAGCAATCCAGCTATTTCTTAAGTAGACGCTACCATAGAGGGCATCAATAAATCAATCCATTACTTACGTAATAAAATTCAGATCATAAAAGCTAACCAACAAGCGAACAAAAGATCTTGAACACCCGACAGATCGCAAAGCAGACATTGAGAAATGAAAAGCGAAGAAATCGACTTGTGCACTTTTACTAGCGATTTAGCAGCAAAGCACGAAAAATGCTGGTTGTCGTAACTGAGCGGAAATCTAGAAATGTCGTTGGGTGAAAGGGAGACTCACAGTAAGGCCAATTACAACTGTCTAAAAACTACTGACAAAACCAACGGCGTGTCGTTTCTGTTTGATACCAGAGCCAATAGCTCTGTTTTACCGAAGAAGTATGCGAAGAGTAAATTATCTGTCTTATCTACACTGTACGGTTTCAAATGTTACGACCTTTGGCACTAAATTCTTGGTACTCAACTTGGCTCTTGGACGAGGATTCCGTTAGCCTTTCACAATTATTTCAATTTAACTATGCTATTACATAAGTCAAACGATGATGATTAGCGACAACAAGATTCAAAACTCCAGCGTTCAACGTCCTTTCATCAGTAGTTTACAGCCACTTAGAATAAGAGACAAAAGGAATCAGAAAGTCACTTAGAATATCCTGTTGTCAAATAAGGTATAAAACATCCATCCGACCGTGTCGAATGACTAAATTGTTACCCAAAAACCAACGACGGCGGATTTTATACGAAAGTTCTTAGGCTCGTTGATCTTTTATTTAAGCTGTGTATATATGTGTCTTCAAAAACTTAAGCTCCTTTCTTAATATAACCATAATACCATGTTCCCACCAAAACGAAATCCGAGATTTCAGCACGAAGCTTTCGAAATTTTAGCTTGGGGTTCACACCGCCTAATCTACGATTTCATCTCTCAAAAAGCACAAACAACAACCATTTTTGTTTATCTAATCCATCAACCAAAGCCACGTTGTCAATTAAAAATTCATACTCTCTCTTTTTATCTCCTTATCGTTAGTGTGAAAGATCGTAATTTGCAAATAGAAAGCTTTTTACATAAGAGTGGTGACGTTTAAAATGGACTCATTTATTATTAATGGCCCGCATCGGTAATGGAATTTCGTTGTGATTTCAACGAAATCGCGGATTTCGAAATCCCAAGACAATATGGCGAAATCCGAAGATTTGGACTGAAATCTACGAAATCCGAGATTTCGCTTCGGTGGGAACATAGTATAAGACGAAAATACTGTCCACAGGAGTTCTGAAGCAGATAGAGCATTCGATTAATGCAAAGACAAATTAGGGAACGCAGTTCAACTAAACCACCAACGTTTATATAACGTTGGTTCTACGATGCGATGCCCCAAACGTTACAACCGGAGCCGCACTCGATCAAATCGTGGACGATTAAGTACAACTTCGTGGTTTCTTCCAAGGAAAAGTAAACTCGAAAAAATCGATGTATAAAATTATGACCAAGAGCTGTATATATAGCCCTTCGCAAAAAAGTGTTTTATAGCGTACCTACGCAAATTCGCACACCCCAATGAAAGAGCAACCAAACAAATCACCACAAAATTTGTATTTCCTAGTATGTCCAGAGATATACTTATATGGGCTATATCTTGTGTACAATATCATAACGTAGCAAGACAAGTCATCGTATTATAAAAAACACCCCACTACAAATCGAAATGTCAAATGGCAGGTTTCACCATGTCAATTATAGACATCGTCATAATGCGCTAGTAAACGATTTTGGGTACCTATTGACGACGATAGATCGTTACAATGTGGCCTGAAGCAGTACCACTCAAGAATATACAGGCTGAAAGCTTAAACCTGAAACCATTGTCAACAACTGCTTCAATATTTGGGTTTGTAAATTTTTTGTGCCCAAACAATAACCACTGACAGAGGATCTCAGTTCGAGAGTGCAACATTCGAAGAAATCTATCATCCGAATACAATATATACCCGAAGACAAAACACATGAAGTTGAATGTCACACATGAGAAGTAGACATACATTTGAATGAGTTCACAAAGGCCTAAATTCAGAGAAGAATCGGAGTCAATGCAAAAGAAAAGTTTTCAACGAAGATTTTATTTTGGGGTGGCCTTGGCGCGATAGTTGTGTGTTCACATGTCAACCTAATGGTCACAGGTTCTATCCCTGCCTGAGTATATGTCCTCTTATTTTTCCATTAAAAACAAATTCTAAAATAAATGTCATACAATGAGTTTCTGTTCAGACATAGCACTAATAACATGTAATTGAGTAAAACTAGTATACCGATAAAAAATATAACAACAAATAGAAAAATAATGCGAATTATAAGCGACATAGATAAATAAGACACGGAAACTTCTCCGCATTAGTGCAGCTGCCATCCCTGGAAATAAAATCTGAGACAACAATCCCCTCCAGTCTCTTTCTCTTCCTTAACCTCACGCCCGCGCTGAGTTAAAACATTTAAAGGGTAGTAAAAAAACTTTATCCCATTTGGATGCCGCGCTGTTAAGAATATATAAAGGGTATTCATAATCCCTTGAGCGCGTGCAAAATTATAAAAAAAAATTACCAATTTTCGGAGTGTATATCTACGAAAAAACACCAAACTAAATTAGGAAAAGATGTCAACGAGAAAAAAAGTTTTAATACATTTTTTGTTCCCAGAAAAAATACCACGAGGTTTTTGCGAACATGGTCATGTGATAAAACTTGGAACTGAAAATTGCCCATTGGAAGAGTTCTGCACAGGGAACTGTTAAGCCGACAAATGAATGGCACTTTCAATTCAAAACAACCAAATGATTCGTGCTGACTCAGAAGTTATCTAAGTTATAACGGGTCCGCCATCTAACATTTTTTTTCAACTAGTGCTTATTTCGTGAATGGTAACACTTAGATCATGTCTGATTTGACAGATAATTAGTTTTATCCTTCCGCTGAACGAATATGATTGTGTATACGCTTGAACAACGCTCGTTAAGTGGGCCTGCGATCGACTTAGAGAAGATGCCGATTTTGCCAAAAAAATCATCTTTTCAGATGAAGCTCATTTTGATCTTGGCGGCAAAATTGTCGCATTCGGGGCACAGAAAACCCGCACGCATACAATTACAAGGAGTGGCCGTTACAGTCAATGGCGATCGTTATCGGGCCATATTGAACTAATTTTTGTTCACAAAAATTGAAGAGGAGGATACTGCCAATATTTAGTTTCAACAGGACGGCGCTACGTGCCACACAGCCGAAGCTACACTCGATGTTTTGCGCCCATTTTCAAAAAAAAAAGTTATTTGTCGGACCCTATACATCTGATGTTTGTGATTCAAAGCCATTCGTACGTCCTGAAAAACAGTTTAATGGTATGGAGCTCAATCGAGTGCAGTTAGGAGTTCCACTAATTGATGCAAAGAAAACGGACACTACTGTGTGTAAAATCTCGTGCCAGAATAAAGTGTTGTAGTCTTACACAGAATTTTGGAAACATAAAATTCTGAATAAGAAGAAAATATTTGTTGTAATTTCGTTAAGGAAATTGCATTAAGGGTTTAGAAACCCTAATTTAATTACTAAACAAAAGAAAAATGTTCATTGTAAACAAACTTGTTCTTATAAAACTGTGTTAGGTACTATACCTACTCACTTGTCTTTTTTATAAAAAAAATACTTGATTTATTTAAGTACTTTCTTTTTTTAATGTTTTTTTTAATAAAAAAAAAACTTTTATTACTCGTCGTTTTTAATTTTGTATGCATTTCGAAATCAAAAAGGTACTATGTTTTTGTGTTTAGATTCAAAAAGGCTTATATTCCATTTACATTTAGTGTCTTATCCTATAAAAAAATACTCAAAAAAATTATTTCGCATAACTACCTCCAATACTTTAGAAGTTATGAGTTCTTGACCTTTTTCTCGATTTTCTGTACCCACTTTATAGTAGAGTTGATTAGACATCGATAGTCTATCGATAGTATTTATAGTAAAAAAGTATCGATTGTATTGATAGTTTAAAAAATACTATCGATTGTTTCTCCGATAGTTTTTCACCTCACAAGTTTATTAGTTAAATCAGCTAAAAAAACAGACGACTCTCTATGCATTCATACAAAATAAAAGATACAGAAACAGAAATATATTGATCTGACAGCAAATCTCACAATAATGCACAAGTATGCGGTAAAAAAAATAAGTAATGAGACACATTATCATTAACTAACCCTTGGGCATATACTTATGAGCATAAACTAATAACATAAACTAATAACATAAGGACCCTGCTTTCATTTGACGTTTGCCTACAAGCTGAAACACGCACACAAGAATCTATTCTGTTTATCTTCCTATAGACACATAGACAACAGTGCCCTAGGAATTTGTTTTTGTTTTGTTTTTCTATTTCCCATTTATTCATGAATTGAGTTTCAAAGCTACAAACACAACAATGTAAACAAATGCGTTTGGGTTGAAACGTGGCTTATTTGTGCTTATGAGAATCCGCGCATTATATTTTATCTCTGATTCGCTGTTTCTAGTCTCCTATCTCTTATAAATCATATTTTTATCATTATTTTTTCTGATGTCTATTGTTCGGGTTCGGTAATCTTATTGCGTTTTTAATTAGCAATCCGGAATCATTCTCCGATCCGGGATCCCAAGTGAACACTTTTGATTGATTCTGACGATTCTGAATTTTAATGAGATTGTAGATTTTGATACGAAAAATGACAACAGTCGATTTTGACGTTCAATTATATGAATGTGAGTGCTTCTGGTTTCGATTCTGATTTCAAATGCAGAAGCAAATTTATCTTCTTTTCAGAATTAGAACTGTCGTTTGTTCCCAAGATTGCCAAATAAAAACAAAATTATTATTCCAAAAATGTTCATTGTTTTTGTTTTTAAAAAATCCATTATAAAGTGGTTTCACCTTTTGTTTTTGTTCTGAGTGTTAATTAAATCAGATCCAGGGCCAAATTACCGCATCAGTTCTCGAGTAATACCTGACTGAATATTTTTTTTTGTTTACTCCTTCATTCGATCACTGCTGATAGTACTTACTCATTCGGTCACTGAAAATATAATTCGGCCACTCAGATTGGTATGCGTATGGATAAATTAAATTACACACCAACGGCTTTTGCTTTCAAAATGAAAAATACAATCGATAGTTTTATTTTAAAACTATCGATACCATCGAAAGAGCGAACTATCGACGTTTAGGCAACCCTACCATACAGGTCCATTTTGATTCTAAGCGACACATGTATGGATGTGTATAAAGTGTCATGTTTCATGAAGTAAACTGTTTGAGTGGGTGATCTTATAAAAGTTTTATTTACTACTACAATAAAACCCGGATCACGCTAAATGCACCACTTTAATATGTACTTATGAGAATTAGGCAGTTATAAAAAACCGCTTAAGTGCACTTAGGTACTTCTCTCTATATTTACATAAATACATATAAAAAAATTAAAACAAACATTTTTGATAAAAAAAAAACATTTAATTCAAAATAGCTTTTAACGGCCTTCAATCCATACAATTTGCGTTTTGTCCCAGCGATCTCACTTCAATGCATCAGCTGGCTAGTGAGGGCCCCACCAATACCCATATTTTGTTAAGTTCAGTTTATCTTAAACGGATTTTTTTGGCACGAAACCAATGTGAACTATATCCAAAAAGATTACAAAATTTAATCATTTAAATTGGAAGATTTTGTGCTGGGCCAGGCATAGTTAATTAGTTATTTAATCGGACGTGTTGAACTTTTTTTTTATAATAATCATGCACTAAAGTGGTTTTGGCTACCCTTAATATGACAAGCACAGTGAGAGCTTTAGGGAAATAGGGAAGGATTAAAAAGGAGATACCGATGTACATTGGTTTTGAAGTTCATAATATCAAAATGAGGGGAAAAGTAGAGCCTGCTAAAGCATTCCACATACGTGTTGTACGACTAAAGAAATCTATGTACTTGACAGTATGTCCGAAATTGGGCTCAAGGGTAAACTGATGAGCATTCCTAGAATCACGAGTATTACGGTTGAATTGTTTAAGGGGAGGAATGCAACTGGCTACTTCACTTGAACACCGTTTATAAAAATAGCGATAAAATAGTGAAATACATAAAACATTTCGACGATGTTCGAGGGATGTAAATGTGTCCACTATAGTTCTATGGCAATCATTCTTAGAGCTCTATTTTGAATTCTATCTAAGAGACTCAAATGAGTTTTGGGAGCTCCTGCCCAAATGTGCGAGTTATAATCCAACTTTGGACGAATGAAGGCTTTATAGATTACAGCCAGATCAGACGGGGAAAATAATTTCTTACATCATCGAAGAAAGCCCAAACACTTTGCAGCGTTTTTGGCGATGCACATGCAGACGACTGAAAGCTGCTCGGTTTCTTCAATGCAAGTTCCGCTCATGGATAGCGTTATGGGGGGTGGGCTCTGCTTTAACGACAGAAGACAGCACTCAGTTTTTGAAGCATTAAATTCTACTCGGTTTTTTATTCCCCATTGGACATTGCTGTCAAGATCAGAATTTAATGAGCTTATCATACACTGCCGTTGCAGTTGCACATGCTAAGAACAAGGAGGTGCATCTGAAAACGAATATGAAAAGCTGAGAGTGCAATCGTCAGTAAAACAATTAAGTCGATTAGAAGATCCAGATAAGAGATCATTAATAAAAATGAGAAAAAGGGTCGGAGACAATACGGAGCCCTGGAGCACAGCAACATTTATTTTATGAATATCAGACTTGAAACCGTCCAATACAACTAGTATTGAGCGGTCCGAATGGTATTTTCTAATCCAACGAATAAGAGATTCATCGATACCAAATGCACGCATTTTCGATAAGAGAGCTTGATGCCAAACTCGATCAAATGCTTTTGAAATATCAAGTGCAATAATTTTACTTTCTCCAAAACGATGTAAAGATTTATGCCACTGTTCGGTGAGATATACCATCAGATCACCAGTGGACATATTGCTATGAAAGCCATACTGCCGGTCATTAAGGAACTTTCGTTCTTCAAGATATTTCTTAAGTTGATAATTAATCAGCGTTCCCATGACCTTGGAAAGAAGGGACGTAAGTGCAATTGGACGGTAATTATAGGGTGAAGAAGATTTGCCTTTTTAAGCGATAGGCTGGATAAATACTGTTTCCCATCCACTCGGAAAGAGGCCTGTAGGATAGGACGCAGTGGTTTTGCCAGCGTTGAAGAACACCTCTTCAGAACGATGGGAGGGATACTTTCCGGGCCAGCGGATTTGTGTATATCAAGGTCTTTAATGACTCTAGCAACTGCACGAGTGCGAAAGAAGATTCGTCCCATAAAATCGTTTATGCTCTCAAGTACTGGAGGAGTCATAACACTTTCTGCCAGCGTCGAATTAACAGCGAACTGCGCTGCGAGCAAGTTGGCTTTTTGCGAGAACTGACAAAAGGGGTGCCATTAAGGACGAGCGTTGAAACCGAAGACGAAGTTGAACTTCGAATATTTTTAACAAATTACCAAAAATTCTTACTACCTTTGGGACATTGTAATATTTTTTGCCTTAATTTTTGGTCATTCAAAAATTTGGTTCTACGAATGTGAACGTTGCAAGTCTTTCTAGCTTGTTGAAACTTTTTCCGGTTTTCCTCAGTAGGGTTGGCTTTATAATTCCGGAAACTTACTTCTCTAACCCTAAAAACCTCTTTACAGCTCGAATCGAACCATGCATTTTCTTTCGGTTTGATAGATTTCACCCTATTCGGGATAAAACCTCTCATTGCGTGAAGAATTAAATTTGTTATCATATCTGCGCTGGAGTCTATGTCGCTATCGAGGAAGCATAGTGACCAGTTAAAGTTCCTGAAGAAATTATTGAGACCGTCCCAGTTGGCTTTCCCATATTGCCAAACGGTTCTTATGGGTGGTTTTTCTTTAGCTGAGTGTTGTTGGCATGAGAAATTTGCAGATATGACACAATGGTCCGACGTGCCTAGAGGCGATAATACACTTACAGTATATTTATCAGGATCAGAGGAAAGAAACAAGTCTAGAGTGTTGGCGGTTTGGTCCGCAACGTCAGGGATTCGATTTGGCTCGTCAACAAGCTGAGTCAGTTGGTTTAACTCGGCAAAGACCTCAACATACCTTCCTACGGGTGTTGTCTGACACGAATAGTGGAGCCAGCTGGAATTGTGTACATTGAAATCACCCGTGATGACGATTTCAGTGCAAGGATACTGGGGCACAATTCGTTGAATGGAGTCGGACAGAGCATCAAATTCGTTAAAAGTTGAGTCTCTGTCCACATTTGGGCTCCGATAGATAAAACAAGTGTGTATGATGTGCCTATTTACCGTGATTTTTTACCACATGAAATTAAAATTTGTGTTGGTGTGAGCACAAACAATATTGTGGTTGAAATTGGTACGCAACATCATTTCTAATGTAAACGGCGAGACCATGGTGGGAAAAGAATAATGGCACTAAGCTATACCCTGTTAGATGAAATTCCGAGTGATCAAATTTTTCACCTATCTGAGTCTCACTCAGAGCCAAAACAGCTGGCCTGTTTTTCACAGTGTGGACATACGCGGCACAAAATTTTTTCCCAAGTTCACGGATGTTGCCATAGTCGACCCTAAACCTCTCAACCATTTAAATATTAAAAAACTATAAAAAAAAACTATAAAAAACTATACAAAAATTTTAAAAAATTGAATTATTAATTCAAAATAGATTTTAACGGCCATTTGTCCACGAATCATTATAATAGATTAAGATTATTACTATTTGTTTTAATGAATTTGGAAGCATACAACAAAAGGAATCGCTAAAGGAAAACGAACTGTTGGATTTTATCAGCCAATTTCAAATGTGTAATTAAAAGGATTTTTGTCAGGTAAATTTTAATAAAAGTATACAAAATAAAAGGCAATTAAGCGGGAAATGTAGTTAAGTGGAAGGTACTTATAAGATGAGTTTTATATGACAAAATCCTCAGAATTTTTGTTCCAAAACAATGCAGGTTAGGCACTAAAGCGAGAGGCGCTTATCCTGGTATAACTGTAGTTACTAGGTACTCTCCTGTTTTTGTAGAGAGCAAATGTCGTCCGAATGGTACTCAATACTGAACCGTATGGACACCGATTATTACCAGTAACAGTATCTCGGATATATCGGAACACCTAAAACCAGCGCTTTGCGAAATCTTCGCTACAGCTAACAAGCAAGACACCGCACGCCAACAGCAACGCAGAGTGTCGCGAAAAATTCTATCTGATCTTAGTGCAGCTCATCACGACCACCATCAGCATCTTCAAGTTACCGCGACGTCAAGTGGTTGTTGTTTTCAAGTAAAAAAGAGCTTATAAGAATAAATTCTGACCTTTTTTTGAATTGAATAATCATTTTTAATCAACAAAATAATATAAAACAAAACTTGAAAAGCAATGAATTATCGAAATTAAAAAAAAAGTACCGTACACAATTTAAATTCAAAGGCGGAAAATTTTAAGCATTAAACCCTACTCAATAAAAATTAAAGCCTACTCCAAATGAGTTTTAAAATGGGAATATATGTTGTCAAACACAAATCCCAAGCTACCTAACTAACTTCGCGAACGCGGCCAATGCTGGAAAATGTCATCAGCACACAAAATAAAATGCACGACTGGATCGTACAAACTTTCTCGTGTAGCTAACAACTTTAGTGTTACTCACTGACGATGTTGGTAGGTAGCTAGTTATAGTTATAGTTATCCTATGCAGATTTAAAGCCCATGTACGAGTAGGTAATATTACCTTGATTCTTAGTATAATAAATTGTCGAATGCATGATTCTAGGAATAATTAAATAGGTACTTACAAATGTATATTTAAATGGATTTTAATTATGTAAATTAGGAGGGTAATAATGTAAATATATACAAGTACATACATATATGATATATTTTTGATTTGACTTAAAGATTTTGTGCCAACTTTCCTTTGGCTGGCTTCCTTCACAGTCCAAAAACTAACGAACTCCAGAAGTACAGATTCTCTTTTTATATAATTTCTAGCTGACATAATAATAAACAAATTAACAAAGTTTTGCTGATCATTTCTATGTGATAGTAGTTAATAAACACAAAGTATTTTCGTGTATAACACGGCCATCCTGCAGTTTTCATCGTTCTCGATGAAACCATCCAACCAAACCATTTTTTTTTTGTATTATTAGAACGTTTGGTTATCAGAAGTTCAGCTTGCAACTCACTCGTATCTTAAGCCATTAACCATACCAGTTCAGTGGCCATCGGCTTGACTGTTCTTAACAAATACTTATAAGCTCAGAGGTTTAGCTCGCTGGCTTAAACATGTCTCATAATCATAACAGTTCAGTGGTTATCTGCTTGACTGTTCTTATGTTCTTAGGAAATATTAATAAGCTCAGAGGTTTGGCTCGCTGGCTCAAACATGTCTCATAATATCTATGCGCAACACATAACTAACTTCAGAATAAAATCAATAAACAGCCAACCTGCTTCAGTATTGCTTTAAATGAAAGTTATACCTAACATGATTTAATAAAATTTAATAAAGGTATGAGTTTTAATTACATAATTTAATTTACTTTTTGAAATTGGTCTAAGTTTCTCTTGCAGCAATAATAACAGTCTTAGAATTAACCATTTTTAACTTGTACCTGTCATTTGGCAACAAGCCTATTATTTCATAAGGTCCTCTGAATTGAAATTCTAATTTTGATTTGCGTATCTGATTGGTTTTATATAGAACAGTTGTTCCTATTTCTAATTTTGTTGGAGTACATTTACCTTTATAGAATCTTGTTTTCATTCTTACAGCGTTTTCTTCGCTAATTGACGGATAGCATCGACATCTTCATACTCATGTTCAATCTAAAGATTTGCCAACAAAGCAATCATCTCAGGGGTTCGTCCAGTGATTCCAGTTAGTATTTTTAAAGGTGAAAATCCAGTTGTCCTGTTGTTCGTTGTATTTAGGGCCAATTGAACTCGACTAATATAGCTTGTCCGCTCCATATGAACTTCCAGATTAGTTCTCAAAAGGTTCGCCACGGTGTCAACATATTTTTCAACTTGTCCATTTGATGTACTAATTCCAGGTGCGATTTTGTGATGTTGGATTCCATATGATTTACAAATATCTTGAAACTGTTCACATGTAAAATGTGTTCCTCTGTCACTTATAATTTTCGCAGGAATACCAAAGAACATAACGAAATTTGTCAAATGTTGAATCGTCTCCTTAGCTTGCAAGGACATAAAACTATAAACTTTGTGAATGCATCAACAATTACCAAAATGTACCGACTGTCATCCTTATTCTTCCCAGAAATGGGCCCGTGCAATCAATGTGGATAGTGTGAAAAGGTATATTTTTCTTTTCAATGGGATGTAGCTCAAACTGTTTCTTTCCAGAAGGCCTCTTCGCCACCAGACATATAAGACAAGATTCGACAAATGTTCTTACATTTCTTGACATTCTAGGCATCCAAAAGTGATTTCTCATCTTTGTTAAGGTCTTTTCCCATCCAACATGACAATTATCTTCGTGATAGCGTCTTATCAAAGCCAAATGACAATTTTGTGGTATAGATAATTTGTTAGTTTCACCTTGGATTTTTCGGTATAATAATCCATTCTTCGAGGCATATTGAGAATTTGTGTCTTCATCTCCCCCTTTAATTTTTTCGATTATTTCTTTACAATCGGTGTCAGAATTTTGTTCTATAAAAAAGCCAGTTTTCTGATACACTGTTTAGCTGGTAACATATTTTCGGTTGTGGATTACGACTGAAATAATCAGCGTGTTGCATAATCTTTCCTTTGCAATATATTATTTTGAATTCGAAGTCTTGTAAATAAATCCTCAATCTAGCTACTCTAGGAACAATATCTTTCTTTTATTTGGTCTTCTTCAATGCATTACAGTCCGTGATAATTGTGAATTGGATTCCAAGTATGTAGTTTCTGAAGTGTTTTCCAGCATTCACAACAGCAAGCGTTTCGAGCTCATAGCTGTGATATTTTGCTTCATAAGGTTTTGTACTTCGGCTATAGTATGCCACATGTAATTTAGACTCTATTTTTGAAAGAGAATAGAATCATATCCCAAAGCACTAGCGTCAGTATGCAGTTCAGTTGGAAAATTTGGATCAAAGAATACTAAAACCGATCGGTTAGTTAATTGTTTAATAATATACTGACGAGCTTCTTCACATTCATTAGTCCAGTTGAATTTTGCATCGTTTTTTGTCAAAGCAGTTATGCATCTAGTTTTTGCCGCAAACTCTGGAATGAATTTTCTGAAATACCTTGATAATCTCATAAGCTGTCGAATTTGTTTCACATTTTTCGGTAAAGCAGAATTTACAAGAGCATGTATATTTGATTTTCCGGGTCTTATTCCTTCGGCCGAAATTTCTCGTCCAAGGTATTCAATTTTTGTTTGCAAAAACTAACATTTTTTTAATGTTTAACGAAAATTCATTTTCAGTCAAAGCGTTCACCACCAAATCCAAGTTTTCAATTCCTCCTTGAATAGTTTTTGATGGTATCAACACATCGTTTTGTCTTTTAATGCTCCTAATGCCTTATTGATTGCTCGCTGGAAAACTGGTGGTGCATTGGCAAGCCCAAATGGCATTCTTAAATACTCGTAGTAGCCATCTGGTGTGATGAAAGCTGTTTTCTCAATAGAACTATCTTCAATTGGTATCTGGTGAAACCCTGACGCCATATCTAGAGATGAGAAATATTTATTGCCAGACAGACGGTCAAGTTGATCTTCAATTCTTGGTAGAGTGAATCGATCTTTCACAGTTGCACGATTTGCTCGGTAGTCCACAAATAGGCGATATTGATCATTCTTTTTCTTCACCAAGACAATTAGGATAGCAAAAGGTGAATTATGTTATCACTTTTAAGTTCAGTAATTATTTTGTTTAGTACAGACCTTTCTGAGAAGGCCATTCGATACGGTCTATAATTCAAAACAATTTCTTCGTTAATTTTAATGTTCAGTTTTCCAGTTTTCACTTTTGTCAAAGGAAACCCATTTACGACAGATGATGAATATTTCTTTAATAATTTGTTTACTTCACTGTTTTGATCAAAATAACTTTCTTCAAGATTCTTAGTTAACATATTTGAAGGTACGATATCATAGTTCTTTCACTGTAACCTTGAGCCATATTTGTTAACTCGAGTTTCCAATGAACGATCACTCAAAACGTCACGTCCAATTTTAATTTCATTCTTAAGGTATTTTTGCTCAATGATATGAAAAGTAACTTCACTTTTGAGTTTTTCAAATTTAACCAACTGTTTTATTTTCTGTGTAAGGAGAATTTAATGATTAGAAATACCTTTTATATTCAGCAAATGAGGAACTCTTTCTTGGGCCATTTTATTTGCAACATTCGGTTTTTAATAATGAATAATCTGAACCATTATCTAATAAGCAGTGGAATATATTTCCGTTTATAAATACTTCCATTGTGTTGTCAGATCTTGAGGCATCAGTACACAGATTGACTTTTCTTTTTTCAGAATTCTGTTTTGCCCAACAGGTTCTTTCGCCATGTCCAGCCTTATTACAATAGGAACATATTTTTACATTTCCAGTTGTTTCATATTTGAAATGCTTTATTTAAACTATTCGAGGGCAATTTATTTTCAGATGACCTGGTTTACCACATTCAAAGCAGCACTTTTCCGAATGTAAGCGAGGACGCTTCTTTAGATCATTTTCTTCATCATAATGCATATTATTATTCAACCTCTTGAGTGAAACGTCATTATATTGGGAGTCATCTTTGTATCTTCGCGGTGGTTCACTGATAGACGATATGTTATCAATAAGAAGGTGTTTTTTTTTGTATAATACAATTCTATATATATACTACTGAAATTACTCAGCCAAGTAGAAGACTTAGCATTATATATGTAATAATTTAACAAGTTCAATTAAATATAATGCTAAGTCTTCTACTTGGCTGAGTAATTTCAGTAGTATATAGAATTGTATTATACAAAAAAAAAAACACCTTCTTATTAACTATATCTGGCCAAGGACAAAATCTTCCAATTTTAATGATTAAAATTTTAATCTTGTTGGATATAGTTCACGTTGCTTTTTTGTCAAGAAATGCAAGTAAGTTGAACTGAACTTAACAAAAATTGCGTATTGGTAAGGCGCTCACTAACCAACTGATGAGTCCAAGTGAGATTGCCGGGATGAAACGCAAATTTTGTGGACTAAAGGCCGTTAAAAGCTATTTTGAATCGATAAGTTATCAATCAAACTCTAAATTGAATGGGGCATAGCAACCAGTAACGAATTTTTCAATCCAATTGACATACAACCAATCACAATTCTTATTATTTTGTCCGCAGGAATATCAAATGGTAAACGATTTATTTGTGATACTTTAGCCATCACAAAATCATAATAGGATTCAAACTCATTACTTTCAGAATTAGCAACTTTTCTTAATTGAGCTATGATATCCGAACCACTTGAAAAAGCATAGATCGTAAGTCGGACCAAGTATAGTGTTGATAACCATATTTATCAAACCATGTTTTAGATCGACCCATTAAGGAGGATCGAAAACGGGGTATGACATCAAAATCTTTCAGAACATCGCGTTCTATTCTGGCATCAATGTCAGAGCACCATTTTACGATGTCAACCCTTGAATGATCGGGATCAGAAACTGGAAATCCAACTATATCGTCTTTTCGCTCTGTACGCTGAGAAATCTGAAAAAAAAATTGATAAAGCATCAGCTGTTATGATCATGGTATTATTGATATTCCCTTTGTCATAAGAATTTCCTTTATTTAAAGAATAGTTAGCTTCCTCCATTGTTTGATTGAATTTATTTTTATTATATTTTTTTTTTCGGGTATCCCACTTCTGATGATATATTTCTGATTTGACTCAAAGATTCTGTGACAACATTCCTTTGGCTTGCTTCCTTCACAGTCCAAAAACTAATGAACTCCAGAAGTACAGATTCAATTTTTATATAATTTCTAGCTGACATATAAAATAAAACAATAAACAAAGTTTTACTGATCATTTCTATGTGATCAAGTAGAGTTAATAAACACAAAGTACTTTCTAATATAACATGTATATAATGAAAGTGAATGATGAATAGGTGGGAAAAAATCGTTTTTTAAACTTAATTGAACTCCCAAAATCATCACTTAAATCGGTTTTTCGAAAAAAAACGAAGAATGCCATTAGATGCCACGGATCAATGAAAATTTTATAAAAAAGTATCTCGAAAATTGTATGACGGGTTTTGATGAAATCTTGTTTTTTTTATTTTTCGTTTTTTGAAAACAAAATTCTTTTGAAATGTTGATATGCAATTTTTTAGAGACTATCAATTTTCATGTGAATATAAAATTTAAAATTATTTTGTTTGATTAGTTTTAAAATTATTGATTTTTCAAAAAAATAATAAAAATAATTTATTTACTTAGATCTTCTCAGATATAAAATTTGACTGAAATCCAATGTACCGTTAACGAGAAAGACAAAAATTAAGAAAACCGCTATATGAAAGGTACCGTTAATAGAATTTTCCTGTAAACTTGGTTCATATCAAATGATAACTATTGCCAACAAAAAAATTCTCAAACATTTTTATCAAAATCGTTGGAGCCGTTTTAGAGAAAAATAAGTTTTTCCTTCAAGGTCATATGGCAGGTACAGTCATTTTTAGGTCTAAAAATAAAATTTCAATTTCCCTACAGACGGACAGACTGACAGGCAGGCTGACAGACAGACATTTTTTGGCGATCACTTTTTTAGGCTTCTCTATGATCGTAATGTCATGTTTGATTGTTAGAATGTTTTTGTTTTTACGAATGCTTAACTTGCCTTATAGTACCTATATTCGCAAGTAAAAAGGGGAAAAAATAACCGTCAAATTTAATCTCAGGCATCGATGTCAAAATAAAATCGAAGAGAGAGCTCGCTGACAGAAAGAGAAATTGGTGTAAGTTTTAAAGCACCGATAGGTATTAGGCTTGTTTGGTATCGTGAAACTTCAAGAGTGAGGGAAATTTTGTGAATCTTCAAATAAAGTAAACAAACGCAAATTGGGTCATTTATAAAAGTCAATGGTGATCCTCCGAATGCAAGGACAGAATGTAGTGATGGGTATAATGAATGATCACTCAAGACATTACCAAAACCAAAAAAGAGAAAGCCAACACCCAACAGAAAGAACAGTCCACAAAACAAAAAATGCTATAAAATAAAATGAGAAAGCACTCAAGAATTCCAGTCAACAAATATTTAAATTTTCAACTTCCTCATTATTTGTGTTTTCCTTACTGCGTTTCTTTCTCTATTCCTTTTTGTCTTTAAATTTCAATACGAAGATTTGATTTTTCTACACAAATAATGAACTTCTTCTCCAGTGTGCTCATCACTAAACCAAGGAACTAGCAGATAAAAACTTGACAGCTCTGTGTTTTGACAGATTTTTTTACACCAATAAGGTAGACATACCTTTTTTGTGTAAAAAAATTGAGATAAATTTGTTCTCGAATGAGTTTGCCCTCTCTTGATCAAAATCCTGCATATGCCCTTGCAGGTTTACTTACTTTAAGGTTAAAGAGGTCGTCTAACTTTGAAAACAGCAAAACGCTTCTTTATCTTATTTAAAATATACTCTATCAAGTTGACGTTTGATATTTTAGAGCAAAAAAATGTTTTCTGAAGGCAAAGATTTCAATATTTTTTTTGAAGATTTTGACCTTATTAGAAAACGAAAATATAAAAAGTTCGAACAAATCCGTTCAAAGAACCTGGGGACCTTGAATGTTGACAAAACAGCGGATTGATTTTTAATTGAGAACATCAATATTAGACAGCCAGTAACAAATCGCGGTCTTCTTATTTCGCTAGAACACAATTCATTGTGACCTTATTTTTATGGAAGAAATGTGGACCGATTTGGTTAAGTACCTTAGTTTCACCATAAGTAAACCCAAAAAATTGATATATTTCAAACAAAATTGTTGCCACAATTAGGCAACTATCTAATAATTAAACTTTAAATCTTTTAAATTTGTACTTCAACATTATTTAGTCTAAATTAATTAAATTTATTGAAGAGTTACAAATTTTGATTTTCTTTTGGTTTTACTCCGCGTGCTCGTGCTACCAAAAAAAGGAAAATGAAAGAAATTATTTTATCATGAAGGCATAGGATGGCGAAAATTCAGTCGCTCTCCTTCTTACGTTGTGGGTTGCCCCACAGAAGACCTCGAGTGGTGGCGCTGTCGATCGAAGGCAGAAGGCAGGGTTGTAACACAAATGTTAAATACATTTTGTAAAAGTTGAACAATATTTGTCTGCATAAATAAAATAAAGTAGTTACCTAATAATAAATACCGGTTTTTGTGTCGATTTTTTATTCGATTGGTCGTCCGGAAGACTTCCGATATCTTCCGAATGCTTCTGAAACTGTTCGATTGGTATCTAATGACAGTTCTTCTCCTGGATAGAAGAGAAATTTAGTTCTGATTTCAAAGTCAGAATCAAAACCAGGAGCACGCACACACTCACACCCACTAAATATCACATTCAAATTAATTTATTCACGTCATTGTTTTGTTTTGTAGTTTCAATTTCAATGTTTAGAGAAATGAAATTATGGATAAATGTTCCGTAGACAAAATTTCCCTTCAATAACTGTAATTTAACATTTTCATCAGGTATAACTTCGAAATCTTCTACATTTGTGTCAGTCATGTTTACAAAATAAAATAAATACAAATGTGAGCTTGACATTTTCGTCTTACACATCCACTCAAATACATTTTCAGAGTCTAGAATCTAGTGGTACTTGCTCGATTGGAATCCCGGATCGGGAGTTCTTCCGGATTACTAATCGAAAAGGACATCAATGTAGTAGCGCTTTAAAGGCCTACTACAGTAATTTAATTTTCAAAATTTTGAATACATTTTTAAGAGAGGTTTATAGTTTACCATTACTAAAAAAAAATATGTACAAGTGAGTGTACTGTGCATATGTACATTTGAATAAATACAGATTGGCTATCTATACATATTATTACATATAGTTATAGTGTCAAAATAAGAGGAAGTGGAATATGTTAATTTCTATATAGAGAGTTATAAGCCGCAAATAAATATTATTATTACATAAAGGAATTTTAACTTACCAATACATAGACAGCAAACGGCATAACCACTACAGCTACCAAAAGATCGGCTATTGCCAATGATACTATGAAATAGTTGGTCACTGTTTGGAGTGAACGTTCACGGCACACAGATAAAATTACTAAAACATTACCAAATAGCGTCAAGAATGGAAATAAAATCAGAATCAGCGCCCAATAATTGTGATAAACTGAAAATAAAAAAGAGACTTTAAGTGGGTATTAGGTATTATGAAATTATTCTTTAATTTTGTTATTGAGATTAGGTATATTTTGTCATAAATATCTTTTTTTTTAATAATTAGATACATCGATTATAAAATCCATCAAATTAAAATAATGTGTAGGTATATAATATAATGTATGTACCTAGAATGTCTAATTATCATTAACTGTAAACCGATTTTCCATTCCATTATTTGTTGAATAATTAAGCGTTGATACACTATTAAAAAGTGGTTGAGATTTTTTCTAAAACGTAATGTAACAAAATATAAACAATATATTCTGCATTACATATACATATACATAGCAGTAGATTGGAATTTGATAGTATTACGATCTTTCGATGAGTGGGAATGTTTATTGTAATCTAGTCGGTAAATGATTTTCTTAAAGTTTAGCATTCTTCCTGACGACAGTTCGATTGTTGATAATGATAGTGAGTAAATGTACATAAAATCACACTTCCTTCAAACACAGTGCTAACTGTTAACTAAGTAACAGTAGTCATGCATGTGTTTAGCTTTGACTAAGAATTATTTCATAATCCGCTGCAACAGAAAAACTACAGCTTTCAATTTTGCACGCATGCATACACCACACATTCTAGCATTCACATACCCAGTAGGAAATTCACTCCTCAATGAAAAATTCCTTGGTGAAATCCTATATGACAGCGTACATGTAGGAGAGATTATCACTGATAATAGGGCTCTGTTCAAGTGAGCGGAGGACAACAAAATCATACCGGATACTCAGTTCGGTTTTAAGACGGGACATGACACAATTCATGCCGCGTCTAAACTCGTTTCTGATGTCCAATGGAACAAATCTAAAAAGCAGTGTACGGGTGCCTGTCTGGTTGATTTGGAGAAGGCCTTCGACACCGTATGGTTAGAAGGTCTCTATCTAAAGCTAACCAGACTAGGTATAAGTAAACCTCTATTGTATATGCTTTATGACATGCTAAATGGTAGAAAGTTTGTTGTCAAGAGTGGCAATGTAACTTCTACCGCAATTTTTAATATTAATAATGGTCTTCAGCAGGGAGCGGTTAACTCGCCGATTCTATTCAGCATTTACACCAGCGATCTGATAGGTAGTCTAACTCAGGCAATTGCGTACGCCGACGATCTAATTGCGTACAGAACAGCTAATACAGTTGAGGTCATCAAAAGTCTCTTGCAGAGTGACTTCGACAAGATTCAGCGATATTGTGAGGACTGGAAGTTGAAATCAACTTCCAGAAATCAGAAACTATTTTGTTTAGGACTCCGTTGTCTAGCGCCTCAAGGGATACGAGAAAGAACTGGCGCAAGCTGGTGATCATAGGCCACATGGACATCCACTGGCGAGTAAAAGTGTAGTAAAGTACCTTGGCATCTGGTTGGATGAGTACCTGTATTTTGACAGACATATAGGTGCTGCTTTGGCCAGGGCTAGGGGAGCCTTTGCCTTGACAAAACGACTGTTTTATAGCAGCCGTCTTGACAGCAGGGTGAAGATGATTTGCTACATGGCCCTCATCAGGGCGATGATTGCCTACGGATGCCCGGTGTGGTTCAACGTTGCCCCATCTCAAATGGAAAAGATTCGGGTGTTTGAGAGGCAATGTCTTAGACGTTGCCTTGGATTACACAGAACACCAGAGTCGGAGTATACAAGATATTATTCCAACCAGGTTCTATACAACGGAGCCAACATAAACAGAATAGATAATTTTTTGTTCAACTAACAGCTTAATTTTTGGGGCTTATTACCCCAATAACGAATATTTTGAGTGTGCGCGGTTAAGTGGTTACATCCCTCCCGAGGCATTCCTCTATTTAGACAGTCGAGGGCTGATACAGGATGGAGGGGCGGTTCCGCTCATCTACCACGTCAGCCGGAAAACTGTGGATAGACGACTCCTGTATAGTCGAGAAGTCATCGCTCAAGGTGGAGAAGAGCGCCTTCTGTTCAGTAGGACTGTGTCCGATCAGGACCGGAGGGATAGGGTGAAACAGGAGAGCCAGTTCTGGTGGCTCTCTGAACAGCATCATTATATTTAAAGTCCATGAAGATAGTATATCTTGGCCGACTTAAATAGATTTAGGCAATTAGGTATAGGGAACAGTCGGGGTGGCACAAAAAAAATAAAATTAAAAATATGTATGTATGCGGGGCATACGTGCATGTATCTGCGTGTCTGTACATGTATGTGCGTACGTATATGTATGTGCGTATGTACATGTATGGGTGGGTTGCATGTTGGTGTATGTCTGCATGCATATAAAAAATAAACAAAAAAAAATAAAAACGAAAAAAAATGCTGCTGTGGCTGTTCTAGATTTTAAGTAGTTTTAAGTATTATTAGGTATTTTAAGTAGTTTAAGTTATTTTTAGTTAGTATAAGTAAGTTTTATTTAGTTTTAATTATTTTTAATCTATATTTAGGTTTAGTTTATAAGTAAAAAAAAATAAAAAAAATTAAAATAAAAATAAAAAAAATAAAAAAAAGGATAAGATACCAAGTTTTTGTTTGTAAAAGTTTCCTTGGAAAAATAAAATAAAATAAAATAAAATAATTAGATTTAATTAAAATAGTTTTTAGGTCGAAAGACATTAGTTCTAAGAGTTATTGTTTAATTTAGAGCGCCCGTAAAGGGCCAGTAAATTAGTTGTAAGTTATTGATAATTAGGCTAGTTTTAAACATTTTTGTCTAGCCTTAAGATAGTTATAAGTTAATATGAAAAAAAAATGAATTTATGTAAAAAAAAAATCATTGATTTCACTCATGCAACGTAAGTCGGACACCAGTTTGGCATTTAAGTAGCATGTTGTTCTTAGCTCAAGTAAAACGGTAGAGAATAGAAAACAACAAAAAAACATGTGTGTCTCGGGACTCCCGACAGAAATGATAACTTAAACTAATCTAAGTTGAACTAGTTTAATATTGAAATTTCTTAACTTGAGAAAAGCTTCAAAAGTTTTTTCCTTAAATTGATTAATTTCAAAAGTTATACGTATGCTTGAGAGAAGAAGAATCCAGGCAGACTGGCGCCGTAGCGCGTTACGTAATGAAGCGGCTTACCCTCCCATAAGAAGTTATCAATTCAAAAAATTTGGTTTTCCAAAAATCCAAAAAAAAAACTTTTTTGCGAATATTTTACAATGCCGTATTATTTAGAATTTGAAGGACCTCCTATATACAAATTTGATTATTTTTTTTGAAATTTTGATTGATGATTTTGAAAGTTGAAAATCGAAAAAAAAGATTGTATGGCAGCTACCGTAAATAACAAAATATGTATATAAACAAATTTTTATACCAAAATGTGGAATATGTCTATAATAGTACACAAATTTTTTCTTATTAATATGGTTAAATCCGTTTTTGAGATAATCAAGATCGAAGAAACATTTGTACGGCAAGTACTGCTATTTTGGGGGTTAAAGAACGATTCAAAAATCTATTTGAGACAATTACCTAAAACACTTTAGTACCAAGTTAGAAGAAAATCTCTTCAGTGATTTATACTGTAGACGATCTATAGACAGACAGAAAGACAGACCGAATTGCGGGAGCTTACAAGAGTTCGATGGGAATTTTTGTTTGTGTGGATGGTACTTTCTGTTCTTTTCTTGTCGAAGTTGGGCCATAGTTTCCTGGTTGTGGCACATGTGTCGAGCCCATTCCATCTTTCGTTGGTTTTTGAAAGAATCTTTTTTCCAATGTTCTGTTTCGTGACACAGAGTGGGATTCTAATCGACGGGTCTATTTGGGTAGGATCAAGTGTTGAACCCTTCCTTGCCAGTTGATCAGCTTTCTCGTTGCACCGTATATTACTGTGACCCGGGACCCAACAGAGTTTAATGTTATGCTGCGTGCCAAGAATTTCAGCTCTGCGCGACAGCTAGTTACAAGCTTTGACTTGGTAACTGCGAAGAGAAATCGCTTTAATTGTCGCTTGGCTGTCAATAAAAAAGGTGATATATTTAATTGGTATCTCTAGTCTTGACACGTACCTAGCAGCATTTTTTACGGAAAATACTTCAGCTTCGAAGACACTATTGTGGTCAAGAAGTCTTGCATGAATAGAATGCTATCATTGCTTTTTTAGCTATTTCTTTGATGTTTGGATCCCAGTTTAATTTCGTATCTAGGATTACACCGAGATGTTTGGCTTGATCTGAGATGTTAAGTGCGATCCAATCTATTGTGGGTACTGAAAAATTTTGTTTTTTCCTTTTATTTGTAAACAGGACCAGCTCAGTCCTGAAGGGATTAACTGTTAAACCACATTTTCTTGTATAATTAGAGACTTTGTTTAAAGCGCTATTAAGTTGTGCACTTTTAGTGGTTGGGAATTTACCTGTCGCAAGTAGAGCTAAGTCATCGGCATGCGCTACTACTTTGACCCCACTATGTTTAAGTTTAGTAAGTATACTATTTATTACATACAAGAAGAGAGTTCCTCTTGACGCTGCTACTTTTACTTGGGATCTATCAAGTTCAATGCAGATCTGTGTCTTTCTTAACATGCACATGATCCAGTGTATGATTGCATTATCTACTTCAAGAATTATAAGGGCATGTTCCACTGCGCTACTTTTAACATTGTTGAATGCTCCTTCAATGTCTAGAAAAGCGGCAAATGTGTATTTCTTCTCATGAAGTGTTTTTTCTATTTTACTAACAATGCAGTGAAGGGCTGTTTCTACACTTTTACCTTTTGTATATGCATGCTGTGCAGAAGAAATAACTTCTGGCTTTAGCTTGCTAAGTATGTAAATGTTCATTAGTATTTCCAAATGTTTTTAGAACAAATGATGTATGACTTATTGGTCTAAAGTCTTTGGCATCCGTGTGGCTGGGTTCACCAGCCTTAGGTATGAAGACTACTTTAACTTGACGCCATGCCTTGGACACGTACACCCATTTTAGGCTATATAGGAATATATTATTAAGATAGTGGATAGTCTTCACATTTGAAGCATCACAAGATGCCACAAAGCCCCGGTGCCTTATAAGGAGAGAAGGAGTTAATATCTTCTCTTCCAATATAATATCAGGAGGTGCTACATGTTCAGAATAGTTCGGGTTTCTGACTCAGTGTTCACTTCACATCCTGAAAAATGGGCGTTGACGAGTAATTTCAGTATTTCGCTATATGACTCCGTCCAGTGCCCAGTTGATTCCTTTAAAGACCCGAGTGGAATTGGCTCTTTGGAAAGAATTTTCTAAGTTTGGCTGATTCGTAAGTGCATGTGATTTCGCTGCAGAAATGTGTCCCTGAGCTACGCTTTGCTCGTTGCGTTTCAGCTTTGAATTTTCTTTGGCTGGATTTGTGAATATTCCAGTCTTTTTTGTTCGTCTTCACCACCAGAGTGGTTTCTTTTTTCCCTTCCCTTCAGATCTTAGCGGACAGGATTTTTCGAAAGCTCTGTTCAGAATTTCCGAGAATTCTACAGTCGATTTATCTATGCCTTCGGCTTCGTTTATTGTTCCAGTGTTATATTTATTCATACTTATTTCTATTTCCCTATTAAAAACTTTCCAATTTTTTCTAATATTTCTAATAGGTTGTCGAGAATTTTTGACTCTTGTGTCAGGTTTGAAGAATTCGATCAGTTTATGATCTGAAAATGATCGCACCAAAAATATAAATGTTAAAGAAGTAGCCAAGTTCTTCTATATACAAAAACCTTTGCGTAACAAGTCAGCCGTGAAAAGTAGTGAGATCTAAAACTACGCCAAGTTCTAAGCTTATTAATGTTAAATATCAAATATTTTAAGTAGCGTAATATGGAAGAACCTCAAAATTATCAGAGAAATCTGTTATTTAATGATTACTAATTTAAATTATGATGGTTTACTTGGAAAATTTTCTTTTATTATACCTAATTACTCAATTTTGTGTGGTTTTGTACAGCATATATTCCTTAGATTTCAAGCCCTTAATTTTGCCACTTGCTATCCAGGGTTCTTGAATAAGGGCCATGTCATATTGTCGATTCTCCAGGAGATAGACCAGGTTGTCGCTGGCGGCTTTACTATATTGAAGATTAATTTCTATAACTTTCAATTTCATTACAGTTTCTCAAAAACTACCTTACTAATCTGTTTTTTCGAATTGACAATCAATCTCACCTTGCATCTGGTTATACCCACGCGTATCTTGAAACCGGTTTTCCTAAGAAGTGGTATTGATTTGTGCACCAGCTTCACTACCACTTCTGTGCCTGCCTTGGTTTTATCCATGCTCATCACCTTCCAGCTTGGGCTTAGCTGTTCGGTATTGAAGGACAGGCTATATCTCTCTAGGAGGTCTCTAGGGAGCGCAGGGCCTCTGATCAGCAGCTTTGCTAGCGGTCTATTTAGATCACTGATCTCCTTCTTTTCAATCAGCCGATTGTCAGCGTTTGGCCATGGAGCTTCAGTTTTCCTGATGAACTCTCGAAGCTATTCGAGAGTTTTGTCGTCTTCACGTGTCACCAGTTTTAAACCGTGGACGGTGCTAAAGTTCCCGAAAAGCGGCGGTGGACTGCTCTTTACGATAGCCTCATTAACAACTTCCAGGATTCTGAGCTCCAGTAGCTGCCATTGATCCTCCGTGAGGGTTTCCCTAAATCGGCTATGGCCACTTGGTAGCCCTCATTGGTCACTTAAAAGGCTTTTGTCTTCTTCCTCTTGTTGTTCGGCGAGGAGGTCGCTGTTATGACTTGCGCCCACTTGGAGATGCTTGCCACTCAGACAGGTCCTGTGAATGGCGTAAGGCCTATTCTTCCTTGCCCATCTCTGCGTAGAGCGTTTCCAAATGGTTCTTTAGTTTGTACAGTTATTGACATTCTAGGAATCCAATTTTTTTTACCGAACAATATACTCTATCATATCAGATATGGGTCCACTCCGTTAAAGGATAAAATTCTTTTAATTGATATGTAAGTGTATCACTTCAAAAAAAACTTTACTGAATACACAATCCTTTTTCATATGCGTGAATTCAATACAAAACTGGATGCAAAGATTTCCTCCATAAAAGATTTTTGAAAAATGGTGCGAAAATGAAACCTTTTTTCTGCGTTTTCACCTCGTAGATTTCTTATGTTCTATTTTGTACGTTTGTAAATACAGTATATGAGAGACATATAATCTTTTCCTGTGACTAAATTATAATAGGGATATTCACGATCCGACGTAACTGGTCTTGTATCATTGTAAAAGTGTAAAAGTGTAGCATTGTTTTGCAGTACAAAAACAAATATACCGAATGTCACAGTATTACTCTTTACCAGTGTTGTTCCTCTACGTGTCGACTTTAATTGTCTACATTTCAACGTAGACAAGTGGTCGACAATGTGGACTTTGTAGACAATGTAGACAATATGTCGAAATGTAAACAATAACTTTGACCTCTTAAATCCCACAAACATAATCATTCCCAAATTGGTGGCTTCGAAGAATGGGATTTTTTTAATAGAAAAATTGACTTTTTTGAAATGCTTTACCAAAAGGATATAAAAAGCCCATCGTTTTTTGGAACACTTGTGCAATAAAACATCCGAATCTGGCTAATCTTGCAAAAAAATCCTACAAATTTCTGCTTCTTCCACTCAAATTGAGAGTTTTTTTTTCAAGTTGGACACATGTACATTCTGCTCCTAGAAACCGCCTCACTTTTGAGCGATCAAAGAAGCTCCTTCACTTCTATTGTTCACTTCGAATTGAAGAAGGCCAACATAATTATTCCGATTATTCTTTGCTGAACTTTGGTTTTTTTTTAATTCATAATTTATTTTGTATACAATTAATGTTAAGTTGTATTTTTACTTGCGATTATAGGTACTAACTATAAGGCAAGTTATGCATTCGTCGAAAAAAAAGTTTTGAGATAACAATCAAACATGACATTACTATAATAGCGAAGACGAAAAAAGATGGTCTAAAAATTCTGTCCGTCTGTATGTCTGTCTGTCAGTCAGTGTGTCTGTCAGTCTGTCTGTCAGTCTGCCTGTCAGTCTGTCTGTCAGTCTGTCTGTCAGTCGGTCTGTCAGTCTGTCTGTCAGTCTGTCTGTCTGTCAGTCTGTCTGTCTGTCAGTCTGTCTGTCAGTCTGCTGTCAGTCTGTCAGTCTGTCAGTCTGTCAGTCTGTCAGTCTGTCAGTCTGTCAGTCTGTCAGTCTGTCAGTCTGTCAGTCTGTCAGTCTGTCAGTCTGTCAGTCTGTCAGTCTGTCAGTCTGTCAGTCTGTCAGTCTGTCAGTCTGTCAGTCTGTCAGTCTGTCAGTCTGTCAGTCTGTCAGTCTGTCAGTCTATCAGTATGTCAGTCTGTCAGTCTGTCAGTCTGTCAGTCTGTCAGTCTGTCAGTCTGTCAGTCTGTCAGTCTGTCAGTCTGTCAGTCTGTCAGTCTGTCAGTCTGTCAGTCTGTCAGTCTGTCAGTCTGTCAGTCTGTCAGTCTGACAGTCTGTCAGTCTGTCAGCCTGTCAGTGTAGTGTGTTTATGTGCACATAGTGTATGCACGGGTCAAGTGACGAATACCACTCGTCACTTGATACGTCGCGAAGCGACATTGTGCACATCAGCACACCATAATCTTCCCACGATATGCAATGAACAACGTGCATTGCATATCGTGTTTATATTATTCTTTTTTCGCATTTGATATTATTCTTTTGCTGACTCCACAAATGTGTGAATATGGAGTCAGCATAGTTTTAAGTATGAACACATTATAACAAATAAAAATTCATTATTATTAAATCATCTCTCCGACAATACACAAGTCTTTTTCTTTTATATTAAAAACATATTACATGGCGACCGTGACAGTGATTCTGTCCATATTAAAAATAAGTTTTTTTTTTTCTGTTGTTGTTGTTTTATTAACTTAATTCAATCCAAAAATGTCTTTATTTTAAATTATTAAAAAAAAAAAAAAAAAAAATATAAAACACATCGGAACATTGTGCGTTTTAAAAATATCAAGCCGGCAAATCGCTTGTCCAATTATTTGTGAAGTGCGCATTTTGATTACAAATAAAAAGAGGAACCATCTTTGGATAGAAAATACCCTTTCATCCACCACCACGACGAACATGTTTGCCTCCTAAAATCAGTTGAAAAGTAAATAATGATATGATGTGCTCGGAAAGCGTAAAAGTGATACGAACATGTTTGCCTTTCATCTACCACTAACCAACACCTCGTATTTCTTCATCATTTTTAATTGGGAACGAACAAAACTTCCTTTTACGACAAAATAACTCGTGATATACATTCATTAGAAAGTGATAATTCGGAAGTTGACAGACCACTATCGCCATCTGTGTGGACCTCCGACCTCAGCTAAACTCAGAAAACGAAACAACAATAATCTTCAAATCATAGCTGCCCAGCAATCAAATGATGATGATCAAATCAATCCAGCCCAGCAATGGTAATATATTTTTATAATTCATCGTGAAAAAAAATGTGTGTTAATTGTTATATATGAAGCTTAAATCTATTGAACTAATCTGTTTATTGTAAATATATTGAACTAATCTGTTTATTGTACAAAACATCGAAAATCCAATATTTAATTACTTCTAAAAGAAATTTGATGCATTCTTCTGCCGTTCTGTTTTTTTTTTAAACAAAATATAGTCAATCGTCTCAAATACTCTTTGCAAGTCTAGAATAATTGTAACAAAGATTATATGGAATCTTTGCTCGGTATTGCTTCTTCTGTTTAAAGTCATTGAGGTTTAAGCATTAATTTAAAATGGGAGGTAAAACCTCCAAAGTAAAGGATAGCACAGCAAATGTGTTAAATGTTGTTGACGTGATGTATACAACCCCACACTTAGAAACACAAACTATGCTCATTTCTTTATTGGTTGTCCTCACGGCAGTAAACTTAATTCTTAAATTTTATCTGTTGTATAAGCGTACACTTAAAAAACGCTACATAAGCCGAGCAAACGACTTAGATAAAATTTAAAATGGAATGGAAAATATTAGCAATAAAAATAAACGGTTTTAAAGACAATTTCCAAAAATCTTACAAATGTATTAACAAAAATACAACAATAAGAGTAGATACATTAAAAAACCATATTAAAACACTAATATCCCATTACAATAGTATTGTCAATGTTTTCAACGCATACAAAAACGAATTGACAGCTGATCATGAAAAAGATTGTAGGAAGCTTTTAAAAACACTTAACACTAAGTTAAAAAATATTAGCATTAAATGGGAAATTGAAATACATGTCCCAGATGAATTAGAGCTTCACGCTGAGTTTAATGAAAATCAAATAGAAAGTTTAGACGAATCAAAACCAGTAGTAAATACAGAATCTGACAGTGAAATTGAAACACTGGATGAATTCCCACAACCAATTATAAAAATCAAGGAAAAAATGGCCCAAACTTTAGTAGAATTTCTTAAACTTGCCTCATCACTCTTACCTGAGTTTGATGGAAAGGCAGAAAATTTACAAAGCTTCAAAGATGCCCTTCTCCTTATTGATTCCTTAAAAGGAGCACACGAAGTATCAGCAATTAGTCTCATAAAGACCAAACTAAAGGGACATGCTAGAAATCTAATAAGTAATGAACAAACGATAGTTGAAAAACTAAATGCAAAAGTAAAAGGAGATTCAGTAGATGTAATTTCTGCGAAATTACTAAATCTACAACAAAAAAATAAGACAGCAAATCAATATGTCCAAGAAATAGAAAAATTGACGAAGTGTTTAGAAGGAGCCTATATCAACGATGGTTTAGCTTCTGATTTAGCTGCTAAATACAGCACAACGCTCGCTGTCAAGGCTATGACACAAAATTGTTCTATTGATAAGGTAAAACTTATAATGCAGGCTGGCACATTCAGCGATATGAATGAGGCCATGTCCAAATTCGTTAATAGTTGCACAGATGCAACCGGACATTCTAATACTGTTTTGTTTTACAAGCAAACCAATAATAGAGGCTATCGTGGAAATTACCACGGAAGAGGTAATCATCACAATAATCGCTACCGCAATAACCAAAACAATTACAGGGGAAATGGCCAATCTAGAGGCAACTTTAGAGGCCGTGGTAACTCGTACCGTGGCCATAATAATAATAACGAACACAATAATGTTCGAATTACTCAAAGTAACTCGGAAAACTGCCAAGACCCTTTAGGAAACAATTTATAAATACAAAGGTCCATGCTATCAATTTTAATCTCAATATTTTCGTGTCATTTATAAATGTATTTACTAAACATAAACTCACATTCCTAATAGACACAGGTGCAGATATTTCACTTCTAAAAGAAGATTCTGATTTTTACCAAGACGTCCAAAATGACAAGATTATAAGTATCCAAGGAATAGGCCAGGGAATAGTAAAATCCCAAGGTCTAGCCCCAATAGAGCTTCAAACAGATAAATACATCATCCCACACAATTTCCATATAGTAAATTCAAATTTTACAATACAATGTGATGGAATCATAGGTATGGATTTTATAAAACAATTTAACTGCAAATTAGACTTCAAACCAACTGAAGATTGGTTTATAATCAGACCCAATAATTTAAATTTTCCGATTTATGTTCCAATAACATATAGTTGTGGTAATAATTCACTACTTCTACCAGCAAGATCACAAGTAACGGGTCAAGTGACGAATACCACTCGTCACTTGATACGTCGCGAAGCGACATTGTGCACATCAGCACACCATAATCTTCCCACGATATGCAATGAACAACGTGCATTGCATATCGTGTTTATATTATTCTTTTTTCGCATTTGATATTATTCTTTTGCTGACTCCACAAATGTGTGAATATGGAGTCAGCATAGTTTTAAGTATGAACACATTATAACAAATAAAAATTCATTATTATTAAATCATCTCTCCGACAATACACAAGTCTTTTTCTTTTATATTAAAAACATATTACATCAGTCTGTCAGTCTGTCTGTCTGTCTGTCTGTCAGTCTGTCTGTCCGTATGTATGTATAGACACTACAGCCCAAACGTGTGGGCCGAATTGCTTCAAACTTGGTATATTGAGGTTTTAGGTATTGTAGAGAGGGTAAATTGGATTATTTTAGCTCAGAAAATAACGGTACATTCCATATAACCGTTACATTCAAACCTATTTTTCTCGGTGACGGCTCAAACGATTTTTATAAAAAAAATCTGTGCAGCTTTTTAGCTACGACCTATCATATGGTTAAAAATATAGAAAAATGTCTAAAAACGGTACTTTCCATACGACCGTTTTTGATGGCTTTCTATCTCATAAATGGCCTAACCGATTCTTTCGAAATTCCACACATATATAGGTTTAGGTTGCGCAAATTATACCGCGTACCAATATTTTTAATTAATATTTTTTTGTATTATGATTTTAAATCATTTAAAAAAAAAATTTAATTTATATTTTGAAAACTGCTCATTATTTTTTTTTTCAAAAATTATAGTTATATGTATTTTCTGAATACCTATGAATTTTCGTTTTTGAATAATTTTTTTTTTAATTTTTTCAAAAAGTTTAAAAAAAAAAGTTTTTTTCTCCAAAACCGCTCCACAGATTGTCAAAATGTTTTTCTCATAAATTCAAATTTATCCAATTAACAAAATGGAGTACTTTTTTTTGAGCTCAAATTAGTTTAAGTATTTATTTCAGAATTTTGAATTATTTTTTTTTGATAGATTCTTAATTATATATTAATTCAAATTTCATCTTTGTTTTTCCTCAAGCTATAACGACAAAGCAATATAATTTAATTATGTGTATTATGCATTTATTTCTACCTTTTTACGTATTTTTGCGTACTTCACTGAATACCAATTACAATGTAGGCCCTTATACATTTAGATATACATAATGTGTTTCTAAAAATCGCATGAATCTTATATATGCATATTACACCTAAATTATATATAAAGTTATATGCATATAGCTGCCTACGAATCTATACACCCTTCATTTTCATTTTTATATGTACATGCTTACATACTATCTATATGGATATGTATGTATACATATATTTTACTTTCCTAAATTACATAATTAAAATCCATAACTAAGATTTAAATATAAATTTTTAGGTAGGTACCTATATAATTATTCCTTGAATACAATTGATTATACTAAGAATCATATCACAATGGTCTTTACTTTTAGGACTAAGTGTGTTAGTTAGTTATTTTTTTTTTAAGAATCAAATTAATCTTACCTACATAGGCCTTAAACCTGTATAGGATAACTACACCTAACAAACAAAACCTCAATGATAATCTACTATTAAGTTGTTAGCAAAAGCAAGTTCGTACGATCCAGTCGTGCATTTTATTTATAACTGTTTAGTTTGTTTCTTAATAATTGATTAAAATTACTATTGAATTTGAAGTTTAAATACAAAACTTGTTTTATTTAAATATGAATTAAATCAAAGGACACGGTAGCCGGTCGCACCTTTTGGGATAACGCAAAATAAAGTTCTTGATGTCTTGAGTCATATGAGATAATTTGTTTGTTCGTATCGCTTTGTAGTAGCTTGATATGATATACTGTGTTTAACACGGATGTTTGTTCTGAAAATTTAAATTTTAAAATAAAATACAAAGTTATCTGAATTTTTTTTATTTTTAGATAAATTAAAAAAAGAAATATGTCACGTAAATGCATCTGTTAGGTCTAAGAAAGAACCAAAAACTATTTTGAAAAGAGAATTGTAGGTGATTTTAAAAAGCATAAGTTTGAAGAAGGAATTAGAACCGGGAATTGTCTCCTTCTTCCAGCTAATGCTTTTTAAAATAACTTATAGATATTTCTGTTGGCGTTAGACAATAACTTTAATTGAGTTTTTTTTGCGACATTTAGTCCAAATTAATATGCGTTTCGCCCAGGTACTGCAGATGGGTTAATGAGTTAGATGCTGTATTACCTTTCTAAGACGCAATATATAAGACTTCCTTAAGTCTAAGAATGTCAAGCTATTCAAATCAATTAAAAAAATATAATCGTCTAAAAATCCCATATTCTTAATAGCCGTGTTTAATTATTGCCAATAACCCATATGGTTTACCCCGTGAAAATAAAACGATCTGGGTTATGTACTTAAATGTACCCTCTGCGTTCGCGGAATATAATACTAATATTTGCAATCCCAGCTAGAAACCCCGATAGAAACCTGGATCTCGTGATGTTTTTGTAATACGTGTTAAAAAAAAAATAACCCAGACCCGTAGATAATAAAACGCAGCTATTACACTAAATTAAAAAAAAAAAGAAAAAGAAAATATATATATGCTCTATTATTGACAGACACTATAGACTTATGAAAATTTGAAAAACCTATACCATAAGCGTAAGAACATTCGCTTGTTTTGATTTAAAAAGAAGTTCAACTATTGACATAAGATTTTGTTTTTGGCGGTTTTTCCGAACATTTGGGCTTTATTTTCAAATATTTGGAGGTTTTTCTATTATTTGGGCGATATTTACAATTTTGGGTGTTCTTTTCATTTAAACAAAATAAAAAGATGGAAATAACCCCCAAAAGAAGAAAAATATGTATTTCCAAATCAATTTGAACGATATTCCCTAACGCCGTTTATGTTATCAAAATTGATTTTTTTACAAAGGAAAAATCGGAAAGTTTAGGTCTTCCGTTTCGGCCCGTGGTATTCACAAAAAATTATGAATTTTGTTTGGCTTACGAATTATCTACATTGTCGACAAATTTATGTCGACAATTGTGAATTATCTACATGTAGGATAAATACGACCGATCATATGTTTGAAAAAAAAATGTTTAATGTCTAAAAACGGTAATTTCCATAGGAACGTTTTTATTATGTTAAGCACAAAAATCTTACTTTTTGTCAATGGCCTTGGCTCTGATGAAAGCGTCGCTTCCCATCGATCAGCCTGTAAAGGTTTTTGAAACGCGATAGAATCTCCAACTGAGACCGACTCCAGAAATGACCAACTTTGGATTTTCCGACAAGACCTCAAGCAGCACTAGACGAATAGGAAAAAAGATAGTTCCATTGAACAGTCAACGTTCCGATATACATCAGAAGTCAAAATATTTTTTGAAAGAGTATAATTAGCAGTAAATTGTAATGCAAGCAAAGGAGATGATATATTTTGGGGCCCAGAGTGCACAGCTATGAAATTGGTAACAAATAAAAGTTGGAGTTGGGCTTGTTGGTTCTATTACAAATTTTCAATAATTTCGAATTTTTTTGCGACCTTTAAAGCGACAGTTATAGCTTTCATTGAAACTCATCATTGAAAACTTTAACTCGCAATTCTGAGGATCTTAAACAAAAACAACTGATGTCGTTTTGGTACCAAAATGAAGTTAATAAGATATATAATATTTTTTGTCAAAACAAATATTTTATTTGCTCCACCACTTTCTTGTAAATTCACTTTTGATTTTTCTATAACTTCATCACTTCATCATTATATAATTTAAATACGTTACAAACATTTGAAAATAAACTCCTAAGATCATTTATAAGCGCACCTTGGTACATTAGAAACGAAGATCTGCACAGAGATCTCGGGATTCCCACGGTTCGCGATGAAATAAAAAATGTTGCCCGAAATCATAGAAAACGGCTATTACAACACTGGAATAGTACTATAATTGAAATTATCCATGAGACGAATTTAGCACGCCGCCTGCGAAGGACAAAGCCTTCCGTTCTGGTGCACTAAACGAGAATCCGCTTTAAAATTGCGGTATAAGCAGGAACTATCACCGGATAGTTACCTGCAACACGTTAATTAAATTCGTTAAAAATAAATTCCTAGATAAGTTTCAACTTAGTTGCAATCGGGAGGAGGAGGTGTTTTTAGTGCAGTAAGAATCTCACACTCCTATGAGCACGCGTTTTTCGGTACTCATAGAGCCTTTTGAAGGTTTTACACCTACCCACGGGAAAAAAAACTTGATTTTTCAATGATGGAAAGTATTTTCAATGAACAGCTGACATCATCAAAAATGAGTCATGTCTTTTGGCGAGGAGTGTCGTTAGAACCGTTAGCACCAATCGACGTACGTTGTTACTTGCGATATTTAGGTACTATATGGCAAGTTATGCATTGATCTCCTGAATTGGGTCAAACTTGGCATTACAATAGCGAAGACGAAAAAACCGGGTCCGCAATGCTTCGAACTTAGTATATACATATGTATTTAGTTTTTTTTTTTCGGTAAAATGGCCAAACATTTTTTTTAATTTTTTTCTTAAGTCGAAAAATAAAGGTACCTGCCATACTTTTTTTTGGCCAAGGAGCATTTTTTTTGGTTTTCGATTATCTTGAAAACAGTTTATTTGCTTTTTGAGAGAAAGTTTAAACATTAATTCACACCAAAACGTTTGTGATTTTAAATTAACAAAAAAACATATTTTTTTTGAAAACTCAATGTTTCAGAAACGACTCAATCGACTTTTTCGTATTTAGTAGTTTTGTGACATTATCTTGAACACTTAAAAAAATCAACGGTACCTGTCATACAAAATGTCTAAAAACCTTTATGGAAAAAATGCATTTCTCAGATACGGCCCCGGTCCTCCGGGCCTTCAAAAACGTACATGATCCTTTGATAAAAAAGATTGCATTCATTTGCTAAGGCTTTGTGTGGGCCCAAGCAAATTTTTGTTTTTTGGGGTTAATAAAAAACAAACTATGTGAAATTATTCATATTTAAGATGTTTACTGTATGTACATAATGTACATTTGAGACCATAACACAAAATATAATGTCAAAATATTAATGTTTAAACGAAATAAAAGCAATTGTGGGCCTCGCAAAAAAGTTTTCAACTTGCTACCATTTTCTGAATTTTAAGTGAGAAATAAACTAATTGCCTTAGTTAATCTAGTGTTATTTTCCTAAAAAGCATCGTAGGATCTAAGAAAACTATTGAAAATAAAAAAAATGCAGGGTTTTGAAAAAAAAATCCTTACTTGCTTGCAAATTAGCCAATTTCTGATGACAGCAAATTTGAAGAATTCAGTTTCCAGAAAACTCGTTTAAATTTAATGTGGCTTTTGTGTTGAGTGCGTAATCGGAGTATAAAAGAAAAATCATTCGATCTAAGTTAAAAAGGTGGACCCAAAAATTTCACTGGAATTTTGCACACTTCACATAGGTCCAAATAAACTGAGTGGGCGCTAGGTGGCACGAGCACGCAAACGAGAGGAGTTTACCCGCTTGGCTTCATTTCTACAACTTTCCATTTTAATAATATTCAAGCTTTATTTTGGTATCATTTGCGGCAATATGAATTGCTAAATCGTCTTAAAATTTGAAACCAGATATCACTGAACCCTAAGGCTAAATGAACCAAAAACTCACCATCACTCTTAATTCATTTCGTATAGATCATTATTTCATAGTATGAATCATGGTCAGATATTGCATGTCTTACACAAATCCAATAGCAAACGTTCTAAGTCTGCGGCCACTTGAGCGAAGAATAATACACAAACATACATGTACATTCTATATATATTAACAACGATTGTATAAACAAATCATGTACACACTCATTTATGTATATTGAATTTAATAAATCAGTTCTTGTCCAGATCTTCAAGATTTAACAGTATCATTAGCTTTAGGCCCAATGCACACAAAGCAACTGGGAAAAAAATAAAACGGTTGGCAACTCGAATTACAAACCAGTTAAGGACTCAACGGCGACTTAACTCCACACACGAGGAAACTCATCAGTCATCACCAATCAAAATTTCTATAGTTCGATCAGTGTCGTCATGGATACTGGGCGTAAAGTGTCTTCGGAAGACTTGAGCGATGATGAAACCATCACGTTGTATTATTATCTCAGTAAGAGGTCAAGAATATTAGGAAGGTATGTGTACACTCATACCTTGAAAACAATTTTCAGAAGCTGTTCGTTTCTGCTAAACAATAAGAACTTTCGGATACCAAATTTGTATCATTCTACAGAATGATTAAAAAAACTTATTTGGAAGTTGCGAAAGTGATTTCCCCTGTAATTCAGAAGCAAGACACCAGTATAATTTCGCTCATCTTCGACAAACTAGAAACTGAAATCACTAGGCAACCCGACAAGAAAATCAATAAGCGACTGGTTACAGACTTTTTTTGCGAACCGGAAACGAGTCTTCAACCAGTAGCGTCGTGGGCGCCGTCTCATTTGATTACACCTCATTTCATCATTCTACAACACTCAGAAGTGCTCCTCATAATTCATATTAATTCTATTAAAATGGGCGGGTACGACGACCCTGAACGTAAAATCTCGAATTTTACAATGTTTCCTTTGCTTGCACTTAAAGGCCCACCCCTGTACCAAATTTAACCATTCCATTATTGTCAGAAGTGCTCCAAATAACGTATATCAATTCTATGAAAATGGATGGATACCACGCCCCTGAAGAAAAATCTTAAATTAAAAATTTTGTCTTTGCCTGCACTTAAAGCCCTACTGCTGTACCAAATTTCATCAATTTACGACAATCAGAAGTGGTCCAAATAATGTATATCAATTCTATGAAAATGGGCGGGTACCACGCCCCCTGAATGCAAAATCGTAAATTTTCGATTTTTTCCTTTGCTTACACCACCAGGCCTACCGTTTAACGAAATTACAAGATTCTGCGATGTCGGAAAGAGCTCCATAATTTTTATGATCTGTTAGTGAGTGGGTGAGTCAGTCAGTTACAGTTTTTGCGATTTTTGCAGTCTTATATCTCGGGAACCACTAAAGGTAAGGAATTGAAATTGGGCGAGATACCTAAGCCTGCTGAGCTTAGTAAATGCTGAGAGTTTGAAGTTTCTGACTTTATTGGTTCTAAAGTTAGAGGGGGTCGAAAATCGCTTGAATTTGTTCATGTAAATAGGGTGTAGTGCCAGAACTTGGCTGTCACTACCGTGCCCTTTGATAATAATAATAAAACTGATTCTGGCCCTTATGGTATAATAAAAGGTTGACCAATCTTAGAAACAGAAGAAACAAGGCATTCAAATTAGTTATATAAATATCATACAGATAATTCTGAACTTCGTATAAATTATTTAAATCGTCAACAAGAAAGCGATCTTCTCAAAAATACTTAAATCGAATTTTTATATTTTCTAGAGAAAGTATTACAATTACTGTTGATGTTCCTACAATTTGCAATTTATTCGCTGACTATTTTCAATCATTTTACTCTTTAGACACTCGCCCATACAGAAGCTACCTTATATAAGTAGAGTTGACAATATCGGGTCTTAAACTAAACTGGATGTTAATAAAAGTGAAGGACCTGATGGAACTCCTGTTATTTTATTATTGATGCGTAGTATTCAAATAGCTCAGCCATTTTGGTAGATTATCATTAGCTAAGGGGCAATTTTTGGATTGTTGGAAGGTTTCTTTTCCATCTCCAATTTTCGAAACGGGCTCAAAACAATGTATAACTACCTAATTACAGAGCCGTTTGTAAAATTTCTTGTATTCCGAAAGTTTTTGAAAAATTAGTTTGCAATAAGTTAGCTCAATCATTTTAAAACCATACAGGCATTCGATAGAGTAAATCACCTAATCTTATTAAATAAACTCACTTTTCTAGGTATCCATTCTTCCCTATTAAAATGGCTATATGATAGTTCGCTCTCAAGACATGCATTACATTACATATTATACTACTCCGTGGATAAATCTACAAAGTAGAGACATTGAAGCACTGACAACGAGCCCATTGACTTAAGCTTTACATACATTAATACATCAGAGAGAGCAATGAAGAACACACAACAGAAGAAACACATGTCAACAGCACGTGGTAGGTTTTCGACGGTCCCCCATAGAGGTATTAACCACGCGCAACGATGCTTGATTTCGCTGATCTATGGGAACCGATGCTTATTTTTTTTTGTAAATTAATTTTTATTTCAAATTCACTTATTACTATCTTAAGGCTAGACAAAAATGTTTAAAACTAGCCTACTTATCAATAACTTATAACTAATTTACTGGCCCGTTACGGGCGCTCTAAACTAAACAATAACTCTTAGAACTAATGTCTTTCGACTTAAAAACTTTTTTCATTAAATCTAATTATTTTATATTTTTTTTTAAAACCAAGAAAATTTTTTTTACAAAAAACTCAGTATCAATATTTTTTTTTTTTTTTTGTTTACGTAAAGACTACCTAAATATAAACTAAAAATAATTTAAACTAGATATAACGAACTTATACTAACTAAAAATAACTTAAACTACTTAAAATACTTAATAATACCCAAAACCACTTAAAACTACTTAAAAACTAGAACAGCCACAGCAGCAGTTTTTTCGTTTTTAAATTTTGTTTGTTTATTTTTTATATGCATGCAGACACACAACAACATGCCACCCACCCATACATGTACATACGTACATACATATACGTACGCACATACATGTACAGTTACGCAGGACATGCACATTCTATCCTGTATCAGCCCTCGACTGTTTAAATAGAGGAATGTCTCGGGAGGGATGTAACCACTTAACCGCGCACTCTCAAATTATTCGTTATTGGGGTAACAAAAGCCAAAAATTAAGCTGTTAGTTGAGGACATCGCTCTTGCAACGAGACCCCGAATCAGCTTAACCCTAAAAAGATAAACTTATTTTTTAGTACTGAAAAGATAAACATGCACCTGCGAGGCGTACGATTAAAAAAAACATTTTTTTACGAAATTAAATAAGTTTTAATTTTTTTATTGCTAACCTTTATCTTTATATTATTATCAATCAATTAATACATATTAAGTAAAACAAGTGTTCTCAAACGTCTTGTCAAAGTAGGGATTTACATCTCATCTCATCCACGGTATTGATAGGTCACATCTTAGTTTCCTCAGAAATTGTATACAATTCAATGGACTTTCTTCGTTTGGCGTTGCCATTACTAAAAAACTATGGTACCCACCGAGCCGGAACAAACGTTTCTCGCAAGTGTAGATCCACGAGTGAGTTGGCTTAATAGCACAAGTTTCTTCGAACGTCGGCTTAAAGAATAAACCTGTATCTATATTTCGCGAGCGCTTCCGAGGCGCAGTTAATCTTTCTAGGGTTAAACAAAAAATTATCTATTCTGTTTATGTTGGCCCCCGTTGATTTTTAACTTCCAGTCATCACAAAATCGCTGAATCTTGTCTAAGTCACTCTGCAAAAAATTTTTAATGACCTCAATTGTATTAGCTGTTCTGTACGCAATTAGATCGTCGGCATACGCAATTGCCTGAGTTAGACTACCTATCAGATCGCTGGTGTAAATGCTGAATAGAATCGGCGAGTTAACCGCTCCCTGCTGAAGACCATTATTAATATTAAAGATTGCGGTATAAGTTACATTGCCACTCTTGACAACAAACTTTCTACCATTTAGCATGTTATAAAGCATATACAATAGAGGTTTACTTATACCTAGTCTGGTTAGCTTTAGATAGAGACCTTCTTATCATACGGTGTCGAAGGCCTTCTCCAAATCAACCAGACAGGCACCCGTACACTGTTTTTTTAGTTTTGTTCCATTGGATATCAGAAACAAGCTTAGACACGGCATGAATTGTGTTATGTGCCGCCTTAAAACCGAACTGATTATCCGGTATAATATTTTTGTCCTCCGCCCACTTGAACAGGGCTCTATTAGTAACCTTTTCAAATACTTTCCTGATACTTGGAAGAAGACTTATCGACCGGAGATTCGCCGCATTGGAGTTGCCCTTTCTCTTTTTTGGGAGAGGGTGTACCACAGATGTCTTCCACCGCACTGGATAATATGCATTATTCAGCGCGTTGTTAAACAGTGTGGTATAAATGTCAACTGCTTCCTGAGGCAAATGTCGTAGTACAACGTTGGATATACCATCGACTCCTGCTGACTTCTTTTTCTTTACTGAATCGAAGATGAGCTGAAGCTCATTCTTCGAAATTAACAGGGGACTGGGCCCATTTCGGTCGGCGATTATGGCGTTTTCCAAATCTTCATCATTAAACCCGGTAAAACCAAGGTTTCGGGGCCATAAGTGATGAAGCAGAGCTCTTTTCTCCAGGTCATGATTCGGGCGAATGCTAGCATTCACCTTGTACACTTGCTGGAAAGCAGCCCCCGCAGCCTCCACTTTCTCTGGGTTTATGCCTGCTGTCAGGAGTACGTCTCTGTTCTCTGTCGTCCTCTGGAGCTTAAGACACGGAAGATCGTTTTGATACTTTCTCCTGAATATCTTATTAATTTTTGGGAACATACTTGGGTCGATAGAGTTAACCGCCCGAGCTTTATTGTCCCAAAACAAATTAATGGACAACCTATAATTTTCTTTGATGATTTGATTGATGGTTTTGATCGACGACTTCAGTGTCCTAACCCTCAGATCTCGTGTGTCAGTAAACCATAAACTCCATAAGCTCGTTCGGAAGTTGCATAACGGCGGTGAATCCGCAGTGGTCACTGTCGTACTCGATCGTTCGTAAACAATTTCTTGGTCGTTGACCCAAAGTGTCAGTAATTGTAAGTCTTGCGTCTTTCAGCAATAGATCCAGATACGCACCGCTTTTTTTAAACTCAAGGTTTAAATCACCGCCTAATATGTAAAAGTTTTCTTCCGAGCTCAATCTTAAGCATTCAAAAAGCTTTTCAAACTCTATTATAAACTGTGTGGGCTGAGGTGTTTCCGGTGCATAGGCAGCGATCTCATTCGCTTCCCCTGTTGGAGATGAATGCATATGATGCATGCCTCTAACGTCCGAAATTTTCGCACATCACTATTATACGAGTATATTACCTTATAACTAATGTCTTTAAGTATTTATAAAGATTGCGAGGCCTCCTCCTTGAGTGTAGTTGGGTCGGTCTCTCCTTACGATATTGTAATTGTTGTTAGTCAATTTATGTTTCTGGTTAAGCTTAGTTTCGCTAGCCATAAACACATCTGGACTTATGTCTTTAAGCAATTGGAATAAATTCGCTCTACGTTCGGTCCTAATCATTTTAGACACAACAGATTCGCCTTTTTTGGAAAATTATCTCTCTCCATACAAGAGACGTAACAAATATTGGATGGACCTGAGTGGACAAAACTTGCCAATTATCTGAAAGAAATTTGCAGATTTCGAAAACTGCTCATAATAGAATATAACTAATCAACATTATAAAAAAAAATCATTGAAAACTGGAATTAAAATTAATTAATGTGTATTTAAAATTAACTAAAGTTAACTGACGGCAAAGCCAGAGCTTTTAAATTAAAAAAAAAATGTAAATGTAAATTTAAAATTGTAAATAAATGAAAATAAAATATACACATGCACAGAAAAATGCCATGTGCCATGAATCATGTGTTTTGTGTATTTTTTAATGAGAAAAGAAAATGAGAAAAATATCTATTTCTTTCCAACCGCCAAATATCATGCGATGAGCCGTCACAAATAATTTTGCGCACTCTCAATATGTGCATATTATGTTAATCTTTTGTCGTGATCGGTTTTTTCTCGTAAGTCGTTTCTCTGTTTTAAAGTCCCTCACAAAAATAATAGAGTGGATTATTACAAAAAACTTTAGCTAATTGAAAATATAACAAATATATACAATACATAATATATAAATATATGTATGAAGCTAAGAAAACACTACTCCGTTGTTTTGTGATATGAAATGTGATAAAAATAACTTGCTAAGTAATTTTTTTTTGAAAAAATAGATCCTGAAATTATACATTTATACCAGGACGAGCTGAATGGACTACTCAAGGATACTTTCCCCAACGTTTCAGAGCCTGCAATGGCGTTACAATCTACATCAACGATTAATAATAGCCAAAGTTTCTTGAAATCAGATGTAGGTGCTGAGGAAAACAATCTATTAGATTTGCTAATCGATTTGGGGTTACGCAATGCATTTGATGCACTTACATGTAAGTACATTTTTTATAAATATTACTTAAAAATTCTGTCTAGGCCCTCGGCCCTAACTTAATTTTAAATATGTCGAAATGCCAAAAACCTTTTGCTGCATACTTGCTGATGCCAAGATTCTTGTAATTAAAAAAATCTTTTCTAATTAGAGCTGACAATCGGCGTAAGTTTAAAATAAGTTAATACCCATATTCTAATAGATAAATTATTGAGAAAGTGGGGATTTTCTTATTCGTAACGTTTACCGCTTGTCATCTCTAATTGGAAAATAATGTTCTAGTTGGAAAAGCCTTGACGACAATAACAAAAGAAAATATTTCTTTTCTGGATTTTGTATTGAAACTAATTTTTAGTTAAAACGACAGAATTAAACTATATATTCCTAAAGAAAGTTTTTGAATTTTAATGAGCATATCGCTTAAAAATAAATAAAAAATATTTTTAATTTTTCAAGGCTTTGCCAAATTAAATATGAATTTTTCCCAGCAGAATACACTTCGTTTTCTTAATATACTAGTACTTACACACGTAATAGAGTATTTTACTTAAAAATTTACAAAAATTGTAAAAAACTGAAGCTTATAAAAAATTTCAAAAGTTGGCAATTACATTTAGGATTAGAGCAGCATACAAAAAATACTTTCAATTTTTTTTTAATCATTTGCTAAGTTGAAAGCAATCGATATCGTTGTTTTTGTCAATTTATAGTTATTTTTACATTATTGTCATAATGCTGATCATAGTTCTAATGATATTTGCCATCATTTTGTGTAAACTTTTACTATTTTTGGGAATTATTTCGGCACGGGTTAGAATTCTGAGTTTCAAGTTAGCGAAGCAACATTAACCACTCGAAAAGTTGTTATGTGGATAATTTGTCGTTAGTTAGTTGTGACAATTTCGAATTTGTCGTTCTATGTTTGCTACGGTTTTTTGTGTTGCTTTGATAGCGTGATATTAAGTTAGCGAAGCAGCATCTCGAAAATTGGTAAAAAATGTTTATATTGAATTTCTTATATTTTACTAATTTTACTTAAATAGTTGTGACAATTCAAAATTTGTGGTTATGTTTTGTGCTATGTTGTTCACGTTATTAATTTCCGGCTGTTAAGTTATTAACTTGTTACGATACTTTAGATTAACGTAAAATTATCCACCTTACCATGTAAATGTTGCTTCGTTAACTTGACACTCACGTTAGAACTAAATTAGAAACTTGAGACTTGGAACCCAAGACATCAGGAACCCATATTTTCGTTTGTGGCGGTAACTGTGGACATCCTATACGTACAAGCGTTCGTAAAATGTTATTTTTTTATTTATATGGTTGCATATTTCTTAAGCACCTATACTCTTGCCATCGCAATAAAATCCAAAAGTCTAACAACTGACTCCTAGACCTCGCATTTTGCATATTTGCATATTTTTCATCAGATTGATAGCAAAATTTGTATTTAGACGTTTTATCGTTCAAAAATAACAAATTGTAATGCATATCGAAAATATGCAAAAAATATGTAAACAAAATATGCCAAAAGAATGCAAAATATATGCCAAATATGCAAAATATATGCAAACGTATTTCACCGATAAATTGAATTCCGCTCGAAAAATATTAACGTGTGAACAATACAGAAGAATATTTTTCTTAGTTTAAAAACATCAAGAAAGAGAAGCATATACCCCTTTCCCTTATCCAACGCTTTACCATAATATATTGTTGTATTGTTCTTATCGCAAGCCCGACATAAAACTAGATCAAAGCTTTTGTTGTTGTTACGCAAAGCAAAGTGTAGCCAAGAACAGGTGCTTATTTATTTAAAGACTCTCTGTAACATATTTGTTACTAAAATTTCTTATCTGTTGGGTCTTTACCGTTATTTTGCGCTTTTGATTTTCGCGTTCGTTGTACTTTTCTACGGTCGCAAAATTATCGCCTTAATAAATTTGAGTTGCATAAAGTGTAGTGTAGTGAAATGCCAAAAATTAACAAATATAAGCAAAATTTGATCGGAAAATGGTTTAATAGTCTTCCCGAAAAGTGTTTTAAAATTGATGGAAACAATATAATTTGTACAACATGTGACAAAAAGGTGAAATTTAAATATTCAGGCTTTTTCAAACCATTTACGAATTTCAAAATTTGTTCATCGAACTATTTTTTGCAGTAAGCCTGATTGTAAAATTAAACATACGTTCGAATGATTTTAATATTTTAGGTTACTTGCAAAAAAAAATTTCAATTGCAGCAGCATATTGCTGCTTCATCCCACAGAAGTTCAAAAACAGCAGAAAAAAAACAACGACGAAAATGCGCATACTCCTAGCAGTACGTCCAGCTACTTTTCCGACAATTCCAACAATGAATTCAAAGTGGATTTATGTACAGCTTTGGTTGCGGGAAATATACCATGGAATGTGCTTAGCAATGCTTCATCTAATAATTTCTTAAGAAAATACACAGGGCAACTAATTCCAGATGAAAGTACTTTCAGAAAGAGCTACCTGGATAAATGCTACCAATAATCGATCCAAAAAATATGCGACAATATCAAAGACGAAAGCGATTGGATATCAGTGGACGAAAAAACAGACAAACAAGGGTGATATATCGCGAATTTGATTGAAGGAACACTGAGGGAAAATGAATCTTCATGCTCATATTTATGGTCATGTAAACAGTTGGAAGAAGTAAATAATGCAACTGTTTCTCGATTTGTGAACGACATCATTCGAATATTGTGGCCACACGGGAATGAGTCAAAAGTTTTGTTGCTTTTATCGGATGCTGCGGCATACATGATCAAAGCTGGTAGAAATTAAAAAGTTTTTTATCCCAATCTCATACACATAACTTGTTTGGCACACGCTTTAAATGTAAAAGCTGAAAAAGTAAGAATAACGTTTCCTGTCGCTAACTCGTTCATATCCTAGGTAAAAAAAATTTCATAAAAGCTCTGCTCAGAGTACAACGCTACAAGCAAATACTATATAAGGAGTTACCACCAGAACCGATCATAACCAGATGGGGTACATGGTTGAAGGCAGCATCATTTTATGCAGATAACATGGAGGGAATAACAGAGGTAAAATAATGTTTATCAACAATCAAGCCGCATAAAGTTAGCATGACAACTATCGAAAAAGTAATTTTCGAGTATGCGACTATTTGCCGAATAACATCAGTAAATTATCCGTGAAGTCAAAATATTTCTCCCACAATATGATAAGAAAGGATTAAAAAGTGTCCTGCTTACTTTATGTGGAGACTTTTTAATCCTTCTTTATCATATTGTGGGAGAAATATTTTTACTTCACGGACAATTTATGAATATTATTCGGCAATTGCTCGCATGTACTCAAAAATTAATTTTTCAAAAGTTGTCATGCTAACTTTATACGGCTCAACACACAACATTTTAAATATAGCATCGTTATCATAACAGTGGGTCATCGGCGAATTTAATTTTTTTTTCGCTTTTTAGGTTCTTGAAACACTTAACCCAGAAGATGCTGAATCTATAATGCTGGCAAAAGAGCTGATAAAAAATCCCCAACTATACCGGGATTTTATATATATATAATGGAATTTCGAGCGAGTTGCCGAAATAATAACTTCCTTGGAAGCGAAGGGTCTTCCATTAGCAAAATCAATGAATTTATTTAAGGAAGCTGCAAATATTGTTCATAACATAACTGGTGATTTTGGTATGGATTTAAAAGAAAAATTTGAAGCAATTTTGAAAAGAAATCCATATTTTCATATTATTTCAAAAATAAATAATATTTTAAATCTCAATACTGAAGATTTGTCTGGGCTTAAACGCGTCACAAACGAGAATATTATTAAATACAAATTTGCTCCAATTACTTCCTGTGATGTTGAAAGAAGCTTTCCCGTTTTCAAAATGGTTTTTGGAGAGAAAAGTCAAAGTCTTTCAATTAGTAAGTTAGAAAAAATTATAGTTATATAATGCAATAATAATTATGTTGAATAATTTTTTTAATAGTAACAATATTCAATAAAATGTCAATATGTAGATATGACTCCCACTGAATTGCTTTTATATTATTTTTTGATTTGCTTATCATAGAATATTTTTGCATATTTTGCATATGTTTTGGATAGTTTGCATATATTTTGCGTATATTATGCATATGCATTTCATGCAAATATGCAAACAAAATTAAAATATGCATACTGTTTTCCACTCTATTTTCAATGAAACGAACCTTGATGTCATCTGAATTTGCCTATCTTAATCCTTCAAAAATATGCAAACATGCAAAATCCGAGGTCTACTGATTTCTTTCGTCCTTAAAGTCTGGTTAGATAGTAAAAGTATGTCAGTCATTTTTGAAATAAAATATTGGTTGTTTGAAACGTGAAATATATACATCCGCTATACCTACTCTGCTGACAAAATAAAATACCAATTATGTTAAAATTTTTTTTGATACTACTCATACTTAGAATTTTTTTAAGTTAGAAAATTTGTCTTAATTTTAAAACCCAGTTATATGAGAGGATAAGGGATTCGAATCGAATCCAAATTGAGATTTCGATTCAGGTATATAGCATTTACAGTCTGACTCTCTACGAAATATAATACATTCTTATAAAATAAACAACAAAAACATGCACAACAGAAAAAAATCCAAAGAAAACGGAAACATCTGAACACAAATAACCTATTGCTCACACACACCAAGAACCAGATGTGAATTCGATTCATCAATTCAGATACACATATACATATATTTTCAATTCGATTCAGCTCGTCCAATGGGATCGGATCGAGTAATCCGATTTTAATCCGATTCAAGAATTCAACGACGTAAATCCTGATTCAATACCGATTCAATTCTCCACATAAACGCAGTAACTAATTAGACTTGTCAGTTTGCTTTTCACGCAGCAATATTTTCTTGTCTTCAACATTCATTTATATTCTGTACTTTATTTTTCTTATAACTTGTGGATTTACTTTTGAAAAATTGAAGTTTATAAACAATAACGACCTTGAAATCGTATTTCCCGGAAGACAACACACGGCTCTCAAGGCTGAACTACAGAAAAAAATTAAAAATGGAAAGCCAAACATATAATTATAGTTCTTATATTTTTGTGTTCTTGTAGTTAAACATAAAATTCGAAAGTTTAGAGTGAAAAATTGCTAACTCACTTTTTTCTCTTGAATTTAAAAGTCAAATATTAAAGTTTTCTCAAAATTCTGAATGTTTCCAAATTTTTAAAAGCCCCTGTTGTTAGATACGTAAGCCTTGATTATTTTTCATTAATTTTAAGAAATTTTTGAAATAATAACTTAATACATAATGTTAAAAATAAAAGTGTAGTAAGTAGGTTTTCACTCTACAATATGGATGATTCTACATATTTTACAACTGAAACGAGCGAATATTTGTGGTATTGTTATTTGACGTTTGTAAACCATTTAGTGAAACTTAATATTATATTTTATTTCTATATAGTTTCCTACGGGAATACCAGATTGTAAATGCAAAGAAAAGGAACTTCATTGGGTTACAAATATATAATAAGATAGATAGATATATATTTCGTGATAATTTTTATACAAAGCCTATGACTGCACGTTTTACATTCAGAGATTTGAAAGTTATTTTCTTACAACTGAGACATTATCTTTGATTTAGGGAACAATTTTATAGTTACAAGTATTATTTAAAGGAAAATACGAAAAAAACCTTTATTAGAGTAAAATAAAAAAAAAAAAAACGAATAATTGTTAGTGAAAAATATATAATAAATTCTATCATCAACTAGCCTCATCAGCGAAGTAATATCAATATCTTTAATGTATATACATACATATTATTTAATGTCACTACTACATACACTACTAGGTACACATTATAACGAGTTTAACTTTTGCTTTTAACTTTGAATTTTGTCTTCTTTTAATCTCCATCAGTTGCACTTGTTCTTTAGTAAACTTTATCTTTATTGTGCCTTAAAAAAACCTCCTGAAAAATTAACCATTTCTTTTAATTAATTAAATTCCAACAGGTTATGGGCCCAGGAGTAAATAGAATAGTGTCTTAATTATAATCAATTTTTGTTTGGTATAAAATTAAGGTTATCATTTTTTTTGATCACGTGTTAATTAAAAAAAAAAATCAAACATGAACATGAGCAACGCAAGTAATATCGAGAAGCTGGGAGATGAAATCTTCGAGACTTGGAAAGTCCAGATGAAAAGCGTTTTGATTTATAACGATCTGTGGACCTATACAAGTGATACAAAAGAAAACCCAAAAACGGACAGTGCCAAGATTGGAGAATGGGAAATGAAAGACTCAAAAGCACTGGCATTGATTTTACTCAGCATAAAACCAAATCAACTTGGACATGTGAAAAGGCTGAGACATCCATGGAAGCATGGCAGATTCTGGAATCGATATTTAAATCTAAGGGCCCAATAAGAAAGGCGATGTTATATAAACAGCTACCACATGAAGAAAAGAGCTGATCGATCAGTGGGCCAGCGTGTGAATGATTTCATGAATAAAGCTGAGCAGTTGGATGAAGCTGGTATTTCTGTGCCAAGTGAGTTGCAGACTATAATGCTTTTAAGTACACTGCCCGAAGAATTTGAAAATTTTCGAATTGCTATCGATTCACGTGACGATATCCCCAGCCCAGAAGAGTTACGAGCAAAACTACTGAAGAATTAAGAAGAAGCGAGAAGAGAAGAGAGAAATAATAGGGAAGACGAAGGCCTCAATGCATTATTCTGTAAATCAAAAAATAAAAAATTTTATACGGTAAACACAAAAACAAAATTTAAGAAGTTTGGTGGTAAGTGTTTTAAATGTGAAAAGTATGGGCGTCGATCATCCGTTTGCAGAAATACAAGCTCAGCTCAATTCGCTAGTGAATCAAATACTAATACAGTATTAATATCAACTTTAAGTGTAGATGTGAACAGGAACGATATAATATATCCAAGTGAATGGTGTCTAGATAGTGTTGCTACTGCACACATGTGCAATGATAATGAGTTATTTGTGAGCATCGACACTAGCCTACGATGCCAGATAAAACCAGCCGATCACACAATGATAAACGGAATTGGTGTTGGTTCAATTAATATAACAACTACCAATGGAATAAATTTGACACTTGAAAACGTGGTATATGCTCCGAAATTGAGGCAGAATTTAATTTCGGTGCCAAAAATCGACGAACGCGGCCATATCATTGAGTTCGGAAATAAATATGTCCACATTTTTAGACACGAAGGGTCTTTAATATTTTCGGCAGAAAAACGTGGAAAATTGTATATCGCCAAAACGAAGCAGAAGAAAATTCATCAAGTGGCAGCAGCAACAGCAGCAACAACAGTGGTAGCGGCCACCGCAGAAGGTGATGAAGAACTTACGTCACAGTGGCATCAAAGATTGGAACATTTAAATCTGACTGATTTACACAATTTACCAAATATGGTACTGGGTATGAAATCTTGCAAACATAAAATGAAAGTAGATTGCTATACTTGTCAAAAAGCAAAAATTAAGAGGTTGCCTTTTCAGAGTTATGGAACTAGAAATACAGAGGTACTTGGGCTTAGTTAATTCCGATATTTGCGGACCGTTCAGAACTCAGTCGCTTGGTGGTGCTAAATATTTCATTACTTTTATAGATGACCATACCAGATATCTGCATGTTTATTATTTAAAGTAAAAGTCCGAGGCTCTGTCATCTTTTCAGCTATATAAGTTAAAAGTTGAACTAATACCGCAAAAGAGTATTTATCAAGAGATTTTCAAAGCTTCTTGGAAAGCTCTGGAATAAGCAGGCAACTGGCAACAGAATACACTCCGCAACAAATTGACGTAGCCGAGCGAGGTAATCGAAGGCTCGTAGAGATGGCTAGAAGTATGCTAATTCAAGGAAATCGACCTCAGGGTTTATGGGCTGAAGCGACTAATACTGCTGTACATATAAGAAATCGATGTCCCACAAAGTCACTAGTGGATAAAACTCCTTTCGAAGCATGGCATGGTAAAAAGCCAAATATAACTTACATGAAAATTTTCGGGTCGAAAGCCATCGCCCTTGATAAAAGGCCTGGTAAAGAGAAATTCGAAGCCAAAGGTCAGAAATTTACTTTTGTTGGTTACTGTGATGATTCGAAAGCATACCGATTATGGGATCGCCAGACAAATAATATCATCAAGAGTAGAGATGTTAAAATATTTGAAAAACTTGATACGGTGAAGACTGATGATTTCCTTACCATTGATGTAGAACACTTTGGCATGCAAGACGAAAACATGGATGTGACAAATAAAGAATATAACATTGACGTTATCACCGAGGAGAAGCCACCACTTGATGAGGAGTTATCTATTTCGAATGAGGTAAAAGACCAGCAGAAACATTTAATTTCGGATGGGTACTGGGATAAAGAAGATGAAGAGTCTCCTTCAACAAAACGCAAAAATGGAGCAAAACTGAAATTTGTTAGTGATGTAGAGCCTATAAAAACAAGATCAAAGCAGGTGAATACTGATGATACGGATACTTTGGCATTTGAGGAAATCACAATTGCTACAAATACTAATTTGGATCTTGAATCTGTATCGGAAGCTCTAAATGGACCAGAAAGAGAGGAATGGTTAGATGCAATGAAGAGCGAGTATAGTTCCTTGATAGGAAATTGGTGGATCGTCCAAATCACGAAAACATAATCACCAACAAGTGAGTCTTCAGGCGTAAGCGTAACAACGATGGATCAATAGTCAAATATAAAGCGCGATTATTGGCAAGAGGTTGCGAGCAGCACTACGGTATTGACTACGAGGAGGTGTTTACACCTGTTGCACGTTATGAAGCTATACGTGAATTTTTTTGCGACCTGTGCCGAAAAACAATTCCATGTTCACCAGATGGATGTAGTGTCTGCTGCCTTAAGGTGATCTAAACGAAGAATTATATATGGAGCAGCCGGATTTATTTAAAACTGACGTTACTAAGGTATGTAAATTATTAAAGCCTTTATATGGTCTTAAACAATCAGAAAGACAATGGTACGAAAAGCTAACACGTCATCTGGAATCAATGCATATAAAAAAATCTGTTGTCGAGCCATGCATTTTTATATCAGGCACAAATGAAGCGAATGTAATTGTTGTAATATATGTTGATGATTTATTAATTGCAGCTTCCGATATAAATGTACTGCAACGTGTTAAAGAGCTTTTGAAACATAAGTTCCAGATGAAGGACTGACAAGTCAGTACGATTTTGGGAATAAACGACAGAATAAATAGTACTATGAAGGAAATAAAACTCGATCAAAAAAGGTTCATAGTTCAACTTTTGCAGAAATTCCGAATGGAAGATTGTAAGACGGTTGCGACACCTATAGATTCTAAAATGAAGGTCATCAAGGACATGACTCCAAAAACTCCTGAAGATGTAAAAACATGGATTGCATTACCTATCGTGAGCTGATTGTAAGCTTAATTTATCTTGCCAATGGAACAAGACGACATATCATTTGCGTTAAGTTGCCTAAGTCGTTTTTTGGAGGAACCTGGTAATAATCATTGGGTAGCAGCAAAGCGATTGCTTCGATACTTGAAAGGAACTCAAGAGCATTGTATTCGATACCGACAGAGTAAATTTGATTTGATGGGATCTGTTGACTCGGACTGGGCAGGAGATCTTGATGATAGGAAATCATGTTCAGGGTTCGTGATGCAGATGGCCGGTGGACCGATCAGCTGGAAGTCGCAAAAACAAAAATCGGTTGCCTTATCGACGATGGAAGCCGAATATATGGCGCTTTCTGAAATAACTAAAGAAACTTTATTTTTGAGAAAACTATTTTCAGATATTGGATTGAGTGCATTCGTCTCAAAGCATACAGTCATTTACTGCGACAATCAAAGTGCAATTCAATTATTAAACAGCATCAGCCACCATGGAAAGAGCAAACACGTGGACATCCGATACCATATTTCCCGCGAGGCAGAAGATAGAGGAGAGATTAAGATACAGTATAAACCAACTAGCGAAATGGCAGCCGATATTCTCACAAAAGGATTGCCAAAAAATAAAAACGATAAACGCATTGAAATCTTGCAAAACTGTAATCATTGAGTTATTTTTTTTTACAAAATACATTAATAATTAATATTCTTTATTAATTTGGAATCGAATTATTGTAAATTTTAAAGGCATAGTTGATAGGAGGAGTGTTACAAATACATAACAAATTCTATCATCAACATACATACATATTATTTAATGTCACTACTACATACACTAATAGGTACACAGTAATTATAACGAGTTTAACTTTTGCTTTTAACTTTGAATTTTGTCTTTTAATCTCCATCATTTGCACTTGTTCTTTTGTAAATTTAATCTTTATTGTACCTTAAATAAAAATCTTGAAAAATTAACCATTTCTTTTTATTTAAATTCCAACAAAACTCAACAATTAAGTAGGGAAAGTACCTCGATATCCGAAAGAACCAACTATTCCTTTAATACAGTAAGTGAACTTTAAATTGAATTTAATTTATTGCACCCAATATTATTTCCATTTTTCTGCCTTAATTGCTGTAGAAGCCATTCATGTTAGTACCTGTATATAAATTTAAAATAACCCAAAACACGAATATAAGGGTCATCAAACAAGAAGTTTCATTATAAATTATTGAAAAAAACATGGCTTTTTATGAAAAGTAGTTTAGTAAAACTAACCAAGAAAAAACTCGTAAGAATAGTAATTTTGCGGTGAATTTTTGTCATAGTAGCGAATATTCACTATTTCAACACAGACTGCGAGTTTTTATCGTTTCATACACCGCTAGTCTGCTTTTAGATTCAATCGGAAATCTCTATTCGCGGACTGTTTTATTTGCTATATTGGTTTTTTTATATAGTTCAAAGCTTTACCAACAGTTGCTTTTTATGGTTCTTAATAGAATGATAATTGCTAAAATTTTAATAATATGCTTTTTGGAACATTTGCCGAGTATAGCAGAATATAAATACTCAAGCGAACTCTTAGCACTATAGGGATCATGTTTAAATTATCAAAAATTATCACCACAATTGGCAGTTCAAAAGTGGTGCCACATTGTTGGATGAAGCTTAACCTATCTTTATGCCACATATATATAATAGACAGACCCACAAAAAAAAATATTATTTTATTTTATTTCCTATATGAAAAATGAGTTTATTAAACACATTTGGAAATACACTTCTTCATAAAAACTTTTTTTTTTATTTTAAAAGCTGGCGGAATCGAATTTCACAGAAGCGACTGTAACTTTTTTTTTAAAATTCTGCATCTGTGAGTTTTTTAACGACGATACTGAGGGTTAAAGTTTTTGATAGAACGGGAAAAAATCTTTTTGTTTCATGTTAAACAAATTAGAATTTTCAAATCTTTATTAGTGTACAAAATTAAGTAAATATGTATATTTATTTAATTCTGTTCACTAACAAAACTTAAAAAATGGCTTAATATACTCAATTTTTATATAGGACATGAAATAATGTATAATACTCTATTCCGTTTGTTATTTCTTTTTAATAATCCAGAATTATTGATTTTTTTCTGCTCAGCCTCTTATCGATATTTTAAATCAACGAAAGCTGGAGAAGATTTACTTACGGTCTACTCGAATAAAAAGAAACTTGAAAAGCATGACAGGAGAACACTGTTACACTATTTAGTTGAGCATTTCTTCTGACATAATTTAAATAGGTTTAAAATATCTAGCCCACGCCAGCAGGACAAAAAGCAAATAGTCGAATTTTTTCCTATGGAGACCAAGGACAATTATTTTGTCTGTCGGAAAAAGGGACTCCGAGCAAATCCGTCAGGCTTACTTTTTAATCGGCTTAACAATATTAACCGAAAGCGGAAAAAATCCAATGAATTCACTCATAAAATAGGAGAAGCAGAAGAGGTAGCTTCATCTCCATCTTGTGAATTCACGACACAAACTTCAATAAAAAAAAAATAAAACTAATGCAGAATGATGATCGTGATGCACTGGGGTTATGGACTGAATCATTAGCTTCTCGTCAGGAAGACATTAGAAATGAAGTCAACTTAGAAAAAATATTGGATGAATGGAGGTTTTAGAAACATTCAGGTGGAGAAAAATTCGTGAGTATTTCTTCCAAGATAAATTTTCAGATTTCTATCATAGTGTAAAATGGGAATATTAAAAAAATTACTCTAGACTCTAGAATAAAACAAAAAAATGCACTGCGCAACAGCAATTTTGGTGCCGCTAAAATGAACAATATGTTAACTATTATTTTTTCAAACTAATTTTTTCAAAACTTTACGTTATTAAATACTAGCAAACCGACTCGTTCAACCTTTTCCGGGTAAATTTTTTTTAAATACATTGAAAAGGAAGTTCATAAAAAAATAAATATTTTCTAGCAGCTAATCACTTTTCTTTATTCCTTATTTACAAAACTGCACTCGACTCCCTCTAAGTCAAATGTTCAAGGTATATCAAAACTAGGTCGAGTTGGGTTAATTATATAATTCATATTACATAAATTAGAAATACTTCACAAACCTATTCAAAAAAAAAACAAAAATAAATTTGTGAAGATACCTTCATTAACATTAAATTGGTTTAGATCTAGCAGTCATGTCCAGGAACAGCTTTTCGGGTGTCTACAAAAAATCTTTTTTAAACTGATTTATTACAATTTCCAATTCGTAAGTTGATATTGCCAAGCTATGTATTTAACAATTTATTTTTAACTATTAATTTCACCCACCCTAACTTTAATCAAATTTCTTTTATAAGACTGTATCAAACTTATCCTAATAACTTTTAAAACAGATAAACTACGACTTTGGGGTTATGTATGCTGATAAACTAACCAACAAATAGGAGGAGTTGGAAAATGACTTTTTCATATTACGATGAAAATATTAAGGACAAATGATTCAGAATCTTATTTGAGTCTTTAAAAGACAAAAACGTTAATAAAAGTAAGTAAACAAAAATGCAAACCTTTAACATTTTGTTAAACCGCAATTTTATTTTTAAGATTCCAGAGACTGTATCGTATTTATGCTGCTTAATGCAGTTTTAAAACCAACCGCCAGGTTCGTTTTGAAAAAAGAAGGGAGAAACACGGCCCAAAAAACTACAATGAAAGATACCATAAATAGAAGCATACTATACTTACACACTATAAATGACTTGCAGCATGTAAACGAAAATTAATGCTCCAACGGAAAAACTTACGACGGATAAATTTCCCAATAAAACACGGCTACTTTGCTGAAATATAAGCTGTGTTTTATTGGGAATCTATCCATTGTGCAGTAAGTAATTCCCAAAAAAACGCATCGACCGTAGCTTTTTTATTTTTGTAAGAATGGTACACCTGCACAGCAGTCACAAGTAATGAAAGAGTCTTTTGCAAAGTAAAATTATTAAAAAATCAAAATTAGGAACAATAATTAGCTTTTATTCATATAGAATAGAAAGTAGAAAAACGTACCAATATTTAATTTATGTTTCAATTTTTCTGCATGTGTTCACTTTTTCTGCATTTGCAATTTTAAATTCAAACATTCATTTTGCACCAATAGAAATGAAATGATAAGCGAACGGGTTTGTTCATAGACTATGGTTAAGTCTCTTTTTACACAGGGCAATTTTTGTATTGCTTTAAAAACCGTCAATTCACACAGTGTTTTATTGGGAAATTTATCCGCCGTAAGTTTATCCGTCGTAGCATTTTACATACAATTCGCTACGGTCGATAAAAAGCTAAAGTAGAAGCTACGATGGATGGCTGGTTGACGTTCAGTCGAGTCTCGATTCTGATTTTGTTAGTTTTGTTGGTACGATTGATAATTGAATTGAATCTCAATGGATGTGTTCATGGAGTGTTATAATTTTTAATTTCATTCGTAAGACAAATCGATCTTTTTGATTCTTTTTTTTTCTTTTTTTTTTATAGTTGGCCAGTTTATATTTCTAAGATCTAAGATAATTCCATTTTTTAATAAATTATAAGCTGTTCTTCTGAAAAGTTTCTGACTTTTACTATTAAAAACTGTATTCTTTGCTCAATTATTTTCTGAAGTACGTCTAAAATTGCACATATAACTGCAATTTTGCATACTCCTAATGTCAATTAATCAATTTTAGCAAATTTTGATATCCATTTTGAAAAAGAAACCAATATTTATCGAATGAATTCCGTTTTATTTTTTTTTTTTTTTTTTTTGACTAACCAAACCCAATTTTCGTTTTGTTTTCAATTTTTATTGATAGTTGTAAATAAACGGAGTTTGGTGAAAAAAATCATCTTTTTATTTAGATCTCCAAAAAATTTGAGAAGACAAACCGCATTGGGTGGAACTGCACTATAGAGGAATGCTCCACAGTTCGCCGCAAAATATTTATTCGTATGAAATTCTGTGAGCTATAAGGCTAGGCACGCAAATATGCAACTTTCATTCTTGCAACAGTTTGGTTGCTAAAGTGAATACCATGACACAAATAAGCCATACTAAGATCGGAAACCTTCGTAGGTTTCATCCCCCAAAACCCATTTGTATACATTGTTGTATTTATACATTTAGCACCCTATCCATGAATAGATGTGAAAGCGAAAAACAAAACAAAATTAAATTACTAGGGCTGTGTTATCTATGTGTCTATAGGAATAGGAACAGAAAAGATTCTTGTGTGCGTTTTAATAAATGTGGCTATTGGAAGAGGAACGGAAAAGTTACATGTGTGCGTATTTCAGCTTGTAGGCAAATGTCAAATTAAAGCAGAGGTTTCGGGTCTTTATGTTATTGGTTTATGTACCTTGAGAGTGCCCGCAAATGCAGTAACAATTCAGTCCGCGATTCGAGCAACTTAAAAGTTTGCGTTTTGGCACAAATCGAACGATCGCCCCAAATAAGTTCTTCAGTTTGTATCACACCGAACTATAATGTAACTGCGCGCACATTAAATCAAAATATTGTTTGTGTGATGGTTTATCTCGTTGATTGATTTTAAGTTGCTAATGTGCGCGATCACTAGTGATTAAACTATTTCGTTTCGGAAAAATTGCATGTGAGCGCCTAGCTTCAACGCACTAAGCGGCAACTGAACTTCACAAAATGTGCTTTTTCTTCACTGTTTAATGGACGTTGGCCATGGACGTTATTCGCTTCACTACATGGACATGGACTGGGCGTACATTTTTGTGATCCATTGTTTTTTTTTTCTTGACATGTGCATGTAAATGGGAAACCAAATGTTAACTACTTGTTCCTTACTCCGCGTATGTTAAGTGCAGTCTGATGAGTGAATTTTGAATTGAAAGCAAAACATAATCAGAAAATAAATTTATAAATTGACTTGAAAAATAAAATTCTAGCTATCGGTCTACTCAGAAAATAAATAAAAGCATGAAATATAAAGGGGAAATGTAATGGGAGTGAACTATTCAAACTACGCTGTAGTGTGCGTCCAATACCAAGAAACATTTAAAGGTAACAAGCAAATCTCCGTCAATTTTGTTTCCTCGTGTAAAAGGCATAGAAGATTTTTAAAGCAATACAAAAATTGCCCTGTGTAAAAAGGGACTTTACCATAGTCTATGAACAAACCCATTTACTTATCATTTCCTTTATATTGGTGCAAAATGAATGTTCGAATTTAAAATTGCAAATGCAGAAAAAATGAAAACAAGAAATAGGTTTGTAACATAAATTAAATATTGGTACGTTTTTCTACTTTCTATTTTATATGAATAAAAGCTAATTATTGTTCATAATTTTGATATTTACTAAATTTTACTTTGCAAAAGACTCTTTCATTACTTGTGACTGCTGTGTAGGGGTACCATTTTTACAAAAATAAAAAAGCTACGGTCCATGCTAAGGTCGATGCGTTTTTTTGGGAATTACTTACTTCACAACTCCCTTCAAATTTAGAAATATCTTGCTGTAAAGCCAGACAATCATTATAGCTTCGTATTACTCTAAACATTTTTATGTCATCGGCAAACATTAAACCATCAGACAAAGATAAAACTCATGAAAAATCATTTATAAATAAATTACATGTACATATGAATTTCGTTAAGGCAACCTAACAATTTCTTTGTCTGTTAACACTGGATTTCGCTTTTTTTCTATTTATGCACCGAGATTCAGCTATTTCGGCGAGTGAAGTGAAATGACTCGCCGACTCAACTCACTTTCCGCCAAAAATTGATTCAGCTATTAAAATGAAATGAGTATGCTCGAATTTAGTTACGAACAACTAAATGTCTTGAAGCAACAACCAAATGTAGGTAGCTACAATGCTACATACATACATAAGCAAAGAAAATGTAAACATACAAATCAAAACAAGAAAATGTTCAATAAATTAAATCCAAAAGAATCATTTATACAGTTACATCTACATATTTTGTACATTAAGTACAAATGCACTAGTTCTCCATTGTTATTAATGTGATTTACAAGATTATTGCAAATCATTTTTTTCCATATTTTTTTATAATTTGTTGGATTCTTTTGGGCCAGTTGGATGCGTTTATAATTTTTATTTCGTCTACATGAATAGGTGTGAAACAATTTCTTTGAGAAAAAAAAAATCAAATAAATACTTAACCAAAAACGTAAATACACACCAACAAATGCACCAAGTCACTGCTGAAATCTCAGGCGAGTAATCTGGCATTTCACTCACTCACTCGCTCCCTCACTTTTACTAGCTGAATCGATTTTTAATCAAAACAAAGTGACTCATGTCACTCACTCACTGCGGTTTCGAATTGGCTGAATCTTGGTGATGGTGTTTGGTTTAAATTATTGTAATGATAAAATATGGTTATATTGTTATTTTTTTTTGTAAATGAGCTCACCTTCATTAGAGTCTGTACATGTTCCATTACCAGTACAATTATTTCGATATTCTAGTTCGGTGAAATTTAAACTGCTGCTCATTGTTGTACCAGAAACCGTGCTCGCATTATAATTATAAAAATACTCGCCAAAATCTTCTAATAATAACATAAACGTACTACCACCGCTACTGGAACCAAATCCACCAATACCTGCGATATTATTATCTGCGTCACTATCACCACCCGCTTCGCCATCACTTCCTGTCCGTGGAAGCGATGACGTCGAATTTTCATTTTCATTCAATACCGATACTGAATCTCCAACGCCATTGGAGCCAATGAATCCCGGTGTAAAATCGGCTTCAATACCCACTGCCGATGTTTCCGCACTGTCGATCAAAGCTATACTCTCGCCATATATGTTACCATCAACTCCAGTATCAAGTGCTTCAATGTCCTGGTCTTCCAATATTGGGGTGTAAATGATAAATGCACTACTTCTGTTGCTGTTCGTGATGTTATTGTTCTCGAATATTCCGCTAAAGGTACTTGTAGATGACAACGTTGATAGCAACGATGACCATGAAACTGAAGTTGAGGGTAGATTTGTTGTTGCTGTCTGGTTTGTTTGGTTCCACGGGTTAAAATTATCGAACAATTTGAAGTAGTCCTGTGAGGTGGGTAAAGCACCTTCCGAAGTCGTTGTACTCATTGCAACAGTTGAATTTACATCGTTTTTTATGTAGTGGCTGGCCATATGGGACTATCAGACGCCATGCATAAAAATATTGATGAAAAAATAGCCCTACTTAAAAAGGGACGGATGAAATGGTTGTTGCTGGTCGTTTTTCTTTTATTTTTAATAAGTCGTGAAGTAATGAAATTCTGGATCTTTTCTACACAATTTGATATGGCAACTATATTTTTGTTATCCCGAAGTCTCCTGTAGAATAAAAACAGCAGGGTGTACTTTTCTGGATAGGTCCGAGGCCAGGATAGGATCACACTATCACATTTATTAGCGGTGGTGTCTTGCGAAATTGTTTTACTACATCCATGTTTCATTGCTTTTAAAAGTCTTTTCTTTTCGTAATTTGTCCTATTTCTGCGATGGTCCTTTGACCTAATCTACACAGGGTTTGGTACCTATTTATGCATTCGTTATTTCTTGACACTTGTATTAGATTTTATCTGTATTTATTTACATATGAACTAAGCTTGGTAGGAAAACGTATTTCGAAGTCAATATTCATCTGGTAACAATATAAAGATATTTGTTACTGTAAAGCATTTGTATAAAGCTTCTGACATGGATTCTGCTACTCAAGTTTATAACTCACAAATTCGTTTCTGAAAATAAAGTGACAATAAAATTTAAATTAATTTTACCATTTGTGTTACATAAAAAATATGTATATATATACCACATGGAAATATATAATGTAAATAATTATCACATAATATAAAATGTATTAATAGTAATCTTAGCATACATAAAATGGTCAATTGGCTTTTGTAGTGTAATGGTGGTGTGGTGTTACCTAGCATTTTTGAATTGTATTGTCTAGAACGCCTAAACGATCATGTACTGATGAGATAGAGAATAACGTTTTCAAACACCATTTACCTCAATGGCTTGAGTGATCAAAATAATTTTAGCTTTCTTTTAAACTTTTGGATACTCGATTGTTCTTAAGATTTATTTAAAGGTTAATTTTAAGTAATGCAGTATAAACGACCGATGTCAGTGTGTTTTCAGTTATTAAATCTTGGCTAATTACTGATATACCAAATCTATCCCCTGATTCAGAATTGTCACTTATGGGTAAGTATACCATATTAATAGGTAGGTATAAGAAATGTTGTTACTTTCCACAGAGTTGGCAATTCTGTCTAGAAAAATTAAGGGGCGTATGCATAGTTATTTTTAAAATATGTCTAAGTTGAACCTAGGTTTAGTTGAATTTTCGGACCTTGATTCTGTGTTTTTAAGTTTATCATTCCAAAATATTTGAAGCTATTTATGTAGTAAAAGAAGTTAATAATCTTATACGAATATAAAGCAACAATTTGTAAGTAAGATTGGTGTGTACTCATTGAGCCAAAATTGTCTTAAACTGCAGTTTATTAAAACCTGGGTTTATTAGCGAATATGAATATGCCCTAAAGTCTTTTAAGATTAGAGCTCCATTAAAATTAATGTTAATTTTATATTAACAACCTTATTCTCGTATGTTAAATAATTTTGTTTAATCAGATCTGATTAAGCTTGTACTGTGGTTAAAAAGCTCATATATCTACTAACGCATAATTAACCAAAAACCTGTTGGTAACTTTGACTTAGGTTTTCTCGACAAGATTCTTAAAATCTCAGTTACAGTTGTTAGATGTAAAGGTTAAAGACGTTCAGTTAAAGTCCGACACGCAAAGAATTCGCTCGGAGATTTCTATTCTAATAAAAGGAATGCTGATCTGACGACTCAACTGAACAAAAGCCGTCTTTTATTTTGCCCGTGATCCAGATCAGATCATCTACTTATTTGCGTTACAATAACAAAACTAAAACCAGTTGTTGTAACGCAAATAAATTGGTGATCTGATCTTAAAATTTGGAGTGCAATTGAAAGAACTATGATCTTGCATCTACAACCTACGAAGTATAATACACATGATATTGTAGAGAAAGCAAACGAAATTTGTCTGGATCTCCTACAATCATCTAAAAACATCTAAAATATTATAAAACTCGGGATTTAAAAAAAAACGGCATTATAAAAACCCTAAAACTTTGCCAAAAATTCTGCCAATTCTTGAAATTCTGTAATAAGAAGGCAAAAACATAACCCCTCGAACTTGTCTTTTTTGATTTTTTGTATGTAGATTTTTGGTCTAGTATGCTAAATATTAAATAATACGGGTTGGGCTCGATATCTCGCTTTTAATAACAACAATATACAAAAAATACGGCGCGTAAGGGAGCATGCTGCAAGCCCGCCCTACTAGTCCAATAAGGGATTTGGAGTTCCTGTGTATGCAGAGTTTGTTGTATATAAAATTTATTAAAATATAAAACGGGATAAGCGGGATTAAACGGGACTTTAAAAAAATATTATTCTTATAAAATCGGCTTTTTAAATAAGAGGAATTTTAAAAGGCGTGATTTAAGAAAACTGTATTTTAGGGGACGGGATCTTAAAACTTTTTTCGGGATTCTGAAAAACCAATAATAAAGAATGAAATTATTTATTTTACTAAGCTTATAACTTGATGAACTCAAACAAGAAAACAAATTTGATTACTTTTTCGTTTTATAACTTAATACGCATAATGGTTTATATTTGTGAAATGCGGATGAAACTTGGAAATAAAAATGAATGGAAGTAACAGGTTCGAAGAAATCAAAAAATAATATTTCTGATATTTGAGACTGCACGTCACCGTTGTCGCCTAGTGGCTAGGCCTTATGAATTAACAGCCAGATAAATACTTCTTGCCTAGTCTCAGAAAACACAAACAATTCGCAGCGTTTTCAGTGACAACGAATATGTTGTCATTCCACAAAGTGTGGTCGATGATGCACATACCGAGAACTAAAAGTTGGTCGGTTTCCTCGATGCAAGCGCCGCGCCGGCCGGCCACGGACAACTGCATTGTTGGTCTGTCCCGCTTTAATGACAAGAGACAGAACTGACTTTTTGAAGTATGATATTCTACGCGATTTTTTATTTTCCATTGGACAATGCTGTCGAGATCAGAAGTCAATGAGGTTACCATACGCTGCCATTGCAGTTATATGTACATCCGAAGAACGTGGAGGTGAATCTGAAAACGAATATGAAAAACTGAGTATCTTGAGCAAAATTATTTAGTGGATTAGAAGCTCCAGCCAAGAATTTAACTTTATTATTGTGATGTTCCAAATTAAACACACAGGTCTTGTAATGATTTTTTTATTGAGCCTTACTTTAATAACCTCGGTTAACAATTGGCGGATAACTTAGGTCTAGGTGTGACATGTGGTGTATGTATATAAGACTGCAAGCTGAGCATTTTACATAACGTGCTTACAAGTAGCTTGCTGGTTGAGTTAGAGCAATCTTATATGCCTATACACTACAAATCATTATAATTAGTATACTACAATATATACTACAATTATAAAGATAAGGGCTTGCCATTATGTTTTAAAAATGATTTCGGGCAAGTGGCCGCCGCGGCTGGATCGAAAAACTTCCAGCCGAGAGGCCCAATTTTCGACCACTTTTAGTAGCAATTGGGGTCGTATGTCAGCAATAACGCGTCCAATATTCTCTTCCAAGGCGTCAATCGCCTCGGGCTCATCTGCGTAGACAAGCGACTTCGCATAACCCCACAAAAATATTCCAGCGATATTAAATAGCACGATCTTGAAGGCCGCGCCATAGGCTCACCAAAAGTTTCCTTCAATAAATTGATTGTTTCGTTGGCTGTATGACATGTAGCGCCGTCTTGTTGGAACCAAAGGTAGTCAACATCAACATCCTACAATTAATTTTTAAAGAGATATGGACCAATGATTCGCTCTGCCCATAGAGTACACCAAACAGTGACTTTTTGAGGATGTAACGGCGTCTTTACAATGGCTTGTGGATTATGATCACTGCAAATACGACAATTTTCCTTATTAACGTACCCATTTAACCAAAAGTGAGTTTCATCGCTGAACAAAATTGTCTTGTGAATATCGGGAACGATGGCCATCTCGTTTTGGTAATAAATTTGCACGATTGGCAAACGTTGTTCAGGAGCAAGTCTATTCATCAGGGGCGAACGCAGTAGGGGTTTTGAGGTACTTGATATACCAATGGGGAAATTAGTATTGGGTCACAAATAAATGGACCTGCGACTGAAATATACAAAAATTCAATTCCCTGCGTGCAAATACATTTACTAAAAGCCAGTTGACAGAGGAACCTAGATAATTACGAAGGTGATCCTGAAGATTATTTTCGTCGGTATATATACATATGTTCATTTCTTGGACCATAAATGTTTGCGATTCGTCCTTATAAAGGGTTTTCCATTGAGGGCCGTTCGATTTTAAAATGGAATAAAACAAGTTTTATATCAGATATCAAAAAGTTTTTATTCTTATTTGAGAGCCCTATCAATGATGTGTGAAATACCACATCGCTCAAATGGCCGCCGCGGCTTTGCTGCTCGTATTCCAAAGTTCAAGTTTTCGATGACTTTGGCCCATACGTCAGGCTGAATTTGATGATTGGCATCGATTATGTTGTCTTTGAGGGCCACGGTGGTTTGCGGCTTATTCGCATATACCTACAACTTTAGAAAGTCCACAAGGAAAAGTCTAAAGGATTCAAATCACACGATGTTGGTGGCCAGTTAACGTCACTATAGCGATCGCCGTTGACGGTGATGACCTGGCCAGCATCATTTGGAAGACGTACGGACCGATGACGCCTCCAGCCCAAAATCCACACCAAACAGTAACTTTATTTGGATGCATTGGCACCTCGTTTATCTCGCGTGGATTGGTGTCGTCCCAAATCCGGCAATTTTGCTTATTCACGTAGCCATACATCCAAAAATGGGCCTCATCACTAAAGGGAACACCCATTTTGATAATAGAGTTTTATCGTTTGCACGCGTTGCTTGACGCTGTAACTTGCCATGATGATTTGTTTTTAGTGACTGATTAAAAGAAGATATTTTGACAGAAAGTAAAAGAAACAAAAGACGGCCATTAATATAATGTCAACAATTTCAAGGCAAATGGATTTTATTTTATAATATATTGTATCTAACTAAAATTGTATATATTTATTTTTTTTTATATACGTGTATCCAAAAAACGTATTATTACTACATACTATATAAAGACTAGGGGTGGCAACGAGACCAAAAATAACACCCGGGACGAGATCGAGACGAGGCTGTATTTTTGGTACCGAAATTCGCCGAAAATCTCAGTGTTCTCGGCGGTCTCGGTTCTTTGATTTCGATTTCCGTTAGAAGAAATATTTGTTATTTAATTATAAAAAATCCAGAGAAGAATTTATGCATGCATTGCGTTGGAATGGAAATCACTCATTTTTCATACTTTGCTTCCCCCTTCGGAAAAAGGTGACACTTGGAAATAAATGTTATCAAAACGACAAAACTTAGTTAGTTGCCTACTTGTCAAGCTATGAACTGTCAAAGTCGATTGAGGGATGGGTCCTATTAGTTTGATAGTATGTATTGATTTTTCAAACAAAAAAATATTTTATTTTTTCCAAAATCCCAAAAAAAATATGTTTCGAAAATGTTGATATGCGCTAAGTATTATTTTATTAAGAAATTTAGAGGGATGTTGTTTAAAAAAAAAATTGATTCAAATTGATTGAGGCGTTTATGAGAAAGTTAAAAAGAAGAACTTAGTGTCTCTATAATCATCAAATTATGACTAACACCAAATACAGCTCAAATTGGCGTTACCGTTGCTTGAGCGAGATCATATAGGCTAAGGGTTACATATTGATATGGTGTCCTTGACAGCAATTTGTGCATAACTACGGGCACATTTATTTTTAGGGTATTTTATTCTCATGATTTAATATTTCTACTGTTTTCTTGGGTAGGAAAACGAACCACATTTTAAAGCATAATTGACCCTTCAAACATTATTTGCCTTTTTTATTTGTGTGCTTTTGTTTGAAGTCTTATTTTGACAGGCAGGGTGATATTTTATTATTGGTAAAGTCGAGTATGTGAAACAGCGGATATCTGTCCACATGAGCAGATATTATCCTTTAGAAGTTCACTGAGGTGGGATAGCTGTGGTTAACCGTCTAGGAGGGGAATTCAATTAGGCTTGTCACCCCCAATTCAACTGTAAATTAATCACCTGAGGACTTTTAAGTTACTCCTGACTTAAATACATTGCAGGTTAACCAAGTTGCCGGCAACTTTTATAATATTTTTGAATAGTGAGTACACTTAAGATTTCCTTATCGCGTATCTGGTAACGAGCAAAATCTCGGACACGTCTCGGAGTACCGTAACGGTACTGCTTCCGAAGAATCTGAGTCGAAACTGAATTCTAAGGGACGGTGTTATAATAGTTGAATCTCTTAGGTTCCTCATAAAAAAATATGGTAGGATGGATGGAAACATGCGCTTGAACACAATTTTTTAGATAGTATTTATTATTTTAGTTCAAGAACGTAGCTTAAATCGCCTATTATTTATATGTACTATGTCACAAGTCTTGCGTTTGGAAAAAACGAACTCGTGATTGTGACCAAACTTTATTTACGATTATAGAGAACACGGAAAAAATGGATTGAACCGATTTTCTTCGAACATGCTACTTAAGCGCTTTAAGTGATTGTCTGGATTAGATTTTTAAATCTTTTTTTTTTTTTGGGCCATAAAAATAACGGTACCTACAACAATTGTTTGTACTAAAAAGGGTAAACCTTAGTTATATTAGCCGCGTTTTATTATGCACGAAGACCCATATAGGTCAGAGCTTTGCATGCATTACAACAACACTACAAGATCTTGATATTTATCCAGTTCAATATTCCTGACCCAGAATTTAATTACATATTTCACCACCAGGGTTAGCTTTTAACTTGTACAAGTTGGTATTTCAATTTTGAATTGTCAACCACGGTGTTGCCACATAACCAAACAACTACTTATAATTTATTATGTGCAATTTTTATGTGGTTTACCATTGGTAAAAAATATCAATTTTGCCAAGTTAAATCCTTTCATTGGGCAAACAAAAATTTGTTTCTTATTCTGAATAAATTTTTCAGATCCGTATTTTTCTGTGGATCAACCACTGTTTTACTAACCCTAGTACAATTGAATGCATTTACTTTGACAACTAGTAGTTTAATATACACGAATACAATCCAATAACATATCGAAAACAAAATCATTTCAAATCGCTTTCCATTAAATTCTATATTTAGCAATGGAAATGGAAAGTAAAACTTACTTTTGTTCAAGTAAAACAGAATCATTTTTCCGCACTTCTTATTCTTTACTTAAACAATAAGTTAAAGCACAACGAAAAAAGAGCGATAACTCAGTAATTTTATTTACCCCCGCCACCACCTTTCGAAAGATACTGTTACGCGGTGCAATACAATTCAAACACCCCGTAACTGGCTGAACAGAATGGACATGCGGTCGATCACACGGCGCACTTGAAAAACCGCTCTGTCAAAATTAAAATGCATAGAAACTCGGTTGAGTGAATACAATGGAGCCGGGGCCGCGTCTCCCGACGCTAGACATTCGTCACCTGAGTTCTATCTTGTTCTATTTATTACTACTACTACCTACTTTATTTTTGGAAGTTACGTTTTTTTTGAAAGCCTTAACAATTTTGTTTTAAAAACAATTTACAAATTTCTTTTTTACTTTTATTCTGAAATAATGATAAATAATAATCGAGGCATAGGTCATTTTGCATATTGAACAAAGTTATATGGAGTGAAAATAAGTTGATAAAATTGGTGGATATTGAACAAAAAAAACTAAATATTGAACAAGACAGAAATTAACAACAATGCTATAGGAAAACAGCGAGGCATTTTGTTTTAAATTGAACAAAAACATATTTCATTATTCAAATCAGATTTCATTAGGTTATCTGAATGGTATGAATGGGAACAATAAAGTTTTGAATACTTGGTATGTTTTTATCATCTGAAATTAAAAAAAAATGATTTAGGTCTTAGAAAAACATTGCCTCTATGTTCGATTTGTCTACAATCTTTGAAAGATACCTTTTAAAGATCCAGACTAGTTTTATTAATATTCAAAAAATGAGAATGTGTGTTTTTTTTATAATACAATTCTATATCCTACTGAAATTACTCAGCCAGGTAGAAGACTTAGCATTATATTATATCAAAAAATGTTATATACAGTTAAATTATATACAGCATTACGTCAATGAAAGTAACTCGAAGCATTAGGTTTCCGCAGCGAAAAAAAATTTTGCAGGTCATAAGCGATAACCGCCGTATATTTACACTCTTTTTGTTTTTCGATTGATGTCGCGCTGAGCCATTGCTTAACTATGATTACTGCGATGTACGTTATAATCTCTTTTTCCACATGTATTCGAAATTCTTGATGCTTAATATCTTTTCTAGGTTTAAAAAACGACTAGGGCTTGCAACGAGCCCGATACTAGTCTCGGTCTCGTCAACGAGACGAGACTCCTTTAAAAGTACCGAAGACGAGACCGAGACGAGAGCGAGACGAGACCGTATTTTTGGTACCGAAATTGGACGAGAGTCTCGCTGGTCTCTGCGGTCTCGGTGGTTTGGTTTCGGTTTTCGCTATAAGAAAATTTTGTTTTTATTTCATTATTTTTTAGTATCTAATCATGTTTAATTTTTATAATATTCACAAGTTTTTTTTTACGAAATATTATATGCGCGTTAACATATCAAACCATATATGTATGTACATAGTTATACAGAGATAGGCGCTTTGCGAAAATCCAGAGAAGAATACGTACGATTTATGTATGCATGGCGTTGCTTCCTTTTGGGTGACATTTGGAAAAAACTATTGTCAAAACGTCAAAATATAGTTCGTTGCCTATCTGTCAAGCCATGAGCTGTCAAAATCCCATGAAGGATTTCTCCGATTTAAATGAATTAAAAAATCTCTACAAAAGTCAAATTTTACCTCAGAAAATTATAAATTTTTCGATTTAATTTATTGCTCAAAAATATTTTAAAAACGTCAAAATATCTGTTAAACGTTCAAGTGAATATTTGTATTCTGCTATCCGACGGAAAAAAACGAATTGTTTCAAAAAGTACATAAATTTCGATCAAAAATAAATTTTAAGAATTAGATTCTCTTAAGAATTAAACAAAAAAAATATTAGTAAAGCTTTGGACTCAAAAGATAAAAGACATTTGAAAATATCTAAATAGTGAAAAATTGAGTAAAATATTCACGTGAATCGGAATAGAATCGGATAGCAGAATAGGGCTGATAGTTTATTGCCTACCTGCCAAGCCATGAACAGTCAAATTCATTGAAAGATTGCTCCGATTAAAATGGATTAAAAAAACTGTACAAAATTCAAATTTTATCATGGAAATACGGCTCTTCAAAAGGTGTCTGATAACGTTACTTCACAGCCTATTTCTTACGTTATTACACACCTTTGAAAACTAAATTCGCACAAAATGTAAGCCATTCCGAGCGCTTTCATACGAAAGTAATAAAATTCAACTTAAAATCATAGTTTTCGATTTACACAAGTAAAACATACTCGTTTCAAGTGAAGTCTATGGCCTTAGCTTCATTGGACCTACGAACTGCAGAACAAAATTTCTAGTTTTTGATTTGTTTAGCATAAGCAACGTACAAGGATATATCATTATTAGATTCATGCATAATTGACAAGCACAATAAAGTTGGAAAAGAAGTGCAGATGCCAAGTTTGACCGAATTCTTGAGATCCATATTGTACGTTGATTTTCACCAAGTTTCCCAAACTTGTTTTTTTTTTCTATTGGTTTTGACAGCTAAGTGTGAATATGTGTACCAATTCGTACGATTTTTCACGCTACCAAACACTAAAATCGGAGCAATCCTTCAATGGATTTTGAAAGCTCATGGCTAGACAGGTAGGCAACGAACTATATTTTGACGTTTTGATAATATTTTTTTCCAAATGTCATACAAGAGGCTTAAAATCCACTTTTGTCGGAGGAAAAAATTTCGAGGTAAAATTCGAATTTTGTAGAGGATTTGTAATCCATCTAAATCGGAGACATCCTTAAATGGTTTTTGACATGTTGTGGCTTGACAAAACTTGTTAATTTATTTTTTTTAAAATCGAGCGCTGTATGTAGGTACTCTTTTTTTTATTTATTTACTTACACAATTCTTCCAAAATGTTATTTCCTCTTAACTCAAAAGACAAAACAGACTCACGAGTTTGTTTTATACATTTTCCCGCATTTTTCTTACCGACGAACTGCTGAGATACCACAACCATACTCTATATTTGCAATCCGAACACTGCGTCTTATCTTTATCTTACATCTTTTTACTACCAAAAAAACACGAAAGAAACCAAGACTAAGGATGATACCAAGACCGAGACCGAGACGAGACCGCACATTAAAATTTTCTCGAGAAAAAGGCGAGACCAATGCCGAGACGAGACTTGATTAGGCGAGACCTGGACCGAAACCGAGACGAGACTAAAATATTTTGATTTTGACGAGACCGAGACGAGATTAACAAAAGTCTCGCCTGTTCTCGTCTCTCCCTAAAAACGACTAATTGAATGATTTATTGAAAACTTTCCTATAAATATTACAGGAATATTCTGATTTTCTTGATAAATTTTCCATGTATCTGTAGAGAATGAGTACCCGTGTCATTATATTTAATTGCAAAAAAAAATAGTAAATCCGATTTTGAGAAATGTCAACAGTTGAAAAAAAACGTTTCGCAGACATCAAATGTTTCGTTGCCCAAAGAATACATAAACGTAAACTTTTTCCGAGACACAACTACTGTTTTTTTTCTTTTTGGTTGAATTCTTTGCTGACTTAGTAATAAAATTGGCCATTCTCATGGTCTTTTAATCAGGGTTTCGAATTTTTGAATAAAATAAAATGCACGACTGGATCGTACCAACTTGCTCATGTAGCTAACAACTTTTATGTAGCTATTTATTCTTTTATGTAACCATTGAGGTTTAGTTAGTTAGGTATAGTTATCCTATGCAGGCGTAAAGCCTATGTAGGAAAGATTACCTCAATTCTTAGTATAATGAATTGTGGAATGGATGATTAAATGAATAGTTACATAGGTACCTACCTACAAATGTATTTTTAAGACTAAGTTATGGATTTTAATTATGTAAGTTAGGAGAGTAAATTATATCTACATATATAGACATATTGATGGAACCTAAGTATGTAAACATGTTCATATAATAATGAAGGATGTAGGTGGGTAGGTGGGTAGGTAGCTATATGCATATAACCTTATAATTTAGGTACACTATGCACACATAAGATTCATGTGATTCTTAGACACATATATGTATATATACATAAACGTATAAGGGATAACATTGTATTTAGTATTCAGTGATGTAGGCACAAATTAGTAAAAAGGGAATAATGAATAATAGAAATACATGGATAATACACATACTTAAATGTTTTTATATTGCTTAGTCTTTATAAAGTTTAGTTTGAGGGAAAACAAAGATGCAGTTTGAATTCGTTGATAAATAAAAATATTTAAAAAAAATCAAATATCGTTGGAGCTGCAAATCAATTTTGATTATGTATAAAATTTTAAAAACATTTTTAGAAAAAAAAATGAAACGCCATTTGGAAGATATTATTAATATACATATAAAATTCAAATTTAAAAAAAAATTCTCTGACTGGTTTTTGAAAAAATATATTTTTCAAACAAAAAAATTTTATTTATTTTTTAAAAATCGAAAAACTTTTTTTTGAAAATTTGGTTATGCAGTTTTCTTAACAATTTTAGGGAGCATTTGTCTAAAAAAAAATTTTAATCCGTTTATCGAGTATTGAGAAACCCGAAAATATGAAAAGTGGTTCTATTTGAAGTACCGTCAATAAGTACGAAAAAAAGAAATCTTTTTATGCTTAAAAGTGAACTGTACTAATTTAGGAACACACAAATTTGTTTATAAAAATTCTTGGAGCCGCTTTCAAGAAATACATTTTTTTCTTAACGGTTTTTTAACATTTGTATGGGAGGTACCGTTGTTTTTTATTTTAGAAAAATAGTTTTTTGAACTATTCAAGATAATATCAAGAAACTACTAAATACGAAGTTTCGAAAAAATCTATTAAGTCGTTTTCGAAATTTTGAATTTTCAAAATAAAATTAATTTCCAAAAAAAAGTTTTTTTTGAAAAATGTTGTTTGCAATAGTGTTTAAACTTTCTAGGAGCTTCTGGTTAACCGTTTCCGATAAAATCGAAAACCAAAAAAATGGTTCTACTAGATGTACCAACAAAACGATTTGTTTCCATAAAAAAAAATTATTAAATGGTACCCTTTCCCTTCATTAATGGACTGATTTTTTTTTATAAAATTCGTTGGAGCCGTTTTTGAGAAAAATAAGATTTTTGTTTTTGGCCAAAAAAAATGTTATTTGTCGTCTTAAAAAAAATGAAAAAAAAACGTTTTCACATATTACCGAAAAAACAAATATGTACCAAGTTTGAAGCAAATCTACCAAAGCGCTTAGGCTGTAGACTCGAGGACAGACAGATAGAATGACAGACAGACGGAATTGGTTCACCCACTTTTTTGGTGTTCTCTATGATCGTAATGTCATGTTTGATTGTTAGAAAAAAAAATGTTTTCTTACGAATACATAACTTGGCTTATAGTACCTATAGTCGCAAGTGAAAATCATTAACACATAAGTCTGTAGATGACTTAAAAAAATTTAATTCATAAGTTAGTTAGTGGCTTATGAATTTAAAAAAAAATAATTCATAAGCTAGTTGGTAGATTGGAAATTCTTAAGCTTGTTTTTAGCAGAAATATCGAACAAAAATGAGAACATGCAAAACAAAACAGATGAAAAAACATAAGAAGTTGCACTAATAGAGGTAAAACTTCTTAAAAGTTGCACTTATAGAGTCAAGACATGCTCCGAATGCTACAACTAGGGCTGCGTTAACTGAGTTCACACTGTATTTTCGATGTCAAAAACATTTATAAAACTTATTGCTTTGAAATAAACGTTAAACAAAAATTAATTTCTATGAAAAGTTCAATACTCGACATAAAAGTGACGTTCAAATTAAATAATTCTATAGATTATATTTTCTTGATTGAAAAATTCGAAGTTGTTATCCGGTTGTTTAACAGTTAAGTAAGTTTATTTCTTTGGCAACTAACTCCGTGTTTATCCGGAGATTGAAAAATCGACTCTAAGTAATTAAATCTTTTTTAATTCATAAGTCACCAACAAGCTTGTGAATTAAAGTCAAGCTTAAGCTTGAAAGTGACTTAAGCCTTTGCAACTCTGCTTTTAATACAAAAAAGCATTGAATATTTGTAAAAGCTCACTCATCGCAACATTTTGAAAAACAAATTCTTTTATTGGTAGGAACTTACACGTATTCAGAGTTCATCTTTTATTACAACGCATTCGATGAGATATCAAAACACTAAATGAGCATATACTCAAATCAAGTTTTTCAAAAAGATATGTATTTCTTTTTTTTAGCTTATACTACGTTTTCACCTACCACTTAATCCAGATTTAAGTAGATTAACCATAAATCCTCTTTGAAATCTTCTAAATCTTGAAGATTTCCCATACAAATTTTAAAAGATTAGAAATTAATCTCATTGAAATCTTCTTCGAAGTAGAAGATTCTCAAAAGAAACAAACCTTATTTCATAGAACGCGCCTATTCTAATGTCATATTTTCCCCATTGACATTCAACAAAAAAAAAACTGTCCAACATTATTTAATTTGTTTTTGTCTCGTATAATTTGTCGTTGCCTCCAAATTCTGTATTTTGTTTATAAATAAGTATAAAAATAAAAAAATGCAATAAAGCTACAAAGACCAAAGCGGTCGGTGCCTCGAATTTGTAATGGAAAATGTTTTAGCTGTAGAATACAGTAATACTTTGAAGTTGTTCTTTCTCAAATATATAAAAACGAAAACCGTGCAAAGGCGATTACAGTATTTATGTAAATATATCTATATGCTGCAAGAAGTTGGGATAACAATATTTTAAAGATATTACTAATTTTTATTTATTGAAATTAAATTTGTTCACTGCACCGAAATTATTATTCTTCTTCCAAATTATTTTGTTTTTTTCTTGTATTGACTTTTGAAGGACTATTTATAGTGAAAACGTTAAACCAATCTTTTTTTTCACTGGTGAATATACTTGAAGATTAATTTTTAATCTTCTCAATTTAAACCGGATTATCTTTAGGTGAAAACGTAGCATTACATACGTCTAATCCCTAAGCTTGTGTTTCTTTTTTCAATCAGAGCTAAATCTGAGCATGGCATGCTCCATTATAGCTCAGAATAAAATGACCGATCAAACGGAGAAAAGTGCTAAGCGCGGCTAATTTTACTCATAATTTTGACAATAATCACGAAGTAAAACAAATTAAAAACAAAAATGAATTCAGAAAACGAAAGCCTGGGAACTACTGGTAAATAAGTTTTAATAAAAAAAAACAACAAGTTTTAATAATTTATGGAAGTTCTGCACTTACGTTTATTTCAAAATTACATCGGTGAGCTCTATTCAGAGCTAACTAGGTTAACTCAAGTTGTGTTTAGTGATTTGCCCGGAGATAAAAAAGAAAAACGCCTAATGGTGATCTCGTATGATATTGAACAAAATAGAATTCGTATGTTCTTACACAACCAAATTCATATCTTTTTGTTCAATAAGGCACAAATTGTAACCAAAATAATTTGAACATTGAACAAAATAGAAATAAATGAAGTATATAAGGATATTGAACAAAAAATTTATAAATGTGGATATCGATCTGGCGTATTTCTTGTCTATTTTCAACTGGTTTTAAATACACTTTTTCCTCTAGTAAAAGAAATCGTGATCGAGAGGGCTTAGGTCCGGAGAACGAGCAACCAAATTGATCCAAGGCGCCCAATCTACCTATTGGATTGGGATACTCCGTTTTTAGGTAAGCATGTACATGACGAGTATATTGCGCTGGACGCATGTATCAATAGATGTTGAAGGGTTCATCTTCTAGTAAAGTCCGTGGGTCATTTTGTAAAAAAATGCAGTTATGCCGGATCTATACGAAGGCAAAGTTGCCAGTATTTCTGCTAAAACAATGGCAAAAAAATCTCACATTCGTTTTTTTGCACTGTATTGTAATGGCTTACATTTTTCGTATTTAATAATAACAAATGTTTGTCAAATAAAGTTAACGACACACCTCCTTGCACGATAGTCGATAGTTGTATTATTAATTATGAGTGCTCTGTGTGAAAAGTGCGGCGACGAAGTTATAAACAGCGATGCTGCCGTCTGCGGTATTTCCGCTGCCCATTTTCATTCAAATTGCACTTTCCTCAATCCAGCCTTCCAAAGAAAAGTAAGTACTTTTTTCTGCACTGATCTACAAAATGGCTGTTACTTTGGATATATTCAAAACTCCTTTAGAAGTACAAAAAGAGACATTTTTAAGAATATTAATGAAACTTCGCAAGGAGTAATAAAATATACTGACGTAAAGGTTGAAACACAAGGAGCAACAATTGAGAAACAAGAAGCTAATTGTGCCAAACAAGAAAAACAAATTTCACAACAAGAGTTAGCAATGGGAAGAAATAATATCCTAATTTTGAAGGTAGAAGAAAATGAACGAGCCTCAGATGATCTCTTACAAATGCTTATTGATCTGATTAACAACTCCAACGAACAGTTCCATATACAAGAAAATGACATCGACAGTTGTTTCCGACTAGGCAGAAAAATAGAAGAACAAGTAAGACCATAAGACTTGCCTTCAAAAGTCATGAGAACAAACAAAAAATATTACTGGGAAAAAAATCTGAGGCAACATTCACCATCGCAGAAGATCTGCCAAAATCTATAGTTGAAGCTAGAAAACCTCTTATTTCAAAACTGTTAGAGTTAAAAAAGAAGGGAAAAGAGCTTACTTCAAAACTAGATGCACTCGTTGTAGAAGGGAACGTTTGGGAAGAAAATGAAGCAGAAAATTCAAGGAAGATAATTCGTTCTAACGAAAATTCGCCCTAAAGACAACCAAAAAATAAGGAAATCAACACCAACAAGACAAAAACTACCATTATTGGATCAACTGACCTTAACCCCAAGAAACAATCGACGAATCCAATTAGGAGATTTCTTACACAGCAAAATGCAAATGAAATTTCAAAAATATACAATAGCCCAAAAACTCTAGACAAGGTGAACTAAATAAAAACAAATAGCAATACCAACATAACGATCTTCAGATTTACAATAAACTCTCACCACAAGCAGTCAAAACCAAAAAAGACATAAATATCTATACAAGTATATCTCCACAAAAATCCTTCCCAACCCGGGCGATCACCGTGGAAGCACAGATCAAAACCCCCAAGCAAAATTAAACAAACAGAGAAGTCGACATTAAAAAACCAACCAAATACGTTAAAAATATGCACTTATAATGTCAGAACACTATCCTCAAAAACAAAACAAGAATAATTAAGGCTAGCGCTGAAAAACGTAAAGTGGGATATAATAGGACTATCAGAAATAAGGCTACTTGGACAAAGAATAATAAATGATGATAAAGACATCGTTTGCTACATAGGCGAAACAAGGACTGAATGGAGTTCGATTCTTGATTAAAAAAGAATTTAAGAATCAAATTATTAACATCCAATTCCACAATGCAAGAATATGCAGCATACAGTTAAACACCCAAAACACAAAAATGACAATAATACAAGTACGACGAAAAAATGATGAGATTCTACAATAACCGGACGAAACATTTATCAATAACAAGACAGATTTTAATGCAAAAATTAGAAAAAGATTTAACGAAGAAGAACAAAGAGTTTTAGGACCACATGGATGTGAAGAAAGGACCGAAAGAGGAGAACAACTTGTAAGATGGCTTGAAGAAAGTTCGTTAACTCGTTCTTCAAAAAGAAAGACAGCAGAAAATGGACGTGGATATCACCAAATGGAAAGACAAAGAATGAAATAGACCTTATTATGACAAACAGAATCGAAACTATCCAAGACATATCTGTCTTAAACAACGTACAATTTGACAGTGATCACAGATTAGTAAAACAGAGATAAAAGTAAGCCACACAACATCAAAAAGAAATCGATAGATTTATTATATTCCTAGACTGATACCCGAAGAAAAAATATTAAGCTACAACGAAGCAATAAAGACAAGGATCAACCAGCTTCTAGAATCTTCAAACATAAATCATGACTTCCAAAATACATAATGACGAGCTAGAAAACATTATCAAAACCACATCAAAATATTCATTTATGAACACTAAGCCTTCGAAAAAAAAATATCAGACGAAACCAAAGTCCTTATTTCAAGAAGAGAAACTTTACGGCCTAAACCACAACTACTTAACCAAGAAAAAACAGACCTCCATGAATTAAGAAAAACTATACAATCAGAAATAACGAAAGATATTAAAAAATTTAACGAAATCATGATAAAAGATACACTTAGACAAACTAAATCAATAAAAAAGACAAAGACATTGTTAAACAATCAACAAGAATGGATAATTAATCTGAAGAACCAAAACACAGGCAATATAACAAATATACAATACCTTAATAAAAATGCCACTTTTTAAAAAAAACTGTTTTCCTCGTCAAGAACTCTACAGAAGAAGAAACTATAGGTGACACAGATCCCCTATTGACACAAACCCCTATGTTTAACAAAGAAAATATTTAAAGGTCCATAGACGATCTGAAGAAGGACAAATGCACTGGAACTGATGGATTATCAGCAGAAATATTGATATATGGTAAAAAGTCAATTTCCAGCATCTTAACGAATATGTTCAACACAATAGTACAAACCAAAAAAATCCCTAAGCAATGGAGAGAAACAACTATAACATTAAAACATAAAAAAGGAAAGAAGGACGATATGAATAATTATAGACCCATAAGCAACATCTCGACAATTTACAAACTCTTCTCAAAAACAATGTACAGGACCATCAACAAGCTGGCTTTAGAGAGGGTAATTCAACAACAGACCACTTACAGACGATAAATCAAATAATTGAGAAGTGCATCGAATTTAGACAACCTGTTTACTTTCTATTTATTGACTTTAGTAAAGCATTTGATTCTGTTGAACATGCAATTATATGGACTTCCCTGAAAAACCTGAAAAACCAAAAAATTAATCCAATTGCCATTGATATAAATAAAAAAATATACGAAAATAACACAGCTCGGATAAAAACAGAGAGTTTAGGACGAAAATTTAAGATAGCAAGAGGAGTTAGACAAGAGCACCCGCTTTCACCACCACTGTTTAGTGCAGCCTAGAAGACATCCTTCAAAGAACGAATTGGAACACAAAATATGGAATAAATATATGTGGACAAGTTCTTAACAATTTAAGATTTACCGATGATATAGTTCTTATTTCTACAAAAGCTACACATATACAAGAAATTGTGACGGATTTAACAAGAATATGTAAGAATTATGGACTAAGTATAAACGAATCAAAAACTAAAGTCATGCCGAATCATAGAGAGATGAAATTAGTCTGGACGAAGGAAAAATCGAAAACGCAGAGGACTACATATATTTGGGACAAATAAAATCATTTAAGGACCAAGAAGAAAAAGAAACTGACAGGCGTATCACAAACAGCTGGAAGCAATTCTGGAGCCCAAAACATATCTTACAATTAGACCAAAGTAAAGAGACACGGAAATACATTCTTGACTCCATTATCTTGCCAAGAATCTCCGTCTGTTAATTACAGTAAATGACGCTTATTAGAAACACACGATTATAAGAAACTTGAGCAAACACACGGCGCAGGAGCCCATTTACAATGGAAAAAACATACTTTATAAGAAACACGCCTATAAGAAAAACACTGATATAGTGAACTTTTTTTACAACACTGATTCCCACTTTTGTTGTAAAATTGGATGTGTTAAGAAACTTTTGTATGTCATAAAAAAATCCCCTCAGGTTCATCAAATGTCAGCGCACCCTTAGAATCATACAGGCATTTCTGAACTCTCAAAGAAATGTAATAAATGTTACTCTGAAATAAATTTAGTTTGTGTTTTGTGAGAAATTTAAAACACAACAATTTATTTAGACAACAATTGGCGTTTTTCTTTTTTATCTCCTAGCAGATCTCTGAGCAGAGCCTGAGTAATCCGAGTTGGATCTGAGTAGAGAATGGTCAGATATCTCCGATTTAATTTTGAAATAAACTTAGGCGCAGAACTGTCATATATTATTATAATTGTTTTATTAAAACTTATTTAACAGCAAATCCAAAGCTTTAGTTTTCCGAATTCATTTTTGTTTTTAATTGGTTTTACTTCAGTGATAATTGTTAAAATTATGAGTAAAGTTAGCCGCGCCCAGCAATTTGCTCCGTTTGATCGGTCATTTTATTCTGAGCTAATGGTTCATCCCCGATTTAGCTCTGATTTAAAAAAGAAACACGAGTTGAGAGATTAAATGAGTCTGGGCTAAAAAAGAAACACATATCTTTTCTCGACAGCTGAGTTCTTTACTCGGAGCTATAAACAAAAAACGCCAAATGAGGAATATGTGGGATTCCTCCAAAAAATTGAAGATCTTTTTTTCAAACAAAGGAAGGAATCTTTAACTCAAACCGCACTATTGAGCTATATTTTTAAAAAACCTTAATTTAATTGTTTTGTTTTCAAAATAATGCTAGCCACATACAATCTGCTATAGAATTATTGCAGTACACACAATAGGTTTTGTTTTGTGATTAAATTTTTTTTAATGATGTGCACACTATTTTGGCTAACCTTAAAATGATGAAGCACAGGAAAAGTAGTAAAGTAGGGAAGGATGTAACGGAGGATACCTATGCACAATGGTTTTGAATTTCTGAATATCAAACTGGGAGGGAAAAATAGAGCCGGTTAAAGCATTCCACATTCGAGTTGTATGGCTAATGAAAGAATCTCTGTACTTCACAGGGCGTCCGAACTTGGGCACAAGGGTAAACTGAGTGATATTCCCAGAAGCGCGAGAATTGCGGTTGAATAATTTGCGGAGAGGAATGCGACTGGCTGTTTCATTAGATGAATAGATAGATAGATAAAATCGATTTTTAATGACTTACAATCTGAATTTAACATTAAATACATATAAAAATATACAAAAATCATCCTGACATGGCATTTGCGTCTGCCAGATTAACAACTATAATACTTATATTTAAATTTATTACAGATTTACCACAGTTTTACATTACATATTTTAAAAATGTAATTTAAAAACACATATATTTCTATATATAAATTCAAATAATTTACATTTGTGCCTTTATTTATTAAAAATCTTTGTTAATTATTCTTGCTTTATACCTAAGCGCAACTACACAATATTCATAGTCTTTCTACTTTCATTTCATTCAACTCTGTTAATACTTGTTCCTCTGTTAAAAAATCACTCCCAAATATGCTTCTCCTTGATTCTCTAAGAGTTGGGCATCTTTCTAGTGGTAAATCAGGTCTATGTGGCATGAAGTTCAATTTTAAGAGTTCACTGCGTAGTCTGACCATTGTAGCGATCACTTTAACTTTATTAGAATCCCAGAAGTAGTTTTTTTTTTGCCAGATTATGGTTGACCCTGCTGTAAATTGTTCTGTACAGGGAACTGGAAGCTTCTGCTAAGTATTCTGCCCTACATTTCTCGTGTGTCCTTGAAATTACATTGTAGAAGAGAGCCTTACAATCAGCAATACTTTCGAAATTTAGATTGAAACTTAAATGCTAGATTTAGAACTTAGGTCACAAATTGTTTGTGCATGTTTCCAACTCATATTAGGTACCATATATGTGAAACTTAAATTGCATTCTTCAGCTAGTTCTATCCACTCTTTGTACCAGCTGTTTTGATCATGATGGCCTTGATAACTATTTTCCTTGCCAATCTGGATTCAGGTAGTTTCAAGGTATTCATAAGAAAATTGGCTTGCAGTTTCAAGGCCTTTATGAATAGAGGTGACAAACCGGTCTCGAGCATTACAACATAATTTGGCATGTTAGCAGGTAGACGCAATATCCATTTTATATAATGCGTTAAGAGCTTCTCTATCGTATGAGACTTCTTACACCCCCATACTTGAGCGCCATACAACAGGATACTCTCTGACACAGCTTCGAATACTTTGTGCTTACTGCTATGCGCAATGTTTCTGTTCATGAAGCATCTTTTCCACGAGATATTAATGGCTGTTTTCACTTTTTCCAATTTTTCTTCTAAATTTCTCGAAAAAATTACACCTAAGTACTTATAATCGATGACACATTCTAAAAGTTTTTGGACTTTTGCGTATTAACAGTTAAGTTCCATAAGCAACAGTAATGGTATAATCTGTTAATCATGAGCTGTAACGCATCCGCGGAATACGCGAACATGACTATATCATCTGCAAATAACAAAGCATTAATGTGTACTCCTGCGACCTCAGCGCCAGGAAGGTAATCAATTAGATCGTTAATATACAGCGAAAACAAAGTGGGGCTCCATGAGCAACCCTGTCTTACTCCCGATGAGGTTGCAAACAATTCTGACAGTTCTGCACCGTTCCATATTGCCGCCTGAGTTCCTCTATAGAGATTTTCTAGCACCCGTCCAAATTTCAGCAATAATCCCACGTTTTATAGCTTGTAAAATAATGCGCCTCTATTTATTGTGTCGAATGCCGCTTTCAAGTCAATGAAAACTACAAAGAGCTGAGCTTTCTCTTTTGTGCGCTGAAGTTATCTGCAAGACTGTGGAGCATAAAAATATTGTCAAGCCAGCTTGGCATTCTTTCAGTATGTTCTGTGAGTTAATCCACATATTGAGTCTTTTCTGCATCATAGTAGTAAGAATCTTGTTAATTCTCGATAATTCTCAACATCTGCGTATGATCATTTCTTATGTATAGGAAATATAATTGCATCTTGGAATTCTTTCACCACCATATCACCTTCCATTACTTTATTGAAAAGCGTTAAAAGCCGGTCGTTAAGTAATTAAGTTCCATATTTATAGAATTCAACTGGAATGCCGTTTGCACCTGCTGCTTTCCCATCTGTGAGAGTCCTTAATGCTTGCTCCAATTCTTTTGAAGTAAACTGGGAATCCAATATTTCATTGGTAAATCGATGTGTTGCATAATGCCAGATTGTTGGTGTCATAACTGGATTCAGAAATCTGTTGCATTCTTACTATTGACCAGCCTGGCCGCTTGATGTTCTTAATACTCCCGTTTTTTGGTTTTACACTGTTCCTTATATTTCTTATGGGTTTCAATATATCTGTTCTGAATAAACCTTGTGAAGAATTTCTGAAGCTTCTCAGTCATGCGAATGTTATTTTGCGGGCTTTCTGGCATGCTTTATCAAACAAATGCTCCTTCTCCATTTTGATGCTTTTAACACTAAACTGTTGCTCTTGATAAGACGCCTTAACGGATTTTTCCAACATGAGAAAGTCTGCATTTTGGCGACTATGGAGATTGATGTCCAGACGCTGTGTGTATATTGAGGCTTTTGAGTGTTTCCAGTTAATTCTAGGCAATATTTGTCCGTTATCATTCTCTTCGCTCGTTTGTCCAAACATCCGAAATGTAACAACCACTGGAAGATGATCTGAGTATGGCAATTTTTGTACTTCAAAATCAGTCCCAAATGGTTCCCAATCTTCACCTATAAGTGAATAATCAATAGTTGATGATCATTGGCAAAAAAGTAAAATTTCCCAAAACTTCACTGGGCATTGTTCCATTTTGAATTCTCAGTCCAAAAGAATAGCACAGTTCAATTATTCTCTTTCCTCTTGAATTGCATATTATATTGCGTAGTGATTCCCTTTGCATCATTCATTGTTCCCGCTACTTGTCCGATTCTCGCGTTCAGATCTCCAATCAGCATAATTTTCGATGAATTCATAGTATTAAATATCTCGTTGAGTCTTTCGAAATCCTTATCCCATTTATTGCAGTTCAAGTACAAAGGAAGTATCAAAAGGGATTTGTTGTTAATTTCCAATTTAATGTACGTTAGCTGGTTTTGGTTACGGAACTCACATTTAAAACTTACTAATTCTTTTTTAAAACCCAAATAACATCCTCCGCTTGCTCTTCCTCGTGTATGACTACGTATTGCCGGGATCCACATAAACTTATAATCTATTAATTTGTTTTCTATACTTGCAAAATTATTCTCGGTTACAAAAGTTTCAAATAAAAATATAAGGTCAAACTTGTTTAAAAATTTATAAAAATCACTAAATAGTGTTTTATTGGTCAGACCTGACACATTATAAGATACAATTTTAAAATATTTTTGTTTACTATTTAAATTGCTTCAAATTAATTTGTTTATACTACGTCAGACGGCATTAATACTAAATACTACAATTTGAATGCTCAACTACAGCCCTGGTTTCTGATATGTGCACTGTATTACCGACGTTGTTGATTGGTTGTGCTAATTCCGTCAAATTGTTGCTGTCACCGCAGGCTGTCATGATTTTGTTTATTATTGTCGTTCCCATTCCATCTTCTTCGTCGCATTTAAGCATGTTATCGTGATCCAAATAAAAAGTTTATTTTCGCAGATACATAAGTGCTTGTCCTCGAATTTTTACTTTCATATTTTTGTTATGTGTCTGCATGTTTGCTTTGATTTGCATAAGACGTCTTCGCTTATCACGGGCAGCTCGAGTATCATCTCGGTGGATGGAGATTCCAGTGTCACGCAACTTGATGGCAGATCTCAATATATGTGATACGTCATCACTGTGCTGCATTTCAACGAAAACATTCGCAACCCTGTTGTTCCTGGAGCGAATAACTTTTATTCTTGTTGGATTGTTTTCTTGTAATAAATCTAAGCACACATTTTTCGTTTTCTCAATCACATGCTGATCGTCCTCCTGTATCGGAATATGCAGTACCAAGTTCTTTTCATTGCATTTTCTTTCTAGAAAACCAATTTGCCGTTCCAGCACTTGGCATCTATTCTCTACCAATTGAAGTTTCGATTGCAACATCAAGTATCGATGCTAGTGATCGTTCCACAGATTTGACATCCACCACTTCAATATTGCCAATTGGTGGAACTTGCGTGTTGGGATTATCAAACGTTGGTTGTATTTCGGGTGAAAGTTCAGTACACGGTCGTTTTTGTGATTGGGTGGCAGACATTTTGTTATTATTGTTTAACTGGATGTTGTTACTTTTATTTGGCGGGGTTCTTTGTAGTCCATTCATTTTACAAGCTTAAATATACTTTAAAAATAAGCGAATTTTTCACAATTCGTTATGTTTGTAATTATACTTTTTCACTTTGCAAAATCTCACGGAGCTTATTGAAAATGTTGACCAAACTTTATCAAGCCAGAGTTGCCATTGCCATGCTATTTCATTAGACATTAGAGCAGTGGTGTCAAATTGGTATTACTCCAAGGGCTGTTTTGAAAATCTAAAAGAGCTACGCGGGTAGTACCGAGTAAAAAAAATATTGAGCGAAATTAAAGGAAGCTACATCATTCCCTTATAACACTTTTTATTAATTATGAGATAATGATATACTACATACTTTTAATTCCGAAAGCTGGAAAGCCCACCCACTTTGAACCAACAGATTTCAGACCTATACATATAAATATATCTTGATTTATGCTGAAGACTGGAAAGACTCATAGATGTACAAATTCGCCTAAAGCTAAATTATGGTGTTTTCTCACAGGCCCAGCATGCATACACTAAAGGCAAATCTGTTAAGACAGCATTTCATGAAGTGCTAGGCACAATTGAACAATCTATCCAACTCAAAGAGTTTACGCTGGTTGCATTTGTTTATATAAGAGGGGCTTTTAACAATGACTCTATGCTTCAGTCCAGTATAGTGAATGGAGAATTGGGCGTCTGCAATCTTAAAGGTTTTATTCGTAAGGTCTTATTATAAGCCCCCAATCACAAATGGGACGCCAATACACATTACTGGGACTGGCACGGATAAATATCTGGGCTTGGAAATCTGGAGCTGGAAATAGAACATTCAATAAAGAGAGAAGAAAACTACAATAAAAAATTTTAGAATCCAACAAATGTTCCTCAAAACAGCAAATGACAGATGGTCAGGTATCGACAGTTGTCGGGTTTCGAAAAATCTTTGGACTTATATCTCTGAGAAAAAAAAACCAGAATATTTGCTAGGGCTTAACAGATCTCAACTATCCCTCCTGATGGTTATCCTAACAGGTCACAACTTAATCGGAACCCACGTGACCAGAATGGGCATAAGAACATCTGAGTTATGTAGAGGTTGTGTGGACGAAGAGGCGGAAGAGTTCTCATATAACTTCCTTTGTGAATGACCCAGTCTAGACCGAACCAGGAAAGAAGCTGTTGGAGATTACTTTTTCGACGAACTTGGCATTGTCTCTAATAAGAGACTTAACATATCCTCAAATTTATTAAAAGTAAGGATGGCTTAGGGCGGCATGCACCTCAAACATAATCTCCCCAATTACACAAACTTTACTTTAACTTCCTCTTTCCTTTCCTTACAATTTAATAAGAGCAAATTCGTTAACATATTTCTGTATTTCGTTTTAATCACGTTTGACTTTAAGCAGCGCGTTCATCGTTCACATATACACGTTGACCTGAAGAACGTTTTAAGGATGAATGCACAGTTACCGTTACGTACGTTTTTGTTTAACGAGGTCCATGAGCTTTAAAATCTCGTTGTTTTGTCTGTGTTTTTAAGCATGATATTACTTCGAATTGTAATGATTTTTAATTCAGTTTTTGTTTTATTGATGCAGCAATGAGTCTCCACCAATGAGTCTAATTGTGAAATATCAGTATTAATAAAAGGATTAAAAAGAAAAAACAAGCAGAGTTTAAGTACAGAATAGTTTCTCAAAACGTCTTTCAAATTCCGATTGTACCCTGTAAGAAGACTATATTTAAGTTTAGCTCGTGGTGTTTGCGGGCGCCGGGCGCATAGAAAACATGCGCCCGCGAACTATGGGCTCGACACCACTGCATTAGAGCATTATCTATAAAATAACGATAAAACAATGAAAGGCATGAAACAGTGCGACGGTATTCAAGAGATGTAATTGTTTCACCTATCATTGTTATTTAAAAATAAAGGTAAGCGTTTTTTAAACATTTCTTATAAGAAACTTCTGTTTCTTCTATCCGTGCTTGAAAATTATTTCTTATATCCGTGGTTAGGATATAAGAAACACACGCTTATAAGAAACAAGCATTATGGCATTTTGCTTTTTCTTATAAGCGTCATTTACTGTATAATGTTTTTGATGCTGATGTTTCTAGTGACTTAAATACGGTTGTTAATGTTGCTGTTGCCGATTATATTATTTTTATTGATGTAATTATCGATGATGACTCTGTCGATAACATTGTTCCTGCAGAAGATGTCATTATCAAGAAAATTGTTGCTGGTGATGCTGTTGGGGATGCTGCTGCTCATGTTGCTGGTGGTTGTTGCTTTTGATGGAGCTAAATACTTAAATTCATAGAGTCATAGCCTTAATATTTACTACCAAAATGTATGTGGAGTAAGAACTAAATTAAATAGTGTATATTTTTATTTTGCTTCTCATGATTATGATATTATCGTTTTAACGGGAACCTGGTTGAATGATAGCCACCTTCTGAGTGAAATTTTTAGTGCTCAGCAATTTAATGTGTTTCGTAAAGATCGTTGTGCCACTTTAACCGGTTTAGACAGGGGTGGTGGGGTCATAATTGCGACCCGTATTGGTCTTGTTTCTTGTGTCTTGTCAGATCGATTTAAAATCTTATCAATTATCTCATAGCCTTGATTAATTAATCGTTAAAATCTCTTTCAAAAATAATGTTAATATTTATCTGAGCGTGAGTTATATTCGGCCAGATAGTTCTTTTGAATTGTATAACTTGCGTTTACAAAATATCCAATCAGTTATAAGTAATTTAAGTCCTTCTGACCATATTATATACTGAAGTGATTTAAATATTGGTGTTGTTCAATGGATATTTCATTCAAATGAAAACAGTTCAATTCCTTTTTATGTTTGTAACATTAATAGCGAATATAGAAAGATTAGTCATACATAATTTAAGTCAATTTAACTTAAAACTCTATCCCTAATGTTTTAAATCGAATTCTCGATCTTTTTTATCGATAGAGAGCTAGAAGTTTGTATTGAAGGGTTAAATTTTCCTGCTGTGAATAATACCATGCATCATGTTGCTCTTTCAATTGATTTCAAATTATTAGTTTTTGCTTCAAATCAAAATGAATATATTGAGTTTTATGATTATAAACGTGGTAATTTTGACGCTTTAAATACTTAACTGAACTCTGTCAGTTGGGAGCTTATTTTTGTACATAAAGATCTTGAACAAGTCTTTTGCATTTTTAAGCAGCACTTAACATATGCTATTGAAAATGTTAGAAGAAGAAGAAGGTTTAATCGCAGGCTTATAAATTTAAAAATAAAAAAAAAGGCTTACAAGAAATATAAAAAAGATACAGGTCATTCTATAAATCGTGAGATCTATTTTTTTTTGAGAGTTGGATTTTCTTTATAAATTATAATTAATTAATATAATTATAATTAATAAATAATTAAATTATAAATAAAGATGGCGTCGTGGACATAAGGAGGCTTCCTAGAAAATCAACTAAACTATGCACGATTATAATAGAAATGAAGGACATGCAGGTCTGCAAACGAGTTTTAACTGCAGCTAAACTACACCGGATTAAAGTTTCACAAGATCATAACACTCTTTCATTTTCTATATCTAATTCTATTAACGATCAACTTATTTATTTTAATGAATGTATTTCTATGACAGATCAAATATTGTACAAGGAAGCAAAGGCACACAAGGATGAGTACAACATTAAGTATTTATGGAGGAAAAATGGAAATATACTCATGAGGAAGGATGATGACAGCTAAATTTTTAAACTTTCATTACTAACCGATTTTAGTTTGATACATTAATATTTTTTAAGATAAGCAAGTACAGATCACAATAAGAAAAAATAACATATTAGAACAATTTAAACATTTACTACCAAAACATTAATAGAGCTGCATATAAAACACACGATATCAAACTGACAGTATTATGTAATGATTTTGATGTTATATATTTTACTGAAACTAATTTTAATGATAGTATACCGTCGAATGAAATTTTTCCCTTAATTATAATGTATTCCGAAAAGATGGGAACAACTAAATATTCGATTTGTGTGGGGGTGGTGGTTATTTGATTGCCGTAAAAAATAATATACCAGCGATTAGACTCAAAAGTTGGAGACAATCTTTGAAGATTCATGGATCTGCATAACTAATCCAACTAAATTGAGAGAAAATTTTATTTGTTGTAACTATATAAGGCCTAAAATAACTGCTGATGTATACGATCAAATTTGTAATACCCTCTGTTCCGTTTTTCAATCGCTTTCAATTAATTCAGAAGTAATACGACGCGCAAAGCCGAATCGCTTTTGATATTTACATCTTCTTGTAACTTTTCACAATTCAACGAAATTGAAAATTGCGACGACAGTTTACTCAACTTGGTCTTTGACAATGCGCCCCATAAATATTAAGGTATCTTTAACCGAATATGTTCTTTCAAAAATTGATTCATACCACCCACCACTTTTAATAAAATGTAAATTTCACATGGAAAGATTTCTAAAGGAATCTGTTACTCAGCAAAGAAATATTCATTGAGCAAATTTTCAAAATTTAAACTTATTTTTGACTGAGATAAATTGGTCGTATCTCAACACATTAGATACAAACCTAGCTTTTCGAAGTTTCTTTGAGACTATACTCAATGCAATAAATTCGTATGTTCCACTTAAAAAAGTACGTAAGTCATCGTATCCTAAATGGTACTCAATAAATCTTATTAATTCAAAAAAAGAAAAAAATAGAATGCTACATAAGGTAGATAGATAACATAATGTTGTTCTTAATAAAGTATGTTCTAGACCTTTCTACCCCTATTCAGGCGTACCACAGGGTTCAATTTTAGGACCCTTACTTTTCAATATTTATATTAACGATATCACTCAAAATATGTTTTCTTTATCATTAGCTTACGCAGACGATTTGAATTTTTTTAAATTACTAATCATTATTAGGGACTGTGTTTTGCTTCCGAAAGAACTTAATACATTATTTGAATGGTGTATTAATAATATCGTAGATCTAAATATAAACAAATGTTCAATAATGTCTTACTCCAGCAATCTCAATCCCATCGACTTTGAATATAGCATAAAAAGGGTAAAAGAGCATAAGGACCTTGGAATTATATTTGATTCCAAATTCTTATTCAAATCCCATTATGATTACATTATTAAAAAATCGTCTAAAGTAATGGGTTTCATTTTCAGAGTCGGAAAGTTTTTTTTTAAAAAGCCAGAATCTTTTCTTCAATTATTTAATATGTTCTGTAGGAGTATCCTAGAATACGGAGTTGTTTTATGGTCTCCTATTAATAAAAACCACAATGATACAATAGAAAGATTTCTGCGCAAATTTACCAGATACCTTCAGTATAAATTATATTCAGACGAAGATAGATTGCAACTTTTCAAAGTACTTTCATTATCTCTACGCAGGTTAATACTAAGCGAAACTTACTTTAGGCAAATAATAATAGGCAGTTTACGTTCTTCATTGTTATTGGCTGATGTAAACATAAGATGACCATCTCGGCCGTCAAGCATTGTAATTATTTCAACCACCTCGTGCACGAACTAAAATATTCATGAAGTCAACTATCAGTCGGATGCAAACTTATCATAATCGTTACTTCCCGTCGTTTGATATTCTCAATTTTGAAATAAATGAATATAACGTCAAATCATTGTTATTGAGACTCCTACCTTCTTTTTCTTCCTCATCGCCATCTTTCTAATACACAAAGATTCCATGGCCGGCAGACATACGTCATTTTTTCAGAGCTGATTTTTTTTTCTGTGAATAGATACCAAAGTAGATAATATCGCTCTCAACTATTCATATTTGCTGACGCCGTAAAAGTTTTTTGTTTCCTTCTTGCCCGGTGAGTGAAAAGTGAAACATTTTACGTACATGTTCTGCGTATGAAGCAATATTAAGGCTACATATCTTGCTTTCTGCTTCCTATTTTATGTGGCAACTGTATCTGCAATTTGAGTGACGGTGTAACATCTTCCAAAACTTTCCTTCAATACCTACTGGCATCGATCTGCTGAATGAAAGCAAACATCTACCTTACTTCATGTATGAGCATCGATTTCGTCTTCGTACTGCTATTTATTACACAATAATAATAGCTCTCAGTCCTATCCTCTGGGTGACTTCTAATTTTTTAGTAGTATTCTACCTAGCAATAAATATATTTTTGGTACTATACCTTGAGCACATTTGGTATTATTTCTATTTTTATATAAACATCTTTACTGAGGCTTACCAGCAACACGTCAACAATCCATCTATCAACAAATAGTACGAGTATTAATAACTAAGCAATTTTTTCTTTTTGTTCATGTCTCGGCTAAGCATAAAATATCACCTTGTACACTAGGAGCAAACAACTCCGGATCCCTTGATATAACAAAAAAAGAACAAAAAAAACACTAAGAATATAATAGTTTTTAATTTTTATTTTTCCCGACATAAGATTCAATTACTGAACTAATAATGAAAATTAACCAATGTGATGCTTCAAATTGTGTTCGTGTTATCAAATTCATTGAATGAGTGTCGTGTCGCGGTATCTGCGGGAAATCTTTCCATCCATTATGCTCGGTTTGAATAATAATCGCTAACTCAATTTCATCATTTTGATGAATTTTCAAGTAGCATAGAAACATTGAACAACTCTATAGATACCCTTAGTAATCTGTACTTATCTATCCAGTCATCTATTAATAAACAACTTTCATCCATCATAGAATTACTAAGCTCGCGGGGTGACCAACCTAACTGTCGTTTCGAAAATTTTACCGTCTCATTCGCTCGTCGCTTATTTCTTCTTTGAGTTCGTATCCCATTGAAAATATTAACAATCAAATCGAAATAAGTCTGTCCGACCTTGACCTGTTCTTTCAAAATACTTCAAGTTCAAGGTTAACTGCATCTTTTCGACCTACTTCTGCACTTTAAAACTTAGCATCTAAGATAAATGATATTAGTAGTGAGCTGGTAGCAACCCGCCTATGTATCAACGATATTGATGATAAAATAAAAATATTATCGAGCAAAATCATTGAAAACCCGGCACAAGTTCAACCTAACACAACCAACTACAACACCTCAATATTTTCTGAAATAACTGAGTCAACTCAAGCACTAACTCTTTCGTTAACCATTCCCGCGCCCCCGCAAACAAGCTCAACACCTTCAAACAATTTTTTATGCTCAGCTTCATCTGAAGCCACTATTCATCGTTTTGGCACTTCTTGGACTGTTATCGATTGGAACAAGTGGTTGAGCAAATTAAAATGTCCAGCCGATTTCACTCCTTTTTTTCTGAAATTCACTTATGCTGAAGACTCTTGGATTCGAAAACTTTTTCGCAAAAATTCAACATCAACCTTGGATAATGTCACAAAATCAATGCATCTAGTTTCAAAATCTTCGTTCCAACCAAATATCAATGGCTGTTCACTTCCGCTAACGAAAATTCTGTCTCGTTTGGCAAACTTAAATTTTCTATATGGACTACAAGAAATATTTTAATTTTATCAATAATGATTTCAATAAATTAAAAAATAAAGTAATTATAAATAAATATAAGCCCAATTCTTACCTCGCGTTTTTACACGACAAGCCCAACACTATCTGCATTAACGCTAAAACCAAAACCAGCGTTTTGGTATCTATTCAGAAGGAAGGTCTCCCAACCGACTCTTCATCCATCAAAAGTATCTATACACGGTTTCATGAAGGCTTAAATATCTCGCCCTCTACAATTTCAAAAGACATCGCTACATACGCTTCACATGTTAACTCAAAACGTCCGTTCGTTAATCGTCTTCAAAAGCCATGCCTTTAACAATAATCCTGCGTTGCAGCAATTGTCTTATAACAAAACCCCAACTACCATGTCCCTCTAATATCAAAATGTAAGAGGACTCCGTACCAAAACATCCTCTGTATTTCTCTATCCCCAAAAATTTCCTATTGACGTTTTCGCTCTTACAGAAACAAACATCAACTTCAGTTTTCTTGATAACGAGTTATTCACCTCAGACTACATTGTCATTCGCGCTGATGGCATAAGTAATGAGAATGGTACCTCCGGACGTGGTGTTCTCTTAGCTGTACACAATAGATATAATTCAACTCTAGTCGAAATCTCCAATTCACCTTTTTTCGAATTCGTGTGCACCAAGATATCTGTCTCTAGACGGTATGTCTATATTATTTGTTGCTACATTATCAACCAATAGTTGACTGATTTAATTCCCTTTTCGAAGCTACAGCTCCGAAGGACGATTTTATTATCTTAGGAGATTGTAATCTACCAGATTTAATATGGACATTATCAGAAAAAATGAATTATTCTATGTCCCTTGTAATATCACTTCCGAAAACGAATCCATTTTCTCAGATAGACTATTTGAATCTGGCCTTTTTCAAATAAGTTATATTACAAACAGCTTAAACAGACAACTAGACCTTATATTTTCTTCTGACCCTTCTAACTCAGTCGTCACAGAAAGCCATCTCCTTCTCTCCACACTTGATCTATATCATCTCCCTATTACTCTTCTATTCTCTTATGATCAAGGTATTTCAACCTTAGTTTCTGAACAAGTCGCCTATCTTAACTTTCGCAAAGCCAACTTTGTTAAACTTAACATTCTTTTAAATGGTATTGATTACAATCACTTCATTAACTCTTGGTGCCATATCACAATTGCTCTTAGTTTCTTCTACACTTTCAAGCTTTCAGTTTTCCACCATTGCTTATCAAATGGGTGAAATCTTACTTGGAGAACCGACGATACATCGTAGTAAACAGATGCTCCGTATCTTAACCTATTTATTCCACCTCAGGCGTACCTCAAGGTAGCCACCTTTGGTCCACTCTTTTTTGTCATTGCCATAAATGATGTTGACAGCATTATTTCAAACTCACTTTAATCTACGCCGATGCTATAAAAGTCATAAAAATAATATCAACTTCTCTAGATTCTTCCCTTCTCCAAAATGACTTAAATTCTTTGCAGAATTGTTGTAGTAAAAATTTCATGGAATTGAATGTTAGTAAGGGTCAATCAATGAGATTTACTCGTAAGGGCCTACCATCCCCACGTCGTATTTATCACTTTATCAATGAACCCATCTCTGTAGTGTCCTTTATACGTGATCGTGGTATTTTATGTGACAAGGAGTTGAACTTCCGTTCCCATTATGATCATATTATTTCTAAAACAAATTCCACCCATGGCTTTATCAAGCGTTGATCAAAAGAATTCTCTAATCCCTACGTTACCAAATCCCTTATCACCCCTTATGTTAGGCCAATCATTGAATATGCCAGTCCAGTTTGGTCCCCATTTCAAACCACTCACTCACAAAGAATAGAATGTGTGCATCGAACGTTTCTCCGTTTTTCACTTCGATATCTTCCTTGGTCGGATCCTCTAACCCTACCGCCCTACGAGGACCGTTTACAACTAATGCTTCTTAATACGCTGGAGAAACGTCGGAAAATAGCTGACATTCTCTTCATCCCCCAACTTTGCACAGGTGCAATCGACTCTCCGGCTCTTCTTGAATTAATTTCCATTAATACTAATACTCGTAACCTTAGATCTGTTCCCTTCTTCCATCTTCCTACTCACCGCACCAACTATGGTAATTTTAATCTCATCACTAGTATGTTACGATTAGCAAACAGTGCTCAACGCATCCTTGACTTCTGTTCAAGTTTTTCTTTAATCCGTAAAATTCTTTGCTCCCATTATCCATAACATAGTATTTAAGTTAGTTTAAGTTTATATGGTTTAAGTTTATTGTTTTATGTAGGTATTTATAAATATATTATTATTATGCTTGAATTAAGCTACCAATAAATTAAATTAAATTTTCGGAGATATGCAGTGTTAAAAGTGTATACCCAACTACGTTTGAGACACTATCCCCTTAAACATATCAATAAATCAGCTTTGATAAAATAACGTAGTTGGGTATGCACTTTTAACACTGCATATCTCCGAAAAGCCCCAGCTTTGAAAATTCGGAATGTCCATTCGTTTTTATCTACTTGGGTATCTATTCACAGAAAAAAAATCAAGCATGATAAAAAGACGTATGTCTGGCGGCCCTGGGATCTTACTCTATAATCTTTTGTTTGCCTTTGCTTTTCTTTCTTATTTTTCTATTCCGTTTCATTCTTTTTATTTTTATCAACTTTGTGCAATTTTTTTTTCTCTTTTCTCAATTTTATAATTTCAAATTTTCAATGAATTTTTGACTTTTTTTTCATTATTGTTCTTATTCATTTTAATTATTTTTTTGTTCCTTTTTTTATAATTTACGAAAAATGTATATTTTTATTTATGGCAGATAGAATCTATAATTTAATTCCAATTTGAATATTTAACTGTAGCTTGCCAATTTATAAATTAGGTTCTAGGCAAAATGTTATGTGGATCTCGTTTCAATAAAAACATCGATTTGCCGTCGATCCGCCGTCAATTTTTTTCTGAAAATCAAATTCGTTTCAAATTAAAACCAATTTTTTCCTGGAAAAACAGATCCGTATGGAATCTTTTTTTGGAGACGGATTCAGAACGGATTTGTACACAGTTTCTTACACACACTACTATATTTGTTTTGAAGTTTCTCAATTGTGTTGTGAATTAATTTTTATTTTGTGGCAGTGTACAGAAAAAGTAAATTAATATATTAAAAAATAAAAAAAATAATTGTTAACAAATATTAAAAAAGTGCAAGTGGGCTTAAGAACTCCCCCGCGTCGGAATCGGAATATAAATACGAAATAATGATGTCTTAACGAATTGAAGATTTGTTTTTTTAGAGCTGCCAAGCAACACACAGTCACAAAAAGAAATTCGGTCCGTAATCGTTCGTTTCAAAGCAAAAGAGTATTGGTCGCCTTTAGGGCATTCTTGATTTTAGAAGATCAACAATACTTTTGTATAAAATGGAAACAAATGTTTTGTCTTTTTCCAATATACTGCTCAAACCTATATCATATTTCAAATTTTATAAAAGTGCTACATTTCAAAGACTAATGAATTCAGTACTTTCAGATTATATAGGTATATTTTGTTGGGTATATTTAGACGATATCATTATCTTCTCTACAAGACTCGATAAACATCTTTTAGCATTAAGTAAAATATTCAAACGATTGAAGGAAGTTAATTTAAAGTACAACTTGATAAGTGTGAATTTTTAAAAAAGGAAACTAAATTTTTAGGCCATATAGTTACAACTGAAGGTATAATACCAAACCCAAACAAAGTAGCCGCAATAAAACAGTGGCCACAAGGCATAACCGCTTAAGTCGAATTAGGTCGAAATTGACTTTTTATGATATTCCTGTTCGAAGTATCGATTTCTAGCTCCACTTAATTTTTTAGGACTGTATCTTTCTTGGAACGGAAGTTATAGCCAAAAAACCTAATAGCCTAAGTCAGTTTTTTAAAATAATGATTTGGAAAAACAACTTAACTCGGACGAATTTATTTTTTTTTAACGTTGGTTTCATAACTTAAGTTAAATCTTTTAGTTTACTATTGTGTGATTTTTCATACTGACCTTTCTTGAGTTAGGCTTAAATCATTGTTCATTATGGAAAAAAATGAAATTTGGAATAAAAGCTTAAGTCGAATTAAACAAATTTTTGCCCAAGAATTATTTTAAACTGTCATTTAAAATTTTTCCAAAGTCTACTTAGGCGGTTATTCCTAATTTAAGAGAAAATATTAAAATTTCTTAACTTGAGTTAGGCTGGTATTCCAAACCACAGTTTTGATTTTGAATAAACTTTTCTCCACTTAAGTTCTTTTTCCAAACGAAGTTATAATTTTTCTAAAATCATATATCCAGTTAAGCGGTTATTGCATATTTGAGATTAAATATTTTGAAATCTAAGTAGACTTTGGTTTCTTTTTCAAAACGTATGTATTTGATATTTCGGGAAAAATTGATTCATAAGTTGATTTAAGCGGTTGTGAACAGTCGCATGTGAAGTGAGATTTTAAAAGTGATAATAATTAAATAATAAATATTGTGCATTTAAAATGTCTGTTAGAGGATTAAATATGGTAAAATTGGCTAAGATGCTGGCGGAACGTGCCAAGGCCAAAGGTATGAACGTTTGTTTTATTATTTATTGTACAATATAGTTTTGTGCAACTGTTTTTAAGTGTATTACTCCGAAATTAGAAAAATATGTTTACTTAACAATTTGTCTTATCGAAAAGAAGTTTTGATTATTGAAAATTTCGTTTACAGTGCGGTGTACTAGGTTAACTGGCTTCAGAAGCTTTGATTCCTCCATTTATTGTTTTTTGTTTAGTGAATAAATTTAACGCCCACTATTACAACAATCAATATGATATGAATTAAATTGAAGGAGTAGGTTTTTATATCAATAATTTTCATTATTTTCCATTTGTTGTCAAACATAATAAGCAAAACTGAAAAGAAAACGTATTTAAACAAATTAAAACGCTATTGTATTTTACACTAGTGCTCTAAAAATGTTTTTGTACGACAAACATACCAAAGTCATGATTTATTTTACATTATTAAGAAGACATTTAAATTTTTTTTTTAATGTCGACCGTTGGTCGAGTAAAAATTTAAAGATAGCTTTAATTGAGGAGTGTAGGAACAAAAGTTGCCATCTACACTTCGTCATTAGGATTTTTTTTTTATTTTTGATTTTTCTTTTTTGAACCAATTGAGCACACTGTTGTATTTTTAAGTTTTTCCAGATTTTGGAATAGAGCAAATATTTAATAAAATACTTTGGAAATGTCACCTTTTGATCCAAGACCAAGTAAATATAACTTTTTGAAACGCGAAAAGCTCTTCATTCAAATGTTTTGCTAGCAGCAAAGATGTGAGACATTTTAATAAAAAAATATACCGTTTGCATATAAGCCTTTTATATGAACGAAAGCAAAATGTAAGCCTTTCTTCCAAAAGTGCCTTTTAAGGTTGAATTTCCATCGAAACAAGCTGATATTTTTATCTTAATCTTTTTTTTACAATCTATAGAATTCACTAGTATTCGCAAAAAACAAACAAAAGTGATCATGCTACTTTCCTCAATAAGAAAATCCACTTACATATATCCATAGCCAATAAAACCTTAAAAACTTGACCGATCAATGCTTTTGTAGAAGTTTACCACAAAATTTTTGATTGATTTTTCATCAACCGTAATGTTATGTGTTATCTTACGATCACCTTTCTATAGACAACCTTATAATTATAAAACTATTTTTTTTATTAGAAAACGTTCTGGGTTTTGAAAATGGAACGTTTCAGGGTGAAGATGATGAGCAAGGTAAAAAAACCGTTAACATGCGTTATCACAATTAATATACATAATCTTTTAAAACGTAGGAAAAACCCACGAAATGGAAGTTCATGATAGAGTCGATTTAAATAATAAAAATAAATTAATCGACGAACATTTTCCAAGTTTTGAGCCAAGTGCACTCGTAATACACGAAACACAGTCATCAATGAATGGGCACAATATTGACATTGAGTTACTTAAAAGTAAGAAAAGTTGTACAGTAAATTTAAATGTTCCAATATGACTATTACGAGGTCTTTACAAAGATATTATATTATAAGTATATTTTTCTTTAGCTGTACAGCAGGTTACTGAAATTCATGAAAATGATGACGATTTTGAGAATATTTTAAGTGATAAACCCGCATGGATGGACTCTGATGATTCGGAAAAAGATCCAGATTATTTATATAGCCAGTCTAATTCTTCTTCTGAGAATGTTGAGGAAATAGTTAACATGGGAGCTCAAACAGAGACTGCACTTGCCACACCAAAGCCCCAGAATATGAAAAAGATTCGTTCTAAACTTAGAAATAGTGGTAAATCTTATCAATCGGTTAGCGGTAAGACTATCAAGGCTAGAGCTTACAAGCCATTTGAAGCTTGTAGAAACAAATGCAACGAGATGGTTTGAATTGAAAAAATTGAGTTGCTGTTCAACCATTACTGGTCCTTAGGAAGCTATGACCAAAGAATTCTGTACATTGCTTCTTTAATAGGTATAGAAGATAAAAAATGTAACACATTGTTTAATTCAACTAATAGGAAGCGCAAACGTGAACATACTATGAAATATTCGCTTGAAGTTGACGGAATCGTTCTGAATGTATGCAAGAAACATTTTCAACAGTGCTTTAATGAAACTGCCAGCTTCATAAAAACAGTCATCCAAAAAAAAATTGGTTGTCCCTCGACACCATTTAAAAACATGAGAGGAAAATGTACTCCTGTGAATAAGATTGACTTTATGAAAGAAGATGAATTAAAGAAACACATATCAAAATTTCCGGCATATGAGAGCCATTACAGTCGAAGAGATACAAGCAAAAAGTATTTACCAGCGAGTCTAAATATTTCCTTAATGCACCGGCTCTATGCGTCAGAATCTTCAAATCCTGTAAGCCTTTCGAAATACACACAAATTTTCCAAACTATGGGCCTTAAATTCAAAGCTCCAAAACTGGATACTTGTTCTACTTGTGACACATTCGTTTCAAAAATCAAAGTGGCAGAAACTGATGAGGAAAAAAAATCATTGATTGAAATGAAAAAAATACATTTAAATAAGGCTGAAATGGCATATGAAGCCAAAAGAAAAGATAAAGTCAATGCTAAAACATCGAATTATATGAAAACTTTCGCATTTGATTTGCAACAATGCTTGCCAACGCCATTCCTAAGAAACTCGATCAGCTTTTATAAACGACAGCTCTGGACTTTCAATTTAACTGTTCACGATTTGGAGTCAAACTACGCGAAATGCTTTATGTGGCACGAAACTATGGCCGGTCGCGGTGGACATGAAATTTCATTGTGCGTTTATAAGCTACTGAAAACTTTACCAGAGGAAACAAAAAGCCTTTACGTTCTATAGCGATTCATGTTCTGGGCAGAATAAAAACTCCTTTGTTGCTGCAATGTTCATTACATTTGTTTCGACTGCCAAAAATATTGAGTACATCGATCATAAATTTCTCGAACCAGGACATACACACATGGAATGTGACAGTGATCACGCTCTTATTGAACGAATGAAAAAAAGTACAAATGTACGAATTGAAATACCAAGATATTGGTACCAATTTGTACACTGTAGGAGCTAAGATTGAGGCCGTTGAAATGAAGAACGATGATTTTCATGACTTATCCAATTTTTCAAAAACAAAATTTGCATGGAAACGTGTTAATGAAGATTGTGTCAAATTTTCTTGGAACGAAGTTCGATGGTTTCGTTAAACAAAAAACAGTGACCAAGTATTATACAAACATTCCTTAGACACCTCTGAGAATTTTAAAACTATTAAAGTGGGAAAAAGAGGAGCTGTTTTAAAAATTAACGATTTATGGCACGTAACAGAATTACCAAAAATCTCCCAAGAGAAAAAGAAAGATCTCATGGATTTAAAACAGTATATTAATCCCGATTTCCATCCCTTCTATGACAACCTTGCATCTAATGTGGATGAGCCAAATATTCATCCTGATTTAACAGACGTTGACAAAGAAGAAGATATTTAAATGAAATTCTTGTTTTAAAAAATGTATTAACGGTATCATAGTAGCCGAAAATTATTTATTTTCATTTACATTTCTACATTAATAAATTGACATGTTAAGATTAAATCTAGTTTGTTTATAATAATTTAAAATATATTTTTTTGATAATTTTGCTTTTTTTCAAATAAAAGATAAATGAAGTTGTAGTTGTAGTTGGAAGAAAATGAAAAAAAAAACATCTAACGCAACCAAAAGATACTGAAGAAATCTAGCTTATGTCGATAAAATTCCACCAATCATTGGTAAGGAAGAAGAACCTAACTCAACATGCGAAATCTTATCGCTGATTATTTAACAAGGAATAACGACTTAAGTGGATATACGAATATTATAATACTCCCTCGTGATATGCAAAAACAGCCTTTTTAGAGTTAGGCTTTTTTGAATTGCAATATTTAATAAGCCATAACAGCCTATGTGTATTTTTCGTTCATTTCTATACTTTAATTTCAAATTTGATATTTCTTGCCCTCTATATTTTATTAAACTACACTTTTTCTTCAAATTTGCATACCAAAATCTTTAGAATATACAAAATTTTAGTTCTAGAGAGCATTTGAAATTTCAAAATGCTCTCCTGAAAAGTATGAAAAATCGACTTAAGCGGTTATGGCTTGTGACCACAGGACTATAAGTTACCAAAAACTTCGAAACGAATTAAAACTTTCTTAGGTATAACCAGGTACTATAGAAAGTTCATAAAAGATTATTCTAAAGTAGCAAAGCCAATGACGGCGTTTTTGACAAAAAATACAAAAATTGTTATTAATAATCAAGAGTATATTGAGAGTTTCCAAAATTTAAAAAAAACTAATAATATCAGACAAAATACTCCAGTACCCAGATTTTAATAAAAAAAAATAATTTTGACTACAGATGCCTCAAACTATGCGTTGGGCACTGTACTTTCACAGGAAAACCACCCATTATGTAATGAAAGTCGAACGCTTAATGACCACCAAGTTAGATACTCTACCATAGAGAAAGAACTGTTGGCAACAGTATGGGCCACAAAATATTTTAGACCGTATCTCTAAGGAAGAAAGTTTACGGTTCGAACAGACCATCGTCCGCTTGTTTGGTTATGTTCTCTCAAAGAACATAACATTAAATTCTAAAGATGGAAAATTAAACTAGATGAGTTTAATTTTGAGATCGAATATGTCAAAGGTAAGGGCAATCAGGTCGCATATGGGTTATCCTGAATGGAAACATACTTCAGTGAAAATGTGGGAAATTCCGCTATTACCCTAAATTTAGAAGAACCACACTGCAGTACTACTATAAATCCAGAAAATAATAATACAGGTATTGAAAATGCAGAATAAATAATTGCAACTATTCACAGCGCAAATGAGGACAGTAGCAACCATATTCCTATCGTAGAAAGTCCTGTCAATATTTACAAGACGCAAATTATTCTTAAAACTACCGATAATACAAACAACCATAAAGTATACCGTACCTTTGGAAAAAATAGAATAGTGGTAGAAATAAAAATATTTTACGAAAAATTGATAATAGATATAATGAAGAATTTTTTCCCTCCAAAAGGTATAGTAGGTGTCTTCTCTCGAGACGATCATTTATTTGCAAAGTTCCAAGATGTTTATGTGAAGTATTTTAGTAAAAACAAGTGTTTAAGGGTACTCAAATGTAGTTAGTTTTTAGGAGATTTAGATGATGAGGAGAAATTAGCAGAAGTAATAATTAAAACACATGAACACTTAAATCATAGAGGTATCAGTGAAACATATGCAGAAATTAAAGATGTTTTCTATGCCCAAATTAAAAGATAGGATCCAAAGTTTTATTAATAATTGTAAAATTTGCAATAAATCGAAATATGAAAGACACCCGTTCAAAATTCTATTAAACATCACTGAAACACCCGAAAAACCCAATGAAATTATCCATATTGATATATGGTACGCAAATATCAATCTAATGTTTGTTACCATGATAGATAAATTCACAAAACATGTGACCGTAGAAGAAATAAAGCATAGAACGTGGATTATCTTTCTTAATACACTTAAACATAATTTTATAAATTTTGGTCCACCAACAAAAATAATAACTGATGGAGAGACAGGTTTTTCTTCAATAGTAAACATAAGAAGAATACCCTAAAATTATAGAGCTAGTAAACAAAATAAAAATAAATATATAGATAAGCTAAACAGAAATAGGGAATATATTGAATTTACTAGGGATAACCATATATATTTAAAAAATAGAGTTAGTAATAAGCTTAAGAATATCCATATACGTAGAATCAAACCCAGTCGTAATAAACAAAGATTATATACAAAATGAGAAAGGTAGTAAATTTTATAAAACCAAAGTTAAGAAAAAATACAAGTATGAAGACACATAAAGTATATTATTTATTTATACTATCCTACTTTTTTCTCCAGGTACTAAATATTAACATTTCTCTTAGCAACGACAATAACAAACGGACAGAGACTTGACATACACAATTTAAATGACGGAAACGGATTTATTACTATTAGAAGCGAAGAAGTAAAAGTCATAAAAAACTATTTCAAGGTATTATACATTATAAATCTGACACTATTGACAGACAGCCTCAAATTAATAGAACATAACGTTCACAAATTAACAAATATAAACGAGACCCCAACTATTTTACATGGACTTAATGAATTAGAAAACGAAATCAATAGTCTAACTCAGAAAGACAGACAAAAAAGAGCATTATTCAATTTTGTAGGGAAAAGCCTTAAATATTTAACCGGAACAATGGACTATGAAGACGAAGCAGAAATAAAATCAAGACTTAGTATAGACGAACAGAACAACAAAAATCTCGTTAACGGTTTGAACGACCAAGTTAAAACTAATATAAAATTCTACGAGTTTATTAACAACATTACGGAACACATTAACAAACAAGAGAAGGAAATAAAAGACCAATTCTCATCTCTTAGTAATGCAATAGATTGGGAAAACTCCAGAATAACAGGTACACAATACGCATTCCAAATTCAATATGAAATCCAACTTTTGAGCATCCAAGTAAGAAAGGTAAAAGAAAGTATTTTGTTGAGTAAAATAGGCCTACTAGGCAAAGATATTCTATCGTTAAAAGAAATTCAAAATTTTAACATAAGACTTGAAAAATTAAAAGATATTAAAAGTTCTACCATATTTCATGAAAATCAAATAATGTTTATAATATTGATACCAAATTATAGTAACACAAAGTTAGAAAGGTAGAATTTTTATTGAACCAATTCCAAATCTGAAAAACCTTGATCTCTCTCCTAAACACAAGCCATTAATTACTGATGGTTAATATAATTATATGGATAGCGATAAAGTATTAAGACAAGAAAATTTAATAATTATAACTGATGAATGTATACAAAATATTTTCAGAAAGAATACTTCATGTAACTTCATACAAAAAAATACAAAATTAAACAGTTCGGGAGTGGCCGTGGCGCGATAGTTGTGTGATCGCCTGTCAACCTCGTGGTTGTAGGTTCGATTCCTGCCGTTGTCTATGTCTTCTTTCCATTAAAAACCAATTCTAAAAATTGCCATAAAATGAGTTGCTGGTTTGCTCATTACATGCTGTTCAGGCATAACACTAACAACATGTGATTGAGTAAACTAGCATACCCATAAAATATGACAACGAAATAAATAAAATAATGCGAATTATAAGATACATACATAGATAAGACACGGTAATTCTCTCCGCATTAGTTCAGCCGCCATGCCTATAGATAAAATCTGAGACAACAACCAGATCTAGTCTCAGAACTTCGCGCCACACATCTTTCCTATCCTTCTTTCTCTTCTTCCACCGGATGTCCGCGCTGTGTTAAGAAAAACATATAAAGGGTTCCCTTGAGCGCGTGCAAAGTTATAAAAAAAAAAAAAAAAAAGTTGACTAATAATATGTTAATTCTTAAGAATATGCCAAAAGCTATAGTCAATCATAATTGCAACGATTTTAAAATAGAAGTCAAAGAAAATTATTTAATTAAATTTGAAAACTGTATAATTAAGATAAATAATATTAAGTATGAACATTTTATGTACTATGAAAGTTTTATAATACCTAACTTGAGTAAAGTAAAAATTAAAAATATTGAACTGAACTTTGCCACGAAAGAAATACACGCGAAACATATCGAAAATTGATCGAAGAATTAAAATTCAATAATAAAACAAATCAAATACTAATTACGGGCTTAACTTTATAATTTTGACATTAATTGCGCTTCTAGTACTCTTTTTCAAAAAAGTAAATAAAATTAAAATTAATATTGAAAACAAGGATTCTCCAGAACAGAATCTTAAGGCGGGAGGAGTTACGTCGGAGACTACACCTGAAACCATAATCCCGTTTCCCCGGAATCTCCCCTTTGCCTAACGGCAATCATTAAATCCATTTTTTATAAACTACAGTTTCTCACGCCATTTATGCATAAATTGCAAACGGATACACCCCTTTGTCCCGTAAACCAAAAGCCAAACGGTAATCGGAAACCGCCAAGCAAATCGTGGGAAAGTTCAAAACAATAAAAAGCAAAATAATATTATTAAGAACCAAAATACAATTGTTATACATTTTTCTAAGTTAGTCTGAATCCATAACTCAGAGGGTGCAGCCATGGTTAGGACAGCGGTCTTCTCGAGATAATCAAATATAATCAAATAATGTTAAATATAATAAGAAATTTTTAAACCAATAAAGAAAAAAAAACAAAGAAAAAAAACAAATGTTTTTTTATTGTAACCTCGGTGTTAAAACCTATAACTCCCACATCGGCTTTAAACCTGCATAGAATAACTATAGACTACGTATATCTACTAACAGCGTCAGTGATTAGCAACAATAAAGTTGTTAGCTACAAGAACAAGTTCGTACGATCCAGTCGTGCATTTTATTTTTTACGCATGCATAATATTTCTTATAGTCTCTATGGCCCTTTATTATGAAGAGCGAATCAAACTTAAAATCTTGCGAATTAGCTAATTTGGTATTACGCAGTGGAGATCGCAGAGTCTGCTAAGGTATTTGCCCAAGAACTGCCAGATGATGTAAAAGTATGCTTAGATGATTTTCTGGTCGAATTGAAGATGTTGCGGAGGTAAAAATGTACATATTTCTTTGATTTTTTTGATTGTCATTGTTAAATTAACTATGGTTGTAAGCATTATCTGAGTATGCCAAATGAAAAAACCACCCAAAAACACCCGAGACGAGACCCTAATTTTGGTACCGAAATTCGTCGAGATTCTCGCTGTTCTCGGTGGTTTGGTTTCGATTTCCGCTAGAAGAAATATTTGTTCGTTGAATTATAATTATCCAGAGATGGATTTATGTGTGCATTGCGTTGGAAAAGAAATCGCTCATTTTTCAGACTTTGTTCCTCTTCGGAAAACGGTGATTTTAAGACTTTTAGGGGACACTTGGAAATAAATATTATCCAAACGTCAAAATATAGTTTGTTTCCTATTTGTCAAGCCATAAACTGACAAAATCAATTGGGGGATGATTCCGATTTAAATGAATTAATGGATCCACACCCCTCATGTTTCTACCAAACAAACTTCTGAGATACATACCTTACTATATCTTTTAAATATGAAGTCGCATCTTATCTAACATCTTTTTACTACAAAAAAAAACACGAAAGAAACCAAGGCTAAGGATGAGACCGAGACGACACTACAGATTTAAATTTTATCGACAAAAGGCGAGACCAAGACCGAGACGAGACTGAAATTTTTCGATCTTGACGAGACCGAGACTAACAAAAGTCTCGCCTGGACTCGTCTCGTTGCCAGCCCTGATAAGGACGAAACAAATATTAAGTTTGTCCGCGCTAATCTCAGAAAGTATTCAACCGATTTACTTAATAGTTTAATGGAAATTTTAAGCGCTAAATCATTTCTTAACTGTACATATAAGATGAGTAATAAATGTATGTACAAATTATAAATTTATCTAATTTTTGTATTTTTTGCATCTATGAATTCGATTCAATCGCAATGACTGGGTTGCTGCATTTCTTGTGTATTTTCTTTTGTTTATTTGCTTCGGAATTTCAGTCCACCCAATTTGTCGCTCATCGATTAACGTAGGAACAGCAATTAATAATATTTCAAGTCTTAATCAGTTTTTGGGGAATATAGTGGCTTTTAATTATGTACCACAGTTTCCGTGTTCGAACAACAAAATAACAGACATAGGAAAAATTAGTAAACTTTGCAGTTTTTGCAAAGCCAAAAGTGGGAATTTAATAGCATGTGTTGTACTAATGCTATAGTAAGCATTCCTTCTATAGACAGCTACCTGAACCTTTAAAAAGTATGCTCAATGGAGATCATAATCAAATTAGGAAATTCCTGGATAATTTAAGTTCATATAATACAATTTTTTAAACGACATCTTTCAGTGCAAAATGATCTTAGGGAAAGATTTCGGTCAATCTCATTGAGCATTTTATATGCTTTTAGTCATAAAAAATAAGATATTAAAAACTTGCGAACAACATGAGCGCGGGTTGGCTAGTACATAAAAAAATGTTCGTTAATATTTAAATAGTTAATATAGTATTTGCAGTTAACACAAAAATGTGACTGGTGGTGGGCCATACTGCCAAATTTCCTTGTCGCCTGACACAGTTGACTGTGAAAGTTCCAAACCGAAATCATTACCGACACTGTTTTGTTATAAGTTAGTTCCAAGCCAATTTTATAAGAGATGGAACTTCATAGAAGTTCTTAGCTTTAATACATGCTTTATTTGGTTGGGGAAATACAAAAAACATCCTTGTTTAATCGGAAGTACAAAGTAAATCCAATGCAAGACAAAACATTGAATCCTTAATTTTGATTGATTTAATTAATTAAATTTTGAAGGATTACAAATTGTTCGGGAGTGAGTTCTAAATGATTAGAACTATAACGAATGATTCTTCTCAGCCGCCCCATGCTATATTTTTCTTGTCTCTTCGTTTGAAACTCAATAAGCTCAAAAAAATGTTGCTTAACATAAATTGTTTAAAAAAAATACAAAATTATAAAATTAAGCACACAAAACAAAAATTCACGAACAATTAAACGCAACACAAACAGAATTTGACGTTTTATGTATGTTTTCTTATTTGAATTTATATCTGGCACCATTTATATTTAAGCAAACGTTAAAGGTCGCTATTAATAATACTGTAATAATCGAAGTTAATTAAATTATTCGCAACTTATCGAATGTTCGATTCGCCATTCGTAATGAGGGCATATATTATCGCAAGAAAAAAATAAAAGCACGAATGGATCGCACGAACTTGCTCTTATGTTCGATCACATTGTATGCAAAAGATTTCTATTTAAAATCTAAATATATGTTTAAAGTTATTTTTTACTTTATTTTTTTATACACTTAAATATTTAATAATATAAACTTAAAAACAAAAAATTAGATCGGATTAATCAAAGAAAAAATAATTCAAAATTCTGAAATAAATACTTAAACTAATTTGAGCTCAAAAAAAAGTACGCCATTTTATTTCTTGGATAAATTTAAATTAATGAGAAAAAAATTTTTAAAACAAAAGTTTTTTTTTTAATCTTTTTGAAAAAATTTAAATAAATCAAAAAGGCCATTTCATAGGTATTCAGCAAATACATAATAACTATAATTTTTGAAAAAAAAATATTGAGCAGCTTTCAAAATATAAATTTAAAAAAAAAACAGTCCCATGGAAAGTACCGTTTTTAGAAAATAAATTCTTTTTTTTGCAATCATATGATCGGTCGTACCTAAAAAGCTGCACTGATTTTTTTAAAATCAAAATCGTTACAGCCGTTTCCGAGAAAAATAGACTTTAACGTATTGGTTATATGGCAGGTACCGTTATTTTTTTAGCTAAAAAAAATGCAATTTCCCCTCTGTACAATACCTAAAAAACTATATATACCAAGATTGAAGTAATTCGGCCCACACGTTTGGGCTGTAGGCGTCTATATATACATACATACAGACTGTCCGACAGAATCAGTCAGACTGACAGACAGACATACAGACGGACAGAATTTTTAGGCCATCTTTTTTCGTCTTCGCTATCATCGTAATGTCATGTTACCACCTATAAATCGCAAGTAAAACATAGTTGTATGTACAAGAAAAGCCTATCTGCAATATGGATATAATTATTTTCGTACTCAGAAATTGAGAAAAGACTTACTTTGGTGGACCTTGACAAATATCTGATACATCAGTGCGGCTTTTTGGCTACGACCGATCATATTGTTGAAAAAAAAAATTTTTAAATGTCTTAAAACGGTACTTTCCATAGGACCGTTTTTTTTTTGCTTTCGATTATCCCATAAGCGGCTCAACCGATTCTTTCGAAATTTCAAACATACAAATATAGGTTTAGGTTACCTAAATTATACAGCGTACCAATATTTTTAATTAATATTTTTTTGAATTTTCAAAATCATTTTTAAGCAAAAAATTAAAAAAATTATATTTCGAAAACTGCTCATTAAATTATTTTCAAAAATTATATTTATATGTATTTTCTGAATATGTATGAAATGGGGTTTTTGAAATTTTTTTAAAAATATTTTCAAAAAGTTTAAAAAAAAAAACTTTTTTTCTCAAAAACCGCTCCACAGACTTAAAATTTTTTTCTTAGTAAATTCAAATTTATCCAAGAAATAAAATGACGTACTTTTTTTTGAGCTCAAATTAGCTTAGGTAAGTATTTATTTCAGAATTTTGAATTATTTTTTCTTTAATTAAATCGATTTAATCTTTGTTTTAAAGTTTATATTATTAAATATTTAATATTGTCATACCAATTTATTTTAGAACAAAATTAAAAAAATGTTGTACATATATGTATATATACAAAGCTGAGTTAAAAATGACTTTAAAAATATATTTAGATTTTTAATAGAAATCTCTTGCATATGTGATCGAACATAAGATCAAGTTATCCTAACCTACTTAATAATTTCCCAAAAATTGATATTTAACTTGGACACACCCTATATTATTACATAAATTGCCTATAACGGCAAATTCCAGCAGTTTTGTATTTGCTGTTTAATTCTAAAATAACAATTTTTGTATGCATCTATTAATTTTCCAGAAATCTCTTATATACATTGCATATAAAATTTTTACAATATTTGGTGACATTTTACAATTATTTTCTTTTATTTTGGCAGAATTTCGCAAATAGTGTCAATTATTTGTTTGGTTATTATATTATGTATGTAGGTATATGTTAGTACTTATTGGGTTGGTATGAATGTCATACATATGTATTTCTCTTGTCTACTATACCTATCTACCAATTTCAAATAGAAAAATCCGATAAGAAGCACAGTTAAGAAGTACCTATAGTGTCGTGCATTTTCATCCTGATATTTCTCTACATAGGTACTTCCGATTAAAAATAAAATTAGATACCTACCTACCTAGGCAAAAACAAAGACTAGGTAATGACTATGACGTATCAGAACCACAAAAAAGTAAAATGAATCAACAATTATGAATTCCCTTTTGACCTTCCGGCCAAGAATTCCCCCACTGCATTAGGTTTTCTTCAACAATTGATGTAAGATTAAGAGAGGATATCTCTAAGCCGGAAGGAAAAAAATCTGTAAAACAACTTGGAATTAGTGAATTAAGAGGATATCTACGGCAAGGGGAAACATGAAAAATATATTTAAGTAGGTAGGTAGGTAGGTACATTTAATTCTGACACTAACTACATATGTACATATATTAATAGCAAAATGTTAACGCCTTTGTTTTATTTTTGTCGAAATCCTTGCAGAAGATAGGTAGGTATATCACAAGAAAAATAGGTACAAACACATCAAGAATGTACATAGGTAGGTATAACGCGCCAAATGATTAATGCAGTACTTCGTAGATATTTGATATACATACCTATTTATCTGGATTTTTTGTTCAACCAAATTGTTTTGTTTTTTTTTTTTTAAACTAATCATTATTTCTTCCTAGCATTTTTCATGGTTTGAGTCTTTTTCAATATAGATTAAAGATACATACATACATTTATGTATTTGATTCATTTTCACTTTTTTCTATATACATACATACATTTCCACCACGGACACACGCGTCGAAGTTATATAAAAACTATATAATAAAAGCTCACGAAAATTAATTCAATAGAAAGATGATTTAAGGATCAAACAAACATATAAATAGGTACGAATGCGTTCCATTAATTTTGGATAAAAAAATATGTATAAGTATGCATAGGTATAGCTCACTATTCCTTTCGAGCCAATAAAACTCAGTAAAGCGAACACAATCTCACAAAATAAAATGGAGAGTAGGTATACAATTCCTTCTTAGGTAGGTATTATTATTCGCACATAATATAATTATTTTTGTTGACACTGACAGACTATTTAGCTTGCGAAAAGAACGATATTTTTAATTTGTAAGGATTAAGGTCTAAAAACTCACAGAGATCATGATAAATAGGTAATTAACAAGGACTCACATAAGAATTAACAATTTAATTGATGCCAAGATAATTTACCCACTACCAGTTGTAGTATAACAAAGACACACAAAATGGATAACACACCCAATCACTTGTTACACATAATGAAGGACGCGCACAAGGAACATCATCATGTGCTCTATATAATACACCACTCAACTGGTTTTTTGTTGCACAATGCAGACCCAAATTCAATATCCGCTGCTTCTCCTTTAAGTCGTTTATTAATCCAAACTCACTCAAGTCATATAAATTATCATCCACAAATTTTTGCCAATATAGTATATGCATATGCCTATTAATATAGATATGTGGAAAAGTTTTTTTTTTTATTGATACCCTGGTACTTTCAATACACACATATTATAATGTAATTAAGAATATTTACTCGCAGGCGAAAATTGATATTAATTGTTTCCGCTTCTAAAACACTCACATAGTTAGAAATAGGTACCATTTATATATATATATATATTATCTAGATAGGATAAACATTTTGTGTCTTGGAAAATAAATCTGTCCGTCCACGAGTAACTTAAATGTACTACTGCTGGATGCCAAAATGTACCTATACTCGTAAGTACGTTAAGAGATTCACGATTCTCCGAATAAAAATGGACAGAATCCTGTGATTTTCTCATTTTCATTTCAAACTAGACATCAAGGCGCTGTTTCCGATATGTATGTACGTCTTGCGCTGCTGCTCCTGTCTGCTTCTGCTGATAAGGAAAGGCCACCCACAGAGAGAGACTTTTTATGATTTAAATACGAAAATTCGGAGTAAATTGTGGTAAAAAGCTTTTTGATTGCTAATATTCGTTCTGAGTATGCATAGGTTTTTTGGGGCAAGCTTTCGGTGGAAACTTGTATATGGCTTACCATACATACATATGTATATTGAATAGAATGATTTCTTTACTGGGGCACAACAAACACGCAATCAGTTTCGTCCTTAAACTTGTAACTTGAATTAGATTTTCACATTGTTGGTATTCAGATACATACATGTCAAACTGAGTTCCTACTGCCAAATCGCATGGGTTTGTTTATTTTACTCATACCACTTGTTCGAGTTTTGAAATAGACCATAATAAAAGGTTAACGCTTGGTACAAAAAAAAAAAAAAAAAAAAAAACAGAAGACGAACGCAGCGGGTAGGTAATTGATATTCGACCTACGTGTATTCATTTCGACGAATTTATATATGTCCTGAGTTTTTCAAGATTAAAAGTTCTACAGATCTATACACTTGAATGTAAAATTTTATATCACTTTTAATATAAGTGGGGCAAAAAAAAGAATTCGGAACAATCGGAAACATTTGAGTTAAACCGTGGCGTGGAGCAGGGCAGTAATCTCAGCCCCCTGCTATTCGTATTATTTCTAGATGATCTTGTGGAATGGCATTCATGTGGTGTACATGTTCGGCTTTAAAATAAATGGAATCATTTACGCGGATGACATAGTCATATTAGCAGAATCACCCAGCTCACTACAGATGATGGTCAACAAACTTAATGAATATTGTTCCTTGTGGTGCTTGGAGGTAAACGTTGATAGTCCAAAGTAATGATTTTCAACAGGATTCTCTCAGGATAGCAAGAGGAGAAAACTGGAAATATGGTGAACATCAATTAGAATTGGTTAAGAAATACACTTACTTGGGAATGGAGCTTACATTCAACCTAAACTTGAAAAAACACCAAAGAAGATACAGCGAAAACAGGAATATACGTAAATTGGAAAAGAATTTTCAGATCGAAATATAGTGTATTTAAGGTAACAGCCCCTCAAGTTTGGGGAGGTCAGCGATTTGAAGTTTTACCTGCCAATCAATAACCCAAAATATATGTATCACCTGGAGACGGGGCTTTCAACAATGCTTAGTTTATTTCGTCCTTAAAATTAAATGGAGATTATATTTCAAGAATCGTGAATATGTATGAATACAGACCACCAAAGAGGATTTTGAAATATGCACTGCAGAATAAGTCACTTTTTGGTAAAAATTGGACTCCATTGAGTCATCTACCAAACAAAAAATTGAGGCCAATAGACATAGAAAAAAATATTTTTTTATAATTGAAAATAAGGCCACTTAAACTTAATGATTCAAATTGTTACTTAGCTAGTTTATCTTGAATGAATGAATGAATATTTTGGAGTTTTAGTTGCACTGTGACCTTGAGATCTATTGTATCCCCATTTAGAGACAAAATCGCATTGCTTATTTATAGCTCTTCCTCCAATTTTATTGCCTTGATGAACTTTAGTATTTGGAGTATTTTCAGAGAGGATAATTCGTCATCTACTATCTGGTGACGTCCCAGATGTCTATGTCTTTGGTGCATAAGTGTTATGCAACTACCTAAACTGTGGTCCGGTGTTTTCCTTTCTATAGTGCACTAATCCAAGAGTACTAAGGTGTGTTCTTAGTTTGCAGTGGCCTGTGAGGATACCCGTTATTTTCTTTAGGTTATTCCTACGTAAGCTATTGCAGGCTAAAAACCGTTCGAGGTTGTAGTCATTGAGTAGTAGTTTTGCCTGTCTCAGCTTTGGGAGTTCTTTCCATGTTTTTGTCTTTTGGCCTCCTCTGGTGTTTTGATTTTGATTTTAATCACATTCCCTCCTAGTCCACAATAGGGTTCTGGTCCTACTAGGGGTGTTGTAGCCCCAATTTTTGCTAAGGAGTCTGCCTTTTCATTGCCTTGGACACCAACGTGACTTGGTACCCAATTGAGTGTTACATTGTTGTTCTTGCTCAGTTCGTTCAGTCTCTCCACACTTTCCCATACCATTTTCGAGCTAATGGTATAAGAGCTTAGTGCTTTGAGAGCGGCTTGGCTGTCCGGCATAATGGCAATGTTTTGTTTGCGGTAGTTTCCTTCGAGATTTCTTTCTGCGTATTTTCCAATTGCATTGACTTCTGCCTGGAAAATGCTAGTAGACTGTCCATTCAGTAAGGAAAGTTTGGTTCCTGGCCCAAAAATTCGTGCCCCAGTCCCTTCGATTGTTCAAGATCCATCAGTGTACCACTTAATGGCATTTGGTTTAAGGGTGTAGTTCACTGCTTCGCCTACCCAATCTTTCTTGTTACTTAACTCCGTTTGAAAGTTTTCTCGAAGTTAAACTCTTTAATCTTGCGATTTCTTGGGATATCAAGTAAGTCTGTTACGGTGGACTTGCAGATAACATATCTTTCCCTAAGACCAATTCACATTCCCGTCCCAATACCTTCCTTCCCTCATGATGGCTCCCAGAGCTGCACTTCCTATGGCTACATGCAATGGTGACAAGTGAAGAATTACCTCCATTGCTGCTGTAGGGCATGTTTTCATTGCTCCGGTAATGCATAAGCTTGCGAGCCTTTGTACTTTTCCTAGGGAGCTGTGATTAGTTCGGTTTTTGTATGCCATGCAACCGCCCCATAAGTGATTATGGGTCTTACCATCATAGGTTTACAGTCCCATGTTTTACTTGCAAGTCTTTTGCATATCATGAGGGCCCTTGTGGCTTTCCCGACTGCTATCTCAAGGTATTTATTCCAGAGGAGTTTACTACCTAGTGTAATTCGTAGATATTTAATCATGCGTGGCAGAAACCTCTTCTTGGTGAATGGCACAATCGTTGTCTTAGTGGGATTAATATTTAGCCCCACTGAGAGACACCATTTCCTTGTTATTGATAGTCATCTTTGGATTATATCACAAAGGGTCTCCTCAAATTTCCCAAAGGCTGTTATTACCATATCATCGGCAAAGCCGATACATCGTTTGCGTTGGGAAGTAAGATGTTCTAGTAATTCATCCACTACAAGACTCCACAGCAAGGGTGATAGCACTCCCCCCCTGCGGACAGCCTCTTGTTGTGATGACCTTCTGGACACTGTGTCCTGCGTATGCTTCCGCCATTCTTGTTCTTAGCATTTCTCTAATCCGTCTAATTATTTTGATGGGTACGCACTTCCTTACGAGAGATTTGTCTACGGCTTCATGGGAAGTATTTTCGAAGGCTCCCTCGATATCTAAGAATTCACATAAGGCCGTTTCTTTCGATTCTAAGGCATTACGTAAGGTGTTTGTGAGTTCATACAAGGCGGTTTTTGTAGATTTTCCCGCTCTGTAAGCATGCTGTTGTTTACTTAAAGGCATATTTATTATTACTTCCGATCTGGTGAAATTGTCAGTTACCTTTTCCAAAGTTTTCCGTAGAAAGGATGTTAGACTTATTGGCCTGAATGACTTTGGATGTGTTGTGTCTTTTTTTCCGTTTTTTGGAATACAAATAACCTTAGCTCTTCTCCATAGATTTGGTATGTACCCAAGTGCAATACTACTTCTAAATATTCTAATGAGATAAGGCATTAATACCTCTTTGCCGTTCTGCAGGAGGGCTGGAAAGATACGGTCTACCCCCGGTGACTTAAATGTTTGAAAGGTGTTTAATGCCCAATCAATTCTACTAGCTGAACAGATAGTTGAGCTATCCTCCAGCTTTCCCCATTGGTTTAGTAGGTTTTCTCTCTATTATATTGGATGTAGTCGGTAAATTGTCCGGAAAATGAGTATTTAACAATAGTGTAGACCTTTGTTCCTAATTTTCTTTAAAGCTACCATCAGGGTATCGATGTGATATTGATGTCGGAGCCTTCTCTTTTCCTAGAGCCTTATGTAGTCTTGCCGCTGCCGGGGTAGAAGAAATGCCCTCGCAGAAGATCGCAAAACTTTTCCTCTTAGCTTTCCTTATTTCCCTGCTGTACTTGGTCAACTCTATAGAATAGTTATTCCACTCTACAGTTCTCTTCGCTGCATTAAAGAGTTTTCTTACCTTGGATCTTTGCTTTGAAAGATTATTGCTCCACCACGGGGCATCTACCTGTCTTTTAACTGATTTTTGTGGGTAACTGAGTTCATAGGCCTCATTTATCGCCCCGCTAAGCTTATTTACATTATGCTCTAATTAAAGGCGACTGTTTGTTGTTTTTACTGGACCTATTTGCTCAAGGTTTATCTTGAGAGTGTTTTTATAAATATTCCAGTTTGTTTTCTTAGGGTTCCTTCCAGAGGTATTCTCTGTGAGAAGGTTTTCTAAGGTAAACTGTATGATTCTGTGGCCAGACATTGAGGGTTCGGTGGAGACTCTCCAATCACTAATTAAGTTACCTAAGCTCGGGCTACCGAACGTCAAGTCTAATACTTCCCTTCTATTCCTTGTTACAAAGGTAGGGGTATTCCCTATGTTAAATATATCAGGATTCTACCTTAGATTCAACAATCTTGGAATTTTAGCGATCGAGCACGAGCCAACGCCAGAGGTACATTTTGAAGATGTTATTAATGAGTTTTTAAATGTTAAAGGCAGGAATAGGATTTTTTAAAAATTTACAATAAGATATGTACATACATTATGTACCTATATGTTAATTTATTTTGTTATTCCATTCTTTATTTAATTTAACTGAATTCTTATATATATTCCAACTAGCGGACACATCAAACTTTGCCTCGCCCTAATTTATCGCCTTCATATAAGCTCCAGAGCTATAATAAAACAGATAGTTAAAACTTAAATGTGATTTATATTAATGGAATCAAAATCAGTAGAGAGTGATAGATAGACAATATTTTTCGATTTGTTTCCCGGCACAAGAACAAACAACGAATATGGTTTGGCAACACGCAAGCAGCCAACGTAAGCTGACTGTGAGATTTATTCCACAGACTTACAACGAATGGCCTTGCGATTTATTATTTGTCATCACAAAAGCCAATCAAACCTGGAACTGAATTGGAATCAGAGGTGTATACAGGGGGAGCAGGGGCAGGGGGTCATGACCCCCCCGAGAAATTTTCGTGAATAAAAAAATATAAGAATTTGTTTACCTTTGTTTTTAAAATTGAGTTTACTTGCAATTCGATTAAAAAAGGGTATTTTCCTTACAATTTTGTAAGTCAAATGAGATAATTTCAACCAAATTTGCAGATCGAAATTATTAAAAATAAAACAACCAGCCCTAACCCCGTAATGGCGTTCTCATTACTTGCTCTGCCGACTTTCTCTACGTTCCAGTATTCCATCTCACTCCCATACTCTGAAAACAAGATGTATTTTCGTACTCGGTAATGTACTTGTACATACATTACATACATATATATACTATTCAAATAGTTGAAAATGTTATTCGAATCAGTGATGCCCGATAGTAAAGTTACCTTTTATTAGTGATTTTCACGTCTAACATAATCTTAAAAGGGAAAAATAAAATAAAATAAAAATATATTAAATAGATCAAAACAACTAGACTAGTCAAAATCGGTTACACCGAAATATCAGTTATTGCGAACTAATCTCAGTCCCGACCAAGATTCATGCTAATTGTACTAACCAAATATCGGTTTTAACGATATCGGCTATAACGAAGTATCCCCCATTTCAAATAATAAATTATTCTTCTGTTTTGTTTTTTATACATGACATTCGTATTCTGTGAACTGGGGTAGTCATATTTATTTATTTATATATTTATTGATTTATCTAAACAATTTACAAAATCAATTTATAAGCTACTTAACAATAAAGACTTCAGAGCAGCGAGACCATTTGAAGTCGTTTTTTAGAATTAGAAAAGAAATCCTTAACATATTTTATATATACAAATGTTAAGTGGGTTATTTTATTTTTTCAAAATGAGTTCAAAACATGAGTTTTTGTGATTGATTCCAATAAAAGTTTGGCAATAAAAGTTTTCTGTATCGGCTTCAAAAATCTGTACCATTTTCAAAGACCGAGACCAAATTAAGAAGAATTTTGAAAAATCCAACTTAAAAATAAAAAAATTCTATGCAGTCACCATCCCGACATAAAAGAAGAAGAATTTATAAAAAAAATGTCGACAGCAAAATCATAGATTACTTTGTAAATAAATAAAAGTTTGCCCACTTTTTAATAAGGAACAAAACATGGAAAATCGATTATAACGAAACACCGGATAACGAAAAAATTCTCCAGTCCTGTTGAATTCGTTATAACCGATTTTGACTGGTCAAAATCGGTTTTAACGACATCGGTTATTGCGAACTACTCTCGAAGTCCCGGCCGACGTTCATACAAATTGTACTAACAAAATACCGGTTTTAACGATATCGCCTATAACAGTTTTAAATGAAAAATTTTCAAATCTATTGCATTTAATATGATAATTATGGGGATTTCCCTCTTTCTGTTTTTTTTATACTCCAATTTCAGTTTCTGAGACGAACTGGAATATTTTAAATAAAGAAAGGTTTAAAATGTGTTAGTTCAAGACGTAGAGTTTTTACGTTTAAAGAAAAACTCTGCAATAATCTAAAAACTCGAAGCTGGTGATTCCAATACATATTTGGCATCAGAGTTGTCAAAAAACATTAGATACATTCAGTATCCCACGTAGATGATGGCTTGCTCAGGTGGTTTAACGCACAAAGATGTTTTAATACTCCACTAAGTGGAACAATTCTACAAACTAAGGCAGAAGAATTTGCAAAACATTTTGTCACATTCTTACTTACAGAAACTGAAATACAAATTCATGTGAAAAGTGAAGATGTACTTCAGGATGTTGAGATCGTTTGCCTTGTTGCCAGATACTTTTGACTGATGATATGAAGAATTTGTGACCAAAATGGAGATGAAAATTGGGGAAGCGCTCATAAAAAAATGTCGATACCAAAAAATCACAACTTACTTTGTAAGTAAATAAAAGTTTCCTTTCTCTGTCTCTCTCTGTTGTATTAATGTATGTAATGTTTAAAGCAAATGGGCTGGTTGCCATTGATTCAGTGTCTCTACTTCGCAGATTTATTTCAGTCAAAGAACATGCTAACGAATACATAAAAAATCGATTTTTTCACAGATTCATTAAAAAAATCGATGGTTGAAAGGAATTCGACATTAAATGAAAATAAATTTTTGGGGAAAAAAAATTTACCTACATTGATTTGTTTCTTTCGAGCACTTATTTTCATATTTTGCTGCCAAAACCCATAGAAAAAAATCATAAAGTTCAGCAAATGGGTGAACTAATTTCAAGTTATCAAACAGGCATCATATATACGGTTTTTGTACATATAGGTTCTTGAATTAAATTGTTGATATTTTTACTGTATGATTATTTATCACATACACAAAATTGGAAAGCCTTAATATATGTACAGTGCTACCTAAACAACTTAGTAAAATCGGCGCAAAATTTTAGTCGATTTAGTCATATGTTAAATCATTTTTAGTATGATACTAGGCTAAAAAGAGGATTTTGCTAATTTTAAAACAATTTAGTAACGTACTATTTTCTTAACATTTTACCAAAGTTAAAATCACAAAATGACTACTTTAATTTTTTAGTTTCGTACTAAATCCATATGCCGCTTTGACATTTACAAACGTCAAAAAGTTATTTTCGCCAACTTTTTTGCACTACTTTAGGCGTGTTTAGTTGTAGTTTATTAAGAAAATAGGTTTAGTATGGTGCTAGTTAAAAAGTGTTTTTAATTAGGAATATATTAGTAAAGTGCTTTAGTATTAGCAAACTGTTTAGTAGTATCTGTTAAGTCCTTAACATCAGGCTGTTTAAAATTTTGCGCCATTACCTTTAAGTTAAGGATATTAGACTGTTTTTTTTTTTAATAAAATTTTATGTTTGCGGATGTACATACATAAACGTACTTTATTTTTTTTAATAATATAATTGCTTTATTTATTCATATGTTAAAGAAAACTAAATATTTGTTTTTCATTACCACAATTTTTTGATTTTATTCTATTGTTTCAGCTGTTTCGGTACACTTTATTTTAATAGATTTGACTTGAAAATGAAAATCCTTTAAGGAATGTTGACTTAAGCAGTTTACTTTTTGTCAAGACAAGCTCTTAAGTATTTACTCTGCACCATTAATGCTACAAGTGGTTTTATTGGTATTTTCATAATCAATATGCTTCGGTATACTTCTTGTTGTTGTTTAGGTTACCAGAACAACTTTACAACGTTTCTTTGATTTTTAATATTAAAATCAAGTTCTTGTGGACTGTGCTTAAAATTAAATTACTGGTTTTTTTGAGAGAAGTGAAATGGAAGATTAGTTGGAATAATCGGAATTTGTGTGATAAGGTATTCCTCTCCTTGAATTTGTCCGAGATGATCATGACTGGAATCACCGGAACATGACTGTAATCCATCCCACCCTAAGATGTAAAATATGGTTCGCATTTTCGGCACATCAAGCGAATTCAAAAATGTCATCAGATAATTGTTCGCTTGATCCTTGTCGGTCACGTTGTCAATGGATTTGTGTGATTGAAGTTCTCCATTGATTTTACTTTCAATAATGCAACTCAAGCTATCGAGGACGTCCATATTCTTCGCTGCTAGTATTACCCGTTCACAAATCCAATCGAGATTCTTATAACTTTGTGCAATGCCAAGAAACACTTTATTTTGGTAATGAGATTCTCCGTCGATGTTGTAAACTCGCAAAAATTTTCCGAGAATTATATCAATACAGTCGAGACTTCAACATTTTTTTTCCCGTGGGTAGGTGTAAAACCTTCAAAAGGCACTATGAGGACCGAAAAACGCGTGCTCATAGGAGTGTGAGATTCTTACTGCACTAGAAACACCTCCTCCTCCCGATTGCAACTAAGTTGAAACTTATCTAGCAATTTATTTTTAACGAATTTAATTAACGTGTTGCAGGTAACTATCCGGTGATAGTTCCTGCTTATACCGCGATTTTAAAGTGGATTCTCGTTTAGTGCACCAGATCGGAAGGCTTTGTCCTTCGCATTCGGAGTACTAAATTCATCTCATCGATAATTTCGATTATAGTACTATTGCGGTGTTGTAATAGCCGTTTTCTATGATTTCGGGCAACATTTTTTATTTCATCGCGAACCGTGGGAATCACGAGATCTGTGTGGAGATCTTTGTTTCTAATGTACCAAGGTGCGCTTACAAATGATCTTAGGAGTTTATTTTCAAATGTGTGTAAGATATTTAAATTAGAATCTCGCGTACAACCCCAGAGTTGTATACCGTAAGTCCAAACAGGCTTGAGCACCTGCCTATACAAAATTAGCTTATTTTCGATACTGAGCTTAGAGTGTTTCCCGAGCAACCAGTACATATCTCTGAGTTTATTATTTAACTCTTCGCATTTCTTTTTAACATGCGGTTTCCATTTTAATTTCGTGTCTAGAGTAATTCCGAGATATTTTGCTTCATTAGCAAATGGAACTTGAATCGTATTAACAAATACCGGTAATCTATTAATTTGTTTATACGTAAAATCTACATGGACTGATTTTACTTCGTTGGGCGATATCCGCCATGTTTTTGTCCAATCATTGACATTATTCAGAGCTTTTTGTAATTTTGTCGTATAATCATTTATCGTTTGGCCCACTGCTAGTATTGCAGTGTCGTCAGCAAACGTGGCTACGATAGTGTCTTCTGTTTGAGGTATATCACGTGTAAATAATAGGTACAATATTGGACCTAAAACACTTCCCTGTGATACCCCACCCACTATTTCTTTGAGATCCGAGTAATCGTTCCCATGTCTTACTCTAAAAAGTCTATTTTCTAGATATGCTTTTAAAAGCGTATAGAGTGCTTTAGGCAGAATTTGTCTTAATTTAAAATTTAAGCTTTCGTGCCACAGCTTATCAAAAGCTTGCGACACGTCTAGGAAGACCGCCGAACAAATTTTCTTTTCTTCAAGAGTTTTCTCAATGACGTCAGTGATCCTATGCACTTGGTCAATTGTCGAATGCTTGCTTCTTAATCCGAACTGCTGATGTTCAGGTACTAGGCGCTTTTCATCTATTATTGGCTGCAGCCGCAGAATTAATATTCTTTCAAATACTTTAGTTACGGGCAGGAGCGAAATGAATCGATAAGATTTATTATCATGCGATGGTTTTCGTCGTTTCAGAACCATTCTAACTTCTGCAACCTTCCATTGGATCGGAACGTACTCAAGCCTTATAGTCCCAATTATTATATAAAGGTGATTCTAACCCTTTGCGAGGAAGCATTTTGAGAACTTCGGCCGTAATAAGGTCATATCCCGGAACTTTCTTATACTTAAGCTTTCTTATTTCTCTACTTAATTCGGCAAGGGTAACATTTCTTATAATGTAATTTTCGCTTGAGTTAGAACTTATATTGAAATTTTCGTTGAGTACTTGCCCATAAAAAGGTTTAAATGTGTTCTCCAGGTAATCCGCGAAAAATTTTGCTTTCTCTTTGTCGCTTTTTGCCCTTAGTTACTTTAACAGCTTTCCAGAGTGAGTAGTTGGATTCTTCTCCTGCTGTCAAGCTTTCAAGATAATTTTCAACTTCAGAATTTTTGAACTCTGCTATCGTCTTTTTTAGTAAATTACACAAGCAATTTAAATTTATCTTGTGTTGAGGAGCTCGAGTTTGCTGGCATTTCTTACGTGCTTTTCGTTTCTTTTTTACTAAATCTTTTATTTCCTGCGGATATTTTAGGTTTTTAAAGCGCGGCCTTTCTTTTTGGTACTGGGTGGTTTTCCATGCGGCTTGTTGTACGATATTGACGAAGTTATCTACTGCGTCTTCGAATTCGAGAGGAATTTGTAGTGAAAACCTTAATTCAACGTTATCCTCTATATCTTTCTAAAAACCTTCCCAGTTGGTTTTCCCATTGGTAAGGTGGGTGGTTTTTCATTTTTAACAAGATTTTCTCTCATAGTCAGAATAACAGCAGAATGATCTGAGAAAAGATCAAAGCTTTCTGTTATGCTAATTTTATTTGAGGGTATTCCTTTGACCACAAAAAATCAATAAGGTCAGGTACTTTCGAGGGATCAGTCGGCCAGTAAGTCCGGTTGCCAGTCGAATGAAAATCGCAATTATGTTCCATTACCACTTCGTAGAGCATTCGACCCTTTTGAGAAATAACTATAGATCCCCAAAAGCTGTGCTTCGCATTAAAGTCACCACCAAGAATAAAATTTTGTTTAAGTAACTTTAGCACGTTCATAATTTCATTCTTTTCAATTTTACATCGTGGAGGACAGTATATGGAAGATAAAACATTCTAAATTCTAACCTGTACAACATTCTAAATTCTAACCTGTACACCGATTAATTGCATTGATTCAGCCTCTACTTTTGGGCCTATCGTGTGTTCGATGCATTCTTTTATAAATAAAGATGCCCCACCTCTTGCTTTGTTCGACGGATGAGTTGCGTATGTATTCTAAATATTCTAAATATCCTTACTATTTGATTGTTTCTTGACATGCGTTTCCGATATCAAACAAATATCAATATCTTTCGCATGCATAAACATTTCTAGGTCTCCAAGTTTTTGCAATATTCCGTTGGCATTCCAAGGAAATATTTTGAGTTTTTCCATCATGTTTTTCTTTTTGTAGGGTGTTTTGGCCGAAAACTGTTTTCGAGTTTAGTTAGCCTATCAAATATAAGTTTATTTGCACAACATTGCTCCTCAATTTTCGAAAGGATTATGTTTAAGACGTTCGTGAGTGGATCTCTAGCAGTATCTTTTTGTAAAGGTATGTTCTTAGCCGTAATTTGGGCATATGTGTTTACACCACCTTTCTTTGGTGTTTGCTCTGGTTGTGTTGATTGATCTTTTGATTTGGGTATTTGGGCATTTAAGCTCTTAGGGGTCTTAAAAACTTGCTTTTCTACTTGGCTTTGTGGTAATTCGTTTGCTACTTCACAGCCTCTATAGTTGGCCGGATGACTTTTATTACAATTTATGCACTTTGCTGCACTTTTGCTATCTGAGCTGCAGTCTTTAGTAAGATGATTGCCGGCGCACCTACACACCTAGGTTATTTTTTGCAATAACTTTGCGTGTGGTTGAATTCTTGACAGCGTTTAGAGTGCGGAATCAGTCTTGAACTCTGTTAAGATCTTCGATCTTAACACCAATATTAAGGATTGTTTTAATCTTGTAAATATCGTCTATTTTATCTGCCTTATCAGAAGTAAGAATAAATAGTGGAAGACCACGCTGTACCACTTTTGTTTCGCTATCATTTTTTTGTGTTTCTCTTTTGACGATGTTCACAGCATCTAAGATCTTATAGTTCCTCTTTAGATCGTTAATAATATCGTCTTTTGGACATGATGGGTGCAAACCTCTCGCTACAACACGTAAAGGTCTTTCCGACTTATTCTCATAAGTGTACCATTCCACATTTTCTTCGTTTAGTTTTCGGACAGGAGACGATAACTTTCAGGATCTTTCACGAAAACTTTCTATTTGTTGTTATTAAGTGAAATAACTTTAAAGTCTGATGGTGTTAACGTCTTTAGATATATATTTTTTTTTTTTTTTTTTTTTTTTTTTTTTTTTTAGTTTAAATTTTTATTCATCTTCAGTTTAAATACATACACCGATTTAACTAACATAATGTAGTGTTTATCATTAAAAAAGAAAGCAATAGTAAAACTACATTATTAAGTAAAAGTGTTTACCAATACTTGAAGAAAAGATACATTCTGTTGTCATATGACAAGTGTCGAATGCATCTTCATGAAAGAAAGCCGGTTATACTCCGCAATAGCGACAACATTAAATGGTGGCGGAGGCCTAATTTTAATAGGTTTTTCTTTAATATTGGCATCTTTGGGTGATGCAACTTTTCCAGAAAAACAGGCGCCATCAGGTGAGGATCCAACCGTGCGTTTTAAACTCGGCCTCTTGTTTGAGCACTTAACTGTTTCGCGGGCTAGCTCTTCTTCATCAGTCTCATAAATGACATTTTTCGCTTGCGATAAGCCAGCATTCGAGTCATTGTAGTGTTAATTCTTCATCACCTGATTTTCCTTACGAAGAAGATCAACTTCTTTCTTTAACTCCTGATAAAGTTTTACTACTTCATCAAGTTCTTGACGAAGTTCATTATTATCTTTCTCAAGAATTTCTCTTTTCATTGAGTCCTTTTTTACTCGCGCATCTGGCGTTACCGGCGAACTCTTCTTACCGTTGTTACTCGATTGGGATTGAGGTGATTGAGCAACCCTTGCTTTTTTTAAGAAGGGATTTATTAAATGAATAATTGGCTCTCCCCACAATACGTATACCCGACGTCCGAAGAGGGTGGATTTCCAGTGAACCTGGATTACTGTATCTATTTGTTTTACTCATTGCATATTTATTTATATACGCAGGTTGGATTTTAGTCGTCTCTTACAACAGGTATGCCTTATCTCGGGTATATTCTTTTTTGTCCCCTACCCGAAGTTGATCTGGCCGAAAACAGGCAGTCTGTGTTGGTTCTCTCATCTCAGACCTCTTGGAACTTAAAGTTGGCGTCCCATAAGGATTATTGTTGGGACCTCTTCTCCTTAGTTTATTTATAAATGACGTCGTTAATTTAATTGTACATTGTCAATACCACCTTTATGCTGATGATTTGCAAATATATAACTCGTTTCCGCTTGGACTCTTGGAAGATGCAGTTAATAATATTAACGAAGACTTGAGGTACATTCACGAGTGGGCTGTAAAGAATTGTCTAGTTTTGAATCCAGTTTGTTCAAAATAATCCATCAACCTCAATTCGACGCCGTGCTCAGGAGCTTGGTCTTCAAAGAACAACTTTTGGCCACAATTTTACACAAGGATTTGCATTTGTTTCCATTTAAGATTCAGTTGACACAAAAGCTTCTTCCACGGCATACGAAAGACCCAGATGTTAGGCTTTGTTCATCTAGTTAACAACCGACTTTCTTAACTCTCTCTTTTTGGTCTTAATAGAAGTCAAAACCGATTCATTTTTTGTTGGTACCCTATTGTTCTGGGTAAACCTTTATAACTCGCTGGGTGACCCTCCATTTTTTTTTAAATTTAACTATATGCCTGTAAGACCTAAGGTCTTTCAATTGCACGGCATTAGTTTGGCACAGTGGATTTGAGAACCAGGTATTGACTGTCTCATTTTAAACCATGGGCGGAATCCAATTAAATTTGGAGGTGTAGAAAAGAATGCGCCTGGCGCATCCGCAATTAACACATGATTCCACAGTTGGGTCACTTTTCAGAGCACAATATTAGAATTACCTGCCTTATGAAAATTGATACGTTTAAAGCATCAATTGAAAAGATCTAATGGTATGTTATTCTGTCTTGACAATTTCGTTTCACATTTTCTTATATTCACCCTCAATTAGCGATCCAATCTAAAGAATTCCTCCCTCACCTCCTCAGGAGAGAAATTTCATGAATTTGATCTTTAAGGATTAAGTTCTATTTTTTATGCTGTTTACGGGTGAAAGACAAGGATTGCTCCAAAAGAAAACTATGCAGCTAAACTACCATCACCAATAATTTTAACTTACAAAATTAATTTGTCACAAATTGTATATCATCTGAATTAAATCTAGACTTGCTTATAAATTCCATTAATGTCATCTATGTTACTCCTTTCGGTAAGATTAGGGTACACCAGTCAATTGCGGCATCATGTTGTTGGGCCGTTCTGCAGCATTTGTTGTTGCTACCATCTAGGCCCTTTTCCTTCCCTGTTAATTTAATTTTTAGCGTAGAACTCTTTGTCGTTTGTAACCAGTTTGTTTAGGAATTCTTCATTTGCAAGTTGGCTATTTGAATTCGTTAACTATTCAGCGACAGACGATACGTTAGGAATATCAATGTATACAAAGTTGCTGCGAGAAAGATTTTGTACCCCTACGATTCATATTCTGTATCGTGCAGTGTCGGCTCAATAGGTTTATAGAGTAAAATGCCAGGGACGGCAGACATACGTCATTTTATCATAGCTGAATTTTTTCTGTGAATAGATACCAAAGTAGATAAGAATAGAATATTATATAGTCATATAACAAACAGAATTTAACAATAATAATAATCATATAACAAATAGCATTACACAAAAAGAAAACTTAAAAAAAAAGCAGTAAAATAACAATAACAGTCAAGTGTTTAAATACATACCATTTTCATATTTAACACCAATTTATGTTGTATGGTATGTCCTTTAAAAAAATTATTTGCGAACGTTCATTGCATTCAGAGTATTTTTTTTTATTTTTTCTCTTTTAGCTTGTAGCGTTTTTTTCACATTTGGCATTTCACCGGAGATAATTTAAGGATTATTTTTACGAAATCGGAATCCCGAAAAATTATATAAAATGAAAAATTTGCTTAAAATTTTCATTTATATAAAATTTCGGGTTTCTGATTTCGGGATTTATGGATTTTGTGTGTTTCGGGATTTTGGGTTTTTGAGATTCTGGGTTTTCGGGATTCGGGATTTTCGGGATTTTGAATTTACGGGATTTTGGATTTTTAAAATTTTCGGGATTTCGGTTTTCAGGATTCTGACCCCAACCCTGTATGTATTCCAAGGTGACTTCAGACTGGTGCACTTATGCAGTTTAAACACTTTGACGCTGGCTTCGCAAGGCTGCTCTAATTTAGGGATTCCAAAACCATTGAGAAATGCCGTGTATATCCCTTCCCGTCTTAATCAGTAAAACTTCCTGGTTAGTGGTTTGACTCTTATTAAGGAAGGATTCACTAATACTTTCTACGGTAATGTTGTCTATCTCCACTGCTAACTGATTTATTGCTTTACTCAGCTTGTCGAAATTTGATGTCATTACAGATAGTTGACGGTCCATAACTTGGAATGTTCCTTGATCTCTTATGAAGGAATTCTAATTTATGGTAAGCCTTTCTAGTGTCCTCACAAGCCATCGTTCCAAATGCCCATTTGCATAAACCTCCGATAAAGTCAAGTGCACGTTTTTGTCGTTTTGACCTTATGAGTTGGTTCATGCGATAAGGCGGTGTTCCGTAGGTTGTCGATGTTTTCCTCTGTCTCCTGTACGACTGCATGGCAATGTGGCTTATATCTTTCATTCGGGATGCTTTGACATTATTTGTCTAGTATGTCGTCGCATTTTTCAACCATTCGAAGAACCATTCCGTAGTCCATTGTAGTAAATTTCGTTAGGATCGTCCATGTGCTGCTGTAGAATCTAGCTGAGTCTACACTTTCGAATACCACTGGAGATATGTCCTGCCGATTGATGTTGTATGACATCACATTAGCCGACTGCGCGGAGATTATGCTTACAACTGAGGGCATAATAAAATTCAATAAAAATTTCATAATTAATTCCTTATAAATATATATATATTTTTTTTTTAATAATGTTTTGTTGGTATTTCTTTAGCAATAATAATAATATTCTTAGGATAATGAATATAAAATTAATGAAAATTATTTATTTATTATTTATTAATTATTATAATTATAAATCTTTTTTTTTAAGCCACCAATAGTGTTGACTAATAATTTTAATTAGGGAGAAAATAGTCCTGATATAATACAATTATTATCAATGCTTTCACAAAATATTTTCTTTTTGATAAAATTTACAAACATTTAATATGCTATATATTTTTATATTTAAAGGTGCATACACCAAATTTTTTTATCTTGCTAATTACATATTTATGTATAATATTCAAATCTATTTTAAGAATCATTCATTATTTGTTTACCAAATATGAATTCGAATATGTATATATGCATGTAAATATGACATATTTAAAGAAAAATAAAAAATTTAAATGTTTTATTTTCGTTATTTAACGAATCATTTACCCAAAAACACAATAAAATAACCTTGTTCTTCCTGAAAAGAGAAAAAAGGGTTAAAGTTTGAAACAAAATGAGTATTTTTTCTGATATTATTTAATTTTAATTTTTTCCTTTTGTTCTAAGAAGTTTTGTTTTTCCTCTGGGTACTTGGTCTGGAGTTGCGCCAGATTCGGAGCAAATATGACCTTAAAAGACGACCTCCTTCCACATAAAATTGTATTTTCCGGTATTAAGTTCGATTTCGTACTCCCTTAACTTTGATAAAATTCGTACCAACTTATGGCAATGCTCCCCCAAATTTTGACTGTATATACGATGTAATCCAAGTAGACAAAACAGTCTATTCCTTGAAGGGACCCGTTAATATGTAGTTCATTATTTTATGGAAGGGCGCTGGAGCGTTAAACCAAAAGCCATGCTATTAAATTCATAATGTTCCAGCCCTGTGCTGAAAGCAGTTTTTCCCCGGTTCTGCTTATCGATCAGCACTTGGTGGTAACCACTAGCGAGATCAAGAGTAGAGATATATTATATTCTTGGCAGAGGAAACGATTCCTTAATCGTTTAGCTTTCTAAAATTTACCACTACTCGCCATCTTTTTTGGCCATCTGGCCCTGGTTTCTTTGATACGACCAAAAGAGGGGAATTCCATTTTGATTTGCTCGGTAAGATCACTTTATCGTGTAGCATTTTCTTGCCTGATTATGTATCTCATGCCTAGCTCTTTGAGGTAGACGATACTGCTTTTGGTTAATTGGTACCTGATCGGTTTTTTTTGGGATCTTATAGGACAAAATGTCCTTATGCGTTAGAGGATCACCTTCCAGATGAAAAGTATCGTTAAATTGAATGCAAATATTTTTAATTGAACATTTTTCTTTATCGTTTAAATCGGTACCTATTTTTAGAGTTGAAAAAAGTTTGAGATTCGTTGACTTGGCTCTTGTTTAGTTAAACTGAACACTGTATGCCTTGCCTCTTCGTTACCTTTAAGCCGAAGCTTGTTGAAGTTTTGGAACTTCGGTGTAAAGTCCTTGGGTAAGGTAAAAGGTTTGTCGGTGGCATTAATTATAGAAAGAAATAGATGGCTGTCCCTTACTCTTGATATTGTGTTAGTCAGGTAAATTCCTAGTTTTAATTCCTCGCTTTAAGCCAGAACGTCGCGTAATCCAGTATTTACCTTTAGTTTCACAATAGCCTGAGTTCGTGGTTCTATACCTTCGTAAGTACTTGGAAAGACTTTGGATTTGTGGGTCCAATTTATTGCATTATTTAAATAAAATAAAAATAAAATTAAATTAAAAAAAATTGTTTTATATGGATATTTCAATGGACACTCTAAAACCAACTTCTTGTTTTTATCCATGAACGTTTTTACCACAGAGTTGATTATCGTACGATCCCATAGAATATCTCAAGCTGGGATACCATCTGCGGGTATGTCAGTTAGGCCATCCACTATTTGTCATTTTAAATCATAATTTCAGTGAAACATTTTTGTTTTTAGGGAATATTCTCTGAATTAGAATTTTTGGTCGAGCTTATATTATTTAGTGTTATTTTGGGACTAGCGTTTGTTGAAATTGATTCTTTAACGGATGCTTTTACAAGAGGTTTAGGCATATCTGGGGCGCAGCTTTGTTGTTCAGGCTGGCCCCTTTCCCGTTTCCCGACACTTTCTTTGCTATGTAATTTTTTTTCATGTAGCCTCTTCAGAATGGCCAATTCTTGAACACCAATCACATTTAAGCCTAGACTTTCGTGAGTTTGCTGTTACAATAACATTGGCTTTGGGGCATGTTCCCCGGACATGGACATATTCTTCGCAGGATTCAAAGTAGGAAGTGTTTTTCCTTTGGTTTGTTTTGCTACAAAAACCACATTTCGTTATCTGTGATGATGCCTTAATTGGTTTATTACCTAGATTAGAAGTACCTGCATGCTGAGCTTGATTTTTGGCTGCAGAGGTATTCCAAAAAGGGTTACTGTATTCCAGTTGTGGATGTAGCTGACGTTGTGGTATTTTGACATTCATTTAGTTATACGAATGGTTAGAATATTGGGAGGTGTAGAACAAAGGATTATTTAAATATTGAGGATCGAGACGATGTGATGTTATGAGCGCCGTATCTGAATCTGAATTGTGATTAGAGCTGTGTCAATCGTGATTGATTCGGTCTTTATGACCCGTTCATTAAAAAGATTGATTGATTGCAATCAGAGTAAGTAAATCGAATCAGTCTATTTCAATACCAATTGTTTTACACTATACTACAATTTCAATCAAATGATTGAACGCAAGGCAATCATATTTCGTTCATTCCACTTATTTACAATCAAAATGAATTGCATTGATTGGTTTCACTTTTCACTACATTCTATCGTTCTAAAGAATGAATGAAACTGAATGGAAATGAAATATGTATGTATTAGATATTCTCTTTATTTTCCCATAATGTTTATGGGTTAATAGTTTGCTTACTCGAAACTAAAGAAATACCTATAAGCAAATGTAGGTATGTTTTTATCAATTTTTTTTAAAAAGCATCAGTTAAATTTTACATATATTCCCATCAACCACAATACATATGAACATACATATGCTGAATGAAAGTAAAAGATTGATTGACTTCACACAGGCACAACCATGTGATTGTTTCAATTCAAAAATATTTCCATATGGGTCGCAACTGTAACAAATGATTGATTGAAAAAATGAACGATTGAAAAGACCGAATCTTTGAAATGAACGACATTTGAACGATTGAATCTTTAAAAATGAACGATTGACACAGCTCTAATTGTGATAGCTTGTTTCTATTATGTCGATTGCCTTTGTTTGGAGGCCTGGTAAACGTCTGGCAAAAGCATATATATCTTCTGTCGTCAGTTGGTGCGACTGCATTATTTCACCAGTTACACTATCTAACGTTCTGACAGTCAGGTATGTGCCCTTGATAAGGTTTTCCAATTCTTTCAAGGAATTTGGCTTGTTCGACCTTACCAGTTCAAACGCATCCCCCACCAGTCTTGTCGATAGTAGATTAGATATTTTAGATTAGATTTAGATATTATTGAGGCTTTAAATATTCAATTACAATGTTTGAATACAAATCGAGTACAACGTTTTCTCTAGCGCGGATGTTGCAGGTTTCAAATTCGATAAGCAAGTCTGGCAGAATTTCCCCTCTTGTTCGTAGTATAAGTGGTATCATCTCTGTGGGATTCTTATCGTTAAAGTAGTTTTCAGGACCTAGTTCAAGCTGCAGGTTGCTGTAATACTCTCTATATTGTGATGTTTTGGCTTTGCTGATGAAGCTTTGATCGATTTTTTCATCTAATTTGGCCAACAACTAATAAAAGGAATTATTTTAAAACTGATTGATCCTCCAAATTTAGTTAAAGCGTTTCATCCAAGGAACTAAAAATATCTAACCAAACGCCGACAAAGTTGAGTTTGTTTGAGATCAGATATTCTAACACTCTATTAATCAGTCTTGATAAGCTCATTTTTAGTATTTTGAGCACATAATCGAAATGGGCTTTTAGGGTGTCAATAAACAGCGGAGGTAACCCCGTTTCTATATGAAGTATGTAGCTTGGGGTCGTTGAAGGACGAGAGAAAACTCGCTTCAAGAAGAACCGACGAGATTTTTCAACATCCTCGTATTCTTTATAGCCCAGCACCTGCGCTGAGTAAAGCATAATCGACTTGGCACTGCTTGAGTTTGTCCTTAGTAGAGTGATGGATAGCTTTGTTTGCAACGCAATTTCTCCATGAAATACAAAGAGCAGCCTTGGCTTCTTGGAGCTTATCTCTGACGTGTTTTTTCATGCAAAGATTACTTGTTATAGTCACTCCTAAGTACTTAAATTCTTTGACTATTTTAATCTCCTGTCTTTGAAAGTTCCCTTTCTTCTCCCATGAGTATCTTCCATGTCTCCTTCTAAAAATCATTATATAGGGTTTTCCAATAAGAGGTGTTATTTTGATATTCAAAGAAAAATGGAATTTTTGGAGATAAATGATCGGATGTTTATTTCATTATAAAGAGGAAGGTATGCCGTTAATAATGGAACACAACATCAGCCAAATGGCCGCCAAGACCACGCTTATAGGACCATATCCTTTTCATGAAATTTTCCATAACCAAATCGGAAGGTGGCTGCCCTATGTCCTCGATAGCCTCACGAATTTCATCTTTGAGGTCTTGAATCGACGCTGGGCTGTTGGCGTAGACCTTATCTTTCACGTGGCCCCAAAGGAAGAAGTCGCAAGGTGTTAAATCACAAGATCTCGGTGGCCAATTGTGATCACCTCTTCGAGAGATAACACGGTCCGGAAACTTTTCCCGTAAAAGATCGATGGTTTCATTGCTTGTGTGGCACGTAGCGCCGTCTTGTTGAAAGTAAACGTTGTCCAGATCAATACCATCCAATTCAGGCCATAAAAAATCATTAATCATCTCTCGATAGCGCAATCCATTGACCGTAACTGTTGCTCCTGCCTCATTTTCGAAAAAAGTAAGGTCCAATGACCCCGCGGGACCATAAACCGCACCAAACAGTCGCGCGTTGAGGATGGAGAGGCTTTTCAACAATAACTCTTGGGTTTTCCGAGCCCCAGATGCGACAGTTTTGCTTGTTGTCGTAGCCTCCGAGGTGGAAATGGGCCTCATCAGTCAAGATGATTTTTCGATGAAATTCCGGTTCATTTTCATGCATTTCAAGGACCCAATCAGCAAAGACACGACGTTGTTGATGATCAGCCGGCTTGAGTTCTTGTGTTAACTAAACTTTAGAAGCCTTAAGACCCAAGTCTTTATGCAAAATACGGTGTAATGACGTTTGTGGAATGCCTAATTCCAAAGAACGACGAGGAATGGACAAACCTGGGTTTTCTTCAACACTTTGGGCTACAACAGCAATATTCTCAGTTGTTCTTGAGCGACGTGCACGGGTTTTATTCTTCGCATCACTAACTTGTTCCAACAGCTCGAATTTGTCCACCAATTTCTGTATTGCGGTCCGACAAGGTGCTTCACGACGACCCAAAAATGTTTTAGTTTTACGAACCGTCTCTGCCAAATTTTCACCATTTTTATAGTGAATTTTAATAATTTCAATGCGTTGTTGCAGCGTGTATCGTTCCATTTTTATTAATAGCGTAGTTTCTACTTGTCAAGTGTCAAAAAATGACAGCTTCAAAAGTGACAGCTACCGAAATAGCGGGCTATTCAAAATAACACCTCTTATTGGAAAACCCGCTATTTGATTTCTCGAGATTAACAGATAAGTTTCACGTGACACAATATTTTTCCAGTTTCACTATCATTTCTTGAAGTCTTGTAGGCGAGTCTGCAAAAAGCACCATGTCGTCTGCGTATAGTAGGCCAGGTATAGTTTCGTCAGAAATCTTCACCCCCCCTCCAACATGCTCCGCCAAATCATCAATAAATAGAGTGAACAGGAGAGTACTTAAAGCCCAGCCTTGTTTAAGCCCCATTGAGGAACTGAAGTTATCCCAGACATATATGCAATCCCTGGCGTAGAGAGCTCGTAGTATTTTGTTTACTTTGGTAGATATACCGATGTATGAAAGTTTATACAAAAGCGCCTCTCTATCTATACTATCAAATGCAACCTTAAGATCGATAAAGAAAGCGTATAGTTTTTTCCCTTGATGAACATGCAATTCCACAATATTTGTAAGTAGGAATACTTGGTTTGTTGTCGAGTAACCAGATCTAAACCCTGCTTGAAGCTCACTAAGTTTTTGCTTACCAGCAACCCATTCGGATAGTCTGGAAAAGAGCATACTTGTAAACAACTTCATTGCTGAGTTCAAAAACTATATTCCTCTATAGTTATTTGGGACAGAAGGGTCTTCTTTTTTAAACAACGGGAAGATGACAAGAACGATGAGGGACGACCATGGAATCGAAAATAACATTGAAGCATTTCAAAAGTGAAGATAAATAATTATTCGAGGCGTGCTTAAAGAATTCCAAAGGTATTCTATCTGTTCCTGCTGCTTTGTTGTTTTTGGCTCTATGTAATGATAATTGTAATTCTTCTTCCTTGAAATCGGAGCATAGTGGAACTTTGAGGCCCTGCATTCCGTATTGAGAAGTGAAGAGAAGTAATTCTTTAGAACTGACGCTTTAAGCTCACAAGCAATGACTGGTTTCGCTCCATTTACCAATGTTAATGCCCTCCAGAAATCGGCGGAAGATCTAGCCGATAGTAAAGAGTCCACCATTCTCATGTTGCAGCCTTCCTTCTTCACAATGTTTTGTATTTTTTGTTAGCTTCTACGTACAATATTTTGAAAGAGGAAATATTGAGCGAACGAAATGATGCGAGCAAAAAAAAAGAAAGGTTCCGAGCATTTTCACACTCCTTGTCAAACCAGCCTTTTTTATGCTTTTGTTTTTGCTTGTTCACTACATTTGTTGGACGTGGGACAACTTTCACTATAATAGCAAGCAAGTCTTCCATGACCGGATCTTGCGAAGATTCATGAAGTAATGCCAGTTCCGCATTCAGATGACGATGGTAGTTATGAAGAAGACTATCTTTCCACTTTAATTTCGGCTGTAAATTTAATTGGGTTGTTAAAACTGAGACACATATATTAGTGTTAACTGAAGTTTCCAATGGCATATGTTCGGAGAATGTATTTGATCCTACCTTAAAATCAGCAATCATTCCAAGCCAGTTACCGGCAACTACACCACAGTCTATGACAGATTGACCGGAAGATCTTAAAAAGTATAATTTCATTGTGTATCTCCTGCGCTTCTACCGTTCAAAACAGTCATTTTGAAAGAATCACATAATTCCAAAAACTGTCGTCCTTTGCCGCTCTCCGATTATCCTTTGATGCATGCTTATAATTCAATCTTGTTGGAAGAACTGAAGAGAACGGATGCCAACCAGGATCGCCTGCTATGCATGCATTAAAGTCTCCTAGCAACAAGAGATTGAATTCTTGCAGTTGCACCAGTAAATCTTCCAGTTTAACGAAGTCTTCAGTCCAATGATTGCAGTTCAGGTATATTGGTATAATTAAATGTTTTTCCCCTGATCGATAAAGGAAATGAGGGTGGTTTGGCCAGTATTCTCAAATTTTAAATTGTGTTTGAGATTACTTTTGAAACCTACCAGCATCCCTCCACTTGCTCTTCCATAAGTATATAATATATTCTTATTGCTGACGTCCATTTCAGTTCGTATCCTTTAAAAAGGTTATTGGATTGCTCGTTTTGATCTTCAATATAGCTTATTATAAGCTTATTTATCAGTCCTGAAGTATTATAACTTAGTGCTGTTGCTGTTGCTGTTGCTGTTGCTGTTGCTATTGCTGTTGCTGTTGCTGTTGCTGTTG